>OV702291.1:225333803-226583803 GCA_916181665.1 Avena sativa
AATGAAATAGCAGCGCCTCGAGCAGTAACTCGGGGCCTGCCTTAATAATTATTGTTGTTGTCTCTCGTACGTTAGCTGGAATAAGTTGTTCTACTTAACCCGGATTAGTAATGTGTGAGCACCAAAAACCCAACTCTTCGACTTGTTGCTGTCCAACAAGAATTGGCTTCATGGCAAGCAAGAGAACAAGTTTGGAATTGCGTAGCACATGAAAAATGACTAAGGAAACGAATTTATTCGAGCTAACGTTTGTTTTTCGGACTAACCCTGTATTTATTTTCAAGTTATTATGCTGAATTATTTTGAGCTAAGCCTAAAAGTTTCTAAGTATTGTTAAAACAATTTTTGAAGCTCGGATTCGTAAGTCGTAAAACCGAATCAAGGTAGACACGGACCGAGCCAGAGGATTGGACGAACAAGAAAATGAAACTCGGGGACTACGCCCAAGTTAATCCGGCATAGAAATGTAGTAGCAAAATATCACATATACATCATACAGTTGCACCCAGCATACCGGGATCTGATAAATTTTCAAGTTTTTTAACCTAAGGAGCAGCAGGAGGAGGAAGTTCGGCGTCGTCGTTGCTGTCTTCAATATCTGAGGCATCACCTTCTCCATCCTCATCCGACCCATCTTCAATGTTCTCAACATGCTCGTCCCCAGCGGATTCTAGGAAGCTCGATCCTTCAACCCAGTCATGGATAGGAGAATATTCGACGAGGCTGTAGGCGCAAGCCTGGCGCCGAGCTACCCACTCCGGATCATCGGTCCATCTAGATCCGGTGCGCCGGTGTGTAAGGAGGCTGAGGTCGATCTTCTCGTACCATGTGAGAATATGGTGAAGGATAGTATCAGCTGCGGCACGCCCAGCGGACTCCCTCCAGAGGTCAAGCTGGGTCTCGATATCCAACAGCTTTTCAGCAAGAAGTGTGATCCTCTTCAGAGCGCTCTCACTAGGCTAGAACGTGCTGAAAATCCGGACTGAAACGTCAAGGAGATCTTTGCCGTAGTTCTTGATGATTTCACGCGAGATGACAGGCTGACCAATAGGTCCTCCATGTCTAAAGGAATGCTCTCACCATCAAGAGCGATGGGAGTACCCCTCTCTTGGCGAAAATTGGCAACAGCAGCGCTTGCAATAGGAGTACCCTCTAGAAAGTGGCCTGGAAACAAGGCAAAGGAAGAAGCTGGAGAAAAGACATATGAAGTAACCCGGGGAATTATGTCGGATAAGGGAAAGGAACTTACGTGAAATATGGCTGTGGATCCGGGTCAACTCCTTGATGCAATCGTCGCGTCTCTTGCGAAGTTTCTCAAGCTCAGCGTTTGCCGACCCAAGCTGGATGTCGGATTCTTTGAGTAGGTCCTGATCCTTGGAGATCTGGAGAGTAAGGCGCTCACGCTCTTCTGTGAAGTTCTGGCCAACCTTTTGGAGCTCGGTTCGGTGCTGGGCCTTCATCTTCTCCATCTCAGCCTTGAGCTTGGCAATCTCGTTGTCCTTAGTCTGGAGGAGGGCGAGCTCATCATCCTTTTTCTTCAGCTCGGCTTGATGCTGCCCTGCTTGTTCGAGAAAATGCAGCATCATATCAGGCACGGGCACACTATCCTCAAGCGATGCTGAAATAGTATGTTGACCCGGCAGAGCCGAGGAATGAATGATTGCCGAACCAAGAAGAAAAGAAGATGGAAAGCAAGGCGAGGCCGGACAAAAGAGGACATACCCCTGATTTCCTCCAAGTTCTTCCGCATGATCTTGTTCTCAGCCTCCACCCCAGCTGCAGAAACCGAATGAGGAGGTTAGTTCGGCAGAAGAAGGTGAAGAAAAACAGAGAAGTGCCAAGGGAGAAACTTACCCCTTTTTTCATGTTCTGCAATAAGTGCAATGTGCTTTGCGCGTAGCATCTTGTGGGTATCCAGCAGGCGTTGGAATTCAGCGCTTCGGCGATTGGTGGTTACCTCAAAAAAGTACAGAAGCGTAAAATTAGCTTGGTATGTGCATATTCGAAGTATACAAGATCCGGGCCAAGTGGAACTTAACCCGGCTCTAGGTGTGTGCATATTCAAAGTATACAAAATCCAGGCCAAGTGGAACTTAACCCGGCTCTAGGTGTGTGCATATTCGAAGTATACAAAATCCAGGCCAAGTGGAACTTAACCCGGCTCTAGGTGTGTGCATATTCGAAGTGTACAAAATCTAGGCCAAGTGGAACTTAACCCGGCTCTAGGTGTGTGCATATTCGAAGTGTACAAGATCCGGGCCAAGTGGAACTTAACCCGGCTCTAGGTGTGTGCATATTCGAAGTGTACAAGATCCGGGCCAAGTGGAACTTAACCCGGCTCTAGGTGTGTGTATATTCGAAGTATACAAGATCCGGGCCAAGTGGAACTTAACCCGGCTCTAGGTGTATGCATATTCGAAGTTCACATGGAGCTGCGTTAGTTTTCTAATGAGCATCCGGCCGAGTAACAAGCTACTCCACCAAAGGCTCATGGACTAATGGTTATTATCTACAGCATGTAAAGGAGAAACGACATACCTCCATCATTCGCCCCGCAAGGTTAATTGCCTTAGCGGCGGTATTCATTTGGGCGGAAAATTCTGCGGGGCCAAACTTTTCCGGGAGATCGTCGTTGTGGACAAACTCCGCCTTGTTCTAGTTCATGACGAACTCAATAAGGCTCGGAGGGTACCGCTCACCGGTAGGCATATGGGGTGCCACCAAGCCCTTCGCGTGCGCTTCTTTCCTCTCAACCAAGGTAAGGGCTGGGCTGGTATGCAGAACCATTTGCTGCGCATCAGTTGGCTCGGCATAAACATCCTTCGCTGCTGGAGCTTTCTTGGGAAGCATCGACGATAGGGTTCGCTGCCCAGTCTCGACGGATGCTGACTTGGTAGCATCCGGAGCCTTTTTGCCCTTAGCTTGCTAGGAAGAAGTAACTGCAGTGGATTTCCCCTTAGAAGGTGCTAAAGTAGTTCCTCGCCGAGGTTGAGATGACTCAGACGAGGCGGAAGAGCTTGGCGCTGGAGCTCTTGTAGCGGGACTTGGAGCAGTTGTTGGTTTTCTTGGTGCCGGAGCAGGTGCTGGTGCTGGTTCAGTCACTGGTACTGGAACTGCTGCTGGTGCTGGTGTTGAGGTAGCCTCAGTGGCTGCTGGTTGCGGCGATGCCGAAGTTGTGGACGCCGTCGCCTCAGATGGACCGACCCCTCCCGCTCCGAGGTCGCGTTCCTCTCGACGAGGTAGTGCGGAACCCGGAGCAGCCGCAGAACCCTCTGGAATAGGGCTCAGCGGACGTGACTCATCGTCACGAGGAGGAGAAGGGCCAGATCGAAGTGGTGAAGAGATGCTTGATTCGCTCTGAGGGACCTCCACCGGAGCCCTGAAGAAGAGAATAATGTCAGAAGAGAAATTACCACGATGCAAGGAGAAGTGAGTTACGCAACGAAAAATGACTTACGCATCCGAGGTTTCGGCCTCCTTGGGTTTCCGAGCCCTTCATGCCGGGGCTTTGCCTGTCGGCTTGGAGGCAGTCTTGTCTCCAGCCTTCTTTCGCCTTTTTGTGGGCTGAGATGGTTCGGAGGAAGACTTGATGCGGCTCCACCCTTCTTCTTCGACGCCACCGGAACCGGCTCGCCCGTAGCAAGTGGAGGATCCTCGTGGATATGCCCACTGGGGTTAGCTGATGCCGGAAAGGCAAAAGAAAGAGGGACAGCCTCAACAGGTTCAATCACGTCGACATCCGAGTCATCCTCATCATCGGTCCAGTCTCTAAGAGAAGAGAATTTACCGCTGGGTCGTTTTGTAGCGTCGGTCATAGGGAGAAACATCTCCTGGTCCGGCTCCTCCTCATCCGGGATTTATCGGTCTGGCGCCCACTTAAGGGTCGGATCTGAACCATCCTCGAGAGTTTGCTGAAGGAACAGCTAAGAGAAAGCATGAAGAACAGAGTCAAAAAATACAACAAAAACCGACACATATTTGATCCGAAATAAGTTTGCCCCGTGAAGCTCACCGCGGGAGGGAGCCTGTCACGACAGAAGTGCTCAATTCCCCACGTCCATTCGGCAGAGGAATCCTTGTGGGTGGTGAAAAGAGCCTTAACCCGGCGAAAAATCTCCGTGTTGCTCAACTCGAAGGAGGAGGTTCGGTTGGGGTCGCGGCTGAAACTCATGTGGCACACCTTGTGGGTGCACTTCTGGAGGGGAGAGATTCGGTTGCGCATGAACGTGATCATAGCATCCTCGTTGCACAATCCGAGTTTCTTTAGCTCCATGAACCTCTTGTTAACTTGGTTGGCCAGAGCTGTGGGCTTCTTGGAGACCTCCTTCCAGAATTCCGGATCAGGTGGACCCGAAGTGTAGGGGAGCAACCGAATCAAATCTTCAGTGCCTGAGTTCCGGACATAGAAGAAGGTCCGGGCCCATCCTTTGCAGGAGTCAAGCCCGGTGACCCGAGGGAAAACGGAAGTTCTCCGGGGTGAGATGGAGGCAGCTCCGAATTGGTTGAGCTGCTTATCCTTCGACTCTACTTGGATGTTGGGGATGACGTTGCGACGAAGGCCGAAAAACCGGATCCACAACTCCTTCGTGGGCCATAGTCCGGTCTAGCCTTCGATCGTAGAGGCAAAGGCAGAGAGAGAGGTGATAGCGTTGGCTGGGAGATGGTGCGGCTGCAAGTGGTAGGTGCTAAGCCAGTCCCAAAAGAAATCGCTCACTGGCAGACCAAATCCCCGTTGGAAGTGGGACAGGAACACGACGAACTCACCCGGATTGGGTGAGGGGGCCAGCTCGACGGAGGGGAGACGAGTGTCGACGCCGGCGGGAATGCGTCGGGTCCGGTAAAGCCAGTCAAGGTCATCTTGACAGACCCATGACCCGCCCCACGCGCCGCGGTCCGCCGCGGGGGCGTCCTCCTCCATTTCCTGCTTGGCGACGACGAGCTCCTCCTCCGTCATCTCGTATTCACTACCCTCGCTGGCGCTAGCGGCGGCAGGGATCTGAGGCCTGGACTGGCGAGGACCCATGGAGAGGAAGTCACGCAGCGGTGGCTGTGACGCAGAGGCACGGGGAAAAGCGTGGCAGTGGCGCTGCTGCTAGAAGCACTGGCGGCGGCGCGGTCGCTAGGAAGACGAAGGAGAAGAGCAATGAGCAGAGGGGCGCAGAAGAGGGAAAAATGCTAAGGGGTGCGCCCCTCCGCTACTTAACCACCCCCTGAGAGGGTGAGTGGGATCGCGCTATGCCAACGAGCCACATGGTGTGGCCGTGTATCACATGCATCAGCCAATCGGAGAAGAGCCACACAGGGGGGCCACAGAGCGGGGGCAATCCCATGACGTGACGTGCTGATGTGGTAAACGAGGAGGCAGGCATGACGTGACCCTCGCACAGTGATAACTGACAATTACTGCGGCGGTTACTATGCAGGCCCTTAAAATAAGACGAGGTAATGATTAGCCTCCACGTGGGTTGGCGTATGAAAGAAGGAAACAAGGCCCGGATCAAACCATGGTAACCATGGGATCCGAGCCAAAGTGGTAACCCGGCCGGCAAGTGAAAACTTGGAACGTGTGAAGGGAACGTAAATCCATATAATCCGAGATAAAGAGCTAACTCGGAAATAACATCCAAGGCTCGAACATAAATGAACCTGATGTGGCCTTAGCGGCCAAGGCAGCTAAGACCGCACCAGCTTCGGGGACTAATGTTGGGGGATAACCCCGGGTAGGGTCACTCCGGGGTATAGAGGCCGAGTTAGCCGAGGTTCGGCAAGGCCAAAGCGAATGCTGGCCGGGTCGACTCCAGGCAGGCCGGATCACGGAGTAACCCGGACCAGGAGGGGGTCGCCTAACATTGTCTCGGCTGACTTAAGGAGTAAGTAGGAAGTGCTCGTCTAACTTGTATGCAGGAACAGGTATAGCCGGATCTACTATGATCCAGGTCCCGCTTAGCTTCTAGGAGAAGGAAGAAATCTCTCTGGTAAAAAAGAAGGTCCGGTACGCACTGCATGAGCGAAGCAAGCAAGGGCAGGACCACCGGGCCAGGGCCGACAAGGGTGATGACGCCCACGTCGGCTGACGCAGGCGCCGCAGAGGCTCACGTAGCTAAAGCATGTATGACGCGGGGGAAAAGCACCCCGGTCGGGTTACCACTTTGAGAGGAGGCATATTCTTAGGAATATGCCTCCACGTATGCCCTAGGCAGAGACCGAGCCCCCTCTATATAAGGGGGGCTAGGGTTTCTGTAAGGGGGGTTGGGTTTTCTTTGATACTAGCGGAGCTAAGGTTCTAGGGAAAAAACTGTGGGCAAGAGTAAGAGAGCTCCTTCTTCTTCCTCTCGCCAATACATCTCTAGGAGCACTTGTAATCTTGAAAGGAGAGCAATACAAACTTCTGTGTGGAGAATCACTCCACAATCCCTCCCTGGATCCCCCTAGCGTGTATTAGTCCCCACCTTTAGCCTATCCATGGCATCTGCCGTGACACCACCACGACACTTTACTTGTTTAAAGGTAGCATAAAGAGTATAAAACTTGACCTATCTAGTTAGACTTAGATGTCATTCTATGGCATGAGATTGAGATTAGCATCCCACCTTAGTGAACACTCTTAACTTAGTAGTTGGCACTAAACCAAAACTTGATTCACTTTAGATGGGAGTACTTGATAAAAATGACTTGTGAAAACCTTGGAATGATGAGTCATTCTATTGAGATGTTTTGACATGTGTTGAGAAACACAAATGGTTTATGATGATGATGAAAATGTTGAGGCATGAGCCTTAGACCTTTTATAAAAACTGATGGTTGGGTTCGGATGCGATACCATTCCAATTTTACAGTACAACCACAATACCTGAATTGGGTAAGGCTTAGCCGGAAGTTTATATGCATTAGTATTAGTTCCCTCACGAGAGAGGTTTGAGCTGAGGCTACCTCTCAATGTTGCCCACCTATGCAGTGCCCAGGATGACAGATGGTCATGGCTGGGAGGCCATGCTCATAGGAGAGGTGCTTATACTAGAGTGTGTAAAGGCAAGGTTATGTTTGATTATCTGCATACTAAGTATGATGATTCAGGGTTGTCCCTAACAGATGTATCGAATCTTGTGGTGAAAGTGTACCACCTCTGCAGAGTGTCAAACTATTCGAATAGCCGCGTCTGCGGTTATGGACAGTTGGAGTGGCCATACTATTCCGTTGTCAGATGTTTTCAAAACAACTTATGAAATGAATTGGACATAACTTGACCACAACAGAGTTGTGACTATGACAACTAAGTTCCCACTTAGGTGTTTTCAAACTTTATTTTATCTTTCTTTGTTTCTGAACTTAGCTTAGGTTTCAAACTTAGCTTTACAAATAAACCTAGAACTTACTGTTCCTACTAGAACCACCTTACTTGTTAGTGGTAGTTTGTGAGTACTTAAAGAGTACTCATGGCTTTTGTCCCTGGCTATTCCCGTGGCCAGACTATGAAGGAGACTACCAAGATGAAGGACAGCAGGACGGCTACGACAACTAGGATCATCTCCCATCATCAGCATTGCCTATGACTATGAAGATGGACCCCACCGCTATGCTATTTATTCCGCTACTTGATTGTACTAAGATTGGATCATGAGATCCTTATTTGTGTAAGACTTTATTATGGTTTGTAATGGATGATGTACTGTGATATCCAATCTGTTATGTCTCGCAAAAATGGTAATCCTAGGATTGCGAGGTATGGCATAACAGGCATCTGGGATTAAAAATCCAGGTGTTGACTGATGGCTCAGTGTCGGCGCCCAGAAAAGTGCTGGTGCGGTGTTGATGTAGAGCTCGTTGGGAACCCCAAGAGGAAGGTATGATGAGCACAGCAGCAAGTTTCCCTCAATTATGAAACCAAGGTTTAATCGAACCAGTAGGAGCAAGGAAACACCCCAAAGGTGTTACTAGCTGAGCTTTGGCAGGGCACACTACCGGTGCTAGTAGCAACGTGGAGACCTGCACAACACAACCATAGAACTTTGTCCCCAACTTGTGATGAGGTTGTCAATCTCACCGTGTTTTGCGGAAAACAAAGGATTAAATGTATCGAATGGAAGAAGTAATAGTTTGCAGAAAGTAAACACAAAGCGGTAAGTTTATAGATTGTATGTAAAAGAAAAGGACCGGGATCCATAGTTCACTAGAGGTGGCTCTCCTTAGATAGATAACATGCTGGGTGAACAAATTATAGCGGGGCAATTGACAAACATCGAGAAAGCAATACATGCATATACTAATCATCTTGACTCCTTCCATACTTGATTGGGCATTACAACATTATACATAGACCGCCATCCAACTGCATCTATGACTAATAATCCACCTTCAGGTTATCATCCGAACCCCCTCCAGTATTAAGTTGCAAGCAACAGATTATTGCTTTACGAACTGTGTGTAAAGTAAACAATACAATTGTTCTATGAACAAAGGATTGTTGTTTTCTCCCTAGTAGCAATAGCACATCTAGTACCTTAGAGATTTCTGTCACTTCCCCAGATTACCAGAGGCATGAACCCACTATCGAGCATAAATACTAACTCTTGGAGTTGCTAGCATCTACTTGGCCAAGATAGCTACTAAAACGGAAAGCATGCAAGATCACAAATAATAAAGACATGATAGAATCAATAATCAATCTGAAATAGCATCTCAATATCCATCGGATCCCCGCAAACACAACATGCTGAATTACAAATAGATGATCTTGATCATGAACGGAGCTCACAAGATCTAAACATGAAAGCACAAAGGAGGAGAACCAGCCATCTAGCTACTACATGGATCCGTAGTCCAAGGATGAACTACTCACGCATCACACCGGAGGCTTGCATGGTGATGAAGAAGGCATCCAGGGTGAATTCCCCTCTCCGGCAGGGTGCCGGGAAGAGCTTCAGATCCCTCCTGGTCTAGGGATGGAGATGACGGCGGCTTAGACTATTTCGTGGATTTTTGATCGGGCACTTAGGGTTTACGTCCCGAGGGATCTTATAGTCGGAAGGGGAGGCCGAGGGGGTGCCGGGAGTGGCCACACCACCCCCTGGCGCGGTCCAAGCCTGGTCGTGCGGCCAGGTGGTGTGGTGGCCCCCTGGCCCCTCTCTATCTCGTATTCTGGCACTTGATGACTTCCGGAAAAATAGGCACTCTGGCTTTTGTCCCGTCCAATTCCGAGAATATTCATTTTTGACTTTCCTGGAACCAAAAACAACAGAAAACAGGCAGCTGGCACTATGGCTCTTGTTAATAGGTTAGTCCAAGAAATCATATGAAAAGTACTCCAAAGTTGGAACAAAACACAAGAAAGTGGATAAAACCAAGCATGGAACATCAAAAATTATAGATACATTTGCAATGTATCAACATCCCCAAGCTTAACTCCTGCTCATCCTCTTAGGTAAGTGATAAAAAGACAGAATAATTTTTGAGGTGACATGCACCATCAAAGACTTGATCAAAGTATTTGCAAAACATTCAAAGCTAGGTTCATAGTACTTCAATCATAACATGAAAGACAAAGTTCTAGCAATAAGCAAAGAAACTATGATGCAACATGAAAAAGGCACAAACAAAATATTCATGAATAACAATGCTTTGCAAGACGTTTGTTTGTTTCACATAAAGAAAACATAGCATAATAGTATTCAGCTTGTCCCTCAATAGAGTAGCAAATATAAATGTATAGGACACCTTCCAAGTTCATAAGAGTGACTAGATACAATAGTTTAAAACAAGCAATATCAAAGTATGCATCAATCAACTAGTCTTGGGACAATGCACATAGAACTAAGAATGGCCACTATGCTCTCAAAGTAGGTGCATAAAGATAGAAGGTGGAGACTCAATATAATGGTGGAAGAAAGGCCTTTTTATAAAAGGAAGTAGGGATTCAAGTCTCATAAAGAGCTTCCAAAAATTATGGTACTTATAGCTTTCAGCTCTCATTGCCCCTATCATAAGCATCTTTAAGGTGATTAAGGTTAAAGTGACACAACTAAGATGATATGCTTGACAAGTTATAAACCGAAATCTCATGCCCCTTACTTACGAAGACCGATCCTCATGCTACTCAACTTCAGTCACGAGTAAGCTCTTGTCATTGTAAGTACATGTGTATCATTAAGAACCGCCAACAGGGTACCCCTTGCACATGATACGGGAGCTTTCCCATAATCAAAATGATAAGGCAAGCAGACAATGAGCATCTCATCGATCTTTTTATTTGCTATTTGCATAGGTTTTTATTGAGGATGCTTCATAGAGTGCTCATTATGGTGATGCTGCAAGTTTCCACCATGATTAGGCATGGCTTAGGCTAGTGGCCTAGGCGTTTCTCTAACACACATACAAACTCCATGATCTTACAAGTTCCACTTTTATTTCACACCGCCGGGATCCGTAAGCAAAAGAACATGATATCAACGGGGTACAAAGTACGAGTGCAATGTTGAAAGCGTTCCCCATGAAACATGGTTCTGCTAATTTCAACTTATAAGGCGTAAGCATATATGCAACAAAGAAGGACCCAATGGTTCAAGTTTATTAGATGCAAAAAGTAAAGTGTGCCATCAAGTTCATGAGAGCTTTAATCACTAGTTTTCTCATAACAAGTTTAATTTGGAAGGTAAACAAAAGCATTAATATACTTGGAATAGCATAAGCTAGTAGGTAGGTATGGTGGAATCTTTGGAATAACTTGGTTTAGGGAATTGGATGCATGAGTGGAACTCATACTTGGTTGTGGAGGCTAGCAAAAGACTGGGAGCGACAAACTAAGAGAGCAATATAGCCATAATCATGCAGAGCGACAAAACATCATTGATCAAAGCATAAAGTGATACTACAAGTTGAAAACTAAAGGATCATAAAGGCTATGGTGACTTGAGATAGTCATAACATGGTGTGAGCATGAGCCAAGTCAACCCAAATAAAGCATCAAAGGAGAATACCACAATACTATGCTTTAATATGCTACAACAACGCATGATTCATCCAAGGCACATTAAGCAATCTCAATTGTTTATAACATGTCATGCTACAGCAAAGAATACTAAGCATAAAGCCAAAACAATATCAAGCATGGCATGACAAATCATAGACCGCGGTTAAAAACAAGCTCTTTTTACCACATAAGCATGAACTTTCCTACTCTTTTCCAAACCAAACCAAACTATTTGCAAACCAATGTATGGAAGAGGGGGTCCAACCAATTTATTCAGCAAACTAAGCAAACAAAATCAAATGAAAAACCAAAACGAAAACGAAAAAGAAGACGCTCCAAGAACAACACAACTGTGCATGAAACAATAAAAATGAAGCGTTTGGAAGAAACCTAGGATTTTTATTGATGAAGAACGGGATGCCTTGGGCATCCCCAAGCTTTGACGCTTGTACTTATTAGATATTTCTTGGGGTGACACGCGTGGCATCCCCAAGCTTGAGATTTAGTCCATCCTTCATCTTGTTACTCATTCCTTCCATACACCTGAAATTTTTCCTTCATACAAAACTTCACACAATCTTTAGTAGCAACATTAGTGCACTCAAGATAAATAAGTCTTAAGGTTCAGTTCTAACACCAAATAAACTTCCATTAGAACAATAGCTACTGTATCACTTCCCTAAAAAAGCTCAATGTCCCAAAAGAACTCAAAAAGGAACCAACAAAAAGCAAATGCAGAAAATGGCAGAAATCTGTCAAAACAGACCAGTAGGTAAAGACAAATTTTTTCGAAGACCTTGTGTTGCTCAAATCAAAAAGTGTTGAACTAAAAAAAGTTAGATAACAACCTGGGTCAGAAGCACAAAAATTCACGCCTCAAAAAGACATTCAGAGATTTTACACGAATTTTTACGGTGAAGCACAGAAATCTGTTTCGGGACAGCAACTTCCCCAATTATTACTTCTCTCTCATTAGAGGTTACTCTTGGCACAAAAAGCAAATAAAAAGCATAAGGAGCGGTTATTACTGAAGTAATAACTTCCAAGACTCATCTAAAGCTTTTGGGTTATCTCCCAATAAGTACTTTTCTTTAACGCCTTTAAGTTAGGCATAAGAAGCAAGAAAGAATCAAGTGTTCTCAAATAAAGAAGCATTAAGACCAAATTTTGTTTTAATAGGAGAAGCAAAAGAAATCTTTTCTCTCTTTTTAGGGAAGTGTTCTATACCTTTCTTGAGTGTGAGTTGATATTTAATGGTGCCTTCTTTCATATCAATGATGGCACCAACAGTTCTAAGAAAAGGTCTTCCCAAAGTAATAGGACAAGAAGCATTGTATTCAACATCCAAAACATAGAAATCAACGGGGACATAGGCATTGTTAACCATAATAAGAACATCATTAAGACTCCACATGAGTTTCTTTTTAGCATTATCATCAAGTGGGACATTCAAATAACAATCTTCAAGAGGAGGCAAATCAAGCATATCATAAATCCTTCCAGGCATAATAGAAACACTACTATCAAGATCACATAAAGCTTTGAAATCAAAGTCATTCACTTTCATATTAATGATGGGTTCCCAACCATATTCTTGTTTTATAGGAATAGAAGCTTTATGTTTCATCTTTTCTTCTTTAATTTTTATGAGAGCATCAGTAATGTGTTTTGTAAAAGCTATGTTCATAGCACTAGCATTAGGACTTTTAGCAAGCTTTTGTAGGAACTTAATAACTTCAGAGATATTGCAACCATCAAGATCAAAATCAAATTTATCATCTAAAGTAGTAGAACTATTACTAGCCTCAACACTAGTGGTGGTAATAGTAGAAACACTAATGTTTCTAGCAATTTCATCTTCTCTTTCCCACTTAGCATGTAATTCAGCTAATAGTCTAACATTTTCATCAATTCTTACTTGTATGACATTATTAGCTGCAAAGGGATTCTCATTAGTTTCAGGTTTAGCAGCCATTGCCAAAGATGCTATATTTCTTTCAGCATTAGAAAGTTTTCACTCAATAATTTTATTGAAAGCAGTTTGCTTACTAATAAAGTCTTTAAGCATAACTTCAAGTTCAGAGGGTGTACTCCTATTATTGTTGTAAGAATTCCCATAAGCATTACCATTGTTGGGAGGATATGGCTTATAATTGTTGTTACCAAAACTACTCCCTAAGCATTATTGCCAAAGTTGTTGTTTCTTATGAAGTTCACATCAACTTGCTCTTCTTGAGCAACCAAAGAGGCTAAAGGAACATTATTTGGATCAATATGGGCTTTCCTGTCGGGGGGATACCCCCGGGTAGGGTCACGCCGGGGTATAAAGGCCGAGTTAGCCGAGGTTCGGCAAGGCCAAAGCGGATGCTGGCCGGGTCACCTCAAGGCAGGCCGAATCACGGGGTAACCCGGACCGGGGGGCGTTCACCTAACTAAGTCTCAACTGACTTAAGCCGTAAGTCGAAAATGCATGTTTAACTTGTATGCAGGAACGCGTGTGGCCGGATCAACTATGATCCGGGTCATGTCTAGCTTCTAGGAGAAGGAAGGAATCTCGCTAGTCAAATGAAGCCCCGGTACGCACTCCCTGAGCGAAGCAGATAAGGGCAGGACCACCGAGGCGTGGCCGACAAGGGTGACGATGCCCATGTCGGCTGACGCGGGCACCACAGAGGCTCACGTAGCCACTGCATGTGTGACGCAAGGGAAAAGTGACCCGGTCGGCTTACTACTTTGGGAGATGGCATATTCTTGGGAATATGCCTCCACGTATGCCCTAAGTGGAGACCTAGCCCCCCTATATAAGGAGGGCTAGGGCTTCTGTAGAGGGGGTTCCAATTTCTCTGATTTGGCTAGGGTTGTAAGTGTGATCTGTGAGCGAGAGTAAGAGAGCTCCTTCTTCCTCCTCTCGCCAATACAGCTCTTGGAGCACTTGTAACCTTGGAGTCAACGCAAATATAAACTTCTGTGTGGAGAATCACTTCACTATCCCTCCCTGGATTCCCCTAGCGTGTATTAGTCCCCACCTTTAGCCTATCCATGGCATCTGCCGTGACACCACCATGACAGTTGGCGCCCACCGTGGGGCTAGCGGCGCTAGCAGGGGTGAAGATCCGGATGGGAAACCTCATCGGCACCAGCGAACGCATCGTCTCTGGACTCGTTCAGCGCTTTGGAGCGCTGGACTTCGTCAGCGACAACGCTGGCTGCTTCGGCACGCGCCCACTTCCACGCAACAGCCTCTTTGTCAAGTTGGGTGCGCACAAGGTCTATGTTGCTGTGGACATATCATGTGTTCATCCACGGCACGTCGTTGAGGCAGGGGAACCACCCCTTAGCGTGGTTCACGGGGCGTGTATCGCTCGCTCCCCGGACCGAGCTGAAGTGATGGTGACTGCGCCAGGTGCAGGCGCAAGCAAAGATCCAGCACCAGATCCGGAGGTAACACCTAAGGCACCGAGGAAAGGTAGAGGTCCTCCACTAGAGAGGCCTGAGAATGTACTGAGAGAAGCTATGGATAGCTTGGCAAACCCGGTAGCAGCGGTAGTAGATCCGACTCGGGCACAGGCCGAGCTAGAGGAAACTAGGCAGAAAATTCTAGAGGGAGCGAAAAAGATCACTGCAGCTCAGCAGTCGTTGAACATGACGCTGCGTGAGTACGCAAAGGCAAATAAAGTAGATGCTGTAAAAGTGAAGGGGAGAAATCTCATGAGTGAAATGAACAAAGAAGGTGATACTCGGATTGAAGAATCAGAAAACTGTTTGTCCGTGGGGCTGCCGAAGTACAGTACCCCGGCGAAAAACCTCAGAGCAGCAGATGCAGCCACATCCGAGCTAGAGGGTCTAACGGGTGAAGCCCGTGAGAGACAGCAAGATCGGGTCAATGAGTTGGTTCGGATAGCGAACAGGCAAAATTAGGAACTGCTCAGGGCAAACCCGGAGAGAGCTGGAGCCTCCAAGATCGTTCATTCGTCGGTGGGTAACCCGGAGAAATCCGTTGTAGCCGCATCGTCTCCTCATTGTGGCCCAAGGAGAGAGGAGGTAGTAACCTCGGCCAGGAGAAACAAGCAGATTGTTCCATATGACCCGACAAGGGCATGAAAGGCAAAAGAGGTACAAAGAAACGACGATCGACGGAGTGTAAGCCGAGGTGAAGCTGGCCGAGGTAACCGTGACCAAGGCAATGCCGGTCAAGGAAACGCTATTAACGGCAATGCCGGACAGCGCAATTCTACAGGACAACCGCAGCAGCGGAATATACCAAGGCAAGAGCAGAGTGCCGGCCGAGGTATGCAACAGAGAGATGCGCCACGAGAACGAGACCGGTACAACGACGGAGACTCGGAAATGGTAAATGCAGGATACCCAAGGCCAGACTATCATGTGATAGGCTCGAGATTGGGAAGCAGGGATTTGATGCCGGATGATGCCAGGTTGAAACTGGATCGACTGTATAGGTCGGAGCAGATTGAAAGTCAAGGTCCTCCGGGTCCTACATGTTTTGGACCCCGGATCATGAAAGAGCCACTAGTACCTAACTTCCAGTTACCCAGAGGCACGAAGACGTATGACGGCAGCACTAAGCCGGAGGATTGGTTGATAAATTATGCAACGGCTGTGAAAATTGCCACAGGCAACTTGAGGTGGGCTGTCTGATACGTACCCCAGATGTTGGAGGGCCCAGCAAGGGTATGGCTGAACAATTTGCCACCCGGAAGCATCAACTGCTGGATAGATTTTGAAGAAATGTTCATTAGCAATTTCTCGAGTACGTATCAGAGGCCGAATAGGCCACAGACTCTAGCTATGTGCAAGCAAAGACCGAATGAGACGGATCGGGAGTTTTTAACTCGGTGGTGTACCATGAGAAACTCATGTGAGGGCGTGATAGAATCACAGGCCATAGCGTGGTTTGCATAGGGATGCAGATATGCAAGCGAACTGTGGCAAAAGTTACAAAGGAAGATGCCCACCATGTTGGCAGAGATGATCCGGATTGCTGATTCATATGCTCTGGGAGATCCGACTCAACCTAGGCTTGTGTCAAACGAGTCGAACGATGAGTATTACCAGAGAGATGGAGCCGGATCATCCTGGAGGAGTGACTACAGAGGAAAAAGAAGAGATGATAGACCAGATCATCGATACGGTTCGCAACAAGTTGCAGCTGTGAATCAAGATCAGCCCGGAGCAGGGGGCAGTCAATGCTAGAAAACTGGAGGGCAATGGACTTCGAGAAACGATGGCAAGAAAACTTGGACGCCAGAACAAAAGAAACAGTGGCAAGAAAGGAAGGACCGTCTGAGGTACACCTATGAGTCGATGTTGGATCAGCCATGTAAGTTTCACACGCCAAATCCGAGTAACCCAGCGGGTCATACAACGAGGCAATGTGAGTGGATGCGCAAGATTAAACAAGGCGGTTCGGGGAATGCTCAGGCACCCCGGAATGATCAACCTCGGCAGGAGTTACCCCGGCAGCAATTGCTCTCTGGAGCGAACACGCAACAGCTAATGTTGCCAACCCCTCCGCCGAGGTATGACAACAATGAGAAAAGGGATGCAGTCCATCAGGTGGAAAATCAGCACCAGCCGGATCAGAGGTACCCCGGAAATGAGGGGAGGAATGAGTATAGGGAGCATCATCAGAGTTACTGTGTATTTACCACCGAGGAAACAGATAGGAAAAGCTTGCAGCGCCGACATATGGAGGTGAATGCAGTAATGCCTGTGGTGACGAGGTATATGCCTTGGTCTGACCAAGAAATCATTTGGAGCATCAAGGATCATCCCAATCTTATGCCGAGCCCTGGCTCGTATGCGTTAGTGCTGGACCCGACGTTCATTGGGCCTAACATCAATGTGAGGTTCTCCAAGGTATTGATTGACAATGGTAGTAGCATTAACATCATGTATGCGGATACAATGCACAAATTGGGTATCTCGGAGAACATGCTCCAGGCTACAAGGACAACTTTCCATGGCATTGTACCAGGCATTTCTTGTGAGCCCATAGGCAAAGTCCGGGTTGACGTATTGTTCGGCACGAGAGATAATTGCCGAACTGATAATCTGGAGTTTGAGGTGGTGAACTTGGAAAATGCGTATCACGCGTTACTCGGAAGGCCAGCATTGAACAAGTTCATGCCAAGCTGCCACATCAGTTATCTGAAGATGAAGTTGCCCAGGCCAAATGGAGTGATTACCATTGCTGGAGATTTCTGACGTTCCATTGAGTGTGCCTCAGCCGGGTCTAACCTAGCCGAGTCACTCGTGATTGCGCAAGAGAAAAGAAAAATCCAAGAGGTGGCGGCATTAGCTCAGTCCGCGCAGCAGTATATGCCGGTGTTGAGTAACCCGCATGGTAGCATTTCGTTCCAAGCCGCAAAGGATACTAAGAAAGTGCATGTAGATGATATGTTCCCAGAGTGCACAGTAACGATTGGTGCCAGGTTGAATGATAAATAGGAAAGCGATATCGTCAACTTCCTCCGTGAGAATCGGGATATTTTTGCTTGGTCAACACAGGACTTGCAAGGTGTTCCAAGGGAGTTGGCCGAGCACTCTTTGAACGTGAGACCCGGAGCAAGGCCGGTGAAGCAACCTCTCCGCTGCTTCGCCGAGGATAGGAGAAAAGTCATTGGAGACGAGATAGCTCGGTTGCTAGCAGCGGGATTTATCATGGAAGTACTCTATGTGGATTGGCTCTCTAATCCGGTGCTCATGGAGAAGAATAAGGATGACCCAAACGTGGCAGTGGTTTGGCGTATGTGTATCGATTACATGAACCTGAACAAGGCGTGTCCAAAAGATCCATTTCCACTGCCGAGGATAGATCAGGTCATAGACTCAACCGTGGGATGTGAACTGTTGTCATTCATTGATGCATATTCTGGCTTCCACCAGATACCTCTAAATCCGGATGATCAAATAAAGACCGCTTTTATCACCCTGTATGGGGCTTATTGCTATCGCACCATGCCGTTTGGTTTACGTAATGCAGGTGCAACGTACCAAAGATGTATGCAAAAATGTTTGTACGACCAAATAGGTCAAAATGTACAAGTGTATGTGGATGATGTGGTTATCAAGACCAAGGAAAGCAAAACGCTCCTTGACGACATCAGGCAGACATTCGCGAACTTAAGAAGGTTCCGAATGAAGCTTAACCCAGAAAAATGTACCTTCGGTGTCCTGGCTGGAAAATTACTCGGATTTCTCGTCTCCAGCCGAGGTATCGAAGTTAATCCAACTAAGATCCAGGCCATTGAACGAATGGAGATGCCAAAGTGTCTTAACAATGTCCAGAAGTTCACTGGGTGCCTGGCATTGTTGAGTCGGTTTGTATGTCGGTTGGAGAAAAGGCATTGCCTCTCTACCAACTCATAAAAAAGTCGGATAAGTTCGTTTGGACGCTACAGGCCGATGAAGCCTTTGCCCACTTAAAAAAGATGTTAGCCACTGCACCGGTGTTAGCCTCTCCACTATCAAAGGAGCCAATGTTGCTCTACATAGCCGCAACCAACCGAGTTGTAAGTGCAGTAATTGTGGTAGAGCGCGATGAAGAGGGTAAGTCAGTGCAGAGGCCAGTGTATTACTTGAGCGAGGTATTATCTGCCTCAAAGCAGAACTACCCGCACTTTCAAAAGGTGGCATATGGTGTCTATATGGCGGCAAAGAAGTTAAAGCATTACTTTGAGGAGCACCCCATCAAAGTAATATGTGAGGCCCCCATATCCGAGATAATGGGTAACAAGGATGCAAGTGGTCGAATCGCAAAATGGGCAATCGAACTAGCTCCTTATGCGCCACAATATGACAGAAGAGAGGCAATCAAATCTCAAGCCGTGGCGGACTTTTTTGTGGATTGGGCCGAGGTACAATACGAACCACCGCCACCAGATCCGAACTACTGGAGGATGCACTTTGATGGATCAAAGACAAAAACCGGGCTAGGTGCCGGAGTTGTGCTTACCTCACCAAACAAGGACCAACTGAAATATGTGTTGCAAATCCATTTCGCGGCATCGAACAATGTCGCAGAGTATGAAGCACTTGTGCATGGGCTCAAGGTAGCAAAATAGATTGGTATATGTCAGATCATATGCTTTGGCGACTCGGATTTGGTAATACAGCAAGTGTCGGGGTTATGGGACGCCCTAGATCCAAACATGGCTCTATACAGATTTCATGTACAAAAGATATCTGGTTACTTCGAGGGGTGTGAATTTCACCATGTACCCCGGGTGGAAAATGAGGCTGCCGACATGCTGTCGAAGCTCGGATCAACCCGACAAGCAATTCCACCGGGTATAGCATTGGAACACCTCAGAAAACCATCTATCAGGCCGTCCCCAGGAACCGACTCAATCTATGTCCCGGAAGATACAGAATCCAGACCTAAGCCCATGGACATTAACATGGGAGGTGATGCGCGAAACCCGGGGACTGCATCAGCAAACCCGGGGACTGCCTCAGCGAGCCCGGGGACTACCTCGCAGGACCCGGGGACTGCTCGGCGTAATCGGTTGAAGTTATGCCGGTGGATCAGATGCAAATTGATGAGGATGTGTTCCCTGCACAAGCAATACCAGCTTGGGCATTGCCTATATTTCAATTCCTGAAAGATGGAACGTTACCCACTGAGGAGGTGTTAGCTAGGCAAACCCAGAGGAGAGCAAAAGCATACACAATTATCAATTCTGAGTTGTACAAACAGAGTGTAACCAATGTCCTCTAGCGATGCGTTGACCCGGAAGAAGGGCTTGAGATCCTCCGAGATATACACCAAGGAGAATGCGGGCATCATGCCTCATCCCGAGCCTTGGTGGCAAAAGCATTCCGGCATGGATTCTACTGGCCAAGCGCCTTAGAACAAGCAGAAGATCTGGTGAGAAAATGCAATGGTTGTCAGAGGTACGCTACCAAGACACATATGCCAATGTCGGAACTCAAGACCATACCAATTACATGGCCATTTGTTGTATGGTGCTTGGATATGGTTGGCCCGTTTAAACCAGCAAGGGGAAACATGACTCACATTTTGGTCATGGTGGATAAGTTTACAAAGTGGATCGAAGTAAAGACTATAAGGAAGTGTGATGGGGCTACGGCCGTAACGTTTCTCAAGGATATAATCTTGAGGTACGGTTACCCACACAGTATCATAACTGATAATGGAACAAATTTTGCGGAAGGAGCATTTGCGCGTTTCTGCCGGGACAAGAAGATCTGACTCGACATAGCCTCGATAGCCCACCCTGCATCGAACAGACAGGTGGAAAGAGCCAACGGATTAGTATTATTCGGGATAAAACCCCAGCTCATCGAGCCACTGCAAAGATCAGCGGGGTGCTGGATAGAAGAGCTACCGGCAGTACTGTGGAGTTTAAGAACAACTCCGAATCGATCAACAGGCTATACGCTGTTTTTTCTAGTATATGGGGCAGAAGTTGTATTACCAGCCGACATAGAGCATGATTTGCCTAGGGTCACCCAATACACAGAAGCCGAAGTGCAAGAAGCCCGGCAAAATGATGTTGATCTGCTGGAAGAAGCGAGAGAACTGGCATCGTCCAGATCCGCCATATATCAGCAAAATCTCCGACGCAATCATAGCCGGAAAGTAAGCCCCCAAGTCTTTTGGGAAGGCGATCTGGTGCTCCGGTTGGTACAACGTACTGTCGGCATGCATAAATTATCCCCCCATGGGAAGGACCGTTCATCGTGAGCAAAGCATTGCACAATGACTCTTATTTTCTTATAGATGCAAAGCCACAGGAAAAGAATAAGGCGGACAGGTCTGGCGAGGAATCTAAGCGCCCATGGAATGTAGCTCTACTTCATCCTTTCTACACTTAGCAGAGAAGTGTATGTATTTGAGTCTTCTCATATGTCGGTATGTATGCCGGCAATGAGCTTGTGAATGAAATATTGGCACCTCGAGCAGTAACTCGGGGACTGCCTTAATAATATTTGTTGTTTTTTATTAATTTTACGTCAGCTGGAGTAAGTTGTTTTACTTAACTCATATTAGTAATGTGTGAGCACCAAAAACCCAACTCTTCGACTTGTTGATGTCCAACAAGAATTGGCTTCATGGCAAGCAAGAGAACAAGTTTAGAATTGCGTAGCACATGAAAAACGACTAAGGAAAAGAACTTAATCGAGCCGACGTTTGTTTTCCGGACTAACCCTGTATTTACTTTCAAACTATTATGCTAAATTATTTTGAGCTAAGCCTAAAAGTTTCTAAGTATTGTTAAAACAATTTTTGAAGCTCGGATTCGTAAGTCGTAAAACCGAATCAAGGTAGACACGAACCGAGACAGAAGATTGGACGAACAAGAAAATGAAACTCGGGGACTACGCCCAAGTTAATCCGGCATAGAAACTTAGTAGCAAAATATTACATAAGTATGGGATACATTTCCACCCGGCATACCGGGGATCTGATAAGTTCTCGAGTGTTTTTACTTATGGAGCAGCAGGAGGAGGAAGTTCAGCGTCATCGTCGCCTTCTTTGATATCCGAGGCATCATCCTCTCCATCCTCGTCTGAGACATCTTCAACATTCTCGACCTCTTCGTCGCCAGCGACTTCTAGGAAGCTCGGACCCTCAGTCCATTCATGAATAGGAGCATATTCAATGAGGCTATGGGCGCAAGCCTGGTGCCGAGCTACCCATTCCGGGTCATTGGTCCACTTGGATCCGGTGTGTAGGCGCGTTAGGAGGCTGAGATCGATCTTCTCATACCACGTGAGTATGTGGTGAAGAACGGTCTCAGCTGTAGCACGTCCAGCGGACTCCCTCCAGAGGTCGAGCTGGGTCTCGATATCCGTCAGTTTTTCAGCAAGAAGTGCGACTCTCTTCGGAGAGCCCTCGCCGGGCCAGAACATGTTGAAGACTCGGACTGAAACGTCGAGGAGATCCTTGTCGTAGTTCTTGATGATTTCCACGCGAGATGACAGGCTGACCAATAGGTCCTCCATGTCAAGGGGAATGCTCTCACCGTCAGGAGCGACGGGAGTACCCCTCTCTCGACGGAAGTTGGCAACAGCAGCGCTCGCAATAGGAGTACCCTCTGGAAAGTGGCCTGAAAACAAGGCAGAGGAAGAAGCTGAAGAAAAGACATATGAAGTAACCCAGAGAAGTATGTCGGATAAGGGAAAGGAACTTACGTGAAATGTGGCTGTGGATCCAGGTCAATTCATTGATGTAGCTATCGTGTCTTCGGCAGAGCTGCACCAGTTCACCGTTCGCCGACTCAAGTTTGACGTCGGCCTCCTGGAGAAGTTCGCGGTCCTTGGCAATTTGGAGGTTGAGGCGCTCGCGTTCTTCGGTGAAGTCCTGGCCAGCCTTTTCAAGCTCGGTTTGGTGTTGCGCCTTCATCTTCTTCATTTCTGCCTTTAGCTTGGCAATCTCCTCATTCTTGGTTCGAAGGAGGGCAAGCTCATCGTCTTTCTTTTTGAGCTCAACCTGATGCTGCCCTGCTTGTTCGAGAAAATGCAGCATCATGGCATGCACGGGCACACTATCTTCAAGAGATGCTGAAATAGCGTGTTGACCCGGCAGAGCCGAGGTATGAATGTTTGCCGAGCCAAGAAGAAAAGAAGATGGAAAGCAAAGCAGGGTCGGACAATAAGGACTTACCCTTGATCTTCTCCAGGTTCTTCTGCATAATCTTGTTCTCAGCCTCCACCCCAGCTGCGGAAACCAAATAATAAGATTAGTTCGGCAGAGGAAGATGAAGGAAAACGGAGAAGCGCCAAGGGAGAAACTTACCCCTTTTTTCATGCTCAGTGAGATGTGCATTGTGCTTTGCGAGCAGCATCTTGTGGGTATCCAGAAGACGCTGGAACTCAGCACTCTGGCGGTTGGTGGTCACCTGGAAATAATACAAAAATGTGGATTAAGCCTTGTGCATATTCAAAGTGTACAAGATCCGGGCCAAGTGGAACTTAACCCGGCTCTAGGTGTGTGCATATTCGAAGTGTACAAGATCCGGGCCAAGTGGAACTTAATCCGGCTCTAGGTGTGTGCATATTCGAAGTGTACAAGATCCGGGCCAAGTGGAACTTAACTCGGCTCTAGGTGTGTGCATATTCGAAGTGTACAAGATCCGGGCCAAGTGGAACTTAACTCGGCTCTAGGTGTGTGCATATTTGAAGTGTACAAAGATTCGGGCCAAGTGGAACTTAACCCGGCTCTAGGTGTGTGCATATTCGAAGTGTACAAGATCCGGGCCAAGTGGAACTTAACCCGGCTCTAGGTGTCTGTATATTCGAAGTGTACAAAGATCCGGGCCAAGTGGAACTTAACCCGGCTCTAGGTGTGTGCATATTTGAAGTTGTCAGGGAGCTACGTTAGTTTTCTAAGGAGCGTCCGGCCGAGTAACAAGTTACTCCCCCGGAGGCTCGGGGACTAATGGTTATATCGCTAGTGCATACTAAGGAGAAGGTGAAGTAACGTACCTCCATCATCCGGCCTGCGAGGTTAATCGCCTTGGAGGCTGTGTTTCTGAGCAGCGAATTCGGCGGGACCGAACTTCTCCGGGAGATCGTCATTATAGACGAACTCCGCCTTGTTCCAGTT
Organism: Avena sativa; assembly: GCA_916181665.1. Classification (NCBI taxonomy): domain Eukaryota; kingdom Viridiplantae; phylum Streptophyta; class Magnoliopsida; order Poales; family Poaceae; genus Avena; species Avena sativa. The sequence continues at coordinate 225,357,362 of OV702291.1, forward strand.
ATTCATAAACTCGATCAAGGTCGGAGAATATCGCTCACCATTGAGCATATGGGGCGCCACCAAGCCCCTCGCATGTGCCTCTCTCCTCTCAACCTGAGCAAGGGCCGGACTGGTGTGCAGAACAAGTTGCTGCGCACTAGCTGGCTCGGCAGGGGCGTCCTTCGGTGCTGGAGCTTTCTAGGCAAGCATGGACGCGAGGGTGCGCTGTCCAGACCCAGTGGACGCTGCCTTGGTGACGTCAGGGGCTTTCTTGCCTTTGGCTTGCTAAGAGGAGGAAGTGGTTGTGGCGGATTTTCCTTTACGAGCTGCCTGGGTACCTCCTCGCCGAGACTGAGAAGATTCGGACGAGGCGGAGGAGCTTGGCACTGGTGCCCTTGTTGCTGGAGCTGGTGCTGCTGCTGATGTTCTTGCTGCCGGAGTTGGCGCTGGTGCTGGAATTGGTGATGGCGCTGGTGCTGGTGTTGGTGCTGGTGCGGAGGTAGTCTCGGTAGTTGCTGGTTGCGGCAGAGCCGAAGTGGTGGATTCCGCTGCCTCGGCTGGGTCCGTCTCCCTCGCTCCGGGTTTGCCCCCCTCTTGACAAGGTGGGCTGGAACCCGGAGCAGCCGCAGAACCCTCTGGAATAGGGCTCAGCGGGCGTGACTCATCGTCATGAGGGGGAGAAGGGCTAGGTCGGAGCGGTGAAGAGATGCTAGATCCACTTTGGGGAACATCCTCCGCAGGACTGCCAAACCAAACAATGTCAGAAGAGAGACTAAAACAATGCAAGGAAGAATAAGTTGCAGAGGGAAAAAAGGCTTACGCATCCGAGGTCAGGGGCTCCTTGGGTTTCTGAGCCCTTCGTGCTGGGGCCTTGCCTGCAGGCTTGGAAGCAGCTTTGTCTCCGGACTTCTTTCGCCTTTTGGAGGGCTGAGAAGGTCCGGAGGAGGAACTTGAGGCAGCTCCACGCTTTTTCTTTGGCGCTGCCGGAATAGGTTCACCCGTGGCAAGGGGAGGGTCCTCGTGGATCTGCCCACCGAGGTTAGCTGATGCCGGAAAGGCAAAAGAAAGGGGGACAGCGTCAACAGGTCCAATCACCTCGATATCCGAGTCACCTTCATCATCGGGCCAATCTCTAATAGAAGAGGGTTTACCGGTGGGTCGCTTCATAGCGTCGGCCATCGGGAGGAACATCTCCTGGTCCGGCTCTTCCTTGTCCGGGTTCTCCCGGTCGGGCGCCCATTTAAGGGTCGGATCGGTGCCATCCTCGAGGGTCTGCTGAAGGAATAGCTGAGGAGAAGAATGAACAACGGAGTCAAAAAAGGAACAACGACCGACATATAATTGACCCGGAGTAAATTTGCGCCACAAAACTTACCGAGGGAGGAAGCATATCCCGACAGTTATGCTCAATTCCCCACGTCCATTCAGAGGAGAAGTCCTTGTGGGTGGTGAAGAGAGCCTTGACCCGGCGATAGATCTCCGAGTTGCTCAACTCGAAGGACGAGGTCCGGTTGGGGTCGCGGCCGAAGCTCATGTGGCACACCTTGTGGGTGCGCTTCTGGAGGGGGAGATTCGGTTGCGCACGAACGTGATCATAGCATCCTCGTTGCGCAACCCGAGCTTCTTCAGCTCCGCAAATCTCTTATTGACCTGGTTGGCCAAGGCTATGGGCTTCTTGGGGACAACGTCCCATGACTCCGGGTTAGGTGGACCCGGAGCATAAGGAAGCAGCCGGATCAAGTCTTCAGTGCCCTCGTTCCGGACATAGAAGAAAGTCCAGGCCCATCCTTTGCAGGAGTCCAGCCCGGTGACTCGAGGGAAAACGGATAACCTCCAGGGTGAGATGGATGCAGCTCCGAATTGAGTGAGATGCTTGTCCTCCGGATCTAGTTGAATATTCGGAATGACATTACGACGAAGGCCGAAAAAACGGATCCATAGCTCCTTCGTGGGCCATAATCCGGTGTAGCCCTCGATCGTAGAGGCAAAGGCAGAAAGCGAAGTGATTGCGTTGGTAGGAAGGTGGTGCGGCTGGAGTCCGTAGGTGCTTAACCAGTCATGGAAGAAATCGCTGACCGGCAAACCGAACCCCTGTTGGAAGTGTGACAAGAACACGACGTACTCACCCAGATTGGGTGAGGGGGCGAGTTCGGCAGAGGCAAGGCGCGCGATGACGCCGGCGGGGATGCGTCTGGTCCGGTAGAGCCAGTCCAAGTCATCTTGGCAGACCCAAGACCCGGCCCACGCACCACGGTCCGCAGCGGTGGAGTCCTCCTCCATCTCTTGCTTAGCAACGACGAGCTCCTCCTCCGTCATCAGATGATCGCTGCCCTCGCTGGCGCTAGCGGCGGCGGGGGGCAGAGGCCTAGATTGGCAGCGACCCGTGGTGGAGGCGGCGCGTAACGGTAGCGATGACGCAGAGATGTGGGGGAAAGACGCGGCGGCGGCGCTGCTTCTTGGGAGCACTGGCGGCGGCGCGGTCGCAAGTAAGACGAAGAAGAAGAGCAAAGGGCGGAGGGGCGCAGTAGGGGAAAAAGAATAAGTGATGCGCCCCTCCCCTATTTAACCTCTCCCACGAGGAGAAAGTGGGATCGCATCCTGCGGGCATGCCACACGCAGTGGCCGTGTACCAGCCGCATCGACCAATCAACAAGGAGCCACATGGAAGGCCACAGAGTGGGGTTGGTCCCATGACATGACGCACTGATGCGGTAAACGAGGAGGCAGGGGTGACGTGACCCGCGCACAGTGATGACTGACAATTACTGCGGCGGTTACTGTGCTGGCCCTTAAAATGAGACAACATAATGATTAGCCTCCACGTGGGTTGGCGTACGAGAGAAGGAAGCAAGATCCAGATAGGACCGTGGTAACCCGGCCGGTAAGTGAAAATTTGGAACGTGCAAGGGGAACGTAAATCCATACAACCCGAGACAAGGAGGTAATTCGGAAATAACATCCAAAGGTCAAACATAATTGAACCTGATGTGGCCTTAGCGGCCGAGGCAGCTAAGACCGCACCAGCTTCGTGGACTAATGTTGGGGGGATACCCCCGGGTAGGGTCACGCCGGGGTATAAAGGCCGAGTTAGCCGAGGTTCGGCAAGGCCAAAGCGTATGCTGGCCGGGTCACCTCAAGGCAGGCCGAATCACGGGGTAACCCGGACCGGGGGGCGTTCACCTAACTAAGTCTCAACCGACTTAAGCCGTAAGTCGGAAATGCATGTTTAACTTGTATGCAGGAACGCGTGTGGCCGGATCAACTATGATCCGGGTCACGTCTAGCTTCTAGGAGAAAGAAGGAATCTCGCTGGTCAAAAGAAGCCCCGGTACGCACTGCCTGAGCGAAGCAGGTAAGGGCAAGGCCACCGAGGCGTGGCCGACAAGGGTGACGATGCCCATGTCGGCTGACGTGGGCGCCGCAGAGGCTCACGTAGCCACTGCATGTGTGACGCAAGGGAAAAGTGACCCGGTCGGCTTACTACTTTGGGAGATGGCATATTCTTGGGAATATGCCTCCACGTATGCCCTAAGTGGAGACCTAGCCCCCTATATAAGGAGGGCTAGGGCTTCTGTAGAGGGGGTTCCAATTTCTCTGATTTGGCTAGGGTTGTAAGTGTGATCTGTGAGCGAGAGTAAGAGAGCTCCTTCTTCCTCCTCTCGCCAATACAGCTCTTGGAGCACTTGTAACCTTGGAGGCAACGCAAATATAAACTTCTGTGTGGAGAATCACTTCACTATCCCTCCCTGGATTCCCCTAGCGTGTATTAGTCCCCACCTTTAGCCTATCCATGGCATCTGCCGTGGCACCACCATGACATTTCCCATTAAAAAGCATAGACATAATAATATCAATCTTATCACTCAAGGAGGAGGTTTCCTCAATAGAATTTACCTTCTTACCTTATGGAGCTCTCTCAGTATGCCATTCAGAATAATTAACCATCATATTGTCCAGAAGTTTTGTTGCAGCACCCAAAGTGATGGTCATAAAGGTACCTCCAGCAGCAGAATCCAATAGGTTCCTTGAAGAATAGTTCAATCCTACATAAAAAGTTTGGATGATCATCCAAGCAGTCAATCCATGAGTGGGACAATTCTTTACCAAAGATTTCATTCTTTCTCAAGCTTGAGCAACATGTTCATTATCAAGTTGTTTAAACTTCATTATTTCACTTCTCATAGATATAATCTTAGCAGGAGGATAGTACTTTCCAATGAAAGCATCTTTGCACTTAGTCCAAGAATCAATACTATTCCTAGTTAAGGAATTCAACCATTCTTTAGCTTTTCCTCTCTAAGAGAAAGGAAGCAATTTCAGTTTAATAATATCACCATCTACATCCCTATGCTTTTGCATCTCACAAAGTTCAACAAATTTATTTAGATGGGAAGCAGCATCTTCATTACCAATACCAGAAAATTGTTCTCTCATAACAAGATTGAATAAAGTAGGTTTTATCTCAAAGAAAGTATCTTTAGGCACAGGTGGAGTAATAGGTGTGCTCATAAAATCATTGTTGTTGGTGCTAGTGAAGTCACACAACTTAGTGTTTTCAAGAGTAGTCATTTTTTGGGGTTTTCAAATAAGAAAGCAAACTAGTAAAACTAATTTTTTTTGTGTTTTTGATAACAAAACAAGCAAACAAAGCAAAAAGAAACTAAGCAAAACAAAAATAACAAAGTAAAGAGATTGGTTAAGAGGTACTCCCCTTGTGAAGATGTCCTTGACTCCCGGCAACGGCGCCAGAAAAATCTTTGATGGCGTGTAGTTGACGTGGGAGCTTATTTTTCTTCGTTCCCCGGCAACGACGCCAGAAAAATGCTTGATGGCTCAGTGTTGGCGCCCAGTAAAGTGATGGTGCGGTGTTGATGTAGAGCTTGTTGGGAACCCCAAGAGGAAGGTATGATGAGCATAGCAGCAAGTTTCCCTCAGTTATGAAACCAAGGTTGAATCGAACCAGTAGGAGCAAGGAAACACCCCAAAGGTGTTACTAGGTGAGCTTTGGCAGGGCGCACTACCAGTGCTAGTAGCAACGTGGAGACCTGCACAACACAACCACAGAACTTTGTCCCCAACTTGCGATGAGGTTGTCAATCTCACCGTGTTTTGCAGAAAACAAACGATTAAACGTATCAAATAGAAGAAGTAATAGTTTGCAGAAAGTAAACACAAAGCGGTAAACAGTTTATAGATTATATGTAAAAGAAAAGGACCGGGATCCATAGTTCACTAGAAGTGGCTCTCCTTAGATAGAAAACATGCTGGGTGAACAAATTACAGCGGGGCAATTGACAAACATCGAGAAAGCAATACATGCATATACTAATCATCTTGACTCCTTTGAGACTTGATTGGGCATTACAACATTATACATAGACCGCCATCCAACTGCATCTATGACTAATAATCCACCTTCAGGTTATCATCCGAACCCCCTCCAGTATTAAGTTGCAGGCAACAGATTATTGCTTTACAAACTGCGTGTAAAGTAAACAATACGATTGTTCTATGAACAAAGGATTGTTGTTTTCTCCCTAGTAGCAACAGCACATCTAGTACCTTAGAGATTTCTGTCACTTACCTAGATTACCAGAGGCATGAACCCACTATCGAGCATAAATACTAACTCTTGGAGTTGCTAGCATATACTTGGCCAAGATAGCTACTAACAACGGAAAGGATGCAAGATCACAAATAACAAAGACATGATAGAATCAATAATCAATCTGAAATAGCATCTCAATATCCATCGGATCCCCGCAAACACAACATGCAGAATTACAAATAGATGATCTTGATCATGAACGGAGCTCACAAGATCTAAACATGAAAGCACAAAGGAGGAGAACCAGCCATCTAGCTACTACATGGATCCGTAGTCCAAGGATGAACTACTCACGCATCACACCGGAGGCTTGCATGGTGATGAAGAAGGCCTCCAGGGTGAATTCCCCTCTCCGACAGGGTGCCGGGAAGAGCTTCAGATCCCTCCCGATCAAGGGATGGAGATGACGGTGGCTACAGACTCTTTCGTGGATTTTTGATCGGGTACATAGGGTTTACGTCCCGAGGGCATCTTATAGTCGGAAAGGGGAGGCCGAGGGGGTGCCGGGAGCGGCCACACCACCCCCCGGCACGGGTCAGGCCTGGCCACGCGGCCAGGTGGTGTGGTGACCCCCTAGCCCCTCTCCGTCTCATATTCTGGCACTTGATGACTTCCGGAAAAATAGGCACTTTGGCTTTTGTCCCGTCCAATTCCGAGAATATTCATTTTCTGACTTTCCTGGAACCAAAAAACAGCAGAAAACAGGCAGCTGGCACTGTGGCTCTTGTTAATAGGTTAGTCCAAGAAATCATATGAAAAGTACTCCAAAGTTGGAACAAAACACAAGAAAGTGGATAAAACCAAGCATGGAACATCAAAAATTATAGATACATTTGCAATGTATCATTGACATCATGTTTGTGGCCAATGTACTCCAAACATGATGTCAAGGACGTACAGAGATTTTACACGAATTTTTACGGTGAAGCACATAAATCTGTTTCGGGACAGCAACTTTCCCAACCATTACTTCTCTCTCATTAGAGGTTACTCTTGGCACAAAAAGCAAATAAAAAAGATAAGGAGCAGTTATTACCGAAGTAATAACTTCCAAGACTCATCTAAAACTTTTGGGTTATCTCCCAATAAGTACTTTTCTTTAACGCATTTAAGTTAGGCATGATAGTTTGAGAGGATGCTCACATAAGAAATATGAATTGAAGTAAAAGAGAGCATCAAGAAGCAAATTCAAAACACATTTAAGTCTAACCCACTTCCTATGCATAGGAATCTTGTATGCAAATAAATTTGCAAAGAACAAAGTGACAGCCATAGGAAGATAAAACAAGAGTAACTTCAAAACTTTCAGCACATAGAGAGGTGTTTCAATACCATGAAAACTTCTACAACCATATTTTCCTCTCTCATAATAATTTTTAGTAGCCTCATGAATAAACTTAACAATATAACTATCACATAAAGCATGCTTTTCATGATCTACAAACACATAATTTTTATCAACCTCAAAAATAGTGGGATTAAAACCTTCAATCCCACTTTTAACAATTCTATAACACGATGACTGATCATTCAATATAGGACCATCGTCTAGAGCTTTAACATAAACAATTTCTAAGCAAAACTCTTTAGTACCATGCATCTCGAAGTTAGGCACAAATAAAGGATTATCACAGATAACATGAGCATAACATTCATCCTCCTTTGGTAAGCATGGGGGACAATCAAATAATATAAGGGATAAAGAGTTACTTTCATTAGAAGGTAGGCATGGGTACCTAATACATTCTTCCTCCTTTTGTTCATCACTCTCCTCCTCTTTTTCATCTAATGATCTTTCAGGTTCATCAATTTCTTCTTTCATAGGATCCTGCAAGGCATTAGTCTCTTCCATTTGTGGAAAGCATCTATTAATATATTCAATAATATAGCCATTTTATTCCTTGTAATTATCGAAGCAAAATCTAAGTATATCATAAACCTCATATTTATAAGGTGAATTGTCAATATTTTCAAGCAAACTAGCAAGTTCAAATGCACCCTTCCAAGCAATAAATTCTTCAATTTGTTCCACATCATAAAAGTCATAATTTCCTTTAACATAAGAAGATATGGTAACATTATCATTATACTCACATTGAAAAGGGAGGTGTTTATATCTCTTATAGCAACAAGATTTATCAAAGAAATAAGTAACATTATAAGTAGAACACACGTTTCTAGCAATGGTATACAATTTATCAATTTGTTCCCATAAGTGTTTCCCTTTTTGTGACAAGCGGTGTTCCTTATAATAATATTTTTGATCTTCCGTGAATCCACCTGGCCAATAAGATGCAGTTTCAAAGAAAACAACCATTGATAGCTAGCATGATAAAGCAAGACAATAACAGACCAACGAAAATAACAACTAGACTAGGAACTTAATTTTTTTGTATTTTTTATAAAGAAATAAGCAAACAAGGAGGAAATAAACTAAGCTTAAACAATAGTGATTCCAAGTGGACTTGATAAATAAATCTATGCTCCCCGGCAACGGCGTCAGAAAATAGTCTTGATGACCCACAAGTACAGGGGGTGTATCGCAGTATCTTCGAGGGAAGTGAAACCCAATTTATTGATTCGACACAAGGGGAGCCAAAGAATATTTATAAGCCTTAACAACTGAGTTGTCAATTTAGCTGCACCTGAAAATAATCTTGCTCACAGCAGTTTATCAGTAACAACAGTTTTGTAGTAGGAGTAGTGAAGTAGCAACAGTAGTAAAGTAAAGGCAGTAGTAACAATAGCAGTAAACACTAGGATTCGAGTGCGGTAGGCATAGGGATGGATGGACGGGCGTTGCATGGACAAGACAATTCACATAGCAATCAGAACATAGGGCAATTGCAGATAAATAAGATAAAGCATCCAAGAACTAGATAATCCTAGGCATGTGTCCCATATATAGTCATACGTGCTCGCAATGAGAACTTGGACAACATCTTTTGTCCTGCCAGCCCGTTTGCAGCGGGGCCTCAAGGGAACTACTGGCAATTAAGGTGCTCCTTTTAATAGAGCACCGGAGCAAAGCATTAACACTCCGTGAACACATGTGATCCTCACATCAAAGCCATTCCCTCCGGTTATCCCGATTTCTGTCACTTCGGGGCCATTGGTTCCGGACAACAACGTGTGTATACAACTTGCAGATAAGACCATAAACAATACTATCATAATGAATCAATAACATGTTTAGATCTGAAATCATGGCACTCAGGCCCTAGTGACAAGCATTAAGCATAACAAGTTGCAACAAAGTCATAAATCACTAATAGAAGATACTAGGCACTATGCCCTAACAATATGATGCCATTACATGAACGATCTCATCCAATCCCTACCATCCCCATAGCCTACAGCGGGGGATTACTCACTCATAGATGGGGGAAACATGGATGGTCGATGGAGAAGCGATGGTGATGATTATGGCGATGATCTCCTCCAATTCCCCGTCCCGGCAGGGTGACAGAACGGAGTTTCTGGTGCTGTTTCATGGAATTTGTTGGTGGCGGCGGAGCGTAACTCCTTCTGAAAAAACGTCGAACCCCCCTGAGTTTTTAGGTCAGAAGGCATCTTATAGTCGAAGAGGGAGACCGAGGGGGTGTCTAGGGCGGCCAGACCACCCCCTAGCGCGGCCAGGTGGTGTGGCTGGGCCCCAGCCCCACTCCGTCTCATATTCTGGCTCCGGGAGTCTTATGGTGAATAAGATTTTTGGCTTTTGTCCCGTCCAATTCCGAGAATTCATTTTCTGACTTTCCTGGAACCAAAAACAGCAGAAAACAGGCAGCTGGCACTGTGGCTCTTGTGAATAGGTTAGTCCAAGAAATCATATGAAAAGTACTCCAAAGTGTGGACAAAACATAAGAAAGTAGATAAAACCAAGCATGGAACATCAAAAATTATAGATACATTTGCAATGTATCACGGGTGATCGGGGAAGCAGAGCGTGCCGATCTGTCTGACCTGAAAGCGTAGTCTTCCGATAGTCATGTCGATCCCGTCGCCCACGGACTCGAAGTCCGGGAGAGTCACCGGCGAGTGGACGGTGAAGTCGAAGGTGCCGAAGAGGAGGTGATTCTCGACTGTAGCGGAGTTGTAGATCGCAGTTGATGGAGCCGAGGAAGCCGCAACATCAGCACTCCTGATTCCCACAGACGGCGCCAATTGACGAGGGGTTAACTCATCAATGTCCATCATTGATGGACTTGGGTTACAGGAATTGGGGAGCGCTGGAGGCATCGATCGGCTAGCAAACAAGCACATCAAGGACACGCGGTTTATCTAGGTTCAGGCCCTCGGAAGGGACCCTACTCCTGCTTGTCTGCTCTTTGATTATCTGAGGAGTAGAAAGTTACAGGGGATGCGCAGATGTAAGCTGGCGGTCTGTAAACTAGGGTTGCGGATATCCTCCTTGCTGTCCCTCCTAGCCTTTATATAGGAAGGCTAGGTCTCGGGATAGCAGGCCGAGTCGGTTACAGATTAGAGTTTCACCTTTTTTAAAATCTATCTATTGCTTACCGTGTCCTTCAAGGAGTCACCTTCGTCTGGACTTGGGCCACCCGAAATCTTGTTGGGCTTCAATTGTCCCGTGGATTCCTCTTGGGCTGGACCGTATAGGCTAAACACGAGTACTCGTAGGGTATATCTATGTCAGGATGCCTAAGTACCTGACGAGGAAGGGTGCCACCTGGCACTGCATCACCCCAGCCGCGTGCAGGACATCCTCGTCGGAATAGGCAATCGGCGACACCGAGCACTTGGCATAGTTGGTGTGCAGACCTGATGCCTCCCCAAACAGTGTCAGTAGTGCACGCACCGTACACAATTCTGTCTCATCTGGGTGGCAGAAGATCACGACGTCATTTTGCTAAAAAAAAACAATTGTAGTATCTTCTCTCTATAAAGTCATTTCGCGTCTGTGCGGTAAGCTTGCTAGAATACAGGAGCATATCCATCACCTGAAAATATGATCACTACCATCACCTGAAAATATGGTACCTTATGTAGTGAACGGAAGGGCAATCCATTGACAGGACCAATCGTGTAAATAAGAAAACTCAGGTTCTACAAACCTCCTTTTGCCCAAGTTGAATGCTACGAGTCTACACATAGAGTGCCATTAGTTGAAAATCATGCTCAGGACAGCATTAGACAGGCTCCAAAGAAGTAAATTGGCCTAAGCGGAACGTCTCGGTGCCAAAACATGAATGAAAAAAAAAAGGAGAAACCAGCTGCAGAGATCACTTATTACAATTATTCGCAAATAAAAGATAACTAATTGCAAGTGTGAGAATTCAGGGTGAATTTCTAGACCGCAGAATCAGATTATGAGCTTATCATACAAGCCGGGTCCTCAGTAAAAAGAGGGCAGCCCGGTGCAGCTGGGTCCGGGGAAGGATTGGACCCACCCTTGGGGTCTCCGTATACAGCCTTTCCCTGCATTTTCTTTGCACTGCTGTTGTCTTGGAGCTGGGTCACTTGAGGACTGATGTTACACTCCAAGAGCTAGGTCAGTTGAGACTGAAGTATGAACTAGAGCATCAGTGGTGAATAATAGTACGCACAGAGAAGGCTCCACTGTCACTACTTATGCGAAGGCTGCTTAAAACAAAAGGACCACAACTAATGTGCTGGTGTACAATTATAAAGGATTGCATAGCGATGAATCCACAGTGAAGTAGTAGATCAACTTTTTGAATTGACAAGCACTCGTGGGACATAAGCTTAGTCAAAAAAAAGAGTGACCAGGTTCAGACATGCTCAGTTCACCTGATAATTCAGATGTTAGTGTGACGACACAAGTTGTCAGAGAGCGTTTCATCACTACACGGTCAAGTTTGGTTTTGGGGTGAGAGAGGCTCGAACTATCGACCTCAGGATCACTCACAGCAATGAGACCTACGCGCTAGCCAACTGCACCACCACCCCACTTGACATAAACCCGGGATAATTAGAATTCATTGTCGCGTCTCTATTGTGGCTATTAAGATTTTCCAAATCTCTGAAGATGGTGAGGACTGGGTATAAGCTCCAGCACTGACATAGCTAACTGCTTCCATTTCAGTTTTACTTCAGTAATTCAGAAACCGTGAGCTTGCTTACCTAGAACCCACGACGTTCTGGTGGCGACGATGGTCACAATTGCTGGTCTGTACTCTGGGGGAGATGCAGCAAGACCATTTGCTGAATTAAGACAAACAACAATTGTTTAAGAAGATTTTGCTAACTTTCGGTAGAAGATGGTAACATCAGGTACAACATGACACTGCCACCACACTCAAAACTAAGTAGAAGATAATCTGACCACAATTTTCATATGTAGTCTGGCAACCGAAGCGTCTGCCAATAAAGGTTGTGTACTAGATTTCACCCTTGCATGTTACTTGTCTATCTAGATCTGAGAATCCCCATGAGCAATGCCATGGAAAATTTCCTCAAAGCCCTATTAACAAACTCACTGTACACATCTTCTATGCTATGGTGTCCTCAGCATTCTGTCATTTCAAAAAGATTATGTCCACTACAACTATGACCCGAGCATTTGAAATTTGTTAGTGAGGATAGCCAAATGACACGTAAAGCATACTAGTGATTATTTAGCAAACCATTAGGACAATTCATTGCTGGCCAGAATGTAGGAAACAACATTCGATAAGTTGACTGGCTTGAGAATTATGAATTATCACCAAATACTTGAATATCTAATAACTAAGTACTACCTGGTAAAAAAATAAATGACTAAAGTAATATTGTACTCCAATCGGGTAGCACCGATACCAGGCCTTCCATGCTAGAAAGGCTTGTAGCTGATGGAGAACTCGTGAGGAAGTGGCCAGTCATGTCTGGCTTGATCTCAAGTTGGTTGAAAAAATTCCCACTTCAGACTGCAATATGGCTGCTTATTGTCTCTAGAATACAGAAACAGAACTATCACCTGAAAATATGGTCACTGCCATCACCTCAAAAATGGTAACTTATGTACTCCCTCCGTCCGGAAATAGATGACTTGAATTTGTCTAGATTTACACGTATCTAGACACTTTCTAGTGTACAGATTCACGTGAATCTAGAGAAATGCAAGTCACTCATTTCCGAACTGAGGGAGTACTAAACTGAAGGACAGTCCATCGATAGGAAAACACATGTTCTACAAACCTCTTTTTGCCCAGCCTAATCCAAATCTGCATTGATGGATGGCTATCTTTGAAATCTTCCCTTCAAAAGAAGCGAATAGATAATCTGGTTAGTTGAAATGAGCTCATAAACATGATTACTATTGACTTTGAATAAATAATTTTGTACTTAAATTTTAACAACTTTAAGTAGAAGATACCGGCCTCAATTTTCATATGTAGTCTGCCAACTGAAGCATCTGACTATAAGGTTTCACTTACTTTTTTTAGGAGAACTATGGCGGGCAAAAGCCCGCATGAACCTTTTTTAAATTTTCAAACAGTACATGGAGCGAAGAAGAAAACTGCACACTAACAAAAGCTAAAGCTCAGAACAACTAGCAGCTAACTTCCTACAAGAAAACAAAAACTAAAGGGCTGCATGCTATACAGTAATACAGGGGCAGCCAAATTATAGAACATTACACTACTATCGAGGAGAGATTTACATGCTGCACCAACACAGCGATCAGACCAAATAGTCAAATCGGAAGCACAACGGCGGAAGACATGAGACACCGGTTCGACAACGTCGTTGAACACTTTAACATTCCGTCGCTTCCAAATATTTCACAAGGCCGCAATGAGCATGGTGGATCAAACTGGCTTCACTATTCTATCTGGATCTGAGCAATGACATGACAAACTCACTGTAGAACACTTGTTCTAAGCTAGCATTCTGTCATTTCAAAAAGATCGTTTCCATTAATACTATGAGCCAAACATTTGAAATTTGTTAGTGAGGATAGTAAAATGACAAGTACAGCAAACCTGTAATTATTACCAATCCATTCAGACAACTCAGTGCTGACAACACATGGAGAAATTAAGTTTCACAAGCTGACTGGGCTAAGAAAATATCGCTAAATGCTTGATTACAGGTTCTTAGCCGGGCAGAGATAGCAGGGCAAAACCACGCACAATTGCAGTTCTTACTTACCAGAATCATGACAGACATGAAAAAGGTGATCAATTCCACCGTCTCCCTTTCCATGTGTGATTGATTTAAGTAACCAAGGGCATACAGAAAGGTTTGATAAATACAGCAATGTGAAATTGTTAATGGCAAGATCATAAGACATCGTTTAAGTCTAGAAACCCAAGCAGGTTCAGGAATACACAGCACATGAGGACAGGACAGATTGAACTGAATCATCTCCACGGCTGTTCAGAAAAGTGACAGCCAGGCATCATTCCAAACAATTTTCATAACATTTCAGCAGAAAAATCTACTAGGTGGGATTATAAACAAACAATTTGCTTAATTAACAGAAACAGACAATTGCATCTCAGAACATTTTCATAACTTGATAACAAGATGATACCATCTGATACATCACACCATACACTGCCACCGAAGCACAGACGAGGTACCACATCCAACAGGCTATGCTAATTAAGAAATTAACACATCTCTACACCAGGAAGGAAGCAGCGGCCTAGGCTCTCTCGCCACGGATGCGGCGTGCAAGCTGGATGTCCTTGGGCATGATGGTGACGCGCTTGGCGTGGATGGCGCAGAGATTGGTGTCCTCGAAGAGCCCGACGAGGTAGGCCTCGGCGGCCTCCTGCAGCGCGGAGACGGCAGAGCTCTGGAAGCGGAGGTCGGTCTTGAAGTCCTGCGCGATCTCCCGGACGAGGCGCTGGAAGGGGAGCTTGCGGATGAGCAGCTCCGTGCTCTTCTGGTACTTGCGGATCTCCCTGAGCGCGACGGTGCCGGGGCGGAAGCGGTGGGGCTTCTTCACGCCGCCGGTGGCCGGCGCAGACTTGCGGGCAGCCTTGGTCGCCAGCTGCTTCCGCGGCGCCTTGCCGCCGGTGGACTTCCTCGCCGTCTGCTTCGTGCGGGCCATAGGGATGGGAGGGGAATCCTAGGGTTTGCTTCGCCGAGAAGTGCGCGGAGGAATCTGAGAGCTCTCGGTGGGATTTGGGGATTGGAATGGGGAACAAGACGATGAGGTCGGGGCATTTTATTGAGAGGAGGAGCCGGCGGCGGCTGGGCGCGAGTCTGTGAATTTTTTGCATTTTTCGGCGCTTTGTTTTCGATAGGTGAGAGGAAGTGAGTTTGGGGCGTTCGATTTCAGAGGCATGGACGGTGCAGATTTGGTCTCGGATGAGCACACGGATTGTGGGTAGCGATCCGTGGCGTGGGTTCTCTGCGCGCTGGTTGGTCTCACAGCGTCACGCGTGTAGACAACCGTGGACGGTGGACTATATCTCTGATTTTTTTCCTTGGTATATTGTGATCGTACATTGGGCATCACCCATTGTCCCACAACTACGCCCGGGCAAGCTTGGAAATTTGAGTGGACCAGTCACATCGGCGGTCGGCGCTGTCTAAATGGCCTCCTAAAAATAAATCAAAAAAATTAGATGACAAATTTGAAACAAGTCGACGAATTTTGGTTCAAACATTCAGGTTTTTTATAGAGTTTGAATGAAAATGAAAAACTAAATCTAACCACTTTCGGTGGTAGCGATGGAAGCGGCTGTATGTGGCGAGGATTATCCCCTCGTCCTTCATTGTCCTTCGAGTTGAAAGAGCTAGGACCCCTGAGGTCCCCGTCGAGCACACGGTCATCCCGATCGACCATTTTAAGTGCGGGCTCAGCTTTCCCCTCTCTTCATTCACACGTGATGTGTTAGGTTATTCGTGATCCAACTGATGATATTTCCACTCACTCCATCTTGATCTTTGTCTCATTTCCTCATCTTATGGAGGCATGTGTAGGGATTCGCCCTTCACGCGGGCTAAAATCTTTAATTTTCTATCTTCCGCGCACCCTAGTAAGACCTTCCTAGATTATCTCGACCTGCAACTTCCTTATTAGGCCACATAGGGAGGAGGAATACCTCCCCATAACACAGACCAATGGGTGGTCGAGCCCATCCACCAGCTGGGTGATTGCAGGCGGCTCAGACGATGTTCCTCCCTTCAAAGATATCCGACAATTGAGACCGCGAACTGGATGGAGGAGACAGAGGAGCTCCCGCTCTTCATCCACTACCGCGACACCATCCGAGAGATGTGGGACAAGGGTTTGACGATAGGTAACATCATGGAAGACTTCTTGTCCTGCCGGCTATGTCCCCTAAAGAACAAGGGGCCAACATGGGTGAACGCCCCTGGGAGTGATCCGCTGCAAGAGTACCGAAGTGAGATCTTCCTGCGCTTTTGTTCCTTTTTACGTCTTCAACCTTTGTCATTGCTCTATATAATACCATAAACCTACAACCTACTCCTTTTTGTGGGAATTTTGGGAAGTTCTTGTGGTGTCCCGGTCGTGTGGTTGATTTCTGTGGTGCTGACATGTGGTTCATCCATTGGTTTGCATTCTGATGGTAAGTTCTTGTGTGCATTCTCGGTGCCCCATAGTCCTTTTTGTGTGGTGTCCCGGTCCTACGTGGTGCTCATGTGGACGTGCATGTGGTGCTAATGTGGGGATTGTTGGTTTGCAGCCCCAAAGTTCCTGCGCGAGTGCATCGCGGTGCCCGAGTTGATTGAAATCTCGTGGAGGGGCCATTGTAGATTTGTCAATTGCCCAGAGGGGCCAAATAGGGGTGAATACAAATCTAACGGTCAAATGGTTGTTTGAACCAGACAAAAAATGGTTGAACTCAAATATCGCCGTTAGTTGGCCTGCCCTGTCAGTATTCCCCGTTATCCTTTGTGGTCGTGGACTAGTTTATCCATGTGTGGACTAGATCTATTTCTTTGCTCTACTCTGCTCTTCTCCCCTGCTCCCCTCCCCGTAACCTTTGCTCAGCTCCAGTTGCTCGTCTCAGATCAAATCTCCCACTTGCTCTCCTAGCGTCCCCGCCATGTCCGGTCAATCTCCCACGCCCCTAATCGAATCTCGCAGCCATCATCGTCGCATCGTCCGCCGTATTAGAGCTTCGCGTTCTCGGACTAGTATCTCGCCTCTGGCTAGTCCTTCTCGCACGGCGGAGCGTCTCGTCGGGCGATCCTGGCCAGCGACCAGCCTCGGGCGGTTGCGTGTCGTCGCGCACCCTAGGCATGCTAACCCTGGCACAGCAGTTCGACGATCACACTCTCATAGCCATCGTGTTGGGCATCCGTGTCGCTGGTAGACTTGCTGTTAGCTTTTAGGTCTCATTTTGGGATCATACGAAATGAGGTCAAGATTGAGGTATGCGCGTCGCCATTAGATTTTTTCGTCTAGTTCGAGCATAGCTCAGACACCGAGCATGTTCTGCATTCTTCCTGTTCTTTTGAGTGCTGCAGGGAGAACATGAGCTTCATGTGTTGGCATCGCGCCTGTGGGTGGGACGATCGCTTGGGGCAGCTTCGTTTCTTCTCCCAACTCGGCTTTGACGGCCTCACATTGGATGCTTGGGAGCCGGAGGCCCTCAAGCAGGTCGTCAGTAGCCTTGGCGGTGAGCTAGTGGAGATCGTGCCACCGAGCGACTGATCGAACATCGAGGTAAAGGCATGGCTGAAAGATCCTGACGTTGTTCCTAAGATGTGCGAGGTGCAGATTCCAAGCAGGACAGGGCGACATCTTTGTTGGAAGCACACGGTCATCATCCACCTGGAGGAGGTTCTGGAATCGGTACATGGCATTCAGGACCCTGAAGAGGCGGCCAGAAAGTGTCCTCGCCGCCTGCAGTGTTGGCCTGGAAGGATCAATGGCACAGGACC
Organism: Avena sativa; assembly: GCA_916181665.1. Lineage (NCBI taxonomy): Eukaryota > Viridiplantae > Streptophyta > Magnoliopsida > Poales > Poaceae > Avena > Avena sativa. The sequence continues at coordinate 225,374,781 of OV702291.1, forward strand.
ACCACCATTTCGCGACATCGCACACAGTTTTGATGCAGGAACTGGGCATGGACAAGCTGGTGGTTCTGATTTCCCTCGAGTGAAGACAGAGCTCTGGTGAATTGATGTAGTATGTGTGGCTAATGAATTTTTAGTATGGAGAGCATAGCAGGAAGTTAGCATGGACTCAAAATATGCAATAGTTTGAATCGATGTAGTATGTGTGGGTAATGAATTTGAAGTATGTGTGTCTAATGCATCTGTATTGAACACTGTGCTTTATAATTTATGTGAATAACCAAGGACAACCTCATGAAAAGAGGGTGGACTGGCAATGAGCAATGTCAATTATGTGGATGCCATGAAAATGTAGTTCATCTCCTCTTCAAGTACAAGATAGCTAGATTATTGTGCCAAGTGATGAGTGATCCGGAAGATAATAAATGATTCTTGTTTCAAACGAAGATTACCTGATGATCTTTATAACACAGTCTACTGGTTTTGTAACACGGTGAATTGTAGGACCATTTTGCAGCACAAGACAAATGAAAAATGGTTTACAGCACAGACAGTAGACGCAAAATCTGTACATAAATTGTTGTCTGAATTTTATCTGTCTAGGATAAAAAATGGCAGTTAACTGGATTTAACCACGAGTAAAGCTCAAGCTTGGGGATGCCACGCATGTCACCCCGAGAAATATCCAAGAAGTGCAAGCGTCAAAGCTTGGGGATGCCCAAGGCTTCCCCTTCTCCATCAATAAAAATCTCAGGTTCTTCCAAACACTTCATTTTTATTGTTTCGTGCACAGTTATGTTGTTCTTGGAGCGTCTTTGTTTTTGTTTTTGGTTTTTGTTTGCTTGGTTTTCTTAGTTTGCTTGAATAAATTGGTTGGACCCCCCTCTTTCATACATTAGTTTTCAAATAGTTTGGTTTGGATTGGAAAAGCGTAGGAAAGTTCATGCTTAAGTGGTAAAGAGAGCTTGTTTTTGACTGTGGCCAATGCTTTGTCATGCCGTGCTTGATATTGTTTTGGCTTTATGCTTAGTGATCTTTGTTGTAGCATGACATGTTATAAACAATTGAGATTGCTTAATGTGCCTTGAAAGAATCATGCGTTGTTTTAGCATATTAAAGCATAGTATTGTGGTATTCTCCTTTGATGCTTTATTTGGGTTGACTTGGCGCATGCTCACACCATGTTAAGATTATACCAAGTCACCATAGCCTTTATGATCCTTTAGTTTTCGACATATAATATCACTTTATGCTTTAATTAATAATGTTTTGTTGCTCTGCGTGATTATGGCCATTATTGCTCTCTTAGTTTATCGCTTCCAGTCTTTTGCTAGCCTCCATAACCAAGTATGAGTTCCACTCATGCATCCAACTCCAAATAAAACCAAGTTATTCCAAAGAGTCCACCATACCTACCTATTAGCATTTGCTATTCCAAGTATATTCATGTTTTTATCTACCTTCCGAATTAAACTTGTTATGAGAAAACTAGTGATTAAAGCTCTCACGAACTTGATGGCACACTTTACTTTTCTTGCCCTTAATAAACTTGACCCATTGTGTCGTCTATGTTGTATATGCTTGCACTTATATGTTGGGGATTAGCAGAACCATGTTGTCATGGGGAACGCTTTCAACATTGCACTTGTACTTTGTACCTAGTTGATATCATGCTCTTTTGTCTATGGATGTCGTCGGTGTGAAATGAAAGGGGAGCTTGCAAGTCCATGGACTTATGTATGTGTGTTAGAGAAACGCCTGGGCCGCTGGTCTAATCCATGCCTAATCATGGTGGAAACCTGTAGCGTAACCATAATGAGCAATCTATGAAGCATTCTTCTTATAAAAAAGACATAGATATTGAGAAAAGGAGAAAAAGAAAAAAATATGAGAAAAGAGGAAAGAGAGAAAAAAGCACCATTTTCCTATGGTAAATAAGAAGATTGCTGAGATGCTCGTTGTCTGCTTGCCTTGTCATTTTGATATGGGGATTCTTTCGTATCATCGGGCAAGGGGTACCCCATTGGCGGTTCTCTATGATACACATGTACTTGCTATGACAAGAACTTACCGGTAACTAAACTTGAGTAGCATGAGGAGTGGCCCTCGTATTCAAGGGACATGAGATTTCCAACTTATACTTTGTCAAGCATATACTCCATAGTTTGTTCACTTTAAACTTAATCACTTCAAGATGCTTATGATAGGGGCAATGAGAGCTGAAAGCTAATAAGTACCATAATTTTTGGAAGCTCTTTATGAAACTTGAATCCCTGCTTCCTTCTATGAAGGCCTTTCTTCGACTTTTATATTGAGTCTCCACCTTCTATATTTATGCACCTATTGAGAGAGCATAGTGGCCATTCTTAGTTTAATGTGCATTGTCCCAAGACTTGTTGATTGATGCATAACTTTGATATTGCTTGTTCTTAAACTATTTGTATCTAGTCACCCTTATAAACTTTGAAGGTGTCCGATGCAATTATGATTTTCTACATTATGAGGGACAAGCTGAATGCCACTATGCTATGTTTTCTTTATGTGAAACAAATGAACGTCTTGCAAAGCATTGTTATTCATGAATCTTTTGTTTGTACCTTTTCATGTTACAACATAGTTGCTATGTCTTATCGTTAGAACTTTATCTTTCATGCTATGTTGAAGTACTATGATCCCAGCTATCAATGTTTTACAAATACCCTGATCAAGATTATGATGGTGCATGTCACCTCAAAAATTATTCTTTCTTTTTATCACTTACCTACTCGAGGACGAGCAGGAGTTAAGCTTGGGGATGTTGATACGTTGCAAACATATCTATAATTTTTTATGTTCCATGCTTGGTTTTTATCTACTTTCTTATGTTTTGCCCACACTTTGGAGTACTTTTCATACACTTTCTTGGACTAACCTACTAACAAGATGCCATAGTGCCAGCTGCCTGTTTTCTGCTGTCTTTGGTTTCAGGAAAGTCAGAAAATGAATATTCTCGGAATTGGACGGGACAAAAGCCAAAGTCAATATTTCACCGCGGGGGACACAGAGCCAGAATATGAGACGGAGAGGGGCCAGGGGCCGCCCACACCACCTGGCTGCACGGCTAGGCCTAGCCCGCGCCAGGGGGTGGTGTGGCCGCCTAGGGCACCCCCTCGGCCTCCCCTTTTGCCTATAAGATGCCTCCGATACAGAAACCCTAAGTACCTGATCAAAAATTCAATGAAAGAGTCTGTAGCCACCGTCATCTCCATCCCTAGATCGGGAGGGATCTGAAGCTCTTCCCGGCACCCTGCCGGAGGGGAGAATTCACCCTGGAGGCCTTCTTCATCACCATGCAAGCCTCCGGCGTGATGCGTGAGTAGTTCATCCTTGGACTACGGGTCCATGTAGTAGCTAGATGGTTGGTTCTTCTCCTTTGTGCTACCATGTTTAGATCTTGTGAGCTCCGTTCATGATCAAGATCATCTATTTGTAATCATACATGTTGTGTTTGCGGGGATCCGATGGATATTGAGATGCTATTTCAGATTGATTATTGATTCTATCATGTCTTTGTTATTTGTGATCTTGCATGCTCTCCGTTGTTAGTAGATATCTTGACCGAGTAGATGCTAGCAACTCCAAGAGGGAGTATTTATGCTCGATAGTGGGTTTATGCCTCTAGTAATCTGGGGAAGTGACAGAAATCTCTAAGGTACTAGATGTGTTGTTGCTACTAGGGAGAAAACAGCAATCCTTTGTCCATAGAACAATCATATTGTTTACTTTACACGCAATGCGTAATGCAATTATCTATTGCTTGCAACTTAATACTGGAGGGGGTTCAGATTGATAACCTGAAGGTGGATTATTAGTCATAGATGCAGTTGGATTACGGTCTATGTATAATGTTGTAATGCCTAATCAAATCTCATAGGAGTCAAGATGATTAGTATATGTATGTATGCTTTCTCGATGTTTGTCAATTGCCCCACTATAATTTATTCACCCAACAGGTCATCTATCTTAATGAGAACCACCACTAGTGAACTATGGACCCTGGTCCTTTCTTTTACCATCGATCTACAACTGTTTACTATTTTCTGTTTACTTATGCAAGCTTTTACTTTCTTCCACATAATACGTTTAATCCTTTGTTTTCAGCAAAACCGGTGAGATTGACAACCTCACTGTAAGTTGGGGCAAAGTTCTGTGGCTGTGTTGTGCAGGATTACAAGTTGGAAACAACACCTTGGAGGTGTTTCCTTGCTCCTACTGGTTCGATGACCTTGGTTTCATAACTGAGGGAAAACTTGTTGATGTGCTCATCATACCTTCCTCTTGGGGTTCCCCAACGAGCTCGATATATTTTGGGCCAACAAGCACCTTCCGCCAAACTACAAGAAATCTGCATCGTTCATGCACGACCGCTTTGCTTGCGCCAGTCTCGGTTCAGTAGGACCATCCATGCCACCGCAACGATTTCTTTGAACCCGAAATTCGGCATCTCCTTGTAGGGATCATAGGTTTGTGTGAACTGGAACCTGAATTCCAACGCTGAGCTATTGCCCGCCGTTGGCTCCAGCTGTCGAACAATCCAACAGGCTAAGTGTAGAAGCTTGGTCGATAAGGCCTCCAATGGTGCGTTCGATGGAGCGTCTTTGCCGCAGATGACGTGTTCCTAGCCTCCCCCACTGCGGTAAGGTCGCCCGCACCGAAGCATGGATGTGAGAGTTCCTAGACCTTGGCGCTTCCCTATTTGATGGTGTGTACCCTCGGTGGCATGCTCTCATGAACGATTTGACATGTACCTTGTTCCCCTGCATAGAGCACGCCATAATGCCATTGCGCGCTTTCTCCACAGTGCCCTCTTGGCCCTGCTCGCCGCAACCACGAACGACGCTACCGCCGCAGCCGATGCAGCACATTCGGTGAAATCATCCACCTAAAAAGGCAATGGGAGACCAGCCTTAAAGTAGAGCTTCATGGCCTGCCTTGTAGTGGCTCAATACCCTAGTTTCGGCGGCTGCCACAATGACGGCGGTGGCTGCTTAGGCGGGGCCATGTTACCCTAGGTGGTGCGTTGTGGCGGAGCTACGCAAGGGGAATTGTGGTTTATCAGATAAGGAGAGTGACAAAATGACAGTAGATTTGGACTTCGGGCACGCGTGAAAATAATCATCTCACATTTCCTAAGAGGGTAACAATTCGACACTCGTTGCATTAACCACTCAATCTTTATTTCCCTTCTTAGCATAAGAGTGCGAACGTATTAAAAAGATCGGTCGTGGCTATCCACCTGATTGGGCAATGTACCAGGACAAGTAGGAGACCAAACAAACCGGGTCCCATTTTAAACATATTGACGACTATGCCCTTATGTTTATACGATATTATTTCTGTGCCACTATGTACCGTCGAATTGTAGCAACACCATCAGAAATAGGGGATGGTGACGTGGCATGTTTTCTTTTTTTAAAGGGCATCAGAAATAGGGTATGACAACGTGGCATGTTTTCTGACTAGCGGGCCCGCCTCCTCCACCGTCGATGGCGTGCATCCTAGGTTCGAGGACTAGTGCCGCCCACAAAACATTACATTACAATCTCTCAACAAACATAATAATAGAAACAAGTACAGTACATCATCTCAAGAAACATAATCATGTCAACTACAATGTACTCATGCATCACTTGTCTAGTCATGGTTTCACAAAACATTATATTACAATCTCTCAACAAACATAATAACAGAAACAAGTATAGTACGTCATCTCAAGAAACATAATCATGCCAGCTACAATGTACTTATGTCTTATTACAATAACGATGGTTTCAGTGAGTGACATGTCCAAAAATCTCAACAGCTTGCACAACATTATATCACAATCTCTCAACAAAGATAATCACAGAAACACGGTCTAAATGCAACAACAGTCTAGTTTACAAATACAGACAGGGGGACCCCGCGATCCATATGACAAGCCTAGGGTAGCAGCTCTCATCAGATCTGATCAATGTCGATCACCTCGTTCTGTTCAGCCACTGCAGGGGCCTCTACATCCACTAAAACCTCCTCAACAACATCAGAAATGGTAGCCAGGAAGAACACCTTCCTGGTTCGCTTCTTTTGTTGCATAATATACATAAGATCTTAAGTATACAAAACCTATACGAATTTCTGCTTCTTATGATGCCACCACCGGAGTCGTGCCATCTGCTTAGGGCCAATAATGATTTCCTTACCGATCTTCTCTCTCATTTCGTCAAGATTTATGTTTTTGGAATCAACGGCGATCTCCACAGTACATGACGAAGCTAGCTTATTAACTCCCTCATCAAGTTTTGCCATGTATGAATCCACCTATAAGTGTATACTGAACTTATCTAGATCAACATCTATTGGTCTATAGTCTCTAGGAGCCAAAGCTTTAGCAGCAAGATCTCTAGCATCTGCATACATATCATCAATCATCGCTTCAACTTTCACCTTACGATGAGCTGCACAACACTCGCAAACCATCTGAAGCTCATGGGAGTGCTCAATTTGCATATAGGTATCATTCATGTTGTGGCACACCAATTTTGTCCTCTGTCTAGAACCCTAGGGAATCCTAGCATGAAGCATATCTACTAGCTGCGAAATAGACACAACCTCTTTGCAATTCACAAGCAGGTGCACATCTTGCCCGAACACAACCCTCTCGCAACCAAAATCTAGTTTTGAAGTGTACTGGCGAACATGAACTGTGAACTCGCTTATAGGTGAACTTTAATTTGTTTAAAAATGGGAACTTTTCAGTTCATTTGATTCTATTATGTAGTAAATAATATACTTGTAAGATAAGGCACATATAAGAAAATTCACCTCTCGCTCTTCTCCCGGGTTTTTTTCTTCGATATCTAGGTGCCGCATCCACCCACCGGAGCCGAATAATCTGCCGTCGGCCCTGCTTTTGTCTTCAACCCGCTCCTCGTAGGTACCTTGGGAGTAGAATTATTGCTGACCTCCTTGCTAATAGGGGTTGAAGACCTCGTCGCTGCTTCGCGTTGAGCCCGAGACTCTAGCTCCAATGGACCCAAATCAGTCGGCAACGTAGGTACAACCTTCACCTTGCAAGACATGCTGGGCCGCCGCTGCCGGATTTAGTATCAGGGGAGGGAGAAAAAAGGACCACCGCTGCCACAACCAGATTCAGTGTCGGGAGTTAGGAAAGTATATTAATAGATTTGCCCCTACGACACATGCAGGTTGGCTAAGAAGAGAGCCTGGCAAAGAAGGGGCACAACAGGAACTAGTTTAATGGAATATCCTAACTTAACGGGTGCGATTTCAAAATATTGGATTTGGCCATCATTCACTCTAAACACCCCTCAGCAATTGGCGCCCAAACTTTTCAAACCACGGTGATTAAAATCAACTTGGGTACTAATACGTCGTAAATGTATCTATAATTTTTGATATTCCATGCCTGTTTAGTATCTACTTTCTTATGTTTTGTTCACACTTTGAGGTATTTTTATACATTTTCTGGGACTAACCTATTAACAAGATGCCACAGTGCCAGTTGCCCGTTTTCTGTTGTTTTTGGTTTCAGAAAAGCTAGTAAAGAAATATTCTCGGAATTGGACGGGCCAAAAGCCAAAATCAACATTTTACCTGAAGCAATACGGAGACCGAAGGGGAGACAAAGTGGCGCACCAGGGCAGCCACACCTGGTGGCCGCGCGGCCAGGGGCGCGCCACCAGGGGGTGTGGCCCCCTGTTGCTCCACCTACCTTGCCCCTTCGCCTATAAAAGCCTCCCGGAATGAAAACCCTAAGGACCTGATCAAAAATCCACGAAAGAGTCTGTAGCCACCGCCATCTCCATCCCTAGATCAGGGGGATCTGAAGCTCTTCCCGACACCCTGCCAGAGGGGAGAGATCATCCCGGAGGCCTTCTCCATCACCATGCAAGCCTCCGGTGTGATGCATGAGTACTTCACCCTTGGACTATGGGTCCATGTAGTAGCTAGATGGTTGGTTCTCCTCCTTTGTGCTGTCATGGTTAGGTCTTGTGAGATCCATTCATGATCAAGATCATCTATTTGTAGTCTTACATGTTGTGTTTGCGGGGATTCGATGGATATTGAGATGCTATTTCAGATTGATTATTGATTCTATCATGTCTATGTTATTTGTGATCTTGCATGCTCTCCGTTGTTAGTAGCTATCTTGGGCAGGTAGATGCTAGCAACTCCAAGAGGGAGTATTTATGCTGGATAGTGGGTTCATGCCTCTAGTAATCTAGGGAAGTGACAGAAATCTCTAAGGTTGTAGATGTGTTATTGCTACTAGGGAGAAAACAACAATCCTTTGTCCATGGGGCGGTTGTATTGTTTACTTTACACACTTTGCTTAATGCAGTTATCTGTTGCTTGCAACTTAATACTGGAAGGGGTTCGAATGATAACCTGAAGGTGGATTATTAGTCATAGATGCAGTTGGATTATGGTCTATGTATAATGTTGTAATGCCCAATCAAATCTCATAGGAGTCAAGATGTCTAGTATATGCATTGTCATGCTTTCTCCAATCTGTCAATTGCCCCGCTATAATTTGTTCACCCAGCATGTTATCTATCTTAAGGAGAAACACCTCTAGTGAACTATGGTCCCCGGTCCATGCTTTTATCATTCATATACCATCTACTGTTTACAATTTATTGTTTACTTTCTGCAAGCAATTACTATCTTCCATACTATACGTTTAATCCTTTGTGTTCAGCAAAACCGGTGAGATTGACAACCTCACTGTAAGTTGGGGCAAAGTTTTGTGGTTGTGTTGTGCAGGATTCCAAGTTGCTAGAAACACCTTGCAGTTGTTTCCTTGCTCCTACTGGTTCGATAACCTTGGTTTCATAACTGAGGGAAAACTTGCTGCTGTGCTCTTCATACCTTCCTCTTGGGGTTCGCAACGAGCTCGAATATATTTTGAGCCATCAAGCCTTTTTTCTGGCGCCGTTGCCGGGGAGTTAAGGACAACTTCACAAGGGGAGTCTCTCACAACCAATCTCTTTACATTGTTTTTGTTTTGCTTAGTTTATTTTGCTTTGCTTGTTTGCTTCTTTTATCAAAAATACAAAAAAAAATAGTTCCTACTATAGTTGTTATTTTTGTTGGTCTATTATTGTATTGCTTTATCATGCTTTCTATCAATGGTTGGTTTCTTTGAAACTAGATCTTATTGGCAAGGTGGGTTTACGGAAGAACAAAAATATTATTATGAGGAACACCGCTTGTCACAAAAAGGGAAACACTTATGGGAACAAATTAATAAATTGTATACCATTGCTAGAAACGTGTGCTCTACTTATAATGTTACTTATTGCTTTGATAAATCTTGTTGCTGTAGGAGGTATAAACACCTCCCTTTTCAATGTGAGTATAATGATAATGTTACCATATCTTCTTATGTTAAGGGAAATTATGACTTTTATTATGTGGAACAAATTGAAGAATTTATTGCTTGGAAGGGTGCATTCGAACTTGCTTATTTGCTTGAAAATACTGATAATGCACCTTATAAATATGAGGTTTATGATATACTTAAATTTTGCTTTGATAATTACAAGGAAGAAAATGGCTATATTCTTAAATATCTTAATAGGTGCTCTCCACCAACGGAAGAGACTAATGCATAGTAGGAGCCTATGGAAGAAGAAATTGCTAAACTTGGAAGCTCATTGGATGAAAAAGAGGAGGATAGTGATTATCAAGAGGAGGAAGAATGGAGCAGCTACCCATGTCTACCTCCTAATAAGAGTAACTCTTTAACTAATACCTTATTTGATCGCCCTCCATGCTTACCAAAGGAGGATAAGTGTGATATTTATATTGTTGAGTTTGTTCATGATGCTACTGAAAATCATTATGAGAGAGGAAAAGATGGTTGTTGGAATTCCTATGTTACTAAAACACCTCACTTTATATTGAAAGTTCCAAAGTTGCTCCTGTTTTATGTACCCATTCTTGTTACTATGTGCTTCTTTGATTTATTTTCTTATAATATTCCTATGCATAGGAAGTGGGTTAGACTTAAATGTGTATCATATTTGCTCCTTGATGCTCTCTTTTGCTTCAATTCATATTTCTTATGTGAGCATCTTCTCAAATTATTGAGTCTAGCTCAAAGGCGTTAAAGAAAAACACTATTGGGAGATAACCCAAATTATTTATTTTCAGTAAGTTTTTATTTTGTTGAGTCTTGGAAGTTATTTCTTCAGTAATAACCTCTCCTCATACTTTTTGTGTGGTTTTTTTCCAAGAATAACCTCTAATGAGAGAGAAGTAAGACTTGGGAAAGTTGTTGTCCCGAAACAGATTTTTGGTGCTTCACCATAAAAAATCGTGAAAAATCCCTGTACGTAGGATTCAGCTGTAATTTGTTGTGCTTATGCCCTAGGTTATTATATAACTTTCGTTAGTTTATCACTTTTCGATTTGACCAACAAAAGATCTTCGAAAAAATTGGTGTTTACCTGCTGGTCTGTTTTGACAGATTTCTGCCGTTATTTGCATTTGCCTCTAAAAATCTCTTTCTCCTTGAGTTCTCGCCAATCACTTGAGCTTTTAGAAGGAATTTATACAGTAGCTTGTGTTTAAATGGAAGTTTTACTTGTGTTTAAACTGAACCTAAAGACTCATTATCTTGAATACACTAATGTTGCTAATGAAGATTGTGTGAAGTTTTGTATGAAGGAAATTTTAAAGTGTAGGAAAGAACAATGTGATAAGATGAAGTATGGACAAAAGCTCAAGCTTGGGGATGCCACCCGTGTCACCCCAAGAAATATTCAAGAAGTACAAGCGTCAAATCTTGGGGATGCCCAAGGCATCCCCTTCTTCATCAATAAAAATCTCTGGTTTTCTTCCAAACACTTCATTTTTATTGTTTCATGCACAATTGTGTTGTTCTTGGAGCGTCTTCATTTTATTTTTTTAGTTTTCTTTTGTTTGGTTTGCTAAAATAAATTGGTTGGACCCCGCATTCATATGTGGTTTCAAATAAGTTGATTGGTGATTGGAAAAGAGTAGGAAGTTTCATGCTTATAAGTGATACAAAAGGAGCTCGTTTAGACTGTGGCCTAGACTTTATCATGTCATGTTTGATATTGCTTTGGCTTTATGCTTAGTGATTATTGCTGTAGCATGACTTGTTCCAAACAATTGAGATTGCTTAATGTGCCTTGAAATAATCATGTGTTGTTTTAGCATACAAAAGCATAATATTGTGGTATTTTCCTTTGATGCTTTATTTGGGTTAATTTGGCACATGCTTACACCATGTTAAGACTATGAACAATTCACCTTAGCCTCTATGATCATTTAGTTTATGACTTGTAATATCACTTTATGCTTTAATTAATAATGTTTTGTCGCTTTGCATGATTATGGCTATTATTGCTCTCTTAGTTGGTCGCTCCCAGTCTTTTGCTAGCCTCCACCTGTACCCAATATGAGTTCTACTGATGCATCTAACTCCCAAGAAAACCAAGTTATTCCAAAGAGTCCACTATAAATTCCTATGCATGGTGTGTTACACCATTCCAAGCATATTCATGCTTTTATCTACCTTCCGAATTAAACTTGTTATGTGAAAATTAGCGATTAAAGCTCTCACAAACTTGAAGGCACACTTTACTTTCTTGCGCTTAATAAACTTGAACCATTGTGTCCGTCTATGTTGCGTATATGCTTGCGCTTTATAAGTTGTGAATTAGCAGAATCATGCTGTCATGGGGAACGCTTTCAACATTGCACTTATTATTCAGTTGATATCATGATCTTTTGCTTACGGATCCTGTCGGTGTGAAATAAAAGGGGAGCTTGTAAGCTCATGGAGTTTGTATGTGTATTAGAGAAACTCCTGGGCGGCTAGTCTAAGACATGCCTAATCATGGTGGAAACTTGCAGCATAACCATAGTGAGCATTCTCTGAAGCATCCTCAATAAAAACCTATGCAAATAGCAAATAAAAAGATCGACGAGATGCTCATTATCTGTTGCCTTGTCATTTTGATATGGGATAGCTCATGTATCATGGGGCGAGGGGTACCCCGTTGGCGGTTCTCTATGATACACATGTACTTACAATGACAAGAACTTACTCGTGACTAAAGTTGAGTAGCATAAGGTTCGGTACTTGTAAGCACGGGGCATGAGATTTTCAACTTATAACTTGTCAAGCATATCCTCATATTTGTGTCACTTTAATCTTAATCACTTCAAGATGCTTACGATAGGGGCAATGATAGGTGGAATCTAATAAGTACCATAATTTTTGGAAGCTCTTTATGAAACTTGAATATCTGTTTCCCTCTATGAAGGGCCTTTCTTTTTACTTTTATGTTGAGTCTCCATCTTCTATCTTTATGCACCTACTGAGAGAGCATAGTGCTCATTCTTAGTTTAATGTGCATCGTCCCAAAACTTGTTGATTAATTCATAACTTTGATATTGCTTGCTCTTAAATTATTTGTATCTAGTCACCCTTATGAACTTTGAAGGTGTCCTATGCATTTATGTTTTGCTATACTACGAGGGACAAGCTGAATACCACTTTTATTATGTTTTATGTATGTGAAACAAACAAACGTCTTTCAATGCATTGTTATTCATGATCTTTTGTTTGTACCTTTTCATGTTACAACATAGTTGCTATGTATTATTATCAGAACTCTATCTTTCATGCTTATGTTTAGAGTACTTTGATCCTAACTATCAATGCTTTACAAATATGATGATTCATGTCACCTAAAAAATTATTCTTTTTTATCACTTACCTACTCGAGGACGAGCAAGAGTTAAGCTTGGGGATGTTGATACGTCGTAAACGTATCTATAATTTTTATGTTCCATGCTTGTTTAGTATCTACTTTCTTATGTTTTGTTCACACTTTGAGGTATTTTTATACATTTTCTAGGACTAACCTATTAACAAGATGCCACAGTGCTAGTCCTATTTTCTATTGTTTTTGGTTTCATAAAAGCTAGTAAAGAAATATTCTCGAAATTGGACGGGACAAAAGCCAAAGTCAATATTTTACCCGAAGCAATACAGAGACCGAAGGGGAGACGAAGTGGCGCACCAGGGCGGCCACACCTGGTGGCCGCGCGGCTAGGGGCGCGCCACCAGGGGTGTGGCCCCTGGTGCTCCACCGACCTTGCCCCTTCTCCTATAAAAGCCTCCCAGGACGAAAACCCTAAGGACCCGATCAAAAATCCACGAAAGAGACTGTAGCCACTGCCATCTCCATCCTTAAATCGGGGGGGATCTGAAGCTCTTCCCGGCACCCTGTCGGAGGGGAGAGATCATCCTGGAGGCCTTCTTCATCACCATGAAAGCCTCCAGTGTGATGCGTGAGTAGTTCACCCTTGGACTACGGGTCCATGTAGTAGCTAGATGGTTGGTTCTCCTCCTTTGTGCTATCATGTTTAGATCTTGTGAGCTCCATTCATGATCAAGATCATCTATTTGTAATATTACATGTTGTGTTTGCGGGGATCCGATGGATATTGAGATGCTATTTCAGATTGATTATTGATTCTATCATGTCTATGTTATTTGTGATCTTGCATGCTCTCCGTCGTTAGTAGCTATCTTGGCCAAGTAGATGCTAGCAACTCCAAGAGGGAGTATTTATGCTCGATAGTGGGTTCATGCCTTTAGTAATCTAGGGAAGTGACAGAAATCTCTAAGGTTGTAGATGTGCTATTGCTACTAGGGAGAAAACAACAATCCTTTGTCCATGGGGCGATCATATTGTTTACTTTACACACTTTTCTTAATGCAATTATCTGTTGCTTGCAACTTAATACTAGAGGGGGTTCGAATGATAACCTGAAGGTGGATTATTAGTCATAGATGCAGTTGGATTACGATCTATGTATAATGTTGTAATGCCCAATCAAATCTCATAGGAGTCAATATGTCTAGTATATGCATTCTTATGCTTTCCCAAATCTGTCAATTGCCCCACTGTAATTTGTTCACCCAGCATGTTATCTATCTTAAGGAGAAACACCTCTAGTGAACTATGGACCCCGGTCCATGCTTTTATCATTCATATACCATCTACTGTTTACCATTTACTGTTTACTTTCTGCAAGCAATTACTATCTTCCATACTATACGTTTAATCCTTTGTGTTCAGCAAAACCAGTGAGGTTGACAACCTCACTATAAGTTGGGGCAAAGTTCTGTGGTTTTGTTGTGCAGGATTCCAAGTTCCTAGCAACACCTTGCAATTGTTTCCTTGCTCCTACTGGTTCGATAACCTTGGTTTCATAACTGAGGGAAAACTTGTTGTTGTGCTCATCATACCTTCCTCTTGGGGTTCCCAACGAGCTCGGATATATTTTGAGCCATCAGGTACCACGATGCACTTGTGACATGGGCATACCTTACAGGTACTCGAGTTTGGTATATATGGCCTGATCTGGCAGAAGCCCATAGTGTTACCAGGGCCCAATCCAGGATTCGGGTGACCTACATAGACTCTGACTGCTTGCAACACAAGGCAAAGCATCAAGATAGAAAGTTTAAAGGGGCAAACCCTAACTTGTAACCGACTGGACCTGCTACCTAAGACCTAGCCTATCTATATAAAGGCTAAGAGGGGGCAGCGAGGAGGACAATCACAACCCTAGTTTCCACAACCTTGCCAGATTGCATCTGCGCACCCCATGTAACTTTCGACTCCCTCGATAATTCCAAGAGCAGACAAGCAGGAGTAGGGACCTCTATGAGGCCTGAACCTGGGTAATCCTTGCGTATCTGTGTGCTTGTTTGCTAGACGATTGATGCCTCCAGGGCTCCCTCCTTCTCCAAAACCCAAGTCCATAACAATGGGATTGATGAGTTTAACCCTCGTCTTGGCACCGTCTGTGGGAACTATGAGTGCTGATGTCGCGGCTTCTTCAGCCCTGTCAACCGCGATCTATAACTCTGCAACAGTAGAGACTAGCCTCCTCTTTGGTGCCTTCGACTTCACCGTCCACACGCTGACCACTCGCCCGGCTTTCGAGTCCGTGAGCAAGGGGATCGGCCTGGCGATCGGGAGCTTATGCTTCCAAGTTGGTCTACTAGGCACACTTCGCCTCCTTGACCAGCCCACGGTTTCCACGATTGCTCTAGCATCATGGTTTCCACCGTCGAGCGACACCTTGAGCAAACTCAACGCCCTGACAACAATCAGGAACGCGATCAACGACAGCAGATGCGGATCCGATCTGGGCGATCTAACCACTGAAGATGGAGCCTACGGCTCTGGATCTAAAAGTGGCAGAAGCAACAGCTTCCCCAATCACTACATGTGCGCCGTCATCAATGCAGGCGACACTGGCACCAGTCACAAAAACGTCGGCACTAGTCCGACCAACGGTGGCATCCTAGTCGCAAACGGTGGTCCCGTCAACGGTGCGCCCATCAACAATGGGACAGGAGGAGACCCGCATCTCATGGAGAACGAGTGCACCGAGGAGCGCGTGTTGATCAAGCTCAACGACAACGAGTGGGCTCACTGCCGCGAGACTCTATGGGTAATCCTTTGCCCCCGAACTCATCGCAAGACATGCTGATGGGTTACCATTGGCTGCTTAAGGAAGAATATAAGCACCAACTGCAAGTAATCGCGCAACTCGATGCGTGTAGAAAGGCGGTGGACGAGTCGAGCCTCCGGCGGGCTCAACTCTCTTCCATGGGAGGATCCTCCTCCAAGGGCAACGACTACGTGGCAGCCACAAGGCGCTCTCTACTGGCCCACCTCACCAACAAGGAGCGAGAAGGGGCCGTGTGAGTCCTTGAATTCTCGTCCATGATAGTGGATACATGGGGCAACATGCTCCCAAATACACCGTAGGCGGCGGTAATGGCAGCCACCATGTACCTCCTCAACAACCAGCCTCTGGCTGGGGATCCGCAAGCTGCCATGCACCAATCTACGATCGCGGGCTTGGGGCTAGTCGAAGTTGCCCTCATCAAGGATCCAACGCCAAAGCCGAAAAAGAGCAAGGCTCTGGCCAAACGCTACTCCTCGCCCTCGACCAACAATGATAGCCACGACTTGTCTCGACGTCGCCGCTCACGACGACACGACCACGACTACGACGCGCGTGATGACATCACGTAGCACAAGGTCGACAAGATGCGTGCGAGGCATGCCCGTTTGAATGACTCGGAGGATGATGAAATAGAGCTCTGCGGCGCCAGATGCTTCAGCAGAGCCATCAGGCAGAAGCGAATGCCTAAGGGATTCAAACTCCCATCGGAGAACCCGAAATTCGATGGCCTGCAGGACCCGAAAATCTGGCTAGAAGATCACATCTCCTCCGTCAGGCTACATGGCGGAAGCTCGTGCACGCCGATGCAATGCCTCTAGCTACAACTGCAAGGCGCCGCTCGTGCGTAGCTTAATAACCTCCCGCGCGGATCCATTCGCAGCTGGGAAGAGCTGGTCTACAGCTTTGTGCGAAACTTCAAGGGTACTTACAAAAGGCCCGCATCAATCGAGGAATTAAGAGGCTGCCACCAAAGGTCTGGCGAGTCGCTGTGCTCATACATCCAGAGATGGTCCATCATCAAGAATTCTGCAGAAGACATTTTAGAGGATCGCGCAATCGACGCGTTCAACAGCGGCGTGCGTTGTAGAGAGCTCAGGGAGGAGTTGGGCCGCTCAAAGCCCAAGACAATCGACCACCTAATGGATATTGCGAATAGGTGGGCCAATGGAGAGGACTCGGTGAAAAACCGTGCCTACTCCGATGATGATGATGACCTCGGATGCAGACGCAATCATGGAGGGAAACGTCGAATGTGCGGTTACGAGGACCATGAAAAGGTCAACATGGTCGCGGCTGGCTACGCCGACAAACGCGACGACAACCGCAATAGCGGATACCGCAACAGTGGATACCGCGATAGCGGGAAAACCACGCAAGTGTGGCAACACCGCACTCGTGACGACGCACCAGCAACATCCATCCAGGACAAATTGTCCGGACCGTGCAACGTCCACTTCTACATCAACAAGCATGATGGCAAGAAAAAGTCGAGCCACCTCCTAAAGGATTATTGCGAGTTCCTCAAGCTCCACGAAGGCCTGCCCAGATGAATCGCGACGCGATCAATCAAGGCTATGGAGCCGCCCTAGGTGTCGTGGCACATGGAGCTCCTCCACCGCCACTAGGGACACCACCACCACCTGTGGCTACACCGGTCCAGAACCATGGAGGCGAGCCATACCCCTGACCACTGGGGAACATGGGAATGATCCAGAAGGGTCGCCCCTCAAATAGAGTGCAGAAATCGATCACTCGCCAAGTCAATCTGGCGATGAACTCTCCGCCCTCCACCCTTGAGTACCTCAGTGGAAGCGAGTCCTGCATCACTTTCGACAAGAGCGACCACCTGCAACAAGTTCCTGCCCCAAGCCACTGTCCCCTGGTGCTTGAGGCACAGATTGGAGGCTTCGAGATGAGTCGTGTCTTCATGGACGGTGGAAGCGGCATCAACCTCATGTTCGCGAGTACCTTGCGCGTAATGAGGATCCCTCTGACATGTCTGGAAGTTTCAGACACGGTGTTCCACGACATCGTTCCAGGGAAGGGCGTGTACCCCCTGGGCAAGATCAACCTCGACGTCATCTTCGGCACGCCGCAAAACTTTCGGCAAGAGCACATCGACTTTGAAGTTGTCGACTGGCCCTCACAATACCACTGCATCCTCGGACGTGTCATGTTCGCGAGGTTCATGGCGATGCCACACTATGCTTATCTGCAGATGAAGATGCCAGGCCCAAACGGCACTATCACAATATAAGGAAGCTTCGTGAGGTTTGACAGCTGTGATAGGGAATTCAACAGAATCTCCCAGTCCTTCGGCATGCAAGAGGAACTCGCGAGGTTAAAGGAGTCGACAGACAACAGTCTGCCTCCCCTAAGCAAGCCAAGCTCACCCGACCAATCCTTTGACACGTCGGTGCACACCAAGAAAGTCCAGGTCCACCCAACGGACCCGACCAAGACATCCCTCATCATCAACAACTTGAGTCCTGCATAGGAACTCACGCTCGTCGAATTCCTCCGTGAGCGCTGGGAAATCTTCGCCTGGTGTCCAGCAGACATGCCAGGAGTTCCTAGGGAATTCATCGAGCACTCACTCAACGTGAATCCAGACGCAAGGCCAGCAAAGCAAACAATACAGTGACTGTCTAAACCAAGAGCAAAAGCGGTCGGTATGGAAGTCAACAGACTCCTCGACGCAAAATTTATACGTGAGATCAAGGAAAGCAGGCTCGCAAATCCGGTGCTTGTGTATAAAAAGGACACGGATATCCTGCGGATGTGCGTGGACTTCACCTCCTTAAACAAGCACTGCCCGAAGGATCACTTCCCGTTGCCTCGGATTGATCAAATAATTAACTTCACTGCGGGATGCGAGCGCCTCTGCTTCCTCGACGCCTACTCAGGCTACAATTAGATTCGAATGAAGGACGAAGACCAGGAGAAAACAACGTTCACAACACCTTTTGGTGTGTTCTGCTACAACACGATGCCCTTCGGGATAAAAAATGCAGGAGCCACCTATCAGTGGTGTATGCAGGCCTGCCTTAAGAACCAACTTGGTCACAATATCCAAGTCTATGTTGATGACATCATTGTCAAAACCAAAGAGGAAGCTACGTTACTAGATGATCTCCGCGAGACCTTTGATAACCTCGATCACTACCGGATCAAGCTCAATCCGGACAAATGCGCCTTTGGCGTACCATCTGGGCAACTGCTTGGGTATCTCATCTCTGCGAGAGGGATCGAGGCAAACCCGAAGAAAATAAAGGCCATACTAGCCATGGAGAAGCAGAAGAATGTAAAAGGCGTCCAGTAGTTGGCTGGGCGAATCACGACGCTCAGTCGATTCATCGGTCGAATGGGCAAAAAGGCACTGCGCTTCTACCAACTTCTTCGTAAAGCTAACAAGTTCGAGTGGACAGACGAAGCACAAGAAGCATTCGAAGACCTCAAGCGTCTACTATCCACCTCGCCGATATTGGTGACGCCTCGTGAAAAGGAGTCGCTATTACTATAAATCTCCACCACCAACTAGGTGGTCAGCACCGTTCTCGTGGTGGAGCGAGCCGAAGAAAATAAAGTCCACGGGGTACAACGCCCGGTCTACTACCTCAGCGAGGTGCTCACGCCAACAAAACAGCGGTACCCGCACTACCAGAAGCTGGCCTACGGCATCTTCATGACCGCCAGGCGACTGTGCCACTACTTCCAGGAGCACCCAATTGTAGTGGTGAACGATGCCCCGCTTGGGCACATACTCAATAATCCCGACGCCACTGGACGAGTCGTGCTCTGGGGCATAGAACTGTCTCCATGAGACATCACATACGAGAAGCGCGACGCGATCAAATTGCAAGTTCTCCTGGACTTCCTCGTGCACTGGATGGAGAACTAGCTCCCCTACAAGCTAGATATGTCCTACCTATGGACAATGCACTTCGACGGGTCCAAGCGCAAGGAAGGAGCTGGCGCAGGCATCATCCTGACATTGCCTCAAGGCGACAAGATGAGGTACGTTTTGCGAATGCAGTTCACGACCTCCAACAATGAAGCTAAATATGAGGCCTCGCTCCACGGGATGCGTATCACAAAAGCCAGTGGCGCCAAGCGACTCGTCATCTACAGTGACTCCAAACTGGTGGTCAACCAAACAATGAACGAGTGTGACGCTCTTAGTGACAACATGATTGCCTACCGCGACCTCTATGACGCACTCGAAGGGGACTTCGACGGCTGCGAGCTGCACCTCGTCGGCCGCGAGAGCAATGAGGAGGCGGACATACTCGCCAACATTGGTTCCACCTCTGCCCAAGTGCCACCTGGCGTATTTCTAGAGCGCATCTGCGAGCGCTCCATCAAGCCAAAAGCTACAGAGCCTAAAGCTAGCACGACAAAGGACTCGAGGGCTATGCCACCAAGCGAGCCCATGGCACTCTACAACATGGAGCCAGACACAGGACTCGAAGGCCCCATGGAGGTCATGATGATCGAGCCATCCTGGACACAACCATACATTACATACCTGCTCAGCAAAATGCTGCCAAATGACCCGACTGATGCGCATCACACAGCACGATGATCCAAGGCATTTGGCCTCATCAACGGTGAACTGTACAAGTGCAGCATCACAAGAGTCCTTCAGCGATGTGTCTCCAACGGGGATGGAAGAGCCATCCTCCTCGACATACACGAAGGCACTTGCGGGCACCACACCGGCAGTCGCGCCCTCGTCGCTAAAGCTCTACGAGCTGGATTCTACTAGACAACGGCCATGCACGACACCAAGGATATCGTCTAGCGTTGCAACGTCTGCTAGAGATTCGTGGACAAACTGCACGCGCTTGGCGTGGAGCGCAGGCCAATACCTGTGGCCTGGCCCTTTGCACAATGGGGACTTGACATGGTCGACAAGCTCCAGAAGTCCTCACCTAGAGGATACGTCTACCTCCTCGTCCCAGTCGACAAGTTCACCAAGTGGATTGAGGCCATGCTGGTGACAAACCAATCAGGATCTAGTGCCGTCAAATTCTTTGAGTCCATCGTCTTCCGATTCGGGGTGCCACACAACATCATCATGGACAACGGAACAAACTTCACCTTGAAGGAATTCCAGGATTTCTGCGAAAAACTAGGGATCAACATTAGCTACGCCTCTGTGGCACACCTCAGACCAACAGTCAAGTCGAAAAGGCCAACGGCCTCGTCTGCAGCAGAATAAAGAAAAGGCTCATTCAGCCACTCGAAAGAGCTGTAGGGTGCTAGCCCGACGAAATACAATCCGTACTATGGAGCCTACGCACAACTCCAAATAGCACCACAGGCTACACTCCGTTCTTCATGGTACACGGTGCTACCCGCAGAAGTGCGCGACAAAGCCCCGCGAGTGGTAGCATACAACGAGACAGAATCAACTCTCGCACTCAAAGACTCCGTTGACCTCCTCGATGAGGCACGCTAGATTGCAGCGGAGAGATCCACGATCTACCAACAGAACCTCCGCAACTACCATAGCAGACGGCTACGCCCCAAATCCTTCGTCGAAGGAGACCTGGTCCCGCGACTGAAGCAGCAAGGGTACCTCAAACTTGAATCCCCTTGGGAAGGACCTTACGTGATTACTGAAGTATGGTGGCACCTATCGCCTTAAAGACTTAGAGAGCGGATTCGCATACTCCAATCCTTGGAACATCACGCAGCTGTGCCGTTTCTACCCTTAGATGTCTTATTTTACAAATAAGGCTATTCAGCCAGGCTACTTAGCCACACATTGTACCTCGTGATATTCTGTGAATAAATAAATCTAAGTGCCCCAAAACTTGTGTTTTCCTGTTTTACTTACAATTATATCACTCGAGGGATGCGCCACCCTTTACACTTTCGTTCTACGAACAAGCGCAATATCCTGAGTAGCTGACACACTACCAATCGAACCCTTGATAAAACCAACCTAGCTGCAACGCACCTGACAGGTTGGCAAGGTGCTGAGATAAATTTACGTCAGGCTAACAAAAAGAAACTGCAGAGTACAATACACTCGAAAAACATATACAAGCTAGCAAGCTCTCTACATTAATGGGTATCAAACACACCCGGCATAATTGTATGAATTTTACAACACTTATACATCTATGTGCAGGCCTATCTTACACTACTGCCGCACAAGGAGCACATTTGTTTGCTCTTCGAGGAAGTCGACAATATCCTCAGCTGGCCGGTCAACCGCCTGATAGTGCGGCACCATATTCCAAGTCACCCCTTCTGGCGGCGATGGTGGTCCAGCGGCAATAGCCGCGACGTCCACATCTAGCCGATGCAGCCTTGGCACCCGCAACCAGCTATTGGCGTATGCACTCACGGACCGCGCTGATATCCTGGAACTTCGCCAGAAGAGCCAACAGGCTTGAAGGCACCATGTCCAGCGGAAACATTGTCTAAAAAATATACCTCAGGCACGACTGCGCCTTCTTCAAACACTGAAGCACCCACAAAGCATGATCCTGCAATGTCGCCAATGCGACTGCACGATCGTGGTCCACCAAGAAGTACCCACTAGCATGCAGCTGCTCCTGAGTTAAGTCATTCATTTGAATGGCAACCCGGTCCCTCTCATCCTATGGGTGACTAGCGCTAACAACTACAAAAAGCAAGACCAAAGCATAAGACAAGGCATCGCTGCGAATGTCTAAAGAAAAGGATAAGAAGATAGAGATCTAACATTTAAATTGCTTGTTCAACTGCGCAACTTCATCTAGGAGATACTTCTCGTGAGCAGTGGCCTTCTCAACCTTCGACTTCCACACGTCCGTGTTATCGCGGATAATGGGCAGTTCTCGCTCCAACTGCTTTATACGATCGCGCAGTCGCGCAAGCAGTGATAGCTCCTCCACCTTTGAATGCGGTCGCGCCGCAGTTTCATCAGTGGGATGAGAGTCAGGAGGACCAC
Organism: Avena sativa; assembly: GCA_916181665.1. NCBI lineage: Eukaryota > Viridiplantae > Streptophyta > Magnoliopsida > Poales > Poaceae > Avena > Avena sativa. Next base: position 225,397,306 of record OV702291.1, read on the forward strand.
TCGAAGGACCCTATTACAGCCAAACAAGAGGCAGAAATAAGACCAACTATACATCGATAAAAAGACGAAGTGCATTCAATTTCGGCAAAGTATCAACAAGGGGTACGCCCACAAAATATGGTTCAGCAAAAGGAAAGCTACACTATTATATATGGCAGCTAAGGCATGCTCTGCTTTTTTGACTTCGAGGGCTTCTTCGAATCTGTGGTAGTCTCTGACGCCACAGACTTCCTAGTGGTAGCCTCAGATGCCGCAGCCTTCACCGCCTTCACTCACCGCAGTTCCGACAAATATTTGGCGACTGTATCAATGAGCTGGTGCCCATACTTACTACAACTACCGGCGAAGGGAGCGAACACTACCTGCTGGCCATCCGCGTCGACATGCATCGCCTCGGAGATCACACTGGGGTCCAGCTCCACACCATGGGCTTGCGCCATCGCGAGTGCCATGGTGGCGCTGACAAACCGCTGTGAATTCTTGAAGTCCATTGGGATGCCTTCAGCGAAGGATTCCACCAAGCCATCAAGGTTAATCGATTAAGCTGGCCTTGGGAACCATATCCTCTCGGAGACGGCTCAGCACGCCCTTGGCCTTCCCAAGCGTGTCTTGGAGGGAGGCACTGCGGTCTTCGACTACAGCCATGGCGCCAGCCAAGGCATCCGCGCGGGTCAAGGCCTGGGCGTCAAAGCTCACGCCGACAGCATTCGAAAAACACATGTATCAGCACAGTGACATGAATACAAAAAATAGGGGAAAATGCAAGGGAAATAGCATAATACCAGAGATTGAAGAGATGCCCTTTGCAGAGATACGAATGACATCACCATTACCAGTTTAGCGGAACATCAGGTGCACCCTGGCCTACAAAGGCTACACCCGGCGACGCATCCAAGTGCGAATGAGCTCTGTGCTGCCTACTTCTTTGCCTATGCGCTTTTCAAGGTCGCAGACACGCTGATAGAGGGCCTTCGTCTCTTTGACTTCGGCGGGCATCACAACGTTCTTCTAGGACCTTCTTCACTTGCAGGGCGCCACTGGATTGAAGGGTGCGAGTCCATAGTGCTCTCCATCAGCTTTTTGGTCGCGGATATAGAACCACTTCTCCCTCCATCCTTGGACAGATGCAGTGAGCTTGATGGCAAAGTAGGTGACGTTGGAATCGACGTGGATACCGCAACCTCCTATGTCGTAGACTAGTGAACCTGATGTCGATTGACGTTTGAGATTGAAGAGCTTCTTGAAGAGGCCAAAGTTTGGCTTGATTCCGAGCCAGCACTCGCAAAGAGTGATGAAGCAGGCAATGTGGAGGATAGAATTGGGGGTCAGCTGATGAAGTTGGAACCCATAAAAGCAAAGGAGACCCCTAACAAATAGATGCAGGAGAGAGAAAGACCGCGAATGATGAACGCAAGGAACATCACTCGAAAACCCGCAGGAGGACTGGGGATTACCTCGTCGTTGGGAACGTGCGAGTCGTCCTCCACGGCAGAGAGCACCCCGTCCTGGCGTTGGGTGAACAACTCTGACGGCTTGATGACGGATGGGTGCCATGACCCATTGGTGACACGGGTCCCTGCACCCTTCTTCTTCCCAGCTCCGGCGGCACTGGTGCCCGCGGTGACGGTGCCCTTCTTCTTGGCTACGACGACAACAACCGCAGATCCAGCGGTGGAACCTCCCTTCTTCTTGCCCATCTTGTGCTGGCAATGTGAGCGCAAGAAGTAGCTGGGGAAGGTATGGAGTTGGTCTAGTGCCACGAAGGAGATGCGAGCAGTGGAACAGCAAGAGCAGCAATGGCAGAGGTGCGCGAGCAAGAAGAAGATGTGGGGAAATTACCGCACGACGAGCCTCTACTTAACCTCCCCGCAGATGCCATCTAACGGCTAGGAGAAAACCTACCAGACACGTGGCACACATCGATGTTGACGCGTGGCCAGGGTAAACCACGAACCATCGCGCCACTCTGCCCATTACGCACGAGAATCGAGGAGACACAGTTAAAACAGAAGATTACGCACGCCTGGTAAATTCCAAGTTAGAAAGTGGGACCCACCACTCGTAACATCCCGTCAAAGCCACTCACGCGGGCAACTAAGGTCATCTCAGCGTCAGCACTGACGTCATCAACTCTAGCAGGAGCACATTTTAACTACTTTAGTCCTTACTCGAGTCTTCGACTCAACCAAGCACTCGGGGGCTACTCCTAAAAGGAGCATTTGCCGCGCACCCGAAGAAATTTGTGAAGATATCCAAGCATCAAGAAAACCCTTCACTCGAATCTACGATTCGATTGTGGACTTCAGGTTACTCCCATAGGGAGCGCTGAAAGCATATTCGACTGAAACAAGCAAAAAGACAACAGCTGTCGCGAAATACTTATAGTCCCTACTCGAGTCTACGACTCGAATAGGCATTCGGGGGCTACTTCCATAGGGAACACTGGTCGCGCACCCTATGATTTTTTCTTATACATTACACTGTGTTGATAACATCCACACTCGAATACTATGGTGACTCCGCCTCATGTTTTCCCTACAAAGAGACTGCGTCTCCTGGGTCACCCGAATCATCTCCACGATGACAAAATTCAGATGCCCCGCTTACAGCGTGAAGATAAGACCTAAATAAGGCTTAGCAACGCATCTGTTGTGCTCTACCAGAAATAATCTATACCTGCAGGTATGATGAATAAGCCTTGACGGATGCGTCAAGTGCTCACACTTACACACTAGGATTCGACTCATATAAGACCCCCGTGGCCTAAGTCGAATTACACCAACACTTTTCCGAATTCAAGTCCAGGGACTCGAGTTTGAGTAGATTGTGTTGTTTTGCCCTAAGGCAGTTAACTGAATCCTGATACATCGGATAAATCAGGCATGTATATCAACAACCCCTATTATACAATATAGAGCACTCGAAAATATGCTCGGATACGCACTCGAAAGACTTCATAAAGTCTCTACTCGACTCTGCGATTCCACTGGACACTCGGGGGCTACTGACATGGGCATACCTTACAGGTACTCGAGTTTAGTATATACGTCCTGATCTGGCAGAAGCCCATGGCGTTACCAGGACCCAATCCAGGATCCGGGTGACCTACGGAGACTCCGACTGCTTGCGGCACAAGGCAAAGCTTAAAGATAGAAAGTTTAAAAGGGCAAACCCTATCTTGTAACCGACTCGACCTGCTACCTGAGACCTAGCCTATCTATATAAAGGCTAGGAGGTGGCGGCGAGGAGGACAATCACAACACTAGTTTCCACAACCTCGCAAGATTGCATCTACGCACCCTCTTTAACTTTTGACTCCCTCGATAATTCTAAGAGCAGACAAGCAGGAGTAGGCACCTCTACGAGGCCTGAACCTGGGTAAACATTGTGTCCATGTGTGCTTGTTTTCTAGCCGATTGATGCCTCTAGTGCTCCCTCCTTCTCCAAACCCAAGTCCAATAACAATGGCATTGATGAGTTTAACCCTTGTCAACTGGCGTCTCAACTTTCAGGCCGCAAAATTATATTCTCGGTGGTGTGGGCTTGGGTCCCATGTGTCATCTTATTTTACGCTTCATTTGCTTTTTTCTTGGTGTGCTTTCCTGTGTCCATAGCTAGGAGAGCATATTTGCCGTCACTTTCATCTTGCAGACTGACGTGCTTGGTTTTGTTTTCCGTCGATGATTGACTCACTTGGCTCCATGTATGATTGTCTAGGGCTTCTATCTGTATATGATTGCATGTTCTGTATTTATGTGTGATTGCTTTGTCGGCCTCCATATCGTGTCAATGCGGTGGGAGGTTCCTTGTCGTATAACATATGGTTGATGTCCATTGTGGGTCGGTTGTGCATGCGCTTATGGTTATCGGTTGGGACAGTGTGGTTGTGTTGCTGGATGATTGACACGTTATTGCCATGTGAGGCTTGTTCTTGTAGATTGGCAGTGCCGCTCTTCGCGTGCCTGATTTCAGCGGTTGATTTGTCCTTTCCTGAGTAAAAAGATCTGTTCCATCCCCTCCCAATGAATAAAGAGAGGAGAGACCAAAACAGTAACCAACACACCGCCGCCCTTCCACTACCCGACTTCTCCCTAACCAGCATGTCATCGCTGCTCCCCCTCTCCCCTGCGTCGCTTCCTTGCCATCGCCACAACTCCGCCATTCAGGGTGGCGAGCGGATTCCCAAGGCGGTTGGCGGTGCGCTGGAGGAGCTCGGGTTCCCAAGGCAGCTAGATCTGGACCGCTCGCTACCTCGTGATTGTTTCCCTGGTTCTCCCCTTGAGTGAGGGGACTCAGAGCGGCAGCCGATGGCACGACTTTTCTCTAGCGCGTGTCATCAATCTCGGGTCATGTTGTTGGTCGGTGGTGGAGAAAGTTGGTAGTTGCAGGGGAGACTGGTTGTGCAACGGTGGAGCTGTCTTGGCGTGACCCATATGGCTATGCTCGATTTGCTCGCTCTGGCGGTGATTCGGTGGCCAGTGGCGGCCTCCTTTGCCTTCGAGGACATGACAAAATGTTCTTGTGGATGGGAGGCGTAGTGGTGGTGGCCGCCCAGGGAGTGTGCGATGGTATGGCTAGGCTGATTTGGACATGGTTGGGCTGGGAGTGCCTCGCGGAATTTGGTCCTTGCTATAGTGCTATGGGGTGTCGCTCGCGTGTGGACCATCAAGGCTCGCACCCATCGACGATTTCCCCTTGCCATCATTCCCACCACTATGGTGTCGTGGCCCATGTCGAATGGTGCCTCGATCGCAATTTCCTGTTGCGACACCATATCGGTCGTGCATTACCTCTGTATCTGCCTATGAATGGAGTTGCCCACCACTAGCACCGTTGCATGTGCAAGGCACATGGCATATGGATGGCGCCCCGTTGTGCAGCTTGCACTGTTGGTCGCCATGCCGGACACCAGCGACAAGGATTTTAGGGTTGGTCGAGGGCATGTTTGGTTGCTTGGTATTGTTTTTTCCCAATAGTGCAAGTTGCATGCGCGGGGACTGCACACGGAAATCAGGCTCTGGGCCAAAATCTCCCCCTTATTTGGTAGCCTGCATTGACACTATTAAGGAAAATCGGCAGAAAAGCGACTCAATATTTGGTAGTCTGCTTTTAGTCTTCAGAGGCAAAATTCCCATGTTTGGTTTCGCTATGCATGGGTGATTTCTCAACACTAATCACCCTAACCTCGGTACTAATCTGACTGGATGTTCTGCTTAGCTACTGCACATTGCCACCGGAGCTGATGATGCCCAACAAGAAGATCAACACGACCAAGGTGAGCACGGCGGTGACGAGCTCCTTGTCGGCTCCACCGGCGGCGGCTACTCAGGGAGTGGGGAGTGGGCAGGTGATAGCTCCAAATTTCAACACTTTTTATCATTGATTTTCCTTTGCTTTATTGCTAGGTTTTAGTGGATGTTCACCCTTATACTAATGCTAACATCGCAATTAGCGAAACCTTGGTTTCTTGTGATCATTTTCAATTTTTCTTGGAAGATCTGTTAGCATTTATGGGCTAATTATACCTAAAGAAACAAATCCCCAACTGAATCCCCTTTCATTAGAGGCGTCTAGGGTCCATAATGACCATTGGTATGGTCTGGATGCACCCATACCATCCACTCATGCGACCCTCCTTCAGCTCTGCTATGTCAATACATGCAACTTTCATGAAGGAGGAAGGATGAAAAACATAACACAACCGCCGCAAACACATCGAAAAGAGGGGAGATAAGATCTGAAGAAGGAGAAGGACACCGTCTCATTCTTCGATGATCCCTAGCCTCTAAATCATTCACTCCACCATCGTCCCATTTGTACTAAGAGAGAGAGAGAGAGATTGGCACTTGTAAGATTAGGGTTTGATACTTTGATCTACCTTGGTCAGGCCCGGACATGAGCAGGTGCGACCGGTGCACTTACACAGGGCCCCGCGTATTAGGGGACCCAAACCAAGTCGTTAATCCCATTTTAATCAGATAAAATCGATGCTTCTCCAAATCAGCCCATAAGTTGACTTTGCTCATTAGGCCTTTCACTTAAGGCAAGGCCTGTAGGCATCGACCAAGGGCTAAGCACAGCGATGCCATCTCTAGGTCGCATCCCGGCATCGCCTCGTCTCCCTTCGTCTTATCTCTCCTCAATGTCCCCTTGATGACCCACAAGTATAGGGGATCGCAATAGTCTTCGAGGAAAGTAAAACCCAATTTATTGATTCGACACAAGGGGAGCCAAAGAATATTTATAAGCCTTACCAACTAAGTTGTCAATTCAGCTGCACCTAGAAACAGTCTTGCTCACAACAGTTTATCAATAGCAACTGTTTTATAGTAGTAATAGTAAAGTAAAAGCAGTAGTAAAAATAAAGACAGTAGTCAGAATTGCAGTAAACAGTAGGATTAAAGCGCGGTAGGCATAGGGATGGATGGACGGGCGTTGCATGGACAAGACAATTCATATAGCAATCAAGATATAGGGCATTTACATATAAATAAGGTAAAGCATCCAAGTACTAAATAATCATAGGCATGTGTTCCATATATAGTCATACGTGCTCGTAATGAGAACTTGCACAACATCTTTTGTCCTGCCAGCCCATTTGCAGCGGGGCCTCAAGGGAACTACTAGCAATTAAGGTGCTCCTTTTAATAGAGCACCGGAGCAAAGCATTAACACTCCGTGAACACATGTGATCCTCATATCACAACCATTCCCTCCGGTTATCCTGACTATTGTCACTTTGGGGCCTTTGGTTCCGGACAATAATATGTGTATACAACTTGCAGGTAAGATCATAAACAATAATATCCTCATGAATCAATAACATGTTTAGATCTGAAATCATGGCACTCGGACCCTAGTGACAAGCATTAAGCATAACAAGTTGCAACAAAGTCAAAAAGCACTAATAGTAGATACTAGGCACCATGCCCTAACAATTTGGTGCAATTACATAAACGATCTCATCCAATCCCTACCATCCCCATAGTCTACAGCGGGGGATTATTACTCATGGATGTGGGAATCATGGATGGTTGATGGAGAAGCGATGGTGATGATGATGGCGATGATCTCCTCCAATTCCCCGTCCCGGCAGGGTGCCAAAATGGAGTTTCTGGTTCCGAATCACGGTATCTGGTGGTGGCGGCACAACGAAACTCTAACTGGAAAAACGTCAAACCCCTGGGTTTTTAGGTCAAGGGGCATCTTATAGGCGAAGAGGGAGGCCGAGGGGGTGCCCGAGGCGGCCACACCCCTCCCAGGCGTGGCCTGGGCTGGCCTGCACGGCCAGGTGGTGTGGGCCCCTAATGGCCCTCCTCCATCTCGTCTTCTGGCTTCATGAGTCTTCTGGTGAAATAGGATTTTTGGCATATTTTCCGGGATTTTTCCTGATAGTTGATTTTCTGCATAAAAACTAGACACCAAGGTAATTCTGCTGAAAACAGCGCCAGCCCGTGTTAGTTGTAGCCAAACAAGTTTAGAGGAGAAACAATAGCAAAATTATTCGAGAAAGTAGATATGTTTTGGATGTATCAACTCCCCCCAAGCTTAGCTTATTGCTTGTCCTCAAGCAATTCAGTTGAAAACTGAGTCTGATAAAAGAGCTTTCACAAACACATTTGCTTCATAAGATGTATATATTCTCAGCATATGATCAAATACTTAGGCAATTCATAATAAAGAGTATGCAAATAAGTTTACTTAATAGTCATTGCAAGATATGAAGAGATTCCAACTCAAAATTAATAAGTAGCATGAAACATAAACATAAGCAACATTGCAATGCTCATAAAAAGGTATGATAGAGTGGTATCTCGCTTGCCTTTGATTGTAGAGTATACATAAATGCCAAGGCACCTCTGAAGTTCAAGTGAAGACTAGAAGTAAAGATATCAAAGATACAAGCATCAAAGTCACGACACAATTAACCAAGTTTTGAGACAAGCATATTACACTAAGAATGACAACCATGCTCTCAAGAAAGTGCTCATAGAATAAATGGTGACTCGACAAGGAAGTGAAAAGGTTTTGAAAAGTTTTAAAGGCTTCCAAATGCTGAAAGTATGGTACTTATTAGCTTTCAGCTCTCATTTCCCTATCATAAGCATCTTAAAATGGTTAAGGTGAAAGTGAAGTCCAGTATGAGTTATATGCTTGACAGACCATAAACTAGAAATCTCGTGTCCCTTGAGTACGAGGGCCGCTCCTCATGCTACTCAACTTTAGTTACCGGTAAGTTCTTGTCATAGTAAATACATGTGTATCATAGAGAACCGCCAACGAGGTACCCCTCACACATGATACAGGAGCTATCCCATAATCAAAATGACAAGGCAAGGATACAATGAGCATCTCAGCAATCTTCTTATTTACCATGGGAAAATGGTGCTTTTTTCTCTCTTTCCTCTTTTCTCATCTTTTTTTCTTTTTCTCAATCTCTGTCTCTTTTTTTATAAGAAGAATGCTTCATAGATTGCTCACTATGGTGATGCTGCAAGTTTCCACCATGATTCGGCATGGCTTAGGCTAGTGGCCTAGGCATTTCTCTAACACACATACATAACTCCATGGACTTACAAGCTCCCCTTTTATTTCACACTAACGACATCCGTAAACAAAGGAACATGATATCAACTGGGTATATATTTACAGGTGTTGAAAGCATTCCCCATGACAACACGGTTCTGCTAATCCCTAGCCTATAATTTGCAAGCATATAACTTTCATGGACAATCACAATAGCTCAGGTTTATTAAGTGCAAGAAATAAAATGTGCCATCAAGTTCGTGAGAGCTTTACTAACTAACTTTCTCATAACAAGCAAACATTTTATTCGAAAGAAAACAAGACATACTGAATATGCATGGAATAGCAAATGATGCTAATAGGTGGGTATGGTGGACACTTTTGGCAATATTGGTTTTGGGGAGTTGGAAACACGAGTAGAGCTCATACTCAGTGCAAGTGAAGGCCAACAATAGAAAGGGAGCGACAAACGAGAGAGCAATAATTGTCATAATCATGCTTGCAACAAAACATGACTAATTATGGCATGAAAGTGATTCAAGAACCCTGCGGCAAAATAATTCATCGAGGCTTAACTGATTATTGTTTCAGTCATATGCATGCATGAGCATGTGCCAAGTTGATTCAAATGAAACATTCATAGGAGGATACCACAATGTCATACCAAGTTATGAATAGAACAATGCAGGCAAACATTCATATGACATGCTACAAACCATTAGCAAGCTGGAGCTAATCATAAGAAAACAAGAACTACTAAGCATCCATAAATAACATACACCTTACATGAACAGACTAAGCATGCCCACAATGATGAGTATATGTACAAAAATGAAAACAAATAGAGTTCATTACCAGCCTCTTACCACACCTCAAGTTGTCATTAATCTTCATTATTGCTCTTCACTTGTGTGGCTTGAATAATAACATGAAACCAAACTCCACTGAGGACTGCTGAACCCTGCAACGAACTTCACAAAACCAAAGAAGAAGAACAAATATTTTTGGTGTTTTCGATTTTTAAAGCAAGAACCAAAAGGAAGAACAAGCAAAGCAAAATATTTTTGGGTTTTTCGAATAATCAAAACAAAGCTAAGAGAAAGAAGCAAACAAAGGCAAAAAGATAAAGAAGCAAGCAAAGAGAAATAACGAAAATATTTTTTGGTCCTTTTGTGTTTGGAAAGCAGAAATAAAGCAAGAACAAAAACTACGGAGAAAACAAAACATGGATATACAAAGTACTGGCTAAACATGATATGTAGATTGGTGTGATGTCGGTATACCTCCCCCCAAGCTTAGGCTTTTGGCCTAAGTGGGTATCAATCCCAAGATGGCCAGGAAGGAGCGCCTCCATAATATGGCGAAGAAGTGCCTTCATCCTGATATGAACTCGAGGATGCCCGAGCATAGTGCGCAGAGTATGTAGTCGTAAGAGGGCACGTCCCCCTAGTGCTGCCCGTGGAAACCAAGCAAGCGGAGCTGCTCGTCCACCTCCTCCTTGGAACGCGACCATGGCATCCTACAAATACTGAACAAAGTGGACTGTGGCAAAGTAATTTCCCTCTCGTCTCCGTTGGTAAACAACATCCTATAAACTAAATTCTCGGTACTAGAGTCAGTAGTAACAAAGTGATGTGTTTTCATAGCAGCAAGATCGAGCCTATGTGGTGTCAACACCGTGTCATTAGGATTAATAGAAAGTTCTAAAGCAGCAGCCATTCGTGAGGCAATAATACCCCCATAAATGGGTCCTTTAGCAGCTAAACGGCGGGCAATGAGAGAACCCAGATTATACTTGGTATCATTATTAAGTGCAGCAACAAGGAAGGCTAAATAATAATTGGATATTACTAGTGTTCTCCCTACCAAGAATGCTAGTGGAAAGATAATAAGCAAAATATCTAAGAGCTGGGAGTTGAATGTTTCTTATCTTCTCGCGCTGAGCTGTGCGATCATCGTCATTTGTCACACTTCCGTAGAGCTCCAACAAATCAGCGGGTCGCCCTTGGATCTTCTTCACTGTCCTAGTCATGCCTATGCCTATAATGCTGCAAAATCTTTCCAATAGCATGGTAATAGGCATATTATAAATTTTGAACAAAACAGTTGACTGATAAGGGGTGTTAGTGAAAACGAAACTTTCAATGAAAGTTTTGGTGAGCACGGCATATTGCTCACTCTCATCTTCCATGTAAGTGGTCAGACCAACCCTCTAAACAAGGAGTAAGAAATCATCGAGGATCCCTGCAGCTTGAAAAAAGGTAAAACAAGGGAAGGTAGATGGGTGAGCATCTCCCTCATCTCCTTCATTGCCAAAGCATGGTGCAATAAGATCTTCATTAATGATGGCCTAAATTGAGAAGCTGATCTCGAAGGCCTTGCCCTCCTGGGTGTGTCCCTCTCAAATACTTCTCCAAAAGTGTGGTTGTTCATCTCCTCTATTCTAAAATTTAAGCATCCAGCATACAAGTGATCGCAAAGTGATTACAAAATGGAAGGAACTACTTATAGGGACTTGTAAGAGGCCTAAACATGCACCAAAACAATTTCTCTAAGCATTGAACAATCTTACAAGCTCACATAACATGTCACCTACAGTAGCAAAATACTCAAGATATAATCCACTAAACACAAATCTACTTGGACAAGCGAAGGAGTCACATACCGGAGACCAAAAAATCACGAGCAAGAACAACAAGAATGTGAGTTTGAGTAATGAACTGGTGTTTTCTCGGAGAGAGAAAGGAGTAGCAGGAGGGCCAGGGGTGGCCCACACCATGGCTAGGCGCGCCCCTGGGATGGTCGCGCCACCAGGTGGTGTGCCTGCCTGGTGGGCCCCCTGGTCACTCCAGGTACTTCTCTGCCCCTCTTTTGACGTAAAAATTTAATATGAATTTTCTAGAATTTTTCGAGACACTTTATTTTTTTTAGCAATTTTTAGGTATTGATGAATAATTTTTTGGCAGAAAGATAATTTTGGAATGATGCAATAACAAAACAAAACTAAAACTTCAGAAGTTCTAAGACACTCTAATATGCAAGCAACTAGCAATAGAAAAGTAAACTAAGTGAAACAAAAATTAAAATGGATAAAATAAAAGTAAGCAAGGATAATCATGATGAAAACATTGTTTTGCTCATTAAAATCCCATTGTTGACAAGGTTGATCAGGTCTTGTTACCAAAACAATTTTATATGAAACAAAACTTTGTATTCCACTAAATGATTATGTTACCTCAACCTTGATAGCAATGGTCCCAATTATAATAGTTTCATATTTTTCTCGTGGTATGGGACAATATATTTCTCCAGCTTGGATGCCCTCAATATTTTTAATTGAATTTAAGCCATAATTCCTATCAATCTTCTTGGGGAAATAGACAGTATGCTCCTTGTCATTAACATTAAAAGTTACCTTTCCTTGATTACAATAAATAACAGCTTCTGCAGTATTAAGAAAAGGTCTCCAAGAGTAATAGACATATTATCATCTTCAGGCATTTCAAGCACACCAAAGTCAGTTAATATCAAGAAATTATGAGCCACTTGAACAGGAACATCCTCACATATACCAACAGGAATAGTGGTAGATTTATCAGCCATTTGTAAAGATATATCACTTGGTATTAGTTTCTCCAATTAAAGTCTATTGTAGAGAGAAAAAGGCATAACACTAACTCCTGTTCCAAATCACACAAGGCAGTTCTAACATAATTATTTTTAATAGAGCATGGAATAGTTGGAATCCCTGGGTCTCCAAGTTTCTTTGGAACCTTACCATTAAAAGAATAATTAGCAAGCAAAGTAGAAATTTCCTCATTAGGGATCTTCCTTTTATTAGAGACAATATCCTTCATATATTTTGAATAAGGATGTAATTTAATAGCATAAGTTAAAGGAATTTGCAAAAATATAGGTCTCATCCACTCACACAACTTGTTATAGTGTTCATCTTCCTTTGACTTGTGTTTCTTATCAGGAAAAGGCATTGGTTTTTGAACCTGATACATTGCAAATGTATGTATAATTTTTGATGTTCCATGCTTGGTTTTATCCACTTTCTTGTGTTTTGTCCACACTTTGGAGTACTTTTCATATGATTTCTTGGACTAACCTATTAACAAGAGCCACAGTGCCAGCTGCCTGTTTTCTGCTGTTTTTGGTTCCAGGAAAGTCAGAAAATGAATATTCTCGGAATTGGACGGGACAAAAGCCAAAGTGCCTATTTTTCCGGAAGTCATCAGATGCCAGAATACGAGACGGAGAGGGGCCAGAGGCCGGCCACACCACCTGGCCGCGCGGCCAGGCTTGGCCCGCGCCAGGGGGTGGTGTGGTGGCCCCAGGCACCCCCTCGGCCTCCCCTTCCGCCTATAAGATGCCCTCGGGACGAAAACCCTAAGTGCCCGATCAAAAATCCATGAAAGAGTCTGTAGCCGCCGTCATCTCCATCCCTATATCGGGGGGATCTGAAGCTCTTCCCGGCACCCTGCCAGAGAGGGGAATTCACCCTGGAGGCCTTCTTCATCACCATGCAAGCCTCCCGTGTGATGCGTGAGTAGTTCATCCTTGGACTACGGATCCATGTAGTAGCTAGATGGCTGGTTCTCCTCCTTTGTGCTTTCATGTCTAGATCTTGTGAGCTCCGTTCATGATCAAGATCATCTATTTGTAATTATGCATGTTGTGTTTGCGGGGATCCGATGGATATTGAGATGCTATTTCAGATTGATTATTGATTTTATCATGTCTTTGTTATTTTTGATCTTGCATGCTTTCCGTTGTTAGTAGATATCTTGGCCAAGTAGATGCTAGCAACTCCAAGAGTTAGTATTTATGCTCGATAGTGGGTTCATGTCTCTGGTAATCTGGGGAAGTGACAGAAATCTCTAAGGTACTAGATGTGCTATTGCTACTAGGGACAAAACAACAATCCTTTGTTCATAGAACAATCGTATTGTTTACTTTACATGCAGTTCGTAAAGCAATAATCTATTGCTTGTAACTTAATACTGGAGGGGGTTCGGATGATAACCTAAAGGTGGATTATTAGTCATAGATGAAGTTGGATGGCGGTCTATGTATAATGTTGTAATGCCCAATCAAGTCTCAAAGGAGTCAAGATGATTAGTATATGCATGTATTGCTTTCTCGATGTTTATCAATTGCCCCGCTGTAATTTGTTCACCCATGATGTTATCTATCTAAGGAGAGCCACCTCTAGTGAACTATGGATCCCGGTCCTTGTCTTTTCTTTACATACAATCTATAAACTTTTACTGCTTTGTGTTTACTTTCTGCAAACTTTTACTTCTTTCCATTTGATACGTTTAATCCTTTGTTTTCAGCAAAACACGGTGAGATTGACAACCTCATCGCAAGTTGGGGACAAAGTTCTGTGTTGGTGTTGTGCAGGTCTCCACGTTGCTACTAGCACCGGTAGTGCGCCCTTCCAAGGCTCAGCTAGCAACACCTTTGGGGTGTTTCCTTGCTCCTACTGGTTCGATTAAACCTTGGTTTCATAACTGAGGGAAACTTGTTGCTGTGCTCATCATACCTTCCTCTTGGGGTTCCCAACAAGCTCTACATCAACACCGCACCAGCACTTTTCTGGCGCCATACACTGAGCCATCAAGCATTTTTCTGGCGCCGTTGCCGAGGAGTCAAGGACATCTTCACAAGGGGAGTCCCTCATAAACAATCTCTTTACTTTGTTATTTTTGTTTTGCTTAGTTTCTTTTTGCTTTGTTTGCTTGTTTCTTTATCAAAAACAGAAAAAATTAGTTCTACTAGTTTGCTTTCTTATTTGAAAACCCAAAAAAAATGACTACTTTTGAAAACACTAAGTAGTGTGACTTCACTAGCACCAACAACAATGACTTTATGAGCACACCTATTGCTCCACCTGTGCCTGAAGATACTTTCTTTGAGATAAAACCTGCTTTGCTCAATCTTGTTATGAGAGAACAATTTTCTGGTATTGGTAATGAAGATGCTGCTTCCCATCTAAATAACTTTGTTGAACTTTGTGAGATGCAAAAGCATAGGGATATAGATGGTGATATTATTAAGGTAAAATTGTTTCCTTTCTCTTTGAGAGGAAAAGCTAAAGAATGGTTGAATTCCTTAACTAGGAATAGTATTGATTCTTGGACTAAGTGCAAAGATGCTTTTATTGGAAAGTACTATCCTCTTGCTAAGATTATATCTATGAGAAGTGAAATAATGAAGTTTAAACAATCTGATAATGAGCATGTTGCTCAAGCTTGGGAAAGAATGAAATCTTTGGTAAAGAATTGTCCCACTCATGGACTAACTGCTTGGATGATCATCCAAACCTTTTACGCAGGATTGAACTATTCTTCAAGGAACCTATTGGACTCTGCTGCTGGAGGTACCTTTATGACCATCACTTTGGGTGCTGCAACAAAAATTCTGGACAATATGATGGTTAATTATTCTGAATGGCATACTGAGAGAGCTCCGTAAGGTAGGAAGGTAAATTCTGTTGAGGAAACCTCCTCCTTGAGTGATAAGATTGATATTATTATGTCTATGCTTGTTAATGGGAAAGCCCATATTGATCCAAATAATGTTCATTTATCCTCTTTGGTTGCTCAAGAAGAGCAAGTTGAGGTGAACTTCATAAGAAATAACAACTTTGGCAATAATGCTTATAGGAGTAATCTTGGTAACAACAATTATAAGCCTTATCCTCCCAACAATGGTAATGCTTAATGAAATTCTTACAACAACAATAAGAGTGCACCCTCTGAACTTGAAGTTATGCTCAAAGACTTTATTAGTAAGCAAACTGCTTTCAATAAAACTATTGAGGAAAAACTCTCTAATGCTGAAAGAAATATAGCATCTTTAGCTGAAGCTCAATCTTCTTTGAGTAAAATGGCTGCTAAACCTGAAACTAATGATAATCCCTTTGCAGCTACTAATTCCGTACAAGTAAGAATTGATGAAAATGTTAGACTATTAGCTGAATTACATGCTAAGTGGGAAAGAGAAGATGAAATTTCTAGAAACATTAGTGTTTCTACTATGAACACTAGTGTTGAGGCTAGTAATAGTTCTACTACTCTAGATGATAAATTTGATTTTGATCTTGATGGTGGCAATATCTCTGAAGTTATTAAGTTCGTACAAAAGCTTGCTAAAAGTCCTAATGCTAGTGCTATGAACATGGCCTTTACAAAACACATTACTGATGCCCTCATAAAGATTAAAGAAGAAAAGTTGAAACATAAAGCTTCTATTCCTATAAAACAAGAAGATGGTTGGGAACCCATCATTAATATGAAAGTGAATGACTTTGATTTCAAAGCTTTATGTGATCTTAAGAGTAGTGTTTCTATTATGCCTAGAAGGATTTATGATGTGCTTGATTTGCCTCCACTTGAAGATTGTTATTTGAATGTCCCACATGATGATAATGCTAAAAAGAAACTCATGGGGAATCTTAATGATATTCTTATTATGGTTAACAATGCCTATGTCCCCGTTGATTTCTATGTTTTGGATGTTGAATGCAATGCTTCTTGTCCTATTACTTTGGGAAGACTTTTCTTAGAACTGTTGGTGCCATTATTGATATGAAAGAAGGCACCATTAAATATCAACTCCCACTCAAAAAAGTAATAGAACACTTCTCTAAGAAGAGAGAGAAGATTTTTTTTGCTTCTCCTATGAAAACAAAATTTGGTCTTAATGCTTCTTCATTTGAGAACACTTGATTCTTTTTCTTGCTTCTTATGCCTAACTTAAAGGCGTTAAAGAAAAGTACTTATTGGGAGATAACCCAAAAGTTTTAGATGAGTCTTGGAAGTTATTACTTCAGTAATAACCGCTCCTTATCCTTTTTATTTTGCTTTTTGTGCCAAAAGTAACCTCTAATGAGAGAGAAGTAATGATTGGAAAAGTTGCTGTCCCGAAACAGATTCCTATGCTTCACCATAAAAATTCGTGTAAAATCTCTGAACGTATTTTTGAGGTGCGAATTTTTGTGCTTCTGCCCCAGGTTGTTATCTAACTTTTGTTAGTTTAACACTTTTTGATTTGAGAAACAGAAGGTCTTCGAAAAATTTCGTCTTTACCTGCTGGTCTGTTTTGACAGATTTCTGCCATTTTCTGCATTTGCTTCTTGTTGGTTCCTTTTTGAGTTCTTTTGGGAATTGAGCTTTTTGAGGAAAGTGCTACAGTAGCTAGTGTTCTAATGGAAGTTTATTTGGTGTTAGAACTGAACCTTAAGACTTATTTATCTTGAGTACACTAATGTTGCTAATAAAGATTGTGTGAAGTTTTGTATGAAGGAAAAATCCAGGTGTATGGAAGGAATGAGTAATGAGATGAAGGATGGACTAAAGGTCAAACTTGGGGATGCCATGCGTTTCACCCCAAGAAATATCCAAAAAGTACAAGCGTCAAAGCTTGGGAATGCCCAAGGCATCCCCCTCTTCATCAATAAAAATCCCAGGTTTCTTCCAAACGCTTCATTTTTATTGTTTCATGCACAATTGTGTTGTTCTTGGAGCGTCTTCTTTTTCGTTTTTGTTTTGGTTTTTTGTTTGCTTGGTTTGCTTAGTTTGATGAATAAATTGGTTGGAACCCTCTTTCATACATTGGTTTGCAAATAGTTTGGTTTGGTTTGGAAAAGAGTAGGAAAGTTCATGCTTATGTGGTAAAAAGAGCTTGTTTTTGACTGTGGCCTATGTTTTGTCATGCCATGCTTGATATTGTTTTGGCTTTATGCTTAGTGTTCTATGATGTAGCATGACTTGTTATAAACAATTGATATTGCTTAATGTGCCTTGGATGAATCATGCGTTGTTTTAGCATATTAAAGCATAGTATAGAGGTATTCTCCTTTGATGCTTTATTTGGGTTGACTTGGCGCATGCTCACACCATGTTATGACTATCTCTAGTCACCATAGCCTTTATGATCCTTTAGTTTTCAACTTGCAGTATCACTTTATGCTTTGATCAATGATGTTTTGTCGCTCTACATGATTATGGCCATTATTGCTCTCTTAGTTTGTCGCTCCCAGTCTTTTGCTAGCCTCCACAACCAAGTATGAGTTCTACTCATGCATCCAACTCCCTAAACCAAGTTATTCCAAAGATTCCACCATACCTACCTACTAGCTTATGCTATTTCAAGTATATTCATGCTTTTGTTTACCTTCCAAATTAAACTTGTTATGAGAAAACTAGTGATTAAGGCTCTCACGAACTTGATGGCACACTTTACTTTTCTTGCCCTTAATAAACTTGAACCATTGTGTCGTCTATGTTGTATATGCTTGCACTTATTTGTTGGGAATTAGCAGAACCATGCTTTCATGGGGAACGCTTTCAACATTGCAATTGGTACTTGTACCTCGTTGATATCATGCTCTTTTGTATATGGATGTCGTCGGTGTGAAATGAAAGGGGAGCTTGTAAGTCCATGGAGTTATGTATATGTATTAGAGAAACGCCTGAGCCGCTGGTCTAATCCATGCTGACATGGTGGAAACCTGCAGCGTAACCATAATGAGCCGTCTATGAAGCATTCTTCTTATAAAAAAAGAGTCCTATTGAGAAAAAAAAAGAGAAAAAGAAAAAAGAGATTATGAAAAGAGGAAAGAGAGAAAAAAGCACCATATTCCCATGGTAAATAAGAAGATTGCTGAGATGCTTGTTGTCTGCTTGCCTTGTCATTTTGATATGGGGATTCTTCCGTATCATCGGGCAAGGGGTACCCCGTTGGCGGTTCTCTATGATACACATGTACTTACGATGACAAGAACTTACCGGTGACTAAACTTGAGTAGCATGAGGAGCGGCCCTCGTATACAAGGGACATGAGATTCCTAACTTATACTTCGTCAAGCATGTACACCATAGTTTGTTCACTTTAACCTTAATCACTTCAAGATGCTTATGATAGGGGCAATGAGAGCTGAAAGCTATAAGTACCATAATTTTTGGAAGCTCTTTATGAGACTTGAATCCCTACTTCCTTTTATAAAAAGGCCTTTCTTCCACCATTATATTGAGTCTCCACCTTCTATCTTTATGCACCTACTTTGAGAGCATAGTGGCCATTCTTAGTTCTATGTGCATTGTCCCAAGACTAGTTGATTGATGCATAACTTGATATTGCTTGTTTTAAAATATTTGTATCTAGTCACTCTTATGAACTTTGAAGGTGTCCTATGCATTTATATTTGCTACTCTATGAGGGACAAGCTGAATGCTATTATGCTATGTTTTCTTTATGTGAAACAAACAAACGTCTTGCAAAGCATTGTTATTCATGAATCTTTTGTTTGTGCCTTTTCATGTTGCATCATAGTTTCTTTGTCTTATTGCTAGAACCTTGTCTTTCATGTTTTGATTGAAGTACTATGATCCCAGCTTTGAATGTTTTACAAATACTTTGATCAAGTCTTTGATGGTGCATGTCACCTAAAAAATTATTCTTTCTTTTTATCACTTACCTACTCGAGGACGAGCAGGAGTTAAGCTTGGGGATGTTGATACATTGCAATTGTATCTATAATTTTTTATGTTCCATGCTTAGTTTTATCCATTTTCTTGTGTTTTGACCACACTTTGGAGTACATTTCATATGATTTCTTGGACTAACCTATTAACAAGAGCCACAATGCCAGCTGCCTGTTTTTGGTTCCAGGAAAGTCAGAAAATGAATATTCTCGGAATTGGACGGGACAAAAGCCAAAGTGCCTATTTTTCCGAAAGTCATCAGATGTCAGAATATGAGACGGAGAGGGGCCAGAGGCCGGCCACACCACCTGGCCACGCGGCCAGGCTTGGCCCATGCCAGGGGGTGGTGTGGTGGCCCCAGGCACCCCCTCGGCCTCCCCTTCCGCCTATAAGATGCCCTCGGGACAAAAACCCTAAGTGCCCGATCAAAAATCCATGAAAGAGTCTGTAGTCGCCGTCATGTCCATCCCTAGATCGGAAGGGATCTGAAGCTCTTCCCGGCACCCTGCCGGAGAGGAGAATTTGCCCTAGAGGCCTTCTTCATCACCATGCAAGCCTCCGGTGTGATGCGTGAGTAGTTCATCCTTGGACTACGGATCCATGTAGTAGCTAGATGGCTGGTTCTCCTCCTCTGTGCTTTCATGTCTAGATCTTGTGAGCTCCGTTCATGATCAAGATCATCTATTTGTAATTATGCATGTTCTGTTTGCGGGGATCCGATGGATATTGAGATGCTATTTCAGATTGATTATTGATTGTATCATGTCTTTGTTATTTGTGATCTTGCATGCTTTCCGTTGTTAGTAGCTATCTTGGCCAAGTAGATGCTAGCAACTCCAAGAGTTAGTATTTATGCTCGATAGTGGGTTCATGCCTCTGGTAATCTGGGGAAGTGACAGAAATCTCTAAGGTACTAGATGTGTTGTTGCTACTAGGGAGAAAACAACAATCCTTTGTTCATAGAACAATCGTATTGTTTACTTTACACGCAGTCCGTAAAGTAATAATCTGTTGCTTGCAACTTAATACTGGAGGGGGTTCGGATGATAACCTGAAGGTGGATTATTA
This sequence comes from Avena sativa, assembly GCA_916181665.1. NCBI lineage: Eukaryota > Viridiplantae > Streptophyta > Magnoliopsida > Poales > Poaceae > Avena > Avena sativa. Next base: position 225,417,399 of record OV702291.1, read on the forward strand.
GTCATAGATGCAGTTGGATGGCGGTCTATGTATAATGTTGTAATGCCCAATCAAGTCTCAAAGGAGTCAAGATGATTAGTGTATGCATGTATTGCTTTCTCGATGTTTGTCAATTGCCCCGCTGTAATTTGTTCACCCAGCATGTTATCTATCTTAAGGAGAGCCACCTCTAGTTAATTATGGATCCCGGTCCTTGTCTTTTTCTTTACATACAATCTATAAACTTTTACTGCTTTGTGTTTACTTTCTGCAAACTTTTACTTCTTTCCATTTGATACGTTTAATCCTTTGTTTTCAGCAAAACATGGTGAGATTGACAACCTCATCGCAAGTTGGGGACAAAGTTCTGTGGTTGTGTTGTGCAGGTCTCCACGTTGCTACTAGCACCGGTAGTGCGCCCTACCAAGACTCAGCTAGCAACACCTTTGGGGTGTTTCCTTACTCCTACTGGTTCGATTAAACCTTGGTTTCATAACTGAGGGAAACTTGCTACTGTGCTCATCATACCTTCCTCTTGGGGTTCCCAACGAGCTCTACATCAACACCGCACCAGCACTTTTCTGGCGCCATACACTGAGCCATCATTTCCTTCATCACTTCATCATTTAGTTCAATAACTCCCCTCTTCTTTGGTGTTGGTGTTGGCTCAGGCACAGTTAACTCAAGTGTAGTTGTTGAAATGGATCATATGGGCACCTAGAGGGGGGGTGAATAGGTGCTACACCAATTTTTAATACTTTTTCAATTTTAGGCTTAGCACAAAGGGTAAATTCTCTAGATCAATTAATAGATGGAATTTTCCCTATATGCAAACCTATCTACTAGCGAGTAAAGAGCGAGTGGAAGAGGAACAGGTAAACCGAAGTGAAGCACGCAGAGACACAAGATTTGTTTGACCGCAGTTCCTTCCTTGTTAAGGGAAGTACGTCTGCGTTGGAGGGGTGGGCGGTACTAAGACCACCACGCCACAAAAGGCCTCACCCTGTTCTCCGATGGTTCTCGCCACCAAAGGCCTGAACCACATTTCCACTATAGGTACCCTTCGAGGCGGGCACCGGCGCCTTTACACAACTAGTGGGGGCAACAACTCCACAACAACTTGGAGGCTCCCGAAATGACAACAAGCTGCCACAAGAACAAAGTTATCAAATACAATAAACAAGATCTAGGTATTGACAAGAATACTAGATCAGGGATTTCTCCAAATGAATGGAGAGGAGTTGAAGCGCTTGATCCTTGATGATGAACTTCTCCTCCTTCAATTCCCCCAAAGATCAAGACCTTCGGGTGGTTGAAGTGGGAGCTCGAGAATGAGAGCTCTTGCACAATGTCTGGACAATTTCGAATGAATCAAGTGTTCTAAACGTTGGGGAAGAAGGGGTATTTATACCCCCTTCAGAAACCAGCCGTTGGACACTGGGGGCCAGATTATCCGGCCCAAGTGATGGCCGGATTATCCGGCCTGGGGAAAACACCGCCCCAGACTCGGAATATCCGGCAGATAATCCGCCCCCTATCTGAGCATCACGCCGAGCTTGCACTTGATCAACTTCTAGGGGCCGGATTATCCGGTCCTATGCGAGGGCCGGATTATCCGGCCTCGGGAGAAAAAACCGCCCCAGTTCGGATTTTCTGGGAGAAAATCCGACCGGATACCGAGCGACGCGCCTTAGCTCTCTTTGAGCAATGAGGTAGGCCGGATTATCCGGCCCTTGGTGGGGCGGATTATCCGCCCCCCCCCTCAAAGCTTCCTGCACACTTAGCACACATGAATAATTTCCACAGTATTGTTATCTAACGCGCAAAACATAGGAAAACATGAAATGTTCTTTCAATCTCCCCCTTTTTGGTGTTAGATGACAATACCAGGATTTGCATGAGAAGGTCACAAGACAATCAGTAGTAACTATGAAAGAGACTCCCCCTCAATGTTTGCATAATAGAGTTTTGCATTGGAATACAAATGCACACAAATAGGTGAGTCTATTCCATAGACATATGAGCAATAAAAACATACCACCGAGGTAGAGAGAAGGCATCCTTGACATACGTCACAATTATTACTGGATAACCAATATGAGCGCCTTCCGTGATAAACCTCCAGCAATAGGATATGAATAGATAGATCCATAAGCATAATCCATGATATGAAATCCATGGGCATAATCCAGACAACCACATAAAGTCTCAACCAACCACAAAAAGTCTCAACCAACCACAAAGCACAAATTTAAAGTTCAAAGCTAAATGGGCGTAAGCAATAAAATGACGAATAAAAAGTGCAAGTGCTTATGCCCGACCCATGCAAATCCACGGACACCCTAATAGAACTACTTCTCCCCCTTTGGCATCGAGACACCAAAAAGGGAGAAGAGCGATGTTAGCGCCCCATAGGATCACTCGTAGTCCTTGTTATCCGGCCTACACTTGGGCCGGATTATCCGAGCTCAAATCTAGAATTCTGTTGTACACAGAACCAGGCCCGCGTGTCCCCAAACAACACCCCCACAAGGTGTACAAGGGACTTGTGTGCTAGAATAGATGGCTTAGGGGTAGGGAAAGGCTTAGGATTAAGAGGGCCAAACTGAGATGGTACTAGACACTCAAAATTGCAAAATCCAAATCAAATAAAAGCCAAGATTGAGTGTGATTCCCATAAGAACATGAGAGAGCAAAGAACAGCCAAAAAGATCCAATTCTCCTCAAGGGAGATGGCGGTGGCCGAATCCACCTTGTTGGAGTGTATGGTGTGACGCCGCGAAGATATATCTTGGGTTCACGACCAATACTCATCAAAAAGCTCACATATCACAACATGATATTAAGAGAAATGATTTATCTTGCTATTGGCATTATGGGGGGAGGGTTAGCCCAATGAGTTAGGACCACACTCCCCCTATATCCACGCCCACACCTAGACCAAAAGAAGGGTTGAGATGTACGAGTGAGTGCATGGGTAATCAAGACAGGCTCCTGGAATCAATGATATTTAGCTCATTCCTCAAATAGCAGAATCTTGCTTCATCAAGTGGCTTTGTAAAAATATCCGCAAGTTGGTTCTTCGTGCTCATAAAGGATAGATCAATATCGCCGCGAGCAACATGGTCTCGAATAAAATGATTCTGAATCTCAATATGCTTCGTCCTTGTGTGCCGAATAGGATTGTACGCAATTTTGATTCTACTTTCATTATCACATAAAAGAGGCACTTTGTCACAATTGACACCGTATTCCTTTAAAGTTTGCCTCATCCACAATAATTGGGTACAAGCGCTGGCAGCAGCAACATATTCAGCTTCGGCGGTGGAGAGAGATATACAATTCTGCTTTTTAGAGGACCAACATACAAGAGATCTTCCCAAGAATTGACAAGCTCCAGAAGTGGATTTCCGATCATCCTTATCACCAGCCCAATCTGAGTCAGTATAACCACATAAAGAGAAATTGGAGCCCTTGGGATACCAGAGACCAAAGTTAGGGGAATGAACCAAATATCGAAAGATCTTCTTGACCGCCACTAAGTGGCTTTCTTTAGGAGCTGCTTGATACCTTGCACACACTCCCACACTCAACACAATATCGGGTCTAGATGCGCAGAGGTAAAGAAGAGAGCCGATCATGGACCGGTATACCTTTTGGTCCACATCTTTACCATGTGGGTTAAGTTCAAGATGACATTTTGTTTGCATCGGAGTGGCGACACCATTTAGATCCGTCATCTTGAATCTCTTGAGCATGTCTTGGATGTACTTTGCTTGATTAATAAAGGTTCCTTCTCTAAGTTGCTTGATCTCGAATCCAAGAAAGAACCGTAATTCCCCCATCATAGACATCTCAAACTTGTCAGTCATAAGCTTTGAAAATTCATCATTAAAAGCTTTATTAGTAGAACCAAAGATGATATCGTCTACATATAGTTGGCATACGAAGAGATCCCCCTTAACCTTCTTAGTAAAAAGAGTGGGATCGATTTACCCAACTTCGAAGCCACGATCTAACAAAAGCTCTTTAAGGTGCTCATACCACGCACGTGGGGCTTGTTTAAGGCCATAGAGTGCCTTATCGAGTTTGTAGACATGGTTCGGAAAGTTAGGATCCTCAAACCCCGGGGGTTGCTTTACGTTTACCAACTCATGTAGAGGACCGTTAAGGAAGGCACTCTTGACGTCCATTTGCTGCAACTTAAAATTGTTATGTGCAGCATAAGCAAGAAGGATACGGATGGACTCAAGGCGAGCCACTGGAGCATAGGTCTCGCCGAAGTCAATGTCCTCAACTTGGGAGTAACCTTGTGCTACAAGTCTTGCCTTGTTCCTCATAACAATGCCATTCTCGTCTTGCTTGTTTTTGAAAATCCACTTGGTGTCGATAACATTGCGACACTCTTTGGGTTTCTCCACGAGTTTCCAGACTTTGTTGCGCTCGAAATTATTCAATTCTTCATGCATAGCAACAACCCAGTCTGGGTCTTCAAGAGCTTCAAAGACCTTCTTAGGTTCCACCATAGAGATATCAGCTTGATGCTCACCAAAACCGGCCAATTCTCTTCTTGTATAAACCCTTCGTCGAAGATCACCAACAACCTTGTCGAGAGTGTGACCCCTCAACTCAAGGTTTCGATCAGCCCGAGCCTTGCGACGAAGTTCAATAAGTTTGTTGTCTCTTGGAGGAGGAGATTCATCACTTGAGTCTTCATTGGAAGCATTTTCTCGACCTTGATCAGGAACTGGAATATCAGTAGCAGGTGGTGGAGACGCATGCCCTTGAGGTGAGTCCGAAGCCGTAACAGGAGGCTGCAGAATTGGAGAGTCAGGGCCGGATAATCCGGCCGATGGAGAGGCCGGATAATCCGGCCAGGGAGTATTTGTAGCAGCTTCAACAGGAAACCTGGGGCTTGCTTGAATTGGCGAGGGGCCGGATAATCCGGGGCTTGCCGGAAAATCCGGCCTGGAGCTTATGTTGATATCTTCACCACCAGGAGCAAAACGGTCAGCTGGAGCAGGGTCGCTGGATAATCCGGTGTCCACCGGATAATCCGGCCTGGAGCTTTCTAGAACATCTTGACCTTCAGCAGTTGATGGAGATAGTGTAGAAGTTTCCCCCGTGGTTGGAACACGTTGAGTATGTGTAGATGAGGGCTCTATATGAGTAGAGCATTGTCCTTCCCGGTCTGCCATAAGGGGTTCCTCAATGGGGCGGAAAAATCCCACGCCCATTCTTCTTATGGCATCTTGGGGTATTTCAACATCAGCATCACAAACACCAACTTGCTCCGCATGGGAACCGTCATTTTCCTCGAACACCACACTACAAGATTCTACAACAGTTCCGGAGAGCTTATTGTAGACTCTATAAGTGTGGTATTCGGCACCATAACCAACAAAAATACCTTCTAAAGCCTTAGATTCAAACTTAGATAAACGAACTCCTTTAATAAGAAAGAAACACTTACACCCGAATACCCAAAAGTATGAGATGTTTGGCTTGTTACCAGTAAGTATTTCATACGGAGTCTTGTCCAAGATATTACGGAGGTATAATCGGTTGGATGAATGACAAGCAGTAGAGATTGCTTCAGCCCAGAAGTTATATGGAGATTTAAATTCGGCTAGCATTGATCTTGCCATATCCATTAGAGTTCGATTCTTCCTCTCGGCTACACCATTTTGTTGAGGGGTGTACGCAGCGGAATATTGATGTCTTATCCCCTCTTCACTTAGGAACTCATTTAAGGTGTAGTTCTTAAACTCAGGGCCGTTATCACTCCTTATAGCCAGAATGGGGACGTTGTGTTGACGTTGAACCTCGTTGGCAAAGTCGATGATAGTTTGTTGAGTTTCACTCTTCAACTTGAAGAAATAAACCCAAGTGTATCTTGAGTAATCATCAACAATCACTAGACAATACTTCTTCCCACCGAGGCTTGCATGAGATGGAGGTCCGAAGAGGTCCACATGAAGGAGCTCCAAAATCCTTTTTGAAGAGATAATAGTTTTCCTTCGATGAGGTGAGTCATGCATTTTCCCTTCAACACACGCCCTGCAAACACGATCTTTGTCAAAGGAGACATTTTCTTTTAGTCCAAGAATGTGGCCACCCTTGTGGAGACTTTGCAAAGTTCTCATATTGACGTGGGCTACTTGGCGATGCCATAGCCAACCCGCGTCAGCCTTTCCGAAAAGACACATCGGGCCTATAGTGGTTTTCCCCGAAAAGTCCACCACATACAGGTCGTTTTCGACATATCCCACGAAAGCGACTTTTAGAGACTTGCTCCACAAGAGTACCACCAAATCAACATCAATAAAAACTACAAAGCCCATCTTACCAAGGGCGCGAATAGAAAGTAAGTTGTACCCGAGGGTCTCAACAAGCATGACGTCCACGAGAGAGATATCATGAGCCACCACAACTTTGCCGAGACCCAATACCTCAGATTTTGACTTGTCACCATAGGAGACGGTTATGTGATCAAGGTTTGGCCGCATCTCCGTGATGATCTCCTTGCTTCCAGTCATGTGACTCGTGCAACCGCTATCGAGTACCCATTTAGAACCACTGGAAGTATAGCCCTGCAAGAAAATTACTTCTTGGTTTTAGGTACCCATTTTTCAATGGGTCCTCTCATGTTAGTAACAAGGAATATAACAATCATAAGGGCCTACATAACTAGCATAAACATCACCATAATAATCACAATATAGTTCAAAGTTAGGATTGTTGATTCCTGCAAAACCATCATAATTAGTCTTGTCATTGGTAATATTGCTAGTCTTTGGTTGAGCAGTCTTGCTCTTCTTCTATAGTTGTAGTATTTCCAGCTATAGTTCTAGTAATCGTAGCATCTAGGAAAGAACCTAATGAACCACTCTTATCAAGCACAGTAGAAGCAGCATCATAAGTATTAGAAGTTTCAGATTCAGCAGTAGTAGCAGTATGTGTAGCATATGTATGTGGTGGTGTAAGGAGCTTACTCATCACAGATGGTGAATCAAGAGCAACAGAGGTTTTCAGAACCGTACCTCTCCTTGTAGTGGATGGTAATATATGAACTTTTCCATCACGAGAATTACCCATGAAGAATGGATAGCAGCGAACAATAGTGATTCCAAGTGAACTTGATAAATAGAGCTATGCTCCCCGGCAATGGCGCCAGAAAATAGTCTTGATGACCCACAAGTATAGGGGATCGCAATAGTCTTTGAGGGAAGTAAAACCCAATTTATTGATTCGACACAAGGGGAGCCAAAGAATATTTATAAGCCGTAACAACTGAGTTGTCAATTCAGCTGTACCTGGAAACAGTCTTGCTCACAACAGTTTATCAGTAGCAACAGTTTTGTGGTAGTAATAACAAAGTAAAAGCAGTAGTAAAAGTAAAGAAAGTAGTAAGAATTGCAGTAAACAGTAAGCCGTAACAACTGATTTGGTCTCTCTGCATTCCGTCGATTCAGAAATGTCTGCTCGTCAATTGTGTTGGAGAACCATGATGCTTGTTTTCAGTCCTCATGACCTATAGATCAGTGCGCTGCTGATTGTTTTCTGAATTATTGTCAACTTTGTTTGTCACCATCTGTAGACCATGAACTACGATGTGGAAAAGTCTTCTACTCAATCACCAGTCTGAAGCTAGCGTAGACTGCAACTATGATGCTAATCATTTTAATCATCTGCCTCATCAGTGTTAAACCTGTCTGCACCTAAAAAGATTCAGTTCCACTGTTATGCCACTAGTGTCATGCTTTCTAACCGAACATGTTCTGAATCTTAATTTGCCCTTTGTTTCACTTCTGTTAATGCATCTCACAGGCTCATAACTTGTGAAAACAATTTTAAGTTTGTTTGAATGTGCTATTTGACAATATTCAACTTGGTACCTCAACTCTTCTACTGCTGCAGGATGAATAATGCTACTTATCTCAAAGAGTACTCTACTCAGTTACACATAAAGTTTAACATGCCATTTATACATCTGTAAGTTCCGAATATGGGAATCGAGAATACAGTTTAGAGCCCTATGCATATTGTCATGCCGTATCCCATTTAAGATTCATGCTGCAGGATCAGGAGAATGCATTGCAGCAATGTGACACTCGTGAATTGAGAGAAACTGAAAAAGATGATGCCGATGATGACCAGGAGGCGGTGGAGCATGGTGTTCTCGACAAAGGAAGTTGAACCGTTGACGACGATGATGATTCCATGGTGAGTACTTCCTAGCCATATCCGTTCAGTATAGGATTTCCAGTTGAGCGTGTTTCATGTTTAAAAGGGGCTTGCACCTTGTCGATTAGCTGGTCATGCTGCGCCGGTGTCTGGTCCTGGCAGTCGGTCAACAGAAATGTTACAATCGCGACAAGAAGATAACGAAGAACGAAAACGAAAAACACAGCAAGGAGACACAGATTTAACGTGGAAAACCTCTCCAACAAAGAGAGGAAAAAACCACGGGCGCCAGCCAGCGAAACTTCACTATATCGAGGAGTGTTTACAAACGCTGGGGATTTCACAGATGCAACTCTCCCAACCGGCGGCTTACAAGGGGTTTATATATTGGTGGAAACCTAGGTCTTCGACGATCCGTACCGTACCGCGGGGGGCTGTGCCTCGCTCCACTCGTCAGAAGTTGGCCTATACTTTGTAGAATTTGGACCAACATATAACAAGAAAACTGTAATCTGGATGTCCTGGCATGATGAATTGTGATTGATCTAGCTGGCTAGCTGTTGCATGCAAACTCTGATCTCGAATCCTCGATACCTTATCATGATGTGCTGATGCATTTTTGGTTTGATGTTGGATGCCTAGCTAAGCTGCTGTTGGTTTAGTCCTGTTGTGCACTCATCTTTTTTTGTGTTTTTTGAGGCATAGGCTGAGATTTCTCCAGAAAGACACAACTGAGACGTTCGCATGATGATCTCTAGTTGTGTCTAGATGCTTCTCTAGTTGCCCCTTGTTTGTAACATTAGTGACTCCTGGCCTGGGCAGTTATGTCCTAGTTTGAACACATGTTCAAGATGCAACATTTTTTAGGTGAACCCTTAGTTGACATTATACATTTTCAGGTAACATCAACTAATTATTGAGTAATTTAAAGACAACAAAATCTGTGTCAAGCACTCAAGCTCAGCAATTTGTGCATTCATATGCCTGAAAAAACATCCTAATCATAGTAGACTTAGAAGTTAGTACTAGTTCCCAAATTAGGGACAGTGTTCTCCAATAAGAAACTCCGAGAGGCCGAAAATGGAGGACAAATTTTCGTCAGACTCCGCGCACCCGCCGCCTCTTCTCCTTAATTGATTTAAACTCAGTAGTAGTAGTACCCCAAAATATTGATATGATTCAGGTATTAGAACACAACACAGATCAAGGTCTCAATCTTGCGTGTCTTTGGATCATTTAGTCAACCATGTCACACAGTATAATCGAAAGAAAGAGAGTGACTGACTACAATGTTTAGGACTCCATCCCATATCACACCATTGGAGTCTCTGTACGCAGCCTTTCCCTACATTTTCTGCAAGAGTCTGTTTCCACTATTTGAACCCGTGAAGTCGTCCTCCATTGAATTTTAAAAATCCCCTGATCATTCAGTCTGTTGATTATTTGCAGTGGTGTTGTGTTAGGCCTGGAGCTGGGTCACTTGAGGTCTGATATTGCGCTCCAAAAACTGGGTCAACTAGAGCATCAATGGTACATAATAGTACGCGCAGAGAAGGCTCCAGTGTCACTACTTATGGGAAGGCTGCTGAAACAAAAGGGCTACAACCAATGTGGTGGCGTGCAATTTTTGCAGAGCAACGAATTGACGGTGAATTGACAAGCACTCGTGGGACAGAAGCTTAGTCCAAAAAAAAGTGACCAAGTTCAGACGTGCTCACTTCACCCATATCACACCATTGGAGTCTCTGTACGCAGCCTTTCCCTACATTTTCTGCAAGAGTCTGTTTCCACTATTTGAACCCGTGAAGTCGTCCTCCATTGAATTTTAAAAATCCCCTGATCATTCAGTCTGTTGATTATTTGCAGTGATGTTGTGTTAGGCCTGGAGCTGGGTCACTTGAGGTCTGATATTGCGCTCCAAAAGCTGGGTCAACTAGAGCATCAATGGTACATAATAGTACGCGCAGAGAAGGCTCCAGTGTCACTACTTATGGGAAGGCTGCTGAAACAAAAGGGCTACAACCAATGTGGTGGCGTGCAATTTTTGCAGAGCAACGAATTGACGGTGAATTGACAAGCACTCGTGGGACAGAAGCTTAGTCCAAAAAAAAGCGACCAAGTTCAGACGTGCTCACTTCACCTGACAATTCAGATGGAGATGTGACGACCCAAGTTGTCACAGAGCGTTTCATCACTACACGGTCAAGTTTGGCTTTTGGGGTGAGAGAGGCTCGAAGTAGTGACACTGTGGTGGCGTGCAATTTTTGCAGAGCAACGAATTGACGGTGAATTGACAAGCACTCGTGGGACAGAAGCTTAGTCCAAAAAAAAGCGACCAAGTTCAGACGTGCTCACTTCACCTGACAATTCAGATGGAGATGTGACGACCCAAGTTGTCACAGAGCGTTTCATCACTACACGGTCAAGTTTGGCTTTTGGGGTGAGAGAGGCTCGAACTCTCGACCTCAGGATCACTCACAGCTATGAGACCTACGCGCTAGCCAACTGCGCCACCACCCAACTTGACATTAAAACGAGATAATTTGAATTCATTGTCGCGTTTCTATTGTGGCTATTACTAAGATTTTCCAAATCTTTGAAGATGGTGAGGACTGAGTATAAGCTCCAGCACTGACATAGCTAACTGATTCCATTTGAGTTTTACTTCAATAATTCAGAAACCGTAACTAGTAAGTAAGCATTCATCAATGCGTGATAGGTTGATGGTACTTGTACAAAGGTTTCACGGATCAGGCATGCTGAGTAGCTGCAACTCAGGCAGCTAAGGCAGTCCTGCAGAGCTCCAATGTTAACAGCACAACATGTTGCGCATGACTGACATTTTGTCTGGATGATGAGCGCGCTTACCTAGAACCCACGGCCGGTCTGGTGACGATGATAGTCACTGTTGCTGGTTTGTACTCTGGGGGAGATGCAGCACGTGGAGACAGCCAACTGAAGTGTGCGTGCCAAACTGACAATAGTTCTGGTGTATATCATTCCATTTCCACGTACCATAATTAAACATTGGTCGCGGCTCTATGAGCTCTTGGCGGGTGTGGTGATCCCCGGGCGGCGGTGCGGCAGATCTCGGCTGCGGGATGCTCTAGGGGCCACCTTCCCTCCGTGCTGCGGCGCTCCAAGATGGGCATGTCCTGGGCTTGCCGCGGGCCAGGCGGGCTGGTGGCGGCCAGGAACGGGCCAGGTCGAGGTTGCTCCCCCCGAGGCGACGGTGTCGGTGCGATGGTTGCAGCGGTGCTCCTGAGCATCCGTGCGCGGCCGGGCCAGATTGGGCCAGGTGCAGCACCCTCGTGTCTGTGTGAGCTTGCTTGTTGTTCTAGGGATTCCCTTTGTTGCGAAGGGTCATGGAAGCCAGGGTGGGGTGTCTCAGACCGACAGTGGTCCGGCAAGTCCGGGTGAGCACGGTGGCGATGGTGCTGCTGCTTGGCGGCAAGGATCGGTGGTGCCAGCGGATCCCCTATGGACAGAGGAGTAGGGCCTAGTGTTGGGTTGGTGTGTACGCGGGCACCCTTGCTGCAGTGCGGTGGCGGGGCTTCACGAGCCTTTTCAGGCTTGGCTAGGCCAGAGAGGGTCTGGTTTGCCCTGCTGCCGTATCCGGTCGGCTATCGCCTTCAGGTGGTGGAGGTAGTTCCCTCCCGCGTGTTGATGTCATGCCGACCCCCTCCGAAGGTTCCTCTTTTACGGTCCTACGAGCCTCACACCGGGGTCACGGTGAGACGGCGGTGGTGACCTCAAGATCGTGGTGGCGCGTGCTCATGAGCAACGAGTTTGGTGGAGCAATCCGAAGCGTCCGGGTTTAGGGTTTTTTTAGGGGTCGGGAGAAATCCTTGTCGTCGAGACACCGACGTGGTGACGCCTGCGGGGGTCGCCCTCCTTCCTGAAGGATGTCGAGTGTATCTCTTCCCCACCTCCCGTTGCGTATCAGGGGAAACCCTAGGACATGTCCGGGCAGCAGCGTCGTTGTCGTCGCTTCCTTCTTGAAGGTGTTGCTTGGTACACGATGCTTCAGAGCGCTAGGAACATGGTGGTACTTCTCTGGAGGGTGCAGCGATGGCGGGCCATCCTTGTTTTCGTCGAGCCACGGTCGTTGGCTTTGTTTTCTCTTCTTTTTCTTTTTTCTTTTCTTTGTTTTTCTTTTAGGCGTTGTGTTGTCTGGCCCAGCAACGGTATCAATCTTGGTTGCTATATTAATATAGCTAGGCGCATGCCTGTTTTGAGGAGGAATTAAACATTGGTCCCATGAGCACTTGCCACCTTTGGCATATCATTTATGTTGATAGATTCTAGAGAAGGCAGTTTACAACCTTTAGGGTACCCTCTTTTTTTAGTCTAGTGCAAACAAATGAACTAGATTTCTTAAAAAGTTGTGATTTGTAAAAAACTACTCCCTCCGATCCATAATACTTGGCACTAAAATGGATGTATCTAGACATGTTTTAGTGTTAGATACATCCATTTCAATGACAAGTAATATGGATCGGAGGGAGTAGTTCATTTCTTTGTACTAAGGAGGGTAGAGGGTACCCTAAGGGTTGCCGTAGTTAGATTCGGTACAGCAAACGACAAATGAGGTGCTCCCTCATCTGAAAGTGCTCCCATTTCTTCAATATCGAAAGTTCCAAAAAATAAATACAGGAAACAAAACTCACAACAGAGGGCGACCAAAGACATGAACTAGTGGGAGAATCTCACGTGTGGATGTATCTAATGGCTCGGCGGGTGTCTGGCTCATGTGACTCGTTTGACGCCATCACAAGCACTCTATCGACCATCTCGACCGAGTGCTGCCGCAGGGCTACGTGGCGGCAAGGCGGCGTGGGGCCCTCCCTGGGGGTGGGAGGGATCTCGGGTAGCCGCTTCTCACCGCTCGCGGGACTCTACGACTCGGAGGCGGAGGAGAGTAGTTCTAGGGATGAACTTCTCCCCGCGGCACTGCTGCCGATGCTTTTGGACGGTTTCCTGGCGAAGGCGCTGGGCTATACGGTGCCTGGAGCCAAGGTCGGGCCGTCGGTGTCTGCCCCGGTGGTGGCCGATGCTGGGAACTTGCCCCGAGCTCCACGAGATCTGGAATTCCTGCCGCTGCCTATGCCAGGTAGGTAACCGATGCGTTCAGCACCCACGCAAATGATCTTGGTGGGATCTCTAGAGCTTCCATTGGTGTCACCGTCATCGCCAACACCGACAAGCGCGGGGGCAGTGGTTCCGGTGGTGCCGCTGCCGCTCGGGGTGGAAACCCTAACACGTGGGAGACGCGAGGAGGGAGAAGTCGCTATGGGCCTAAGGGTTGGGCCCGTGGCTATTAGGCCGGGATCTGTGGGGCCGGTTTCAGGGATTCAAGTGGCAGAGGTGTATTTGGGCCTAGGTCCGTTGGGTCGTGGCCCAAAACTGGCGAGGGAGGCCACGGATGGATGACACATGCCATGCGCGAGGGTTCCCATGGCCCCTATGGTTCAGGTCTCACCTCCTCGCTCCCACCTACCCCGCCATATATACATAAGTGGATTTGGCTGCCCCTGAAACCCTAGATCCAGTTCTAGGGTTCCCAGCCTCTAAGAGCGAAGTGAGAAAGCACATCGGTCGCGCGAAGCTACTCTTCTCCTCCACAGATCCAGTCTTAGGGGAGGCAGTGGTGCAATTAGTGGCGATGGACAAGAACTGGAACAATGACTCATGGCATGGGAAGCGCTAATACGATGTGATGGAGAACGACGATAGGGGGACTTTGAATGGATCGTATGGGCGTCTAAAGGGGGTGAATATGTGCTACTTAAAATTTTAATACTTTTCAAATTAGTCTTAACACAAAGGTAAACTCTCTAGATATGCAACTATGGTGAATTTACCTATATGCCAACCTAGCTACTAAATGAGTAAAGAGCGATGATAGGAACGAGGTAACAAGAGTGAAGCACGCGGAGACGCATGATTTGTTTTACCACCATTCCTTCCTTTTTAGGGGAAGTACATCTGCGTTGGAGGGGTGGGTGGTACTAAGACCACCACACCATAATAGACCTCACCTTGTTCTCTGATGGATCTTGCACAACTGGCCTGCTCCATTTTTCCACTATACGGTACCCTTCGAGGCGGGAACCGGTGCCTTTACAACGAGATCAGGGCACGCATCCATAACAAACCAGTTGTAATCAATTTGATAGTGTAAACTTACTAGTGTGTCTTGCTTCTCACGAGATGGTTATTCATAATAGATTTATAACAAACGATTTGTTTTATTATTATGAATGATTTATATTATGATCACATAGTTCGATTATGAATATGTTATTTTCATTTTAAGTCCTAAAGATAATGCCTTATGCATTTATAAAATCACAAAGCTAAAATATATCCAAACTTAATAATGAATAACACTATAAGTTTGGGTCATGACACTGTTGTATATATTCATGTTTATGAAAACCTGAAGTCATGGGATGTTCATAAATCCTCTGATATTACAATACTAGGCCCTCTAGGCAAATATTACTAAAACTAATATGTTCTGATAATACAAAGTGTATAAATTGATGGATACCGTACATAATGATGTATTATCCATCAGTACAGTGAAATCATTAAAACTCCCAGGCTTCCTACCAGCTACCTATTTCTCACTCATAAGAGATTTGACCTTGATTTTTCATAGCAATTGCAGAATTAGGTGAACAACAGTATTCTCTTGAGAAAGCATGGTTTTCAAAACAGTTTGAAATGTTCAAATGTCTTCAGACTAAAAGCGGATATACATTAATAAGAAAATGAAGGTCTCTATGATTTGATCAAAGGGAATGACATTTGAGTTAAGATTTTATCACAAGAATGACTTGTGAAAACCGTTTCACAAATTATGTGATTGATATATCAAAGTGTATTGATATACCTCAAACATCATAATCATAATGCGTTGGATACATACGGTCTAAAGAGATTCTATGAATAGGTGATCGTACAAATATAGAACTATAAGCCACATAATTAGCAAACACTCATAGAATTAGGAAATCATCCAGATTCGCGGAAACAACACCACAAGGGTTGTGGCATGTTCGAGTTTTCTAGAGTTTTTGATAAAGTCATTGTGAATAAGTATTTGTGCATGTACTCATAAGTAGTTATGAATACAAACATTCCATAAAACAAACTGGTTGTTGTTCAAAAGGAATCCTTATCAATAAAGGTTATCGATAAGAATTTGATGGAAGAAAGCGAGAGTTTAAAATCAAGATATTCAATCTTACCCAATAAGAGTCGTGCAACGGAATGTGTTCCATGAAACGAAACTCTACAAGAAAAAGGGCGAAACTAATTATTATGAACATAGTGTTTCAATTAAATACTTTACTCGTGAAAAGTAGGATTCAATGGTATATTTCCAGATTGGTGGAAATACATTGAATCACTTGACATGTTATTCGAACATGACATACCTATGAATTGCAAAGAAGCGATGGTGGACCTAACTGTAATAATGATTTGAGAATCATGAAACCCAAAGCAAATTACGTTTGAAGATTTCAAAAGTAATGTGATTACTTGACTTTGTGAAAGTAAGTGGTTACGTGATAAATTTCCAAATAACTTGGAGTTATAAGGAATAAATGCAACTTTAAAGAAGGGCCTGAAAGATCGATTTATAAAGAATGTCTTGACAAATTTAATGGTTAACTACAGAATTGTAGCAATGCTTAAAGTCTGATGGATTTAATTAGCAATTAAAATGCAATTATAAATTGTTGGTCGATTTAACAAAACTGCAAATTCTCCAATTTGATGAAGTAAGGTTGTAATTAATGAAACATGCAAAGGTTTGTTAAATCACATGGATGCTAAAACATCTTAAAATGAAACTCTCGATTTGATTAGATCAAATGATTTTGGGGATTACCAAAATATCGAGAAAGTCCATAATTGTGAAGTATTTGAGTGGGAGCTATAGGGATATCAGAAAAGGAACTCACATGTGATGACATTTTGAGAGGGAGCATGACGAACATCACTTTGTATATGTTTGACATATATGTGGATGGCGTACTTGATATTAGTGGTATTTAAAAGTTAAATAGTTTGTGAATGAAGTTGAACAAAATATTAGATATTGAAATCTATTGAACATTATTAGAAATACTAAGAAATAGAAGCCTCACTCTGTCACCAAAAAAATTCGAGAACATTATGAGATAATGTGATAAGTGTAAAATTATGAGACACTTGACGATTTGCAAAAGACATACATATCTGGTAAAACAGATCAAGGACGGAAAGGTTTCCTATAAGCAAGCATGATCAAAACATTGTGTTTGTGATCGGTAAAAATGCAGTTAGATTATTTATACTATAGTGAAGTGGGAGACTGAAAGGGATATGACCTGAAAGTGTAATCTAGTGAAAGTGGGGACTGATAGGTTTATTATCATATCTCAAATTAGTTCATAATAGTTTCATATTGTGCTATAATTGTATCAAGTGGAAACATTGATACATGTGTGCTATGTAAATAAACTAGGTCCCTAGTAGCCTCTATTCAACTAGTTCGTTAGGCAACCGATGATCAAGGTCTCTTGATCATGGAGCATTTATGCCAGTTGACAACAGAGTCATATCATTGGAGAATGATATGATGTACATTACCCACTTGAAGTATTGAAGTGAGATCAAGTCACATGGTTTATTGCTGCAATCCTCAGAAACTAAGTGACCTTCTCCTTAGACTGTGAGATCACATTAATCACTGTCTCCCATGGCTACTTTGATTACATCAACCATCATGTTCGTAACTGGGTGACCATAAAGGTGTGCATCGGGTATTCCCGAGGAATAGTTGAGGTCTGTGAATCAAGATCATGATTTGTTCACCCGCCTGACGGGAAGATACACTGGGCCCACTCGATAAGACTGTATCCAAATAGGTTGCAACCATTGACTAGGTCAAGGGATACAATATCACGATAACGAGTTAAGTGGACTTATCGGTAACGAGAGAGGTATGTTGATACCATAGATCAAATCACACATAAGTCATGTATCAAAGAAACAAAGGGATAGAGACACAGAGTTTATGGTTCGAACATGACAAAGTCTCTGGAATGCATAAGGGTCATTATGGACATCCCGGTCCCGCTATTGATCATTGATCGAGAGTGATCTCGATCATTCCTATGATATTCCTGAATCATAGGATAACACACTTAAGGGTCTGCTGATGTTCTGAGATCGATATGGAAAGAAGGGATCAAAGATGAGAAAGAAGAAGATCATAATTGTTTTCATTAAAACATTGCTAGAATAGTTCCAAAGAGGATCCAAAGTTGTATCGAAAGAAGGAATAAGCCGAAAAGTGTTTTTGGATTAATGGGGATTTAAATATGCATTCACATGTATTAATTATGAAATAATATATACTAAATAAAATATTTAAATTATATTAAGGGCCAACCTCCACTAATGGGTTGATTCCCTCGAGCGAACCAGCCCAAGAGGGAGGCCACCCCGGGTAAACGTTGTCGCTGCCAAGCTATAGTTGGTGGGCTGCCGGCCATCCCACGCGGGCGCACAGGCAGGCGTTGGCGCGCACAAGCGCGACACGCAGTCGCTGCCGCTCGGCGCTGGCGGGCCGTAGGCCGTAGGGCCACCCGACTATCATGCGAGCTAGCGGGCCGCGTTGGCCAGGCCCACGCCGCCTTTCCCACAACCATGCTAGCCACTAGGCAGTGGACAGGACACACGCGCGGGCAGGCCTTGCCGGCCGCCGTCGGTTGCCCCTTCCTCTCCAGTTTCTTTATTCCCACGTGGGGACTTGAGGGAATGGAGTCCTACTTTTCCGCCTATATAAAGGGGTCTATATTGGTGGTAAAAAGACACACACAAATAAAAGGGGATTTCCTAAGTACTATTTCCTTAGGGAATTTTCCTCCTCTTTCTCAATTGACTCTCAAGAGTGCGGTTCCACTAAAAACTACGCACGAGAGAGTTGACAACACCGGCACACCATCGTGCTGCTGGATCCTAGTTCTAGAGGGTCTACTTCCACATCTCGACTGGATCAAGGAGAACGGGAGTTGTCATCATACATCGTACGTGTGCGAGTACTCGGATAGCACCACCAATAGTGGGGCCATGGCTGTCATGCGAGGACCAGTTGGAGAAGGCGAGGAGTTTCGTGATCTCGAGGTCGACTACGAGTTCGACTACTTCAACCACGTTCTCCGCGATACATTAACCACGTTTGGTCTACAAGGGTATGTCACCGAAACTCTATTCCCGTTACTACATTAACTTGTAGATAGATCTGGGGGTTTAGGTAGTTCTACCATAGATTTTTTTTCTGCTACGAATACCCTTCAAGTAGCCACCAAGACTCCATCCAAATTGTAGATTCAGGTTGAGTCTCAAAGACATATTTAGTATTTGGACCCTAAGATTTATTCGAGTAAACTTTATTCATAGATTTTTTGTCATGTTTTTTTGGTAATACGAGTTTGATGCATCCAATGGATCGGGAACCAGTTAATTGCTCTTGGGCAAAGACATCATGAACCTACTTCAAACTAAAGTCCCTGGACTCGAATTCGGTATATAATGGTGTAATTCAGTTTGAGCCACGGAGGGCCTATTGAGTACTGAATTCTAGGCTTATGTTTTTGGGTACCCAACGTGTCCGTCGGGATTTTTCATCATATCATGGATACGGATAATTACTAACATAGCGCATTTGGGTGCGATTACTAGGCCTCACAGGACAGATCCTAGGGTCTTCCCTTCATGACGAGAGACACGACATTCAAACATGTTATCGTGGTAGACGCGGTCTGAGAATTTGTAATAATTTATCGACCGACTTGTTTGGCTGTTGGAAATGCTGAATTTGTAAGCTTGATTTTTATCGGGTGTATTGCTAAATTCTCCCGATGGGAGTAACTATTTGAGGATGAACTTGTGTAATTATCATAGGTTTTATCGTCTTCGTAGGAGGATTTTTTTTCTTCTATTCTATCGGGTGTGCGACCAGCGCTCCCGATGGGAGTAGCCCCCGAGGCTCTAGCCAAATATTTGTATTCAATTGTAGGATCAAGTCTTTTATTCTCTATGTTGCCATCTCTAGAGGAGTTTTCATTTTTCTATCGGGTGTGCGGCCAGCGCTCCCGATGGGAGTAGCCCTCGAGGCTATAGTCGAATATTTGTATTCAATTGTATGCTCAAGTCTTTAATTCTCTTTGTTGCCATATCTAGAGGAGTTTTCATTTTTTTTCTATCGGGTGTGCGGTCAGTGCCCCCGGTGGGAGCAGCCTGATAGGTTGCAAACGTATCTATAATTTTTGATGTTCCATGCTTGGTTTATATCGACTTTCTTATGTTTTGTCCACACTTTGGAGTATTTTTATACTCTTTCTTAAACTAACCTATTAATAAGATGACACGGTGCCAGTTGCCTGTTTTCTGCTGTTTTTGGTTCTAGAAAAGTCAGAAAATGAATATTCTCAGAATTAGACGGGACAAAAGCCAAAGTCAATATTTTATCGGAAGACACATGGAGTCCGAAGGAGAGACAAAGGAGGGCCACAGGGCGGCCACACCATCCTTGGCATGGGCAGCCCTAGGCCGCGCCAGGGCATGGTGTGGGTCCCCTGGCCGGCCACCGACCTTGCCCCTTCGCCTATAAGAAGCCCCCGATGCAAAAACCGTAAATCCGGGAGCCTCCAGCCACGAAAAGTTCCGCAGTGCCGCTGCCATCGACGGGGAGATTTGGGGGACAGAAAGTGTCTGTTCCAGCACCCTGCCGGGACGGGGAAGTGCCCCCGGAGCCATCTCCATTGATCTCGACCACCATTTCCATCGCCGTTGCTGATTCCTATGATGAGGAGGGAGTAGTTATCTCTCGAGGCTAAGGGTTCTACCGGTAGCTATGTGTTCATCTCTCTCTCTATGCATGATCTTATTGAGATCATGAGCTTTGTAATCTATAGATCTATTCTGCTACTCAAGTGCTTTAATATATCTCTGCTCTCTCCATGTGTGTGAAAGTGACAGCGTGCACACCATGGTGGCACTTAGGCTAGAGATTACAAATACGTGTTATGAGTTATATTTTGAGTTGGATGTCTCTATGAAATTGTGGTGTTTGTTGGGACCATCTAGCGTTCAAGGTGACAGTGTGGGGTTATCTAGATGGGAAAGACGGACTTTTAGGAGTGATGTTATAGCCCTACCATGGATTAGAGTGTCCAACCGGAGAGTAGTTCAGAGTAGTATCATAAAGAGAAGATATTTATATGAGAGTGTTTACTAGCGAAAATATGATCCCTAGGCCTTGTTTCTAAGCATTGAAACACCATTTGCAACTAGATCTGTTACATGTTTGCTTGCTTCCATCTTTATTTCAGATTGCCTTTAGTCTATTCCTACCCGTCAAGCTCTTTTCTGGCACCGTTACCACTTATAATTATCAATACCACTTGTATTTCACTATCTCTTCGACGAACTAGTGCACATATACACCTGACAAGTGTATTGGGTGTGTTGGGGACACAAGAGACTTCTTGTATCTTGATTGCAGGGTTGCTTGAGAGGGATATCTTTGACCACTTCCTCCTCGAGTTCGATAAACCTTGGGTAATCCACTTAAGGGAAACTTGCTGCTGTTCTACAAACCTCTGCACTTGGAGGCCCAACAACTGTCTACAAGAATAGAAGTGCGTAGACATCAAGCTATTTTCTAGCGCCGTTGCCGGGGAGGTAAGGTAAAAGGTACTCACATCCTTTGGCTACTAAGCTATCTTCTAGTACTATTGCTGGTGTGTGAGTGCTCGAAGTTATTTCCTTTAGATTCTGCAATTATATCTTTTTGTTTCTTGTTTTTATTTGCACTAGTTAGGCTTAATGGAAAACAACATCAAAATTAGAGAGCTTTATAGTATTTATCTTGAGTTAGGACATGAAGTGTTTGAAGAGAAAATTAAAAAACCTATGGAACTTTATTTGCATGCTAATAGCAATGTTATTAGTATGAATTCTTTGAACACCATGTCATGTCATGCTTAAGTGGTATAAAAGGAAAGAGTAGGAAAGTTCATGCTTAAGTGGTATAAAAGGAGCTTTTTTTGACTGTGGCCTATGCTTTATCATGTCATGCTTGATATTGTTTTGGCTTTATGCTTAGTAATTTTTGTTGTAGAATGACATGTTATAAACAATTGAGATTGCTTAATGTGCCTTGAAAGAATCATGCGTTGTTTTAGCATATTAAAGCATAGTATTGTGGTATTCTCCTTTGATGCTTTATTTGGGTTGACTTGGCGCATGCTCACACCATGTTATGACTATCCCAAGTCACCATAGCCTTTATTATCCTTTAGTTTTCGACTTGTAATATCACTTTATGCTTTAATTAATGATGTTTTTTCGCTTTGCATGATTATGGCCATTATTGCTCTCTTAGTTGGTCGCTCCCAGTCTTTTGCTAGCCTCCATAACCAAGTATGAGTTCCACTCATGCATCCAACTCCAAATAAAACAAAGTTATTCCAAAGAGTCCACCATACCTACCTATTAGCATTTGCTATTCCAAGTACATTCATGTTTTTATCTACCTTCCGAATAAAACTTGTTATGTGAAAATTAGTGATTAAGGCTCTCACGAACTTGATGGCACATTTTACTTTCTTGCACTTAATAAACCTGAACCATTGTGTCCATCTTTGTTGCATATATGTTTGCGCTTTATAAGTTTAAGTTAGCATAATCATGTATCATGGGGAACGCTTTCAACATTGCACTTACTATTCCGTTGATATCATGATTCTTTTGCTTATGGATCCCGTCAGTGTGAAATAAAAGGGGAACTTGTAAGATCATGGAGTTTGTATCTGTGTTAGAGAAACACCTAGGCTTCTAGCCTAAGCCATGCCTAATCATGGTGGAAACTTGTAGCATAACCATAATGAGCACTCTATGAAGCATCCTCAATAAAAACCTATGCAAATAGCAAATAAAAAGATTGTTGAGATGCTCATTGTCTGCTTGCCTTGTCATTTTGATTATGTGATAACTCTTGTATCATGTGCAAGGGGTACCCCGTTGGCGGTTCTCTATGATACATATGTACTTACAATGACAAGAGATTACTTGTGACTGAAGTTGAGTAGCATGAGGTTCGGTACTCGTAAGTAAGGGGCATGAGATTTCAACTTATAACTTGTCAAGCATATCCTCTTAGTTGTGTCACTTTAACCTTAATCACCTAAAGATGCTTATGATAGGGGCAATGAGAGCTGAAAGCTAATAAGTACCATAATTTTTGGAAGCTCTTTATGAGACTTGAATCCCTGCTTCCTTCCATGAAGGCCTTTATTTTACTTTTATGTTGAGTCTCCATCTTCTATCTTTATGCACCTATTGAGAGAGCATAGTGGCCATTCTTAGTTTAATGTGCATTGTACCAAGACTTGTTGATTGATTCATAACTTTGATATAGCTTGTTCTTAAACTATTTGTATCTAGTCACCCTTATGAACTTTGAAGTTGTCCTATGCATTTATGTTTTGCTACTCTATGAGGGACAAGCTGAATACCATTCTCATTATGTGAAACAAACAAACATCTTTCAAAGCATTGTTATTCATGAATCTTTTGTTTGTACCTTTTCATGTTATAACATAGTTGCTATGTCTTATTGTTAGAACTATATTTTTCATGCTATGTTAAAGTACTATGATCCCAGCTATCAATGTTCTACAAATACTTTGATCAATATTGTGATGATGCATGTCACCTCAAAAATTATTCTTTCTTTTTATCACTTACCTACTCGAGGGCGAGCAGGAGTTAAGCTTGGGGATGTTGATACGTTGCAAACGTATCTATAATTTTTGATGTTCCATGCTTGGTTTATATCTACTTTCTTATGTTTTGTCCACACTTTGGAGTATTTTTATGCACTTTCTTGGACTAACCTATTAACAAGATGCCACCGTGCCAGTTGCCTGTTTTCTGTTGTTTTTGGTTCCAGGAAAGTCAGAAAATGAATATTCTCAGAATTGGACGGGACAAAAGCCAAAGTCAATATTTTACCGGAAGACACATGGAGTCTGAAGGAGAGACGAAGGAGGGCCATAGGGCGGCCACACCACCCCTTGGCGCGGCTAGACCTAGGCCGCACCAGGGCATGGTGTGGGTCCCCTAGCCGTCCACCGACCTTGCCCCTTTGCCTATAAGAAGCCCTCGATGCAAAAAACCCTAAATCCGGGAGCCTCCGGCCACGAAAAGTTCCATAGCGCCACTGCCACCGAAGGGGAGATTCGGGGGACATAAAGTCTCTGTTCCGGCACCCTGTCGGGACGGAGAAGTGCCCCCGGAGCCATCTCCATCGATCTCCACCACCATCTCCATCGCTGTTGCTGATTCCTATGATGAGGAGGGAGTAGTTATCTCTCGAGGCTAAGGGTTCTACCGGTAGCTATGTGTTCATCTCTCTCTCTATGCATGATCTTATTGAGATCATGAGCTTTGTAATCTATAGATCTATTCTACTACTCAAGTGCTTTAATAGATATCTACTCTCCCCATGTGTGTGAAAGTGACAGCGTGCATACCATGGTGGCACTTAGGCTAGAGATTACAAATACGTGTTATGAGTTATATTTTGAGTTGGATGTCTCTATGAAATTGTGGTGTTTGTTGGGACTTTATAGCGCTCAAGGTGACAGTGTGGGGTTATCTAGATGGGAAATGCGGGACTTTGAGGAGTGTTGTTATAGCCCTACCATGGATTAGAGTGTCCAATCGGAGAGTAGTTCAGAGTAGTATCATAAAGAGAAGATATTTATATGAGAGTGTTCACTAGCGAAAATATGATCCATAGGACTTGTTTCTAAGCATTTAAACACCGTTTGCAACTAGATCTGTTACATGTTTGCTTGCTTCCATATTTATTTCAGATTGCCTTTAGTCTCTTCCTACCCGTCAAGCTCTTTGCTGGCACCATTACCACTTATAATTATCCATACCACTTGTATTTCACTATCTCTCCGTCGAACTAGTGCACCTATACACCTGACAAGTGTATTGGGTGTGTTGGGGACACAAGAGACTTCTTGTATCTTGATTGCAGGGTTGCTTGAGAGGAATACCTTTGACCAATTCCTCCCCAAGTTCGATAAACCTTGGGTAATCCACTTAAGGGAAACTTGCTGCTGTTCTACAAACCTCTGCACTTGGAGGCCCAACAACTGTCTACAAGAATAGAAGTGCGTAGACATCATAGCCCCGAGGCTACAGTCAAATATTTGTATTCAATTGTAGGCTCAAGTCTTCATCACCTGAGGGAATTTTCAACTCGGGTCTTCTTTTTCTAGAATCATCAAAAGATTTTATCGGGTGCGCGGCTAGTTCTCCCGACGGGAGTTGCCCCAAGGCTATAGTCGAATATTTGCATTCAATTGTAGGCTCAAGTATGTCATCTGAGGAATTTTCTTGACTCAAGCCTTGGAATTATTTTGCTAGGTTCTTTGTTAGGACATCTGAATTATTTTTCATTGCTTACCATAACATCATTGTTGACGATGATGGTGTGTCTTAGTCACATTCCACTGACCCCGATGGGACATTTTAGTGGTGGGCCCATGATGCAGGCTAACAACACGTGGGGGTCGTGTTAGCGGTGAGTTTGACCGCATGACCCCATGTTGCGCGGGAATCGAGGCATCACACGGTTTTCTCCAAAATTACTTCTATAATTAACTCTTTTGATGGCTGATCCCTTCACAACTGTGGACACGTGGTGTTCTTAGGTTTTATCTTGACGCCACGTGTTCTGGATCCAACGGTCCTAGCCTTGTGATGGGTACTTTATAAACCCTGAGGTATGGAGTTTTTACTACTCATCCCCTCTTCCACCGCTAGCCTTCTTCCTCCTTGCACCAAATCTGTACCAGTGCCACTGCTTTCTTCTTGCATTTCTGCTCTTAGTTTTTTACGCACAATCACTTGCAACTTCATCGCCATGGGCAAGAGCAAGGGCGCTTCCTCCGGCGTCGATGCTACTACCACCAAACCGCGGTCCATTGGGTGAGAACCCTGAAGGTGCTCGACGCGAGATTTGCGTGAGGCCCACGAGTACTACCTCCTCTCCGAGAACTCCTTCAATTTGCCTGATGACTAAGCCACTCCTACACACTAAAGGGATGGTGGGTAATGTTTCTATATTTTCTCTTCCGCGGCTATTCTCTTCCTATCCACGAGTTCCTTAATGGGCTCCTCTTTGTTTACAGCGTGCAGCTCTACCAGGTCACGCCCAATTCAATCCTCCACATAGCTTGCTTCATTACTCTCTATGAGTGTTTCCTCGAGATCCATCCCCACTAGGGCCTACAGAAACATTTTTTCTTTGTTCGAAGAAATGCTAGTAATACCCTTGTTCACGAGGTTGGTGGTGCTATAATCTCTGTCCGCTCGAACATTGATTATTTTGATCTCAAGCTTGTGGATTCTGTTCAAGGCTGGCGATGAAAGTGGTTTTACATCAAGGACCAACAGGTTGAGGGTCAACCCTTTGGGTTGGCGCCTTTTGACCCGAAGAAAACCTTTAGGAGGATTAGTTCCGAGGAATAGTGCCCAAGTGCTAAGGAAATGAAAGAGATCAAGCCGTTGCTAGATCGGATTGATTAGTTATGCACCCGAGCTAGGCAGGAGCTTTCAGGTTTGCAAATCATGACCTACTTCCTTTGAATATGCATACAACCTCTCAAATCCAGACTATCGGGTATGTGGACATATTCTAGGAAGAAAGACTCGACGAGGATCTCCCCCGATAATTTGCTCACCACCAATCTCGAGAAAAGGGTAAGATCCTTCACCACACTCATGAAGAAAGATGTTGTGCCATTAGAGTGTTCGGTCAAACCATTCAGCAAGAAAAACCTTCTTCTTGATGTAAGTTTGCTTCCTTATTTCTAATTCATCTGCTTCTACCTTTGCTCAATTTTTCGTTCGTATGGTCTTGCTTCTTCCATAGGGTCATGATCATCTAGACTCCCTTCCTCCTTTGCCTGAAAAGGGCGACTTGCCTGAAACTTCTACGGTATCCAAAGAATTTGTTGAGTATGATGTTATCAGGGATATTGAGGAACACGATGAAACTATTGTTTCTCATTCCTCACGTACTCATACTGAAGTCGTTCCTTCCGTGAATTCTGATTCCTGATTCCTTCAAGGTTGTTTCTAGGCAAGGAAAGAGGAAACACGAAGAGATGGACCTTCAAGATTGAGGATTCCGATGATTCGAGTGCCGCCAAACCATGGATGGTTCAACCATTGAGAGCATTCCTTCCTAGGAAAAGAGGGCTTCTTCGATTTGTGCAAAGCGTCGGCTTGTAAGTATTTGTTTATGTTTATTCTTTCATGGAAATTTCTTTTCTTTATACTTCTTTATCAAATTTTCTTGTGTCCTGGACTAGTGGCAAGGAGGAGGAAAAAACTTCTACA
Organism: Avena sativa; assembly: GCA_916181665.1. Lineage (NCBI taxonomy): Eukaryota > Viridiplantae > Streptophyta > Magnoliopsida > Poales > Poaceae > Avena > Avena sativa. Next base: position 225,444,060 of record OV702291.1, read on the forward strand.
AGATTGCCCATTGCTGATACAGTTGATTAGACGGATGTCGTCGCTGGGTCACCCATGAGAATGATGGATCTGGCTAACCCGCAAGGAGAGGCTGTGGGTGAACTGTCCCTGAAAGGTCCTGAGGTGACCCCCGAAGCTCCTCCACACAGGAAGTCTAAGGATGCTGGCAAAGGGATAGTCCTGTCAGAGAACCCGACCAAAGCTGATATGAATCATGTAAGTGATAGCCTCCTTTATATTTTTCATGTCTTTCTTTTGCTGTGTAGCCCCCAAGTATTTGAGTCTGATTCTATTTTCTGCAGCCATTAATGTGCAAGATTTTCGAAATGGCTAGTCGTTTTATCAGGATCCAACATGAACTTCTTCCACCAATGGTTGTTTATACTTTGCTTTTGTTCTATGAATATTTTGTTCCTGTAGTTTGTTTTGTTGAATAATTTCATCTGCTCCTATATTTTTTGCTGCTAAGTCCGAGATTATCCGTGAAGCTTCCATGAAGCATGCAGATGATCTCGAAGCAAAACTGAAGGCCACTGAAGTCGAACTCAAAAATCTCGGGTAGCAGATAAATCTAAGGCGGAGAAGCGGGAGGCCTAAGGTGCTACTATGGTAGGACGGGAAGTAAATCTTCAGAAAAGGATTAACGAGCTAAACTCCTCCTTTACCAGTAAGGTTTTTATCTCATAATGTAACTTTGACAGTTTTCATATGCTTTGCAGATCATAATTCTTGTGTTTTATTTATGTTTGTAGAGATCACCAATTACTTAGGCTAACTGGTTTAGGACCAATGCGTTGATCCTATGTTGGATTCTCTAAGCATCTTGGAAGCAAATAGTGTTCATTCCCGCAATTTTCTGATATGCTCTCGCCGCTCTTTCAAGAGTCTTCATGCGGAGATCTTCCCCAACAAGGATGTCCCGCTGGACCTCAACGCCCTGACTGAGATCTTCAATGCCGGCATGAATCCTCTCACTAGCTACGGGCTGATTCAGGCGAAAAGTGGCGCAGAGAGTGCGATGGCCCTGGCCCTGGCGCATGGTGAGAAGGTCGACTAGGATAAGGTTAGCTCCTCAATCCCAGTCACCATCTCAGGCTAAGAGGTCAACTTCGAGCCTTATTTTATGAAAATCAAGAAGTTCTTTAGGGAGCTTATTGACATGTCCAAGGAAGAAGATGATGCCCTTACTACGAATTTCTCAAAAATTCCAGCCACTGCTCCATCTTCCAAAGCTTTGGCTACTGCTCCTTCGATCAGTACTCATGTGGCTCCTAGTGGTGCCACCTAGTTTTTTATCTCTAGTTTGTTTGATGTTGAACTTCTTGTAATGAACCTGGTTTCTTATGTAGTTTTGTAGTTCTATGGAGAACAATGATATTTTGTATCCTTGGTTGATCAGAGAAGTTTGAGTATTCTGTATGCCCAATGGATTTTTCTTGCTAATTTCTTTCTCGCATTTTCTTCCTTCAGAATTTATCTGACTTGCCTGGTCCTTCGACTGTTCCTGTTCCTCTGGCTGCTCCTATTCCGTCGAGGTCTCCTGCTCCTTCAGGTCAACAAACTTCGCAAGATGAAACGGATGTGCCCACCAATGTTACTTCAGTCATCCGATATGTTGATCCTTCATTGTATTCTGACTAGATCCACCGCATCAAATAGCTAGAAAGGGAACTTCGGGTGACAAAGGCCCAAGTAGACGTCACCCTCTCCAAATCGAAGAAAACCATAGAATGCGAGGAATATCTTCTCGAAGAAATTTTGAGGGCGAGCGAGAGTATGCTATGTAAGTTTTTCTCACAAAGCCCCCGAGTATCCGAAACTTCTTTAGACTAACTTTATGTCTTTTCTAAACATTCGCTTAAGTGCGGTTGAGGAGTCGCACCATCTATGGGCTCATATGATTGCCTTGATCGATGCTTCATCGGGTGCTGGCTCGAATTTCTGGACTGACTACCGATGGGGGTTCATACATTCGATCCGGATTCACAGATGTAGTATAATAGCTTTTTCCCAAGAATACATAGGTTTAATCAAACCTCGGAAAGAACTTCTAAAAGGTAATAAAAAAGGACACGTCTACAAGACTTTGTTTGTTCGTTTTACCTTAGTTAATCGGACCAATCTAGTTTACTTTATAACGGGTTTGAATCAATGGATGGAGATAGGCCAGGATTCAAGATCCACCTGCAACTGCACATCGAAAGGGATGAAAGATAATAATAAGCATAGTCATGTATAGTGTTTGTATTGAGATAATCTTTTGTGGGCAACACATCCTAATATTCTAGAGCCCACGTGATGCAGCGGGCATAGAAACAGACTTTTAATCCAATCGAGAGTACACCGAAGCCACGGGTTACAAACGATTATTAAGTGTAAACACAGATTAAAGCTTTAAGTGATGATGTTGTTGTTGATCCCGAATGGGGGCACTAAGCGAAGACCGTACTTCCCTTTCTGTCACTAGTTTCCTATGAGATCGCCGCTAGCCAAGTATCTCACCTCAAGCCTTTATCAATCTATGGGATCTTAGGTACCTACAAGTCCACAGATCGAGACGAGAGACGAAAGAAACAAAAGATACAAATCATGAATCCAAACAAAATACAATTCTGCCATGATCTAGATGCACATAATTGTTGTGAGGTTTCTATCCAACCTGTAGACCGTGAGGACTACTCACTCATAACAAATAGATCAGAGATAGAAAACATCATGCAAATACTTAGATTGAAATCAAATATTCTTATAATGGTCACCAAATCACAAGGAGATCTAAAAGTACAAAGCAATGGCTATGGCTAGTGGAGGGATGGATGATGGAAGTGATGAACAATGGATGAACTATGGATGAACAATGGTCTGGATCTCCTTTGGGGGTGTTGTGATGCAATCTGAGAATGTCGTCTCTCTGGCCGGCGGCTGGAGCCTCAAAATATATAGGCGTCTTCATGAAAGTTGTAGGGTTTAACGAGACGAAGCCGTCGCCACCTGGTACGAGCGGGCGGTACGGGCGGACCGCGCCTTTACCAGTGGTTGTTAAGCATGGTGACGCTATGGTTGGCTTCTCCAATTACTTTGCCATGTGTACTTCCTCAAAATCCTTCACTATGACTCTTTATTTCGCCTTTAAAGCAGTGATTTCTTGCACAACATAAATCAAAGAAGGGATTTGCATATTTTGCAATTGTTAGTCATTAGTGGCAAAATTTGAGAGTTTCTTTGGCAATTGCTTGACCAAAAACAATGTTTAAACACAGTGTAAGATGACAAAAATTGGAGCCATCAACTTCCCCAAAGCTCAATCCTCGATCGTCCTCGAGCAAGAAGAACCAAAAGAACTATAAGGAATTCAGCGTTTAAACTTGAAACAACGAGAATAAGAGTTCACTTACAGTCGGTAGTCGTATGTGATCAACACTCCATTCATTTGCGAAGCTTATCAAAGTTAGAGAGATGAGAAGAATACTATACAAGCTTTGGTATGTCAAGATAATCAAAATAAAGTTTAATATAAGTATAAATAACTAGAAGTGTAGCAATCAATCCAATTCCTCTAATTAACTCTCAACTTGTCAAGGAACACTAGGATGTTTAAATAGCATAATTGAGTAAGAGAGTTTCATGTCCCAGGTAGTATAACAATGAAGTGTGTTATTTATGCCCACATCAATAAATCAAGTCAATCTAAAACACTTCTAATCCAATCATTGTCTTTCAAGAAAAAATTGTAAAGTAGTAATGGGACCATGCCAAGGACTTGTTATGTGGATCTTGATGACCCACAAGTATAGGGGGTGTATCGTAGTATTTTCGAGGGAAGTGAAACCCAATTTATTGATTTGACACAAGGAGAGCCAAAGAATATTTATAAGCCTTAACAACTGAGTTCTCAATTCAGCTGCACCTGGAAACAATCTTGCTCATAGCAGTTTATCCGTAGCAACAGTTTTGTAGTAGGAATAGTAAAGTAATAGCAGTAGTAAAACTAAATACAGTAGTAACAATTGCAGTAAACAGTAGGATTAAAGCGCGGTAGGCATATGGATGGATGGACGGACGTTGCATGGACAAGACAATTCACATGGCAATCAGAACATAGGGCATTTGCAGATAAATAAGATAAGGCATCCAAGTACTAAATAATCATAGGCATGTGTCCCATATATAGTCATACGTGCTCGCAATGAGAACTTGCACAACATCTTTTGTCCTACCAGCCTGTTTGCAGCGGGGCCTCAAGGGAACTACTGGCAATTAAGGTGCTCCTTTTAATAGAGCACCGGAGCAAAGCATTAACACTACGTGAACACATGTGATCCTCACATCAAAGCCATTCCCTCTAGTTATCCTGATTTCTGTCACTTCGGGGCCATTGGTTCTGGACAACAACGTGTGTATACAACTTGCAGGTAAGACCATAAACAATACTATCATAATGAATCAATAACATGTTCAGATCTGAAATCATGGCACCCGGGCCCTAGTGACAAGCATTAAGCATAACAAGACGCAACAAAGTCAAAAAGCACTAATAGTAGATACTAGGCACCATGCCCTAACAATTTGATGCAATTACATGAATGATCTCATCCAATCCCTACCATCCCCATAGCCTACGGCGGGGGATTACTCACTCATAGATGGGGGAAACATGGATGGTCGATGGAGAAGAGATGGTGATGATGATGGCGATGATCTCCTCCAATTCCCCGTCCCGACAGGGTGCCAGAACGGAGTTTCTGGTTTCGAATCACAGAATCTGGTGGTGGCGGCGCAGCGGAACTCTTTCTAGAAAAACGTCGACCCCCCTGAGTTTTTAGGTCAGAAGGCATCTTATAGGCGAAGAGGGAGACCAAGGGGGTGTCTAGGGTGGCCAGACCACCCCCTGGCGCGGCCAGGCCTAGCCCGCGTGGCCAGGTAGTGTGGCCTGGGCCCTGCCCCACTCCGTCTCGTATTCTGGCTCCGTGAGTCTTCTGGCGAAATAGGATTTTTGGCATATTTTCCGGGATTTTTCCTGATAGTTGATTTTCTGCACAAAAACTAGACACCAAGGCAATTCTGCTGAAAACAGCGTTAGTCCGTGTTATTTGCATCCAAATCACACAAGTTTAGAGGAAAAACAATAGCAAAAGTGTTCGGAAAAGTAGATACATTTTGGACGTATCAGATCCTCATAGATATCTTTTTTCTTTCTTTCTTTTTCATCTCATTTTTCAAGGATTGTTGTTCGTTTCTTTTTGCTAGTGTTTGCACAACCTTTGAGAGTACCAATACTTTTTCCCATACATTGACACAGATGCCAATCATGTCATCAACTCATAGCCAAAATCCGGGGTTATACCATAGATTGTTCAAAAGCTAGCAGAGTTGTTGGCATCCCAAAGGTGTGCATTAGAGACATAGAACAAAGTTGTCTCGCATATTTCTATTTTTTGAGCTAGAACCGCAGTTTGATCCACAAGGTTAGATTTGGCATGCATCACAATTACCACTAGACTTTATTTCAATCAAACAATTCCTTTCATGAGTGTCGTCGAGACTTTCTAAATATCTATGGGGTTAAGTATAATCAAGGGTATACTCTCAAGACAATCATTCATCAAACAAGTCGTACATTTCAGACTTTTTCTTATTGTACTTGTTTGGCATTATTATTTCCAAGGCAAGACTCGGTTAACTAAAAGAACTAGAGCAAGAGCTTCAACAACTAATCATCATACCAATAAAAAGCCTTACTCTAACCATATTAAATTACTTCCCACTAGCATGGTATCTTAGCAAATCAACCAACTAAGATAAACAATTCAAACTTCATAAGTGGGAGGCATAGGACGTACCTTTTATAAGTAAGTTCATGATCCTCTTCCTTATAGGTATGTGTTCCTTCAAAAATCAAACACGATTACTCTCAGAATGATATTAAAGCAAAGAGGCAAAGTATGAATCCACGTTTACGAAAAAAGGATAAATGGAAAAATCTCTTTGTATTTTTTAGGATAGGGATTAAAGAATCGAAAAGAACTTGCGACCAAGCACGGGTTTAAGAAAACAAAAACAAAGGAAAAAAATAAACTAAAATGAAAGCAAATTAAAAAGCAAAGTGTTGGAACAAGCCAACATGAGTGTTTCAAAGCTCATAAGGAGCTGGAGTACAACCTCGTTATTACACAAATGAATTTTCTAGGGGAACACATCCCCAAGCTCAGGCTTTTGCAAGCCCTTTTGTTGCTCATTATGGTGGTGGTGGATAATATCCCGCGTTCCATTGGCTACTCCAATCATAAAACTGGGTGGTGAGGCTTGCAGTTGCATCTCGAAGGTTGATGGAGAGGTTGTTTATGTTTTGAATATTTCCTTCAATTGCGTAGATATCTGCATAGGTGGTGTAGTAGTTTGGTGGCTGCACATCATGTTCGGGTCCTTCTTGTTCTACTTCTTCATTTTGTCCTCCTCCCACGGGTATTTCTTGTTGGGGTAGATTAGCTTCAACCTGCGCATCATAACGCAAACGTCCATCCTCGATAGAGAATAAACCGTTAGGCAAAGGAGCAGGGATCAAGTGATCCGCTCCAGGTATATTGAATAAACATCTATCATGATTTTTAGAAATCATACCACATGCTCTTAGAGTAGATGGACCGAGACGATTACCTCTAGTCAACGGTTGGATGTTACCTAGGTTGATGTGAAGTGCATGTGCAAGAACGGTCACAATTTCTCCTCCACATATGGGTCATCGAGATTGAAGAGCTTGATGCTTAAGATAAAACACAAGTAAAGTGCCCAAATTTGGTGTTAAGTTACAACTGATAAGTGCAGCTTTTGCAAGGATCAACATGTCCTCCTCATTAACTCTAGTAAACTCACCATGTGCCTGCAATGTGTTAGCAATAACATAGAACAAGTATCGAATAGCAGGATGATCAATTTGGTTCCCCTTGGGTGTGTGTCCATGAATTCTCATCAAGTTAAAATATTGTGAAGGGGAATGATCTAAAACAAAGGTAGTTGTGCATACATCGGTGTTGTTGTTGGTAAACCCAAAGCATTGAGCCCATTGGCTAAGTGTCAAAGTATTCTCACAGTTCATAAGGCGGAATTTAATTCGATCAACTCCGGGCCTTTGTTCCTCGGAACAACCATAAGGATCCATCGTGTGTGTTGATGGCTCAATGCACGGCGCCCAGAAAAATGCTTGATGGCGGTGTTGATGTAGAGCTTGTTGGGAACCCCAAGAGGAAGGTATGATGCGCACAACAGCAAGTTTCCCTCAGTTAAGAAACCAATGTTTAATCGAACCAGTAGGAGCAAGGAAACACCCCAAAGGTGTTACTAGCTGAGCTTTGGCAGGGCACACTACCGGTGCTAGTAGCAACATGGAGACCCGCACAACACAACCACATAACTTTGTCCCCAACTTGCGATGAGGTTGTCAATCTCACCGTGTTTTGCAGAAAACAAACGATTAAACGTATTGAATGGAAAGAAGTAAAAGTTTGCAGAAAGTAAACACAAAGCAGTAAACAGTTTATAGATTGTATGTAAAGAAAAGGACCGGGATCCATAGTTCACTATAGGTGGCTCTCCTTAAGATAGATAACATGCTGGGTGAACAAATTACAGCGGGGCAATTGACAAACATCGAGAAAGCAATACATGCATATACTAATCATCTTGACTCCTTTGAGACTTGATTGGGCATTACAACATTATACATAGACCGCCATCCAACTGCATCTATGACTAATAATCCACCTTCAGGTTATCATCCGAACCCCCTATAGTATTAAGTTGCAAGCAACAGATTATTGCTTTACGAACTGCGTGTAAAGTAAACAATACGATTGTTCTATGAACAAAGGATTGTTGTTTTCTCCCTAGTAGCAACAACACATCTAGTACCTTAGAGATTTCTATCACTTCCCCAGATTACCAGAGGCATGAACCCACTATCGAGCATAAAATACTAACGCTTGGAGTTGCTAGCATCTACTTGGCCAAGATAGCTACTAACAACGGAAAGCATGCAAGATCACAAATAACAAAGACATGATAAAATCAATAATCAATCTGAAATAGCATCTCAATATCCATTGGATCCCCGCAAACACAACATGTATGATTACAAATAGATGATCTTGATCATGAACGGAGCTCACAAGATCTATACATGAAAGCACAAAGGAGGAGAACCAGCCATATAGCTACTACATGGATCCGTAGTCCAAGGATGAACTACTCACGCATCACACCGGAGGCTTGCATGGTGATGAAGAAGGCCTCCAGGGTGAATTCCACTTTCCGGCAGGGTGCCGGGAAGAGCTTCAGATCCCCCCTGATATAGGGATGGAGATGACGGCGGCTACAGACTCTTTCGTGGATTTTTGATTGGGTCCTTAGGGTTTACGTCACGAGGGCATCTTATAGTCGGAAGGGGAGGCCGAGGGGGTGCCAGGGGCCACCACACCACCCCCTGGCGCGGGCCAATCCTGGCCACACGGCCAGGTTGTGTGGCCGGCCTCTGGCCCTTCTCCGTCTCGTATTCTGGCACTTGATGTCTTCCGGAAAAATAGGCACTTTGGCTTTTGTCCCGTCCAATTCCGAGAATATTAATTTTCTGACTTTCCTGGAACCAAAAACAGCAGAAAACAGGCAGCTGTCACTGTGGCTCTTTTTAATAGGTTAGTCCAAGAAATCAAATGAAAAGTACTCCAAAGTTGGAACAAAACACAAGAAAGTGGATAAAACCAAGCATGGAACATCAAAAATTATAGATACATTTGCAATGTATCAACATCCCCAAGCTTAACTCTTGCTCGTCCTCGAGTAGGTAAGTGATAAAAAGAAAGAATAATTTTTGAGGTGACATGCACCATAAAAGACTTGATCAAAGTATTTGTAAAACATTCAAAGCTGAGATCATAGTACTTCAATCATAGCATGAAAGACAAAGTTCTAGCAATAAGACATAGCAAATATGATACAACATGAAAAGGCACAAACAAAAGATTCATGAATAACAATGCTTTGCAAGACGTTTGTTTGTTTCACATGAAGAAAACATAGCATACTACTATTCAGCTTGTCCCTCAATAGAGTAGCAAATATAAATGCATAGGACACCTTCAAAGTTCATAAGAGTGACTAGATACAATAGTTTAAAACAAGCAATATCAAAGTATGCATCAATCAACTAGTCTTGGGACAATGCACATAGAACTAAGAATGGCCACTATTCTCTCAAAGTAAGTGCATAAAGATAGAAGATGGAGACTCAAATATAATGGTGGAAGAAAGGGCTTTGTAAAAAGGAAGTAGGGATTCAAGTCTCATAAAGAGCTTCCAAAAATTATGGTACTTATAGCTTTCAGCTCTCATTGCCCCTATCATAAGCATCTTCAAGGTGATTAAGGTTAAAGTGACACAACTAAGAGTATATGCTTGACAAGTTATAAACCGAAATCTCATGCCCCTTACTTACGAAGACCGATCCTCATGCTACTCAACTTCAGTCACGAGCAAGCTCTTGTTATTGTAAGTACATGTGTATCATTAAGAACCGCCAACAGGGTACCCCTTGCACATGATACGGGAGCTTTCCCATAATCAAAATGACAAGGCAAGCAGACAATGAGCATCTCAGCGATCTTTTTATTTTCTATTTGCATAGGTTTTTATTGAGGATGCTTCATAGAATGCTCATTATGGTGATGTTGCAAGTTTCCACCATGATTAGGCATGGATTAGGCTAGCGGCCCAGGCATTTCTCTAACACACATACAAACTCCATGATCTTACAAGTTCCACTTTTATTTCACACCGCCGGGATCCGTAAGCAAAAGAACATGATATCAACGAGGTACAAAGTACAAGTGCAATGTTGAAAGCGTTCCCCATGAAACATGGTTCTGCTAATTTCAACTTATAAAGTGTAAGCATATACGCAACAAAGAAGGACCCAATGGTTCAAGTTTATTAGAGGCAATAAAGTAAAAGTGTGCCATCAAGTTCGTGAGAGCTTTAATCGTTGGTTTTCTCATAACAAGTTTAATTTGGAAGGTAACCAAAAGCATGAATATACTTGGAATAGCATAAGCTAGTAGGTAGGTATGGTGGAATCTTTGGAATAACTTGGTTTAGGGAGTTGGATGCATGAGTAGAACTCATACTTTGTTGTGGAGGCTAGCAAAAGACTGGGAGCGACAAACTAAGAGAGCAATAATGACCATAATCATTCAGAGCGACAAAACATCATTGATCAAAGCATAAAGTGATACTACAAGTTGAAAACTAAAGAATCATAAAGTCTATGGTGACTTGAGATAGTCATAACATGGTGTGAGCATGCGCCAAGTCAACCCAAATAAAGCATCAAAGGAGAATACCACTATACTATGCTTTAATATGCTAAAACAATGCATGATTCATCCAAGGCACATTAAGCAATCTCAATTGTTTATAACAAGTCATGCTATAGCAAAGAATACTAAGCATAAATCCAAAACAATATCAAGCATGGCATGACAAAGCATAGGCCACAGTCAAAAACAAGCTCTTTTTACCACATAAGTATGAACTTTCCTACTCTTTTCCAAACCAAACTATTTGCAAACCAATGTATGAAAGAGGAGGTCCAACCAATTTATTCAGAAAACTAAGCAAATCAAGCAAAAGAAAAACCAAAATGAAAACGAAAAAGAAGACGCTCCAAGAAAAACACAAATGTGCATGAAACAATAAAAATGAAGCGTTTGGAAGAAACCTGGGATTTTTATCGATGAAGAAGGGGATGCCTTGGGCATCCCCAAGCTTTGACGCTTGTACTTCTTGGATATTTCTTGGGGTGACACGTGTGGCATCCCCAAGCTTGAGCTTTAGTCCATTCTTCATCTCATTACTCATTCCCTCCATACACCTGAAGTTTTTCCTTCATACAAAGCTTCACACAATCTTTATTAGCAACATTAGTGCACTCAAGGTAATAGGTCTTAAGGTTCAGTTCTAACACCAAATAAACTTCCATTAGAACACTAGATACTGTAGCACTTCCCTCAAAAAGCTCAATTCCCCAAAAGAACTCAAAAAGGAACCAACAAGAAGCAAATGCAGAAAATGGCAGAAATCTGTCAAAACAGCCCAGCAGGTAAAGACGAATTTTTTCGAAGACCTTCTGTTGCTCAAATCAAAAAGTGTTGAACTAACAAAAGTTAGATAACAACCTGGGTCATAAGCACAAAACTTCACGCCTCAAAAATACGTTCAGAGATTTTACACGAATTTTTATGGTGAAGCACAGAAATCTGTTTCGGGACAGCAACTTTCCTAATCATTACTTCTCTCTCGTTAGAGGTTACTCTTGGCACAAAAAGCAAATAAAAAGGATAAGTAGAGGTTATTACTAAAGTAATAACTTCCAAGACTCATCTAAAGCTTTTGGGTTATCTCCCAATAAATACTTTTCTTTAACGCCTTTAAGTTAGGCATAAGAAGCAAGAAAGAATCAAGTGTTCTCAAATGAAGAAGCATTAAGACCAAATTTTGTTTTCATAGGAGAAGCAAAAGAAATCTTTTCTCTCTTTTTAGGGAAGTGTTCTATACCTTTCTTGAGTGGGAGTTGATATTTAATGGTGCCTTATTTCATATCAATGATGGCACCAACAGTTCTAAGAAAAGGTCTTCCCAAAGTAATAGGACAAGAAGCATTGCATTCAACATCCAAAACATAGAAATCAACAGGGACATAGGAATTGTTAACCATAATAAGAACATCATTAAGACTCCCCATGAGTTTCTTTTTAGCATTATCATCAAGTGGGACATTCAAATAACAATCTTCAAGAGGAGGCAAATCAAGCATATCATAAATCCTTCTAGGCATAATAGAAACACTACTATCAAGATCACATAAAGCTTTGAAATCAAAGTCATTCACTTTCATATTAATGATGGGTTCCCAAGCATCTTCTTGTTTTATAGGAATAGAAGCTTTATGTTTCATCTTTTCTTTTTTAATCTTTATGAGAGCATAAGTAATGTGTTTAGTGAAGGCCATGTTCATAGCACTAGCATTAGGACTTTTAGCAAGCTTTTGTAGGAACTTAATAACTTCAGAGATATTACAACCATCAAGATCAAAATCAAATTTATCATATAAAGTAGTAGAACTATTTCTAGCCTCAACACTAGTGGTGGTGATAGTAGAAACGCTAATGTTTCTAGCAATTTCATCTTCTCTTTCCCACTTAGCATGTAATTCAGCTAATAGTCTAACATTTTCATCAATTCTTACTTGTATGGCATTAGTAGCTGCAAAGGGATTATCATTACTTTCAGGTTTAGTAGCCATTTTATTCAAAGAAGATTGAGCTTCAGCCAAAGATGTTATATTTCTTTCAGCATTAGAGAGTTTTTCCTTAATAGTTTTATTGAAAGCAGTTTGCTTACTAATAAAGTCTTTAAGCATAACTTCAAGTTCAGAGGGTGTACTCCTATTATTGTTGTAAGAATTTCCATAAGCATTACCATTGTTGGGAGGATATGGCTTATAATTATTGTTACCAAAATTGTTCCTATAAGCATTGTTACCATAAGCATTGTTGCCAAAATTGTTATTTCTTATGAAGTTCACATCAACTTGCTCTTCTTGAGCAACCAAAGAAGCCAAAGGAACATTATTAGGATCAATATGGGCTTTCCCATTAACAAGCATAGACATAATAATATCAATCTTATCACTCAAGGAGGAGGTTTCCTCAACAAAATTTACCTTCCTACCTTGTGGAGCTCTCTCGGTATGCCATTCAGAATAATTAACCATCATATTGTCCAAAAACCCAAAGTGATGGTCATAAAGGTACCTCCAGCAGCAGAGTCCAATAGGTTCCTTGAAGAATAGTTCAATCCTGCATAAAAAGTTTGGATGATCATCCAAGCAGTCAGTCCATGAGTGGGACAATTCTTTACCAAATATTTCATTCTTTCCCAAGCTTGAGCAACATGCTCATTATCAAGTTGTTTAAACTTCATTATTTCACTTCTCATGGATATAATCTTAGCAGGAGGATAGTACTTTCCAATAAAAGCATCTTTGCATTTAGTCCAAGAATCAATATTATTCCTAGTTAAGGAATTCAACCATTCTGTAGCTTTTCCTCTCAAAGAGAAAGGAAACAATTTCAGTTTAATAATATAACCATCTACATCCCTATCTTTTGCATCTCACAAAGTTCAACAAAGTTATTTAGATGGGAAGCAGCATCTTCATTACCAATACCAGAAAATTGTTCTCTCATAACAAGATTGAGCAAAGTAGGTTTTATCTCAAAGAAAGTATCTTCAGGCACAGGTGGAGCAATAGGTGTGCTCATAAAATCATTGTTGTTGGTGCTAGTGAAGTCACACAACTTAGTGTTTTCAAGAGTAGTCATTTTTTTGGGGTTTCAAATAAGAAAGCAAACTAGTAAAACTATTTTTTTGTGTTTTTGATAAAGAAACAAGCAAACAAAGCAAAAAGAAACTAATCAAAACAAAAATAACAAATTAAAGGGATTGGTTATGAGGGACTCCCCTTGTGAAGATGTCCTTGACTCCCCGGCAACGGCGCCAGAAAAAAGCTTGATGGCTCAATGCACGGCACCCAGAAAAATGCTTGATGGCGATGTTGATGTAGAGCTCATTGGGAACCCCAAGAGGAAGGTATGATGAGCACAACAACAAGTTTCCCTCAGTTAAGAAACCAAGGTTTAATCGAACCAGTAGCATCAAGGAAACACCCCAAAGGTGTTACTAGCTGAGCTTTGGTAGGGCACACTACCGGTGCTAGTAGCAACGTGGAGACCTGCACAACACAACCACGGAACTTTGTCCCCAACTTGCGATGTGGTTGTCAATCTCACCGTGTTTTGCGGAAAACAAAGGATTAAACGTATCGAATGGAAAGAAGTAAAAGTTTGCAGAAAGTAAACACAAAGCAGTAAACAATTTATAGATTGTATGTAAAGAAAAGGACCGGGATCCATAGTTCACTAGAGGTGGCTCTCCTTAAGATAGATAACATGCTGGGTGAACAAATTACAGCGGGGCAATTGACAAACATCGAGAAAGCAATACATGCATATACTAATAATCTTGACTCCTTTGAGACTCGATTGGGAATTACACCATTATACATAGACCGCCGTCCAACTGCATCTATGACTAATAATCCACCTTCAGGTTATCATCCGAACCCCCTCCAGTATTAAGTTGCAAGCAACAGATTATTGCTTTACAAACTGCATGTAAAGTAAACAATACGATTGTTCTATGAACAAAGGATTGTTGTTTTCTCCCTAGTAGCAACAACACATCTAGTACCTTAGAGATTTCTGTCACTTCCCCAGATTACCAGAGGCATGAACCCACTATCGAGCATAAATACTAACTCTTGGAGTTGCTAGCATCTACTTGGCCAAGATAGCTACTAACAACGGAAAGCATGCAAGATCACAAATAACAAAGACATGATAGAATCAATAATCAATCTGAAATAGCATCTCAATATCCATCGGATCCCCGCAAACACAACATGTATGATTACAAATAGATGATCTTGATCATGAATGGAGCTCACAAGATCTAGACATGAAAGCACAAAGGAGGAGAACCAGCCATCTAGCTACTACATGGATCCGTAGTCCAAGGATGAACTACTCACGCATCACACCGGAGGCTTGCATGGTGATGAAGAAGGCCTCCAGGGTGAATTCCCCTCTTCGACAGGGTGCCAGGAAGAGCTTCAGATCCCTCCCGATCTAGGGATGGAGATGACGGCGGCTACAGACTCTTTCGTGGATTTTTGATCGGGTCCTTAGGGTTTACATCCCGAGGGCATCTTATAGTCGGAAGGGGAGGCCGAGGGGGTGCCAGGGGCCACCACACCACCCCCTAGCGCGGGCCAAGCCTAGCCGCGCATCCAGGTGGTGTGGCTGGCCTCTGGCCCCTCTCTGTCTCGTATTCTGGCACTTGATGTCTTCCAGAAAAATAGGCACTTTGGCTTTTGTCCCGTCCAATTCCGAGAATATTCATTTTCTGACTTTCCTGGAACCAAAAACAGCAGAAAACAGGCAGCTGGCACTATGGCTCTTGTTAATAGGTTAGTCCAATAAATCATATGAAAAGTACTTCAAAGTTGGAACAAAACACAAGAAAGTGGATAAAACCAAGCATGGAACATAAAAAATTATAGATACATTTGCAATGTATCATGTGTCAAGGTGCTGAAGGACCCAAGTGTCAACGGCGGTACGTAGCAACATCCTGAAAGACAAAATTGTACAAACTAACATTGTTGCAATGTAAATCGAAATCAACACGGATGCCAAGTTGGTTCAGGATATAAGGACACGCCCACTTGGTGGACTTGATCTCTCGAATCTTGAGACGATCAAAACGGGTAAGATGGAAGTGTTCGGTGAACTTGATGCCAAGTGACTCGGGGGTTAACGTATCAATGGGTGGCGCGGAGGACTCCGCAACCATCTCACGTGTATGACTCCTCGTGTTCATCTAATAAATAAAAATAAGACAAAGTAAATAAAGATTGCTAATATTTTTTTGGTCCAATATAAACATAGCATACGTGATTCTCTACACTAACTACAAAAGAAACTCCTCTAAAAACAATGCTAAGCATACTTAGTACCAAGATTGAATCAAGAACAAGACCCATGTCTAGATTGGCAATGATGAATGATTAAGCCAAGATTTTGCAAAAATAAGTTGGGGATCGGAGGAGAATCATACCTGAGATCAAGTGAGTACTAAGAATCGAAGAAATATTGAGTAAATTTGAAGATCCAATGGAGGTGGTTTGAAGTTTGGAGGAATAAGAAAGAGAAAATAGATGATTTGGGATTTTTAGGTTACCTTCTCGGGATGCTTATGGCATTCGCGTACTCGTTAAGGGCGGGCGGTACGGCCGGAGCCCGCCTATACCGGGTGTCTTACCTTGGGGGCGATGGCTGCTCCCAGGCGATGCACTCAGTACGGGCGCGTGGTATGGGCGCGCGCTCCCGTACTGCTGGTCGTTAACACTGCAGTGACTTTGCTTGAAATCTGATGTTTGCTCAGGGGTACGGTACGGGCGTGTGGTACAGGCACGTCCGACCATACTAGTGGTCGCTATCAACACTGATTCCTTCGGCAATCATCGAAATTTCTATCCTCCTTTACCTTGAGGTGGTACGGACGCACGGTACAGGCCACTCCGGCTATACCAGTGGTTGTTACAATACTGTGAACTACAAAAACTCAAGGAATTTGATTAGTAGCTCTGTGCGCCTTCGCACATCTTATCAAAAGGTTAGGTAGCAGCAAAAACACTAAGGAATAATCCAGCAATACTTCTTAGACCATGTGTTAGTAAAATAAAATATAGAGGATTACCTTATTTCTTCTCCTCTTTCCATAGGTCATCTTAAACACTCTTTATTAAAAAAAACTAACACGAAATAAACATAATAAATAAAAACTTAAAGAAACTTTATTTCACATGGGTTGCATCCCATTAAGCGCTTCTAGTTAAGGTCAATTAGCTTGACCTTGATAGAAATCACTTAGGTTTGGGGAGTGGAATGCCAACTCCAAAATTGTTTGCTTTTAAAGTAATTACACCATCATCATAATTAGGCTTGGCCTTCTTTTTCCTAGGGAAGTGGACTACAAAAGGATCTCTAGATGGTAGCCCTATTCTTACATTCCCTTCATGTAAAGTAATCAAAGCTTTAATAGTTCTTAGGAATGGCCTACCTAGAATTATAGGTGCTATGGGATCTTCAGGCATGTCCACAGTAACAAGATCAATAAGAGAGGGACTACCTTTAATTTGAACAACTATATTTTCTTTGATCCCAACAGCTTGTTTATAAGTTGAATCAGCTAGATGGAGTCTCAGTTCAGTTGTAACAAATGGCCCTAAGTTTAACTTATCGAATAGAATTTTGGAAATTGTTGAAACGCTTGCACCAAGATCACAAAGTGCAGATATTGAAGGAAATATGCCCTGAGAGGCAATAATAAAGTTGTTATTATATATTCCTTATACATGATAGATGTTTATTTTACATTCTAGAAATGTATTGATTCGGAAACATCAATACATGTGTGTTTAATAAACAAAAAGGGTTCCTAGTCATGCCTCTCTTATAGACTAGCTTGTTGATTAACAGGATGATCAAGGTTTCCTGATCATGGACATTGGATGTTGTTAATAACAAGGTCACACCATTGGTGGAATGATGTGATGAACATTCATCCGAAGTATAGCATTACGATCAAGTCATTATGTTTATATTGCTATAACATCATACGAAGTAATCTTTATCCTTAGACCATGAGATCATGTTAATTGCTAACACCGGAAGAGTATCTTGATAACATCAAACGTCACACCGTAACAGGGTGACTATAAAGATGGGTTCAGTACTACGAAGGTGTTATGTTGAGGCTCATGGATCAAGAGTGGAATTTGTCAATCCAGATGACGGATAGATATTCTCTGGGCCCTCTCGGTGATATCACATCAGGATAGCTTGCAAGCAAGTGATGTGATCACTAGAATGTTATATCACGGGAACGAGAAAAGAGTGCATGTCGGTAACGAGATCAAAATAGGTATGGAGATACCGATGATCGAATCTCGGACATGTAATATATCGAGAGACAAAGGGATTTAGTTACAAGCGTTAAAGGTTCTCACGATCACAGGAGTCATCGTTGAATGTGTAGGAGTCAGTACAGATCTCCAGGTCCCGCTGCTGATTATTGATCGGAGAAGGGTCTCGATCATGTCTGCATTATTCGCGAACCATAGGGTGGCACACTTAAGAGTTACCGGACACCATTTTGGAGCACATATGTTTCAGACAAAAGAATTGCAAAGCATAGGAATTGTTTCAATAGAAACCGGAAATTGTTTCGGGTGAAATTGCAGAAGGTGGTTCTGCATGTGATATTGAAATATTGCAAGGGGTTATATGTGAATGTTTGTTAATTAAAGTAATAAACAAAATTCTGAATAAATTTAATAAAAATAATTTTATTAAATGAGAGAGCATTAAATTTGGAGAAATTTAATGCATTTAAAGTGGAGACATTAAAAGGGAATGTGAAGAGGCATTTTAATGTGGAGGGGTTAGCACCACATGAATGGGGGAGGTGAGGGGTCACCCCCCCATGCGCCGGCCATGGAGAGAGGGGGAACTCCCCCTCCTATAAAAGGCCACCCATTCCCTCCTTCATCCTCACACCTCCTTGTGAAGGATCTCTCTCCCCCTCTAGAATTATTCCCCCATGGTCTCGGATTAGCGAGATACATGTTCTCGGTGGCATTTCCTCTGGAAGGAGTTGCTGCTTCCGCTGGATCGCTGGAGCGAGGAGGTGGAGGTTGTCTGGTGGCTTGAACGTGTGTGCGAGTGCGGATGCGCTGCTGAGTTGTGGTGCTCGGACTTCCTCACGATCATGAGATCGGCAAGTGTAAGACTACATCAACCACGAGTTCCTACTCATTAACAAAGCTCGTTGTCTACGAGGGTAAGTTCTCGTTGGATGTATGTCCACCCGTTGCTTTGTACCTAGTAGATAGATCTTGGCATGTAGTTCACACCGTAGGAATTTTTTTGTTTTCTATGTTGCGGAACCATCAGTGGTATCAGAGCCTAATCTATGCGTAGGTGCTTAGCACGGGTAGTACACATATGGTTGATATGTGGGCGATGATGATCATGTTATTGCATCTTCTATGTATTTTGGATATTGGTGGCATAGTGGGATGAAGCGGCCCGGACCAACCTTACATGTCATCGTACATGAGACCGGTTCCACGACTGACATGTAACTTGTTTTGCATAAGTGGCTGGCGGGTGTCTGTCTCTCCTACTATAGTCAATATTTGATTTATAACGAGTTGCTAATAACTTAGTTATCCTTGTTGTGGTTCATGTTCGTAGGTGAGAACGGTTCTATCTCCGAAAGCCCTAAGCCACGTAAAACTTGCAATTGATAAATTAGAGGCGTCTAGTTTAGATCGTTGCTGGGCTAGTGTATTGATATGGTATTGTTGTAAGTAGATGCATGGTAGATACTCTTACAACATAGTCAACGTGTAAGTTCCATAGACCTTGGCCTTACACACAAAGGAATGATAGAGATCATACCATGATGCAAGTGATAGAGATCAAATGCATGGACCATATCATCTTACTCTACACATTAGATGTTAGCATCTTATACTGCTAGTTTGGCGCGTTTGGTAGCATTATAAGATGATCCCTCATTTAGATATCAAGATAAAAATGTGTTCTTCCTTGAGTATGCACCGTTCTATGGATCGTGTTTCGAGACATCACGTGATGATCGGGTGTACTCGAATCTATGCTTTCATAGGAACGGGTGTAAGACAGTTTTACACACGCGAATACTAAGGTTCTTACTTGGCGAGCCTAGCATGTACAGACATGGCCTCGGAACACGGACCGAAAGGTTAAGCATGAGTCATATGGTTGATATGATGCCCATATAGATGCTCGCCTTTGAAGCTATATCAACTCACGTGATGATCGGACTTGATATAGTGGATTTGGTTCATGTAATCACCAAAAGGACACGAGGGATGTTGTTTTTGAGTGGGAGTTCATTAGTAATTTGGATTAGTTGAACTCAATCTATCATAAACTTAGTCTAAATAAACTTTAAAAATTCTGTTGTAGATGGCACCACCTGCTTTTAATTTCAATGTGTTCATGGAGAAAGAGAAACTTGCTGCGAATGGTAGCAACTTCACCAACTGGACTATGAATTTGAGGATTCTCCTCACTGCTGTACAAAAGCAATATGTGCTAGATGCGCCGCTAGTCCCCCCCCACCAGCTCCTGATGCCCCTGACAAAGAAAAGAATGTCTATGTGACTCGTCAGGAGGACCACAACTTAGTTCATTGCGGCATACTGTATGGGCTAGAGCCAGAACTTCGAAAGCGTTTCGAAAATGGCAATGCCTTTGATACCATGGGAGAATTGAAAATGATTTTTGATACCCATGCTGCCGTAGAGAGTTATAATGCTACAGAAAAGTTCTTTAGCTGCATGATGGAGGAAAACAGCTCCGTTAGTGAGCACGTACTCAAAATGTCTAGGTACGCCGATAAGCTTATGTCCTTGGGAATAACGATTCCCATTGACTTAGGCATACATCGTGTTCTCCAATCTCTGCCACCTAGCTACAAGAGCTTCGTGATGAACTATAATATGCAGGGCATGAAGAAGTCTCTTCCCGAGCTTCTGTCAATGCTTAAGACTATAGAAGTGGAGATTAGGAAAGAACATCAAGTGTTGATGATCAATAGGACCACCGGTTTCAAGAAAGGACAAGAAAGGAAAGCACAAGGGAAAGAAGGGTGGCAAGTCTGTTGCCACGCCTGAAAAGAAACCCCGGGCTGGCTCTAAGTCTGACACCGAGTGCTACTATTGCAAGGGGACTGGCCATTGGAAGCGCAACTGCCCCAAGTATTTGGCGGACAAGAAGTCCCGCAAGGCAAACAAAGGTATATGTGATATACATGTTATTGATGTGTACTTGACTAGTACTCGCAGTAGCACCTGAGTATTTGATACCGGATCGGTTGCTAATATATGTAACTCGGTTCAGGGGCTATGGAACAAGCGACAACTAGTAAGGGATGAGGTCAGGATGCGGGTCAGCAATGGATCAAGAGTTGATGTGATCGCCGTCGGGACGCTACCTCTCCATTTGCCATCGGGATTAGTTATAAACCTAAATAATTGTTATTTGGTGCCTGCACTGAGCATGAACATTGTATCTGGATCGTGTTTGATGCAAAGTGGTCATTCCTTTAAATCTGAAAACAATGGTTGTTCGATTTATAAGAATGATATCTTTTATGGTCATGCACCTATGTTGAATGGTTTATTTCTATTGGATCTCGATAGTAATATTACGCACATTCATAATGTTAATGCTAAAAAGATTAAACTTGATGATGATATGTCTACATATATGTGGCATTGCCGTCTAGGTCATATTGGCGTTAAACGCATGAAAAAACTCCATTATGATGGCCTTTTGGAATCACTTGATTTTGAATCATTTGATACATGTGAGCCATGCCTTATGGGCAAGATGACTAGAACGCCGTTTTCCGGTTCAATGGAACGGGTGACAGATCTATTGGAAATCATACATACTGATGTGTGTGGACCAATGAGTGTGTCGACGCGAGGTGGATATCGTTATTTTGTTACTTTCACGGATGATTTGAGTAGATATGGGTATATCATTTGATGAAACACAAGTCTGAAACTTTTGGAAAGTTCAAGGAATTTTAGAATGAAGTGGAAAATCATCATAATAGAAAGATCAAATTTCTACGGTCTGACCGTGGAGGAGAGTATCTAAGTTACGAGTTTAGCACACACATGAAAGAGTGTGGAATAGTTTCACAACTCACGCCTGCCGGAACACCACAACGTAATGGTGTGTCGGAACGTCGTAATCGTACCTTATTGGATATGGTTCGATCTATGATGTCTCTGACTGACTTACCTCTGTCATTTTGGGGTTATGCACTGGAAACAGCTGCATTCACTTTAAATCGGGCACCATCTAAATCCGTTGAAACGACACCGTATGAATTATGGTTTGGAAACAAACCTAAGCTGTCATTTCTTAAGGTTTGGGGATGCGATGTTTATGTGAAGAAACTTCAACCGGATAAACTCGAACCCAAAGCGAAAAAATGCATCTTCATAGGATACCCTAAGGAAACAATTGGGTATACCTTTTATCACAGATCCGAGGGCAAGGTTTTTGTTGCCAAGAATGGATCCTTTCTTGAGAAGGAGTTTCTCGCGAAAGGTGTGAGTAGTTAGAAGGTAGAACTCGAAGAGGTTATTGAACCTTCTCTTCATGGAATGGCGAGTGGCGCAGCACCGGAAGTTGTTTCGGAGTTGACTTCACCTGATGAAGAGAGAGCTAATGATAATGATCATGAAACTCCGAAAGAGGACACTACCGAACCTCGCAGGTCAAGCAGGACACGTGCAGCTCCTGAACTGTACGGCAATCCTGTTGTGAATTTCATGGTTGATGAAATGGATGACTCTGCGACGTATGAAGAAGCGATGATGAGCCCGGATTCCAACAAATGGCTAGAAGCCATGAAATCCGAGATGGAATCCATGTACGAGAACCAAGTTTGGAACTTGGTGGACTTACCTCACGACCGAAAGGCCGTGGAGAATAAATGGATTTTCAAAAAGAAAACTGATGCTGATGGTAATGTGACCATCTATAAGGCTCGACTTGTCGCAAAGGGGTTTCGACAAATTCAAGGAGTTGACTACGATGAGACATTCTCTCCTGTAGCGATGCTCAAATTAGTTAGGATTATGTTAGCAATTGCTGCATATTTCGATTATGAAATATGGCAGATGGATGTCAAAACTGCGTTCCTCAATGGTAATATTGAAGAAGAGTTGTATATGATACAACCTAAGGGTTTTGTCAATCCTAAGGATGCTAATAAGGTGTGCAAACTTCAGCGATCCATCTATGGACTGAAGCAAGCATCACGAAGTTGGAATCTCCGCTTTGATGAGGTGATCAAAGAGTTTGGATTTGTCCAAACTTATGGAGAGGCTTGTATTTACAAGAAAGTGAGTGGGAGCAATGTGGCATTTCTGATATTATATGTGGATGACATATTATTGATTGGAAATGATATAGATCTTTTAAACAGTGTTAAAAGTTATCTAAACAGCAAATTTTCGATGAAAGACCTTGGTGAAGCGTCATATATATTAGGCATTAAAATCTATAGAGATAGATCAAGGCGCCTAATTGGGCTATCGCAGAGTACATACCTCGATAAGATATTAAAGAAGTTTAATATGGACGAAAGTAAGAAGGGGTTCTTACCTATGTTGCAAGGCAAGGCATTGAGTAAGACTCAAAGTCCGGCTACGGCGGAAGAAAGAGAGATGATGGATAAGATCCCCTATGCCTCGGCCATAGGCTCTATTATGTACTCCATGCTATGTACAAGACCGGATGTGGCACATGCTATTAGTTTGACTAGTAGGTACCAATCTAATCCAGGTTCAGAACACTAGATAGCGGTAAAGAACATCTTCAAGTACTTAAGAAGAACTAAGGATATGTTTCTCATATACAGAGGTGAAGAAGAGCTAGTCGCTAAGTGTTATGTCGATGCTAGCTTTGACACCGATCCAGATGACTCTTAGTCTCAATCCGGATACGTATTTCTCTTGAACAGAGCAGCAGTTAGTTGGAGGAGTTCCAAACAACCTGTAGTGGCTGGATCAACAACGGAGGCGGAATATGTTGCTGCTTCAGAACCGGCGCAGGAAGCAGTTTGGATGAAAGAGTTCATTATGGAACTGGGTGTGGTTCCTAGTGCGTTGGACCCGATGGTGATCTATTGTGACAATAATGGAGCCATAACCAACGCAAAGGAACCAAGGTCTCACAAGAATTCCAAGCATATTAAGCGCCGGTTTCACTCCATCCGCGAGCATGTCAAGGATGGAGATATAAAGATTTGTAAAGTACACACGGACCTAAATGTAGCAGATCCGTTGACTAAAGTTCTCCCTAGGGCAAAACATGATCAACACCAGAACTCCATGGGTGTTAGATTTATCACTATGTGAACTAGATTATTGTCTCTAGTGCAAGTGGGAGACTGAAGGAAATATGCCCTGAGAGGCAATAATAAAGTTGTTATTATATATTCCTCATACATGATAGATGTTTATTTTACATGCTATAAATGTATTGATTTGGAAACATCAATACATGTGTGTTTAATAAACAAAAAGGGTTCCTAGTCATGCCTCTCTTATAGACTAGCTTGTTGATTAACAGGATGATCAAGGTTTCCTGATCATGGACATCGGATGTTGTTAATAACAAGGTCACACCATTGGTGGAATGATGTGATGAACATTCATCCGAAGTATAGCATTACGATCAAGTCATTATGTTTATATTGTTATAACATCATACAAAGTAATCTTTATCCTTAGACCATGAGATCATGTTAATTGCTAACACCGGAAGAGTATCTTGATAACATCAAACGTCACACCGTAACAGGGTGACTATAAAGATGGGTTCAGTACTAAGAAGGTGTTATGTTGAGGCTCATGGATCAAGAGTGGAATTTGTCAATCCAGATGACGGATAGATATTCTCTGGGCCCTCTTGGTGATATCACATTAGGATAGCTTGCAAGCAAGTGATGTGATCACTAGAATGTTATATCACGGGAACGAGAAAAGAGTGCATGTCGGTAACGAGATCAAACTAGGTATGGAGATACCGATGATCGAATCTCAGACATGTAATATATCGAGAGACAAAGGGATTTAGTTACAAGCGTTAAAGGTTCTCACGATCATAGGAGTCATCGTTGAATGTGTAGGAGTCAGTACGGATCTCCAGGTCCCGCTGCTGATTATTGATCGGAGAAGGGTCTCGATCATGTCTGCATTATTCGCGAACCGTAGGGTGGCACACTTAAGAGTTACTGGACACCATTTTGGAGCACATATGTTTCAGACGAAAGAATTGCAAAGCGCAGGAATTGTTTCAATAGAAACCGGAAATTGTTTCGGATTGCAGAAGGTGGTTCTGCATGTGATATTGAAATATTGCAAGGGGCTATATGTGAATGTTTGTTAATTAAAGTAATTAACAAAATTCTGAATAAATTTAATAAAAAGAGTTTTATTAAATGGGAGAGCATTAAATTTGGAGAAATTTAATGCATTTAAAGTGGAGACTTTAAAAGGGAATGTGAAGAGGCATTTTAATGTGGAGGGGTTACCACCACATGAATGGGGGAGGTGAGGGGTCACCCCCATGCGCCGGCCATGGAGAGAGGGGGCACCCCCCTCCTCCTATAAAAGGCCACCCATTCCCTCCTTCATCCTCACACCTCCTTGTAAAGGATCTCTCTCCCCCTCTAGAATTATTCCCCCATGGTCTCGAATTAGCGAGATACATGTTCCCGGTGGCATTTCGTCTGGAAGGAGTTGCTGCTTCTGCTGGATCGCTGGAGCGAGGAGGTGGAGGTTGTCCGGTGGCTTGAACGTGTGTGCGAGTGCGGATGCGCTACTGAGTTGCGGCGCTCGGACTTCCTCACGATCTTGAGATCGGCAAGTGTACGACTACATCAACCACGAGTTCCTACTCGTTAACAAAGCTCGTTGTCTACGAGGGTAAGTTCTCGTTGGATGTATGTCCACCCGTTGCTTTGTACCTAGTAGATAGATCTTGGCGTGTAGTTCACACCGTAGGAAATTTTTTGTTTTCTATGCTGCGGACCCAACAGATATCTCATTAACTCCAAACTTAATTTTCATAGTAGGCAAAAATATATCATCTAGCTTAGCTGGAAACTTATAAGCTAGTCTTTTATAATCCATCTCTAAATCACAAACGTTAGATGCTAGTTATTGTATAAATTGTTGGTACATAACATCATTACCTTATTCTATACCTGGATTCTTAACGGTGATCATCTTCAATAGATCTTCCACAGTATATTCCGGTGTTGGCGTGTTGCTATAGTCCACCTCTTTAGGCTTTTAATCATTGGTTATCACCCTCATCATTTTGAGGTCTTCTACCGGATTTGGCTCAGGTTTGCCAGTGAACTTTGCTAGTATGAGATCTTGGCTCTTGGCTACTTTACCCAACTGAGCTTCCACGGTCTTTGTTCTTTCCTGTAGAGCCTGCACATCATTTCTAATTGCAATGGCCTTGTTAGATAATCTTCCTAAACTACTTTAATGGTTCTCTGTAATCTTAATAAGCATATTGTTTTGTTCGGTTTGAGCTTACATAAATGTTCTAACAGTTTGCTCAAACGGGAGATTGCCATTATTTTCTCCATTAGTATTATCATAATTATTATAAGGAGCTCCTGCAGGATTAGTATGATATTTTTGAACATTAGAAGCATAATTATTTTTCCATGCAGGATTACAAGGAGTGGGAGCTATAAAATTAACATCATTAACATCGGTAGTGATAGCATTAACTTGGGTATCTTCCTTACCCTTTACTAAGCTAAGCAACTCATCTACCTTAGATGTAAGCTCCTCATTGTTTACCTCGGTAATTGAACTTACTCTCTTCGAGGTTCTTTCCACATGCCATTGGGCATGGTTGTTTTGCATATCATCAAGTAGCTTCTTTGCAACACTCACATGATTTCCCATGATCGTTCCTCCTGCTGCAGTATCTAGCATAGACTTAGACATTGGGTTAAGACCATTATAAAATAAATGCAATATAAGCCATTCTTCCATCCCATGATTAGGACAATTCATTACGACCTCTTTCATCCTTTCCCACACAAGCTCTAGTGGCTCACGGTCTTGTTGTCTAAAGATTATAATGTTGGATCTTAGGTGCATAGTCTTAGTTGGGGGGAAAATTAGTCATAAACAAATTAGTGCATTCCTCCCAAGATTTAATAGTGCCCTTTGGTAGAACTAGCAACCAATCCTTAACCTTTCCTCTAAGATAGAAATGGAATAATCTTAGCTTAACATCATTTGGATCTACATCTTTAATACGCATCATGTCACAAATTTCAGTAAAAGTATTTAAGTGCAATCCCGAATCCTCAGAAGATGAACCGCCAAATTGGTTTTGTTGAATCAAACTTAAAAGGTTAGGTTTTATCTCATATTTTTCCGCATCAACTGCAGGTTGAGTGATGGGTGCACGAATAAAATCATCAGTGGGAGTAGCATACTCCCCTAATCTCTTTTGAGCCATGGCTCTTATCTTTTTTGGTAAATTTTAAATAATGAAAACGAATAACAAGTAAATATTTTTTTGGGTTTTCAAATAGATAACAATAAAGTAAATTAATAACAAGAATTAAACTACAAACTAAAAACAAGGTCTCTAATGACCTCACCAGGATAGCGAAATTGCTTCCCCGGCAACGGCGCCAGAAAAAGGGTTGATACCTTCGATCCAGATTCACGGATGTAGTATAATAGCTTTATCCCTAGAAGACCTAGGTTTAATCGAACCTCGGAAAGCACTTCTAAAATGTAATAAAAAGTACATGTCTACAAGACTTTGTTTGTTTGTTTTACCTTAGTTGACCTGACCAATCTAGTTTACTTTATAGTGGGTTTGAATCAATGAGATAGGACAGGGTTGAAGATGTTGGAAATACGCCCTAGAGACAAATAGTAATAAGGACTATTATCATATTTCATAAAGTTTATGATTAAGTTTTATATCATGCTATAACTGTATTGAGAGGAAACATCAATACACGTGTGATATATAAAAAACCAGGGGTTCCTAGTGAAACTCTAGTCACTGGTTCATTTGTCAACAGATGATTAAGTTTCTTGATCATGTGGCATTTATGCCAGTTGGAAATGGAGTCAACTCATTCTGAGAACGAGATGATGAACCAATACCCAACCTAAACATCATGACCTGATCATGTCACGAAGTTCAAGTTACGATGATTAGAAATGGATCCTTGTAGACTATTCCTTAGACCGTGAGGCTATATACATCACTGTCTCCGAGAGTGCTTAGATAGAATCAAGCGCCACTTGGTAATAGTGGTTATAAAGGTGTATTCAGGTACTCGGAGGAAACCGTAGAGGCAATATATGTCAAGAGCGGGAATTGTCTGTCCACGTGACAGAAAGATACTCAAGGGCCCACTCAGAGAAGTTATATCCAATAGCAGCGTAGTGTGTGATTTGATCACATGGACATCACTTGTCAGAATGAGTCAAGTAGCATTGTTCAGTAATGATATTGAACACGACATGGTGATGTCATTGATCAGATCTCGGGCAATGTAAGTATCGAGAGACAAAGGGAGTAAGACATGACCGTCCCGGTTCAAACGACGAAAGATCTTCGTGGAACGCACAGGGGTCACATGGCCATCCAGGTCCCTCTATCAATCATTGTTCGGGAGTGTCTCGACCAGTCTGGAGTGTTCCCGAACCGTAGGGTATCACTCTTAAGGGTTTGATGATGCTTAGAGAGTGTTTATAGGATCGGTAGAATCGCCGAAGAATAGTAGAGAGAAAACCGGAAGGGTTTCGGTAAGTCCGGAGGATGTCCGGAGTGGAGGTGGAAGGTGTTCCATAGCCACGGATATTGAATAATATGTGAATTGATGTTAAATATTGATTTAATCATTTATTCATAATAATCTAATAAAAGAGAAAATCAATTAAATGGTCAAAGGGCTTAATGGGCCAATTTCCAGAGGGGAAAAGGCCCAAGAGGGGACCACACCCCTAGTAGGGGCCTAGGAGGTGGCCGGTGGCTCTAATAGGCCTTCCCCACGTGGGGCCCATGGGTGGGGGCTGGCCGGCGTGCCTCCCCACCCCTTCCCCATGATTAGTCCCACCCCGGGACTTTGAGGAAGGGTGTACCCCCTCCTCCCCCTATATATAGTGGGGGTATTTGGCCAGATAAATACACACAATATTCAATAAAGGTTTTCTCACTTTTGGGGATACCTCCAATTGATATTCTCTCTCTCATGACCATGTTCCCAAGTTCGGACTGCGCGAACGAGATACATCTTCACCGCGGAGCGCCATCAAGCTACGTGATTTGGATCCAGGAGCTCTACTTCTGCAATAGCTACTAGATCGGGGAAGCGGGAGTCATCGTCAGACACCGGACGTGTGTAACTCCCCGCGAGGTATCACACTTGAGGCACTCAAGTCGTTGGAGCCGCAGGAGCGCAAGGACTTCATCACGACCTTGAGGTCGGCTTCGGCTCGTTTACATCAATCACGCTCTCCTGAGCGTTGACAATGCTTTTCGGTCTTCAAGGGTAAGTTCGCAAAAAGCCCCTCCCGTTACTGTATTACTAATACATAGGTCCTGGAAACATCAGGGGTTCAGGGGCGTAGGGTAAAATTATTGTTTTCATACGCGGAACCCCTACAGAAGATCCACCTATAGCAGCACATCAAATGGGATGAAAGAAAATAATAAGCATAGTCAGTATAGTGTTTGTATTGACATATTATTTTGTGGGCAACACATCCTAATATTCTAGAGCCCCCGTGATGCAGCGGGCATAACAATAGACTTTTAATCCAACCGAGAGTACACCGAAGCCACGGGTTACAAACGATTATTAAGTGTAAACACAGATTAAAGCTTTAAGTGCTGATGTTATTGTTGATCCTGAATGGGAAACTAAGCGAAGACCATACTTCCCTTTTTATCACTGAGTTTCCTATGAGATCGTCGCTAGACAAGTATCTCACCTCAAGCCTTTATCAATCTATGGGATCTTGAGTACCTACAAGTCCACAGATCGAGACGAGAGACGAAGAAACAAAAGATACAAATCACGAATCCAAACAAAATACAATTCTCCCATGATCTAGATGCACATAATTGCTGCGAGGTTTCTCTCTAACCCGTAGACCGTGACTACTCACTCATAACAAATAGATCGGAGATAGAAAACATCATACAAATACTTAGATTGAAACCAAATATTCTTACAATGGTCGCCAAATCATAAGGAGATCTAAAAGTATAAAGCAATGGCTACAGCTAGTGGAGGGATGGATGGTGGAAGTGATGAACAATGGATGATCTATGGTGTGGATCTCCTTTGGGGGTGTTGTGATGCAATCTGAGAATGGCGGCTCTCTGGCCAGCGGCCGGAGCCTCGAAATATATAGGCGTCTTCACGAAAGTTGTAGGGTTTGACGAGACGAAGCCGTCGCCACCTGGTATGGGCGGGCGGTACGGGCGTACCGTGCCCGTACCAGTGGTCTTTAAGCATGTTGATGCCCTGCTTGGCTTCTCTAATTACTTGGCCATGTGTACTTCCTCAAAATCCTTCATTATGACTCCTTATTTCGCCTTAAAAGCAGTGATTTTCTGCACAACATAAATCAAAGAAGGGATTTGCATATCTTTGCAATTATTAGTCATTAGTGGTAAAGTTGAGAGTTTCTTTGGAAATTTCTTGACCAAAAACAACGTTTAAATGCAGTGGAAGATGGCAAAAATCGGAGCCATCAGGGGTATACTTTGGTGCCGCTTTAGCATCGAGTGTCAAAGGTGGGGGAATTCGTCGAGTGTTTCTGTTCTTCCTTGTCAATGGTATATAATGCTATGTTTCCCAGAGACCCACAGCCGTAGGGACTGGTCAGGTTGATGCAAGAATTTCAACACGGTAAAGCGATCCACCACTTTATCAAGCTTCAGATTATTGCGGTTGCCAAGGTTGCTCTTGCTTGGGTGCACGTACATCATCTGACACTGGACTTAGAAGCTATGTCAGAGAGTCTCTTGTCTCCTTCGGGTGGTGGTGAGGTAGATATGGCTCCTCATTATGCGGCTGCTCCGTAGCCCTCCATCCGAATTATCCATCGGTGCCTTGACGCATACCAAGATTTTTTTTGAATTTTCCCATATAGATAGAATAGGGATCCTAGGAAAAAAGACATGTAAACTATGTAAAATATGTTAGCCGAAAATATATCTTGTTTGTTTATGTAACTTGATATATTTTCGCCGATGGCTATTGTCATTTTTGCATGTCGCGTGAAACCTTTTTGATAGCATGATACTCATCGGGCCGGATCAGCTACTCGGGCCAAAGCATGTTTTGGACATATTCTACGATGAAGCCGAAGGTTTTTTGAGTGTTCGCTGAGTAGTGAAGCCCCCGAGTACTGGAGTGTGATTATGTAATAAATTGCTTCGGGTGTAGCAAAGAGTATATAATGAAATTGAGACTCAGTTGAGAGAACTTAGATTTATTAATATCAAGTGCGGAGGTACATGTTTTGACATGGACGCCTAGCCGTTGGCCTTATAGGAAGTAAAAGTTGTTCTTTCGGATGAGTTGCCTGGACTTATTGAATGTAAATTGAAGGAACTAAATGTCCTAGGCATAGAATCGTCGCAGCTGCACAACGTTCCACATATTGGAGCACTTGACTTTGGTCTCTTGTCCTGGAGGCGATATTCTCCGCCAAGGATTACTTCTGTGATGATGTAGGTTCCTTCCCATGCCGACTCAAGTTTTCGATGGCCATCTTGATTGAGGCAAAGGACCAG
Source organism: Avena sativa (assembly GCA_916181665.1). Lineage (NCBI taxonomy): Eukaryota > Viridiplantae > Streptophyta > Magnoliopsida > Poales > Poaceae > Avena > Avena sativa. The sequence goes on from OV702291.1 coordinate 225,475,247, forward strand.
GTCCCCTATAGCGAAGGATCTGGGATGCAACAAATGGCTATGATAGTTGCGTAGCTTTGCTGGTACGCGGTTGCTCTTGCAAGGGCAACCTCTTGAGCTTCATCGAGTGTATCCATGTCATCTTAGAGTGCCTCTATAGAGGTTTCTTCGTCATATGCGATGACTCGCGGAGCATCATGAGTTACTTCTACTAGAAGCACGACGTGGGCTCCGTGGACCAGAAAGAAGGGTGTTTCTTGTGTAGCTGTATTTGGGGTTGTGCGTAGACTCCATACGATGGAGGGTAGCTCATCTATCTAGGCACCCTTTGCTCTTTCGAGTGGTGGCAGTAGTATTTCCTCGATGCCATTGGTTACGAGGCTATTGGCCTTTTCCACCTAGCCATTGGTTTGTAGGTGGGCGACCGACGCGTAGCTTACTTGTATGCCCATCTCCTTGCAGTAGTCCTTGAATTCTCTAGAAGTGAAGTTTGATCCATTATCGGTGATGATGATGTGACACACCCCAAAGCGGAAAACTATTGACTTGATGAAGTTCACAGCCGAAGTAGCATCTTGGCTGGTGACGTGCATTGCTTTGATCCACTTGGTGAATTTGTCGACTGGGATGAGTAGAAAAATGTGTCCTCCAAGAGACAATTTGTGGAGTTTGCCTACCATGTCGAGTCCCCATTGGGTGAACGTCTAGGCCAGAGGTATAGGATCCAGTTCCTCCGCGGGTGCATTAGGTTTTGTAGGAAATCTCTGGCATGCTTCATATGTTCTCACTATATCCTTCGTGTCCTGGATGGTGGTGAGCCAGTAGAATCCTGTGCGGAAGGCCTTTGCTGCTATTACTCGGTTGCTGGCGTGATGGACGCATATCCCTTCGTGGATGTCCTTGAGGATGAGTTTTCCTTACTCGGGTGTTATGCACCACTAGAGAACACCCGAGATACTTATTTTGTAGAGTTCTCCCTTTATTACCCGGAAGGCCTTGGACCGGCGGGTGATGCATCGTGCTTAGACCGTGTCTTCTGGGAGTTCTCTGTTTATTATGTATGCCAAATACGGCTACATCCACGTGGTTTGTATCATCATGACGTCTTCGAGTTATTCTTCGTATTCGGGAGCAAGTGTAAGTTCGGGTGATGGTGTAGCCCCTGAGTCAATCTATGGCTTTGCCCCCTTGCACGCCTCATGCATTCTGTGGCTTTTTTACCTTGATGGAACACGCACTGGTTTCCTCACGGAAAACCCCGGGTGGTATGGGTAGGCAGAGGAACCCAATGTTTGCAAGATTGTCGGCATCCTCGTTGCTTGCTCTGCTGATATGGGAGACCTCACACTCGTCGAAGTAACCCTACATGATGTTTGTACATGTCACGGTATGCAATCATGTTGTCGTTGATGGGATCACACTTATTCATTACTTGTTATGCAACGAGGTTTGAATCTCCAAATATTTTGAGGTGACTTGCACCGTAGGATTTAGCCCTCCGCATGCCGTGCAACAAGGCCTTGTATTCTGCTTCATTGTTTTATACGTTTGGGAAACTCATCTGAAGTATGTAGCACATTTTGTCTCCTTAGGATGATACCAGCATGATGCCAGCTCCTGCTCCTTCAGTTCTTTTGGACCCGTCAAAATACATTATCCATACACTCGACAAATCTGGGGGACCCGCGCTTTCCAGTTCCATCCACTCTGTGATGAAATCAGGAAGAACTTGAGATTTTATCTTTTTCGCTTCTTGTACGTGATATCTCGAGGGGACAACTTGAATCCTCAAATAGAGACACGTCCTGTGGCTTCGGGTTTGTTGAGGATGTTGGAGAGGGGGGCCTCATTGACCACCATTATCGGATGCTCGGAGAAGTAGAGGCGCAGTTTTCGTCCCATCATAAAGACACCATATGCAAGCTTTTGATAGTGTAGATACCTTTGTTTGGGTAGGGATAATACCTTGTTGAGGTAGTATACCGGCCGTTGGATGCCGTGGGTTTTCCCTTCTTCGGGTCGTTCAACGACCAACACCGTGCTGACCACTTGGTTGGTGGCGGCAATATACAACAGGAGAGGATCCTTTTCCTTGGGTGACACCAAGACAGGTGATGTCGAAAGTGTTTGTTGAGGTTCTCAAAGGATTGCTCGGCTTCGCCAGTCCACTCAAAAGTGTTTGATTTTTTCATTAGTGCATAAAATGGCAGTGCTTTTTCGCCTAGCCGAGCGATGAATCGACTCAATGCCGCTACGCCCCCAGCTAGTTGTTGGACACCTTGTAAGTTTGTCGGCTTCTTCATTGTTAGGATTGCATGTATTTTTTTAGGATTTGCTTTGATTTCCCTGGCCGACACAAGGTACCCGAGGAGTTGCCCAGCAGGGACTCCAAAGGAGCACTTCGTCTGGTTGAGCTTGATGTGGTACTTATCGAGATTATCGAATGTTTCACATAAATCATCAATAAAGGTCGACTCTTGCCTTATTGTAATCATGACGTCGTCGATGTAGACCTAGACGTTTCTGCCAAATTCGTTGCCAAGGCAATTTTGCATCATCCATTGGTAGGTGGCACCCGTGTTCTTTAGCCCAAACGACATTGTAGCGTAGCATAATACACCATAAGGTGTGATAAATGTTGTCTTGTCTTGGTTTTCTTCTTTCATATGGATCTGGTGGTATCCGCAGTATGCATCCAAGAAGGAAAGACATTCGCACCTGATGAGTGCATATTTGCATCATATTTTATATTATTATTTTGCACTATAGATATAGGATTTTGGTATTTTATGGCGTTCGTGCGCATATTTTATGCCTATTTTCACCAGGATCAGGACAAATGATGGATACAATGAACACAATTCTTAGAGCAGTTGTATTGGGTAGAAAAGGAGTAAAAAATAACGTAAATCGCTTATTTAAGAAATATCAATAACACCAGAAGAAAACCCAAAGCGATCAAAGTATACAGACGGTTTAACGACCAACTATACAGCGGGAATAAATTTTCCAGCCGTATAGTTGGCGCTGCCACCACCTCCTCAAATAGTTTCACCCCGTGCAACTGGATCGGGGAGACGACATACAGAAAACCCAGTAGGGGTAATGCCTCATTTTCTATTTAAAGTTGAAGTGCTTAGAGGCATCATAAAAAGAGAAAAACTACAAGTAATACATATAGAGAGCTATAAAGAGGCTATCAAACTGTGAATAGATGGATGTAAATCCTCCCTGGTCCTATGCACCAGAAGACCAAAGTCAGCAGCAAAGCTATCCTTCCAAGACTGAGTTGTGGGGAGAATTGTGTTAAAATGTAGCCCTTCTTGCACATCGCTAGTTGCCTGCCGGAGTGCCGTAGTTGTGCAGTACTGGGCAGCTTATGTATGCCATCCATCGATCAACTCAAAAGCAAGAATAGGCACGAACTGGTATCCAAACAACCACTAAGGAAAAGAAAAAGTCAATAACTACACGTCATGACCAGACCAGTAGCCGGGACAAAACATGATTAGTACGTCACATGTTTATTAGCAAACGCGTTGCTCCGTTAAAAAAAAGCGCTTCGCACACGCTCGCGTGACCGTGCTGCACGGTCGAACATCGGGAAGAATTCCGTCCTGCATGTTAACAGGAACCATCAAACAATTGAACCAGGGGCATTTGAGTCCGGCTGGGAAAAACTAACGGAACCTTTTAACAGAACTGACGACAGTGTCATATAAGACAAAAACATTTCACAAATAGTCACATAAAAAAATAACTTTTTTATTATCAAATAAAAAAACATATTGAAATAGCGTCAAATAAGGAATTTTCTCAACACTGTACCCATTGCCCGATACGAGCCTACACACCCACACAAACTCCTCCACGTCTCTCTCTCAAAAAAAAAACTCCTCCACGTCAGCGATCCTGCCTCTCCCCCAGCGAGCCAATCACGATGCTGCGTTTCCAATCACGCGGATCGACCCGCCCTCCTCGCGACCTGCTGAATCCCGCCAGTCCGCCTCCAATCGAACGGCCGAAGACGCGCCTCCCTTTCCACCTCCGCGCTCGACCACTTCTATAAATAGTCTCGCACACCCCGCAGTTCACCACACCAGAAAATTTTCCCCAATTCTCTCCTCTCTCTGTTCTCCTCTCTCTGTTCTCCTCTCTCATCGTCAGCGATGTCGGGCCGTGGCAAGGGAGGCAAGGGCTTGGGCAAGGGCGGCGCCAAGCGCCACCGCAAGGTGCTGCGCGACAACATCCAGGGCATCACCAAGCCGGCCATCCGGCGCCTGGCGAGGAGGGGAGGCGTGAAGCGCATCTCTGGGCTCATCTACGAGGAGACCCGCGGCGTGCTCAAGATCTTCCTCGAGAACGTCATCCGCGACGCCGTCACCTACACCGAGCACGCCCGCCGCAAGACCGTCACCGCCATGGACGTCGTCTACGCGCTCAAGCGCCAGGGCCGCACTCTCTACGGCTTCGGAGGCTAGATTCCTGGGCCGTTCTTTGTAGCTGTGTTTCTGGGACATAGCCTGAGATTTTCTAGAAAGAAATTAAGGTCACAACTGAGACTTCGCATGATGATCTCTAGTTATGTCTAGATGCTTCTCTAGTTGCCCCTTGTTTGTAACATTAGTGACTCCTGGCCTGGGCAGCTGTGTCCTAGTCTAAACACATGTTCAAGATGCATTATTTTAGGTGAACGCTTAGTTGACATGTGCCAAGCTCAGCAATTTGCGCCCTGGTTCATTCTATCCTATAGCTATAGCATAAAGAGTTCCTTTTATCCTTCTTTCTCAGGACAAAATGTTGCTAATTCAAAAACTTGTCTTCCTTGAAAAAACACACAAAAATGAGTGAAGGCACCACCCAAAACATGATTTTACGTCATGCCGCAACGAGTGTTTTCAAGCGGCAATTCATATGCCTGAGAAAACACCCTGATCATAGTAGACTTAGTTTATAGTACTAGTTCCCAAATTAGGGACAGTGTTCTTCATGAGAAACTCATAGGCGGCTAGGGTTCCCAAATTAGTGACAGTGTTCTTCAATAAGACACTTGAGAGGCGGCTATGGTTCCCAAATTGATTTAAACTCAGTAGTAGTAGTACCCCAAAATATTGATACGATTCAGGTATTAGAAAACAAACAGATCAAGCTTTCAATCTTGCGTGTCTTTAGGTCATTAGTCGACCATGGTCCATGTCACATATAATTGAAAGAAAGAGGGTGAATGGCTACAACATTTAGGAGTCCATCACACCATTGGAGAATCTTTTTGATTGAGACCTGCATCAGATGAACATCTAGTGAGGACAAACCACCTGAGGTGATTGTCAACGACAATGCTGGACTTAGGTGATGATGTGCCACACAAAACGATGCTGCCCACTCTTTTTCCCAAGCATTTTCTAGTTTTAGGATCGACACGACGAATAAAGCATTCCATATTCAGTACACTAGTAAACACTGCAGTCTTAATAAGTGCATAAAAGTGGAGGAGAATAACAGCAAAGGGAAAACGTCCATGGCCATTCAGGTTAGTTAGCTGGTTTTCAAGCCAAAATGCAAGATCCTCCTACATACTATTTCTTTCTCCATCTTGTGCCGCTCCCTCCAAGCCACAATGCGCCTCACTTCCTTATTTGCTGGGTTTTCACCTGCGATAGAGCAAAAATATTTTCAGCAACATCTTGATTCAAGCAAAGCATTCACCTTCAGCCTAACTATGCTTCCTGAATTTTCTGCCAATGTTATTTTGAGCAACTTGTTTCACAGAAGTAGATGCAAAAAATATATTTCCAATATATACGCAAAGAGGATCTTCTTTTCTTTACACACAATATCCATCTTTAGGTATCCGATTTGCTAGGCTGTACTACTCAGTTTCTCTTGCTTTCCAGGTAGGTCTATTCTAGACTAGGTAGGGACGCGCGGCTTGCCGCGCGCTTGCCCGCCTGCGGCGGGCATTACGATATGAACAACCGATGAAAACATTCAAATGGATTTCAGATAAATAAGTGTTCAATCTAATCATACTTTAATGCTTCACAATACATTAGTAGAACATAGTATGAAAGAGTAGCACATCGATATTGAAAAGGCAGACGGAAATCCCACTGGTACCAACCATACAGTAATGAGCATTACTGAAATAAAATAGAAGCTTACATACGAGTTCATCTACATTGTAAGTGTTCATGAACATTGGATTTACATACTGAATGTTCATACACATGTAGTAATAGACATTGTTGACATCTCCAACGCGGAGCTCCTCCTCCGATGGTAGTAGTGGCGTGTGAGAACCCCCCCCCGCGCCGCCAAATTGCCTAGCGAGTAGATCAGGCGGTTGTGCGGCAGTAGGCAACAAAAATAAGTTTTTTTTCCAATGGAGTTGGCCGGAGTCAGAGCGGCGGTGGGCGAGGGTTTCTGCTCGGGGGAGAAAGGGGAAATGGGAATGACCATTTTAGCTACAGTGCCGATAAATTTTGCAGGCCGATCAATATACAATATCTCCTAGAGATGCTATAAAGAATAAGAACACACCGAGAACCAAATGTATGCATGCACCAGGTCTATTAGACCAGGACAAGCAGAAGAAACTGAAGTCCTAGACAACACCAATTCTCTATACACGCACACCAAGTTTATCCGAGTATAGAAAAAGTAGCCAAACGACAAATTACCACAGGTGTGAAAGTTACATACCAAGTAGAAAGCATGTGCCGATGGTACCAAAAAGTATCTTGTAATATCACAATATAATAAGAGAACATACTATAGCTAAAACAGAAATCACATGCTGAGTATCATAAAACATGGGCATATATGTCTGATCATACATAGGTTTCTGAGAACAAGAACCAAACTGGGAGGAAACATACCCAAGTCTGAACCCTACACATTATTCGGTAAACTAATAAATACTGGTTGTTTACATAAGCAAAGACATTCTTTCTCCATGATCTGTCAGAATTTATCAATGCTCAAATGATTTGACATGGCGAAAGGAACATCAAGTCTGTAGACCTACTAAACATTAGTGTGGAAGGCGTTCTTCAACCGCGAGTACACCCGAAGGAGGCCCATTCCCCTTGGAAATAAGCGATGTTCACCCCTACAAAGAACCTATAGGTAGCATCGACGACAGCGGCCAGCTCAGGCAGCATGTGTGCAATCTGAGAAGCTGCAACAGCTAGGTTGGCAATTGGCATGTCCCTGATAGTTATTGAGTTTGACCTCCCGAACAAGAACACCAATAAAATCTCGAGCAATCCTTCCCATCATACAAAACTCGGCTTCACCCCATCTCTACCTAGAAGCCGAAGACGACACCTAAACAAGAACATATGTAATCAGATAGCACACACTATCGTTTTGCAACTAAAATACCATAGAACACATCACAGAGAGAACCGGCATTTTTCGTACCTAAGGGTTACATTAGTGCAAGCACATTCAATGTCTGAACATGTACATCCGTTAGGTTCTGCAGACGTAGGAACATTAGGTATAACCAATATATTTAGATGTAGGAAAGCTTATAAAAAAATAGACCACAACAGTCAGGCATCTAATCATTGTCATTTCCGAGTACTCATATTACAGCTATGATTCACATCAAATGACCTGAATTGGAAATATCAAGCAATATCTTTGTTAGGTGTATAAATGTATGTTTCTACCCATCTTCAATTTCAATCCAATTTACGGTTAAAGAAACAGATTGTACATAATAAGATGCATCAAGAGTATCAACCCGATAAGTACCAGCGTAGTATACTCATTGCGGACAACACCGGATGTTGCCAGCGCATCCGCGGATGATGGGTAGCCAAAATAGACAGCCTCCAACGTCCTAGAAGCGTTGATTTTCTGTATGATTGAGCTTAAATGGTCCTCCTATTGCAGGTCTGCTAGCAGCACACCTTTTTGAAACATGTGCTTTTTTACATCGAAACAACATGTACAACTGAAAATTAAAAATGCCAAGGTTAAGAGCAAAAATAAACTCAATAAGATTGTTTCACATCCAATTTTAGCTACCATGTATAGTTGAAAAACAACAATGCACAGTTCTATCATTCGAGCTAGGCTGCCATGTACAACTAAAAAGCAACTTACTATCATGCACTTACCTTCCATTTTAAACAAAACTTAACCTAATAAGCTATTGGCATTGTAGGATGAATGGTAATTCTACGAAAAGAAGTACCCAGAAAGGACTAAATAAATGAAAAGAGAGAGAGAAGTCCAATACAAAACAGAAGTATCATGGGAAGTCAGAGCGTATATGAGGCGACAAGAGGAAAGCATGCTGGAATTTAAAGCAACACTTACGGCTTTCACTTGATCACATGACACCTTTACTTAAATCAACATTCCACTACCAAACTTAGCAAGAGAAAGAAGGCCCATATGCATTTCATATTTTACGAATGAGTTAACCAAATTAGGGTATGCAAAATCGCAAGAAATGTTACCTTCTGTCCCTAAAACATCTCTTATTCAGATAAAATAAACCAACAACAATAATTCTTGGATAAGAAGAAGAGGTAGCTACCAGAAATTCTTAGCACAATCTACTTAACCTATATAATCCAAATATGCCATAAAAGGGCCACTAACCATTCTTTATATATTTATTATTCAGCAGCAGACCTGCACATAACACACCTAAAAGTAAACAGAAGAGCTCACCCCTTCCGTATGATATCTCGGAATAACAACAATTTCTAGAAATTAGCTTCATTCCCATGGTTCTTGCTGCTGGAACTATCCATGCAACCATATCAAATAGACTGGAATTTTTGGCATACCATACAAAATAACATATTTTCAGCCATGATCTATCATGGAACTTCTTACAATTGTCTAATATCACACCTTTTGTAATTGCATCTATAAAATCTTAAGCATACAACTAATATATAACGAAGCAAGCATGCAACACAAACAAATTTATTTTTAGTTAATATTGGTAGTGCATATAAGTTTATGTTTGGGGGTATATATGTCCTTATGTACCGCTCGATGGGTTATTTAGATGATACGTATTTGAAAATGCTACTGAAATAGTATGTATGATGATCCTTTTCTAACGGTATCAGCGGCTAAATAGACTTCTAGTGAAGGAGAAGCAAAGTTTGAAGCATCGTGTATGCCATGGTAATTATTTTTTGAAGACATTTCTTTGAGAACTATCTGTAAGATAAGGGAGTCTATGCTTCAAGTGATGTATAACTTGGAAAGAAAGAAATGCGGCTAGATAAATAGCAAGGACATTTAGATGCCCATAACCTTGAAAAATAAAATATTGTACAAGGCAAAAGTGATAAATAAGGTGGGGAAATACAGTGTACTTATGAAAGAATAAATAGGAACAATTTCTATAGCATAAAACTGTAGAAGATTACCTCCTGATCTACAACGATGAAGCCTAACACATATATATTACCTCTTGATCTACAACAATGAAGCCTAGCTTATATAAATTATGTCCCGTTTTCTAGTACCTGTTTTGCCAAGTGTGGACATGTAGGGTCTTACAAAATGGAGTCGCGGATATGAGAGGGCAATGAACCTGGACCATGAGTGGGCAGTCAACCTAAACCTGCGGGTGAAAACCTTTGTAGTATTAGCGAATATCTAGAAATGAAAAATTATACACTTTATTGTTTCATTCTCTGATTTACAAAACCAACTGAGCATTATCTTATCTGGCATGAATTATTGGAATCTCTGCCTGATCAACTCCTACAATTAGCCTTGTTCTCACTCTCTCTCAACTCCTCTCTTTCCAATCTGGCGTACCTAGTATACCAAGAAAAAAATAAAGACCGACCATAACTTGTGGGGAGTAGAGATGGAGCTGCCCGGACCGCCACTTCCTAAAACTTTAAATCCATGCTCAACCTTTTCCATCCCTTTACAGACTGTTTGCACTTCTTCTTCTAACATTTTCAGTTGTATCTGTTCAAAAACATCAATTATAAGAAAGTGTACATCCTAACCAAACTCTGTTCAAAAGCATCAATTAGAATAAAGCGTGTACGAGTGCATCTGAAAACCCAAACCTTCAATGTAGCTTCTAAACTAACAATATCCACGTAGAAGTTCAAAAGATGTAGTGATTTTACAGCAAGCATTTGATATTAATATAATTTTCTGTTAGCAAAAATATAGGGGATAGATACCAATGTGGCAATGTGCAAATCATTTAAGTTAATTATAGTTAATCAGAGCCAGGGCTAGAAGCCACCATATTTAGACAATCAATGTTTAGATTGCTCTAGGATACAAAACAAACACATTGTGCATAGTAAATGGGGTTTGCATATCTTCAAATTTTCACATCATGCATCATGCAAGCCATAAATTACAAAGAAAATACAGTACATCTTTAGAATATAAAGCATGTTTTCTAGCTTTTTTTTGCAATCTTTTAAAGAATATATCTCTAGCTTGCACTGTGGTTTCTAGAAAATTGGCGATTCCCTCGACATCGAGAAGAATTTTTTGCGGCGTCACGAGAATAGGGAACACGTCCATCGCCTGACATACATCCACTTAATTAAATGGTCATGCAATGCAAAGCGTGTAGTCCTATAGTACAAATAGGAGCTTCGATTACAGCAAATTGGTGGTTTAGCATTAAGTATAGCATAGTACCAGCAATGTGTTGAGAAAAGCATACTCTGGATCCAAGATCCCCAACTGCATCAGAACCAGAAGCTCAATGTGTGTCATCAGCACCAGCAAACTCGAGAGGAGCACTCCTGCCAAGTTGAACACCAAAACATCCCTATTGGAATTCTGCACTATTGAATATACAACTATTTCTTGAATGGCTAGGAGGTTATGTACCGATTTCAAATGGCGAAGAGGACCACTATTGGAAGCTGCCGCCGCCGTCAAGGATACGTCATTGCTCCAAGACACCGTCGAATAAAAGATGAAACTGAAACAATAACCCGAGGTTTGTTGGCTGTAAATCAAAATCATGTAAAGACCAAATGCCATGAGAGAGCAACAATAAAAAAACGATATGTCACAGTAGAAAATACTAAAACATACAATTGAAGAAACAACATGTGTTAGATATAGGCTATACTACAGCAATAAATCGAGCACTATGAGCTAATTCATCTATGAATGGTTTATGGAGTAGAAATGAATATAAAGAAAATTTAATAAAATCTCTCTTGGAAACCAAGAAAAGAGTTAAAGGCAATGTTCCATATATCCTTACCGCCCGCGAGCCAATCGAAATTTAATCTTAGTTGTTATCTATTTAAGCTAGTTAAATATCAAGAACTAATACAAGGAAAATACACTGGTTTTAACTATCTGGATAACATAAAGCTTTTCCACTTTTTATTTTTCTGTTAGTCAGTATCACAAGCGCTATTACCAAAACAAAAAAAACTTTGCTAGAACGGAAGAGAAGCCGGCAACAACTGAACTGAACTGAGTTGAGAATGCATAAGCACGAAACAACCTCAAGACAGAATTATGCATCAATATATACTTACATATGCATGTAGAACCGTTATATAACTCAGTTAGATTCATGTGGATTCGGACGCTATTTCCACTACCAATGCAACTCCAATGATTGGCCAAATTAAGCTGAATATAGATCGATGTCCTTGTTCCTCCACACCACATCAACCTCCATTAAGGGGATTCTTAGTGATACAGTCTTATGGGAAAAATTAAACAGTAAAGAAAGATCAATACTGCCAATTGTTTCGGAATTTTACTTTGAGTTACCCACGACGCAGATGATTATGTAAATGGTGTTTGTGAACCCTAGAACAAAGAAAAGAGTGATAGGCCATAGTTAGATGAAATATCAAGAAGATGAAGCGAGCATGTAAAATTAGGTAGTCAATTCTAGAGGAAAATCATTGGCGTCCTCATCTCCCCGCACTTTCAAGTTGCTGCAGGGACAAGGAGATCCGAAGGGGGGGGGGGGACAGACCTTGTGAGAGCAACTGGAGGAGACGGACGGTGACGACCCTGGTAGCTCTCATCGGAGAAGAGGTACAATGCTAGGCTGCTCCGCCAACAATCAAAGAACTACCCAAGGAAGATGAAAAACGAGATAAAAAGTAAGAAAGGTAAGCTCTTGGAGCATTCAGCTATGAACCGTACCTCCACTGATCCAATCGCGGCTCGCTGGAGGAGGATGTCATCCAGATGCAGTCGCTGCCTCTCGCCATGGAGTCTGGGACACACCAACAGGGGTCAAGACCCTCGCGTGCACCACCTCTGCATCGTCGCCACCGGCCGTTTATACAGAGACATGAGATAGAGAGAGCAGAGAGTGGGAAAGGAGAGGTCAGCAGTGATACCTATGGGCGAGCGCCGCCGCTGCCGGTTGCCATGGAGCCGGAGACGCGCCGATGGAGGTCGATCTCCTCGATCCCCTCTAGATCATCTCCTCCTCGAAGAGGCCCTCCTCCTCCGGACGCCGCCGCGCTCGATCGCCGGCGAGATCCCCTCTAGCCGCTCTGCGTGGCCTCGCATGGTCCATGGCCACCGCCCACGAGGCAGACTTTCCCGGACGCCATGAGGCCCTCCTGGAGGGTAAGGAGGCTAGGGTTTCTCTGCTGAAATCCCCGCCTCTTCTCTCGCCTTCGCTTCCGGCAGGTGCTGCTCCTCCCTGCCTCCTCTTCCGGCGCCGGTCCTCTCTGCAGCACATCGCCCCCTTGTCTTCCATGGTCGACACCCCGCCGCCTGCCTTTTTTAGCGCGCCGCCATGGGAGAGACAGGGGAGAGGAGAGAAAGAGAAGAGTGGAACAAGAGAGGAGAGGGTTTCAGGGGTAACCAGCCTAAAAAATCCAATTTTGCCCTTGATGCACTAGCTAAACCACGGGTGCTGCCACCGCGCCACTTCGTCTCTGTCGCCTCTTACATGGCGCCCCACGTGCACGCTTCACTGACCAGCGGGACCTGCGAGACGCAGGCCCCTACCGTCAGGGACAGTAGCCAGCGATCGGGATGTAGGAGCTCAGTCTCACAACCACTTACACGGACGGCCACGATTCCTCATATCGGACGGTTCGGACCACCTCCTCTCAATCGGACGGCCAGAAGTTCTTTGGAAGCCCAATCCGACGGCTGAGAGGGCAGGTGGCCTCTATATTGCCGGGAGGGGGGTAGAAATATTCTCTTTAGATTTGTTCTCACATTCAGACATGAAACCAGAACTCAAGAAGCATCCTTATCCCGTGTAGCTGTGATAGCATTATAAAAAATGCTTAAAATTCAATGTACCACACAATATATCATACTACCTAGTATCTTTCACTGATACTGTTATTTCAAGCAATTTCTTGAGGCATTATCAAGAAAAGCTCAAAATTCAACCTATCTTTCCACCCTAGTATCTTCCTTTCAAGGTAGCGCTGATCAAACTATTCGCAAAATTACGGAAAACTCATTCATGCCATATACTAACATGTCTACAAGCAAGTTGTATCACTTCTAACACTTGTCATCTGTAAACAGGAAAGTATCAAAATCAAAGCATGCGTACAAAATCAAGCAAATAAGCGTTGAGAAAACACACAAAACACTTATTTTTGCAAATAACATGTACATAATTCAAAGCATGCATACTCTGGTTTCACTGTGAAGTGGGAAAAAGCAATCTGAGCGCTTCTCAGAATAATTTGTAAAACATGATGCTCTTTCTCAGTTCAACTATGGGGGCAGAAACACATCCAGTGCAGAAATGGTAACAAGTAGCATGGATCCCGATAAATTGAAGATTTACATGTAGCCATACATCTTCAGACCTGGGCTGGGTGGTTTGTACACTTTCCATGCCAACTCAAACATGCATACATCCCATCACTAGCTAGGTACAAATTTGCTTCAAACATAGTAGCGCATTCAAGTGGAAATCACTAGTCAAAAGTTTTTCTCTTTAATCTCAAAGATCATCTTATTTTTCAAGATAACTCCTCTACTAGTGATGGGATCTGACGGTGGAAAATACTGCAATAATTCTACTCTTGACATTGACAATAGACCAATATTTTCGCAATCCATGTAACATTTCCAATACTTTGGAAGGAGTATTTAATTTTACCAACATCATAGCATTTCCAGATTGACTACCAAATTGATATTTGCGGCACATATGAGAATACAAACCAGAGAATTCCATAATAATTGATCCAGTCACTAAGCAAGTTCAAGTCCAGGTTCAGAACCGTAATTGGTTTTTTCAACACAGACAAGGCCCAAATTTTGCTACAGATCACAAGAAATACATATATGAAGGATCCACAAATGCAAGAACAAAAACGTAACATTTAGATTTCAAACATAGTAGCACATTCAAGTAATCCAGTGAAGAAATGGTAACAGTAAGCAACATGGGTCTCAATAAACTAAAGATTTACCTGTAGTCATACATCTTCACTGCCCTGCTTTCCGGTATTTTCCGAACCACAACCCTCGGCCGCCTTCTTCTCTCCCATGTCCCCTGTTCAGAGTCATCAGCTGACGTAGATCCTGCCTGCTTGGATTCCGTTGGAGCATTGGACGTTGGGGTCTTGAAGGAACCATGTCGCGGAAGATCGCTCCTCACGGTCGGTACCCTAGTTCCTCCATTTTCAGGTGCACGCTCTGGACATTCTTCAGCATTCTGACAGGGTTTCGCCGAGTCGCTATGGATTTCTTCAGCATCTTCGTTTTCTGACCAGGAAAAACTGCTGCTTTCTTGTGGACCAAGTTCGAAAGAGTCATCTAATTCCACTTCCCATTTGGTTCCATCCACATCAACCAATGTGACTGTTCTTGTGCTCTGATTCTCTCCATGTGCCACCCCTTCTTTTTCTGAAGAATTGCCTTCTCTCATTGAACCGGCACAAGGTGGATGATCAGTTCCTTTGCTGCTTCTTTCGCCACTGCCCTCCTTGGCTGTCCATTGTTCCTTTTCCTTAACTTTTTGTGCCATCTCTTCTTTTTCTGAAGATTTGCCTTCTTTCATGGACCCAGCACGAGGTAGGCGATCTGTTCCTTCGCTGCTGCTTCTTTCGTCGTTGCACACCTTGGTTGTCCATGGTTCCTTTCCCTTTACTTTGTGTGCCGTTGCTTCTTTTTCTGAAGAATTATCTTCTTTGAATGTCTCAACACAAGGTGGGACGTCCTTTTCTTTCTTGATGCTTGCACTACTGCACACCTCAGCTATCGATGGCTCCTTCTGGCCACAGATAGGCTTTTCCCACAAAATACGTGCACAGTCATCCAAATCATGCAGCAAGGGGTCACTTCTTTGACAATTTTCCTTCTCCTGGGGTTCCCTTTCAACGCCGGAGCAGACACGGTCGTGGTCAGCAACCTGATCAGTCAGCATTTCACATTTTGAACTCTTGCAGCATTTCAAATCAAAGCTCCTTGATGATCCCTCATTTTGGTGGCAATCAGATACGTGCTCAGAATAAATCGCTGAGGTATCTTTGGAGTTACAGTTCTGTAGTACCACTTCAGTGCCTGAGGTGTCAGGGTGATCCTGTTGCTCATCAAGTTTCTCCTGTGTCATCCCTTCGTCAGCATGTTTTTCTGTGGCGGCGACGAAGTCATTCTTGTTCACCGAGAAGCAGAGTTTTGGCTCTTCATCATATGTTATGGACTGAGCCTCATGATCACACAATTTCACCGGCGGTTCAGCCAGGTCTGACGCCCTAGACGACGGTACCGGCTCCTCTTCCTTTTCAAGAAAATCCAGCCCTTCATTGTCCAAAGCACCTTCATCTTCGAGCATCCCATCGTCTGGATAGTGTGCAGCGACATCACCACCAACACCTACAGCATTGGCATCCACTGCATCCAGAAGTCCATCCTCTGGCGCCGCGCAAATCCTTTTCGAACCGCCATCGCAGCCAACAAGGACACTCTGATCACGGTCTCCATCTTCTTTCTCCCTGAAACGCTTCCCCCCTCTCGGATCCTCGATCGCACCTGCCCCCCTCACATGACTATAGCCATCTTCATGAGCATCCCCAAGGTGACCGTGTCCGGCCTGCGACGGTAGGAGGTCCCCTTGAGCTGCCCCCGCCGCGTCACCGATGACATTCTGCTGAGAGCAGAGCACATGATGCAGCATGTGTACATTGCATTCAGAGTGAGCAGCAGCAGCAGGAGGAGGAGCAGAGCGAGGCAGGACGTGCGCGTGGAGGTGCCATGCCCCCCTGACCCCATGGAAGGCGGCCCGGACCGGCACGGAGTCGGTGAGGTGGTACCAGGACCCCCTTCGTCTTACCTGCCGCAATGCAATTGACACAGCAAGCAGCGATTTGATCAGCCAGAACAAAGGTTGGGGTTTTACGACAGGGAGGCGTGAACTGAAGAAACAGCAGGCAGGCAAGCAGGTGCGTACCTTGAAGGACTCGACGACGATTTGGCCGGCGCGGGGAAATGACGAGGCGTGCTCGTCGCCCACTATGCCTGGTGGAGTAGGATCCGATTCCGAGCCAGCCCGGAACGGGACGGGACAGGAATCGGAATAGGGTTTTTTCAGCATGGGCAAATTCACGGAGAAGGGGAAGAAAAGGCAGAGGTTTTGGTGGAAGAGAGGGAGGGAGGGGACGGACGGACGTACGCTTGAGGTGGGCGACGGTGGTGGTGGGGGCGGAGAAGGAGACGGCGAGTCGGGTGCCGAGGCTCGTCTCCACGAAGGCCGTCGCGGCCTCCTCGCCGGCGGCCATCCGGCTCTCCTTTCCTTTACTTTCCTCTCCTTCCCGGAGGGCGGAGGGGGAGAAGCGAGGCAGCGGTGGCGGCGTCCGATTCTTTCCTGAAATGGCAGGTTTCCCTCCAAGAAGACGAGAGGGCAGAGGGAGGGGAGGAAGGGGGATGGCAACGGACCAGTCACACCCCACACATCACATGCCTCTGCCTCGCATGGACTGGCACCTGGCCCTGGGCTGGGTGGGTTGAACGCTTTCCACGCCAACTCAACTCAAACATGTGCAAATCCCATCTCTAGCTAAGGTACGCAGTACAAATTTGCTTACAACATACTGCTCCGTAGTAGTAGTAGTACAGTCAATTCAAAGATCATCTTGTTTTTCAAAAGCACTCTATATGTTGTAAAAGTCATAAAAAATACTACTGCCTTGATTCTCAAAGATGAACCATATACCCCTCCAGATTGATTTTTTTTCGAGATGGATTTCCAGATTGATTTTTTATACTCCCTCCGACCCAAATTAGTTGAATCAAATTTGTCAAGATGCGGATGTATCTAATACTAAATCATGTCCTAGATACAATCAAATCTAGACAAATCTAAGTCATCTAATTTGGGTCGGAGGGAGTACCGAATTGAGAAACATCCCAGTCACTAGGGGCAAGTTCCAGAAACCGTCTTAACACACAGGGCCTAAATTTTGCACTACGTACCACAGGGAACTACCTACAGATGAAAAAGATTCTGACGCAACAACAAAGATCGTAACAGGTACATATACCCAAGATACCAGATTTACACAGAAAAAAAACACCAAATTCAGTGCACACACATCATCAGCAAGGCTTGGCCAGCTCTCCAGAAAGTCCAAACTATCTGATTGCATTCAGATAGATGCAACGATTCAGAGAGAACACATATACAGACCATCAAATGCATTTCAGAGTAGGTAACAGTTATCTGCAAGTGACAAGCCATCAGTAAGTACAAAGTAGACCGACATTGTCAAGATCAAGCTGAACACAAAATACAGTCCAAACAGGAGGAGCAACAAAAGCAACCAGAAAACCATCATGCACACAAACCACCACGAGCACCCATTCCTTCATTCAACCATTCAAAATAACTAACCATTACCACCAACCACATCAATTCGAATTCCAGCAGGATAACAGAATTGATCGTCTGGGTTCATTTCACCACATCAACGGTTTTCTCATAAGCTCACCCAACGGTTTCTTTCTTAGGGGGGACAAAACAAGATAAGCCTAACACAGCAGATAACAGGATCTGGAGCCAGCCAACACCATCCTCTCTCACTTGGCGGCAGCCTTGTGCTTGGCATTCGAGTGGGCTTGCAGAGCATTCTCGCTGTTGAAGGTCCTGAGAAAGCAGCACCAAGAGATTCATCGCCTTAGAACTGGAGCAAACTGACATGATTATTGTATGCGGGGGGGGGGGGGAGCGGCACGGGAGAACTTACTTGGGGCAGGACTTGCAAGCGACAGACCCACCGGATTTGGGTGACTTCTCATTGGTTGCAGGGGTCTTGCCCGCCTTCTTCGCTGGGTGCGGAGTGGCCACGTGGACAGCCCCCTTCTTGTCACCTGCAGCAATCAAGGGCATACTAAGTACTATATCATCAACAAGGACAACATTGGTTACAATGGACACAATACCTGCGAGCTTAGCTTTCTCACCTGACTTCTGGCCAGACGGTGTTGCGACCTTTGCCTTCTTACCAGAAGTAGGCGTCTTCGACACACTTTCAGCTGCCCTCTTCTTCCCAGTCTCTGGCTTCTGCAAGTAGCGTTCGTTTTAAGAGTCATGTAACAGCAGGGGAAAGAGTGTAACAGGGAATGAAAAGGCACATCAAGCTGTAACAGACCTTGGGTGTTTCTTCTTCCTCATCATCATCACTCTCATCGTCATCTTCAGAGCTATCGTCACCCTCACTCGACTCCTATCAAGTACCATCACAACAGTCCCGGTCAAGCATAAATCTCACAGTCCAGTCAAGCATCAATCTCGCAATATCTACACAATACCATAACATAAACACTCACAGAATCATCACCATCAATAGGAATCAACGCTCCACCGGAATCATCATCGCTCTCATCATCACTCTCATCATCACCATCGCTGTCTTCACCCTTCTTACTCTTTCCCAAGAGCTTTGCATCAGCCTTTGGTTTCGCATCGGCGGACCCAATCTTGACTTTTCTTGGCTCCTTGTCCTTTGCTTCAGTTTTACCTTCATATGCATTGGCAAGGATTACCAGGGCAAGTTCAAAGAGAAATGTGTGCAAAAGAAATGCCAACAAATGAAAATAGAAACAAGGGAGAAGTCTGGATACCATTTTCCTTGGTGGCTGGAACGATCTTTTCCTCCTCCTCTTCATCTGAAATTAAAACAGACCACCGGTTAGGTCCTCACACACAGGGTACATTGAACATAAGAGCACTACAACAAGTACATCTATATATAGAATATACCTTCAGATTCTTCTTCTGAGTCAAACATCTCATCTCCACCAGCCGGCTGGAAAATCTTGTACCCAGAGAAGAAGACGCTGGAGGACTTGGAGGTGTGCGAGAGCTCAAACTCCTTCTCAAAGACCAGGTCAAACTGGACCTGGGGGAACTTATCTGTGGAGAGGGTACCAATGGACAGCTTCTGGTCGTCGACCTTCACAAACATGGTCGCTTTGTCATCTTTCTTGGCCTCGCCAAGGGCACCCTACCAAGAGAAACAAAACAGATAGGAACATCTCAATGACCAGATAACATAAGTCACAACTAAAATACATGAACACGGCTTGTCAAAAGAGGAGTTGCAAAAAGAAACTACGGATGGGCATCTCAGTTACACAATAAACTGCATGCTCGTCACAAGAGGCAATAAACTGCATGCTCGTCACAAGAGGGGTTGCAAGAAGAAACGAGGGATGGGCATCTCAGTAACATAATAAACTCCATGCTCGTCACAAGAGGGGTTGCAAGAAATGAGGGATGGACATTAAGTTGAGCAAACCTGAGAGAGATGCATGAAATGGTCATCTTCAGGTGAGACCTTGACCGACTGTCCAGGCTTAATCTCGAGGCCTACGCACAAGTTAGGTAGGAGGCTCAATTTACATGTACATATTTCAGCTTTTGTATCAAAGTAAAAAATTGCAGAAATGGAATATAGTCAGGTCTCAGGTAATGATTATGTTTGACCAGAGAGGAATTCATGGAAAATATAGGGGAGAACGACATGTATACAAAGCAAATTGATCGAAAATATAAGTCCTGGGTATATATGTTTCTGCTTGTTGGGGCAGCAATACTAATGTTAATTACAGAGATTAGCACAGAAACTAAATGATTAACATGAATGGTGGGTTGCACAGAGAAGAACAATAACTATGATCAGTAAGATAAAAATGGAACCACGGCTACAACGAGTTGAATCTAACCAGGTTACATGCAGAACAGATGAAGGCATACAATTTCATCATCATACGCAACAGCAGCAGCTACATGGAACTTAGGAATTGGTGATTCCGCCGTCTTTCCCTAAACTAAACACGGACGGAGTCGTAAATCGAAAACCAAACGGGCCATGCGAGAAAATCAGGAGGGAATGCCCGGGGGGAGGGGGGAGAGAGGGGGGAAGGAGAGATGTGCGAGCGTTACCCCAGAACTCCATCGGAACGGCGGCGGCGGTGGGTGGCGGCGATGGGAGGGGAAGGAGCGCCGCGCTGGTAGTAGCTAGGGTTTAAACTGGACGGAGTGGGATGAGGAATGGGGTGGGGGTTTGGTGCGGTGCTTGGCTGTTCGCTTTATGCTACTACTTGTAGTTGATAGGTTTCCATAGGCTTGTTTGATCCGTTCGTGGGGAAATTTTCCTCCAAACGACCGTTGTTAGAAAATTTGAAACGAACTGTAATCCTTTAAACCAAAGGACTGTTGTAAAAAAAATCTCTAAAGATCTAAATCGTATAAAAATGCTACACAATATTTTAAATCAAACGAGCCCGTAGTCTGTACTGATGGATTTTGTTGCATATAGATGGATGACCTTTTTATCACAATCAATACGACATACTCCCTCCGTCCATAAATAAGTGACTCCACTTTGTCTAGATTCTCATGTATCTAGACTTGTTAGGCGTATAGATAAATATGAATCTAGATAAATACAAGTCACTTATTTCTGAACGGATAGTACTTTCTCCGTCTAAAAATGGGTAGCAAATTTGTCAAAATTTGGATGTATTTAGACTAAATCTTGTCTAGTTACATCCAAATTTTGACAACTCTGCGACATCTATTTTGAGACAAAGAAAGTATTAGATTAGATAGTGCATGGTAAAGTTACATGGGATGTCTTCAACAATTAGAAAATAATGTCTAAAATAAACTAACAAATTATCGAGGTTTTCAAACTCTTTCTTCTTCTATAACACAATCTTTTACTCTTTTGAAAGAAGCCACAAAAATAGACACATATGCTATAACATCCCAAAACTTTAATCCAAGGTTATTAAGATCCAAATCATCAAAATTAGGGTTAACAAAAACTTTTCCAATTAATATTATTAAAGCATTCATATGTGTGTGCATTTAAATAGGAGTTGATTTGAATTGCCATGATTAAGTGATCCATTGCTTGTAAAATGATTCTTAGGTGAAATAAACATCATCTAGATCATTCCCAAACAAATCCCAAAGAAAAACAAATCAAAATGAATAAAAGAAGAGAATGGTCATTTGTGCCATTTTAATCAACATGCCTATTTTGGCTATTCCTAGTACTCAATTCTTAACAGAAATAAATGTGGATTTTTGCACCCCTTGCTAGTACACATAATGTTGTACCAAGACCCACTTTGTGATCTGCCAAAAACATTCAAACACTAATTTTAAATGGCAATTGAAAATTGAATCTATTTCATATGGAAAGATCCCACTATTTCAAAAACCACTCAAATGAGCTCAAATTTCAAAACCCAAGCACCCACAGAGTCTCAAGCTTATGCCTAGCACACCCACCAAAAATCTTTTCAAAATTTAAAACTAATTTTCTTGCGGCCATTTTTACAAACACATGGCAGGCAAGAATCTAACTCTAATCCTAGCTCACTGTTTTGTACAGGGTTTTGCCCCCAATTGATCCCCATTTAATCCCTCTGTTCCCTCTTGATCCAACCAGAGCATTAGCACCCCATCCCCTACCCCCTAGCAGCAGTGCCATGCCACCCCGAGCACCAACTCGCCGGCCGAACTTGCCCTCGCCGCAGCAGACCGCCCCTCTCTCTCTCGCCATGTCTACTAGCTAGCCCAGACCTCACCGCCGCCCTCTGTACCCTCCCCGAGCACAGCCGAGTCGTGGACCACCCACAACGCGCCGCGCCCAGTGCGACCGCACCATGCCGAGGACGCGCCAGAGCGCCGCGCCTGACACGCGTGCACATGCCGCCCCTCGACCGCAGCCCGAGCTCACCACTCCGTCACGACCCAGGGAGCCCCCCAGACATGCTCGTTCGCCGCCCAACGCACCACAGCCACCGCTCGCCATGAAGACCGTCGCCTCTGCCGCTCAGAGCATGCGCATCGCCCGACCAAACGCCACCGTCCCTAGGCCCGCATTTACCCCGTAGAGCACCGCCAGGAGACCAGCCACCGTCCCCTATCACGAGCCACGCCGCTAGCACGCTGTGCAGCCCTCGCCGGAGCCGCCCGCCCATCCTTCTCGGTCGCTTCGTTGAGCTATAAATAGAGGCCACCCCCAGCCCCATTTGGCACACCACTCACCTCCCCTCACCTCACTGGTCCTTCCCCACCTCTAGCCGGAGCAGCGCAAGCACTTGCTCGCCGGAATTTGGCCGGAGGAGCCCGCGGCAGAGGAGGAGAAGGCGACATTGATTTCGTCCACCCCCGGAGCTGCCTCGACCACCCCTGAGCTTGCAGTCGTCTACCAGTCCGTTTGCCCGACTCGCCATCGTCGCTGGAGCCCTGGTAAGCCCCCTGAGCACCCCCACCGAGCCGCTAGGGTTTGTCCTCGCCGGCAACCTGTTCGTCGTCGACGACGAGCCCCAGCCGTTGATCCTATTTCTAATCTAACGGCCCACATCGCCCCGTACCGCTTCGCGTGTTAAGGGCCGCTGACCGGTGGACCCCCCTGTCAGCTGAGCCCCGCGCCGCGTGGTGTCACTGGGTCGGCCCGTTAGCTTTCCCGCGCGACCCATTTAGTTTGAATTAGGATTTTTCTATTTAGTTTGAACTTAGTTCTGTCCCCTAGTTTGAAAATCAATTCAGAGAGATTTACTAATCCAAATGGAGTGATTCCAATTGTGTTAGAAAGCTACTGAAAAGATCTATCCAAGCCCGTTGGATTTAATTCAATTAGAGTTAGAGATCTCTCCTAGTAAAAATAACAAGACATAAGCTTTTGTACATTCAAACATTTTTATAAAATCAACCATGATAGCTTTTGAGTTGATTCCAACTCTCAAAAATCACATTTCACCATACCTACCCGAATATGTAATAATATTAAGGTTTACATGCAGTGACTTTGGACTAGTACCAAAATAATGCTATATAGGCATTTCTAGTCACTTTAAATCATTAAATAATGAACTTAAACCAAAGTAATTATGAACCAACCCTTAAATCACATTCCCACATGTTAGAATATGTGGTGATGAGATGTGTCCACATGATCCCATATTTTAAGTGGTGAATATTAAATCTTAGTTATTTTCAATGAGTAGAAATTATTTTTCTTAAATAAAAAGAATGAAACTAGTTAATAAAACCTTGTGATGCTTGTGATGATAATAGATCATTAAATGTGTGCCTTAGAGTACTAATTAGACTAGTTAAGTATTGTTTGGTGATTGTGTACTCCGTATGTATTTATAGACGATAGTACCGACCAAGCTTTCGAGGAGGAGGAGTTCTATCAAGAGGAGGAAGAAAACTTCAACCACTGCACCAACCAAGGCAAGCTAACACTTGCAAGTATTATACTTAGCAAGCCACCATTAACAATGCAAGCTGTTGTTAGCAAGCTAGAATTAAGCTAGATGACTTGAGCAAAGATGCTTTAGGCATGCTTGAGTTATACCACTTTGACTATTATTTACCCCAAGTACTATTTCCAAGCTTTACTTCCTTTATTTTACCAAAGTCCCTTACTTGTTTTGAAGGTAGCATAAAGAGTATAAAACTTGGCCTATTTAGCTAAACTTTAGATGTCATTCTATGGCATGAGATTGATCCCATCTTTCAACCTTAGTGAACACTCTTAACTTAGTAGTTTAGAGTAGATAAAAACTTGAGTCACTTTAGATGGGAACACTTGGTGAAAATGAATTGTGAAAACCTTAGAATGATGAGTCATTCTATTGAAATGTTTTGACATGTCTTGAGAAACACAAATGGTTGATGATGATGAAAATGTTGAGGCATGAGCCTTGACCCTTCTATAAAACTAATGGTTGGATTCAGATGCGATACCATTCCAAATTTACCGTACAACCACAATACCTGAATTGGGTAAGGCTTAGCCGGAAGTTTATATGCATTAGTATTAGTTCCCTCGCGGGAGAGGTTTGAGCTGAGGCTACCTCTCAATGTTGTCCACCTATGCAGTGCCCGAGATGACAGATGGTCATGGTTGGGAGGCCATACTCATAGGAGAGGTGCTTATACTAGGGTGTGTAAAGGAAAGGTTATGTTTGATTATCTGCATACTAAGTATGATGATTCAGGGTTATCCCTGACATATGTATCGAATCTTGTGGTGAAAGTGTACCACCTCTACAGAGTGTCAAACTATTCGAATAGTCGCGTCCGCGGTTATGGACAGTTGGAATGGCCATACTATTTTGTTGTCAGATGTTTTCAAATAACTTATGAAAGGAATGAGGAATCTTGACTTGACCATAACAGGGTTGTGTTTATGACACTAGGTTCCCAACTTATGTGATTCTAGAACTTTATTTTATCTTTCTTTGTTTTAGAACTCAGCTTAGATTTCAAACTTAACTTTATAGTTAAACATAGAGTTAGCACTTTACCTTAGAACTTTACTACTTGTTAGTGGTAGTTTGCGAGTACTTAAAGAGTACTCATGGCTTTTGTCCCTGGCTATTCTCATGGCCAGACTATGAAGGAGACTACCAAGATGATGGCCAGCAGGACGGCTATGATAACTAGGACTATCTGCCTTCGTCAGCATTGCCTGTGCCCCTGAAGATGAACCCCACCACTACGCTTATCTTTTATTTCCGCTGCTTGTTGTATTAAGACCGGATCATGAGATCCTTATTTGTGTAAGACCCTATGTATGGTTTGTAATGGATGATGTACTGTGATATCCAATCTGTTATGTCTCGCAAAAATGGTAATCCTGGGATTGCGATGAATGACATAACAGACATCTGGGATTAAAAATTCGGGTGTTGACAAGTTGGTATCAGAGCCATCCTGACCATAGGAGACCCTAGTTAGAATGGACGTCCGAAACAAAAACTTAGTTTCAAAACCAAAGTGAGTATTTATGAAAAACTATCTCCTCGCTTAGCCTTGGGAATTCATTCTTTTTCAAAAATTCATGTTCTCAAATTCTTACATTACCACTTAAAATTTGACACACTTAATCACTTCACTAATTTCCTCATCCTTAATTCTTGTAGATGGAGACTCAGTTTAGCAAGTTCTACCAGTTGGGAAACGGAGGTCAGCTGATCTTCGAGAGGGACTTGGATTCACTATCAGAGTTACTAGGACGCCCGCATCCGGAGTTTCTTGGAGCTCAACTTCCAGGACCCCCAGGAGAAGATTTGTAGTGGCTAGTCACAGCTGATCTTAGAGGAAGCATCGAAGCACCAACGTCTGAGAGAATCCAGTTCTCCGTGAGAGAGAACAACTGGCTAGATGGATTAGCCAGGGCAATGCATGAAGCTCTCGTACGTCTATGTGCCCTCAGTGTCAACTAACTCCAGGGAACCCGTTTTGCTCACTATGCAAGACATGACTTCATTGGAATGCCAATGGAGATGCCAAGTCACCCAGAGCTGAAGCGTCAAGTGGAGAACCTTGACTTCCTGCTGTACGATCGCCAGAAGGAATTGGACAATGCTAAGGAGTTCGCCAACCACAACCGTGCCATTGCCGCCCAGAAGGCCCAGACTTTCTCACTGCTTGTCAAGGACCGTCAGTCTCTTCGCCTCCAGCGCGAGAAGAAGGATCGCACCATCGCCGTCTTCGCAAGAAGGTGGCCGACCTCGAGAAGACCGTCAAGGAGCAAGAAGCTCAGCTTGTCGCAAAGGAAGAAGAAGAGGAGGGTGAAGACATCCAGGGCGACATGGATTCTTACCTCAGCAATGATGATGACTTTCTGGAGGAGGATGATGTGGACTTCTACACTGACGATGAGGACTCCGACTTCATCGACGATGAGTAGATGCACTAGAGCTATATCGTAGCTTGCAGAATGGTTCTTCAAACCATCTATTTTCTTTGTTGTTGTGGTGTGTGTTGTATCGTGTGCTTGTTTGCATGAATGAAAAGAAGTTAGTTGCAAAACCCGAGTCAAACTCAAAGTTTTAGTCTTGAAACCAAAACCATGAACCTTAGAACTTTCCCTCTTACCCCTTTATCTACCTCAATCTTTAGATGACTCGTGGAAACCAAGGAGGGAGCAGCTCGTCGCAAGACCCAATGCTGGAGATCTTGCAAAATCTCATCACAGACAGAGAAGCAAGCAGGGCAGAGCGCCAAGCTAACTTAGCAACATTGCAGCAGATCGCCCAGATGGCTCTCAACAACCAGAACCATGGAAACCAGGATCACCATGGATCCAAACTCAAAAACTTCCAGAATACCAATCCCCCAATCTTTAACCAAGCTGAAAACCCACTAGATGCAGATGACTGGCTGCAGATAATGGAAAACAACTTAGAAGTTGCAGGAGTTGATGACAATGAGAAAGTTCTCTTCGCCACCCACTATCTGGCGGGAGATGCAAGAGCTTGGTGGACTAGTATCCGCAATATGAACCATGGTCAAGTGATGACATGGGAAGCTTTCAAAACCAAGTTCAGCCGCACCCACGTGCCGCAAGGTCTAGTCACCAGACCCAGAGATGAGTTTCACGACTTGAAGCAAGGCAGAATGACTGTGGTGGAATACCATGACAGATTCCTGTCGCTTGCAAGATATGCCCCTGATGAGATCAACACAGAGGTCAAGAAGAAGGAGAGATTCCTGAACGGACTGCATGATGAGATGCAGACTGTTCTCGTCAACATCCGTTTCGAGGATCTCGAAGAGCTAGTCGACTCTGCCATTCAGATGGAAGGGAAGATTAACCAGGCAAACGAAAACCGCAAACGTCGTATGATGCAGCAATCTGGATCCAGCAGTCACCAGAAGTACCGTCCCAGCCCCTCACCAGGATATGCACCAAGAAACAATTAACCCCCAATGTCTCGCCCAAGCTACCCCAACCGTAGCGGAGGCAATGTGAAGTCCGGAGGAAACAATCACAACTCCGGCAACACCAACAATTTCAACCGTGCACCTCCCAAGAACCACAACAACAACAACACTGCACCCAGAACTGGCAGCAATGTTGTGCCTGTCGCAGCAAAAGACAAGTCCTAGATCACTTGTTTCGAGTGTGGAGTGAAGGGTCACTATTCCAATGAGTGTCCCAAGAAGACTGTTGCCACTGCCAATGTGAATGCCCCAGCTCAACAACAGCATCTTGTTCAACCAGGGAGAAGATTTGCCCCAGGGAACCCTCACAACCACAATGGTCATCTCTTCCACATGAACGCCGAAGAAGCCCAAGAAGCGCCAGATGTAGTGTTGGGTATGTTTTCTGTCAACTCAGTTTTAGCAAGGGTATTGTTTGATTCGGGAGCATCGCATTCATTTGTCACCGAAGAATTTGCATGCACTAGTAAGATTCACCCAACCAACTTGAAGCATGCCATGATAGTTCAATTCCCCGGATCAACTACAAAAGCTAGAAAAATTTGCAAAGCTATACCTATCAGGATACATGGGATAGATTTTTATGCCAACCTAATTGTACTTGGAACCAAAGGATTGGAAGTAGTACTAGGTATGAACTAGATGGCAAGGCATAAAGGAATGATAGACTGTGCTAAGAAAGCCATCATCATGACCAGTAGCTCTGGAGTAACAGTAGAGCATATATTTGAAACCTTACTCCATCAATTCAAGTGCAACAAGAGTCTAGCCCTACCCACCATAGACCAAGTAAGAGTAGTCTGTGAATACCCGACGTATTCCCAGATGAATTGCTGGGTATGCCCCCGGATAGGGATATTGAATTAATTATTGAATTAATCCCTGGAACCGGACCCATAGCCCAGAGACCCTATAGCATGAACCCCTCGGAGTTAGTGGAATTGAAGAAGCAGTTGGATGCTATGTTGGCAACAGGCTTGATTCAACCAAGCGCTTCGCCATGGAGATCACAAGTGTTATTAGTCGACAAGAAAGATAGAGAAAACCGCTTGTGCACAGATTATAGGAAACTGAATGACGTCACCGTCAAAAACAAGTACCCTTTGCCAAAGATCGAGGATCTATTTGATCAGTTGACTGGAGCCCAGGTATTCTCGAAGATTGATCTTAGGACTGGTTATCACCAACTTAAGATTCATGCAACAGATATTTCGAAGACCGCCTTTACTACTCGCTATGGTTTATACGAGTATACGGTTATGTCTTTTGGATTAACCAATGCCCCTGCTTATTTCATGAATCTCATAAATAAGATCTTTATGAATTTCCTAGATAAGTTTGTAGTTGTGTTTATCGACGACATCCTTATCTACTCCAAGTCAGAAGAAGAGCATGAGCAGCATCTGAGAATCATCCTAGAAACCCTGAGAGAGCATCGGTTATATGCCAAGTTCAGCAAGTGTGAGTTTTGGCTGAAAGAAGTAGGATTCCTAGGACATATTGTGTCTGCTGGAGGAGTTTCTGTTGATCCCGCCAAGATCAGAGATGTCGAAGCATGGGAAGCCCCAACCACTCAAACCCAAGTCTGTGCATTCCTCGGATTAGCGGGATACTATCGCAAGTTCGTAGAAGGATTCTCGAGCATCGCCAGACCCATGACCCAATTGTTGAAGAAGGACAAGAAGTTTGAATGAACCGACAAGTGTGAAGCCAGTTTTCAAGAGCTGAAGAAGAGATTGATATCAACCCCAATATTGATCATGCCAGACATCAAGAAGCCATTTGATGTATATTGTGATGCATCCAAGATTGGTCTCGGATGTGTGTTGATGCAAGAAGGAAAAGTCATCGCGTATCTGTCTCGACAACTAAAGCAGCATGAGCAGAACTATCCGACCCATGATCTTGAATTAGCAGCCGTAGTTTTGGCATTGAAGACATGACATCATTATCTGATGGGTAATCGTTGTGAGATTTACTCAGATCACAAGAGCTTGAAGTATATTTTCACTCAGAAGGAACTGAATATGAGGCAAAGGAGATGGATAGAGTTAATCAAGGATTATGCTCTTAGCAGATTGCCGTGTAGGATTAACACCATGATCAAAGAGAAGCAACCAAGTTTGTATGAGGAGTTGGAGCAGTTTAGAATTGAGCTAGTTAGCAAAGGATTCTTAGCTAGCATTGAACTTCAACCCACTTTGATTAGCCAAATCAAGCAAGCCTAGAAGGGAAATGAAAGTATCGATGGAATCAAACATTGTATTGGTACAGGAAAGGTACCTGGATTCACTGAAGACGAAGAAGGAGTGATGGCTCTATGTATGGTGCCCAGAAAAGTGCTGGTGCGGTGTTGATGTAGAGCTCGTTGGTAACCCCAAGAGGAAGGTATGATGAGCACAACAGCAAGTTTCCCTCAGTTATGAAACCAAGGTTTAATCGAACCAGTAGGAGCAAGGAAACACCCCAAAGGTGTTACTAGTTGAGCTTTGGTAGGGTGCACTACCGGTGCTAGTAGCAATGCGGAGACCTGCACAACACAACCATAGAACTTTGTCCCCAACTTGCGATGAGGTTGTCAATCTCACCGTGTTTTGCGGAAAACAAAGGATTAAACGTATCGAATGGAAAGAAGTAAAAGTTTGCAGAAAGTAAACACAAAGAAGTAAACAGTTTATATATTGTATGTAAAAGACAAGGACCGGGATCCATAGTTCACTAGAGGTGGCTCTCCTTAGATAGATAACATGCTGGGTGAACAAATTACAACGGGGCAATTGACAAACACCGAGAAAGCAATACATGCATATACTAATCATCTTGACTCCTTTGAGACTTGATTGGGCATTACAACTGACGAGGGTTTAACTCATCAATGCCCATTGTTATGGACTTGGGTTTTGGAGAAGGAGGGAGTGCTGGAGACATCTATTGGCTATAAAACAAGCACACAGGGGACTCGAAGATTTACCCAGGTTCAGGCCTCGTAGAGGTCCTTACTCCTGCTTGTCTGCTCGTGGAATTATCAAAGGAATCGAGGATTACAATGGTGCGCAGATGCAATCTATCAAGGGTTGTGGAAACTAGGGTTGCGTGTGTGCTCCTCGCCGCCCCCTCCTAGCCTTTATATAGATAGGCTAGGTCTCGGGTAGCAGGTCGAGTCGGTTACAAGTTAGGGTTTTCCCCTTTAAACTTTCTATCTTTAGCTTCTTATTGTTCTTCAAGCAATTGAGAGTCCACAGGTTACTCGAGTTCTTCATTTGGGCCTTGGCGACACTGTGGGCTTCTATGTATTCAGGCCGTATATACCAAGCTCGAGTACCTGTAGGGTATACCCATGTCAGTAGCCCCCGAGTGTCCAGTGGAATCGCAGATTCGACTGGAGACTTTATGAAGTCCGTCGAGTGCATGACTGAGTACATTTTTTGACTGCTCTGTTTATGTCATAGGGATTGTTGATGTGTGTGCCTGATTTTAACCGATGCATCAGTATCAATTAACTACCTTAGGGTAAAACAACGCCATCTACTCAAACTCGAGTCCCCGGACTCGAATCCGGAAAAGTGCTGGTGTAATTTGACTCAAGCCGCGGAGGTCTTACAGGAGTCGAATTCCAGTATATGGGTGTGAGCACTTGATGCATCCGTCAAGGCATATTCATCGTACCTGCAGGCACGGATATATTTCTGGTAGTGCGCAGCTTAATGCGTTGCCAGGCCTTATTCAGGTCTTACCTTCACGCTGCAAGCGCGGCATCCGAATTTTATCATCACGGAGATGATTCGAGTGACCCAGGAGACGTGGTCTCTTTGTAGGGAAAAATTATGAGGCGGTGTCGCCATAAACTTCGAGTGTGGACGTTATCAACACACAGTACTTTTGTACAAATAATCATAGGGTGCGCGACCAGCGCTCCCTATGGGAGTAGCCCCGAGTGCCTGGTTGAGTCGAAGACTCAGGCAGGGACTAAAGAACTTTTTCGACTGTTGTCGTCTTTATTTGCTTGTTTCAGTCGAATTTGCTTCCGGCGCTCCCTATGGGAGTAACCCATGTCCATAGTCGAACCGTGCTTCGAGTGATTGGGTTTTGCTTTGATTGTTCATGTTCCTGTAAAAGAAGAAGAAAAAATCGTAGGGTGCGCGACCACAACTCCCTATGGGAGTAGCCCCCGAGTGCTTGGTGGAGTCGAAGGCTCGAGCAAGGACTAAAGTAATCGAAGTCTTCTGCTGCGTAGTTGTTGATGACATCAGTGCTGATGATTTCATGACCTCAGTTGCCCGCGTGAGCGAGTTTGACGGGACGTGACGAGTGGTGGGTCCCACTGCCTGACTCTGATTTGACTGGGCATGCGTAATCTTTATTTTAACCGTGCCTCCTCGATTTCCGCTCGTAATGGGAATAGTGGGGGGATGGTTCGCGTTTCTGCTCCTCCACGTGTCAAGCACGATGAACGCCACGCGTCCAGTAGGGTTTTTCAAGCCGTTGGATTGCATCTTCCAGGGGTTAAGTAGTGACGCTGCGACGGTAATTTTCTCATATGCTTTCATTCATCCTTTGCCTTCATCGCCATTAACGCCGCTCCTCTGCTTTCTCTGTGCTCTTTTCCTTCCACGGCGCTGGACCAGCTCCGCACATTTCCCAGCTACTTTCTCCGCTCGCATCGCCGCCGTGCAATGGGGGAGAAGAAAGGAGGTGCTGCAGCCGATTCCGCGGCTACCGCTGTTGCGGCGAAGAAGAAGGGCGGCTCCGCCGCTGCGGGCACCAGCACCACCGCCGATGGGACGAAGAAGGGCACGAGCACCCGCGTCACAAATGGCGCGTGGCGTCCATCCGTCATCAAGTCCTCTGATCTTCGTCTTCTTTACCAAGACGGAGTGTTGTCCGCCGCAGTCGCCGACGCGCGCGTCCCCGGCGGCGAGGTAACTCCCTCTCCTCCTGTCGGTTTTCGAGTGATGTTCCTAGCGTTCATCATTCACGGCCTTTCTTTGCCCCTACATCCTTTCTTTAGGGGCCTTCTTTGTTTTAACGGGCTCCAGCTCCATCAGCTGTCCCCCAATTACATCCTCCATGTAGCTTGCTACATCACCCTCTATGAGTGCTGGCTCGGGATCGAGCCGCATTTCGGTCTCTTCAAATGCCTCTTCAAATTGAAACGCCAATCGGAATCTGGTTCCGTAGTCTATGATGTAGGCGGCTGCGGAATCCACGTCGACTCCTCCGCCACGTACTTCGACATCAAACTCATGGCGTCCGTCCAAGGGTGGAGGGACAAGTGGTTCTACATTCACGACCAGAAGGCCGACGGAGACCACTTTGGACTCGCGCCCTTTGATCCCTCAATGCCATGCAAGAGGAGGCGCTCCTGGAAGAATGTCGTTATGCCCGGCGAGTCCGCGGAAACAGATGTGTTGTACGAGCGCGTCTGTGACCTCGAGAGTCGCATAGGCAAAGAGGAAGGAGGCTGCGCCCTCATTCGCACGTGGCTGCACCGTCGCGTCCAGCCCCTGCAGGCCAGAGTCCATCCCATGTTCAAGTGGGTTGGCGCTGACGATGTCACTCGCGTGTCTGCCGATGGCATGTCCGTGAGTGAGGTAGATAAAAGGGTTCGACTGGTGACCAAGTACACCATCAAGGATGTGCTCCCCAGCGAACCGGTCGTTCCTCCGTTCGACGCTTCTAATCCTCCTCCTGAGGTATAGTTGTGCTACGCAGTAGCTTAGTCTGTTGATTGCTTCTTTGCTGTTTCTTTGCTTTGTGCTGAATTGTGGTATGTATGCAGGATTGGGCGGTGTCACCCTGCATGCCCCCTCTTCCTGAGGGGGTTATCCCTCGCGGCACTTTGGAAGAGGACGAGTCAGAGTTGACCGTCCTATCTGATGTGGAGGAGGAAGCCCTCGAGTCGGGTAGCCCGGATACTCGCAAGCATTCACGCAGCAAGGATTCCGATGCATCGTCTCCTTCGACTCCGGAAGGTGCGGGCGTTGGTGCGGAGTCGCCGATCCCTGCCATTCCTGTGAGCGTCGTGGCACCATCTTCTTGCAAGAAGATGCGACTGCCAAAGGAGTCCTCGTCAGAGTCTGGGGAACCAACCTTTGACTTTGATAAGTTTGATTGGTAAGTATTCGATTTTGTCCTTTTTGATTCTTCACTGGCTTTTTCCTTGTCCTTGATGTTAGTTTTGTTTTGTAGTCAAGAGGCGTCGTCATCTTCTGGCGACGTCCAATTTTTGAAAGAATCAGGAGTCGCAACCTCAAGGGCCAAGAAAGAGGTCGAACGTGCTCATTCTCCTCCATTGACGGCCCACTCCGAGCACAACTCTTCCAGTTCTCCGCATGAAGGGGAGCATTGAATGTTTGCCCGGATGACTGCACACCAATCGACTTCGGAGTCATTGGAGGATCATGTAAGTGTAGGATTTCTTCTTTCGATGTTGCAGTCGATGCTATTTATGGCTTCTGCTGATCCTTTGTTGTTTTCCTTTTGCCGTAGCTCCTTGTGAAGGAGGCTGCTCACTTGGCGGAGCAGGTGCTTGTGATGGGCCGCCAGCATGCGATGCTGGAGACGCGCCATCGCGTGGTAAAAATTAAGTGCCCGTTACTTCTTCCTTTTCTCCATCCTTTTTATGTAGTCGACTGGTAGTCAATCCCCTTTTGTTTTGTAGCTGAGCATAATGCCCTTTTGCGCGACGCCGCCACCATGGAGAAGACGCTCGCTGCGGCTGTGAAGGGTCGCGATGAGGCAATTGCGGCGCGTGACAAGGCACTGAGGCACGAAGAGGATCTGCGTGCCTCCATCGCAGCCAGGGAGAAGTTGTTCGAAGAACAGCTTTTCTTGATTGCCAAGGCCCTCTCAGGTACTGTGTTTGGATATCATTATCTTGCTCTTGTTACCGTTGGTGCTGATTTTTGTGTCCATGTGTGGGTTTATGTACAGATGCTAGCGATTTGAGCTTTGATCCTCAGGCCCTCCGCCGCGATGACGCCTTGGCGGGTGCGCTTTCAGCAGTCGAGGATCACAGCGCCGCCGTTCAGCATATGCTCTCCAAGGCCAAGGGTGTGCTTAGTCGCCTCCAGGAGGAGGTGATGCCCAAGGCTGAGCTAATCGAGAACATGAACGAGCTGTGGAGTCTCTCGCCGGGGGTGTTCCTTCAAGCTTCAAGAACTCACTCTGTGCGGCTGGCGCGTCCATGTCACTTGCCATGGTGCAGGCCCACGGAGTCGAGGTTGATCCTGCGGCGGTTTCGAAGGCGATGCCCGTTAGCGCGGACGGCCAGTAGGTAGTTTTTGCTCCCTTCACGACTGCCTGTGGCAAATATGAGCCGCAGCTGATTAACACCGTTGCGAAGTACTCTGAGGAGCTGCAGTGAGTCAAGAAGGCGGCAAAGGCTGCGGCATCAGGGGCTGGCGAAAAGTCAGTGGCATCTGACACTACCACGGACTCGATGAAGCCCCCAAAGCCGTCAAAGTCGAAGAATCCAATCGCTTCTCAGTAGCTTTGTAATAGTTGATTAGTTTATGCCTTTTGTCTAGAACATGCCTTTTGGCGGGTGTATCTGCTGATACTTTTGCCAATCTTGAATGCACTCGAATATTTTGTCTGTGTGTCGATTTGATCTTCTTATTCGCTTCTTGCTTGGCTTGTGGTAGGGTACATCAAGTGATCCTATGAGGGAACCTCAGGACTCGCCGCCCCTTGATGATACTTTGGCACCATCACGTTCCAGGGTGGATGAGCTGTCGCTGCTTTCGCGACTGCGTGACCGCGTGAAGAAGTTGGAGCGTGAATTGCCCATGCTCCGTGGTAGCGTGGATGTATGGAAGTCAAAGGCGGAGAAAACCGCTACCCGAGAGCAGTATCTGCTGGGAGAGATGACGCAGCTTGGCGACCAATTTAAGTGTTAGCTTGCTTACACTTATCTTTTCCTTGTAGTCACTCGCAGTGATGTGCTATCCTTATACTTCCGTTGTTGCTTTGAATAGTTGTTAGTGCGCATCATCCGCAGGATGAGAAGGATAGGATTGCCATTTGCATGCATGATCTGACCCAAGAGCAACTTTAGGAGAGTGGATACTTCTGGGTGGATCATGATCGTGCGATTGTGCTGGCGACCCTGCAGGATCGTGCGTCGCGAGTGCTGCACTTTCTGAAAAAGTCGCAGTCATGCTTGAAGAACATTTATCGGATGATGTTTCCGCTGGATGTTGCTCCCTCAAGCCTGCTGGCCCTTCTTGCCAAGTTCCAAGACTTGGCTTCGGTTTGCGAGTGCGTAAGGCAACAGTTGGTGGCTAGTGCCAAGGCCGCTCTATCACTGGTGCGACTGCATAGGCCTGACGTAGATGTTGCGGCAATTGCGGTTGGGGCACCTGCGCCACCAGCAGATTCTTCTTGGGATATAGTGTCGCATTATCAGGCAGTGGATCGCCCGGCAGAGGAGATCGTTGATTTCTTCGAGGAGCAGACCAACGTTCTTTTGTTGCAGCAGTAGCTTAATTTGTATCCTGCACATAAATGTACCAATGTTGTAAAGTTCGTATGTATGCTGTGTATAATTGACTATCGATTATGTATAAAGAGCTTGTTAGCGTGTGAGTGTGTTGCACTATGCTATTCCTTTTCGTTAGCCTGGCCATGCACTTATCTCAGTCCCTTGTTAACCTGTCAGGTGCGTTGCAACTGGGTTGATGTTGTGTTAAGGGTTTCGATTGATTTGCCAGCTACTCGGGATATCGCGTTTTAAGTTCGCAGAATAGATGTGTATAGGGTGGCGCAGCCCCCGAGTGGATAAGTTATGAAAAATAAAAGAGAATACAGAGTTTTGGGGCACTTAGCTTTATTTACTCATGAGACAGTACGAAGTATAATGTGTGGCTAAGTAGCCTTGGCTGAGTGCCTTATTTGTGATGTAAAAGTAAAAAATGACTAGGGGTAGAAGCGTCGTAGCTGTGCGACGTTCCAGGGGTTGGAGTATGCGACTCCTGTCTCTAGATCTTGAAGGCGATAGGCGCCACCTAGGATTACTTCTGTAATCACGTATGGTCCCTCCCAGGGGGACTCGAGCTTGAGATGTCCTTGCTGCTTTAGTTGCAGGACTAGGTCGCCTTCGACGAAGGATCTGGGGCGTAGCCTCCTACTGTGGTAGTTGTGCAGGTTCTGCTGATAGATTGTTGATCTTTCCGCGGCGATTTCCCTTGCCTCGTCAAGGAGATCGACGGAGTCTTCGAGTGCAAGGGATGACTCCTGCTCGCTGTAAGCAACCACGTGTGGCGCCTTGTACCGTACCTCGGCGGGCAGCACCGCTTCGGCCCCGTGCACCATAAAGAATGGGGTGCAGCCTGTAGCACTGTTTGGGGTTGTGCGTAGGCTCTAGAGTACTGATGGCAGTTCATCTGGCCAGCAGCCCGTGACTTGTTCGAGTGGCCGGAGGAGTCGCTTCTTGATGCTGCCACAGACGAGCCCGTTTACCTTTTCAACCTGACCGTTGGTCTGTGGATGTGCTACCGAGGCGTAGCTGATGTTGATTCCTAGATTCTCACAGAATTCTTGGAACTCCTTGGATGTGAAGTTTGTTCCATTGTCTGTGATGATGCTGTGTGGCACTCCAAAGCAGAAGATGATGGACTCAAAGAACTTGACCGCGTTGTGCCCTGATTGGTTGGTCACCGACATGGCTTCTATCCACTTGGTGAACTTGTCGACTGCCACTAGGAGGTAGACGTAACCTCCTCGTGAGGACTTGGGGAGCTTGCCGACCATGTCGAGTCCCCATTGCGCGAAGGGCCAGGCCAATGGGATTGGCCAGAGCTCTGCGCCAGGTGCGTGCGGCTTGTCCGTGAATAGTTGACACGCGTTGCATTTCTGGACGATGTCTTTGGCGTCACGCATGGCCGTAGGCCAGTAGAACCCAGCTCGTAGAGCTTTGGCCATGAGGGTGCGACTGCTAGCATGGTGTCCACAGGTTCCCTCATGGATGTCGAGGAGGACGGCTCTTCCATCAGCCGTGGAGATGCATCGCTGGAGTACTCCTGTGATGTTGCGCTTGTATAGTTCGCCGTTGATAACAGCGAATGCCTTGGATCGCCACACGATGTGTCGTGCATCAGTCGGGTCGTCCGGTAGCCGTTTGCTGAGGAGGTACGTGATGTATGACTGAGTCCAGGATGATTCGATCATCATGACGCTCATTGGTCCTTCGAGTCCTATGTCTAGCTCCAGGTCGTCGAGTGTCATTGGCTCGTTGAGTGGCCTAGCCCCCGAGTCCGTTGCTGTGCTTTCTTTCTTCTCTGCTATCTTTGGCTTGATGGAGCGTTCGCAAATGCGCTCGAGAAATACCCCAGGTGGTATGGGGGCGCAGGTAGAGCCTATGTTGGCAAATGCGTCCGCCTCTTCATTGCTTTCGCGGCCTATGTGTCGCAGTTCGTAGCCGTCGAAGTCCCCTTCGAGTGTATCGTAGAGGTCGCGATAGGCGATCATGTTGTCGTTCAGTGCGTCACACTCATGCATTGTTTGGTTAACGACCAACTTGGAGTCGCCGTAAATAATGAGCCTTTTGGTGCCGCAGGCTTTTGCCATCCGCATCCCGTGTAGCAGGGCCTCGTATTCAGCTTCGTTGTTGGAGGCCATGAACTGCATTCACATGATGTACTTCATCTTGTCCCCTTGAGGTGATGTCAGTATGACACCTGCACCTGCTCCGTCCTTCCGCTTGGACCCGTCGAAGTGCATTGTCCAGAGGTAGGACATATCTGGTTTGTCGGGGAGCTGGTTCTCCATCCAGTGCATGAGGAAGTCAGAAAGAACTTGCGACTTGATTGCGTCACGCTTTTCGTATGTAATGTCTCGTGGAGACAATTCTATTCCCCAAAGCGCGACTCGTCCCGTGGCATCGTGGTTGTTGAGGATATGCCCCAACGGGGCGTCGTTGACCACCACGATTGGGTGTTCCTGGAAGTAATGGCGCAGTCGTCGAGCGGTCATGAAGACGCCGTACGTCAGCTTCTGGTAGTGCGGGTACCGCTGTTTTATTGGCGTGAGTACCTCGCTGAGGTAGTATACTGGGCGTTGTACTCCGTGGACCTTGATTTCCTCGGCTCGCTCGACGACAAGCACTGTGCTGACCACCTGGTTGGTGGCGGAGATATATAGTAACAGTGGTTCCCTTTCCCGTGGGGTCACTAGTACTGGCGAGGTGGATAGCAGGCGCTTGAGGTCTTCGAATGCTTCCTGCGCTTCGTTGGTCCAGTCGAACTTTTCATCTTTGCGGAGGAGTTGGTAGAAGGGCAATGCCTTTTCACCCATTCGACTGATGAATCGACTGAGGGCTGTGATTCGCCCAGCTAGCTGCTGAACGCCCCTTATGTTTTTCGGCTTCTCCATGGCCAGTATGGATTTTATTTTCTTCGGGTTTGCCTCGATTCCTCTTGCGGATATGAGGTACCCGAGTAGTTGCCCAGATGGCACGCCAAAGGTGCATTTGTCCGGATTGAGCTTGATCCGGTAGCGGTCGAGGTTGGCAAAGGTTTCACGCAAATCGTCGATTAAGGAGACTTCCTCCTTGGTCTTGATTACTATGTCGTAGACATAGACTTGAATGTTGCGACCAAGTTGTTCCTTGAGGCAAGCCTTCATGCACCGCTAGTAGGTGGCTCCCGCGTTCTTTAGCCCGAAGGGCATTGTGTTGTAGCAGAACACACCAAAGGGCGTTGTAAACGCTGTTTTCTCTTGATCTTCCTCGTTCATTCGAATCTGGTTATAGCCTGAGTAGGCGTCGAGGAAGCACAGGCGCTCGCATCCTGTGGTGGAGTCGATGATCTGGTCGATGTGTGGCAACGGGAAGTGATCCTTTGGGTAGTGCTTATTCAGAGAGGTGAAGTCCACGAACATCCGCGGGATATCCGTGTCCTTTTTTGGTACCAGCACCGTGTTGGCGAGCCAAGTGCTTTCCTTGATCTCGCGTATGAATTTGGCGTCGAGGAGTCTGTTGATCTCCATTCCAACTGCCTTTGCTCGTGGCTCAGATAATCGCCGGATTGTTTGCTTAACTGGCCTTGCGTCTGGGTTGACGTTGAGTGCGTGCTCAGCGAATTCCCTGGGAACTCCTGGCATATCCGCAGGACACCAGGCAAAAATTTCCCAGTGCTCACGGAGGAATTTGATGAGCACGAGTTCCTATGCGGGACTCAAGTTGTTGGCGATGAGGGTCGTTTTGGCGGGATCTGATGGGTGGACCTGCACTTTCTTTGTATGCACCGATGAGTCAAAAGATAGATCAGCCGAGCTTGGCCGGCTTAGGGGAGGCAGACTGTTGTCTGTCGACTCCTTTAGTCTCGCGAGTTCTTCCTGCATGCCGAAGGACTGGGAAATTCTGTTGAATTCCCTGTCGCAACTGTCGGACCTCTCGAAGCTTCCGTTGATTGTGATGACGCCGTTGGGACCTGGCATTTTCATCTGCAGGTAGGCATAGTGTGGCACTGCCATCAACCTTGCGAACGCTACACGTCCGAGGATGCAGTGGTACTATGAGGGCCAGTCGACGACCTCAAAGTTGATGCGCTCGCGCCAAAAGTTTTTCGGCGTGCCAAAGATAACGTCGAGGTTGATTTTTCCCAGGGGATATACACCTTTTCCTGGGACGATGCCATGGAATGTTGTGTCCGAGGCCTCTAGGAAAGTCAGAGGGATCCTCATTGCTCGCAAGGTACTCGCGAATATAAGGTTGATGCCGCTTCCGCCGTCCATGAAGATGCGGCTCATGTCGAAGCCTCCAATTTGTGCCTCGAGTACGAGGGGACAATGGCCTGGACGAGGTACTTGAGGCGGGTTATCGCGTTTGTCGAAGGTGATGCATGACTCGCTTCTGCTGAGGTACTCAGTGGTAGATGGTGGCGAGTGTGTGGCCAAGTTGACTTGGCGAGTGATGGCCTTCTGCACCCGATTGGAGGGGCGTCCTTTTTGGATCATCATGGTACCCATGGCCCTTGGGTAGGGTTCGCCTCCCTGGTGCTGGTCCGGTGCAGCTGTGTTTGGGGGCATTCCAGGTGGCGGTGGTGGAGCGCCATGTGCCACGGCGCCTGGAGCGGCTCCGTAGCCTCTTTCGACTGCGTTGCGGTTCATCCGAGCTAATACCTCATGTAGTTTGAGGAACTCGCGGCAGTCCTTGAGGAGGTGGCTGGACTTCTTCTTTTCATCATGCTTGTCGATGTAGAAGTGCACCGTACATGGCCCGGACAGTTTGTCTTCAATTGATGTCGCGGGTGCTTCATCATGATCCCGGCGTTGCCACACTTGTGTGGTCTTCCCGGAGTCGCGCTATCCACCGCTGCGGTATCCGCTATTGCGGTTGTCATCGCGTATGTCGGCGTAGCCGGCTACGACCATGTTGACATTGTCACGGTCATCGTAGATGCGCATGCGGCGTTTGCCTCGGCGATCGCGTCTGCGCTCGAGTTCTGCCTTCTCATCAGAGTGAACGCAATTCTTCACCGAATCCTCTCCATCGGCCCACCGATTTGCGATTTCCATCAGGTGGTCGATGGTCTTTAGCTTTGAGCGGCCCAGCTCCTCCCTGAGCTCTATGCGGAGGACGCCGCCATTGAATCCGTCAATCGCGCGATCCTCCGAGATGTTCTCTGCGGAGTTCTTGATGATGGACCACCTTTGGATGTAGGAACGCAGCGATTCGCCCGATCTTTGCTGGCAGCATCTCAGCTCTTCGATTGATGCGGGTCGCTTGTATGTGCCCTTAAAGTTGCGCACGAAGCTATAAACCAGCTCATCCCAACTGCGAATGGATCCGCGTGGGAGGTTGTTGAGCCATGCTCGGGCGGTGCCCTGCAGCTATAGCTTTAGGCATTGCATGGCCGTGCTTCAACTGCCGCCATGGAGCCTGCCATAAGACATGTGGTCCTCCAGCCAGATCTTCGGGTCCTATAGGCCGTCAAACTTCGGGTTCTCTGATGGGAGTTTGAACCCCTTGGGCATTCGCTTTTGCCTGATGTACTTGCTGAAGCATCTCGTGCCGCAGAGCTCCACATCTTCTTCTTCCAAGTCAGTCGACCGGGCATGTCGCGCCCTTGATTTGTCGATCTTGCGCTGCGTGATGTCATCACGCGCGTCGTAGTCATGGTCGTGTCGCCGTGAGCGGCGGCGTCGAGACAGGTCGTGACTGTCGTCGCTGGATGAGGGTGAGGAGTAGCACTTTGCTAGCGCTTTGCCTTTTTTCGGCTCCGGTGTTGGCTCCTTGTCGAGGGCAGCTTCGACCAATCCCAAGCCTGCGATCGTAGATCGGTGCATAGCGGCTTGGGGATCTCCAGCTGGCGGATGATTGTTGAGGAGGTACATGGTGGCTGCGG
The DNA here is from genome assembly GCA_916181665.1 of Avena sativa. Classification (NCBI taxonomy): domain Eukaryota; kingdom Viridiplantae; phylum Streptophyta; class Magnoliopsida; order Poales; family Poaceae; genus Avena; species Avena sativa. Next base: position 225,516,779 of record OV702291.1, read on the forward strand.
TCACCGCGGCCTGCGGCGTCTTGGGGACCATGTTGCCCCGTGTATCGACTGTCATAGAGCTGAAGTCGAGGACCTTTGCAACTTCTATGCGCTCTTGCTCGGTGAGATGGGCCATCTGAGATCGTCTCTTATTTGCGAGGTACTCGTTGCCCTTTGAGGAGGATCCTCCGTGGGAGGAGAGCCTAGCACGTCGGAGGCTCGACTCGTATGCCGCCTTTTTGGGCGCCTCGAGTTGCGCGATTGTTTGCACTTGGTGCTTGAATTCCTCATTCAGGAGCCAATGGTATCCCATTAGCAGTTCTTGTGGAGACCTGAAAGGTAAGGGGGTGCCTCGTAGGGCCTCGTGGCAGCGGGCCCCCTCCTGCTCGTTGAGCCTGATCGCGATGCGTTCGCCGGTTTGCTCGTTGGTTATGGTTGGAGGATCGATTGCTCCTCCATTGTTGGTGTTGGTGCGATCGCCACCGTTACCGCTGTTGCCACCGTTGCCGCCATTGCCACCAAGAGGTGGATCGGTTCTATTACCGCGATTGCCGGTGTTATCGCGGTTGGCGGAGGTATCACCTGCGTTGATGACGGTGCACATGAAGTGATTAGGGAAGCTGCTGCTTCCACAACTCTCAGATCCGGAGCCGTAGGCTCCATCTTCAGTGGCCAGATCGCTCAGATCGGAGTCACGACTGCTATCGCTGACCGTGTTCTCGACTGTTGTCAAGGTGTTGAGCTCACTGAGGGTGCCGATCGATGGGGGGAACCACGATGTTGGGGCAATCGATGGCACCGTCGGCTGGTCGGGCATGCGGAGCGTGCCCATCTGACCAACTTGGAAGCGGAAGCTCCCTATTGCCAGGCTGATCCCGTCGCCTACAGACTCAAAAGCCGGGCGAGTGGCCAGCGTGTGGACGGTGAAGTCGAACGCGCCGAAGAGTTGGCGAATCTCCGATGTTGCGGAGTTGTAGATCGTGGTTGATGGGGCCGAACAAATTACAGGCGAATCTCCGGGATCCATAGTTCACTAGAGGTGGCTCTCCTTAGATAGATAACATGCTGGGTGAACAAATTACAGCGGGGCAATTGACAAACACCGAGAAAGCAATACATGTATATACTAATCATCTTGACTCCTTTGAGACTTGATTGGGCATTACAACTAACGAGGGTTTAACTTATCAATGCACATTGTTATGGACTTGGGTTTTGGAGAAGGAGGGAGCGTTGGAGACATCTATCGGCTAGCAAACAAGCACACAGGGGACTCGAAGATTTACCCAGGTTCAGGCCTCGTAGAGGTCCTTACTTCTGCTTGTATGCTCATGGAATTATCAAAGGAATCGAGGATTACAATGGTGCGCAGATGCAATATGGCAAGGGTTGTGGAAACTAGGATTGTGTGTGTGCTCCTCGCCGCCCCTCCTAGCCTTTATATAGATAGGCTAGGTCTCGTGTAGCAGGTCGAGTCGGTTACAAGTTAGGGTTTTCCCCTTTAAACTTTCTATCTTTAGCTTCTTCTTGTTCTTCAAGCAATCGAGAGTCTGCAGGTTACTCGAGTTCTTCATTTGGGCCTTGGCGACACCGTGGGCTTCTATGTATTCAGGCCGTATATACCAAGCTCAAGTACATGTAGGGTATACCCATGTCAACAACATTATACATAGACTGCCATCCAACTGCATCTATGACTAATAATCCACCTTCAGGTTATCATCCGAACCCCCTCCAGTATTAAGTTGCAAGCAACAGATTATTGCTTTACGAACTGTGTGTAAAGTAAACAATACGATTGTTCTATGAACAAAGGATTGTTGTTTTCTCCCTAGTAGCAACAACACATCTAGTACCTTAGAGATTTCTGTCACTTCCCCAGATTACCAGAGGCATGAACCCAATATCGAGCATAAATACTAACTCTTGGAGTTGCTAGCATCTACTTAGCCAACATAGCTACTAACAACTGAAAGCATGCAAGATCACAAATAACAAAGACATGATAGAATCAATAATCAATCTGAAATAGCATCTCAATATCCATCGGATCCCCGCAAACACAACATGCAGAATTACAAATAGATGATCTTGATCATGAACGGAGCTCACAAGATCTAGACATGAAAGCACAAAGGAGGAGAACCAGCCATCTAGCTACTACATGGATCCGTAGTCCAAGGATGAACTACTCACGCATCACACCAGAGGCTTGCATGGTGATGAAGAAGGCCTCCAGGGTGAATTCCCCTCTCCAGCAGGGTGCCGGGAAGAGCTTCAGATCCATCCTGATCTAGGGATGGAGATGACGGCGGCTACAGACTCTTTCGTGGATTTTTGATCGGGTACTTAGGGTTTTCATCCTGAGGGCAATATATAGTCGGAAGGGGAGGCCGAGGGGGTGCCGGGAGCGGCCACACCACCCCCTGGCGCGGGCCAGGCCTGGCCGCGCGGCCAGGTGGTGTGGTGGCCCCCTGGCCCCTCTCCATCTCGTATTCTGGCACTTGATGACATCCAGAAAAATAGGCACTTTGGCTTTTGTCCCGTCCAATTCCGAGAATATTTATTTTCTCACTTTCCTGGAACTAAAAACAGCAGAAAACAGGTAGCTGGCACTGTGGCTCTTGTTAATAGGTTAGTCCAAGAAATCATATGAAAAGTACTCCAAAGTTGGAACAAAACACAAGAAAGTGGATAAAACCAAGCATGGAACATCAAAAATTATAGATACATTTGCAATGTATCAAGGAGTACTGTGGTATAAAGGACGTATTTGTGTGCCAGCAGATTCAGAGCTGAAGCAAGTTATCATGAAGGAAGCTCATGATACTCTTTATTCTATCCACCCCAGAGGAACGAAGATGTATCAAGATTTGAAAGAGCAATTTTGGTGGCACAAGATGAAGAGAGAAATCGGAAGCTACATCGCCAAGTGTGACATCTGTCAAAGAGTCAAAGCAGAGCATCAGAGACCCGCGGGACTGTTGCAACCATTGCGGATTCCGGAATGGAAATGGGATTCCGCCGGAATGGACTTTATCACCGGTTTGCCTACTTCCAGTAGGGGAAATGACTCAATCTGGGTCATAGTTGATAGACTGTCCAAGGTAGCTCACTTAATACCTATCAAGACTACTTACCAGAGTGCGAAGCTAACCGAGTTGTACATTGCTAGGATTGTTAGTCTGCATGGAACCCCCAAGACCATAGTATCAGATCGAGCAACCCAGTTTACCTCGAGATTTTGGCAGAAAGTTCAGGAAGGATTGGGAACCAAGTTGAATTTCAGCACCGCTTATCATCCGCAAACTCATGGACAGACTGAGAGAGTCAACTAGATCCTAGAAGATATGTTAAGATCTTGTGTGTTATAGTACGGATCAAAATGGGAAGACTGCCTGCCTTTCGCAGAATTCTCATATAGCAACAGTTATCAAGCTAGTTTGCAGATGTCACCATTTGAGTTCCTATACGGAAGAAAGTGCCGTACCTCTTTGAATTGGTCGCAAGTAGGAGAGAGTCAGATCTTTGGACCCGACATTCTCCGAGAAGCCAAAGAGAAAGTTCACAAAGTACGTGAGCACCTCAAGACTGCCCAATCCAGACAAAAGAGTTATGCTGACAAGAGAAGGAGAGACCTGACTTTCAATATCGGAGATTTCGTATATCTCAAGGTTTCGCCATTGAAAGGAACCCAGCGCTTTAGTCTGAAAGGAAAGTTAGCCCCCAGGTATATCAGGCCCTTCAAGATTCTGAACCGTCGAGGAGAAGTATCATATCAACTGGAACTTCCTGAAGAGATGTCAGCCATCCACAATGTGTTTCATATCTCGTTACTTCGCAAATGCCTGGAAGTGCCAGGGAAGACTGAAGTTTTCAAGAACATCGATCACAGAGCTGTAGAGATCAACAATGACCTGACCTATCGTGAAGTGCCCATCTGTATCCTAGAAGAAGCTTACAGAACCACCAGAACCAGGAGTATCAAGTTTCTCAAGATTCAATGGAGCAACCATACCGAAGAGGAAGCCACTTGGGAGCGAGAAAATTACATTAGGACAGAGTTCCCAGATCTCTTTAGTTCCTAGTTTTCTTTGTAAATCTCGGGACGAGATTTTGTTTAAGGGGGGAAGGTTTGTAACATCCCAAAACTTTAATCCAAGGTTATTAAGATCCAAATCATCAAAATTAGGGTTAACAAAAACTTTTCCAATTAATATTATTAAAGCATTCATATGTGTGTGCATTTAAATAGGAGTTGATTTGAATTGCCATGATTAAGTGATCCATTGCTTGTAAAATGATTCTTAGGTGAAATAAACATCATCTAGATCATTCCCAAACAAATCCCAAAGAAAAACAAATCAAAATGAATAAAAGAAGAGAATGGTCATTTGTGCCATTTTAATCAACATGCCTACTTTGGCTATTCCTAGTACTCAATTCTTAACAGAAATAAATGTGGATCTTTGCACCCCTTTCTAGTACACATAATGTTGTACCAGGGCCCACTTTGTGATCTGCCAAAAACATTCAAACACTAATTTTAAATGGCAATTGAAAATTGAATCTATTTCAGATGGGAAGATCCCACTATTTCAAAAACCACTCAAATGAGCTCAAATTTCAAAACCCAAGCACCCATAGAGTCTCAAGCTTATGCCTAGCACACCCACCAAAAATCTTTTCAAAATTCAAAACTAATTTTCTTGCGGCCATTTTTACAAACACATGGCAGGCAAGAATCTAACTATAATCCTAGCTCACTGTTTTGTATAGGGTTTTGCCCCCAATTGATCCCCATTTAATCCCTCTGTTCCCTCTTGATCCAACCAGAGCATTAGCACCCCATCCCCTACCCCCTAGCAGCAGTGCCATGCCACCCCGAGCACCAACTCGCCGGCCGAACTTGCCCTCGCTGCAGCAGACCGCCCCTCTCTCTCTCGCCATGTCTACTAGCTAGCCCAGACCTCACCGCCGCCCTCTGTCCCCTTCCCGAGCACAGCCGAGCCGTGGACCACCCACAGCGCGCTGCGTCCAGTGCGACTGCACCATGCCGAGCACGCGCCAGAGCGTCGCACCCGACACGCGTGCACACGCTGCCCCTCGACCGCAGCCCATGCTCACCACTCTGCCATGACCCAGGGAGCCCCCAAACATGCCCGTTCGCCGCCCAACGCACCACAGCCACCGCTCGCCGTGAAGACCGCCGCCTCTGCCGCTCAGAGCGTGCGCATCACCCGACCAAATGCCACCGTCCCTATGCCCGCATTTACCCCGTAGAGCACCGCCAGGAGACCAGCCACCGTCCCCTACCTCGAGCCACGCCGCTAGCACGCTGTGCAGCCCTCGCCGGAGCCGCCCGCCCATCCTTCTTGGTCGCTTCGTCGAGCTATAAATAGAGGCCACCCCAGCCCCATTCGCACACCACTCACCTTCCCTCACCTCACTGGTCCTTCCCCACCTCTAGCCGGAGCAGCGCGAGCACTTGCTCGCCGGAATTTGGTCGGAGGAGACCGCAGTAGAAGAGGAGAAGGCGACATTGATTTCGTCCACCCCTGGAGCTGCCTCGACCACCCCTGAGCTTGCTGTCGTCTACCAGTCCGTTTTCCCGCCTCGTCGTCGTCACTGGAGCCCTGGTACACCCCTTGAGCACCCCCATTGAGCCGCTAGGGTTTGTCCTCGCCGGCGACCTGTTCGTCGTCGACGACGAGCCCCAACCGTTGATCCTATTTCTAATCTAACGGCCCACATCGCCACGTACCGCTTCACGTGTTAAGAGCCGCTGACCGGTGGACCCCCCTATCTGCTGAGCCCCGTGCCGCGTAGTGTCACTGGGCCGGCCCGTTAGCTTTCCCGCGCGACCCATTTAGTTTGAATTAGGATTTTTCTATTTAGTTTGAACTTAGTTATGTCCCCTAGTTTGAAAATCAATTTAGAGAGATTTACAAATCCAAATGGAGTGATTCCAATTGTGTTAGAAAGCTACTGAAAAGATCTATCCAAGCCCGTTGGATTTAATTCAATTAGAGTTAGAGGTCTCTCCTAGTAAAAATAACAAGACATAAGCTTTTGCACATTCAAACATTTTTATAAAATCAACCATGATAGCCTTTGAGTTGATTCCAACTCTCAAAAATCACATTTCACCATACCTACCTGAATATGTAATAATATTAAGGTTTACATGCAGTGACTTTGGACTAGTACCAAAATAATGCTATATAGGCATTTCTAGTCACTTTAAATCATTAAATAATAAACTCAAACCAAAGTAATTATGAACCAACCCTTAAATCACATTCCCATATGTTAGAATATGTGGTGATGACATGTGTCCACATGATCCCATATTTTAAGTGGTGAATATTAAATCTTAGTTATTTTCAGTGAGTAGAAATTACTTCTCTTAAATAAAAAGAATGAAACTAGTTAATAAAACCTTGTGATGCTTGTGATGATAATAGATCATCAAATGTGTGCCTTAGAGTACTAATTAGACTAGTTAAGTATTGTTTGGTGATTGTGTACTCTGTATGTATTTATAGACGATAGTACCGACCAAGCTTTCGAGGAGGAGGAGTTCTATCAAGAGGAGGAAGAAAACTTCAACCACTGCACCAACCAAGGCAAGCTAACACTTGCAAGTATTATACTTAGCAAGCCACCATTAACAATGCAAGCTGTTGTTAGCAAGATAGAATTAAGCTAGATGACTTGAGCAAAGATGCTTTAGGCATGCTTGAGTTATACCACTTTGACTATTATTTACCCCAAGTACTATTTCCAAGCTTTACTTCCTTTATTTTACCAAAGTCCCTTACTTGTTTTGAAGGTAGCATAAAGAGTATAAAACTTGGCCTATTTAGCTAAACTTTAGATGTCATTCTATGGCATGAGATTGATCCCATCTTTCCACCTTAGTGAACACTCTTAACTTAGTAGTTTAGAGTAGATAAAAACTTGAGTCACTTTAGATGGGAACACTTGGTGAAAATGAATTGTGAAAACCTTAGAATGATGAGTCATTCTATTGAAATGTTTTGACATGTGTTGAGAAACACAAATGGTTGATGATGATGAAAATGTTGAGGCATGAGCCTTGACCCTTTTATAAAACTGATGGTTGGATTCGGATGCGATACCATTCCAAATTTACCATACAACCACAATACCTGAATTGGGTAAGGCTTAGCCGGAAGTTTATATGCATTAGTATTAGTTCCCTCGCGGGAGAGGTTTGAGCTGAGGCTACCTCTCAATGTTGTCCACCTATGCAGTGCCCAAGATGACAGATGGTCATGGTTGGGAGGCCATACTCATAGGAGAGGTGCTTATACTAGGGTGTGTAAAGGAAAGGTTATGTTTGATTATCTGCATACTAAGTATGATGATTCAGGGTTATCCCTGACAGATGTATCGAATCTTGTGGTGAAAGTGTACCACCTCTACAGAGTGTCAAACTATTCGAATAGCCGCATCTGCAATTATGGACAGTTGGAATGGCCATACTGTTTTGTTGTCAGATGTTTTCAAATAACTTATGAAAGGAGTGAGGAATCTTGACTTGACCACAACAAGGTTGTGTTTATGACACTAGCTTCCCAACTTAAGTGATTCTAGAACTTTATTTTATCTTCCTTTGTTTCAGAACTCAGCTTAGGTTTCAAACTTAACTTTATAGTTAAACATAGAGTTAGCACTTTACCTTAGAACTTTACTACTTGTTAGTGGTAGTTTGCGAGTACTTAAAGAGTACTCATGGCTTTTGTCCCTGGCTATTCTCATGGCCAGACTATGAAGGAGACTACCAAGATGATGGCCAGTAGGACGGCTATGATAACTAGGACTATCTGCCTTCGTCAGCATTGCCTGTGCCCCTGAAGATGGACCCCACCGCTACGCTTATCTTTTATTTCCGCTGCTTGTTGTATTAAGACTGGATCATGAGATCCTTATTTGTGTAAGACCTTATGTATGGTTCGTAATGGATGATGTATTGTTGTATCTAATCTGTTATGTCTCGCAAAAATGGTAATCCTGGGATTGCGATGAATGACATAACAGGCATCTAGGATTAAAAATCCGGGTGTTGACATATGCCAAACCTCAAGCATGTATATATATCAAACTGAGTGTTCTTCCATAATTTTAATTTGAGCCATAATACCAAAGCTATGTGCACACGCACAGTCATTAAAATAATCAACCAACATCATATTCCATGGAAGACAAACCAAACAACATCATTGATGTCGTTGGAGAGACAAGAGTACAAATCGCCATTTTTGAGGACGTAGCAGCTGGGATAGATATTACAATGACAAACATCCTCGGGACAACCATCAGAAACCATCTAAAATCGATCCAGCGAAGCAAGATCTGAAAAATCATAGCTAGAAAATTTTGATCTTCTAACACCATCATACCTAGGAACAAAGGACCGCAAAACACTTATTGAGTAGATTGTCGTCTCCATGACACAAAGGATAAGAAGATGACCACCAAAACAGAAACTAATATGCTAAAAGAACAAAATGAAAGGACATTTACTGTCATAATCACTTTTGGTGTTCGTTAACAACTAGTAGACCTTTTTTACAGTTTGCTATTGTCTACAGGTTACAAAGTGAAAAGGACCATTGGCTTGCGGAACATTCCCTGCACTATTACTTGTTTCTTGGGATTTCCAGACCGGAGTCTCCGGTCTATCATGACCGGAGTCTCCGGTGTGGTCCGGAGTTTCCCCAGGAGTCTCCGGAGGGGGCTTCTAGTTTCCTGCCTGGGACAGCCAGAAGGGTGGTCCGGAGCTTGGTCCGGAGGTTGGTCTGGAGTCTCTGGTCCGTGCCCCAGGCCGGAGTCTCCGGTGTAGAGGGACCGGAGTCTCCGGTCCACTTGGCTCCCAAGTGGGCTGGGTCATTCTGTCGGTCGGTTCGGAGGCTGGTCTGGAGTTTGACCGGAGTCTCTAGTGTAGACCGGAGTCTCCGATGTGGAGATCGAAGTCTCTGGTCTGCTTCTTCTCCAACGGTCAAAAAACGGTTCACTGATGCGAGGGGATATAAATAGAGGACCTTATCCCCTTCTTCCAGCTGCTCGTCCACCTCAAGAACACCATGTCCATTTAAGCCACCAAATCAACAAGATCTCTTCATCCAACCATCCAAAGTCTTTGATCTTTGGAGAATCGAAGGAGGAGGCCTTGATCTACAGCTTCACCAAGAGAGATCTTCATTTCCCCCTCATTCACTTGAGGGCCCCCATGCTCTAGTGTTTCGTTGGAAACCCTAGGTTTTGATTTGGTTCTTACAAGCTTGTCTTTGATTGTTTGACAGCTTGCTTGTATTTGGGAGCCTCCAATTAAGTTGTGGATGTGTGCCCCGAACTCGTTGTAAAGGTGCCGGCTTCCACCTCGAAGGTTGCCGTATAGTGGAAGAGGTGAATCGATCCTCTTGGGGTGAGATTCATCGGAGAACAAGGGGGGCCTCTTGTGACGTTGGTGGTTTGATACCACCCCCTCTCCAAACGTATACGTACTTCCCCTCAAAAGGAAGGAACTACGGGAAACAAATCCTTGTGTCTCCGAGCGCTCCACTTTGGTTACTTCTATCCTTTACCACACTTTACATATCTAGTTCTTGCTTAGTTCCTGTGCTTAGTTGACATATAGGTTAATTCACCTTAGTTGCATAATCTAGAGAATTTACCTTTTGTGTCAAACCCTAATTTGATAAAAGAGTAAAATTTAGAGTAGCACCTATTCACACCCCCTCTAGGTGCCCATACGATCCTTTCACAAAATTTATTGAAAACTCCACACATAAATCAAGTTCTCTGCCCTTCCTAACACCGACTAGACGTGTCAGAGGAGGGGGGCCGGCGGATGGAGGAGACGGAATTGTTGCGGCTAGGGTTCTAGAGGTAGGCGGCGACTGTTTCTCTCAACCGCATTCCATCACTCCCCTTTTTGGCTATGGATGGATGAATTTGGTGTTGCTGGATAGTTGGTTTTTGGTGTCCTTTGCATTTTGTTTATGCAGAAATGTTTTGTTCGTCAATTGTGTTTCTATGAAATATGATGCTCGTTTCAGTCCTCCTAAGCTTTAGATCACTGCTTTGTTGATTGTTTTCTTCTCACTTTTATGATATTGTTTTCAGTCCTCGTGAGCTTTAGATCAGTACTTCGTTGATTGTTATCTTTTCATTTTTATGATGCTTTATTTCAGTCGTCATGAGCTTTAGATCATTACTTTGTTGATTGTTATCTTCCATTTTTCGAAATGGTTGTTGAATTGTATCTGAAATATGATGAACTTTGCTTGTCCCAGTCTGCAAACGTGCATTCACCAATCTGAAGCTAGTGTAGACTGCAACTACGATTACTAAACTTTATAATCATCTGCCTCATAAGTGTTAAAACTGTCTACACTTGACAGATTCAGTTCAAATGTTGTGTCAGTAGCGTCATGCTTTCAAATTGATCATGTTCCAAAGTCATACACTGCTGTTATTGCAGACAGTGAAGCATGCGATATGCAGTGCAGTCACAACTAGTTGCAAACAGTAGTTTTCCTAAATTTTGATATCTTAGCTCATACCTACAAAACTCGCTGGAGGCTCTTTTCTCTCTGTAATCAACTGTCAGGCATGTTCACAACAGAAAATGAGTAAAGGCAAAAAAACTATATGTTACAAGCAAGACAATCTGGGGTAGACAAAATTTTGCTTTGCAATAATTTGTACCGACATTGCAAAGTACCGGCACTATCCCTACCAACACATATGTGCAGCCAAATCAAATGCTGGATCACACACATAATAAATAACAGCCCCTCGGATAGGTTAATTTCTGTGACCAACCCCAAAGTGAAAGCGTCTTGCTTGTTTATCATTGAAAGCATATTCAAGTCTCAAAGGTCCCAATGGGGAGTCTACACGGATGCCAACACCGTACCCATAACCACTTCCAGGCTTTCCACGGGCTCCCGCTGGGTCACCTAAAGAAAGAAACCACCAGAGGTTGTAAAGATGAGACCAGGGCTTAGCAAAAATGTGAGCACAACAACATGACTTACCAGGAACCTTTGGACCAGAGCCAAGATCACTACCATAATCACCAAAGACAACGCCTTCCAACGGTCCAAACTGTGAGTAATCAAAATAATGGTTTAGAAGGTTGATTTTTTCTTCTAATGTGTGATTCATACAGCAAGTACGATGTGCACAAGAGTAGCACATGAACTAGTAAACTGCATTTTCAATGTCATCACAGGGCAATCAGAAATAGTGCACGATTTATCAACAATGAAAATGTGCACGACAAGTAATAAAATCACTCGGATCATTAACACGAGTATATAAACCGCAATAGGCAATCATTGAGAAACAAACATCGGAACATCACAAACACCAGGACAAGCAATTCAATGAATCAGGTACAGGTAGGATGGGGTGGTGGGGCCTGGTGGCAAAGGACTATACGGTATATATGCACAGGTACGAGAGTGGCACATTTTCCATGGTGCAATTAATCAGCGTCTGAATATTCACGGTTTCAGCTGATCTGAACCATGTGTTCGGTTGTTTCCCTTGGAAAAAGTAATTGATCACTGATGCAACTTTGACATATTTCATATTTGGCACTATATACAACAAAAATATAATAACTATATTTCTTAACTTGTACATCTGCTAATTTACTTCACCTTTTCAAATACTTCCTCCGTCTCGAAATAGATGTTGGAGATTTGTCTATATTCGCATGTATCTAGACGCATTTTAGTGTATAGGTACATATGAATCTAGACAAATCTCCGACATATATTTGAAGACGGAGGATGTATATTTTTTAATATATGCAATCCTAAAAAAGAAAACATCATCTTCAAATGCAAAAGTTTCTTTTTGTTATCTGTACATGTAATCAACAAGATATATATGAGAACATAGTGTAGGTCTGTATCTGTATTTTATCTACATGTGTGTCAAGGTTCTTCGATGAAGACAAATAACTAAAGACTGCAGAAAATAGAGACAAAGCCTACCATGCGGCAAGAGACTTCTCCACTACCAACGGCATATGAACGGCCAGAACCAACAGCACCTTCTTCATATCCTCTTACACTATTTGTCCCACCAATTGCAAATGCTTCATGAGGCGAAAAGTTTCCTTCCACATGACCTCCAGAAGCACTAAATCACAGTTTAAGTGATACACAAAATGTAAGTGCCACTGCTATGCAAAACCAACAGGTAACACGCATATTTTCATTCTAGGTCCATCAATTGCACAATATGAACTAAAATATACCTTAGCAGAAGTCGAGCAGGCCCAATTTCATAGCCCTGCCTCAAACGCGCTGTCACTCTGTTGAAGCTAAGCCACTCTGGAAGAATGGGCAGACCTTGCTCAACGTTGAAAACAAACTAGAAGAACAAGGGTTGGGTATAAGACATCACAAGAAAATTAGAAATCGGTAGAATGAAGTAGGATCAATACTAACCATTGTAGAGCTACGATCTCCAGAATCTGTATAAACACTTTCAAGCTTAGCAAGTACTGTGTCATCATAAGGATTTCCACTGCATTGGCACGACATGACTATCAGGTTTCAAAGTAACTCAATTGGACAATTCTATTCGTGGTGTACCCGATTATGTATATATACTTATGGTGCATTGTAAAGGTGAACGAGGCATCAAAATTTGAGACCTAGCTGTTAATTGGCTGTTATAGGAATCTCTGATCACAGGGTTGCCTTTGTCATCACGAGCACCAGCGTGCTGCATAGAAGGTGTTAATACGATGCAATTAGGATATGCAGGAGGCAAGAAAATAAAACAAGAAAACCAAATCAACTATTCCTTTCACTTGTTTCCTAAACCAGTACGCAGCTACACACATGTATATTTTGGACTTTTGTCAGGCAGAGTCGCTTAATCCAAAATATGAATCCTGTGTTTACCTGAAATATCAATCCAAGTGTACCACTCCATTTAGGCCTGAACGGTCGACTATATTCAATGCCAGCAGTTACTCGTCCAATTGTAATAGCCCCATGGTCAGGACGGTCCCCACTATGGATAAGTGTTCCAGGAGTCCTAGAGTTCTGGTAAAATAAATAAGAATATACATGATTCTCAACTGACGGTGCATGTTACAGTGAAGATGATATGATATTAAGGTTAAGTACCTGAACCATGACAGTTCTGGAGGTCCTCTTGTTGTCGCCATCAATCCAAGGGTCTGTGTAGTTCAAACGAAATATAGAGTCTATTTGGCCCCTCTCTAGTGAGAGATTCAACTTCTTGTTCCTCCCGAAAACATTCCGGTGAGAATATGCAAAGCTGTTTTAAAAACTCCAGTTAAAAAAAAGTAGATGTAGAACTTCTATTTACCCAGGCAGGTAAGACAGTAGGTTTAAGATAAATTACAAAACTAAATTCAGCATCTAAAATCGCCTGTTCCTAGAAGCCTGCTTGGGCTTTTCACTGTCATCTTAACTTAAGCACTCCAAAGTTCAAACATGGTATGATGGTGGGGCTTGAGGTAGCTCCTATCATAACTTCATAAGCATGAGCACCTTTGCGAGAGAAAATTTTAAGCCCATATTTAATTTCCGAAAGCTTATAGCTCGGGTTGCTTCTTGAATTGTTATTTCAGAAAGGCCCAAATCCCAACTGGAGCTTAACAAACACGATCTCTAAAATATTACCATGACAATATTACACGACAAAGAACGCTACACTCCAGAGGAAATAAGATAACAATGACTGAAAGATCAATAACCTACTGACCTGCCGATTAGTCCAGAAAGAGGCCCATTTGTTATCCTGCAGAAAAAACAGTGTGTTATTATGGCATAAATATGTATTCAAATCCAACACATATAACCACCTCAGCACAAAATTCACTCAATTTGGTTCACTAAGCAAGCAGTACTACTTGTCTACTTGTACTAACCCACTCGAAATGCCACCACCAGCAGAGAAGCCACCAGAAGGGCGTTCAACAAGATTCATCACCAGGTCAACTTTATTAGAATCTGCACAGGACCAAAAGTAAGACGCAGGTACTTGAGAAAAGAAACACCAACATTAATAAAATAGGAACAGAATAAATTTGATTCACCTCCAACTGGCTGCGGAATTATTGTTACATCCTCCATAATTCCCATAGTGAGTATTGTCTCAACATCTCTTTTCACTTGAGCTCGGTTGTAAGCCTACTTCATCATTAAAAATTAATGCAGGTAAGATGTCCATCACAGCATCAAGGGCACAGGACAAGAGTGTCAAATTGACATCAAACTCAACATTAAAAAAACTATAGAAGAATGATCCGACCACAATTGTTGATATTCACTGTAACACTAGTTCTTGTCGTTTTGGTTATATAGCGTTTGCATAGAAACTTCAAAACTGCACTAAATCGATGCTTCAATGCACAACATAGTATCACCAAGTGTGAAGTGAGAATGGAATCATTTCATGCAAAATCGTGCGACTAAATCATCAATAATGCAGCCAAAGGGGATAAAAAAGAAATAGTACAAAAGGAACTTTTAAAATTGCTCTGACCTGACCCTTCTTGGTGGTAAGTTGCTGGAGTATGGTATCTGGTTGTGTCTTCCCAATAGTTGGTTCACCACTAGTGATAGAAAGAAATGGAAAGAGAAAGAAGATACGGATGATCAGAATATTTCATGGCTATAAAGCATAAACTAGTGAAAAAGAATCCCATGACAAGCTATGATTCTCACGTTCTTCTATCCAGGAAGCGAATATTGATATTATTAACCTCAGCTTCAGAAACTTGTAACCTCAGAATTCCTCCAGAAAGGATCTCAGCATACGAAACCTGAAGCCAAATCAAGCACCTTTATTGATTTATCATTAGCAATAAAATATCTATTGGCCTAAAATAGTAGGCACCAAAACTTTCGGTAAACTCAAATAACAGGTGAGCAACTACCACGCATTCACATTTCCCTACATCATGTTTCTATTTCTGTCATGATTAAGAACATGTACGATGAAAAGCATAGATTGAGAATAAAGTTCTATATACATAGCAAGAAGTAAAAAATGACAAAGTAGAGGAGACTATGCTGTATGCTCTCCAATGTGATAGCGGTGAGGTGTGAACAGTGACAGTTTGGCAAGTGCATTGAAGAATAAATTCAATTCCTGTGGTAGCAGGCCTCTAGAAGTCCAAGAGAACCCAAGAAGTTTCAAATTAAGTTTAATTGGTCCTTAAGACATGGGTAGCAGATGCTTCTTGTTCAGTGATGTTCTCAATCAAGTTGCAACAATAGCAGAAAGTCTGAAATAATGGACACTGATAGAACATGAACGGTATTAATTATTTTACGACCTACCATGCCAGTAAGACCGCGCTCCTGATACCACCCGTTAACGGACTTGATCACTTGATCTAGATGTCTTATGTTGATTATTTTCCCTGCATAATGCAATACAAAGCAGTAAATTAGGTCTAAAGGACGAATCTCAGAAGCTAATAACAGTACACTAAGATTGCAAGAGGTAAGGAGTTGAACATCATTTCTCATTCTTTACAGAAACCAAAAGTGATCAGCCCCCCCCCCCCCCCCCCCCCCCCCGCGTTAGTTCAGCATAATTTCTCTATATGGAACGGATACCGAGAGACTGTGGTGCGGTAGATGGGTCCATGTTACCATAGATCTCTTCGGCGTGGAGAAATATAGCTGTTTTTTTGGATTAAAATTAAACCAATGACAATAATAGTGTGAGACAACATAAGAGGTGTGCTCATTTGATGTATCCCATTTGCATTGTAATTGTCTTGTAACTATGCTGCTGATTATAATAGAGTGAAATCGCAATAGACCAATGCTGGCCTCATTCTAGACCTATGTAACATCATGCAGAGTAAGTTGACCAAATGTAGTATATTCTCAATTAAACATATCATCGTTTCACCTCATGTAACATAACATACTCTTAAACATGACAGCAAAAAAAATGGCTACCATGACGGTCACGAAATGAGTCATCTAGGAACTTGGAAGGCAGCATGTTGGCACCCTCACAGACCAGCCCGTGGAAGTCCTGGTTCGGCTCCACCTAAACCACAAAATACACCAAATGTTGCAACTTTCAGTTCCAGCAACAAGCCATGGAAAAGGGAATCGGGGAACAAGCAAAAACCTGACCTCAAAGACAAGGCGGATGCCATCACGGGTGTCGACCGCCACAGGCATGCAGGAACGGAAGAGACCGCTCTCCACGACGCGGTGCACATCCTCCTGCACCTCCCGCACAGTGAGCGCCGCGTTGGGGCGGCACGCGCGCAGCGCCGCCGCAGCAGCCTCCTCCAGCTCGGGCCGCTCCAGGGGCTCCCCGTCCTTTCCGCGCACCGCCACCTCGCTGATCAGCACGCGCTCCTCGCCTCCGTCCTTCCCGTGCCTCCGTGGCAAGGGCGCGGCCGCCGTCTCGGCCCGCGCGACTGGGACTCGGGGAAACGATGCGGCGACGCGGCGGGCGGCGGCGTCGATGGCGCGGCCGATGTGCGCGAAGGGGAGCGCAGCGGATAGCAGGGCGTGCGCCGGGGCAGGGGCAGGGGCAGGGGTCGGGGAAGCGCGCGGGAGCTTGATTCCGGAGGAGACGAAGCGGACGTCTCGACGGGGCCCCATGGCGGCGGAGGGAAGCGGGGCCGCCTCGCCGGATGTCTGAATTCGAGCGGTGGAACAGGAGGTTGGATAGGGTTTAGGGTTTTGGTGACGAGACGCGGGAGCCCGCGAGGGTTTCGTCCGCCATTGGCGATGGGGGGAAGGAGGCGTGGGACGGAATGGTGGCGACGTTCTGCTTCAGTCTCTGGGTTGATTGTGTTCTTGTCCGGGGCTAACGTTAGCCGTTCGATGTGGCCTTGGCGTCCGTGCGTCGAACCCAGTGCGCGCGTGTGAACCGTTGGATGGTTACTACCACGAAGCTTTCTGTGTGAGGTTCCTAGAATTTGACCCGAAACGAATCAGGCACGCAATTCAGAGTTGTTACACCCCCGGGGATAATTGCCCCGATCCCCCGGGTCACCTGCGCGACACGTGTCGCAACACCTGTAAATCCCGCTTTTGCTAAAATCGATCTAATTTTACTATAAAGTTGTCCCGTTTAATGTTTCGGTCCAGACAAATAACATACACATTAGATCTCGTCGGAAAGTTCGCCGGAGACTTCGTCGGCGATCTTGTAGCAAAAAAATGTCCTAATGTAGCAAAACTGATTTCGCCGGGTGATATCGTCGGAGACTCGCCCGAAAAAAGTCGTTGGAGACTTCGTAGCAAAAAAAATACACTATTGTAGCAAGACCACAAACCGGTTGTAGCAAAAATAGTGTAGCAAAAGGGACATCGTCAGAGACTTCGTAGCAAAACCGTAAAGATTGGTTGTAGCAAAAAAATATGCGGAAGTAGCAAAAAATATATGAATACATAATAAAAATAATATACTAAGGTAGCAAAACGTTGGTAGTAATGATGGACACAGAAATAGCAATACCGGTCAACTAAAGTAGCAAACGCTCTAAACTGTGGTAGCAACGCCGGACGTCGTATGTAGCAGGTAGCGATTAGGATGACGTTGGAGGCAGGACGAGCCGCCGTGCTTGGAGTCGTTGCCGAAGATGGAGACGGCAGGGCGCCCGGGAGCTAGAGCAGTGGCGGCCTGCATCTCCAGCGACGGCGGGGCACCGGCGAGCTAGAGCGGCGGCGACTGCGCGGTGGTGGCTGCGCCCAGCAAAGGTCATGGAGGTCATATAGGGTGTCGTATGCGGCGGCGCAGCGGCTCGTAGCAAAGGGCGGCGGCGCGCGGCAAGGGAAACGGCGGCGCGGCCAGGATAGCGGCGGCGTGGCCAGGACAGCGCGCGGCAGGGCGTGGGTAGGCAGGCGGCGCGCGAGCTGGCTCTGCGGCGCGAGGCGCGAGCTTCCGTGCAGAAAGAGGATAAGGTCCTGGTTAACCAGGGAAGCGGTCGATCCAGGGGATAAGTTGGTTGGATCTCCCGGGTATCCTATCATTTCCCATAAGAATTGGATGATTCTCCCCTTAGAAGTTTCCCCACAGCGCTCCTTTAATTCATAAGATAGGAAAGTGTAGAAATAGAAAGTGTATAGGATTTTAATGTAAGTATACTTCAATCTTGAGAAGAGAGGCAACCCATCTAGGGTTTTGTCCAACTCGTCGGTGACGTCGGTCTGTTGCATCTTCGATGGCCTTGGAGTCTTGGTAGACCACGGCCCCTCGTCGACGGGAGTGTTCTCGTTCTTTGCTTAGCTTGTTTTCAGACTCTTTTCGGAATGGTGAGGCAGCTACATCCTAAAAATAAGGTCCTTCATGTCTTATCCTCACTTCGGTGGTGCATCTAGTGCTAGCAGTGGCGCGTGGAGTCATGTGTTCGACGGGTCTCCCGAAATCCGATAGATTTTTTATTCGTTGATGTGGTTTCAGACCAGTCTCTTTCAATCTATGGTTGTCATTATTGGTGATGGTTGTTGCTATGGTGCGCTGGTACTTTGGAGGCTTAGCATGACGACTTCATGTCGGTCTACTACAACAAGCTTTGCTCGGCTCCACTGGTGGAGGGACGAGGACGACAGCGCGTCTTCGTCTTGTGCTAGTGTTTGTAGTCGTCACTAGGTGGTTCAAAGGACTTATTTGTATTTTTTATTATTTTTTATGCTCTTTCTACTACTAGTGATGATTATTAATAGATCGGTGATTTTTTTAGAAAAATATACTTTGATCATATGGAAAGATCAATTCTCTTTAATTATCTGACAGATAGGACCGAACATTCGTGAGGATGTTCCCTCGGGAACCTCCCCCTTCCGGTGCCGACACGCGTCCCCTTACCCTTCAATCCTGATTTTGTTGCAATATAGCAAAAAAAACTCCTACATTTGTTGCATGTAGCAAAAAGGGTCCATCCATAAAAATAGAAGAAAAAGACCAACTTCGCTGGAGATATCGTAGCTAAAAAAAGACCTCGCTGGAGACATCGTAGCCAAAAAAATGTAGTGCTATAGCAAAAAAAAATTCATCGGAAACCTCGTAGCAAAAAATAAATGTTATTGTAGCAAAACCGACCTCGTCGGAGATATCTATTGAGACCTCGCCGTAAACAATGTACCAAAAATTATACTCGTCTAGCAAAATCACAAAATAGATGTGCAACTTTTTTGTTCTAAAGTAGCATCGTTGGAGCAATATTTTCCCATGGTGGCTAAAACGCAAAAAAGGCATCTACCACTTAAAAATACCAAAAAATTAGCAAAATAAATTTAACTATGTAGCAAAATAAATATGATAATCTAGCAAATTCTCAAACATGCCAGCACAACCACAAAGCCCGTGTAGCACCAACGGCTCCCTTCATGGGAGTTGTTGACATCTCTTGCAGCACCTCCCATCGCATGTAGCAATGTTGCCTCCTCTTTGCAGCTCGCCACACTTCTATAGCTCCGGCCGACCGCCATGGCAGCACAATAGCCTGTTGCATGCAGCTCCACAACGAACCACTTTGCAGCATTTATTGGAAGCATGCACTAGAGACAATAATAATAGATTATTGACATATTTCATTAAATTCATAATAGGTTTTATATCATGCTATAACTTTATTGATAGGAACGTCAATACACGTGTGATATATAAACCACCAGAGTCCCTAGTGATCCTCTAGACACTAGTTTATTGGTCAATCAATGATCGACGTTTCCTGATCATGGACATTTATGTCAATTGATAATGGGGTCACTACATTAGGTGAATGAAAGTGATGGACATACCCAACACAGGAATTGTAACACGATCAAGTCACGAAGTTCATCATTACAATGACTAGGAAACATAGTAACCAATTCCTTGGACCGTGACCATATTTAATCACTGTCACCCGACAGTGCCTTGATTGCATCAAACGTCACTCGGTGAAACAATGATCATAAAGTTATCTTCGGATATTCAGAGAGGCATGTAGAGGCGTATGTGTCAAGAGCAGGATTTGTTCTTCCGCGTGACGAAGAGATACTCTAGATCCACTCAGAAACATGACATCCATAAAGCTGTAGCGTGTGACTAGGTCACGAGGATGGCATAGCTCGGAACGAGTAAAGTTATACTTGTCGGTAAAGAGATTGAACACGACAGGGCCATGTCATCGATCAGGTCTTGGACAAGTAAAGTATCAAAATAACAAAAGAAATAGGACTATATGTTTAATGGTTGAACGATGAAGATTCTCGTGAAATGCACATGGATCATTATGGGCATCCAGGTCCCACTGATGATCATTGGTCCGAGAAGGGTCTCGACCATGTCTGGAGTGTTCCCTAACCGTAGGGTGTGACGCTTAAGGGTTTGGCCATAGGAATCACCGAAGAAAAGAGAAGGTTAAAACCGGAAGGATTCTAGGAAAGTCCGGTAGGTGTCCGAGTTGTTCGGAAGAAGTTCCGGTACAACGGGAATTAAATAATATGTAAATATATATTAATTATTGAATTATACAAATGTTCACTTTAGCCTACGTCGTCTCTCTCCGAGAACCTCACAATCATTAGTGTCTAAAGTTTCATGATAAATATTGGTTTCACATTCCAAAAAATGTTTACGTGAGGAAATCTAAATTTGGAACTTGAATTTATTTATATTTATTTAATGATTTAAATATGATTTAATGGGTAGCCCATGCCTAATGGGCCAATTCCCTAGGGGAAAATGCCCAAGAGGAAGGGCAACCCAAAGGAGAGAGGGAGGGCTTGGCCGCGTGGGCCTTGGTGCCCCGCGTGGGGCCCAAGAGGGTCTTGGACGGTTGGCCAAGGTGGCCTCCCACCCTCCTCTCCTTTATTCCCACATGGTAAGCCAAGGAACTTGGAGGCTCCCCTCCCCCTATATAAAGGAGGGCATATAGAGGGATTTTAACACACCAATAAGTCCTGGACTTCGAGGTGTCCTCTCCAAGTGCCCTCCTCTCTCCCTCTCTCTCTCTCTCTCTCTTGTGAGCACGGGCCCCACTGTAAGGGTCGTGTGAACGAGAGTGTTCTTCACCATGGAGCGCCATCACGCTGCGAGGATTCCGGATCCAAGAGAACTACTTCCGCAACCTCTGCTGGATCAGGGTCTAGGAGTCGTCATCAAGCACCGTATGCATGTAAACTCCTACGAGGTGTTGCACTTGTGACACTCGAGTCGTTTGAGCCATCGGAGTCATTGGAGCCGGTGGAGCTGGAGTTGGTGGAGCCGTCCGAGTTCAGAATGACCTTTAGGTTGACATCGATACGACTACATCAACCACATTGTCTTGAACGTTGATAAAGCTTTTCAGTCTTCGAGGGTAAGTTTCGAAAAACCCCTCCCGTTACTATATTACTAATAGATAGATCCTATCATTAGGATTGTTCACGTAGAAAAATTATTGTTTTTAGTCGCTAAACCTCAACAGTGGTATCAGAGCTAGATCTATGCATAGTATTGTTAGTACGGGTAGAACACACGAGTTGTAGCGTGTGGGTATTGATTTTATAGTTGTGCATACTGCGGTAATGCTTGTGCATGCTGCGGTAATGCTTGATGAAGCGGTCCCCAACCGACTTTACGCGTTCATTCGCGAGACTGGTCCACGCTTGAGATACGGTTTGTACCATATAAAGTGGCCTAGGGGGTGTCTATCTCTCTCGCATTAGTTGGTACTCCATTTTCAACAGAGGGACCCGAAAGTTGTATAGTATAGACAACTATTTAATCAATTTTGTGGTTCATGTTTGTAGGTAAGAAATGGTTCTTATGCGAAAGTCCTAGCAGCCACGTAAAATATGCAAAAGATAAAGTAGAGGCGTCTAACTTTATTTTGCAGGGGCTCGTGATATGATATGGTCAAAGTAAAGGTAAAAGTAGTTTACTTTCCTATTGCTAAGTTGTAGTAATAGGATGGTGCTATCAAGGGTTTGGCACCACACGCCGGAGCGCATGATGGAGATCATGGCGCGACAATCTACGGCCATGTCATGTCACACTTATTTACATTTGATGTTAATTGTGTGTATCTTGTTTGTGCTAGTATTAGATACTCGATGGTAACATTAATAGGATGATCCCTTAATATAATATCAATATTGTTTCTCCCTTAGTGTGTATCGCCAAGAAAATTCTCCGTTATGAGGCTCGCTGTGACGACCGGGTGTCAAACATATCTGCATTCGCATACGATGGGTGACATGCGTATGATTACTCGGGTGCTTACGTTTTGCTGTCCTGGCTGTATAAAGGCTCACGTCCCATGAAGACTCAAGATGATGGCCCAAGAAGCATTCGAAGGAAGCTCTAGTTGTATTAGATAAGGAAATAGGAACTGACATTGTGTTTGTGTTGTAATCGTAAATATGTAACCTATCCGTATACGGCTTTGGGACCTGGCCTATTATATATAGACCGGGAGAAGCCAAAGGAGGGGTAACCAAAAACTCCCAAGCAATTTATAATAGCTTTGTTCATCAATAATCAGGCGACTTCGACTCCCTTGTTTGCCTGACATCCGACAAAATCCCCAGCGTTCTCTTTTTCATAAAACCCTAAGTCCATAACCATGGACATTGCCGAGATTACTGAAAGGGCATTTATGCCCTTACTATTATTTTGATGTTTGGTTACAACACTTGGATTAGTTTAATCATCTGTTAAATGTTCCAGGAGATTCCAACTGTCCCAGGTATGGTGCAACAAAGGAAAAAGAACTTCCCTGGGTCAGGTTTTTGCAAGTGACTGGTCCCAGCCGGACTGTCCGGCTGATCCTGGCCGGACTGTCCGGTGGAATTCGGCCGGACTGCCCGCCCAGGAGAAGTGGGCAACTTCTCTGGACACTCAGAACATGTTTTTGGAAACTCTCCGGACACTTTCCGGATTCTGGCCGGAAACTTGGCCAGGCCGGAGTGTCCGGCTGGTCTCGCTCGGAGTGTCCGGCTGGGCTGGACTGTCCGGTTGACATTGGGCGGACTGTCCGGGTCAAGTGGCTCCCAACGGCTCCATTTCCAGGGGGCCTATATAAAGGCCCCTTCTTCTACCTTGGAAGCTGCTCGTCCACCTCAAGAACACCATGTCCATCTGAGCCACCAAATCAACAAGATCTCTTCATCCAACCATCCAAAGTCTTTGATCTTTGGAGAATCGAAGGAGGAGGCCTTGATCTACAGCTTCACCAAGAGAGATCTTCATTTCCCCCTCATTAACTTGAGGGCCCCCATGCTCTAGTGTTTCATTGGAAACCCTAGGTTTTGATTTGGTTCTTACAAGCTTGTCTTTGATTATTTGACAGCTTGCTTGCATTTGGGAGCCTCCAATTAAGTTGTGGATGTGTGCCCCAAACTCGTTGTAAAGGTGTCGGCTTCCACCTCGAAGGTTGCCATATAGTGGAAGAGGTGAATCGAACCCGTTGGGGTGAGGTTCATCGGAGAACAAGGGAGGCCTCTCGTGGCGTAGGTGGTTTGAAACCACCCTCTCTCCAAACGTAGATGTACTTCCCCTCAAAAGGAAGGAACTACGAGAAACAAATCCTTGTGTCTCCATGTGCTCCACTTTGGTTCCTTCTACCCTTTACTACATTTTAGTTATCTAGTTATTGCTTAGTTAGTGCTTGCTTGTCATATAGGTAAATTCACCTTAGTTGCATAATCTAGAGAATTTACCTTTCTTGTCAAACCCTAATTTGAAAAGGAGTAAAAATTGAAGTAGCACCTATTCACCCCCCCCTCTAGGTGCCCATACGATCCTTTCAATTGGTATCAGAGCCTCAGCTCTTTATTCGAGCTTAACCGCCTAAGAGACTATGGGCAACCCAGAGGAGGGAGAAAGTGAGGCTAGCCATTCGGTGACCATGGTAGATCTCAAGAATTTGGAAACAAGCTTGAGCTCTACCTTGGGCAACGAAATCCTACAATTGTGTCAACTCGTTGAGCAACTTGTTAAGGATAAGCAAACCTCACCTCCTCCCTCTCCAGTGGAAACACCACCAAACCCAAAGGCTAATGCTCCGGCAAAGCCTTTGGAGGAAGTGGTAGGGGATGAACATAATTCCACTAACTCCGCCACCAAAAAGGGTGATGGGAAGGAAGAGTTCCATACGGTTCCCGGATGGTACTCTCCTGACCTCCTATCCCTCATCCACATATAAACAATAGAGGAGACCCACCTAAGTTAGCTGCACATACTTTTGCTCAATGGAAAGTGTTAATGAAATCTCATGTGCGCAGCTCTTGCATTGATTTATGGAATATTATTGAAGATGGACTCAAAATTGAGGATCCAACCAACTTGACAAGAAGAGAAGTGGTCAATAGCAAACTCAATGTGACTGCCTTGCATATGATTCAATTTGGGGTGGGGCCAAAGGATTTTTCCCACATTGAGCACTACAACACCGCCAAGGAAGCTTGGGATGCTCTCATTGACTTGTTTGTTGGCAATGAGAGTATGAGGAGAAATAGATATGATGCCTTAAGCAATGAGGCCGAAGGTTTCTTCATGAAGGATGGTGAGGATCATGAAGACATGTATCAAAGACTCAAATCCATAGCCACCACTTTCAGGAATGTTGGCGCCTCTCACATTGATGACGGGTGGATCAAAAGGAAGTATGTGAGTGCTCTCATGCCCTTCGAGCCTACTGACTTGAAGAGTCTCCAAGGAAGACACAACTACCATCTCATGACCTCCAATGAAGTGATGCAAGAGATGGCAGCCTTCAAGGTTGCTGCCAAGAATGCCAAAGATGCCCGTGCTCGTGCCATTGGAATGAGTAGTGGTGTCAATCTTGCCTTGAAGGCCAAGGTTGTGGAGTATGATGAAGATGAAGGAAGTGATGAGGGACCTTCAATGAGCCACCCTGACGATGTCAAGACTGCTCATGGTGAATACATGGCCTTCTATGCAAGAAACTTTTGGAAAGACCCCACCAATGCCAAGATGGAAATGCAACGAAGAAGCAACCCCAATGGGAGAAAAGATAACGGGTCCAAGTTGAGAACTTGTTTCAATTGTGGTGACCGTTATCACTTCGTTGCAGCTTGTCCCTATGAGAAAAGAGAAGATAATGGGGGAAAACTTGTGTTGAAGAAGACCTCCAAAGTTCCATACAAGAAACCCTTCATCAAAAGAAAACCAACCAACAAGAAGTCGGGAGAAATTGTCTTGATCACACATGAAGAGTACTCCTCTGATGATGATGATGATGAGGAGGAGGAGGAGGAGGAAGAAGAGGATACACCAAGTGGTGTGGCGGCTCTTGCCACTACCTCTACTCCTTCATACTCACTCTTCGCCTCTCCAAATGAGAATATCTCCAACAAGAACGTCACTTGCCTTATGGCAAGAGGAACAGAGACCTATGCTTTCGGAGGGTCAAAATGGGTGCTCGATAGTGGATGCACAAGTCATATGACCGGAAGCGCCTCTAGTGTCAAGGAATTGAGACCAAATGTTGATCAAATATCTGTGAGATATGCTGACAAATCAAAGTCTAAGGTAATGGGTTTCGACAAAGTTGTGGTGGCACACGATATTACTCTCGTGGACGTCATGCTTGTTGAGACCCTTGGCTATAATTTACTTTCAGTCCGTGCTCTAGGAAAGATGGGTTTTACTGTCTTCATTGATGTTGATATTGTGATCCTCTTGTGGAGCAAGACTCTAAAGGTTGCTTTCGTTGGGTACGTCGAGGATGACTTGTATGTGGTGGACTTCTCCGGGAAAACCACTACAGGTCTGATGTGCCTATTCAGAAAGGCTGATGTGGGTTGGCTATGGCACCGCCGTCTAGCCCATGTCAACATGAGAACTTTGCAAAGCCTCCACAAGGATGGTCATATTGTTGGACTAAAAGAAAATGTTTGCTTTGCCAAAGATCGTGTTTGTAGGGCATGTGTTGAAGGAAAGATGCATGATTCTCCCCACAAGCCAAAGAACTACATCAAGTCCAAGAGGATCTTGGAGCTTCTTCATGTGGATCTCTTTGGTCCCCCGTCTCATGCAAGTCTTGGTGGGAAGAAATATTGTTTGGTGATTGTTGATGATTACTCTAGATACACTTGGGTATATTTCTTCAAGTTAAAAAGTGAGACCCAAGAGAACTTCATCGACTTCATCAACATGGCTCAATGTCAACATAATGTCCCAGTATTAACAATAAGAAGTGCCAATGGTACCGAGTTCAAGAACTACACATTAAATGGATTTCTTAGTGATGAGGGAATAAAACATCAATATTCCGCTGCATATACCCCTCAACAAAATGGTGTAGCTGAGAGGAAGAACCAGACTCTCATTGATATGGCTAGGACTATGTTGGCAGAATTCAAATCTCCATACAACTTTTGGGCTGAAGCTATCTCCACCGCATGCCATGCATCAAACCGTATCTACCTCCGCAAAGAATTGATCAAGACTCCATATGAGATCCTTACCAGTAACAAGCCTAATGTTTCTTACTTCCGAGTATTCGGTTGTAAGTGCTTCTATCGCATTAAGGGCATTCGTTTATCCAAGTTTGATTCCAAAGCATTAGAGGGTATTTTTGTTGGTTATGGTCTCGAATCCCACACTTATAGAATCTATGACAAGCTCTCAGGGATTGTCATAAAATCTTGTAGTGTGGTGTTTGAAGAATATGATGGTCCCCAAGTGGGGCGTGTTGATGTTTGTGATGTAGATGATGAAATGCCTCAGGATGCCATAGGAAGAATGGGTGCGGGTTTCATCCGCCCTGCTGAGGAACCCCTTATGGTGGATCGAGAAGAACTATGCTCTACTCACGTGGAGCCCTCATCTTCACTACTTCAACAAGCTACCGTCGAGGTGGACAACGACCCATGCCAAAGACAAGTTATGGACCCTCAACCTACTGATCAAGAAGTTGCCTCCAGCCAAGAGGTGGTTGAGTCTCCGTTTGCGAGGATGTCCAGTGGTGCTAAGGCCATTACACAAGCATGATCTATACAAACTGCCATAAGTACAGCTGAATACCTGGCCAGTTGTGGGACTGATCATGACCAAGGTCAATCCTCTCCTTCTCTAGAAGAGAATATTTCCAATGATGATAAAGGTCAAGTTGATGGTCAAGGCGAGGACCAAAATGATGAAGTGATCCCACCAAGAAACAACAAGGAGATCGAAACTCGTCGCCAAGCTAGAATGGATAGAATATTGGAATTAAGAGACCACACTCTTGAGAATGTGGTTGGAGATCTAAGAAGAGGGATATCTACTCGAGATCAATTGAAGAACTTTGGTGAGCACTAAGCACACATTTCCATGGTGGAACCAAAGAAAGTATGGGAAGCTCTTGAAGATTCGGATTGGTTGGATGCAATGCACAAAGAGCTCAACAACTTTGAGAGAAACAAAGTATGGAAGTTAGTTGAAAAGCCTAAAGATTGCCGCAATGTTATAGGCACCAAGTGGATTTTCAAGAACAAGCAAGATGAGCATGGAATTGTGATAAGGAACAAGGCAAGAGTGGTTGCACAAGGGTTCTCTCAAATTGAAGGCATTGATTATGGAGAGACTTATGCACCCGTGGCTCGCCTTGAGTCCATCCGTATCCTTCTTGTCTATGCGGCACATCATAAATTTAAACTACAACAAATGGATGTAGAAAGTGCATTCCTTAATGGTCCATTGCATGAGTTGGTATATGTGAAACAACCTCCAGGATTTGAGGATCCCAACTTTCCAAACCACGTCTACAAACTCGATAAGGCACTCTATGGGCTCAAGCAAGCCCCATGCACGTGGTATGAGCACCTTAGAGAGTTGTTGTTAGATCGTGGGTTTGAGGTTGGGAAAATCGATCCCACTCTTTTTACCAAGAGGGTCAATGGGGAACTTTTTGTATGCCAAAGTTATGTAGATGATATTATCTTTGGCTCATCTAACAAAGCTTTTAATGATGAATTCTCAAAGCTTATGACTGACAGGTTCAGGATGTCTATGATGGGAGAATTGAGAGTATTTCTTGGTTTTGAGATCAAGCAAGTTAGAAGTGGTACATTCTTCAACCAAGCCAAATATACCCTAGATATGCTAAAAAGATTTAACATGAAAGATCTCAAAGGAGCCCCTACTCCCATGGCAACAAAGACTCATCTTGAACTAAACCCAAATGGTAAAGATGTGGACCAAAAGGTATACCGGTCCATGATTGGGTCTTTGCTTTACCTTTGTGCATCTAGACCCGATATTGTGTTGAGTGTAGGAGTGTGTGTAAGATATCAAGCGGCTCCTAAAGAACGCCCTTTGATGGCAGTCAAGAGAATCTTTCGATATTTGGTTCATACCCCAAACTATGGTATTTGGTATCCTAAGGGCTCAACTTTCTCTCTTTGTGGGTACACGGACTCAGATTGGGCTGGTGACAAGGATGATAGAAAATCAACCTCCGGGGCTTGCCAATTCCTTGGGAGGTCCTTGGTGTGTTGGTCTTCCAAGAAGCAAAACTGTATTCTCTTTCCACCGCCGAAGCCGAGTATGTGGCAGCTGCTAGTGCTTGTACACAATTGCTATGGATGAGGCAACCTTTAAAGGAATACGGTGTCCATTGTGACAAAGTGCCTCTTCTATGTGACAATGAAAGTGCTATCAAGATTGCATATAACCCAGTTGATCATACAAGGACAAAGCATATTGAGATTCGTCATCACTTCATTAGAGATCATGTTGCTCGAGGTGATATTAAGCTTTCCTATGTATCAACCAAAGATCAACTTGCCGACATCTTCATGAAGCCACTTGATGAAGCAAGGTTTTGTTTTTTTTAGGAATGAACTAAATATCGTGGATTCTAGGAGCTTGACTTGATCACCTTGCATACTCACCTATATCTTGACTCTTATTTGGTTTAGGTGCAGGCATGGAGATAGGGGGAGTGCGGTTCTAATACATTGGACTATCCCTCCCCCCATAATGCCAACATTAAGAAATTCAATCTGCTTTATATCTTTTAGTGATATGTGAGCTTCATTGATGAGTAGCGGTAATGAACCCAAGGATATTTCTTCGCGTGTCATACCACAATCTCTTACATTGTGGCCTTGGCCACTTCCCTCTTCATATGTGAAGAGGTGGTTTTGACTTGTGTGGTTTGGATCTTAATTTGCCATCTTTTGACAATCTTTGGTTGCTTGGTTTTTCACAGTACAGCTTCTGAATCCCAGGCCTATACTCATCCTTAAACTTGCTCCTCTTGCCACACATTTGTCCAAATATTGTACTTGAAGTGTTTTTTGGTCGTGGGGACCGGAATGTCCGCCCTGTACCGACCGGAGAGTCCGGCATAGCCGGACACTCCGCTTGATACAGGCCGAACACTTCGGCTATTTTCGCCCGGACAGTCCAGCCCCAGCAGTTTCAGACCTGTAAAAGGGGCCGGGGGAAAGTGGATGGTTCAGTCTCCTTCTTCCCCCGACTCTCTTCTCTCCACTCCCTGCTGCTCCCGACCAGGATCTTCACCGGGAGGGATCCTCCACCCCGGATTCGATCGTTGTCGCCAGCCATTGTCATCCCTTTGCCGTCGGGGCCCGTTCCCCTCCGGTGAAGGCCCCCATGGATGCTGGTAGCTCCCGTCCTCATCGCTCTAGGGCCGCTCAGAAATCCCGTCCTAGCTGGTACCGTGACGAAGCAAATGAAGTTCTTGTGGATCCTTCCATGGTCAGGCAGGCTGCTCGTGACCGTGTTGCAGCAAAGCAGGAGAAAGTCAGAAAAGTCAAGAGGGATGAGGCCAAGCGCATGAAATTTGAGTCTTTGGCCACTTTGGCAGATTTGGGCACCGAAGAGTTTGTGGAGATGCGTGTCCAACCATTCTATTCTTTGCAGTGCACTTCTAAGGATCCTCGCTTCTGGAGGAATGAGCAGGCCTTGCTCTTCTCTGAGGTATTTTCTGCTTTCAGGACTCCGGTGTGCCCTATGCAGTGGTTGGATATTCCAAAGCTCCAGGCACACAGGTACTTTGTGGACGCCCTCTGGGTAACAGAGAAGATGGGACTACACACCATCTTTCAAACAAAAGAAGATTGCAACATTGAGTTGATCCAGCAGTTTTATGCCACAGTGGTTTTTGGGGATACTCCTGATATTCCCCTTGAGTGGATTTCTGGCACTACAAGGTGTCGCTCCAGCATGGCTCAGTTTGCCCATCTCCTTGGTGTGCCTTTCAACCCCAATGTTCCCAGCGGTCTTCGGATGCATGTGCACAGTCGGGCGTATGACAAACAACTTTTGGCTCCTATCTACTCTCAGAATGGTGTGGTTGGCCAAACCATCAATATCAAGCTCATTTACAACATTCTGCTCCGCATGTTCCGCCACACTCTCACTCCCAAAGCGGGCAACAAGGACGAGATGCGGGGTGCTGAGATCAATCTTATGGCCCATGCCCACTCCGTGTATGTTCGCGGTCCAGCCCACCCAGGAGGCACCATAGATGTCATGGACTTCATCTATCAGAATATGTACAAGTGCATCACTGACAGGAAGTGCCCTCTGTTTGCTCCATATGTGATGAATCTCATTGTTGCTCAGGCTCCAGACATCCCACTGCTGTACACTGAGCTTGTTGCTCATCTCCCTGCCAAGTTACAGAGGAAGGGTGCTCCTACCTCCAAGGCACCTTGTGGCTATACCCCTGCTCAGGATATTTTTGAGGATGATGAGATAGATGCCTATGACAGTGATGATGCTTCTGAGGAGGCTTCGGGGGTTGTGACCCGTGGTCCTCGCATGAAGCATGCCAGCAATGCATACCGCTTCACCACCTCCAAGGAGGAAGTGCACAAGAAGGTGAAGAAGGCCTCCTGGTGGAAGAAGCTTCTTCTTTGCCAGAACATTGACATTCGCCATGCTCAGTACGATGCATATAAGGCAAACAGGAACGTGATGAAGGAACTCAAGCGGATCAACCAACCTATGGATGTTGATCCTTCTCAGCAGTAGTCGTCTGATGGCACACTCTCATATGGTCACTAGAGTCAGGGTCGTGTGGATTGGTCCATGTTTGAGGATGTATCTTCTTCTTCTCGCCCTCACGGCCAGAGCTCTACTCAGGAGGATCAGGATGGCGAGGACGAGGACGAGGACGAGGATGAGGAGGAGGATGACGACGACGACTAAAGTGGCTAGAGTTGGCTGTGGGGCGCTTTAGTTGTGCTCTTTTCCCTTTTTGGCGTCTCGATGCCAAAGGGGGAGAAGTAGGTTGCTATCGGGGATTTGCATGGGTACACGAGCTTCACGTTATTTCGATTTTCCTCTTTGAAGCTTCGTGTCTTTATCCTACTCTTTGAGTACTTTGTTGTGTTGAACTCTGTCTTGTGTGTTGAGATTTGCCTACCCGGTTGTGTTAAGTAACTATGTTATATCTATGTCTAGCTTATTGATCTAGTTGTGTTTATATATCATATATCATGTCACTTATTGCTAGCTGCAAAATCTTGTGAGGGTGTAATCCTATGGTGTGTGATCATGCATTCAAATACAAAGCAAGAAGTGGTCACACATCTAGGGGAGCCTCGATATATGATTGTATTTCTCCACTTGTGAACATTTATAGCTATCCCTTTTTGCAAATCCTTGGGTTGTCATCAAACACCAAAAAGGGGGGGATTGAAAGGGCATTTATGCCCTTACTATTATTTTGATGTTTGGTGACAACACTTGGATTAGTTTAATCATCTGTTAAATGTTTCAGGAGATTCCAACTGTCCCAGGTATGGTGCAACAAAGGAAAACGAACTTCCCTGGGTCAGGTTTTTGCAAGTGACTGGTCCCAGCCGGACTGTCCGGCTGATCCTGGCCGGAGTGTCCGGCCTGGCCGGACTGTCCGGTGGGATTCAGCCGGACTGTCCGCCCAGGAGAAGTGGGCAACTTCTCTAGACACTCAGAACAGGTTTTCGGACACTCTCCAGACACTTTCCAGATTCTGGCCGGAAACTTGGCCAGGCCAGAGTGTCCGGCTGGTCTCGGCCGGAGTGTCCGGCTGGGTCGGACTGTCCGGTTGACATTGGGCGGACTGTCCGGGTCAAGTGGCTCCCATGGCTCCATTTCCAGGGGGCCTATATAAAGGCCCCTTCTTCTACCTTGGAAGCTGCTCGTCCACCTCAAGAACACCATGTCCATCTGAGCCACCAAATCAACAAGATCTCTTCATCCAACCATCCAAAGTCTTTGATCTTTGGAGAATCGAAGGAGGAGGCCTTGATCTACAACTTCACCAAGAGAGATCTTCATTTCCCCCTCATTAACTTGAGGGCCCCCATGCTCTATTGTTTCATTAGAAACCCTAGGTTTTGATTTGGTTCTTACAAGCTTGTCTTTGATTATTTGACAGCTTGCTTGCATTTGGGAGCCTCCAATTAAGTTGTGGATGTGTGCCCCGAACTCGTTGTAAAGGTGCCGGCTTCCACCTCGAAGGTTGCCGTATAGTGGAAGAGGTGAATCGAACCCGTTGGGGTGAGGTTCATCAGAGAACAAGGGAGGCCTCTCGTGGCGTAGGTGGTTTGAAACCACCCCTCTCCAAACATAGACGTACTTCCCCTCAAAAGGAAGGAACTACGGGAAACAAATCCTTGTGTCTTCGTGTGCTCCACTTTGGTTCCTTCTACCCTTTACTGCACTTTACTTATGTAGTTATTGCTTAGTTAGTGCTTGCTTGTCATATAGGTAAATTCACCTTAGTTGCATAATCTAGAGAATTTACCTTTCTTGTCAAACCCTAATTTGAAAAGGAGTAAAAATTGAAGTAGCACCTATTCACCCTCCCCTCTAGGTGCCCATACGATCCTTTCAGTTACCCCTCATCAATTGGCACTGTCTGTGGGAATCCTGAACGCTGGAGTCATGGATTCGGCGGACCCCTTTTCATCAAGCAACAATCCAACGAAAGCGGCACCATGCCTACTCACTCCTGTTTTGGTACCGGCCAATTTCAACGGCGGATCCGATCTCATCATCGGAAGTTTCCACTATCAAGTGGAGGATCCCGAAGAACTACACCTCTCGGATCCGATCTCATCGGGAACATCGGTCGAAAAATCTGCGCCTACGGCAATACCTGCATCATCTGCCAGATCATCCGCAGAAGATGTACTCCCGGCAGAGAAAGATAAAGAAAACAATGAAAATACAACAGATCTAGGGGATCTTGATGGTCTTTACAACGATCTCTCCCTTGGGTCAGGCTCCTAGCCAACTACGCCATGTGAACCAAGTTCGATAAACACGGAACCCAACAAAAGTGGAGAAAGTATCGACTTCGGAATTAGGATGGCCGAAATCTACCCAAAACAGGAACCGATGGACTTCACTGATCCCTAAAACAGTGTCTCCCTTGAATCCGGCAATGATGCCACTAGTCTACACATGATGCACCACCAAGTGCGTGTGATCATCGGGGACCCTTCAACGCAGCGCGACTCTAACAATAACCCTATTCTTAACCTCGATGATATTATGTCAGATGACAATGCAGGAAACCACAACAATGAAGGAAATAACGGGAATAAAGGAGACTAATACGTTGTAAACGTATCTATAATTTTTTATGTTCCATGCTTGTTTTATATCTACTTTCTTATGTTTTGTGCATACTTTGGAGTATTTTTACACATTCTCTGGAACTAACCTATTAGCAAGATGCCACGGTGCCAGTTGTCTGTTTTCTGCTGTTTTTGGTTTCAGAAAAGCTAGTAAGGAAATATTCTCGGAATT
This sequence comes from Avena sativa, assembly GCA_916181665.1. Classification (NCBI taxonomy): domain Eukaryota; kingdom Viridiplantae; phylum Streptophyta; class Magnoliopsida; order Poales; family Poaceae; genus Avena; species Avena sativa. The sequence continues at coordinate 225,550,529 of OV702291.1, forward strand.
GGACCGGAATAAAGCCCAAGTCAATATTTCACTAGAAGGAATACAGAGTCCGGAAGGGAGACGAATAGGGGAGCTAGGGCGGCCACACCCTAGGGTGGCGCGGCCAGCCCTAGTCGCGCCACCACCTGCTGTGGCCCCACTGGTACTCCATCGACCTTGCCCCTTCGCCTAAATATATCCTCCGGGATGAAAATCCTAAGGACACGATCAAAATTCCATGAAAGAGTTTGTAGCCGCCGCCATCTCCATCCCTAGATCAGGAGGGATCTGAAGCTCTTCCATGTACCCTGCCAGAGGGGAGAGATCACCCCGGAGGCCTTCTTCATCACCATGACTGCCTCCGGTGTGATGCGTGAGTAGTTCATCCCTGGACTACAGGTCCATGTAGTAGCTAGATGGTTGGTTCTCCTCCTTTGTGCTATCATGTTTAGATCTTGTGAGCTCCATTCATGATCAAGATCATATATTTGTAATCTTACATGTTGTGTTTGCGGGGATCCGATGGATATTGAGATGCTATTTCAGATTGATTATTGATTCTATCATGTCTATGTTATTTGTGATCTTGCATGCTTTCCGTTGTTAGTAGTTATCTTGGCCGAGTAGATGCTAGCAACTCCAAGAGGGAGTATTTATGCTCGATAGTGGGTTCATGCCTCTAGGAATCTGGGGAAGTGACAAAAATCTCTAAGGTACTAGATGTGTTGTTTCTACTAGGGAGAAAACAACAATCCTTTGTTCATAGAACAATCGTATTGTTTACTTTACACACTTTGCTTAATGCAATTATCTGTTGCTTGCAACTTCATACTGGAGGGGGTTTAGATGATAACCTGAAGGTGGATTATTAGTCATAGATGCAGTTGGATTACGGTCTATGTATAATGATGTAATGCCCAATAAAATCTCATAGGAGTCAAGATGATTAGTATATGCATGTATGCTTTCTCGGTGTCTGTCAATTGCCCCGCTGTAATTTGTTCACCCAACATGTCAACTATCTTAAGGAGAATCACCTCTAGTGAACTATGGACCCCGGTCCATTCTTTTACCATCAATCTACAAGCTATTTACTGTTTTTTGTTTACTTTCTGCAAGCAATTACTATGTTCCACACAATACGTTTAATCCTTTGTTTTCAGCAAAACCGGTGAGATTGACAACCTCACTGTAAGTTGGGGGCAAAGTTCTGTGGTTATGTTGTGCAGGATTCCAAGTTGGGAACAACACCTTGGAGGTGTTTCCTTGCTCCTACTAGTTCGGTAACCTTGGTTTCATAACTGAGGGAAAACTTGTTGTTGTGCTCATCATACCTTCCTCTTGGGGTTCCCCAACGAGCTCGATACATTTTGAGCCAACAATCAAGCTTTTTCTAGCGCCGTTGCGGGGGAGTGCTGGCTCGTGGTTGATATCGAGCTCGTTGGGGAACCCCAAGAGGAAGGTATGATGAGCATAGTAGTAAGTTTCCCTCAGTTATGAAACCAAGGTTATCGAACCAGTAGGAGCAAGGAAACACCTCCAAGGTGTTGTTTCCAACTTGGAATCCTGCATAACACAACCACAGAACTTTGCCCCCAACTTACAGTGAGGTTGTCAATCTCACCGGTTTTGCTGAAAACAAAGGATTAAACGTATTGTGTGGAAGAAAGTAATAGCTTGCAGAAAGTAAACAGAAAATAGTAAAAAATTGTAGATTGATGGTAAAAGAAAGGACCGGGGTCCATAGTTCACTAGTGGTGATTCTCCTTAAGATAGATGACATGTTGGGTGAACAAATTACAACGAGGCAATTGACAAACATCGAGAAAGCATACATGCATATACTAATCATCTTGACTCCTATGAGATTTGATTGGGCATTACAACATTATACATAGACTGGAATCCAACTGCATCTATGACTAATAATCCACCTTTAGGTTATCATCCGAACCCCCTCCAGTATTAAGTTGCAAGCAACAGATAATTGCATTAAGCATTGCATGTAAAGTAAACAATATGATTGTTCTATGAACAAAGGATTGTTATTTTCTCCCTAGTTGCAATAGCACATCTAGTACCTTAGAGATTTCTGTCACTTCCCAGATTACTAGAGGCATGAACCCACTATCGATCACAAATACTCCCTCTTGGAGTTGCTAGCATCTACTCGGCCAATATATCTACTAACAACGGAGAGCATGCAAGATCACAAATAACAAAGACATGGTAGAATCAATAATCAATCTGAAATAGCATCTCAATATCCATCGGATCCCCGCAAACACAACATGTAGATTACAAATAGATGATCTTGATCATGAACGGAGCTCACAAGATCTAAACATGAAAGCACAAAGGAGAAGAACCAACCATCTAGCTACTACATGGACCCATAGTCTAAGGATGAACTACTCACACATCACACCGGAGGCTTGCATGGTGATGAAGAAGGCCTCCAGGGTGAATTCTCCCCTCCGGCAGAGTGCCGGGAAGAGCTTCAGATCCCTCCCGATCTAGGGATGGAGATGACAACGACTATAGACTCTTTAGTGGAATTTTGATCAGGTACTTAGGGTTTTTGTATCAGAGGTATCTTATAGGCGAAAGGGGAGGCCGAGGGGGTGCCCAAGGCGGCCACACCACCCCTGGTGCGGGCCAGGCCTAACCGCGTGGCCAGGTGGTGTGGGCGCCCCTGGCCCCTCTCCGTCTCGTATTCTGGCTCCGTGCCCCCCTCGGTGAAATATTGACTTTGGATTTTGTCCCGTCCAATTCTGAGAATAATCATTTTCTGACTTTCCTGGAACCAAAAAAGCAGAAAACAAGCAGCTGGCACTGTGGCATCTTGTTAATAGGTTAGTCCAAGAAAGTGTATAAAAGGTACTCCAAAGTGTGTACAAAACATAAGAAAGTAGATATAAACCAAGCATGGAACATCAAAAATTATAGATACGTTTGCAACGTATCAACATCCCCAAGCTTAACTCCTGCTCATCCTCGAGTAGGTAAGTGATAAAAAGAAAGAATAATTTTTGAGGTGACATGCACCATCATAAACTTGATCAAAGTATTTAGAACATTGATAGATGGGATCAGAGTACTTCAACATAGCATGAAAGATAAAGGTCTAACAATAAGACATAGCAACTATGTTGTAACATGAAAAGGCACAAACAAAAGATTCATGAATAACAATGCTTTGCAAGACGTTTGTTTGTTTCACATAAAGAAAACATAGCATAGTGGCATTCAGCTTGTCCCTCATAATGTAGCAAATCATAATTGCATAGGACACCTTCAAAGTTTATAAAGGTGACTAGATACAAATAGTTTAAGAACAAGCAATATCAAAGTTATGTATCAATCAACAAATCTTGGGACAATGCACATAGAACTAAGAATGGCCACTAAGCTCTCTCAATAGGTGCATAAAGATAGAAGATGGAGACTCAACATAAAAGTAAAAGAAAGGCCTTCATAGAAGGAAGCAGGGATTCAAGTCTCATAAAGAGCTTCCAAAAATTATGGTACTTATTAGCTTTCAGCTCTCATTGTCCCTATCATAAGCATCTTGAAGTGATTAAAGTTAAAGTGAACAAACTATGGAGTATATGCTTGACAAAGTATAAGTTGGAAATCTCATGTCCCTTGAATACGAGGGCCGCTCCTCATGCTACTCAAGTTTAGTTACCGGTAAGTTCTTGTCATAGTAAGTACATGTGTATCATAGAGAACCGCCAACGGGGTACCCCTTGCCCGATGATACGGAAGAATCCCCATATCAAAATGACAAGGCAAGCAGACAATGAGCATCTTAGCAATCTTCTTATTTACCATGGGAAAATGGTGTTTTTTCTCTCTTTCCTCTTTTCTCATCTCTTTTTTTCTTTTTTCTCAATCTCTTTCTTTTTTTAAAGAAGAATGCTTCATAGATTGCTCATTATGGTTACACTGCAGGTTTCCACCATGATTAGGCATCGATTAGACTGGCAACCCAGGCGTTTCTCTAACACACATACATAACTCCATGGACTTACAAGCTCCCCTTTCATTTCACACCGGCGACATCGATAGACAAAATAGCATGATATCAACTAGGTACAATGTACAAGTGCAATGTTGAAAGCGTTCCCCATGACAGCGTGGTTCTGCTAATCCCCAACATATAAGTGCAAGCATATACAACATAGACGATTCAATGGTTCAAGTTTATTAGGGGCAAGAAATTGTAAAGTGTGCCATAAAGTTCATGAGAGCTTTAATCACTAGTTTTCTCATAACAAGTTTAATTCGGAAGGTAGATAAAACCATGATTATACTTGGAATAGCAAATGCTAATAGGTAGTTATGGTGGACTCTTTGGAATAACTTGGTTTTATTTGGAGTTGGATGCATGAGTGGAACTCATACTTGGTTATGGACGCTAGCAAAAGACTAGGAGCGACCAACTAAGAGAGCAATAATGGCCATAATCATGCAAAGCGACAAAACATCATTAATCAAAGCATAAAGTGATACTACAAGTTGAAAACTAAAGGATCATAAAGGGTATGGTGACTTGGGATAGTCATAACATGGTGTGAGCATGCGCTAAGTCAACCCAAATAAAGCATCAAAGGAGAATACCACAATACTATGCTTTAATATGTTAAAACAACGCATGATTCTTTCAAGGCACATTAAGCAATCTCAATTGTTTATAACATGTCATGCTAAAGAAAAAAATCACTAAGCATAAAGCCAAAACAATATCAAGCATGACATGACAAAGCATAGGCCATAGTCAAAAACAAGCTCTTTTTACCACTTAAGCATGAACTTTTCCTACTCTTTTCCAAACCAAACCGAACTATTTAAAAACTAATGTATGAAAGAGGGGGTCCAACCAATTTATTCAAGCAAACTAAGAAAACCAAGCAAATGAGAACGAAGACGCTCCAAGAACAACACAACTTGACACGCGTGGCATACCCAAGCTTGAGCTTTAGTCCATTCTTCATCTCATTACATCATTCTCTCCATACACCTGAATTTTTTTCCTTCATACAAAACTTCACACAATATTTATTAGCAACATTAGTGTACTCAAGATAATAAGTCTTTGGGTTCAGTTTCAACACCAATAAAACTTCCATAAAAACACAAGCTATTGTAGAACTTCTGTAACATCCCAATTTCAGCAACCCTGATTAGTTGTCCAGAATGCAAAAATTAGGGAGAACAAAAACTTTTTCTTGTTCATTGGTGCAGTGTTTGCTTGGGTTTGTTTGTGCTTATGCATATGAATGTGTATTAGATGATATACTCCTTACCTTAACACCAGTTGACAAAAGCTACTTCCCAAAACAGTCTTGGCTTAATTTCCATATTCTCAAATGTTCTGGAATTTCAAAACATGAGACAAGATGCTTATGTAACCAAAACTATTTTTGTAACTTCTATTGACAAAACTATGGAGAGTTATATAATATAATCTCCTTATGTTTTCAAGTTAGAACCTTCAACCACTCTTACCTCTAGGATCTCCAAAACCTTTTTGTAAGCTTTTGAATTCTACTCTTGTTAGAGATACCAAGGACCTTACCTTGTTCAAACTCCAACCTATTCAAAATACCCATACTTACCTCAAGCTAAGCTTGGTGGTAACCCCACTAGTGGTTGATTTGTTTGTAATATGAGTTGCCTTGATCTGCTGTTTGAATTGCCTGCTTAGGAGATAGTATGAGCTACTCTAGGAGCTCATCACTAGGATCAAGATGTCTCCAAATAATCCCACCCTAAGCAAGAATACAACCTGGATCTGATCCCTAGCTACTAAGTGATCATCTAAAACTCTTAACCAGATCAATTCTGAAGAAATCCCTTCTAGAAGTTTCCAAGTCAATGAGGACCAATATCAAGCATGGATCCCTTCTACTCAATCTACACTTCAACCACATCCACTTGATGATGCTTTGGTACCTTGCAACCCATCAAAATCATCACCACCCACATTCTAGTCAAAAACCCTAAATCTTCCAAATTTGGCTGTCTGGAAATCTGTTTCCAACATCACCTTTTTGAATGACTCCCTTTCTCAACCCTTGTGCATTTTTGGTAATGCACTTGAACCATCCTGTTAAGCATCCTAAGTACTAACAAGGCCCACTCTTTCCCTTGGTTAGATCATCCTCCAACCCACTTGCTCTTGATGGTTTTGCAGGCAAGAAAATAACTATCCCTGCAAATCTAGTCAACATGCCTACTTTGATAGAAGCTCACACCACCATCCAACCTTCTATGGACCAAATCTTTGCATGGTTGTGTTCTACTAATATGGGTCTATCAATATATACTTCACTTGTTCCAAGTGGATCCTTGTGCTTCTTAAACCCACAAGGTTTTGAAGGCTAGTTGATAATCTACTTTGGTAGGCTTATTTTATTCAAAGTTTGAAATTAATCCTCGGTGAACTCAAGCCAGATCAATCTCAAACCTCTATACCATGTTGATGTACACCACTTGGTCTATCTATCCATCTACCCCATGCCCCAAGGGGAGATATGAACTCCAAGATACACCCATGTTTTGATAGTATGAAATTAACATCACCATAGATCCTTAATCTAGGGTATTCCACCAAAATCAACTTGGATTCTCCAATCCCAAGGTTGCAAATGCTTGCTACACATTGTTTACATCATCTAACTTGGTCACCAAGATTTATCAAATATTATCCCTAATTATTATGGCTCCAAATCTATTTATTTCCTTTAATAGACAAAATCTCAAAACTCCTACTACAAAGGAAAGTTTGGTTTTTGCCAAAACACTTCCCCAACTTTTGACTCAATTGAGGTCCACATATCATACCCCATCTTCCCACTTCAAAAATAAATATTTTTGAAGAGCTTTATTATTTCTTTTTGTCCATTTTCTTAAATGGCTGAATTGGAATAATAATTGTTTTAAATACTTTTATCTTCCAATAAATTCTGGGAAAATTATCCAAAGTGTGTAATCATATTTAGGACCATCTCAAACCAAAAACCCAGCTTCCCCAATTCAAAAATCTCAAGTGAACTCAATAGAATAGATTTAGCAGTTTTAGATTAAATATTATAATCATGATCTAAAATCGTCCAATAAATCCCAAATAATTCCATGAGGTATGTCTTAACCCCACCCATCTAGCAGCATCACTACCTCCTCTCGCTAAGTTCAAAGTTTGGAACCTTTCTTCATGATCATTAAAATGGATAAATTGACTACCTTGACCAATCTTGAATCAAACCTCATACAAACTCCATCAAACCTTACCTAGTAAGCTTGCACAGCAGTCACCACCCCTCTGGATGACATCACTGTAGCCCTGCACTGTAGTGTCACTATTCACCCTTTGTCTCATGTGTTTGTTGCAAAGGAGACACAAGGCTAGGCCTTTTTTTCTAGCCAATTAAAGTCTTGCAGCTGCTACACCCCAGCCTCTCTGTCACTTAGCACGACCCAGAGCACCACCGTCTCTCTCCCCAAACCCCACATGATAGCCTCTCAAGCTTTCCCTAGCCCTTCCCCTCCTATTTCTTTACCACACCCGAGTGGAGTAGAGGAGCAGCACCCTTGCAGTGTAAGACTCCTCCTATCACTCCTCTACCCTCTTTGACTCATCTGCACGAGCTCCACCACCCCCACACCGTCCAATAAGAGGGCCATGGACAGACCCTTGCCTTATGTGAGCTTGGTGCACCATACTCCCTACCTCCCTTGCTAAATAGGCCAGAGGCCGGTGCTGCCTCTCCCATTCCCTCATTTCACCTCCCTCTGCTCCCACCTACCCTCCCCATAAGTCCCCTCTCCTCCTACAGCTCCACAGTGCAGAGGAGAAGGAGAACTCTCCCCCTCTCGGCCATTTCCAAGATTTGGCCCGTGTACTCCCTCCTCTGCTCCTACCCCTCTGCATGTCACCATACCAAGACCTCCTCGTCACCCTATAGCTAACACCGTCTTGTCTTCCGAGCAGCAACCCCAGCAGCGCTCTCCGGCGAACCTCTACGGTTTCTGCCTCGGGCGCCGATGTGCTGGACGTTTCCTGCCACCAAAACCCCTGCTTCCGCCCACCGTTAGGGTCAGCCTCGCGCGCCGCGTTGATCTCCCCCATCCCCGGCGCTCCTCGGATCTCTGGTAAGCTCCACCATGCTGCTGGATCCCCTCTAAGATTTTGGCCGCCGCCCTGCCTGTCTCACCGGGGACGATGAACCCGTGTCGCAGATCCCTACTTGATCCAACGGTCGTGGTCTCTCAGTACCGGTTCGAGCTCCACGCTCACTAGCGGTCGGACCCCACCTGGTGGGTTCAAACCAGGTCTCCCGCGCACCGGTGCCGCCCGGGTGGGCTAGGATTTCCCTCCGTGGCCCATCTCAGTACAAGGTCCGGCCCGTGTCGTCCCTCTTCCTTTTCTTTTGCTAAAACTTTTCCAGATCTGTTAAATAGCGGCTCAGTTTGAAAATGTTATATACCCTCAAATGATCTGATAAAAATTTCCTAGGACATCTTAGGGTTTTGTCTATCCTGCTGTACCAAAAGTTTGGCCAACTACCACTAATATCTCCTCTGTAGATTTATTTACCAAGAGGTACCCTTTCCAGTAAATAAATCCCTCAGGGACCTACACATCCCCAAAATGGATTAAACCAAGTTCCTTTGAAAGTATACCCCTAGGCCTAACATCTAGCATTTATCTCATGTCAAGGTGAACTCTAGTTTGCTTGTCGCAAAAATAAGAAAAACTATTAGTTTATGCCCTTAGGAATTTCCCTAGACCAAACCATGAGTGGTTTTAACCTCATTCCAACTCTCTGTGGTGTGGTACACGAAATACTACCAAAATCCAGGATACCAAGATTTATTGAGCTTCTGAGGATTTCTAATGAATTAAACATTTCTGTCCATAGTATTATCCCTAGATAAATCATCACAGTAGTTCCACCACTCCAAAAAGGTTGATTCCAATTTATACAGAAAGGTATTAGAAGTACTTAACAGATGTCCTTGGTTTCATATCAATATCTGCTGTATAATTAATCTGGTGAAAAAGACAAATTGCCTCCAGAACTGCCTTTGGGAATTTCCTGAGGGCATTCTTGTAATTATTTTGGAGCGATTCCAACTCTCAGTGAACAAGTACATCAAACCTTATGTAACCATCCAAGGAAATAATTTTTGGAGCTCCAGAACTCTTCTGGTGATTTATTTCCTAAAACTAGAGTAGTTCCCACTAGAAAATTCATTATAAATCTATGGAAATTGATGATTTGCTGAAACCACTTTTGTTGGTTTCATTTTATCAAATCCTATATGTTGGTATCATTTTTACCCCATGGTATCATACATAATATGTCCTAGGTCCAAAACCCCCTCTTAGGTAGTTCCTCGACAATAAACCCTAAGGGATGTTCATCCCCTTCTCCAAAGCCATCTCCACCTCCTAAATCCAATCCTCTCAAAACCATCTGAATCTTAATTTATTCAGTGCTTGTTGTATTGTATTGGTGATTGTATGCCTTGTATTGATTGTGCCCTTTTGTTTGTTTGCATGTGTTCCCTATCGACAATAGTTGCGATTATATCGGAGAGCAGAAGAAGTGGTATTTATATTTGGTATTGGTATTCTGGGTTATATAAAGAAGAAGTCTAGGGACATTTATGCCATATTGCTAATCTTAGGAAAGCCACCTTCTTGCTCATAAGCCTTATCCCACTGTTTTACTTATGCATGTTTTATCTACTATTTATTAAAACTGCATCGTTTTACTATATGTTGATGTATATATGGTAGTGGTTTGGCTCCTCCGAACTATTACACTTGTGTACTACTAAGTACGACCCCCTTGGTGACACCTACTTGTCCCTAGAAGAATAGGTGGTGTATTACACCATACCCATTGGAGACCCCGTTTTAGCCGAAGCAAAGAAAAACTAGAGGATGGGAAGATCCCGGAAAAAGTTTACAAAATGTTTTATGATAAAACCTTGGTGAGGTGGGACCTCCCAAGAGATGTTGAAAAAGAAGAAGATTTTGTTTTACAAAATGCTGAAGGAAAGATGGAGGAAAAAGGTTTACAAAAACGCACCCGGTTCTTTGCAGTTTTGCTAGAATAATTAACCTGTGCAACCACATTACTCTGGTATGGGGCAAGGCTGGATTTGATGTTTGTTTATTCTGGTATAAGCTGCCTCGTAACTACTACAGGGGATCAGGGATCCCTGGAGGGTGGGCCTTCTCCGATAAAAGTCCATGTGGGACATCGACCTGGAGAAGGAACGGAGGGTCTGCTGGCCTCCACGTGTTACTATGAGCCCCTCATTGAAAGCGCACACTTGAGAAGTGGAAAAAGCGCTCCGGTTGGTCCTCGATACCCGACGTCCCAGTTTTGAGGGGATTAACACTCATAGGGTAGGCACTTATATCGTAGTGGGCATACAGAGAGTCTTGATCGGTTACTCGACCCACGATCGGTGAAGATTAGGGTAGTGTACCCGGATGGTGTGGGTAAAGTGTACAACCTCTGCAGAGTGTAAATCTATTCGAATAGCCGCGTCGGCGATCATGGACGGTTGGGAAGGTTGCTGTAGAGCGGTCCTGGTTTTGTTTTCAGAGGATTTCGGAAAAGCAAAGGCTTTGAAAATATTTTGACCATGGGATGGTCGAAAAGGAGAAAGGTTTTGACCATGGGATGGTCAGAAAGGAATGAAAGGAGTTCGGTCGTGGGACGACCGGGGGAAAGGAATAAATGGGTGACCCAGTCCTAATGTTTTTTCAAAACTTTCCAAAAAGGTTTCCAAAATGCTCTACAAAAGTTTTCAACAAAGATATGTAGATGCTATATCTACAAGAGAAACTATTTGAGAAAAGAACCTATCTTGGAGCCCTCCTACTACCACATCCATAATGCATATCCTCTTGTTATTATTGTTATTTTAAGGTGGTTTGTGAGTACATTCAAAGTACTCACTGGCATTGTCCCTGGCTATTAACTTGGTCAGATATCAAGAAGAAGATGACATTGGCGACTATGCGAGCTAGGATGTTCTCCCTGTCAGTTGCTTGTAGGTTAAGGCATGGCTCTAGCTCTACGCTTAATGAAGTCCCGCTGATGTTGATCAATGTAGCCATGATGGCAAATAAGGTATGACATGTATTCGTTATGTATTGGATGTTTACTTTGATACTTGTCGGTTATGTGCCACGACTAACTGATCATGGGATCATGGTTGTATGCATAACATGGATTCTCGGAGGATTAATCCGGGGGCCCCACAAACTTGGTATCAGAGCCATCCTGACTGTAGGAGAACCTTAGTTAGCATGGTCGCTAGACAGGAAACTTATTTTTGAAAACCCCGACTTTCAAAAACTAGTTTCTCAATGAGTTTCAAAAGGTTCTACTTCTTCTCTTACTCTGAGTAAATACTTTCGAAAATGGTTTACTCCAACTCTTGTCCCCAAACTTCAAACCTCCGGATTTTAAATAACTAGGATCTAGAACCCAGTGAAGGCAATGAGAACAAGATGAAGACAAGCAACTACCAGCAAACACAAGGAGACTACAATATCGCTCTACCAGCGGAACCCTCATAATCAGAAGACCTCAGGTGTTGCACTACCAAGAAGCATCAAAGATACGATGAAGGATTTATCGGCCAGATAGTGACACCAACTCGAAGAAAGACGGTATCTAGGGTCAATAGTCCTAAGAATAGGATTCCCCTACATCACGATGAAGGAAATATGCCCTGAGAGGCAATAATAAAGTTGTTATTATGTATTCCTTATATATGATAGATGTTTATTTTTCATGCTAGAATTGTATTGATCGGAAACATCAATACATGTGTGTTTAATAAACAAAAAGGGTTCCTAGTTATGCCTCTCTTATAGACTAGCTTGTTGATTAACAAGATGATCAAGGTTTCCTGATCATGGACATTGGATGTTGTTAATAACAAGGTCACACCATTGGTGGAATGATGTGATGAACATTCATCCGAAGTATAGCATTACGATCAAGTCATTATGTTTATATTGCTATAACATCATACGAAGTAATCTTTATCCTTAGACCAGGAGATCATGTTAATTGCTAACACCGGAAGAGTATCTTGATAACATCAAACGTCACACCGTAACAGGGTGACTATAAAGATGGGTTCAGTACTACGAAGGTGTTATGTTGAGGCTCATGGATCAAGAGTGGAATTTGTCAATCCCGATGACGGATAGATATACTCTGGGCCCTCTCGGTGATATCACATTGAGATAGCTAGCAAGCAAGTGATGTGATCACTAGAATGTTATATCACGGGAACGAGAAAAGAGTGCATGTCGGTAACGAGATCAAACTAGGTATGGAGATACCGATGATCGAATCTCGGACATGTAATATATCGCGAGACAAAGGGATTTAGTTACAAGCGTTAAAGGTTCTCACGATCATAGAAGTCATCATTGAATGTGTAGGAGTAAGTACGGATCTCCAGGTCCCGCTGCTGATTATTGATCGGAGAAAGGTCTCGATCATGTCTGCATTATTCGCGAACCATAGGGTGACACACTTAAGAGTTACCGGACACCATTTTGGAGCACATATGTTTCAGACGAAAGAATTGCAAAGCGTAGGAATTGTTTCAATAGAAACCGGAAATTGTTTCGGGTGAAATTGCAGAAAGTGGTTTTGCATGTGATATTGAAATATTGCAAGGGGATATATGTGAATGTTTGTTAATTAAAGTAATTAACAAAATTCTGAATTAATTTAATAAAAGAGTTTTATTAAATGAGAGAGCATTAAACTTGGAGAATTTTAATGCATTTAAAGTGGAGACTTTAAAAGGGAATGTGAAGAGGCATTTTAATGTGGAGGGGTTACCTCCACATGAATGGGGGAGGTGAGGGGTCACCCCCATGCGCCGGCCATGGAGAGGAGGGGCACCCCCCTCCTCCTATAAAAGGCCACCCATTCCCTCCTTCATCCTCACACCTCCTTGTGAAGGATCTCTCTCCCCCTCTAGAATTATTCCCCCATGGTCTCGGATTAGCGAGATACATGTTCCCGGTGGCATTTTGTCTGGAAGGAGTTGCTGCTTCCGCTGGATCGCTGGAGCGAGAAGGTGGAGGTTGTCCGGTGGCTTGAACGTGTGTGCGAGTACGGATGCGCTGCTGAGTTGCGGCGCTCGGACTTCCTCACGATCTTGAGATCGGCAAGTGTACGACTACATCAACCACGAGTTCCTACTCGTTAACAAAACTTGTTGTCTTCGAGGGTAAGTTCTCGTTGGATGTATGTCCACCCGTTGCTTTGTACCTAGTAGATAGATCTTGGCGTGTAGTTCACACCGTAGGAATTTTTTTGTTTTCTATGTTGCGGACCCAACAATGGTATCAGAGCCTGATCTATGCGTAGGTGCTTTGCACGGGAAGTACACATATGTTTATATGTGGGCGATGATGATCATGTTATTGCATCTTCTATGTATTTTGGATATTGGTGGCATAGTGGGATGAAGCGGCCCGGACCAACCTTACATTTCATCGTACATGAGACCGGTTCCACGACTGACATACAACTTGTTTTGCATAAGTGGTTGGCGGGTGTCTGTCTCTCTTACTATAGTCAATATCTGATTTACAACGAGTTGCTAATAACTTAGTTATCCTTGTTGTGGTTCATGTTCGTAGGTGAGAACGGTTCTATCTCCGAAAGCCCTAAGCCACGTAAAACTTGCAATTGATAAATTAGAGGCGTCTAGTTTAGATCGTTGCTGGGCTAGTGTATTGATATGGTATTGTTGTAAGTAGATGTATGATAGATACTCTTACAACACATTCAACGTGTAAGTTCCATAGACCTTGGCCTTACACACAAAGGAATGATAGAGATCATACCACGATGCAAATGATAGAGATCAAATGCATGGACCATATCATATCACTTTACACATTAGATGTTAGCATCTTATACTGCTAGTTTGGCGCTTTTGGTAGCATTGTAAGATGATCCCTCATTTAGATATCAAGATAAAATGTGTTCTTCCTTGAGTATGCACTGTTCTATGGATCGTGTTTCGAGACATCACGTGATGATCGGGTGTACTCGACTCTACGCTTTCATACAACGGGTGTAAGACAGTTTTACACACGTGAGTACTAAGGTTCTTACTTGGCGAGCCTAGCATGTACAGACATGGCCTCGGAACACGGACCGAAAGGTTAAGCATGAGTCATATGGTTGATATGATGCCCATATAGATGCTCGCCTTTGAAGCTACACCGACTCACGTGATGATCGGACTTGGTGTAGTGGATTTGGTTCATGTAATCACCAAAAAGGCACGTGGGATGTTGTTTTTGAGTGGGAGTTCATTAGTAATTTGGATTAGTTGAACTCAATCTATCATAAACTTAGTCTAAATAAACTTTACAAATTCTGTTGTAGATGGCACCACCTGCTTTTAATTTCAATGTGTTCATGGAGAAAGATAAACTTGCTGCGAATGGTAGCAACTTCACCAACTGGGCTATGAATTTGAGGATTCTCCTCACTGCTGCACAAAAGCAATATGTGCTAGATGCGCTGCTAGGCCCCCCACCAGCTCCTGATTCCCTTGACGAGGAAAAGAATGTATATGTGACTCGTCAGGAGGACCACAACTTAGTTCATTGCGGCATACTGTATGGGCTAGAGCCAGAACTTCGAAAGCGTTTCAAAAATGGCAATGCCTTTGATACCATGGGAGAATTGAAAATGATTTTCGATACCCATGCTGCCATAGAGAGTTATAATGCTACTGAAAAGTTCTTTAGCTGCATGATGGAGGAGAACAGCTCCGTTAGTGAGCATGTACTCAAAATGTCTGGGTACGCCGATAAGCTTGTGTCCTTGGGAATAACGATTCCCATTGACTTAGGCATACATCATGTTCTCCAATCTCTGCCACCTAGCTACAAGAGCTTCGTGATGAACTATAATATGCAGGGCATGAAGAAGACTCTTCCCGAGCTTCTGTCAATGCTTAAGACTGCAAAAGTGGAGATTAGGAAAGAACATCAAGTGTTGATGATCAATAGGACCACCGGTTTCAAGAAGTACAAGAAAGGCAAGCACAAGGGAAAGAAGGGTGGCAAATTTGTTGCCACGCCTGAAAAGAAACCCCGAGCTGGCCCTAAGTCCGATACCGAGTGCTACTATTGCAAGGGGACTGGCCATTGGAAGCGCAACTACCCCAAGTATTTGGCGGACAAGAAGTCCGGCAAGGCAAACAAAGGTATATGTGATATACATGTTATTGATGTGTACTTGACTAGTACTCACAGTAGCACCTGGGTATTTGATACGGGATCGGTTGCTAATATATGTAACTCGATTCAGGGGCTGCAGAACAAGTGACAACTAGCAAGGGATGAGGTCACAATGCGGGTCTGCAATGGATCAAGAGTTGATGTGATCGCCGTCGGAACGCTGGCTCTCCATATGCCATCGGGATTAGTCATAAACCTAAATAATTGTTATTTGGTGCCTGCACTTAGCATGAACATTGTATCCGGATCATGTTTGATGCAAAGTGGTTATTCGTTTAAATCTGAAAACAATGGTTGTTCGATTTATATGGATAATATCTTTTATGGTCATGCACCTGTGTTGAATGGTTTATTTCTGATGGATCTCGATAGTAATATTACGCATATTCATAATGTTAATGCTAAAAATATTAAACTTGATGATGATATATCTGCATATATGTGGCACTTCCGTCTAGGTCATATTGGCGTTAAACGCATGAAGAAACTCCATTCTGATAGACTTTTGGAATCACTTGATTTTGAATCATTTGATACATGTGAGCCATGCCTTATGGGCAAGATGACTAGAACGCCGTTTTCCGGTTCAATGGAACGGGTGACAGATCTATTGGAAAGCATACATACTGATGTGTGTGGACCAATGAGTGTGTCGGCGCGAGGTGGATATCGTTATTTTGTTACTTTCACGGATGATTTGAGTAGATACGGGTATATCTATTTGATGAAACACAAGTCTGAAACTTTTGAAAGTTCAAGGAATTTCAGAATGAAGTGGAAAATCATCGTAATAGAAAGATCAAATTTCTACGGTCTGACCATGGAGGAGAGTATCTAAGTTACGAGTTTAGCACACACATGAAAGAGTGTGGAATAGTTTCACAACTCACGCCTGCCGGAACACCACAACGTAATGGTGTGTCGGAACATCGTAATCGTACCTTATTGGATATGGTTCGATCTATGATGTCTCTGACTGACTTGCCACTGTCATTTTGGGGTTATAAACTGGAAACAGCTGCATTCACTTTAAATCGGGCACCATCTAAATCTGTTGAAACGACACCGTATGAATTATGGTTTGGAAACAAACCTAAGCTGTCATTTTTTAAAGTTTGGGGATGCGATGTTTATGTGAAGAAACTTCAACCGGATAAACTCGAACCCAAAGCGGAAAAATGCGTCTTCATAGGATACCCTAAGGAAACAATTGGGTATACCTTCTATCACAGATCCGAGGGCAAGGTTTTTGTTGCCAAGAATGGATACTTTCTTGAGAAGGAGTTTCTCGCGAAAGGTGTGAGTAGTCGGAAGGTAGAACTCGAAGAGTTTATTGAACCTTCTCTTCATGAAATAGCGAGTGGCGCAGCACCAGAAGTTGTTTCGGAGTTGACTTCACCTAATGAAGAGAGAGCTAATGATATTGATCATGAAACTCCAAAATAGGAAACTACCGAACCTCGCAGGTCAAGCAGGACACGTGCAACTCCTGAACTGTACGGCAATCCTGTTGTGAATTTCATGGTTGATGAAATGGATGACCCTGCGACGTATGAAGAAGCGATGATGAGCCCGGATTCCAACAAATGGCTAGAAGCCATGAAATCCGAGATGGAATCCATGTACGAGAACCAAGTTTGGACCTTGGTGGACTTACCTCACGATCGAAAGGCCGTTGAGAATAAATGGATTTTCAAAAGAAAAACTGATGCTGATGGTAATGTGACCATCTATAAGGCTCGACTTGTCGCAAAGGGGTTTCGACAAATTCAAGGAGTTGACTACGATGAGACATTCTCTCCCGTAGCGATGCTTAAGTCAGTTAGGATTATGTTAGCAATTGCTGCATATTTCGATTATGAAATATGGCAGATGGATGTCAAAACTGCGTTCCTCAATGGTAATATTGAAGAAGAGTTGTATATGATACAACCTAAGGGTTTTGTCGATCCTAAGGATGCTAATAAGGTATGCAAACTTCAGAGATCCATCTATGGACTGAAGCAAGCATCCCGGAGTTGGAATCTCCGCTTTTATGAGGTGATCAAAGAGTTTGGATTTGTCCAAACTTATGGAGAGGCTTGTATTTACAAGAAAGTGAGTGGGAGCAATGTGGCATTTCTGATATTATATGTGGATGACATATTATTGATTGGAAATGATATAGATCTTTTAAACAGTATTAAAAGTTATCTAAACAGCAAATTTTCGATGAAAGACCTTGGTGAAGCGTCATATATATTAGGCATTAAAATCTATAGAGATAGATCAAGGCACGTAATTGGGCTATCACAGAGTACATACCTTGATAAGATATTAAAGAAGTTTAATATGGACGAAAGTAAGAAGGGGTTCTTACCTATGTTGCAAGGCAAGACATTGAGTAAGACTCAAAGTCCGGCTACGGCAGAAGAAAGAGAGATGATGGATAAGATACCCTATGCCTCGGCCATAGGCTCTATTATGTATGCCATGCTATGTACAAGACCGGATGTGGCACATGCTATTAGTTTGACTAGTAGGTACCAATCTGATCGAGGTTTGGAACACTAGATAGCGGTAAAGAACATCCTCAAGTACTTGAGAAGAACTAGGGATATGTTTCTTATATACGGAGGTGAAGAAGAGCTAATCGCTAAGTGTTATGTTGATGCTAGATTTGACACCGATCTGGATGACTCTAAGTCTCAATCCGGATACGTATTTCTCTTGAACGGAGCAGTAGTTAGTTGGAGGAGTTCCAAACAACCTGTGGTGGCTGGATCAACGACGGAGGCGGAATATGTTGCTGCTTTAGAAGCGGCGCAGGAAGCGGTTTGGATGAAAGAGTTCATTACAGAACTAGGTGTGGTTCCTAGTGCATTGGACCCAATGGTGATCTATTGTGACAACAATGGAGCCATAGCCAACGCAAAGGAACCGAGGTCTCACAAGAATTCCAAGCATATTAAGCGTCGGTTTCACTCCATCCGCGAGCATGTCAAGGATGGAGATATAAAGATTTGTAAAGTACACACGAACCTAAATGTAGCAGATCCGTTGACTAAAGTTCTCCCTAGGGCAAAACATGATCAACACCAGAACTCCATGGGTGTTAGATTTATAACTATGTGAACTAGATTATTGTCTCTAGTGCAAGTGGGAGACTGAAGGAAATATGCCCTGAGAGGCAATAATAAAGTTGTTATTATGTATTCCTTATATATGATAGTTGTTTATTTTGCATGCTAGAATTCTATTGATCGGAAACATCAATACATGTGTGTTTAATAAACAAAAAGGGTTCCTAGTTATGCCTCTCTTATAGACTAGCTTGTTGATTAACAAGATGATCAAGGTTTCCTGATCATGGATATTGGATGTTGTTAATAACAAGGTGACACCATTGGTGGAATGATGTGATGAACATTCATCCGAAGTATAGCATTACGATCAAGTCATTATGTTTATATTGCTATAACATCATACGAAGTAATCTTTATCCTTAAACCATGAGATCATGTTAATTGCTAACGCCGGAAGAGTATCTTGATAACATCAAATGTCACACCGTAACAGGGTGACTATAAAGATGGGTTCAGTACTACGAAGGTGTTATGTTGAGGCTCATGGATCAAGAGTGGAATTTGTCAATCCCGATGATGGATAGATATACTCTGGGCCCTCTCGGTGATATCACATTGAGATAGCTTGCAAGCAAGTGATGTGATCACTAGAATGTTATATCACGGGAACAAGAAAAGAGTGCATGTCGGTAACGAGATCAAACTAGGTATGGAGATACCGATGATCGAATCTCGGACATGTAATATATCGCGAGACAAAGGGATTTAGTTACAAGTGTTAAAGGTTCTCACGATCACAGAAGTCATCGTTGAATGTGTAGGAGTAAGTACGGATCTCCAGGTCCCGCTGCTGATTATTGATCGGAGAAGGGTCTCGATCATGTCTGCATTATTCGCGAACCATAGGGTGACACACTTAAGAGTTACCGGACACCATTTTGGAGCACATATGTTTCAGACGAAAGAATTGCAAAGCGCAGGAATTGTTTCAATAGAAACCAAAAATTGTTTCGGGTGAAATTACAGAAAGTGGTTCTGCATGTGATATTGAAATATTGCAAGGGGATATATGTGAATGTTTGTTAATTAAAGTAATTAAAAAAATTCTGAATTAATTTAATAAAAGAGTTTTATTAAATGAGAGAGCATTAAACTTGGAGAATTTTAATGCATTTAAAGTGGAGACTTTAAAAGGGAATGTGAAGAAGCATTTTAATGTGGAGGGGTTACCACCACATGAATGGGGGAGGTGAGGGGTGACCCCCCATGCGCCGGCCATGGAGAGGAGGGGCACCCCCTCCTCCTATAAAAGGCCACCCATTCCCTCCATCCTCACACCTCCTTGTGAAGGATCTCTCTCCCCCTCTAGAATTATTCCCCCATGGTCTCAGATTAGCGAGATACATGTTCCCGGTGACATTTCGTCTGGAAGGAGTTGCTGCTTCCGCTGGATCGCTGGAGCGAGGAGGTGGAGGTTGTCCGGTGGCTTGAACGTGTGTGCGAGTACGGATGCGCTGCTGAGTTGCGGTGCTCGGACTTCCTCATGATCTTGAGACCGGCAAGTGTACGACTACATCAACCACGAGTTCCTACTCGTTAACAAAACTTGTTGTCTTCGAGGGTAAGTTCTCGTTGGATGTATGTCCACCCGTTGCTTTGTACCTAGTAGATAGATCTTGGCGTGTAGTTCACACCGTAGGAATTTTTTTGTTCTCTATGCTGCGGACTCAACACGCGAGTAGTTAACTCCTTGGTCCCTAGCGTTGACCGTGTTTGCTTGCCTAAGTGCATCCTGTGTTGCTTGATGTGTGCTGTTTGCCGAGGATATTGCGAGCCCCTCGCTCTGTTCGCCTTGTTTGTATGTTCTGGTTTGCTTTGGCCTCTTTAAAAATGTGACTCGAGGAGCGATAACCCACCTAGTAACTCCGGAAACCCCCGTGCTAGATGTCGGTAATGAGAACTAGACTAACCTCTAGAGTATATGAGAGGAAAAGAATCACCAAGAACCTAGAGTTTGACGTCATCAAGACAGAATAACTCAAAGACTTCCCCTCAGCAGGATGGCATACCTCGTCCAACCCGCCTCTCAAAGACTCGTTGATGGCGCAACACTCCCTTGTTCCTCAGTCTTCTACAGCAAGAGTCCCGCTGAAACTGGAAGACTATGACCGAAGGCTCCCCACTACTCACGATAAACCACAAAAATTGGTAACCTAGACAGGAAGTAAAGAACTAACTCCACCAACCTTCGGTATATTAGAGCTTCCGATAGCCCCACTGAGACTAACTAACTCTTAGTCGACCCCCTTGTCCCCAAGCCGACGGGAAATTCCTCACCAAAAAGGGCTAAAATACCCCAAATCCTGAAGATCCGGATGCGCGAAGATAACTCCTCCGAAGCTGGATGTCTCTACTTTGACTAAAGACTAGCCAGAAGCATCGTTAACCGCTAACTTGCCTCGAGCTAACTCCGCTAGGAAACCACACCGACAAGGTTTATCACAATAGAAGGACACTCGAAGACCCTAGATCAAGACTCCGGGAAGATACAGCCTCCCGCTAACAGCAAATCAGCCGTCCAAGACCGAAGCTCCAAACCATTCCCGAAGCACCTTAGTGAAGCTCTAAGGTGGAAAGACTGCGTTTTTCCCACTAAAATATTTAGAAGACTGGCTACCAGAAGATACTTTAGAAAATATCTCTGGATCTGAAGTCTTTCCGCCAAGCAACAACCCGTGAGTTATCCGATGAGAAACTAACTGAAGATTCTACAAAGTCCCTCCGCTACTTCAGCTGAAGACCCACCCGAAGGACTGCCAAACCGCTAAACCCTAGGTCCTTAATGCTTAGAGGATATGAGACTCCAATGACTCCACCAGGCTAAGTATGAATAATAGTAGTATATACGCCCCATAGGACATAGCTTCACTGACACCTTCTGAAGACCTCGACTCCAGGAGAAGGATGGATGACAGTCTTCCAAACTTCATCCAATGACTCCAAGAAGGAAGGACATGTTATCCCCGAGCTAACATAGTCTAATCCTAAGGGTGTCTTTCCCACCAAAAATAGGGTAACCTTTTGCCAGAAGCAAACTCAGGAGTCTCGATCGTAAAGCCGGCAACCAGGATCGCTATGACCATAAGGAAAAGTTGTGAATCCCTAGAGAGAGGTACACCTCAGCTGTAGAATTCTATCCTCCGACGAGTACTCCGTGAAGTCCAGAATCGAGGTAGTCTGCCCAGTCTAAGCCCTCGTGATATGGAGTCCGGAAGGAAAAGAAAGTCCTCCCTCGCAATCGGGACTAGACTCTACTCAACTCTCCGTGCATCCCGGAAGACTAAATCTCAAGTTCATCGACAGAGTAGTCACTTTCAAGGACGGAGTCCGAAGGATAGTAAGCGTAAGACACCTAGTATCAACCCGACTCAAAATCCCCTAACCCTACTCTCCTAAATCTCGGGACGAGATTCTTTTAAATGGGAAAGGTCTGTAACATCCCAATTTCAGCAACCCTGTTAGTTGTCCAGAATGCAAGAATCAGGGGGAACAAAAACTTTTTCTTGTTCATTGGTGCAGTGTTTGCTTGGGTTTGTTTGTGCTTATGCATATGAATGTGTATTAGATGATATACTCCTTACCTTAACACCAGTTGACAAAAGCTACTTCCCAAAACAGTCTTGGCTTAATTTCCATATTCTCAAATGTTCTGGCATTTCAAAACATGAGCCAAGATGCTTATGTAACCAAAACTATTTTTCTAACTTCTATTAACAAAACTATGGAGAGTTATATAATATAATCTCCTTATGTTTTCAAGTCAGAACCTTCAACCACTCTTACCTCTAAGATCTCCAAAATCTTTTTGTAAGCTTTTGAATTCTACTCTTGTTAGAGATACCAAGGACCTTACCTTGTTCAAACTCTAACCTATTCAAAATACCCATACTTACCTCAAGCTAAGCTTGGTGGTAACCCCAGTAGTAGTTGATTTGTTTGTAAGATGAGTTGCCTTGATCTGCTGTTTGAATTGCCTGCTTAGGAGATAGTATGAGCTACTCTAGGAGCTCATCACTAGGATCAAGATGTCTCCAAATCATCCCACCCTAAGCAAGAATACAATCTAGATCTGATCCCTAGCTACTAAGTGATCATCTAAAACTCTTAACCAGATCAATTCTAGAGAAATCCCTTCTAGAAGTTTCCAAGTCAATGAGGACCAATATCAAGCATGGATCCCTTCTACTCAATCTACTCTTCAACCAAATCCACTTGATGATGCTTTGGTACCTTGCAACCCATAAAAATCTGTTTCCAACATCACCTTTTTGAATGACTCCCTTTCTCAACCCTTGTGCATTTTTGGTAATGCACTTGAACCATATTGTTAAGCATCCTAAGTACTACCAAGGCCCACTCTTGCCCTTGGTTAGATCATCCTCCAACCCACTTGTTCTTGATGGTTTTGCAGGCAAGAAAATAACTATCCCTGCAAATCTAGTCAACATGCCTACTTTGATAGAAGATCACACCACCATCCAACCTTCTATGGACCAACTCTTTGCATGGTTGTGTTCTACTAATATGGGTCTATAAATATCTACTTCACTTGTTCCAAGTGGATCCTTGTGCTTCTTAAACCCATAAGGTTTTGAAGGCTAGTTGATAATCTGCTTTGGCAGGCTTATTTTATTCAAAGTTTGAAATCAATCCTTGGTGAACTCAAGCCAGATCAAGCTCAAAACTCTATACCATGTTGATCTACACCACTTGGTCTATCCATCCATCTACCCCATGCCCCAAGGGGAGATCTGAACTCCAAGATACACCCATGTTTTGATAGTATGAAATTAACATCACCCTAGATTCTTAATCTAGGGTATTCCACCAAAATCAACTTGGATTCTCCAATCCCAAGGTTGCAAATGCTTGCTACACATTGTTTACATCATCTACCTTGGTCACCAAGATTTATCAAATATTATCCCTAATTATTATGGCTCCAAATCTATTTATTTCCTTTAATAGACAAAATCTCAAAACTCCTACTACAAAGGAAAGTTTGGTTTTTTTCAAAACACTTCCCCAACTTTTGACTCAGTTGAGGTCCACATATCATACCCCATCTTTGAAGAGCTTTATTATTTCTTTTTGCCCATTTTCTTAAATGGCTGAATTGGAATAATAATTGTTCTAAATACTTTTATCTTCCAATAAATCCTGGGAAAATTATCCAAAGTGTGTAATCATATTTAGGACCATCTCAAACCGAAAACCCAGCTTCCCCAATTCAAAAATCTCAAGTGAACTCAATAGAACAGATTTAGCAGTTTTTGAATAAATATTATAATCATGATCTAAAATCGTCCAATAAATCCCAAATAATTCCAGGAGGTATGTCTTAACCCCACCCATCTACCAGCATCACTACCTCCTCTCGCTAAGTTCAAATTTTGGAACCTTTCTTCATGATCATTAAAATGGATAAATCGACTACCTTGACCAATCTTGAATCAAACCTCATACAAAATCCATCAAACCTTACCTAGCAAGCTTGCACAGCAGTCACCACCCCTTTGGACGACATCACTGTAGCCCTGCACTGTAGTGTCACTGTTCACCCTTTGTCTCATGTGTTTGTTGCAAAGGAGACACAAGGCTAGGACTTTTTTCTAGCCAATTAAAGTCTTGCAGCTGCTACACCCCAGCCTCTCTATCACTCAGCATGACCCAGAGCACCACCGTCTCTCTCCCCACACCCCACATGACAGCCTCTCAAGCTTGCCATAGCCCTTCCCCTCCTATTTCTTTACCACACCCGAGTGGAGTAGAGGAGGAGCACCCTTGCAGTGTAAGACTCCTCCTGTCACTCCTCTGCCCTCTTTGACTCATCTGCACGAGCTCCACCGCCCACACCATCCAATAAGAGGGCCATGGACAAACCCTTGCCTTATGTGAGCTTGGTGCACCATACTCCCTACCTCCCTAGCTAAATAGGCCAGAGGCCGGTGCTGCCTCTCCCATTCCCTCATTTCAACTCCCTCTACTCCCACCTACCCTCCCCACAAGTCCCCTCTCCTCCTACAGCTCCACAGTGCAGAGGAGAAGGAGAACTCTCCCCTTCTCGGCCATTTCCAAGATTTGGCCCGTGTACTCTCTCCTCTGCTCCTACCCCTCTGCATGTCACCATACCAAGACCTCCTCGTCACCCTATAGCTAACACCGCTCTTGTCTTCCGAGCAGCAACCCTAGCAGTGTTCTCCAGCGAACCTCTACGGTTTCCGCCTCGGGCGCCCATGTGCTGGACGTTTCCTCCCACCAAAACCCCTGCTTCCGCCCACTGTTGGGGTCAGCCTCGCGCACCGCGTTGATCTCCCCCATCCCTGGTGCTCCTCGGAGCTCTGGTAAGCTCCACCGTGCCACTGGATCCCCTCTAGGGTTTCGGCCGCCACCCCGCCTATCTCACCGGGGACGATGAACCCGTGCCGCGGATCCCTACTTGATCCAACGGCCGTGGTCTCTCAGTACCGGTTCGAGCTCTGCGCTCACTAGCAATCGGACCCCACCTGGTAGGTTCAAACCAGGTCTCCCGCGCGCCGGTGCCGCCCGGGTGGGCCAGGATTTCCCTCCGTGGCCCATCTCGGTACAAGGTTAGACCCGTGTCGTCCCTCTCCCTTTCCTTTTTCTAAACCTTTTCCAGATCTGTTAAATAGCGGCTCAGTTTAAATCAGTTTGAAAATGTTAAATACCTCCAAATGATCTGATAAAAATTTCCTAGGACATCTTAGGGTTTTGTCTATCCTATTGTACCAAAAGTTTGGCCAACTACCACTAATATCTCCTTTATAGATTTATTTACCAAGAGGTACCCTTTCCAGTAAATAAATCCCTCAGGGACCTACACATTCGCAAAATGGATTAAACTAAGTTCCTTTGAAAGTATACCCCTAATCCTACCATCTAGCATTTATCTCATGTCAAGGTGAACTCTAGTTTGCCTGTCGCAAAAATAACAAAAACTATTAGTTTCTGCCCTTAGGAATTTCTCTAGACCAAACCATGAGTGGTTTTAACCTCATTACAACTATATGTGGTGTGGTACACTAAATACTACCAAAATCCAGGATACCAAGATTTATTGAGCTTCTGAGGATTTCTAATGAATTAAACATTTCTGTCCATAGTATTATCCCTAGATAAATCATCACAGTAGTTCCACCACTCCAAAAAGGTTGATTCCAATTTCTACAGAAAGGTATTAGAAGTACCTAACAGATGTCCTTGGTTTCATATCAATATCTTCTGTATATTTAATCTGGTGAAAAAGACAATTTGCCTCTAGAACTGCCTTTGGGAATTTCCTGAGGGCATTCTGGTAATTATTTTGGAGTGATTCCAACTCTCAGTGAACAAGTACATCAAGCCTTACGTAACCATCCAAGGAAATAATTTTTGGAGCTCCAGAACTCTTCTGGTGATTTATTTCCTAAAACTAGAGTAGTTCCCACTAGAAAATTCATTATAAATCTATGGAAATTGATGATTTGCTGAAACCACTTTTGTTGGTTTCATTTTATCAAATCCTATCTGTTGGTATCATTTTTACCCCATGGTATCATACATAATATGTCCTAGGTCCAAAACCCCCTCTTAGGTAGTTCCTCGACAATAAACCCTAAGGGGTGTTCATCCCCTTCTCCAAAGCCATCTCCACCTCCTAAATCCAATCCTCTCAAAACCATCTGAATCTTAATTTATTCAGTGCTTGTTGTATTGTATTGGTGATTGTATGCCTTGTATTGATTATGCCCTTTTGTTTGTTTGCATGTGTTCCCTATCGACAATAGTTGCGATTATATCGGAGAGCAGAAGAAGTGGTATTTATATTTGGTATTGGTATTCTGGGTTATCTAAAGAAGAATTCCAGGGACATTTATGCCATATTGCTGATCTCAGGCAAGCCACCTTCTTGCTCATAAGCCTTATCCCACTATTTTACTTATGCATGTTTTATCTACTGTTTATTAAAACTGCATCGTTTTACTATATGTTGATGTATATATGGTAGTGGTTTGGCTCCTCCGAACTATTACACTTGTGTACTACTAAGTACAACCCCCTTGGTGACACCTACTTGTCCCTAGAAGAATAGGTGGTGTATTACACCATACCCGTTGGAGACCCCGTTTTAGCCGAAGAAAAGAAAAACTAGAGGATGGAAGATCCCGGAAAAAGTTTACAAAATGTTTTATGATAAAACCTTGGTGAGGTGGGACCTCCCAAGAGATGTTGAAAAAGAAGAAGATTTTGTTTTACAAAATGCTGAAGGAAAGATGGAGGAAAAAGGTTTACGAAAACGCACCCGGTTCTTTGTAGTTCTGCAAGGGATCTATCAATTGAAAGGTTCTCTGCAGCAATCTCATAGTTTGGAGCAAGTTCTGCAAGGGATCTATCCTCAGTATCTTCATGCTTACTAACATGATTAAAGAATTCTTCAATATTATCTTTCCCAATTATAGAACCACTACCAATTGAAAGGTCTTTCAGGGTGAATTTAGGGATCAACATGGTGAGCTAAGGAGGAGGCAACAACTAAAGGAGACTTATTTTTTTTGTGTTTTTGATAAAGAAAGCAAACTAGTAAAACTCTTTTTTTTCTGTTTTTTTATAAAGAAACAAGCAAACAAAGTAAAAGTAAACTAAGCAAAACAAAAATAACAAAGTAAAGAGATTGGTTATGAGGGACTCCCCTTGTGAAGATGTCCTTGACTCCCCGGCAATGGTGCCAGAAAAATGCTTGATGGCTCGGTGTTGATGTAGAGCTCGTTGGGAACCCCAAGAGGAAGGTATGATGAGCACAGCAGCAAGTTTCCCTCAGTTATGAAACCAAGGTTTAATCGAACCAGTGGGAGCAAGGAAACACCCATAAGGTGTTGCTAGCTGAGCCTTGGCAGGGCGCACTACCGGTGCTAGTAGCAACGTGGAGACCTGCACAACACAACCACAAAACTTTGTCCCCAACTTGAGATGAGGTTGTCAATCTCACCGTGTTGAAAACAAAGGATTAAACGTATCGAATGGAAGGAAGTAATAGTTTGCAGAAAGTAAACACAAAGCAGTAAACAGTTTATAGATTGTATGTAAAGAAAAAGGACCGGGATCCATAGTTCACTAGAGGTGGCTCACCTTAAGATAGATAACATGCTGGGTGAACAAATTACAGCGGGGCAATTGACAAACATCGAGAAAGCAATACATGCATATACTAATCATCTTGACTCCTTTGGGATTCGATTGGGTATTACAACATTATACATAGAACGCCATCCAACTGCATCTATGACTAATAATCCACCTTCAGGTTATCATCTAAACCCCCTCCAGTATTAAGTTGCAAGCAACAGATTATTGCTTTACGAACTGCGTGTAAAGTAAACAATACAATTGTTCTATGAACAAAGGATTGTTGTTTTGTCACTTTGGATTTTGTCCCGTCCAATTCCGAGAATATTCATTTTCTGAATTTCCTCGAACCAAAAACAGCAAAAAACAGGCAGCTGGCACTGTGGCTCTTGTTAATAGATTAGTCCAAGAAATCATATGAAAAGTACTCCAAAGTGTGGGCAAAATACAAGAAAGTGGATAAAACCAAGCATGGCACATCAAAAATTATAGATACATTTGCAATGTATCAAAGTGCAACATAAAAACTTTTAGCATAAAGCGAGGAAACTTGATATTATTGAGATGCATAGGAATAGTCTTCCCTCTCTCATAATAACTTTCAGTATCGTGCATAAACTTAATGATATAACTACCACAAGAACCATTGTAACAATGATCACTTATCCTAACAGAAAACACAAGGACACTAGCTCTCATAACACTAGTTTGTGAAACAATAGTAGGGATATCCTTATAAGGGATAGTGTGTCCATCTTCATATTTAGTGACAAAGTCTTTCACATTTGCTATTATAGGTTCATCATCCATTTGTTTATCAGGTTCAACAACTTTATTTGTACTTTCATTAACCATACTAGCTATCATAGAATGTTCCTTTACCTTAACTAGGAAAGGGATTTTCTCAACGTAAGGTTCAGGTAAAACATGATTAGCAGTATAAACTTCAGTATTTCTTGCAGGAACACACTTAGCAACATCTTTATATGGTTCATGATACTTATTCCACTTCTTTTTAGGAACTTCAATATAGGAGGCAAAAGCCTTAAAATAAGTTGCAATAGCTTGAGAGTCTAGACCATAAGCATTTTTAATATTTTGAAAGTCATCAGTTCCCATAAAAGATTCAATGCATTCATAATCATAATTTATACCTGACTTTCTTCCTTTGTCATTCTCCCATGCTTCAGCATTATCTTGAATACGGTCCATAAGATCCCATTTAGCTTCTTCTTTCATGCGTGTAAATGATCCAGCACAAGAAGCATCCAATAAATCCTTATCATGAAAAGAAAGCCTTGCATAAAAGTTATTGATAATAATATTGTTGGGGAGCTCATGAATGGGACATTTGAGCATTAGTAACTTCAATCTCCCCCAAGCTTGAGCTGTACTCTCTCTATCAAGAGGCCAAAAATTGTATATTTGATTCCGATCTTTATGAATCTCACTAGGAGGATAAAACTTTGAATAAAAGAGAGGCACTATTTCCTCCCATTCAAGAGCTTGACCATTCTTCAGCAGCTTATACCAGTCCTTAGCTCTTCCTTTCAGTGATAATAAGAATAACTTCTTCTTAACTTGATCTGTAGTAATACCTACACACTTGAACAATCCGCATAATTCATGTATAAAGAGCAAATGATCACCGAGATGGACAGTTCCATCTCCAACATAATAGTTATCAATAACACGATCAATAATTCTTTTAGGTATTTTAAAAGTATCATTCTCAGCAGGTGGTGGTTTATCTACTACCTTAGCAGTGGTAGTAGCATTATGAAATAAGAAACTCAGCGAATTATCCATAATGAAAATAAAGCAACTAACGGAAGTAAATAATACTCGAAGTAGAAGTTTCCTTTACCAGTTCCACTCTCCAATAGCGCTTCACTCCCCGGCAACGATGCCAGAAAATATTCTTGATGACACACAAGTATAGGGTGTGTATCACAGTATTTTTGATAAGTAAGAGTGTCAAACCCAACAAGGAGAATAAGGTGTTGATCAGTGGCTTGGAGCAGGAATTCTCTGTAAATACTTAGCAAACGGATTTTTAGGGGTTTTTGATAATGCAGATAAATAAAGTGTGAGTAAATAAAAGACAATAATAATAGATGCAGCAAGTGGCCCAATCCTTTCTTTAGCAAAGTAATTGAGGTAGAAAGCTAACCACATCTTTAAACTCTAAGACCTTGATGTCCCTTGTGTAATGGTTTCCTAACGGGGTTTCAGGTTTCTGTCACTCCGGCAGCCCCTACGATTAGTAGCCAAATACACAATGCATTCCCCTAGGCCCATATAGGTGAAGTGTCATGTAGTCGATGTTCACATGATACCACTAGAAGAAGTATACCACAACTTAAATATCAAACCATTGAATCTTTCTCAACACAATTCCACTACTAACAACATGACTTCTCCCATGTCCTCAAGAACAAAACGAACTACTCACAAGACATCATATGGATCATGATCAGAGATGAAATAATGATGTATAACAATCTGAACATAAACAATAATTCAACGGTTCACTCAATAGCATCAACTACAAGGAGTAATCAACGCCAGGAAAGTTTCCCCTAAGAACTATGCAAGATTCAATCCAATTGTTACAGCGGTATGGAGGTGATGATGATGGTGCTGGTGGAGATGATGGTGGTGATGATGATGATCCCGATGAAGTCCAACTTGATGGTGGTGTTGATGGCGATGATCTCCCCTCTCCGGGAAGGAATTCCCCCAGCAGAATTCTGTCTGCCGAAGAGATCTTTCTCTCTTGGTGTTTTCGGCCCCGCGGAGGCGACAAAATCTTTCTATGGTCGCTCCCCGAGTCTTAGGGTTTCGGGAGGATAATATACGCCAGAGGGGAGAGGCTGGAGTGGACCAGGGCGGCCACACCACCTGGTGGCACGGCTTGGGGTGGCCCGCGCCAGGGGGTGGTGTGCCCCCCTGTGGCCCATCTCCACTTCCCCTTCTGGCATTCTTCGTCTTCTAGAAAAATAGGATTTTCCATGTATTTTCCCGGATTTTTTGATCTTCGTGAATTTTGCCTCCAAACAACACCTTTTCCATCAGAATCCTGACTACAGTGGTCCATGCTCCAAAAGTCATCAACCATGCAAAAACAGGTGAAATAACATAAGTATTATCTCTTAATATGAAATATATCAATGAATAACAGTAAATTATGATATAGAATAGTGATGCAAAATGGACGTATCATTTGCCACCATTGGAAGATTGTTATTTAAATGTCCAACTTGATGATAATGCTAAAAAGAACTCATGGGGAGTATTAATGATGTTCTTATTATGGTTAACAATGCCTATGTCCCCGTTGATTTCTATGTTTTGGATGTTGAATGCAATTCTTCTTGTCCTATTATTTTAGGAACACCTTTTCTTAGAACTTTTGGTGCCATTATTTATATCAAAGAAGGCACCATTAAATATCAATTCCCACTCAAGAAAGGTATAGAACACTTACCTAAGAAGAGAGAGACAATTCCTTTTGCCTCTCCTATTAAAACAAAATTTGCTCTTAATGCTTCTTCATTTGAGAATACTTGATTCTTTTCTTGCTTCTTATGCCTAGATCAAAGGCGTTAAAGAAAAGCACTTATTGGGAGATAACCCAAATTTCGTTAGGAATCTTTTGTTGAGTCTTGGAAGTTATTGCTTCAGTAATAACCTCTATTTATCATTTTTGTATGGTTTTTGTGCCAAGAGTAACCTCTAATGAGAGAGAATTAAGATTTCGGAAAGTTGCTGTCCTGAAACAGATTTTTGTGCTTTGCTGTAAAAAATCGTGAAAAATCTCTGTATGTCAGATTGAGCTGTAATTTTTTGTGCTTCTACCCCAGGTTGTTATCTAAGTTTTGTTAGTTTCAACACTTTTCGATTTTAGCAACAGAAGGTCTTCGATTTTTTTACCTGCTGGTCTGTTTTGATAGATTTCTGCCATTATTTGCATTTGCCTCTTAATCTCTTTCTCTTTGAGTTCTCTCTGATCATTTGAACTTTTTAAAAGGAAGTGTTACAGTAGCTTGTGTTTTAATGGAAGTTCTACTTGTGTTGAAACTGAACCAAAAAGACTTATTATGTTGAGTACACTAATGTTGCTAATGAAGATTGTGTGAAGTTTTGTATGAAGGAAATTTTAAAGTGTAGGTGCGGTGACCCAGCATACCACTGCATGATGTAGTACACTATAGTCGTTGACATAACACCAATGAAACACTGTTCACTAGTATTACATCCATCAGAGTGGTACAACAGAAACACAGCAGGTCCAAGACATGACTATAGATTACAACTCGACTCTTTACAAACGATCCAGAGAACACTCTAGGTTGAAGAGAGAGAAATAAACTTCTTACAAAGAAGAACCGGAAATAATAACTCAGAACTATCTAGTAACTATGACTAGTATCTAAACTATTTGGCTTGCCATTGCTGCTATTGCAATGCTCTATAGAAGTAAGTTTTATGGCTAGAGTATCTACTCCTATCTAATCAAGATCTTCGCCTTTGCTTCGTTTGATGTATATGTTAACTTCTTTGACTTTAGTGAAGAACCTGAGCTGCCGATGATGGTTTCTTGAGCAGAAATTAATGTTGACGTCGTCTTCAACGACTTAGAACCTAGCAAGGGTTAAGAAGGTACGGTTGAGTACAGGTGTACTCAGCAAGTTCACTAAAAAGGAGTGTATGATGCACTATCTCTATAGCCACAGACCATAGGTCATAGGCAATGCAGGTTTTCGTAAACATTTCTTCAAAGGTTGCTTTTATTCTGAAAACTATGTCCGACAACCTTCACAGGTTGACCAGAACCTTTCGTGGGGTTCCTTTCCTGCCGTGTTCGTAGCTCCTTCCCGGAACAGGGAGTAACATGTCACAATTCTTACACTCTACAGAGGTGTGTTACTTTACCCACAAGAGACCTTAGCTTTGTTGCACAACCGAGTTGCATTCTCGTCCACCCTTCCTTGGTGTGGGGCCCAGTCTAACATCCAAGCCAATCACTGCCCTCTCCGCGACCCCATATGTCTGCACGATCCTCTGGGCCGAGCTCCATCTCCGTTAATCCCCCATTAAGGGCAAGATATAACCCTGATGAGTTCCTGAAGACTCTATGAGCCGGTGATGCCCCTGGCAAGCTCCATAAAGGTCCGACTATACCTCAGACAGCCACTCATAGATAATCTAGATACCAAAATCGTGGGGCCTAAGGGTGCTCAGCCATATGCTGGATCCACACAAGGAATCCCAGCGTCACGATAAGGTCATCTTGCCTCCATATGAAAGGAAGAAGATACATCTAACTTCTCCGTCACATTCCAAATCTCATGGTTGACATGTAATAGACGATGCTAGAATCACTGGCGACATTGGTTGTTAAGTCCTAGATGATACATTATTGTACAATGGCATTTCCATTGCCAGTTATGATAAATTAGCTGATCACCCTGGATCACTAACCGATATTTATAGTTAATTGTGAAAATAGCGTTTTCAACCTTTTTGAAATGCAGGTGATGACACAGTTGAGTTACAAGCATAGAAAATAATCAAAGGACATGAGCAAGTTGTGAACTTGCCTGTTGTGATTGCAAGATTATGCACTCACGGTCTTCAAGACAATAGAATATCCAAATTCTGTAGACAACGTCATTGGTCCGGTAAGGACTAATGTTTAAAGAAGCAAGATGCAATGATGCATAAGTAATGTAATGCAATTTGATAAACACGAATTCCCAGACTAATCGTATCTGATCTAAGGTTTGGAGGTTGTGTTGAGTTCTTTGGAATGTGTTGCACTTTTATACCAGCTTCACACTTGTTCTTCTTATTAAGGCTTGTGAGAGTGTGTGAAACAATATGTAGATACAACAAGTAATATGCAATATTAAAGCACTCAAATGGGGCATGGTATCTGAAATATTTCTTAAACAAGGTAAAAATCAGTTAGAGCTTTTAAAGAAGTGTTCAAGGATTACTTTTAATGTTTCTTAAGAGAATAACTTTTAAAGAAAAGATTACTTTACAAAGTAAAAAGTATTTAAACTTAAGGCTAACACTTTAAGTTTTTATTATTAATTATAAGTACTAAAGTAGAAAACAACTAGTATTGTGGAGTAGATATTCTACTAGTAAATGGAGACTTTTAACACTCCATGAAGGTGAAACAAAAGTATTATGCATTGATAGAAGTGGTGTTTTCTTGATTTTATAAGTGGATAGAATCACTTACTTATTATAGAATTAATACTCATTTCTATGAACATGGAAATGGCATCATGTTAAACACTTACAAACTTTCCTTAGCCTTTAGAGTGGATTCCCAAACTTGTAAAATAATTAGTATTCAAATCTTGATGATTTTATAACTGATAAACTATTTTTGGAGAGTAAGATTTACTTAACTCTGAATGGTAGTTTTGTAAGCACAACTTGAATTGGTTAGACCTATCTTAACTTTATTTAAACATAACTTGCACTTGTTATTACACTTTTAGACTTGAAACAAATAATGCTAAAGGTAATAGTAAGTATTTATACATTTTTAATGAATTAAAATAAAATAAAAGAGTTAAAATAAGATCTGTTAGACCTTTATCTTTTATTTTACTTCAAAAGTGAGAGTTGACATTTTTAATGTGTAGAATTTATTTTTGTGATCATTTTGGTATACTATAAGTATTTTCGTGATTTTTAAATAAAAAGATATGATTTTTATAAGTTTAATCACTTTATAAAACTAAATAAATAATAAATATTAGTTAAATGATAAAAAAATAATTGAAACAAGTTTGTAAATGTAGATTTTGTTTTTATAAGAATTTTGGTATATTATTTATATTTTTCTCATTTACCAATATTAAAATATGAATTTTCAAAGTATTATTACTTATAAAATCTTTATTAAATAATAATTAGTTAAATAGTTAACACAATAATGTTTGATAATAAAGTTAAATTATATATTTTATTTTTATGAGCATTTTGATATATTATATATATTACTCTGAATTATAAAACAAAAGATATTGAATTTACAAGATTTAATCATTTTATTATATTTCTGGAAAATATTTATATTTGAGCTTATAATGCTTTATCTATTTTCTAAACAGAAAATCCTTTTTACACTAAGTCCTAATCTATCCAGGGTCATAGACAGGTGGGGTCTGGACCATGTTGGCTGCCACGCGAGCATAGATCAGCCCACTCGGCGACGTGGCAGAGAGTGACGTGGGTCTGACGTCGACATGATGTCAGCCCGGCCTCCACCGCCAGGGAATGGTCGCCGGCGGCGAGACAGACCACCCCGACCAAAGCGGAGGGTCGCGCTTGAATCGTGGGAAGGTGGGAAACCTACTAGTACTTGCGCCGCCTAGTTTTTGCTTTTGGAGGTCGTCTAACGATGGCAGACAGCGGCGGCGGTGGCAGGTGCCCGTGGCGAGACTGATAGAGAAGAAGAAGACGGTGGAGATGTCCCTAAGGACCAGTGACTCACCCCGGTTGTCGTGGTGGTGACGGTGAGGGCAGGTGCAGCCGAAATTAGTGGAATTAACGGCGGCCGACATCGGGAACGGAGGTAGCAATCCGAGCATCTGGGGCTTCTACAGCTTTCCCGGGATGGGGCAATCGGTCGAGAATACGCAAAGGAGCACCATGGTGGTCTTGGATAGTCTTGGGACAGTCAAGAGCATCGGCAACAAGTGGCTCCGGCGAGCTAGGTTTCGGTACCGAGAGAGAGGAAGAGAGCAAGCGAGGGGGGATGAGGATGAGGATGAGCGAGAGCGTTGCGGTGGCGTACTTATCCCCTCCTGGTGACGGCAGCACGAATCTAGACAAGGCCTACGTCATGGTGCGGCGGCAAACGACGGAGCTCTGGCCAACAAGCTTCATGTGTGCGTATCGGTGACGATGACGACCGTTTTGCAAGAAACCCCCTAACCAAAACTCTGGCTCAACCCGCGGTCCTTCTTCGGTCCCACTGGTTAGTTAGAGAGTAAGAGGCTAGATGGGCTGGTACTAGGCCATGGCAAAGCGTGCGAAGATTTGCTGCTGCTCGCGCATGACACATAGCAGATGGGCTGCGGCCCAAGCTGGTCTGCTGGCTCGGCCAGGTCCTTTTTTCCTTTCTACTTTCTTTTTCTATTTTCTGTTTTCTGTTTTTTACAAAAAATTTCAAATATGAATTCCACAAGAGTTTAAAATGTGCAGAAACTTTGTAAGTCATGAATACTTTGTTTGTAGAATTTATAATCATCTTCTCTAAATTTATTATTGGGCAACAAAATATATTCGTCATATTAGAAGTCCTTTCCATTAAGAAATATTAATAAGGAGTAGGGTTTTAGTAATTGGGTTCTTATAAATAAGTTTTCATAGAAATGATTCTGGTTTCATTTGACAATCTTAATGGTACTAATTTGAGATGTTTATCCATGTATATGGAATCTTATTCCTACTTATCTTTATAAAGGATTTATCTAAATACATTATAAAGGATTAATCTTTGTGGTTCATAATATGATGATTTGGTTTACATGATCCTCCATATTTGGTGATTTGCCAAATCCTATTCTACTTGATTTGTAGAGTTTAGAATTACCACAGAACACTTTTGGTTAGGTCACTATGAATCAACAATAAACACTGGTACAGAAATACTAATGTTTATTCAAATATAGATATGGTTTAATATTAAGGTTTAGACATATTGCCACCATGTTTTGGAAACCTAAACAACATATCAACTTAAAGTGAGTTATTGGAATTGCTTTCAGAATGTGATCTTAATAATCCTATCAGATTAGGTTTCTATTAGGGTTAAGACAATAAAGCAGACAAGGTTTTCATACATAAACACTCATCTGAAATTCTACTTATCTCTTGGAAGCTTTGATTGTCGAAGAGGTATTGTTCAATGGTTACCTAGGAATAGAAAACGGTTTCACTATCCATTTGATTCTAGGGTTTTGAATAATGAAGTAGACATGGGTCTTTTCATGGCTGCATAGGATCTTGGTTAAGGCTTTTAAAGAATCCTTACCTTAACACCTCCCTAAGCTTATCTTTAGATAAGGAATTCCTTTCCTAAATATACTATATATAAACCTCTCTTATCTTATTCACAAAGATCACATCTTCCTGAACAAGTTAATCATATGACTCCACCTTATCCATCATCATATGATGACATGGTCATGTCACTCCAACGATACTCCATCCTTACTCCTAGTATATAACTCCTCTTAATTAACTACCATTGATGCACCTATCAATGTAGTTACTACTACTCCATCTATTAACTTCCTTAAATCCATCTTGCAACTACTTCCAAGGCTTGCAATATTATAGTTCTCTCTATATCCTATGTGATATCAATCCTCTGAAATAGGTATGGTACTACTCTCCATAATACAGGTTGTTCTTATAGTATCTTTGCTAAAGCACTATGCCTCCAATTACTCCTATAACTTATGTTATACACTTTATTATACTCTAGCTTGACTTCTCAAGATCAAGCTAGATGATTCATCTACTATGGCTTTACCTAATTTGGTATACTCACAAGTCTTCTTCACTATCCAGTCATCTATTCTCAAGTGGCTTGAGAATAATGACCACCAACCCTTGATCAAACAAAGCTTAGGCTTTTAATTGCCTGATCAAGATCTATACTCAACTAAGTAGTAGACTTGTACTAGTCTCTCTATAAAGCTGATCTTGTTAAAGAAGCTTACTTCATATCTATATCTACTTGCCTTAACCAAATTATTATTAGATACACAAGTACTACTAGCTTTTTCATGGTTCCTCAATTACTAGCTTAACTCTTGGGTTTAGGTACTGCTTCTAGTTAACTCATGAGTGAGTTAACTCCTCCAACATCAAATGGTTTGATCTCCACTAAGGATCACATTCCATTGATGATGGCACACTCTACCATAACTAGTTCCTTCTTCTTATTAACTTACTTAAGATCTTTGGAAGGTTTATATAATAGGTCAAAGCTAAAGGTTAACAAGTGCTAGGTCAAGAATTGGTCACTCAGTAGTGATGATCCATTGACACTAGGACTTGGTTAAATAGGAATGTCACCTCTTAATATCATATTAAGGGTATGTGTTGAATGGTCTTGGCTTGACTTCCTTTACTACTCTATTTGTAATAATAGTTAGTGTTTAGAAACTACCATGATTCTCATGGTAGGAATAACTATTGCAAGCAAGTATATCAAGGTTTAGTTATGGGGTTTCATTACTTAAGTTATATACTTAACTTGGTATTCAGGGTTTGTTGTAGATAATACCTTGATATCATCTTTAGATTATTAAGTATTCATCCTTGAGTTATTGTATGGAATACCATGTAATGATCTCTAGAAGATCAGGTACTCCTTATTAAGTAGTGTGTTGTGACTTAGTTTTATTACATTTGATCTACCCATAGATCAAATTATATTACCCAAAGATAAGGTTTTAGCAAAGGTCATATTAAAACTTATCGCAGTCAACTTGGTGATCTACTTCAGTTCCACCAAGTCAAGAGAAGCTTCAATCACTTTGACAAGTTTTATTTAAAAGCGCGAAAATTATCCAGATTTTCTATGCATGAATGCAATGCACACACCTGTGTTCAGCTTATTTCTAAGCTCTAATGCTGGGATGTTACCGTAGGGAAGAGTAATGTGATAAGATGAAGAATGGACAAAAGCTCAAGCTTGGGGATGCCACCCGTTTCACCCCAAGAAGTATTCAAGAAGTAATGTGATAAGACCGCCCAATCTAGACAGAAGAGCTATGCTGACAAGAGAAGGAGAGACCTGACTTTCAATGTCGGAGATTTTGTATATCTC
This sequence comes from Avena sativa, assembly GCA_916181665.1. NCBI lineage: Eukaryota > Viridiplantae > Streptophyta > Magnoliopsida > Poales > Poaceae > Avena > Avena sativa. The sequence continues at coordinate 225,588,969 of OV702291.1, forward strand.
AAGGTTTCACCATTGAAGGGAACTCAACGCTTTAGTCTAAAGGGAAAGTTAGCCCCCAGATATATCGGACCTTTCAAAATTCTGAACCGTCGAGGAGAAGTATCATATCAACTGGAACTGCCTGAAGAGATGTCGGCCATCCACAATGTGTTCCATATCTCGTTACTTTGCAAATGTTTGGAAGTGCCCGAGAAGACGGAAGTTTTCAAGAACATCGATCACAGAGCTGTGGAAATCAACAATGACCTGACCTATCGGGAAGTGCCCATCCGTATCTTAGAAGAAGCCTACAGAACCACCAGGACCAGGAGTATCAAGTTCCTCAAGATTCAGTGGAGCAACCATACCGAGGAGGAAGCCACTTGGGAGCGCGAAGATTATATTAGGACAGAGTTCCTAGATCTCTTTAGTTCCTAGTATTCTTTGTAAATCTCGGGACGAGATTTTGTTTAAGGGGGGAAGGTTTGTAACATCCCAAAACTTCAATCCAAGCTTATCAAGATCTAAATCATCAAATTTGGGGTTAACAAAAACTTTTTCATATTAAAAATAAAAGCATTCATATATGTGTGCATTTAAAATAGGAGTTGTTTTGAATTGCCATGATTGTGTGATCCTTTGCTTCTAAAATGTTTCTTAGGTGATTTAAACATCATCTATATCATTACCAAACTTTTCCTAAAGAAAATCAAGCCAAAAAGAATTAAAAAGGAGGAATGGTCATTTTGGCCATTTTAATCCACTACACTACTTTGAGTGTTCCTAGCACTCATTTCTTAACAGAATCAATTCTTGATCTTTGTACCCCTTGCTAGTACACATAATGAGGTACCAAGGCCCACCTTTTGATCTGCTAAAAACATTCTGTTAACTATTTTAATTGGCATTTGAAAATTGAATCCAATGCATATGCATAGATCACCCCTATTTCAAAACCCATCTTTTTGAGCTCCACTTTCAAAACTCTTGCAACTAGAGACTACCTAGCACTAGTGGAGAACACCCAAAAATTTTGAAACCAAAATTCAAAACTTTTTCTCTTTCGGCCATTTTGTCAAACACCTTGCTGGCAAGATCATTATGGCCTAACTATTACTGTTTTGGGCTGATTTTGTCTAGCAATTTTGATGTGCTTTGATCATCTTTGTCCCCCTCAAGCCTAACCAGACCAACCCCAACATCTCCCCTACCTCCTAGTTGCCTGCATTGCCATGCCAAGCCCCTCCTCGCTGGCCGACCGTGCACTCGCAGCAGCAGCCCTCTCCAGCCTCTCTCACCATGTCTAGCAAGTTGCCTGTGGTCCACCTCCACTGTCCAACCAGCCCCAGGCCAGAGACAGAGAGCAGAGCGGCTAGGAACCGCCGCGCCCGGAGCTGGTCGACCATGCCGATGCCGCCCGCAGAGCATGCTTTGTCCCCGCGTGCACAAGCCGCCGCTCGACCGCAACCCACCCACCGCTCCACCACGACCTGGAGAACACCCCAGACACCCCTGTTCGCCTCCCCAACGCACCACAACCACCATTCGCCGTGGACATCGCCGCCTCTGCCGCTCAGAGCGCCACCTCGCCCAGACCGCATACCACCGCCCCTACGGCCGCATTCACTTCCTAGAGCACCGCCAGGAGACCGTTTGTCGATCACCACCCTCCGCCATGCCTCTAGCCGGCCGTAGCCTTGTCGCCACCGTTGCCTGCCCATCCCGCTCGGTCTCACCGTCGGGCCTATAAAAGGAGGCCTCCCCAGCCTCTTCTCTCCACACCACTCCACTCCCCTCACCTCACTGAACCTCACCCTGATGGGTTCGTAGCATGGAAAACAAAAAATTTCTACCGCAAGAACGAACAAAACCCAGATCTAATCTAGATAAAAGCTAAGATCTAATCTATTAGACATGTGGAACGAGATAGATCTGTACTAACCCTCGTAGAACCGAAAGCGTTACGAGATTAGATCTCGGGGTTGATGTAGTCGATCACTTGCCGATCTCAAGATTGTGTGGACGATCCTTCCGGCGCCGCGTTCCGGCAGCGCTTCCGCAGTCGGCACACGTGCGGAGTCGAAGCAGACCTTCCTCTCCCCGTTCCAGCGAGCAGCGGAGGTAGTAGATCTTCTCCACGGAATCCCAGCAGCACGACGATGTGGTGGTGGTGGTGGAGGAGAGAATTCTGCAGGGCTTCGCCTAAGCCGGAGCAGAGCGAAGGAAGAGGAGAGAGGCGGCGGCTAGGGTTTGTTATGGGAGAGAGCTAGGGGGTGGCGCCCCCTCCCCTCTATTTAAAGGAGGGAGGCGCCATGGGAGGGGGGGTCCTAGTAGGACTCCCCTCCCTCCTTGGCCGGCGGATTGGGAGGGGGGAGGAATCCTCCTCCCCCACGAATCCGTGTCTTGCCCCACAAAGACTCCTTTATCCTTTCTTGGTTTTCAAGCAAACTCCAAGAAATCTTCTAGAACCTTCCAGAACATTCCGAAACCTTCTAGAATCTCCATACAAACACTCCGGAACATTTCCTAACTTAGAAAATGATCCCCAATATATGAATCTTATTCTCCGGACAATTCCGGATCTCCTCGTGATGTCCCGGATCCAATCTGAGACTCCGAACAACATTCAGTCTCCAACACATATTCCATATCTACTTAAAAACAACGTCGAACCTTAAGTGTGTCATCCTACGGTTCGTGAATATGCAGACATGATAGAGACACCTCTCCGATCAATAACCATCAGCGGGATCTGGAGATCCATAACGGCTCCCACATACTCAACGATGACTTCGTGATCGATAGAACCATTAACATACGAAACCAATTCCCTTTGTCACGCGATATTCTACTTATCCGAGGTTTGATTGTCGGTATCTCTATACCTAGTTCTACCTCGTTACTGATAAGTACTCTTTACTCGTTCCATGTTATGTCATCCCTTGTGACCTAGTCACATGTTGGAGATATGCCCAAGAGGCAATAATAAAGTGGTTATTATTATATCTTTATGTTTATGATAAATGTTTACATCCCATGCTATAATTGTATTAACCGGAAACATTAATACTTGTGTGTTTTGTAAACATAAAAGAGTCCCTAGTAAGCCTCTTGTTAAACTAGCTTGTTGATTAATAGATGATCATGGTTTCCTGATCATGGACATTGGATGTCGTTAATAACAAGACCATATCATTAGGAGAATGATGTGATGGACACACACCCATAGTAAGCATAGCATAAGATCAAGTCATTAAGTTTGTTTTGCTACAAGCTTTTCAAATGCATAGTAACCTAATCCTTTGACCATGAGGTTATGTTAATCACCATCACCGGATGGATACTTTGATGACATCAAACACCGCTTCGTAACTGGGTGGTTATAAAGGTGTCATTGGGTATTCTGAAAGTATGTGTTGAAGCGCATGGACCAAGATTGGGATTTGTCCATCCATATGACAGATAGATATACTCTGGGCCCTCTCGGTGGAATGTCATCTAGTTAGCTTGCAAGCATGTGACTAGGTCACAAGGGATGACATATCGTGGAACGAGTAAAGAGTACTTATCAGTAACGAGGTAGAACTAGGTATGGAGATACCGACGATCAAACCTCGGATAAGTAGAGTATCGCGTGACAAAGGGAATTGGTTTCGTATGTTAAATGGTTCTATCGATCACGAAGTCATCGTTGAGTATGTGGGAGCTGTTATGGATCTCCAGATCCCGCTAATGGTTATTGATCGGAGATGTGTCTCCATCATGTCTGCATATTCACGAACCGTAGGGTGACACACTTAAGGTTCGAAGTTGTTTTAAGTAGATATGGAATGTGCGTTGGAGACCGAATGTTGTTCAGAGTCTCGGATTGGATCCGGGACATCACGAGGAGATCCGGAATTGTCCGGAGAATAAGATTCATATATTGGGGATCATTTTCTAAGTTAGGAAATGTTCCGGAGTGTTTGTATGGAGATTCTAGAAGGTTTCAGAATGTTCTGGAAGGTTCTAGAAGATTTCTTGGAGTTTGCTTGAAAACCAAGAAAGGATAAAGGAGTCTTTGTGGGGCAAGACACGGATTCGTGGGGGAGGAGGATTCCTCCCCCCTCCCAATCCGCCGGCCAAGGAGGGAGGGGAGTCCTACTAGGACTCCCCCTCCCATGGCGCCTCCCTCCTTTAAATAGAGTGGAGGGGGCGCCACCCCCTAGCTCTCTCCCATAACAAACCCTAGCCGCCGCCTCTCTCCTCTTCCTTCGCTCTGCTCCGGCTTAGGCGAAGCCCTACAGAATTCTCTCCTCCACCACCACCACCACATCGTCGTGCTGCTGGGATTCCGTGGAGAAGATCTACTACCTCCACTGCTCGCTGGAACGGGGAGAGGAAGGTCTGCTTCGACTCCGCACGTGTGACCGACTACGGAAGCGCTGCCGGAACACGGCGCCGAAAGGATCATCCACACGATCTTGAGATCGGCAAGTGATCGACTACATCAACCCCGAGATCTAACCTCGTAACGCTTTCGGTTCTACGAGGGTTAGTACAGATCTATCTCGCTGCACATGTCTAATAGATTAGATTTTGGCTTTTATCTAGATTAGATCTGGGTTTTGTTCGTTCTTGCGGTAGATTTTTTTTGTTTTCCATGCTACGAACCCATCATCACATGCTTGCAAGCTAACTAGATGACATTCCACCGAGAGGGCCCAGAGCATATCTATCCGTCATATGGATGGACAAATCCCAATCTTGGTCCATGCACTTCAACACATACTTTCAGAATACCCAATGACACCTTTATAACCACCTAGTTACGAAGCGGTGTTTGATGTCATCAAAGTACCCATTCGGTGATGGTGATTAACATAACCTCATGGTCGAAGGATTAGGTTACTATGTATTTGAAAGCTTACAGCAATACGAACTTAATGACTTGATCTTATGCTACGCTTACTATGGGTGTGTGTCCATCACATCATTCTCCTAATGATATAACCTTGTTATTAATGACATCCAATGTCCATGATCAGGAAACCATGATCATCATTTAATCAACAAGCTAGTTTCACAAGAGGCTTACTAGGGACTCTTTTATGTTTACAAAACACACATGTATTAGTGTTTCCTTATAATACAATTATAGCATGGGATGTAAACATTCATCATAAACACAAAGATATAATAATAACCACTTTTATTATTGCCTCTTGGGCATATCTCCAACAGTCTCCCACTTGCACTAGAGTCAATAATCTAGATTACATGGTAATATACCTAAACATTCATCAGTGTGTACTTTGCAAATCTTTATGTCACCATCTCGAACATACTCGCGAATAGCATGGAAACGTAGCTTGATGTGCTTCAGCTTGCTATGTGACCTTGGCTCCTGTGCATTAGCTATGGCACCTGTGTTGTCACAGTAGATGGCCATCGGGTCCAACGCACTGGGAACCACGCCAAGTTCAGTAATGAACTCCTTCATCCATATGGCTTCTTGTGCAGCCTCCGAAGCAGCTATGTATTCCGATTCAGTTGAAGATTTCGCCACAACGCTGTGCTTGGCACTCCTCCAGCTCACTGCAGCACCATTCAAAATAAATACGTATCCAAACTGTGACTTCGAGTCATCTGGATCGGTGTTCCAACTAGCATCAGTGTAAACGTTTACAACAAGCTGTTCATCACCTCCATAAGAAAGAACCATATCCTTAGTCCTATTCAGGTACTTTAGGATATTCTTGACCGCTGTCCAGTGTTCCATTCCAGGATCACTTTGATATCTGCTAGTCAAACTAACAGCATGTGCTATATCTGGTCTTATACACAGCATGGCATACATGATAGAACCTATGGCCGAGGCATAGGGAATATTATTCATCTTTTCTCTATCTTCTGCCGTAGCCGGACTTTGAGTTTTACTCAAGGTCTTACCTGACAACATGGGCATGAACCCTTTCTTGCTCTCTTCCATTCTAAACTTCTTTAGAACTTTGTCTAAGTATGTACTTTGTGAAAACGCTATTAGGCGTCTTGATCTATCTCTATAAATCTTGATGCCTAGAATATATGCCGCTTCGCCAAGATCCTTCATTGAAAAACTATTATTCAAATAGGTTTGACGCTATTAAGAAGTTCTATATCATTCCCAATCAACAATATGTCATCTACATATAGTACTAGGAATGCTACAGAGCTCCCACTCACTTTCTTGTAAATACAAGCTTCTCCATAAGTTTGTATAAATCCAAAGTTTTTGATTACTTTATCAAAACGTTGATTCCAACTCCGGGATGCTTGCTTCAGTCGATAAATGGAGCGCTGAAGTTTGCATACCTTGTCTGCATCACTAGGATCGACAAAACCCTTGGGTTGTACCATATACAACTCTTCCTCAATGTCACCATTAAGGAACGCCGTTTTGACATCCATCTGCCAAATTTCATAATCGAAATATGCAGCGATTGCGAACAAAATCCTCACAGACTTTAGCTTCGCTACTGGTGAGAAAGTCTCATCGTAGTCAACTCCTTGAATTTGTCGGAACCCTTTCGCGACAAGTCGAGCTTTATAGACAGTAACATTACCATCAGCATCTGTTTTTCTTTTGAAAATCCATTTGTTCTCGACAGCCTTACGGCCATCCGGTAAGTCCACCAAAGTCCATACTTGGTTTTCGTACATGGATCCCATTTCGGATTTCATGGCTTCTAGCCATTTGTCGGAATCTGGGCTCACCATAGCTTCTTCATACGTCGCAGGGTCATCAGTGTTGTCCACCAACATGACGTTCAAGGCAGAGTCATACCACTCAGGAGTGGTACGAACCCTCGTTGACCTGCGAGGTTCAGCAGTAACTTCGTTCGAAGTTTCATGATCACCATCATTAGCTTCCTCTCCAGTTGGTTCAGGCGGCACAAAAACATCTTCCGGTGCTGCGCTACTCTCAACTCCGAGAGAAGGTTCAATAACCTCGTCGAGTTCTACTTTCCTTCCAGTCACTTCTTTCAAGAGAAACTCCTTCTCAAGAAAGGATCCATTCTTGGCAACGAAAACTTTGCCTTCGGATCTATGATAGAAGGTATACCCAATTGTTTCTTTCGGTTATCCTATGAAGACGCATTTCTCCGCTTTGGGTTCAAGCTTATCAGGTTGTAACTTCTTTACAAACGCTTCGCAACCCCAAACTTTAAGGAACGACAACTTAGGTTTCTTACCAAACCACAATTCGTATGGTGTCGTTTCAACGGATTTAGATGGTGCCCTATTTAAAGTGAATGCGGCTGTCTCTAATGCATAGCCCCAAAACGATAGTGGTAAATCTGTAAGAGACATCATAGACCGAACCATATCTAAGAGAGTTCGATTACGACGTTCGACACACCATTACGCTGTGGTGTTCCCGGCGGTGTCAACTGCGAAAGTATTCCACATTTCTTTAAATGCATGCCAAACTCATAACTCAGATATTCACCTCCGCGGTCAGAACGCAGAAACTTAATCTTCTTGTTATGATGATTTTCCACTTCACTTTGAAATTCCTTAAACTTCTCGAAAGTTTTGGACTTATGTTTCATAAAGTAGACATACCCATATCTACTTAAGTCATCCGTGAAAGTGAGAACATAACGATATCCACCACGCGATGCTACACTCATTGGTCCGCACACATCGGTATGTATTATTTCCAATAAGTCTGTAGCTTGCTCCATTATTCTAGAGAATGGAGTCTTAGTCATTTTTCCCATTAGACATGCTTCGCATCTTTCAAGTGATTCAAAATCAAGTGATTCAAGAAGTCCATCAGAATGGAGTTTCTTCATACGCTTCACTCCAATGTGACCAAGACGACAGTGCCACATGTATGTAGAATTATCATTCAATTTTATTCGTTTAGCATCTATGTTGTGAACATGTGTATCACTACTATCAATATTCAATAAGAATAAACCATTCATCTCAGGTGCATTACCATAAAAGATATTACTCATATAAATTGAACAACCTTTATTCTCAGACTTAAAAGAGTAACTGTCTCGCAATAAACAAGATCCAGATATAATGTTCATGCTTAACGCAGGCACCAAATAACAATTATTTAAATTTAAAACTAATCCCGAAGGTAGATGTAGAGGGAGCGTGCCGACGACGATCACATCAACCTTGGAGCCATTTCCAACGCGCATCGTCACCTCGTCTCTTGCCAGTCTTCGTTTATTCCGCAGCTCCTGTTTCGAGTTACAAATATGAGCAACCAAACCAGTATCAAATATCCAGGCACTACTACGACTACTAGTAAGATGCACATCAATAACATGTATATCAAATATACCTTTCTTGTTAATGTTGCCGTTCTTCAGATCTGCCAGGTACTTGGGGCAGTTACGCTTCCAGTGACCAGCACCCTTGCAGTAGAAGCACTCAGTTTCAGGCTTAGGACCAGCCTTGGGCTTCTTAGCAGGTGTGGCAGCTTTCTTGCCGTCCTTCTTGAAGTTGCCCTTTTTCTTAGGCTTGCCCTGTTTCTTGAAATTGGTGGTATTATTGACCATAAACACTTGGTGCTCCTTCTTGATCTCCACTTCAGCAGTTTTCAGCATGGACGATAGTTCAGGCAACATCTTGTTCATGCAGTGCATATTGTAGTTCATCACAAAGTTCTTATAACTCGGTGGCAGTGATTGGAGGACACGGTGAATCCCTAACTCATTAGGAATCGTTATCCCCAACTCTTGGAGCTTGTTTGCGTGCCCAGACATGGTGAGCACGTGCTCGCTAACGGAGCTTCCCTCTTCCATCTTGCAGGTAAAGAACTTCTCGGAGGCCTCATAGCTCTCCACGGCCACGTGAGTCTCAAAAATGAGCTTGAGCTCCTTAATGATCTCGAACGGGTCGTGGTGCTCAAAACGCTTCTGGAGCTCCGTTTCTAAACCGTACAGGATGGCACACTGAACTGTGGAGTAATGATTTTTTCGAGTGGCGTAAACATTCTTTACGTCATCGGTGGCATCATCTGCAGGTGGGTCACCTAGCGGTGCTTCGAGCACATAGGTCATCTGACCAGCCCTGAGGACAATCTTCAGACCACGGAGCCAGTCCGTGAAGTTGCTTCCATTGTTCTTAAGTTTTTCTTTCTCTAGGAACGCATTGAAATTGATGGAGAGATTCGCCATAATCTACAACAAATTTGCAAGTAGTTTAGACTAAGTTTATGATAAATTGAGTTCTACTTTAATACTTAAATTAACTAGGTGAACTCCCACTCAAAACAACATCCCTCGCAGTTGTTTTAGTGATTACATGAACCAAGTCCACTACACCAAGTCCGATCTTCACGAGAGAAGATGTAGTTTCATCGGTGAACAATCTTCATGTTCATCATATCACTTATATGATTCATGCTCTACCTTTCGGTATTCCGTGTTCCAAGACCATGTCTGTACATGCTAGGCTCGTCAAGATTAACCTTAGTTTCTGCATGTGCAAATCTGGCTTGCACCTGTTGTATGCACACGTAGAATCTATCACATCCGATCATCATGAGATGCTTCGAGATGACGAGTCTTAGCAACGGTGCCAACTAAGGACGAACACTTTATTACTTGAAATTTAGTGAGAGGGATCATCTTATAATGCTACCGTCGTGATCTAAGCAATACAAGATGCATAAAGGATTAACTGTTGGAGATATGCCCAAGAGGCAATAATAAAAGTGGTTATTATTATATCTTTATGTTTATGATGAATGTTTACATCCCATGCTATAATTGTATTATTAGGAAACACTAATACTTGTGTGTTTTGTAAACATAAAAGAGTCCCTAGTAAGCCTCTTGTTGAACTAGCTTGTTGATTGATTGATGATCATGGTTTCCTGATCATAGTCATTGGATGTGATTAATAACAAGGTTATATCATTAGGAGAATGATGTGATGGACACACACCCATAGTAAGCGTAGCATAAGATCAAGTCATTAAGTTCGTATTGCTGTAAGCTTTGAAATACATAGTAACCTAATCCTTCGACCATGAGGTTATGTTAATCACCATCACCGGATGGGTACTTTGATGACATCAAACGCCGCTTCATAACTGGGTGGTTATAAAGGTGTCATTGGGTATTCTGAAAGTATGTGTTGAAGCGCATAGACCAAGATTGGGATTTGTCCATCCATATGACGGATAGATATACTCTGGGCCCTCTCGGTGGAATGTCATCTAGATAGCTTGCAAGCATGTGACTGGGTCACAAGGGATGACATAACATGGAACGAGTAAAGAGTACTTATCAGTAACGAGGAAGAACTAGGTATGGAGAGACTGACGATCAAACCTCGGATAAGTAGAATGTCGCGAGACAAAGGGAATTGGTTTCGTATGTTAATTGGTTCAATCGGTCACGAAGTAATCGTTGAGTATGTGGGAGCCGTTATGGATCTCCAGATACCGCTGATGGTTATTGATGGGAGAGGTGTCTTCATCATGTCTGCATATTCACGAACCGTAGGGTGACACACTTAAGGTTCGAAGTTGTTTGAAGTAGATTTGGAATTTGCGTTGGAGACCGAATGTTGTTCGGAGTCTCAGAATGGATCCGGGACATCACGAGGAGATCCAGAATGGTCCGGAGAATAAGATTCATATATTGGGAATCATTTTCTAAGTTAGGAAATGTGCCGGAGTGTTTGTATGGAGATTGTAGAAGGTTTCGGAATGTTCTGGAAGGTTCTAGAAAGATTTCTTGGAGTTTGCTTGAAAACCAAGAAAGGGTCAAGGAAACCTTGTGGGGCAAGACACGGATTCGTGGGGGAGGAGGACTCCTCCCCCCCTTCCCAACCCGCCGGCCAAGGAGGGGAGTCCTACTAGTCCACGAGATCTAATCTCGTTAACGCTTTCGGTTCTACGAGGGTTAGTACCGATCTATCTCATTGCTCATGTCTAGTAGATTAGATCTTGGCTTTTATCTAGATTAGATCTGGGTTTTGTTCGTTCTTGCGGTAGAAATTTTTTGTTTTCCATGCTACGAACCCATCAGTGGTATCAGAGCCTTGTCTATGCATAGATCTGTTGCACGAGTAGAACACAATGAGGTTGTGGGCGTTGGTGCTCGTGCCGTCTTTTGCTATGTGTGTACTTTGCATCTTGCGGTATGGTGGGATGAAGCGGCTCGGGCTAACATTACATGTCATCGTACATGAGACTTGCTCCATGCTTAACGTGCAACTCGTATTGCACAAGTGGCTTTGCGGGTGTCTGTCTCTCCCATCATAGTATAGATCAAATCTACACTTTGCACTTGATAGCACTTGTATCAACGTTGTGGTTCAGTTTCGTAGGTAAGATGCGTTCTTAGTCGAAAGCCCCAAGCCACGTAAAACTTGCAAAGAAAATTAGAGGCGTCTAACTTGTTTTTGCAGGGGTTTTGTGATGTGATATGGCCTACATGTGATTGTGATTGTATTTGATGTATGCAATGATCCTTGTTGTAATATGGCAACCGGCAGGAGCCTAATGGTTGTCTTTAATTCTGTTAAGACCTGCGTGTCTATTCATCTTGTAATAGCTTTGTTCCAAGTAGTTGTGATAGGTGCTAGTGATGATGGACAACCATGAAGCGGCGCCACGGACCTTGACGCAATGTTGGTGATGATGGAGATCATGTCTGTGCTTTGGAGATGGAGATCGAAGGCATAAGAAGAAAGGGCCATATCATATCACACTAATTATGAATTGCCTGTGATGTTAATCCTTTATGCATCTTGTATTGCTTAGATCGCGACGGTAGCATTATAAGATGATCCCTCTCACTAAATATCAAGTAATAAAGTGTTCGTCCTTAGTTGGCACCATTGCTAAGACTCGTCGTTTCGAAGCATCTCGTGATGATCGGGTGTGATAGACTCTACGTGTGCATACAACGGGTGCAAGCCAGATTTGCACATGCGGAAACTAAGGTTAATCTTGACAAGCCTAGCATGTACAGACATGGTCTCGGAACACAGAATACCGAAAGGTAGAGCATGAGTCATATGATTGATATGATGAACATGAAGATTGTTCGCCGATGAAGCTACATCATCTCACGTGATGATCGGACTTGGTGTAGTGGATTTGGTTCGTGTAATCACTAAAACAACTGCGAGGGATGTTGTTTTGAGTGGGAGTTCACCTAGTTGATTTAAGAATTAAATTTGAACACTATTTATCATAAACTTAGTCTAAATTACTTGCAAATTTGTTGTAGATTATGGCGAACGTTTCCATCAATTTCAATGCGTTCCTAGAGAAAGAAAAGCTTAAAAACAATGGAAGCAATTTCACGGACTAGTTCCATGGACTGAAGATCGTCCTCAGGGCTGGTCAGTTGACCTATGTGCTCGAAGCACCGCTAGGTGACCCACCTGCAGAAGATGCCACCGATGACGTAAAGAATGTTTATGCCACTCGAAAACATCACTACTCCACAGTTCAGTGTGCCATCCTGTACGGTTTAGAAACGGAGCTCCAGAAGCGTTTTGAGCACCACGACCCGTTCGAGATCATTAAGGAGCTCAAGCTCATTTTTGAGACTCACGTGGCCGTGGAGAGCTATGAGGCCTCCGAGAAGTTCTTTACCTGCAAGATGGAAGAGGGAAGCTCCGTTAGCGAGCATGTGCTCACCATGTCTGGGCACGCAAACAAGCTCCAAGAGTTGGGGATACCAATTCCTAATGAATTGGGGATTCACCGTGTCCTCCAATCACTGCCACCAAGTTACAAGAACTTTGTGATGAACTACAATATGCACTGCATGAACAAGACGTTGCCTGAACTATCGTCCATGCTGAAAACTGCTGAAGTGGAGATCATGAAAGAACACCAAGTGTTGATGGTCAATAAGACCACCAATTTCAAGAAACGGGGCAAGCCTAAGAACAAGGGCAACTTCAAGAAGGATGGCAAGAAAGCTGCCGCACCTGCTAAGAAGCCCAAGGCTAGTCCTAAACCTGAAACTGAGTGCTTCTACTACAAGGGTGCTGGTCACTGGAAGCGTAACTGCCCCAAGTACCTAGCAGATCTGAAGAACGGCAACATCAAGAAGAAAGGTATATTCGATATACATGTTATAGATGTGTATCTTACTAGTAATCGTAGTAGTGCCTGGGTATTTGATACTGGTTCGGTTGCTCATATTTGTAACTCGAAACAGGAGATGCGGAATAAACGAAGATTGGAGAGAGACGAGGTGACGATGCGCGTTGGAAATGGCTCCAAGGTTGATGTGATCGCCGTCGGCACGCTCCCTCCACATCTACCATCGGGATTAGTTTTAAATTTAAATAATTGTTATTTGGTGCCTGCGTTAAGCATGAACATTATATCTGGATCTTGTTTATTGCGAGATGGTTACTCTTTTAAGTCTGAGAATAAAGGTTGTTCGATTTATATGATTAATATCTTTTATGGTTATGCACCTGAGATGAATGGTTTATTCTTATTGAATCTCGATAGTAGTGACACACATGTTCACAACATAGATGCTAAACGAATAAAATTGAATGATAATTCTACATACATGTGGCACTGTCGTCTTGGTCACATTGGAGTGAAGCGTATGAAGAAACTCCATTCTGATGGACTTCTTGAATCACTTGATTTTGAATCACTTGAAAGATGCGAAGCATGTCTAATGGGAAAAATGACTAAGACTCCATTCTCTGGAATAATGGAGCGAGCTACGGACTTATTGGAAATAATACATACCGATGTGTGCGGTCCAATGAGTGTAGCATCGCGTGGTGGATATCGTTATGTTCTCACTTTCACGGATGACTTGAGTAGATATGGGTATGTCTACTTTATGAAACATAAATCTAAAACTTTCGAGAAGTTTAAGGAATTTCAAAGTGAAGTGGAAAATCATCGTAACAAGAAGATTAAGTTTCTGCGTTCTGACCGCGGAGGTGAATATCTGAGTTATGAGTTTGGCATGCATTTAAAGAAATGTGGAATACTTTCACAGTTGACACCGCCTGGAACACCACAGCTTAATGGTGTGTCCGAACGTCGTAATCAAACTCTCTTAGATATGGTTCGGTCTATGATGTCTCTTTCAGATTTACCGTTATCATTTTGGGGATATGCATTAGAGACAGCCGCATTCACTTTAAATAGGGCACCATCTAAATCCGTTGAAATGACACCGTATGAATTGTGGTTTGGTAAGAAACCTAAGTTGTCGTTCCTTAAAGTTTGGGGTTGCGAAGCATATGTAAAGAAGTTACAGCCTGATAAGCTTGAACCCAAAGCGGAGAAATGCGTCTTCATAGGATACCCTAAAGAAACAATTGGGTATACCTTCTATCATAGATCCGAAGGCAAAGTTTTCGTTGCTAAGAATGGATCCTTTCTGGAGAAGGAATTTCTCTCAAAAGAAGTGACTGGAAGGAAAGTAGAACTCGACGAGGTTGTTGAACCTTCTTTCGGAGTTGAGAGTAGCACAACACCGGAAGATGTTTCTGTGCTGCCTGCACCAACTGGAGAGGAAGCTAATGATGCTGATCATGAAACTTTGAACGAAGTTACTACTGAACCTCGCAGGTCAACAAGGGTTCGTACCACTCCTGAGTGGTATGACTCTTCCTTGAATGTCATGTTGGTGGACACCACTGATGACCCTGCGACGTATGAAGAAGCTATGGTGAGCCCAGATTCCGATAAATGGCTAGAAGCCATGAAATCCGAAATGGGATCCATGTACGAAAACCAAGTATGGAATTTGGTGGACTTACCGGATGGCCGTAAGGCTGTCGAGAACAAATGGATTTTCAAAAGAAAAATAGATGCTGATGGTAATGTAACCGTCTATAAAGCTCGACTTGTCGCGAAAGGGTTCCGACAAATTCAAGGAGTTGACTACGATGAGACTTTCTCACCAGTAGCAAAGCTAAAGTCTGTGAGGATTATGTTAGCAATCGCTGCATATTTCGATTATGAAATTTGGCAGATGGATGTCAAAACAGCGTTCCTTAATGGTGACATTGAGGAAGAGTTGTACATGGTACAACCCAAGGGTTTTGTCTATCCTAGTGATGCTGATAAGGTATGCAAACTTCAGTGCTCCATTTATGGACTGAAGCAAGCATCCCGGAGTTGGAATCAATGTTTTGATAAAGTAATCAAAAACTTTGGATTTATACAAACTTATGGAGAAGCTTGTATTTACAAGAAAGTGAGTGGGAGCTCTGTAGTATTCCTAGTACTATATGTAGATGACATATTGTTGATTGGGAATGATATAGAACTTCTTAATAGCGTCAAAACCTATTTGAATAACAGTTTTTCGATGAAGGATCTTGGCGAAGCGGCATATATTCTAGGCATCAAGATTTATAGAGATAGATCAAGACGCCTAATAGCGCTTTCACAAAGTACATACTTAGACAAAGTTCTAAAGAAATTTAGAATGGAAGAGAGCAAGAAAGGGTTCGTGCCCATGTTGTCAGGTAAGACCTTGAGTAAAACTCAAAGTCCAGCTACGGCAGAAGATAGAGAAAAGATGAATAAAATTCCCTATGCCTCGGCCATAGGTTCTATCATGTATGCCATGCTGTGTACGAGACCGGATATAGCACATGCTGTTAGTTTGACTAGCAGATATCAAAGTGATCCTGGAATGGAACACTGGACAGCGGTCAAGAATATCCTAAAGTACCTGAATAGGACTAAGGATATGGTTCTTTCTTATGGAGGTGATGAACAGCTTGTTGTAAACGGTTACACTGATGCTAGTTGGAACACCGATCCAGATGACTCAAAGTCACAGTCTGGATACGTATTTATTTTGAATGGTGTTGCAATAAGCTGGAGGAGTGCCAAGCAGAGCGTTGTGGCGAAATCTTCAACTGAATCGAAATACATAGCTGCTTCGGAGGCTGCACAAGAAGGCATATGGATGAAGGAGTTCATTGCTGAACTTGGCGTGGTTCCCAGTGCGTTAGATCCGATGGCCATCTACTGTGACAACACAGGTGCCATAGCTAATGCACAGGAGCCAAGGCCACATAGCAAGCTGAAGCACATCAAGCTATGTTTTCATGCTATTCGCGAGTATGTCCAAGATGGTGACATAAAGATTTGCAAAGTACACACTGATCTGAATGTAGCAGATCCGTTGACTAAACCTCTCCCTAGAGCAAAGCATGACCAACACCAAAACGCCATGGGTGTTCAGTATATTACCATGTAATCTAGATTATTGACTCTAGTGCAAGTGGGAGACTGTTGGAGATATGCCCAAGAGGCAATAATAAAAGTGGTTATTATTATATCTTTGTGTTTATGATGAATGTTTACATCCCATGCTATAATTGTATTATTAGGAAACACTAATACTTGTGTGTTTTGTAAACATAAAAGAGTCCCTAGTAAGCCTCTTGTTGAACTAGCTTGTTGATTGATTGATGATCATGGTTTCCTGATCATAGACGTTGGATGTGATTAATAACAAGGTTATATCATCAGGAGAATGATGTGATGGACACACACCCATAGTAAGCGTAGCATAAGATCAAGTCATTAAGTTCGTATTGCTGTAAACTTTGAAATACATAGTAACCTAATCCTTCGACCATGAGGTTATGTTAATCACCATCACCGGATGGGTACTTTGATGACATCAAACGCCGCTTCGTAACTGGGTGGTTATAAAGGTGTCATTGGGTATTCTGAAAGTATGTGTTGAAGCGCATAGACCAAGATTGGGATTTGTCCATCCATATGACGGATAGATATACTCTGGGCCCTCTCGGTGGAATGTCATCTAGATAGCTTGCAAGCATGTGACTGGGTCACAAGGGATGACATAACATGGAACGAGTAAAGAGTACTTATCAGTAACAAGGGAGAACTAGGTATGGAGATACTGACGATCAAACCTCGGATAAGTAGAATGTCGTGAGACAAAGGGAATTGGTTTCGTATGTTAATTGGTTCAATCGGTCACGAAGTAATCGTTGAGTATGTGGGAGCCGTTATGGATCTCCAGATCCCGCTGATGGTTATTGATGGGAGAGGTGTCTTCATCATGTCTGCATATTCACGAACCGTAGGGTGACACACTTCAGGTTCGAAGTTGTTTGAAGTAGATTTGGAATTTGCGTTGGAGACCGAATGTTGTTCGGAGTCTCGGAATGGATCCGGGACATCACGAGGAGATCCGGAATGGTCCGGAGAATAAGATTCATATATTGGGAATCATCTTCTAAGTTAGGAAATGTTCCGGAGTGTTTGTATGGAGATTCTAGAAGGTTTCGGAATGTTCTGAAAGGTTCTAGAGGATTCCTTGGAGTTTGCTTGAAAACCAAGAAAGGGATCAAAGAAACCAAGTGGGGTACTACACGGATTCGTGGGGGAGGAGGACTCCTCCCCCCAACCCGCCGGCCCAAGGAGGAGGGAGTCCTACTAGGACTCCCCCTCCCCAGGCGCGCCTCCCTCCTTTAAATAGAAGGGAGGGGGCGCCCCCTCTTGCACCTTGTCTCATAACTCCCAATCTCAGCCGCCTCTCTCCTCCATGTTTCGTCTGCACAGGCATAGGTGAAGCCCTGCAGAATTCTCATCTCCACCACCACCACCACGCCGTCGTGCTGCTAGGATTCCGTGGAGAAGATCTACTACCTCCGCTGCTCGCTGGAACGGGGAGAGGAAGGTCTGCTTCGACTCCGCACGTGTGTCCGTCTGCGAAAGCGCTGCCGGAACGCGGCACCGGAAGGATCGTCCACACGATCTTGAGATCGGCAAGTGATCGACTACATCATCCACGAGATCTAATCTCGTTAACGCTTTCGGTTCTACGAGGGTTAGTACCGATCTATCTCGTTGCTCATGTCTAGTAGATTAGATCTTGGCTTTTATCTAGATTAGATCTGGGTTTTGTTCGTTCTTGCGGTAGAAATTTTTTGTTTTCCATGCTACGAACCCATCATTAACATCACAGGCAATTCATAATTAGTGTGATATGATATGGCCCTTTCTTCTTATGCCTTTAATCTCCATCTCCAAAGCACGAACATGATCTCCATCATCACCAGCATTGCGTCAAGGTCAGTGGCACCGCTTCATGGTTGTCCATCATCACCAGCAACTATTACAACTACTTGGAATAAAGCTATTACAAGATGAATAGACACGCAGGTCTTAACAGAATTAAAGACAATCATTAGGCTCCTGCCGGTTGCCATATTACAACAAGGATCATTGCATACCACTCCACTCCCCTCACCTCACTGAACCTCACCCTGATGGGTTCGTAGCATGGAAAACAAAAAAATTCTACCGCAAGAACGAACAAAACCCAGATCTAATCTAGATAAAAGCCAAGATCTAATCTATTAGACATGTGCAACAAGATAGATCTGTACTAACCCTCGAAGAACCGAAAGCGTTACGAGATTAGATCTCGGGGTTGATGTAGTCGATCACTTGCTGATCTCAAGATCGTGTGGACGATCCTTCCGGCGCCGCGTTCCGGCAGCGCTTCCGCAGTCGGTCACACGTGCGGAGTCGAAGCAGACCTTCCTCTCCCTGTTCCAGCAAGCAGCGGAGGTAGTAGATCTTCTCCACGGAATCCCAGCAGCACGACGGTGTGGTGGTGGTGGTGGAGGAGAGAATTCTGCAGGGCTTCACCTAAGCCGGAGCAGAGCGAAGGAAGAGGAGAGAGGCGGCGGCTAGGGATTATTATGGGAGAGGTCAAGGGGGTGGCGCCCCCTCCCCTCTATTTAAAGGAGGGAGGCGCGCCATGGGAGGGGGAGTCCTAGTAGGACTCCCCTCCTTGGCCGGCGGGTTGGGAAGGGGGGGAGGAGTCCTCCTCCCCCACGAATCCGTGTCTTGCCCCACAAGGTTTCCTTGACCCTTTCTTGGTTTTCAAGCAAACTCCAAGAAATCTTTCTAGAACCTTCCAGAACATTCCGAAACCTTCTACAATCTCCATACAAACACTCCGGAACATTTCCTAACTTAGACAATGATCCCCAATAAATGAATCTTATTCTCCGGACAATTCCGGATCTCCTCGTGATGTCCCGGATCCAATCCGAGACTCCGAACAACATTCGGTCTCCAACGCATATTCCATATCTACTTAAAAACAACTTCGAACCTTAAGTGTGTCACCCTACGGTTCGTGAATATGCAGACATGATAGAGACACCTCTCCGATCAATAACCATCAGCGGGATCTGGAGATCCATAACAGCTCCCACATACTCAACGATGACTTTGTGATTGATAGAACCATTAACATACGAAACCAATTCCCTTTGTCACGCGATATTCTACTTATCCGAGGTTTGATCGTCGGTATCTCTATACCTAGTTCTACCTCGTTACTGATAAGTACTCTTTACTCGTTCCATGTTATGTCATCCCTTGTGACCTAGTCACATGCTTGCAAGCTAACTAGATGACATTCCACCGAGAGGGCCCAGAGCATATCTATCCGTCATATGGATGGACAAATCCCAATCTTGGTCCATGCGCTTCAACACATACTTTTAGAATACCCAATGACACCTTTATAACCACCTAGTTACGAAGCGGTGTTTGATGTCATCAAAGTACCCATCCCGTGATGGTGATTAACATAACCTCATGGTCGAAGGATTAGGTTACTATGTATTTGAAAGCTTACAGCAATACGAACTTAATGACTTGATCTTATGCTACGCTTACTATGGGTGTGTGTCCATCACATCGTTCTCCTAATGATATAACCTTGTTATTAATGACATCCAATGTCCATGATCAGGAAACCATGATCATCATTTAATCAACAAGCTAGTTTCACAAGAGGCTTACTAGGGACTCTTTTATGTTTACAAAACACACATGTATTAGTGTTTCCTTATAATACAATTATAGCATGGGATGTAAACATTCATCATAAACACAAAGATATAATAATATCCACTTTTATTATTGCCTCTTGGGCATATCTCCAACACACCCACCTCTAGCCGGAGCAAGGGGAGCAGCAGCTCGCCGGAATTGGAGCCGGAGCAGCCGCAACAGGAGGAGAAGGGCGCCGCTGATTGCGACCACCCCAAGCTCCGCCGCAACCGCGCCTCGCCTCGCCGTCGTCTTCCAGTTTGTTTGCCCACCTCGCCGACCCCGCTGGAGCCCTGGTACGTCCCCAGCAGACCCCCATCGAGCCGCTAGGGTTCGAGCTCGCCGGCGACCTGTTCGTCGTCGACGACGACCCTCAGCCATAGATCCCAGTTCTAATCCTATGTCCCACAACGCGCGTACCATTTCACGTGTTAAGGCCCAATGACAAGCGGGACCCCCTTGTCAGCTGAGCCCCGCGCCGCGGAGCGCCACTGGACCGGCCCAAGTTCTTTCCCGCGCTAGCCCACCCGTTCAAATCTGGATTTTTCTTTTTAGTTAAATCTAGTTTCTGTCCACTAGTTTAAAATTCAATTCAGAGAGTTTTGTAAATCCAAATTGCATGAAACCAATTTTGTCTGAAAGGTATGGAGATGATATATCCAAGGCCGTTGGATTTAATTCAATTAGAGTTATAGGTCTCTCCTAATAAAAATAACAAAACAGAAGCTTTTGCAACTTGCAACATTTTTATAAAATCAACAAAGTTAGCTTTTGAGTTGATTCCAACTCTCAAAAATCACATTTCACCATATCTATCTAAATATGTAATAATATTAAGGTTTACATGCAGTGACTTTGGACTAGTACCAAAATAATGCTATATAGGCATGTCTAGTCACTTTAAATCATTAAATAATGAACTTAAACCAAAGTAATATTGATCCAACCCTTAAATATCATTCCCACATGTTAGAATATGTGGTGATGACATGTGTCCACATGATCCCATATTTTAAGTGGTGAATATTAAATCTTAGTTAATTTTTCAATGAGTAGAAATTACTTTTCTAAATTAAAAAGAATGAAACTATTGAATTAAACTTGTGATGCTTGTGATGATAATAGATCATCAAATGTGTGTCTTAGAATGCTACTTAGCCTAGTTAAGTATTGTTTGGTGATTGTGTACTCCGTATGTATTTTTATAGACGATAGTACCGACCAAGTCTACGAAGAGGAGGAGTGCTATCAAGACGAAGACGAAGAAAACTTCAACCACTGCACCAACCAAGGAAAGCTAGCACTATCCAAGATTAACCCTTGCAAGTTATACTTGCAAGCCCCCATTAACAATGCAAGCTAACCCTTGCAAGTTTAGTGCTTAGCAAACTAGAATCAAACTAGATGGTTTAGCAAAGATGCCTTAAGCATGCTTTGAGCACCCCTTGTTGACTATTAGTACCTCAAGTCTAATTGACAAGTTTCACCTCCCTTAGTTTACACAAAGTTCTTAACTTATTTTGAAGGTAGCATAAAAAGTATAAAACTTGACCTACTTAGAAACCTTTAGATGTCATTCTATGGAATGAGATTGAACCTATCACTTCCACTTTAGTGAACACTCTTAACTTAGTAGTTTAGAGTAGATCAAAAACTTGAGTCACTTTAGATGGGAACATTTGGTGAAAATGAATTATGAAAACCTTGGAATGATGAGTCATTCTATTGAGATGTTTTGACATGTGTTGAGAAACACAACTGGTTTATGATGACAAAAATGATGAGGCATGAGCCTTAACCCTTTTATAAAACTGATGGTTGGATTCGGATGCGATACCATTCCAAATTTACCGTACAACCACATTACCTAAATTGGGTAAGGCTTAGCTGGAAATTTATATGCATTAGTATTAGTTCCCTCGCGGGAGAGGTTTGAGTTGAGGCTACCTCTCATGATGTCCACCTATGTAATGCCCAAGATGACTGATGGTCATGGTTGGGAGGCCATGCTCATAGGAGAGGTGCTTATACTAGGGTGTGTAAAGGGAAGGTTATGTTTGATTATCTGCATACCAAGTATGATGATTCGGGGTTATCCCTGACAGATGTATCGAATCTTGTGGTGAAAGTGTACCACATCTGCAGAGTGTCAAACTATTCGAATAGCCGTGTCCGCGGTTATGGACAGCTGGAATGGCCATACTGTTTCGTTGTCAGATGTTTTCTAAATAACTTGAAATGAATGATGAACTTTGACTTGACCACAACAGGGTTCTGTTTATGATAATAGCTTCCCAACTTAAGTGATTCTAGAACTTTACTTTACCTTTCTTTGCTTCAGAACTCAGCTTAGGTTTCAAACTTAACTTTATAGATAAACTTAGATTTAGCACTTTAACCTAGAACTATAGTACCTATTAATAGTAGTTTGCGAGTACTTAAAGAGTACTCATGGCTTTTTTCCCTGGCCATTCTCGTGGCCAGACTATGAAGGAGACTATCAAGATGATGGTCAGCAGGACGGCTATGATAACTAGGACTATCTGCCTTCGTCAGCATTGCCTGTGCCCTTGAAGATGGACCCCACCGCTACGCTTATCTTTTATTTCCGCTGCTTGTTGTATTAAAGACTGGATCATGAGATTCTTATTTGTGTAAGACCTTATGTATGGTTTGTAATGGATGATGTACTGTGATATCCAATCCGTTATGTCTCGCAAAAATGGTAATCCTGGGATTGCGAGGTATGGCATAACGGGCATCTGGGATTAAAAAAATCCGGGTGTTGACAAGACTCAACATAAAAGTAAAAGAAAGGCCTTCATAGAAGGAAGTAGGGATTCAAGTTTCATAAAGAGCTTCCAAAAATTATGGTACTTATTAGCTTTCAACTCTCATTGCCCCTATCATAAGCATCTTGAACTGATTAAGGTTAAAATGAACAAACTATGGAGTATATGTTTGACAAAGTATAAGTTGGAAATCTCATGTCCCTTGAATACGATGGCCGCTCCTCGTTCTACTCAAGTTTAGTTACCGGTAAGTTCTTGTCATAGTAAGTACATGTGTATCATAGAGAACTGCCAACGGGGTACCCCTTGCCCGATGATACGGAAGAATCCCCATATCAAAATGACAAGGCAAGCAGACGATGAGCATCTCAACAATCTTCTTATTTACCATGGGAAAATGGTGCTTTTTTTTCTTTCTTTCCTCTTTTCTCATATCTCTTTTTTTCTTTTTCTCTTTTTCTCAATATCTGACTCTTTTTTATAAGAAGAATGCTTCATAGACAGCTCATTATGGTTGCGCTGCAGGTTTCCACCATGACAACATGGATTAGACCAGCGGCCCAGGCGTTTCTCTAACACACATACATAACTCCATGGACTTACAAGCTCCCCTTTCATTTCACACCAACGACATCCGTAGACAAAAGAGCATGATATCAACAAGGTACAAAGTACATGTGCAATGTTGAAAGCGTTCCCCATGACAGCATGGTTCTGCTAATCCCCAACATATAAGTGCAAGCATATACAACATAGACGACACAATGGTTCAAGTTTATTAAGGACAAGAAAAGTAAAGTGTGCCATCAAGTTCGTGAGGGCTTTAATCACTAGTTTTCTCATAACAAGTTTAATTCAGAAGGTATATAAAAACATGAATATACTTGGAATAGCATATGCTAATAGGTAGGTATGGTGGACTCTTTGGAATAATTTGGTTTTAGGAGTTGGATGCATGAGTGGAACTCATACTTGGTTACGCAGACTAGCAAAAGACTGGGAGCGACCAAATAAGAGAGCAATAATTGCCATAATCATGCAGAGCGACAAAACATCATTAATCAAAGCATAAAGTGATACTACAAGTTGAAAACTAAAGGATCATAAAGGGTATGGTGACTTGGGATAGTCATAACATGGTGTGAGCATGCGCCAAGTCAACCGAAATAAAGCATCAAAGGAGAATACCACAATACTATGCTTTAATATGCTAAAACAACGCATGATTCTTCAAAGGCACATTAAGCAATCTCAATTGTTTATAACATGTCATGCTACAGCAAAGATCACTAAGCATAAAGCCAAAACAATATCAAGCATGGCATGACAAAGCATAGGCCACAGTCAAAAAACAAGCTCCTTTACCACTTAAGCATGAAATTTTCCTACTCTTTTCCAATCCAAACCAAACTATTTGAAAACCAATGTATGAAAGAGGGGGTCCAACCAATTTATTCAAGCAAACTAAGAAAACCAAGCAAACGAAAAACCAAAAACAAAAACAAAAAAGAAGACGCTCCAAGAACAACACAACTGTGCATGAAACAATAAAAATGAAGTGTTTGGAAGAAACCTGGAATTTTTATTGATGAAGAAGGGGATGTCTTGGGCATCCCCAAGCTTTGACGCTTGTACTTCTTGGATATTTCTTGGGGTGACACGCGTGGCATCCCAAATCTTGAGCTTTAGTCCATCCTTCATCTCATTACTCATTCCTTCCATACACCTGAAAGTTTTCCTTCATACAAAACTTCACACAATCTTTATTAGCAACATTAGTGCACTAAAGATAATAAGTCTTTAGGTTCAATTTCAACACCAATACAACTTCCATCAAAACACAAGCTACTGTATCACTTCCCTCAATAAGCTCAATTCACCAAAGAGAACCCAAAAAGGAACCAACAAGAAGCAAATGCAAATAATGGCGGAAATCTATCAAAACAGACCAGCAGGTAAAAACCAATTTTTTCGAAGACCTTCTGTTGCTCAAATCAAAAGTGTTGAACTAACAAAAGTTAGATAACAACCTGGGGAAGAATCACAAAACTTCAAGCCTCAAAATGACGTACAGAGATTTGACACGAATGTTTACGGTGAAGCACAAAAATCTGTTTCTGGACAACAACTTTGCCAAGCATTACTTCCCTCTCATTAGAGGTTACTCTTGGCACAAAAACAAACAAAAAGGATAAGGAGCAGTTATTACTGAATCAATAACTTCCAAGACTCATCTAAAACTTTTGGGTTATCTCCCAATAAGTACTTTTCTTTAACGCCTTTAAGTTAGGCATGATAATTTCGATGATGCTCACATAAGAAATATGAATTGAAGTAAAAGAGAGCATCAAGAAGCAAATTCAAAACACATTTAAGTCTAACCCACTTCCTATGCATAGGAATCTTGTATGCAAATAAATTCACAAAGAACAAAGTGACAGGCATAGGAAGATAAAACAAGAGTAACTTCAAAACTTTCAGCACATAGAGAGGTGTTTCAGTACCATGAAAACTTCTACAACCATATTTTCCTATCTCATAATAATTTTCAGTAGCCTCATGAATAAACTCAACAATATAACTATCACATAAATTATGCTTTTCATGATCTACAAACACATAATTTTTATCAAGCTCAAAAATAGTGGGATTAAAACCTTCAAACCCACTTTTAACAATTTTACAACAAGATGACTGATCAATCTCATTTTCAATAGTAGTATAATTAATATTGTCAACCAATATAGGACCATCATCTAGAGATTTATTATAAACATTTTCTAAGCAAAACTCTTTAGTACCATGCATTTCGAAGTTAGGCACAAATAAAGGATTATCACAGATAACATGAGCATAAGATTCATCCTCCTTTGGTAAGCATGGGGGACAATCAAATTATGTAAGGGATAAAGAGTTACTCTCATTAGAAGGTAGGCATGGGTAGCTAATCCATTCTTCCTCCTTTTGTCCATCACTCTCCTCCTCCTTTTCATCTAATGAGCTTTCAGGTTCAGCAATTTCTTCTTCCATAAGCTCCTGCAAGGCATTAGTCTCTTCTGTTTGTGGAAAGCATCTATTAATATATTCAAGAATATAGCCATTTTCTTCCTTGTAATTATCAAAGCAAAATTTAAGTATATCATAAACCTCATATTTATAAATTGAATCATCAGTATTTTCAAGGAAACTAGCAAGTACAAATGCACCGTTCCAAGCAATAAATTCTTCAATTTGTTCCACATCATAAAAGTCATAATTTCCTTTAACATAAGAAGATATGGTAACATTATCATTATACTCACACTGAAAAGGGAGGTGTTTATACCTCCTACAACAACAAGATTTATCAAAGCAATAAGTAACATTATAAGTAGAGCACACATTTCTAGCAATGGTATATAATTTATCAATTTGTTCCCATAAGTGTTTCCCTTTTTGTGACAAGCGGTGTTCCTTATAATAATATTTTTGTTCTTCCGTGAACCCACCTTGCCAATAAGATCCATTTTCAAAGAAACCAACCATTGATAGAGAGGATGATAAAGCAAGACAATAACAAACCAACGAAAATAACAACTATAGTAGGAACTATTTTTTTGTATATTTGATAAAAAGAACAAGCAAACAAAGCAGAAATAAACTAAGCAAAACAAAAATAACAAAGTAAAGAGATTGGTTATGAGGGACTCCCCTTGTGAAGATGTCCTTGACTCCCCGGCAACGGCGCCAGAAAAATAGCTTGATGGCCCAAAATATATCGAGCTTGTTGGGGAACCCTAAGAGGAAGGTATGATGAGCATAGCAGCAAGTTTTCCCTCAGTTATGAAACCAAGGTTATCAATCCAGTAGGACCAAGGAAACACCTCCAAGGTGTTGCTAGCTAGACTTTGGCAAGGCGCACTACCGGTGCCAGCAGCAACGTGGAAACCTGCACAACACAACCACAGAACTTAGCCCCCAACTTATAGTGAGGTTGTCAATCTCACCGGTTTTGCTGAAAACAAAGGATTAAACGTATTATGTGGAAGATAGTAATAGTTTGCAGAAAGTAAACAGAAAGCAGTAAACAGTTGATTGTAGATTGATGATAAAAGAAAGGACCGGGGTCCATAGTTCACTAGTGGTGGCTCTCCTTAAGATAGATGACATGTTGGGTGAACAAATTGCAGCGGGGCAATTGACAAACATCGAGAAAACAATATGCATATACTACTCATCTTGACTCCTTTGAGATTCGATTGGGCATTACAACATTATACATAGACCGTAATCCAACTGCATCTATGACTAATAATCCACCTTCAGGTTATCATCCGATCCCCCCCAGTATTAAGTTGCAAGCAACAGATAATTGCATTACACATTGCGTGTAAAGTAAACAATACGATTGTTCTATGAACAAAGGATTGATGTTTTCTCCCTAGTAGAAACAACACATCTAGTACCTTAGAGATTTCTGTCACTTCCCCGGATTCCTAGAGGCATGAACCCACTATCGAGCATAAATACTCCCTCTTGGAGTTGCTAGCATCTACTCGGCCAACATAGCTACTAACATCAGAAAGCATGCAAGATCACAAATAACATAGACATGATAGAATCAATAATCAATCTGAAATAGCATCTCAATATCCATCGGATCCCCGCAAACACAGCATGTAAGATTACAAATATATGATCTTGATCATGAACGGAGCTCACAAGATCTAAACATGGTAGCACAAAGGAGGAGAACCAACCATCTAGCTACTACATGGACCCGTAGTCCAAGGATGAACTACTCACGCATCACACAGGAGGCTTACATGGTGATGAAGAAGGTCTCCAGGGTGAATTCTCCCCTCGGGCAAGGTGCTGGGAAGAGCTTTAGATCCCTCTCGATCTAGGGATGGAGATGACAGCGGCTACAGACTCTTTTGTAGAATTTTGATCGGGTATTTAGGGTTTCTTTATCGGAGGCATCTTATAGGCGAAAGGGGAGGCCGAGGGGGTGCTGGAGGCGGCCAGACCACCCCCTGGCGTGGGCCAGGATGGGCCGCGCAGCCAGGTGGTGTGGCGTCCCCCTGGCCCATCTCCGTCTCGTACTCTGGCTCATTGTGTCCCTCTGTGAAAAACTGACTTTGGCTTTTGTCCTGTCCAACCCCGAGAATATTCATTTTCTGACTTTCCTGGAACCAAAAACAGCAGAAAACAGGCAGCTGGCACTATGGCTCTTGTTAATAGGTTAGTCGAAGAAAGTGTATAGAAAGTACTCTAAAGTTGGAACAAAACATAAGAAAGTAGATAAAAACCAAGCATGGAACATCAAAAATTATGGATACGTTAGCAACGTATCAAGGCCTTCTTCATCACCATGACTGCCTCCGGTGTGATGCGTGAGTAGTTCATCCCTGGACTACGGGTCCATGTAGTAGCTAGATGGTTGGTTCTCCTCCTTTGTGCTACCATGTTTAGATCTTGTGAGCTCCGTTCATGATCAAGATCATCTATTTGTAATCTTACATGTTGTGTTTGCGGGGATCTGATGGATATTGAGATGTTATCTTAGATTGATTCTATCATGTCTATGTTATCTGTGATCTTGCATGCTTTCCATTATTAGTAGCTATCTTGGCCGAGTAGATGCTAGCAACTCCAAGAGGGCGTATTTATGCTCGATAGTGGGTTCATGCCTCTAGGAATCTGGGGAAGTGACAGAAATCTCTAAGGTACTAGATTTGTTGTTGCTACTAGGGAGAAAACAACAATCCTTTGTTCGTAGAACAATCGTATTGTTTACTTTACACATTTTGCTTAATGCAATTATCTGTTGCTTGCAACTTAATACTAGAGGGGGTCGGATGATAACCTGAAGGTGGATTATTAGTCATAGATGTAGTTGGATTATGGTCTATGTATAATAATGTAATGCCCAATCAAATCTCGTAGGAGTCAAGATGATTAGTATATTCATGTATGCTTTCTTGGTGTCTGTCAATTGCCCCGTTGTAATTTGTTCACCCAACATGTCAACTATCTTAAGGAGAATCACCTCTAGTGAACTATGGACCCCAGTCCATTCTTTTACCATCAATCTACAAGCTATTTACTGTTTTCTATTTACTTTCTACAAGTAATTACTATCTTCCACACAATACGTTTAATCCTTTGTTTTCAGCAAAACCGGTGAGATTGACAACCTCACTGTAAGTTAGGGGCAAAGTTTTGTGGTTGTGTTGTGCAGGATTCCAAGTTGGAAACAACACCTTGGAGGTGTTTCC
Organism: Avena sativa; assembly: GCA_916181665.1. Lineage (NCBI taxonomy): Eukaryota > Viridiplantae > Streptophyta > Magnoliopsida > Poales > Poaceae > Avena > Avena sativa. The sequence goes on from OV702291.1 coordinate 225,617,858, forward strand.
TTGCTCCTACTAGTTCGATAACCTTGGTTTCATAACTGAGGGAAAACTTGCTGCTGTGCTCATCATGCCTTCCTCTTGGGGTTCCCCAACGAGCTCGATACATTTTGAGCCAACAATCAGAGACCCGACGAATAACCACATAATCCCAAGAGGAGGAGAACCACACAGAGGCGAGAGGCAAACTCTCCGACTACTAGCCGAAGCATGGCAAAGAGGAAGGGAAGCAATTTTAGGTGCAGTTCCAATGACAGCTGAGGCCACACGCAAAGATCTACTAGCTTACCAATATTTGCTTAATCACAAAAAAGGGATCTCCTAAGGATGCAAAGGCAACTCGACGAAAGAAAAAGGTTAGCCGACGAATCCAGCCTATGGCGGGCGCAACTAAGCTCTACCCGAGGATCAGGAAGCGTAACTGGGGGAGCACCGCCAAGAAGGGGAATATCATGATTGCAGAACTTCCCCGAAGCTGAAAAAACGAATTGACTCAAGACCTCGATCTATCGTTTATGTCAGTAGATCCAATAGGACACATCAAAGCAAAAATAGCCCAAGCCACAATTGTAGCCGCACAAATGTATCTACTTATGGCTCAACCCGCACCTGACGATCCCCGTGGGGCTCTCCATCTCTCCGCTCCAATGAACCTCGGCATGGTGGGAGCATCTCTTGCACAAGCAGATCAGGGAATCACACATCAACCTAACAGATCCCCATGTTGTCGTAGCAGCCCTTGGTAGGTGGGGCACACCCAAAGATCCCGGTCACCACATCGGGTGCACTTCTCAGGGTCCGAGCCACGAAACAGCGCAAGAAATGACAACACACAACATAGGAACGATGGATCAAGGGATGAGAGTCGTAGCCGAAGATACTACAATGGTGACAGTGAAGATGACTATGAGTTATGCGGAGCCAGCTGCTTTACCCAATGGGTTCGTGAGACCCCAATACCCAAAGATTTTAAACTTCTGCATGACCGCCAGAAGTACAATGGCCTACAGGAACCCGAAGCTTGGTTAGCAGATTGCTTGGCCACCTTCAAGTTACAGGACGGCTCCACGGCTACCACAATGCAAAGCCTGCAGCTGCACCTAACCGGTGTCGCATGGTCATGGCTTAGGCAACTACCCGAAGATTCCATCAGTAGCTGGAATGACCTTGAAGATAAATTCATCCGACATTTTCACTCCACATTTAAATGACCTGCATCGCTAGAGAAATTGTAGGTGTGCAAATAGAAACCTAGAGAATCAATAAGAGCCTTCTTTTAGTGATGGAATATCATCAAGAACTCAGTCGAAGCCATATCCGATGAAAGGGCAATTGACGCCTTCAATGACGGCCTCCGCCGTCGAGGGTTCATAAAAGAACTAGGATGGGTCAAACCCAAAAAATTCGCAGTTGATGGACATAACAAATTGTTGGGCTGATGGAGAGGACGCACTACATAACAAATGAACACGTTCACCCAAAGAAGACAGGGACAAACGCATTAGTGACAGAATAAGGAGGAACAATGACGGACACGGGGGACCAAGTTAAGTTGTAGCTAGTTTCTCGGGAGAAGATAATCATAGAAACGATGATTACAATGGCGGGCACTGCAACAACAAGGACAACGTTGGAGGAAGCCAATCAACACAGCAATATCAACCAAGAGCCTGAGATCCACCTATGTCCGCAATGCAAATGCTAGAAGGACCATGTAATATGCACTTTTATGTAGACTCAACGGGCAAAAGATGATCCAACCATCTCATGAAAGATTGTCAGACGTTTTTAAAGATGCAAGAGCTATGCAATGCAAAGTCAACCAAAGTAGCAAGCCAAGGATACACCACTACGCATGGCACGTTATCCATCGGTGCACCACCACCACAGGTACACCCGCTAGTAGGGCAGCCGCAAAACACAATAAATCAAAGTAGTGAATACCCTAGGTTAAAGGGAGCAATGTCAACGATTCAAAAAGGATGCCCATCCAATAGGATTCAGAAGCTAATTACAAGACAAGTCAACATGGCAGAGATGGCGCCACCAGCCACACCCGAGTATCTCCACTGTCCAGAACATGAAATCACATTCAGCAGAGCTGATCATCCACTTCGAGTACCACGACCGGGCCACTAGGCCTTGATAGTAGAAGCACAAGTGGGTGGATTTGACATGAGCAAAGTCTTCATGGATGTAGGAAGCAGCATCAATTTTATTTATGCCAAAACACTAAGAGCAATGAATTACTCCTTGGAAAATCTAGCACCAACAGAAACGTCCTTCCACGGCATAGTACTAGGTAAAGACGAAATTCAATTAGGTAAAATATCTCTTGACATTGTTTTTGGATCCAAAGAAAATTTCAGGCAAGAAAAGCTCGAGTTTGAAGTCATGGACTGGCCATCACAGTATCATGCGATCCTTGGTCGCCCAAATTTTGCATGATTCATGGCAGTCCCACATTATGCATATCTAGTTATGAAAATGCAAGCCCCAAAGGGAGTCATAATAGTAAGGGGAAGCTTCACGATCCGACAATTGCGATCGAGAGTTCAACAAAATCTCTGAATCATTCGGTATAGCAACTGAGTTTGAGCAGCTAAAAATGTCGGCAACCACAGAAACTCTGGCAATAGCACATGTCAATCCCTACCAGGCTTTTGATACCATGAAAGATACAAAGAAAGTATAGATCCACCCTACTGAGCCAAAAAAGACGACATTTGTGGCCTCCAATCTTGGCCCCGCATAGGAAGCGTGCTCATCGAGTTCCTCCGTGAGCACTAGAAGATTATCGCATGGTTACCTTCTGACATGCCGAGAATTCCCAGGGAACTCGTTGAGCACGCATTAAACTTGGATCCAAAGGCGAAGCCGGTAAAACAGTCACTTCACGGAGCCAAAATGAAAGGTCATTGGAAAGGAGCTCCATCGCCTAACTGATGCCAAATTCATCAAAGAATTAAAGAAAGCAGAGTGGGTCGCAAATCCTGTGTGTCCCAAAGAAAAATACAAAAGAACTACGGATGTGCATTGACTCCACTGCATTGAATAAGCATTGTCCAAAGGATCACTTCCCACTGCCACAAATCGATCATTTAATCGATGCAACCGCGGGGTGCGAACGTATTTCCTTTTTAGACGCCTATTCAAGGTACCATAAAATTTGGATGAAGGAGGAAGATCAGGATAAAACAGTGTTTATCACACCCTATGTCATATTCTACCGCACAATAATGCCCTTTAGCCTAAAAAATGTTGGGGCAACATATCAACGGATGATTCTGAATTGCCTAGGAAATCAAATTGGCACAAACATACAAATATACATCGACGATGTCATAGTTACAACAAAGCAAGGGTCCTATCTTATCAATGACCTCCAGGAAACATTCAAGAACCTCAACAAGTTTTGCATCAAACTCAACCCGACGAAGTGCTCCTTTGGAGTCCTTGTAGGGCAACTCCTCAGATACTTCGTATCAGCAAGAGGAATTGAAGCCAATCCCGAGAAAATACAGGCGATCCTAACAATGAAAAAGCCAACAAATCTCCGAGGCATACAACAGTTGGTTGGGCGAATCGCAACACTCAGCCATTTTATTGCCTGTCTAGGAGAAAAAGCATTGCCATTCTATGCCCTCATGAGGAAATCAGATAAATTCGAGTGGACGGAAGAAGCTCAGCGTACCTTTGAAGATCTCAAGAAAACACTTTCGATATCTCCTGTCATCGTGTCTCCGCAAGAAAAAGAGCCATTACTTCTTTACATTGCCGCCACTAATCAGGTGGTTAGCACGGTTCTGGCCTTAGAACACGTATGATCAAAAGATCAAGCATGAGTCACATGAATGATGTGATTGACATTGGAGAATGTCTACCTTTGTAGCTATGTTGTTGGCCGCTCGAGGGTGACATAGTGAATAGGGATCGTGTTATCACTAAAACCTTTTAGTGATGTTTGTTTTAGTGGGAGCTCATCTAGTATAATGTGATTATAATTTGAACTCATATTATGAACTTAGTCTAAATGTCTTTGCGAAACTTTTGTAGATCATGTCAAAACCCAAGTGATGAGGGGTTAACTCATCATTGTCCATTATTGTGGACTTGGGTTTTGAGGAAGAGGGGTGCACTCGAGGTCTCGTTCGGCTAACATACAAGCAACACGGGACACAATGTTTACCCAGGTTCAGGACCCCGGAGGGAAAACCCTACTCTTGCTTGTCTGCTCTTGATTGATGATGAACCGAAGGTTACAATATCGCTGAGATGACGGTGGATGCGCATATTGGATCTAGCGTATGCTACGAGTGTTGTGATCTGTAGATCTATCATGGGAGGTTGTATCTATTGTGGTGTGTGGGAGATCGTAGATCTATCTATTGGGTGTCATCTTTGTTGGACCCTCCTAGCCTTTATATATGGGAGAGGCTAGGTCTCAGGTACCAATACGAGTAGGTAACAAGTTGGATTCGAACTCTAGTCTTGAACTTCCTTGTCTTGTGTGTTTGGGAGTCCGTGTCCATATGGGCTTCATACCAGCTGAACCGTTATGGTCTTCATGGACCTTGGCATGTTGTAGAGTGGACCTTCCGTTGGGCCGCACCAGGTAGGTTGTAGTCGGGTGCCCGTTAGGAATACATATGTCACCAAGTCTCTGTTTAGTTTTGAGGGATTCATGGAGAGTGAGATACTCAAAGTAGATGGGTCCAACTTCATAGACTAGTACCAATGCCTAAGGAATCTCCTCATCTTCCACGATCTATTCTATGTGCGGTGAGAACCGTTAGGATATTTTCCCGTGGGCTTCACCAGATTGCCCGATGATCATGATTATCGTGCCCGACGTGATGCCTTCATGATATTCAAATACACCATGGTTCATGTCATGGAGCCTGCTATAGGAGCACATTTCCATGAGATTGAGGCCTTCAGCCTGGCTAGTGGGCTTCAGATGCTCTTTCCATCTCAAGTCAAAATCATGGCATTTGAATACATGGATGAATTCCTCTCAACCAAGATGAGGGAAAACATCAGCCTAGAAGACCACCTGGATATCATGGAAGGATTCATGAGTGCCTTGTGGACATCATGGACTACTGGGTGACCCACAAATTTGTGATAGATGTGGTGTTGCGCTTGCTACCCCACAGCTACAAAGATGTTGTCTTGAACTACCTCATGGAAGGGAAAGAGTTTACCTTCCTTGAGTTCATGGCTCATTTGAGAACCCATAAAGTAGTGCCTGTTCTAGGAGTTGTCATCAATAGGAAAGTTATATTTGATATACAAAGTTATAAATGTTTAATTTCAATTATAGCAGTTTATGAAGTATTTGATACTTGTACTGTTTTGGGAAAATAGGACCCGCTGCTTAAGAAGTGACTGAATGAGTGGGCGTGACAACGCATGTTGATGGAAAGCAAGATGCCAACGACGCTCTCCTTCTGAAGTTATCATTTCGATTAGAAGTTTTGAATAAATTTGTAATCGATGAGAGTGAACTACACTAGTGCGTGTCTTGCATTTGTAAAACAGTTATTCATAAGAATTTGAGAGAAACCAATTGTTTTATTCCTATGAGTAATATCTTTTATGTTCACGGTGTTGATTATGAATGGGTTATTCATATTTTTTTATCTTGATGATAGAATTTTAAATGTTTACAATGATGTGAAAATACCAAAAGATATTCAAACTTAATAATGACACTAGTGTGTGCAGAATAATTAGATATCATATATGATGATATGTTGTATTATTTAACAAGTGGTGGATATCATTATTTTGTAAAACTTCATTGTGAATCTAAGCTAATAGATGTATTCGCTGAATGAGACACAAGTCTAAAACTATCTGTTATGAATAAAGAATTTTAGAGGGAAGAAGAATATTGAATGAACAAGAATACGAGTCTTTGTGATTTGATCAATGAGACAAGTGTGTGAGTGGTGATTCAGATATACAAGACTTGTGAAAAGAGTTGCACAAAATACAATGTCAAGAGTATGTCAATGTGTTGATGTGTACAAAGAATTGTAATCATACCGTATTAGTTACTCTTTGGTCTAAAGTAATCTCTTATCATGTTAGCGTTAGTATTTAGAGAGGATAAGAATATCAAACACTTACTTATTGTATAAAAAATCATCAAGGATTGGAAACAACACCATAAGTGTATGGCACAATATGGTTTCCAGAAATTCTAAAGTTATGTGATAATTCAGAATCAGTACGAATAAAACTTTGTAGGGTATTCCTAGGCAACTAATAATACACATTCCACAACTACAACCAAAGGGGCAAATTAGTATTGCTCAAAGTGGTGATTTATCGAGAAGAGTTTCTCAATAAAAGAGTTGATGGATAAAGGTGAAAGCTCATATAAGGTTGAGAACCTTGCCTCCAAATGTTAGAGTAGCGCAACGGAATTGATTCTGGAGCAAAACTCTACAAATAGAGGATAAAATAATGATAATGATCAAAAGTTTCAGTGGGATCTATTACTAAAAGAAAGTAGGATTCATGAATAAGTTCTGCCTAATTGCAGAATTGAATTCATGATTCACTTGTCATGTTAATGGAACAATGGCATACCTACGAACTACAAAGAAGCGATAGTGAACCCATGTTCGAGAAATGACTTAGAGTCATGAAACCTTGTACATTAAGTTACATTTAAGATGGTAAAGTAAAATGTTACTTGATCTTATCAAAGTAAAGATGTTACTTGATATTCCCAAAGAGACTACTAGAGTAAATGATCATGGGGCAAGGGCGAAAGTATTTGTGCCTCCGTGCCCAAGTTCATAGTCTCTCTGTATGAGTCGCAAGGAAGAAATGAAACTTAAAGTAAGACATAAAGCTTGATTTGTGTCAAGAAATGTCTTAAACAAATTCAAATGGTTGACTATAATGTGTAGCAATGCTTAAGTCGGACAAATGGAATATCATAGCTGGAATTCTCAATTTGACGAATGATCAAAGGATTTTGGGATTGTGCCCAAAATATTGAGAAGACCTGCATTTACAATAAACTGAATGAGAGCTAAGAGAGTTCCATACTCTTATATGTAACTGACATATTTGAGTGGGAGCTTGATGAACCATTCATATATGTGATTGGCATATTGTGAATGGCATTGTTGGTATGTGTAATTATTAGAGAATATTAAGTAGATGAAGTTGAACGAATATTGAACATTAAAATCTATCAAGATATATTGATATGTTTAATAGCATTAATTCAGAATGTTTTCCTAGATTGGATTCTGAAAAATTCAGAATGGAACAAGTTGAGAAGGAAGTTCTTACTTGTCTAACTAGGTGAAGCATTGAGATTGTCTCGGTAAGTGATGAGTGCATATTTGCATCATGTTTTATATTATTATTTTGCATTGTAGATGTAGGAACTTGGTATTTTACGGCGCTCCCGTGCACATTTTATGTCTGTTTTCACCAGGATCAGGACAAATGATGGATACAATGGAAACAATTCTTGGAGCAGTTGTACTGAGGAGAAAAGGAGTCAAAAACAACGTAAATCGCTTATTTGGGAAATATCAATAATACCAGAAAAAATCCGAAGCGGTCAAGGCACACAGACGGTTTAACGACCAACTATATGGCGGGAATAAATTTTTCGACCGTATAATTGGCGCCGCCACTGCCTCCTCAAATAGCTTCACCCCGTGCAACTGGATGGGGGAGACACCATACGGAACACCCAAAAATCGCCGAAACCTCACCTCTTGAAGGCATATGGAAGGGGAATTTGCCCAGGGGATCCATCTTCGCCCAATGCAGATCTGGGAGGCCAAGGCAGCAATCTCCATCTTCATCAACCGCTGCACCACCATCATCTTCATCCATCCCATCTTCACCCATCTAGATCTTGTTGTAATTTCCGTACTTGTTATGGATTTAAGAACTATTCATTTACAATTGTTTCCATTACCATTGCCATGATGTTGATTGCCTCTATGTGTGAGTAGATATCTAGTTCTTGGGGAGATGGAGAAACCCTAGCATATGATTGACATGAGATAGAGATAGAGATTATTATGTTATACATCATTATGTGTATGTATTAATTGTCTTCATCCTGATGTTGGGAGTTATGCACCTCCTTAATATTTGAATCTTATGGGGAGTAGAAGAAGGGGATTACTTGTTGGTAGACGGAGGGATGATAGCACTTACTGTGACTATAAAGCTGTTGTCATTATTTATGTACTAACTTATGGAATCAAGGAGAACTCATAAAGCCATGTCCATGCCATGGGAGAAATCCCTTAATAGTGGGATAATACGATTGATGTCGTTTATCCGCCAGTTGTGGTTATGAAGGATGATGTGAGCAGTGGTTGCTGCCTATTCGTCCATATATGGAGCTCCTCCCACATACATACATAGCATGAGAATATTTCTTATAATAATCTTGATTGCTTAGTCTAAATTTCTAGCGGTGTATCCACCACTCCCTGAGAACCCCTTTTCCCTATTGCAGTTCCAAGTTCTTTTACACACGCGATTCTTACTTTCTGCATTAAGTTTCACTTTACTTTAAATTGCCTCGTTCAACTAAAAAACAGAAAAACAACTCTACTTTTCTCACATCTTAAAATTATTCTTTAAGTACTTCATTTAGTTTTAGTTAAAACCATTTTTGTCTTTCGCCTACTGCCCCTTGTGGGATCGACATCTTTATTTCGAAACTAGCTACAAACGATCTATGCACTTGAAGTCATCAGTACGATGATGGTTAAAAGAAGGGAAAGATGTGTAACATCTACTATGCCTCGGTGATAGGTTCCATATTGTAAAACCATGTTGTATATTCGACATAATATGACCCAAGTTCTTAATCAGAAGAACAGGTTCCTAAGTGATATCTAGTGAATCACTAAACAAAAGGTTAAGTATAATCTTCAGTGTCTAGAGAGAACTGAAGTTATACATCTGATCGGTAAAGGATGGTGAAATTGATCATAAAAGGGTTACGCTAGGAAGTTCCACCCAACCTAGATGATTGGAATTCTCACAAAATTGAGTACCTTAGAATAAGATAAGCATGGTTAGACATCTAGGTGGCATTTACTGCACTATTGATAAGATTTACATTAACAAAGAAGTATATATTACTTCAAAGGTAAAATATGTAATGTTACAGTTGGGAAAGCCCCTCTTCCCATAGAGTGTGTTCCTAATGCTCATGACAATGAAAATGTCATCCTTTGATTGAATAATCAGATGTCATGGCAGAAGGAACAAAAACAACACTTTGTCGCCAAAGCATAAATATTTATACTGCAAGGTTATCATGTGATGATAAAGGGAAATGTCAAATTAGGTGACATTAATAATTTGCAAAGACATAAAGATCTATATAGTATAGTCCATAGACAAAACCTCTTCCATGAGCAAGCATGATCAAAACACCAAAAATGTTATGGTGTAATGATTTGTATCAAATGCAACTAGTTTATTTGTACTCTAGTGCAAGTGGGATACTGTTGGAAATATGCCCTAGTGTCGTGGGATTGAGGATGGGTACGCCATGAGGGGGTCCTCGAGGCATGTGGAAGAGAGGGGTGTGAGTCGTACGGTGTTCCGGGACGGTGAGCACACAAGTTTACCCAGGTTCAAATCTGTCGGCGGTGGACGGATCCTACTCCTGCTAGCAATCTAGTAATACGGCAAAGCCGGAATATGGGTTACAAGGGTTTTGACTATGCGAGTTGAGATTGTAGACTATTATGGGGTGCCCTAAAGGCTGGTCCCTAGGACGGCTTATATAGATATCCGACCTAGGGTTTACAGGAGAGACCTATCCGGCTATGACTAAGAGTCAGTTACGGAGTACACCTTGAACTACAAGTAACTACATGCCTATGTCGGTAAGTCTTCTGGGCCTTCCTGTAGCCAGACTGGACTCTGTCTCTTCTCTCCGACTGGGCCACCCGTGAAGCAAAGCTCTAACCCAAAGTGGGCCACCCTGGTCAGTGAGGCATGTTGAGGATTCTCGGAAAGTATATCCCCAACAGCAGCCCCTGGAAGCCTCCAAGATCCAGAGTCGGATTTTATCATCTAGCTTGATTTATCTTCGGCTTGCAAAATCTTGAAGGGTTCCTGAAACTCAAAAGAAAGGATAGGATCCGAGTCTCAAAATAAGTCAGACCTATGAGTACATTATTTGGATTTCCAGTTTGAAATTCAAACTGAACCGAAACTTGGTCTCTAATGTAACCTGACATCAGTCAAGGTCAAGCCACGTCACAGACAGACATTCCTGACTGCACGACCATTGGTGGGTCCACCTTTCGTGGAACTGAGGCGTTGTTTTAATGCATGCATGGAGATCGAGGTGGTGTAATCCTCGCGAGGAGGTTACCTAGCTCCTTCCACGACGCGTGGCACGGTTACTATTTATTTTGCACGAATCTTGGCACAGGTGAGGGACATAAGGGGTCAAGATCTCCTTTTCCTTCCTTACCAGCCCCATTACCTTCTCCTTCCTCCAAACGCCACCGCGCTCAGGCTCCTCTGCGTCCCTCCTCCAAACGCATAGCGCCGCCCATCCACAGTCATCACCACCCACACAATGGCTGGCGCTTCTTCCTCCGGCATGGTGGCAACCACAATGGCGACCTCTGGAGCAGCGAAGAAGGAAAATTTTCGCGGGGTATGGATCCCGTGAGTCCTCAACAACGAGAAGCTCCACATTATGGAGAATGAAGGTCTCCTCCATGCCGACGACTGGCGGAGCAGCCATAATCAAACCATCCCCACCCCTCACACCGACGAGCGGGTGCACTTCGAAACTCACCTCGATAGAGGTTAGAGCTTTCCTTCCTCAGATTTCTTTTCTGTGGTCATAGATTACTACGGAGTTCAACTCCATAACTTCCACCAAACTCAATCTTAGAAATGAGCACTTATGCATCTCTGTGAGGAGTATCTCGGAATTAGGTCGAATCTTGTTTTATTCTGGTACTACTTCGGTACCAGGAGAAACTCTATCACTTCTGGTAATCCCTACATTACCGAAACTCTTAGCCTTACTGTTAGGAGAGACCGAGTCTATCCCAAGATCAAGGCTAGTGAGTCCATGAATAAATGATCGTCCACGTTCTTTTATCATAATGATAGACTGGCTCCTGGCAAAGAAACTGCTTTGCCGGCTTTCGTCGATGGCACCGCCACACCTCAAGAGTCCCGGGACGCGGAAGCTCTGGCTCTCACCGACGATCTGCTTCTCACCAAGAGGCAAATCGAGTATCTGATGAAGCATAAGGGTCTGAAAGGATCCGATTTAATTCACTACTAGCTGGCTTGTCGGATTCAACCCCTCTAGCACCATGGTGACCGACTGATGCATTCAATCACCAAAAGCAAGACGGATTCCCTCCAGATCTGCTCTCGATCAATCCTGGATAAAGAATATGAGTCCCAGATTAGATGGTTGATCAAGGAGCGGGTCGAGAGGAAGATTCCGGACCTCTCTCTGGACATGTATACAGCTGACGATCCAGTGACACCAGTAAGTTTTCCAACAATTACTCTTATACTCGAATATGTGTTCATCCGTACTTTGTTATAGCTTTTCGCAATACTGAGGCAATTCTTCTTTCAGCTTGCTGACCTCCCCGAGTCGGAGCTTGCTACTCTTGAGGGATATCCTCCTGAGATACCATTGTCTCAGGAGGAAGGAGCACGTGTACTGCTGCCGAAGGCGCTTACCTAGAAGCACAAAACTCCGACAGTTTCCATTGGCACGAAATAGGTGCCTGTTGTGAAGGGTAACTTTCCTCACAAGGTCTTACATTTTATCTCTCATTCTTTCTGAAGCGTAACAATCTTGTACTGTCACTTCTTCAGAGCTAAACAGCTCATCAAGGGCAAAGGGAAGGGAATCACGACAAAGCCCCTGCGCCAGTCAAATTTAAATTTGACTTCACCTACAGCTCCTTCTCTGACTCCTACCCCAACACCTTCTACATCACTTGTCGTGGTGGTGGCACGGCAGATGCCATGGGTAGGCTAAAGTTTGGGGCCAATGGATGCTAGTGGGATCTGGGGAGGGAAGATGCAGTGGATTCTACACTCAGAAAGCTAACTCAAAGATCTGTATTTCTTTTTTCTTGGGCTACAAGTGCTCCTCGAGCTGCATACAAGGGAAAAGAAGGAATTTTTACCGGCATCCATTGGCCCCAAACTTTAGCCTACCCATGGCATCTGCCGTGCCACCACCACGACAGTTGGCGCCCACCGTGGGGCCAGCAGTGGTGCTAGCTGGAGTTATGATCCGGACGGGAAACTTCATCAAGACTGGCGAGCGCGTTGTTTCTGGCTTAGTCCAGAGATTTGGTCTCTGTGATTATGTCAGCGACAATGCAGGGAGCTTCAGGGGAAAGGCTCCCCCGCGTAATGGTATTTTCATCAACCTGGGCGGGCACCAGGTTTACGTCGGCGTCGACATCTCCGGTGTTTATCCTCGCCAAGTTGTTGTTGCAGGAGATCCACCTCTTAACGCTGCAGGCCATCCGCCTGGAGCACTTCCTGCAGGTAGCGTCGAGGTAATGGTCGTGGCCGGGGTGCAAATTGGAGTAGCGGCTGCCGGATCGGGAAGAGAACCCGCCACCGGTGTACAGGGCGCGCACGGGCAGACGGCACCAATGCCCACCGACGTAATCCCACCGGCAACCAACCCGACCGAGGTGCAAGACACCACCCCAAAGGCACCAAGGGTAAGAGGGCCACCTCTGGAAAGGCCAGAGAATGTTCTTCAGCGACCATAGAAAGCTTGACTACACCTGTAGCGCCGATACTTAATCCGGCAAATGCTCAGGCAGAGTTAGAGGAAACCAGGCAAAAGGTACTGATAGAGGCAAAAAAGGTGTCGGCCTTGCGGGAGTCCTTAAACAGGACCCTGCGAGAATATGCCAAAGCAAATAAGCTTGACGTCGCACCCGAACGGGTGGACGAACTAAGATTGAGAGGGAAGAACCTCATGGATGACATTAACAAAGAGCATGAAGCTCATAAAGCAGAATCAGAGGATTTGGGCTTGCCGAGGTACAGTACCCCGGCAAGAAACCTAAGAGCGGCAAATGCCGCAGCATCAGAGTTAGAGGGGTTAACCGGTGAGGCCCGGCAGAAACAACAAGAAAGAGTAAACGAGCTGGTGCGCATCGCGAACCAGCAAAACAAGGAAATGCTCAGAGCAAACCCGGCAAGGCCGGGGGCCTCGCGAATGGTTCATTCGGCAGGAGCAGCACCAGCCTTGTCTGTGGCAGCAGCATCTTCACCCGGAAAAAAATGCTCGAAGAGACAAAGCAGTAACCTCGGGAAAGAGGAACAAGCAGATGGTCCCGTATGATCCGGCAATGGCCGGAAAGGCAAATGAAAACAGAGGCAATGCAAGACGAGGTAACAGTGGGGAGAGGAACCACGACCGTGTGGAGAAAGACGGCGGAAGCCGAGGCAATGGAGACCTCGGCAGAAGAGAGCCCGCCAGAGGCAATCATGAGAACAACACCCCGATCGAAGTAAGGAGAGAACGGCCACTCAACCCGCAACCGAGGCATGAACCCCGGCAGGAAAGAGAAACAAGGCCAGCTCGCCACAATCAAATTAATGAGAGATACAATGATAGTTATTCCGAAATGGAATATGCAATCCATGGCGGAAACAATCATTATGGAATACAGGACAGAGTTCTGTACAGAGATTTGCCATCAAATGATGCAAGGGTGAAGCTGGACCGGCTATACAGGTCCGAGTTGTTGGAAGAACAGGGTCCACCAGGGCCAGCATGCTTTGGACCACGGATCATGAGCGAACCTCCTGTGCCGAACTTTCAGCTGGCAAGGGGCACGAAAACATACAATGGAAGTACCAAACCACAAGACTGGTTGATTGACTATGCCACTGCTGTAAAAATAGCGTGTGGAAACTTACGATGGGCAGTACGATATGTACCACAAATGCTGGAAGGACCAGCTAGAGTTTGGCTGAATAATCTACCAGCCGGCAGTATCAACTGTTGGCTGGATTTTGAGGAAATGTTTGTCAGCAACTTTACCAGTACATACAAGAGGCCAAATAGGCCACAACAGTTAGCCATGTGCAAGCAGAAGCCGAATGAAACAGATAGAGAATTTTTAACTCGGTGGTGCAACCTGAGAAACTCATGTGAAGGAGTCATAGAATCGCAAGCAATAGCGTGGTTCGCGCAAGGATGCCGTTATGGCAGCGTATTATGGCAACGTTTGCAGAGAGATATGCCGACCACACTGGCAGAAACTATCAGAATAGCGGACTCCTACGCATTAGGAGATCCTATGCAACCTGAATTAATGTCGGCAGATCACCGCGAGCAACATGATCATTATGCAAGAGATTTCGCCGGGTCATCCAGGCGCGGTGATTTTAGAGGAAGAAGAAGAGAGGAAAGACCGGATTATAGATATAATTCGGCCCAAGTAGCGGCAGTAGGGCAAGATCAGCCAAATCACGGAGCGGCTCAACGACAAAAGAATGGTCCTCAGCAGTGGACACCAAGGAATGAAGGAAAAGGGCAATGGACCCCTGAACAAAAGAAACAGTGGCAGGAGAGGCCGAAGTACACGTTCGAGTCCATGTTAGATCAGCCGTGTAAATTTCACACGTCAAACCCATCCAGACCAGCTAACCATACAACCCGCCAGTGTGCATGGATGAAAAATGCAATGGGTAACCCCGCAGCGGTTCAGGCACCCCATCAAGTACATCAGCAACGTCAACCACGGTTGACTGGAGCAAATGCACAGCAACTAATGTTACCGCCCCCTCCCCCGAGGTATGATAACTCGGATCAGAGAGACGCGGTGCATCAAGTGATGAACCAAGTCCAGGATGGAAGAACAAACCCGGCAAATACGGGACGTAATGATTACAGAGAACATCATCAGTCTTATTGCGTGTTCACAACGGAACAGCAAGACAAACAGAGTGTGCAACGCCGGCATATGGAAGTAAATGCAGTTATGCCGGTGATACCGAGATATGTGCCTTGGTCTGATCAGGAAGTAACTTGGAGCATAAAGGATCATCCCAAAATAATGCCGAATCCTGGGTCATATGCACTCGTGTTGGATCCGACATTTGTCGGACCAAGCATCAATGTGAAATTCTCAAAGGTACTCATTGACAATGGAAGTAGTATCAACATCATGTACAAAGATACCATGCATAAACTTGGGATATCGCAGAACATGTTGCAGTCCACAAGGACCACTTTCCATGGGATAGTGCCAGGGCTTTCATGTGAACCCATTGGTAAGGTCCGAGTCGATGTCTTATTCGGCACGAGAGATAACTGCAGAGCAGAAAACTTAGAGTTTGAGGTGGTGGATCTAGAGAGTTGTTATCATGCTTTACTCGGACGGCCAGCGTTGGCCAAATTCATGGGCAGCTGTCATGTAAGTTATCTGAAGATGAAGCTACCCGGACCACAAGGAGTGATAACAGTTGCAGGGGATTACAAGAAGTCAATGGAGTGTGCTTCAGCCGGGTCAAATTTGGCTGAGTCATTGGTTATAGCAAGAGAAAAAAGAAGGATTCAGGAGGTAGCAGCCCTCGCTCAGTCGGCGCAGCTGAACATGCCGGTACTAGCCAACCCGCATGGCAGTGTTTCTTTTCAGCCAACTAAAGAAACGAAGAAGTTTCAAATAGATGAGCAATTCCCAGAGCGTACTGTTACTATTGGTGCAGGCCTGGACGCTAAATAGGAAAGCGAGCTCACCAACTTCCTCCGTGAGAATCGGGACATATTTGCGTGGTCAACTCAGGATCTGCAAGGTGTTCCGAGGGAGTTGGCTGAGCACGCTTTGAATGTAAGGCCTGGAGCAAGGCCGGTGAAGCAACCT
Source organism: Avena sativa (assembly GCA_916181665.1). Taxonomy (NCBI): domain Eukaryota; kingdom Viridiplantae; phylum Streptophyta; class Magnoliopsida; order Poales; family Poaceae; genus Avena; species Avena sativa. Next base: position 225,633,769 of record OV702291.1, read on the forward strand.
CTCCGCCGCTTCGCCGAAGACAGGAGAAAAATAATAGGGGATGAAATAGCTCGGCTCCTCGTAGCCGGGTTCATCATGGAGGTGTTGTACCCGGATTGGTTGTCAAATCCGGTGCTGGTAGAAAAGAAGAAGGATGATCCCAATGTAGCCATTGTATGGCGAATGTGTATCGATTACACGAACCTGAACAAGGCGTGTCCAAAAGATCCTTTTCCATTACCTAGAATAGATCAAGTCATTGACTCGACCGCTGGTTGTGAGTTATTATCATTTGTAGACGCGTACTCTGGTTTCCACCAGATACCGTTAAATCCGGCTGATCAAATAAAGACTGCATTTATTACCCCATACGGGGCTTATTGCTATCGCACAATGCCATTCGGCCTGCGAAATGCAGGAGCAACATATCAGAGATGCATGCAAAAATGTCTACACGATCAAATAGGAAAAAATGTACAAGTATATGTAGATGACGTGGTCATCAAAACCAAGGAAAGCAAAACCTTACTGGAGGATATACGACAAACTTTCGTAAACTTGAGAAGATTCCGAATGAAACTTAATCCAGAAAAGTGCACGTTCGGCGTGCCGGCAGGAAAATTGCTCGGTTTTCTTGTATCTAGCCGAGGTATAGAAGCAACAAAGATAAAAGCAGTAGAAAGAATGGAATTGCCGAAATGCTTAAATGATGTACAAAAGTTCACAGGTTGTCTAGCCTCGCTCAGCCGGTTTGTATGTCGGCTGGGAGAAAAGGCACTGCCACTATATCAGCTGATGAAGAAATCAGATAAATTCGTTTGGACTCCACAAGCGGACAGCGCGTTTCATGAGCTGAAAAAAATGTTGGTCACAGCACCTATCTTGGCTTCTCCATTATCAAAAGAGCATATGTTACTCTACATAGCGGCCACAAATAGAGTAGTGAGTGTTGTGGTCATAGTAGAACGACTCGAAAATAATAAGTCGGTACAGAGGCCGGTATATTATTTAAGTGAGGTGTTGTCCACTTCAAAACAGAATTACCCACATTATCAGAAGATGGCTTATGGGGTGTATATGTCGGCAAAAAAGCTTAAACATTACTTCGAAGAGCATCCCATCAGAGTGATCTGTGAAGCGCCCATAGCCGACATATTGAGCAACAAAGATGCAAGTGGCCGAATAGCAAAATGGGCAATAGAATTGTCGCCATACGCTCCACAATTTGATAGGAGAGATGCAATCAAATCTCAAGCAGTCGCCGACTTCTTCGTAGATTGGGACAAAGTACAATATGAGCCACCATTACCAGATACAAATTATTGGACGATGCATTTCGATGGTTCCAAACTAAGAAATGGTTTGGGGGCAGGAATAGTATTAACTTCGCCTAAAAAAGATCAGCTAAAATATGTGCTACAGATACATTTTGCTGCATCCAACAACGTAGCCGAATATGAAGCACTGGTCCATGGATTGAAAGTAGCAAAAGAGATTGGCATACACCGAATCTTATGCTATGGGGACTCGGACCTAGTAGTACAGCAAGTCTCTGGCAATTGGGATGCACTAGATGTTAATATGGCCTTATACAGATTTCATGTGCAAAAGATCAGTGGATACTTTGAAGGATGTGAGTTTCACCACATACCTCGGGCAGAGAATGACGCCGCAGACACATTGTCAAAGCTCGGATCAACCCGGCAGTTAATTCCACCGGGTATTGCCCTGGAACACCTCAGAAAACCGTCAATAATCCCTTCACCAGAATCCGAATCTATCTTTATCCTGGCTAATTCAACGGCAGACAATGTGCCGATGGTGGTAGACCAGCAATATAACTCGGAATCCCCCAAGAAGAGGACAGCAGAAATAAGCACAATTATGGAGGAGGCCGAGGTAAATATGTCGGCAGAAAATATGGAAATAGACAGTGAGACCACACCAGAAAAAATCACACCGCCATGGGCACAACCCATATTATCTTACCTTAAAGACGCGATATTACCAAGCAATGAAGTGTTAGCAAGACAAACTGTAAGGAGAGCGAAAGCTTACACGATCATAAACAATGAGCTATATAAAAGAAGTGTCACAAGCATATTGCAGAAGTGTGTGAGTTCGGCAGAAGGCCGAGAAATCCTCCTAGATATACATCAAGGAGAGTGTGGACATCATGCCTCATCTCGTGCATTGGTAGCCGAAGCATTCAGGCATGGATTTTATTGGCCGACGGCGTTGAAGGAAGCCAAAGAGTTGGTGGAAAAATGCAATGGTTGCCAGAGATACGCAACCAAAATACATATGCCATCGGCCGAGTTAAAAACAATACCCATCACTTGGCCATTTGCTGTATGGGGCTTAGATATGGTGGGACCATTTAAGCCGGCCCGAGGGGGAATGACCCACATATTGGTTATGGTGGACAAGTTCACAAAATGGATTGAAGTGAAACCAATAAGAAAATGCGATGGGCCCACAGCAGTGAGATTCCTCAAAGATATTATTTTAAGATATGGGTACCCACACAGTATCATTACGGATAATGGCACGAATTTTGCAGAAGGAGCCTTTGCCAGATTTTGTAGAGAAAAATACATAAGGTTAGATATTGCCTCTGTGGCTCACCCAGCGTCTAATGGGCAAGTGGAAAGGTCTAATGGACTAGTATTGTCCGGAATAAAACCACGACTTGTTGAACCACTGCAAAGGTCGACAGGATGTTGGATTGAGGAACTCCCAGCCGTATTATGGACCCTCAGAACTACTCCAAATAGGTCAACAGGGTACACACCATTCTTTCTAGTATATGGGGCAGAGGCCGTGCTTCCAGCCGACATAATACATGACTCGCCAAGAGTTACTCAGTATACAACCTCTGAAGAGAACGAAATAGCTCGGCAAGATACTGTAGACCTGCTAGAAGAAGCCAGAGAACTGGCACTATCACGATCAGCTATTTATCAGCAGAACCTACGACGATATCACAGCAAAAAGGTGAATCCGAGGGTATTCAAAGAAGGAGATTTAGTCCTCAGACTGGTACAACGCACGGCCGGCATGCACAAGCTGTCACCTCCATGGGAGGGACCATTCATCGTGAGCAAGGCATTACATAACGATGCCTATTATCTAATTGATGCTCAATCCCCCGGAAAGGACAAGGCAGACAAAGCTGGCGAAGAAACGAAGCGGCCATGGAACGTGGCCCTGCTTCGTCCATTTTACTCATAGCATAGTATTTCAAGGTCAAAGACCAATGAAGTATTAAACCTCGGCATCATGAGCAGTAACTCAGGGACTGCCATATGTTATTTCAATTTCATGTTATGTATTAAACCTCGGCATCCAGAGCAGTGACTCGGGAACTGCCATGGGTTATTTCAATTTCATGTTATGTATTAAACCTCGGCATCCAGAGCAGTGACTCGGGGACTGCCATATATTATTTCAATTTCATGTTATGTATTGAACCTCGGCATCCGGAGCAGTGACTCGGGGACTGCCATATGTTACTTCAATTTCATGTTATGCATTGAACCTCGGCATCCAGAGCAGTGACTCGGGGACTGCCATATGTTACTTCAATTTCATGTTATGCATTGAACCTCGGCATCCAGAGCAGTGACTCGGGGACTGCCATATGTTATCTCAATTTCAGGTTATGTATTAAAACCTCGGCAGTCAAAGCAGCAGCTACAAGACTACCATATACCGCCCCAGAGCTATGTTGAGCACCAAAACTTGACGCCCTGAGCAGCCCCTAGGTGGTGGTCTTGTATTTTTCTCGAAAGTTAGTTTGCACACTAGAACTCAGCAGAACAGGCAATCACTCGGGGACTGCCGTGAATTGTTCCAAAGTGGCAGTCAATCTTTGATACGGAAAGGTTATCACACTTCGGCACTCAGGATAAGAACAGATCAACCCCGTATGATGTTCAAAGCTCACACACAGATTACTCGACTAAAGCATGAGAAAACAAAGACAAAGATAAATCCTAACACCAGAATATGCAGGATATCAAAGCAGAAATTCGGATGGGAACCAACTTAAGCAAAGTTATAATAACTGCAAACTTATATGTCGCAGCAATGTACGGCAAAAGGAGATTCAAAGTCATACAGGAAATAGATGAGTATTCCAAGGACATCGTACGCCCGGCATACCAGGGATATAAAATGACTTAAACGTTTTTCACTGGAGAGACGGCAACCTGGTCAGGGGCCGGGGACTCCGAGGTAGGAGGAACTTCGGCCGAGGTTACCTCGCCCTCCGCAGACCTAGGTGCAACCTCGGCCGAAGCCTGAGGCTGCTGAGGAGCATCAATCTGTGCAGTAGAATGCCCGGTACCCTTGGAGGAGGATCGCGCGTCGTCATTGTCATCCGAGCTCGAACTGGAGTCACCAGAAGTGGCAGAGTCATCTTCATCTCCCCCCTGCTCAGCTGAGTCATCTGATGCATCCTCGATGATGACCTCCTCGTCCGGGTTTGAAAGGAAACTCGGCCCTTCATTCCAGGTGTGCACGTCGGCATACTCGACGAGTTGAAAGGCGCGAGCTTGCCGAAGAGCAACAAAGATGGGATCCTCAACCCAACGGGAACCGGTGCGAAAATTCCTCAGGATATCAAGAGAAATATCTTCGTACCATGACATGATAACGGTGAGGGCCATATCCACGCCAGCTCGCCCAGCAGATTCCCTCCAAAGACTTAGTTGCTTTTCAGTGGCATCCAATCTAGTCACCAGCAATTCGATCTCGCTGATGTTAGGAGTTCCAGAGGTATTCGGCCAGAGAGCACGGTGGGCTCGAATAGCTGCCAGCACCAAGTCCCTGCCCATGATTTTCACCGGACCAAGGGCAGCGCCGACAGAAACCAAGATATCTTCTATTGAATATTCAAAGTTCACGTCAACAGGGAGACCTCGGCGCGCACGAGCAGCAAGGACCGCTTTAGAGCTCACGGGTTTAGCCTCAGGAAAATGACCTGCGCAAAAAAGGGAGGCGTCAGAGGGTAGCAGAAGGAAGAAAGATAATCCGGATGTGTTAAGATGCTCACGATGAATGAAACTCATCATCAGCTGAAGGTCCTTCGCCCAGTCAATCTTGTTCTTCTCAAAGCGAGCAATTTCCTCGCTCATTCCTCGAGTTTTCAGCTCGGCAGCCTCTAAGAGCTCTTTATTCTTTTGCAATTCCAAAGCCAGCCGTTTCTTCTCCTCGGAGAACTCCTGATCGACCTTCTCTAGCTCGGATTTCTGAGAAAGCTTAAGGGCCTTCACCTCGGCGCGTAGGAGAGCTATCTCGTCGTCCTTTTCTTTTAGCTGCGCCGAATGGGTGGCGCCTTGTTCTAACAAATGCAGCATTCAATCAGGCATAGGCGTACAATTTTGGTGAGATGATGCAAAGGTTCATATCTCGGCCTTCTCAAAGCCAAACAAAGTAAAAGAAACTTAGTGTACGTCTTAGAAAGGGAAAAGTACGAGGTAGATGGAAAACTAACCTTCCAAGCTCTTGACTTTCTTCTCAAGACGAATGTTGAGATTATTGATGTTACCTGTTAACCCACAAAGTAAGCCGGCATCCCGCAGACAAAACAATGACAATATTAGAGATGACAAGGAAAATGATCGGGCATACCTGCTTTTTTCACCACAGGAATAACTTTTTCATATTTTTCTTCCAACTTCTTGTGCGAGAAAAGCAGTCTTTGAAATTCAGCAGTCCGCCGGTCATGCGCAACCTGAGCAATGGAACAAACAATGAATGGATATTCGAAGCTAAACCAGATCCGAGTTAAGCGAAAACTTAACCCAGATCTAGGTGGCTGGATATTCGAAGCCAAAATAGATCCGAGCTAAGTGAAAACTTAACCCGGATCTAGGTGGCTGGATATTCGAAGCCAAAATAGATCCGAGCTAAGTGAAAACTTAACCCGGATCTAGGAGGCTGGATATTCGAAGCTAAAGCAGATCCGAGTTAAGCGAAAACTTAACCCAGATCTAGGTGGCTGGATATTCGAAGCCAAAACAGATCCGAGCTAAGCGAGAACTTAACCCGGATCTAGGTGGCTGGATATTCGAAGCTAAACCAGATCCGAGTTAAGCGAAAACTTAAACCGGATCTAGGTGGCTGGATATTCGAAGCTAAACCAGATCCGAATTAAGCGAAAACTTAACCCAGATCTAGGTGGCTGAATATTCAAAGCCAAAAGTAGATTCGAGTCAGGCGAAAGCTTAACCCAGACCTATGTGGCTAGACATTCAAAGAACAGCTAGGGAAAATTTAAGCAAAAGTTTAAGATAGATCTACTCGGATATAGGCTCGAGCCATAAATTAAGTAGAACTAAGTATAGCACTATAAAAACTTCCAAGCGAATAACAAGTTACTCGTTTGCAAGTTTCGGGGACTAATGTATATATAATAGCATATGGAGAATCAGTCTAAACCCCGAGAAGTAGCAATTACCTCGTTCATCTTGTTGCTATCCAGAATGATCTTGGCAGCTTGATCCAAACGGCTGCTGATGTCGGAGAGTTGAAACGGCTGACTGTTTCGATTGCCCTCAAGCTAATCAGCAGCATTCCAGTTATGAGCATATTCCACCAGCGAGCCGAGGCTGTTCCCACTAGTCGTCCGGGTTAAGACTTTACCTCGGACATGTTGTGTAACCACTGCAGCCGCAGGGCTTGTATGAAGAGCAAGCTGGGTGTTGGCAGCAGAGGTAATAGAGGCTTTGGTAGGCGCAGCTCCTTTGCGCAGCATGTCGGCAATACTCGGCTGAGAAGAGCCGGCAAGACCTTTTTGGGAAGTAGGAGTTTTAGTGGCAACAGTTTTTTTTACTGTGGAGGCACCAGCAGAAGCTGATACCTCGGCAATGGGAGCAGTGACCTTAGAAGCAGGAGGGATTACAGGCGCTGAGGGTGCCGGGGTATTATCGACCACGGCTGCGGCTGGGGTTACAGTAGGAGCTACCGAGGTAGAAAGAGGCTCCGTGGATATGCTTGGATTCAGGGGAGGGGCAACGGGTTCAGTAGAAATCTCGGAGGCGTGAATATCAGGCGCATCGTGACAAGGGGGTGACATATTCGGAGCTGGAGGAGATGTAGCACGAGCAGGACTAGGAATCCTGGTATCTTCAACAGGCGGAGGAGACGGCTGCCGAATCGGGCGGCTAGTCATGCTAGGACCGCCAGGCTTAACGGAAAGCGGAGCACTGCAAAAAAAAGAAAGAAAAAAAGGGTGTCAGGATGAAAAACGGAAATAGGGAAACAAGAAATACGAGCAAAACGAACTTACCCTGCGACCCCAGGCATGGTCTTGCGCCTGGGAGGGTTCGGAGCAGACTTCTTCATTCGTTTCTTGGGGGCCGCCTCTGAAGCACTAGCAGGAGCCCCGCGTTTCCCCGAGGTAACTGGGGGCCGGGATGCAATAGGCTCGGCGTCGTGGACCTGACCGGCCGGGTTAGCTGGGAAAATAGAAGCCGGAAATGCATAAGAAATAGGCATTGCGGCAACTACCTCAAGAGCTTGGACCTCGTCCGAATCACCTTCCTCCTCATGGACCGAAGTTTTGCCACGAGCGCGAGCCGTAGCAGGATCCGACTTAGGGACGAATTCTTCGGAGTCCGGTTCCCCAACGTCCGGGGTATTCCGATCCGCAGTCCATGGAAGCGACAAAACCTCGGCGTCCTCGTCCTTTTGCTCCGCAAACCTCTATGAAGCGAAAGAGAAGGAAGGTTAGGGAAAACATTTATGAAAACAATAGAGAATCAAAGCATTGAGGGTTAAAACTTACTGCAGGAGGAGGACGCTCGCGGGTAAACGGTTTCAATCCCCAGGTCCAATCTTCAGGCATCTCCGTCTTAAATATAGCTCGGACGCGCTTGAAGACAAGGTAATTGTCCAACTCGACGGTCGAGACTCGATTGGGATCAAGTGACCACTCATGTAGCAAAGTTTGTGCGTCCTTTTCTGGAATGGGCAAATTCGGCTACTGATGAAGGTAGCCATCAAGTCCTCGCCACGTAACCCGGCCCGGATCAACTCTTTGAGCCGAGTCTCAAAAAGCTCGGCCAAGACGTGGCTCCTCCTCGGATTGTAAGTCCAGTTTACCTTGGAAGGTGGACCGATGGAGAAGGCAGGGAGCCGAATCTTGTCTTCTGTTCCTCTGTTCTTGACGTAAAAGAAAGATTTGTGCCACTTCTTGCATGATTCTAACCCGGTGACACGAGGAAATACAGACTTCCTCCGAGGTGTGATGGATGCCGCCCCGCACTGAGTAAGTAGTTTCTCGGAAGGGTGCAGAGACTTGTCGGGGACCACATTAGAACGAATTTGGAAGAACTTCGCCCAGACATGAACGGACGGCCATAGGCCGAAATATCCCTCCGAGGCGGAGATGAATGCAGAAAGAGAAGCGATGGCGTTCGCAGGAAGATGATGCGGCTGAAGGCCGAAGTAGTCGAGAAACTCTCTTGCGAAATCGCTAAGAGGGAGACCGAAGCCACGTGAGAAATGTGACATAAAAACTACATACTCACCCTCCCTGAGTTCTGGAGATAACTCATTGCCGGGTAAACGATAAGAGACCTCGGCGGGAATCCTCCAGGTTCGGATGAGCCACTCGATCTCCCGCCGGGTAACGGAGGAGCCCTGCCACGAGCCCCGCTCGGGCCCAGAGCCAGCATCATCATCCTCAACCAATGCACCACTAAAGGAACTAGACATGATTTCGCCGGAAAAATCGCCGGAGGAACAACTCGCGGCGGAGGAAAACTTAGAGCTACGAGGCCCCGTCGCAGTTCTACGCAAAAACGGCGGCGGAACGAAGACAGAACCGCAACACAAACAAAGAGGAAACGAAGAGATCTAGAGGGAAGTCTAGGCGGCACGACCAAAAAGAACTCACCGGCGACGACGCCAGAACAGGTAAACGGCGACGAGGCAGGTGGAGCAGCGCGGCGGAGTCCCCCTCTTCACAGAGCCAGTTGAGCGCGCGGCAGCGGAACCACGAACAAGCGAAAAAACGCAAGGAAGAAGAAGGGTGCGGGCGAGCGAGAAGGGGAAAAAGAAACTCCCAGGCGCCGCGCCCCCTTTATAACCAAGCCGCAGGCAAGGTAGTGGGATCGTGGGTGTGGCAGTTGGCGGCGCGGATCGTGTGCGCGGCACGACCACACGTCGCTGAGCGGAACCACACCGAAGGCCACACGATTGACCAGGGAACTCACGATCCCCAACAAGAACGGCGCACGAGGCGTCGCAGCAACGGCGCGACAGGCGCGACAGTAACTGTAGTTTGTCAGTAAACGCTGTAGAGGAACAAAAAACTAGAGAAATAATGATGAGAATGACACGCGGGACGAAGCATGCGCTACTAGGTACGGTTCTATCACCACGACAATATAACTCGGAAACAATACATAACGAGCGTCGTGAAACTGATACGACCCGGCCGAGGTTATCGGCGGGAACGTACCAGCTTCAGGGACTAATGTTGGGGAGGTAACCCCGGATAGGGTAAAGACGGGGAAAGATGAGAGGTTTTCCCCGTCCAGTTTCCGAGTTACACTCTGAGTCGGCCGAATCCTGTAGAGGTCGGCCGAGATGGGAAAGGACGGGACCCTTGAAGTAAGGGCAAGGCATTACCCGGCCGAGCTACAGCGTAAGTCGGCCGGGTTAGCCCAAGTAATCTTGATACAGGTGAAGGACAAGCCGAAGTTACACGAGGCAGGGCCGAATGATACGAAGCTTGCAGGAGAAGGAGAAGCCTAAAGTCAAACTCTAGTAGCAGGCTAGGGAGAATCAGAGCGAAGCCAAGCACAAGGGACAAAGGTGCGGAGCGACAGAGAGATAGAAGGAGGTCACGGAGGTGACAGTCCTGAAGCCCGAGGCACACAGGAGGGCCCCTCTGGAACCTTGCCGTTAGTAGGAGAGCGACAGGGAAAGGGGGGCGCCGAACTACTATATTGGGGCAAGCATATTCCTCAAATATGCTTGCCGCATCAGCCCTAAGGGAACCCAAGGCTCTCCTTTATAAGGGCAGGCTTGGACGCTGAGGAGGGGATCGACTCATTCTTGGTACCGTTAGGCTGGTAAAAATTCCTTCTTTTCCCTTGTATGCAGCTCGAGGAGCACTTGTAGCCCAAGAAAGAAGAAATACAGATCTTTGAGTTAGCTTTCTGAGTGTAGAATCCACTGCATCTTCCCTCCCCATATCCCACTAGCATCCATTGGCCCCAAACTTTAGCCTACCCATGGCATCTGCCGTGCCACCACCACGACATCACTGCAGGTTATCTCATCTCCTCGTGCTGCAGAAGATTCGGCTCAGCATTCTAAGCCATCGATCCTTGGATCGCAAGCCGACATCACCATGAGTTATTTGGTAACTGATAAGGGTGAACCCTCAATGGATAATGATCCCTCGCCAGCGGTTTTCGCGGACAACCTTCTCAATAATCCGGGTATCACCAAACTTGGTATTACTCAAAAAATTGTAGAAGAGATCCAAAAGTTAGCTCAACAATGCTTGGAGAGCAGGAACATCACTGCCAAAGAAGAGGCGCAAGAATTCGAGGACATAAAACTCTCTTAGCTTCTTGACCAAGTTCGTCTTCACGACGACAAGATGAAGGCCGATGTGGCTCCGCCACCATGAGTGATCCCTGTGACTCTTGCCGAGAAGGTTTCTTCTGAGGTGAACATGAGTCTGAGCAAGCTAACCCATGAACATTATGTAAGTCAGAATTTGACTCTCTCTTTTACTTTATTTCATATCATATCCTCTAGACCCCAAGCTTTAAGTTGGATAGGAAATCCGGATTTATGCTTTCATAGTATGCCAAAGAGCGAATTAGTATAGCCCCCAAGGCTCGTGCTGATATTTAACTTAGTTAAAATATTAGCCCGAGTCTTTTGTATACTTTTGACTCTAGGTATTATTCTGACTTACAGAAAGTTAATACTTATAACCAGGAATTGCTGAAGAATATATACAATAAACAGAGAGAGACCAGAGCTCTCCGTCTAGAAAATGCTCAGTTGAAAATTGCCAAGGATGAGGTTGAAGGCAATCATTTCATTCCTCATACTTGTTTTCACAGAACTTTGATTCATAGTCGAACATTTATTCGACTGCTTTCTTGTTTTCACAGAACTGGTCAAACAGTCATGCAAAATTATTAAAGAGGCCGAGAATCTCAAGACCCTGGAGGTGGAGAATGCCAACTTAAGGCAAGATCTGAATTACCTTAAGGTAGATCACGAGCACAGTATTAATAGCATTCTTGAATCATCCAATATGGCCACCAAAGAACGTGATTGTAAGATCGCTATCCAGGACAGAAAATCTCGGATCAAGCAGGTGAGTTGGCCAAGGAGAATGACATCACCCAAGCTCTCCGGGATGAACTCCAGAGTCTTTGGGCGGAGAAGACCAAAGTTGACGATGCCATCTTCGGTATGATTTTTCGTCTCTGGCCTTTATTTTTTGTGAATCTAGGAATTCAGATATATTTATGACTTTGCTTTTTATATATGTAGGTCATTTGAATATTCTGGATTCTTCCTCCTCCGAGTCTGGCACCAGTCAGCTTACTTCAGTCGGAGATCTACTTCACAATTTTCGCCTGTCACTAGAGGATATTGGCAAAGCTCTAAAGTTTTCCGACATGAACAGAATGTCTGCCTTTGAGGTGCGGGACAAGGCAAAGGAGATGCCCCAGCTTATCCAAGATTGGAACATGTCATATGCGCGAACTGCAGCACAGAATGCCCTAACAATGGTTATGAGCCACCATGGAAGCATGGAAATTTGGCAAGTAACCAGGGGTTATTCGAGTATTGATGAAGACAACAAGGAACAGAACATCAAGGATATCATGGATGCCTGTGCTGGTTATGGGTGCCACGTAGCTGATCTGACCAGTTACGACACTCCCGTCTTCACTCATGGGGAAACGCCTCCTCCGCCTCTAGAAGAAATGCTGAAGTTTCCGACGATGAACAGACTGAGTCTGATATCCTTGTTTCGGAAAGATACCAAGGCGGAGGTGATGTCACCAGTGAGCTGGCAACTCCTGCTTCTTCTCCTGCATCGTAGAGTACAAGAAAAACAATGTGTTATTCTGAAACAATCGGATTGTAATAAGTAGTATAATATTTTGCTAGTGCTAAGCTTGTAAGAACTGATGGTATTTACTCCCTTTTAGCACTTTTGGCTTTATTTTGACGTGCCTGAAATTTACATAAGCACTTTATGTTTTGTCCATACTTATCATTTATCTAGCTTTCTGCCTCGTCCCTTTCGTGAGCTGGCGAACCTTTAACACGAAAACTTTGCCGAGCAACGGAGCTCAATTACTAAACCAGTTTAAACTCGGAAACAAAGCCGGCTTCCAGTACCAATAATTCACTACTTGGAAAATACCCGCATCCAAGAATCAGACAAAAGCTAAAGTACAAACTAGAAAACTTTAGATTTATACCAGAAGGTAGCATTTTTAGAATCGGAAATCTAACTAGAACAAACATGAGCATAAAGTACTTTCAGGTATTCTAGGATTTTTGACTGTGACATGATCATTCGAAATAAGATGGTAATACAAAACTTATCAGAAATTATTGAGGAAACCAATACTTTATGTCACTTTGAACATGTACACATATATGATTACAAAGAAAGAAAATTTAAGAATAAAAGGGACGTAGCTGAGAAATATTCCATGGTCTGTCTAATTCTTCCAGGTCTATACTGCCTCCATCTCTCTTTCTCTTGTTAGTAGCAGGTCTTTATTTGACTAGCCGCATATCAGTTAGATAGTAAGAACCATTGTGCAATACTCAACTAACTAAAAAGGGCCCTTCCCAAACTGGGGAAAGTTTGTGCTTTCTTTTTTGCACAAGCTGAAGAACCAAATCACCCTTATTTAAAGACCGGTTTCTGACTCTCTAGCTATGATACTTGTGTAACTTCTGCTGATAGGCTGTTGATCTCTGCTCAGCAACAATGGGAACTTCTTCGATTAAATCGAGATCATCCTATCGAGAGATTTTGGCATCCTCTTCGATATACGCAGCAACTCAGGGAGAAGTATGAATCAAATCACTAGGAAGAATTGCTTCTGCGCCATAGACCAAGAAGAAAGGTGTATACCCTGTTGACCTGTTCGGAGTTGTTCTCAAGCTCCATATAATAGATGGTAATTCGTCCGCCCAAGCTCCCACAGCACGGCGAAGTGGTGCTTCAAGCATTGGTTTGAGGCCTTGAAGGATTAAACCATTTGCTTTTTCGACTTGTCCGTTGGCTTGTGGATGTGCGTCTGACGCAATGTCAAGCCGTATTTTTTGATCGTTGCAGAATTTGGCAAGATCTCCCATGGAAAATTGCTCCCGTTGTCCGTCATAATACTATGTGGATAACTGCTTACTCAATATGTTGAGCTCATTGGGGAACCCCAAGAGGAAGGTATGATGAGTATAGCAACAAGTTTCCCCTCAGTTATGAAACCAAGGTTATCGAACCAGTAGGAGCAAGGAAACACCTCCAAGGTGTTGTTTCCAACTTGGAATACTGCATAACACAATCACAGAACTTTGCCCCCAACTTACAGTGAGGTTGTCAATCTCACCGGTTTTGCTGAAAACAAAGGATTAAACGTATTGTGTGGAAGATAGTAATTGCTTGCAGAAAGTAATCAGAAAACAGTAAATAGTAGATTGTAGATTGATGGTAAAAGAAAGGACCGGGGTTCATAGTTCACTAGTGGTGATTCTCCTTAAGATAGATGACATGTTGGGTGAACAAATTACAGCGGGGAAATTGACAAACATCGAGAAAGCATACATGCATATACTAATCATCTTGACTCCTATGAGATTTTAGTGGGTATTACAACAATATACATAGACCGTAATCCAACTGCATCTATGACTAATAATCCACCTTCAGGTTATCATCTGAACCCCTCAAGTATTAAGTTGCAAGCAACAGAAAATTGCATTAATCAAAGTGTGTAAAGTAAACAATACAATTGTTCTATGAACAAAGGATTGTTGTTTTCTCCCTAGTAGCAACAACACATCTAGTACCTTAGAGATTTCTGTCACTTCCCCAGATTCCTAGAGGCATGAACCCACTATCGAGCATAAATACTCCCTCTTGGAGTTGCTAGCATCTACTCGGCCAAGATAGCTACTAACAACGAAGATCATGCAAGATCACAAATAACAAAGATATGATAGAATCAATAATCAATCTGAAATAGCATCTCAATATCCATCAGATCCCCACAAACACAACATGTAAGATTACAAATAGATGATCTTGATCATGAACGGAGCTCACAAGATCTAAACATGGTAGCACAAAGGAGAAGAACCAACCATCTAGCTACTACATGGACCTGTAGTCCAGGGATGAATTACTCACGCATCACGCCGGAGGCAGACATGGTGATGAAGAAGGCCTCCAGGGTGATCTCTCCCCTCCAGCAGGGTGCTGGGAAGAGCTTCAGATCCCTCCCGATCTAGGGATGGAGATGGCGGCGGCTAGAGACTCTTTCGTGGAATTTTGATCGGGTACTTAGGGTTTCTATATCGGGGCTTCTTATAGGCGAAAGGGGAGGCCGAGGGGGTGACCGAGGTGGCCGCACCACCCCTAGGTGCGGGCCAGGCCTAGCCGTGCAGCCAGGTGGTGTGGCCGGCCCCTGGCCCCTCTCCATCTCGTCTTCTGGCTCTGTGTTCCCCTCGATGAAATATTGACTTTGGCTTTTGTCCCGTCCAATTCTGAGAATATTCATTTTCTGGATTTTCTGGAACCAAAAATAGCAGAAAACAGGCAACTGGTACTGTGGCATCTTGTTAATAGGTTAGTCCCAGAAAATGTGTAGAAATACTCCAAAGTGTGGACAAACAATAAGAAAGTAGATATAAAACAAGCATGGAACATCCCCAAGCTTAACTCCTGCTCATCCTCGAGTAGGTAAGTTATAAAAAGACAGAATAATTTTTGAGGTGACATGCACCATCATAAACTTTTAGCATAGCATGAAAGACATAGTTCTAACAATAAGACATAGCAACTATGTTGTAGCATGAAAAGGTACAAACAAAAGATTCATGAATAATAGTGCTTTGCAAGAAGTTTGTTTGTTTCACATAAAGAAAACATAATGAGAATGGTATTTAGCTTGTACCTCATAGTGTAGCAAAACATAAATGCATAGGACACCTTCAAAGTTCATAAGGGTGACTAGATACAAATAGTTTAAGAAAAAGCAATATCAAAGTTATGCATCAATCAACAAGTCTTGGGACAATGCACATTAAACTAAGAATGGCCACTATGCTCTCTCAATAGGTGCTTAAAGATAGAAGATGGAGACTCAACATAAAAGTAAAAGAAAGGCCTTCATAGAAGGAAGCAGGGATTCAAGTCTCATAAAGAGCTTCCAAAAAGTATGGTACTTATTAGCTTTCAGATCTCATTGCCCCTATCATAAGCATCTTTAGGTGATTAAGGTTAAAGTGACACAACTAAGAGGATATGCTTGACAAGTTATAAGTTGAAATCTCATGCCCCTTGCTTACGAGTAGTGAACCTCATGCTACTCAACTTTAGTCACAAGTAAGCTCTTATCATTGTAAGTACATATGTATCATAGAGAACCGCCAAAGGGGTACCCCTTGCCCCATGACACAGGAGCTATCCCATATCAAAATGACAAGGCAACAGACAATGAGCATCTCAGCGATCTTTTTATTTGCTATTCACATAGGTTTTTATTGAGGATGCTTCATAGAGTGCTCATTATGGTTATGCTGCAAGTTTCCACCATGATTAGGCATGGCTTAGGCTAGCGGCCCAGACGTTTCTCTAACACACATACAAACTCCATGATCTTACAAGTTCCCCTTTTATTTCACACCGTCGGGATCCATAAGCAAAAGAATCATGATATCAACGGAACAATAAGTGCAATGTTGAAAGCGTTCCCCATGATATATGGTTCTGCTAACTTCAACTTATAAATCACAAGCATATACGCAACAAATATGTACACAATGGTTCAAGATTATTAAGTGCAAGAAAGTAAAGTGTGCCATCAAGTTCGTGACAGCTTTAATCACTAATTTTCACATAACAAGTTTAATTCGGAAGGTAGATAAAAACATGAATATACTTGGAGTAGCAAATGCTAATAGGTAGGTATGGTGGACTCTTTGGAATAACTTGGTTTTATTTGGAGTTGGATGCATGAGTGGAACTCATACTTGGTATGGAGGCTAACAAAAGACTGAGAGCGACCAACTAAGAGAGCAATAATGGCCATAATCATGCAAAGCGACAAAACATCATTAATTAAAGCATAAAGTGATATTACAAGTCGAAAACTAAAGGATCATAGAGGCTATGGAGACTTGGTATAGTCATAACATGGTGTGATCATGCGCCAAGTCAACCCAAATAAAGCATCAAAGGAGAATACCACAATACTATGCTTTAATATGCTAAAACAACGCATGATTCTTTCAAGGCACATTAAGGAATCTCAATTATTTGCAACATGTCATGCTACAGCAAAAATCACTAAGCATAAAGCCAAAACAATATCAAGCATGACATGACAAAGCAAAGGCCACAGTCAAAAACAAGCTCTTTTCACCACTTAAGCATGAACTTTTCCTACGCTTTTCCAATCCAAACCAACTTATTTGAAAACTAATGTATGAATGAGGGGGTTCAACCAATTTATTCAAGCAAACTAAGCAAACGAAGATGCTCCAAGAACAACACAACTGTGCATGAAACAATAAAATGAAGTGTTTGGAAGAAACCTGATATTTTTATTGATGAAGAAGGGGATGCCTTGGGCATCCCCAAGCTTTGACGCTTGTACTTCTTGGATATTTCTTGGGGCAACACGGGTGGCATCCCCAAGCTTGAGCTTTAGTCCATTCTTCATCTTATCACATTACTGTTCCCTACACTTTAAAATTTCCTTCATACAAAACTTCACACAATCTTTATTAGCAACATTAGTGTACTCAAGATAATAAGTCTTTTGCTTCAGTTCCAACACAAATAAAACTTCCATTAAAACAAAAGCTACTGTAGCACTTCCTTTAAAAAGTTCAAATGATCAAAGAGAACTCAAATAGAAAGAGATTAAGAGGCAAGTGCAAATAATGGCAGAAATCTATCAAAACAGACCAGCAGGTAAAATCCAATTTTTTCGAAGACCTTCTGTTGCTCAAATCGAAAAGTTTTGAAATGACGAAAGTTGTAAAACAACCTGGGGCAGAAGCACAACAAATTACAGCTCAAACCGACGTACAGAGATTTTTCACGAATTTTTACAGCGAAGAACAAAAATCTGTCTTGGGTCAGCAACTTTCCCAAGCATTACTTCTCTCTCATTAGAGGTTACTCTTGGCACAAAAACCACACAAAAATGATAAGGAGAGGTTATTACTGAAGCAATAACTTCCAAGACTCAACTAAAACTTTTGGGTTATCTCCCAATAAGTACTTTTCTTTAACGCCTTTAAGTTAGGCATAAGGAGCAAGAAAAGAATCAAGTATTCTCAAATGAAGAAGCATTAAAATTAATACCAGAAATATCTTCAACAAGGCAAGGTATCTCATACAAATAAGTTCTAGATGATCCTCTCTCAATGCTCTTGGGTTCACTATTTTCATCAAACGGGTTTTCAGGGACAATCCAATCAAAATTCTTTTCTAAGGCTTCATGCATTCCTACAAGTTTAAAATGTATTGGTATCTTAATTTCCTACCCATTAGGTTCGGTTTTATCCATCTTTTCTGATGTACCAATAACATCTACACATGAGCCTAGCATATTAAAATGATCAAAGACTTTTCTAGCTTCTTTAGCAACATCATAGAATTCTTTAAGCAAGGTTTCCAGAATAAAATCTCTCTTTTTAGGGTCCTCAATTTCTTTAAGTTTAAGAAACATTACTTACATTATGGGGTTAAGGTTAACAAACCTAGCTTCCAACATATGAACTAAAGAAGCTGCGTCAATTTCATAATTTGGAGCAAGTTCTGCAAGGGAACTATCCTCAATATCCTCATGCTTACTAAGATGATTAAAGAATTCTTCAATATTATCTTTTCTAATTATAGAGCCACTACCTATTGCAAGGTCTTTTAGGGTGAACTTGGGGATCAACATGGTGAGCTAAGAACGAGGAAACAAATTTTTTTATGTTTTTGATAAGGAAAGCAAACTAGTACAACTAAGTTTTTTGTGTTTTTGATAAAGAAACAAGCAAACAAAGCAGAAATAAACTAAGCAAAACAAATAAAACAAAGTAAAGAGATTGGTTATGAGGGACTCCCCTTGTGAAGATGTCCTTGACTCCCCGGCAACGGCGCCAGAAAAAGTCTTGCTTACTCAATACGTTGAACTTGTTGGTGAACCCCAAGAGGAAGGTATGATGAGTAAAGCAACAGGTTTTCCCTCAGTTATGAAACCAAGGTTATCGAACCAGTAGGAGCAAGGAAACACCTCCAAGGTGTTGTTTCCAACTTGGAATCCTGCACAATACAACAACAAAACTTTGCCCCCAACTTACAGTGAGGTTATCAATCTCACCGGTTTTGCTGAAAACAAAGGATGAAACATATTGTGTGGAAGATAGTAATTGCTTGCAGAAAGTAAACAGAAAACAGTAAATAGTAAATAGTAGATTGTAGATTAATGGTAAAATAAAGGACCGGGGTCCATAGTTCACTAGTGGTGATTCTCCTTAAGATAGATGACATGTTGGGTGAACAAATTACAGCGGGGCAATTGACAAACATCGAGAAAGCATACATGCATATACTAATCATCTTGACTCCTATGAGATTTGATTGGGAATTACAACATTATACATAGACCGTAATCCAACTGCATCTATGACTAATAATCCACCTTCAAGTTATCATCCGAACCCCCTCCAGTATTAAGTTGCAAGCAACAAATAATTGCATTAAGCAAAGTGTGTAAAGTAAACAATATGATTCTTCTATGAACAAAGGATTTTTGTTTTCTCCCTAGTAGCAACAGCACATCTAGTACCTTAGAGATTTCTGTCACTTCCCCAGATTCCTAGAGGCATGAACCCACTATCGAGCATAAATACTCCCTCTTGGAGTTGCTAGCATCTACTCGGCCAAGATAGCTACTAACAACGAAGATCATGCAAGATCACAAATAACAAAGATATGATAGAATCAATAATCAATCTGAAATAGCATCTCAATATCCATCAGATCCCCACAAACACAACATGTAAGATTACAAATAGATGATCTTGATCATGAACGGAGCTCACAAGATCTAAACATGGTAGCACAAAGGAGAAGAACCAACCATCTAGCTACTACATGGACCTGTAGTCCAGGGATGAATTACTCACGCATCACGCCGGAGGCAGACATGGTGATGAAGAAGGCCTCCAGGGTGATCTCTCCCCTCCGGCAGGGTGCTGGGAAGAGCTTCAGATCCCTCCCGATCTAGGGATGGAGATGGCAGCGGCTAGAGACTCTTTCGTGGAATTTTGATCGGGTACTTAGGGTTTCTATATCGGGGCTTCTTATAGGCGAAAGGGGAGGCCGAGGGGGTGACCGAGGTGGCCGCACCACCCCTAGGTGGTGTGGTTGGCCCCTGCCCCCTCTCTGTCTCGTCTTCTGGATCCGTGTTCTCCTCGATGAAATATTGACTTTGGCTTTTGTCCCGTCCAATTCCGAGAATATTCATTTCCTGGATTTTCTGGAACCAAAAACAACAGAAAACATGCAACTGGCACTGTGGCATCTTGTTAATAGGTTAGTCCCAGAAAATGTGTAGAAATACTCCAAAGTGTGGACAAAAATTAAGAAAGTAGATATAAAACAAGCATGGAACATAAAAAATTATAGATACGTTAGCAACGTATCAATAACCGTATCGGATTACAACGTCCTCGACAAATCTTTTGGCTGTTGCTCTATCATAACTTGTGACGGGTTTAGCCTCAATCCATTTTGTGAACTTATCCACCATCACTAAGAGGTGAGTGAATCCACTTGGAGACCGTTTAAACGGTCTTACCATGTCAAGCCCCCAGACCATGAAGGTCCATGTTATCAGAATTGTTCGCAGCTAATCAACCGGAACATGAGCTTGTTTGGCGTATTTTTGGCATCCTTTGCACGTCTTGACCAACCATTCGGCATCTGCCTTGGCTGTAAGCCAGAAAAATCTGTGTCTAAAAGCTTTTGCCACTAAAGATTTGGCTGCAACATGATGGCCGCATTTGCCTTCGTGCATTTCTCTTAAAATTTCCACTCCTTCTTCCCGAGATACACAATGCTGAAAGACCCCAGATACACTCCGTTTATAGAGCTCACCACTTATTATTGTATAGGTTTTTGCTCATCGGACTATCTGCCGGCTCAGAACTTTGTCTTCAGGTAATTTTCCATCTACCGAGAAATCAAGGTAGGGTTTTGTCCAGCTGGGTATTACAACCATAACAGCTATTAAAGGTGAGTCGGATTTGGTCGGGTACTCCTCATCAACTCTTGTGATAGAGGGAACTTTAAGGTGTTCTAGAAAAGCACCATCCAGGACCTTTTTCCGTGCAGATCCTATTCGAGATAATGCATCTGCTTCCTCATTTTCTGTTCGAGGTATGTGTTGAACTTTAATCCCTTCGAACGATTTAGACAGTCCATCCACGACAGCCCTATATGCTGCCATGTGCTTGTTTGCATTACAGTGATCCAACACTTGTTGAGAAACAAGATCCGAATCTCCATAACACATAAGTCATCGGATGCCGATATCCTTAGTAATCCAGATTCCATGCAGCAGTGCTTCATATTCAACAATGTTATTTGTTGCCGTGAAGTGGATCTGCAACACATAAAAAATCTTATCTCCTTGGGGTGATTTGAGCACCATGCCAGCCCCCGATCCCCCGAGCGCCTTGGACCCGTCAAAATACAAGTTCCAGTATTCAGACTCCGGTAGGGTCATATTCTCTGTTGTCTCTGTCCAATCAGCGACAACATTAGCGAGAATTTGGGATTTGATTGCCATACAAGGTTTATACTCAATGTCGAAAGCTGAAAACTCTATTCCCCATTTTGTGACGCGTCCTGTAGCATCGCTGTTATTAATTATATCTCTCATGGGAGTTGTGCTCACCATGGTAATTTGGTGCTCCTGGAAATAATGTCGTAGCTTCCTAGATGCAAAGAACACACCATAAGCCAGCTTTTGATAGTGCGGATACCGCTGCTTAGATTCAGTTAGGACTTCGCTAAGGTAGTACGTCGGACGCTACACCAGGTATTCCTATTTTTTCTCTGGCCTCTCCACCACCATGACAATGCTGACGACTTTATTTGTTGTAGATAGATAGAGCAACATCGGTTCCTAGGGTTCCGACGCTGCAAGGATAGGAGCAGACGAGAGTACTGCTTTTAGGTCTTGTAGTGCAGCTTCCGCTTTATCAGTCCAGATGAATTTTTTGGTCTTTTTCACGAGCTTGTAGAGTGGTGCGGCTCTTTCAACGAGCCAGCTTACAAAGCGACTGACTGCAGCAATGCAACTAGTTAGTCTTTGTACATCCTTCATGCGAGTTGGCTTGGAAATGTTAACTATAGCCTTAATCTTGTCCCGGTTCACCTCTATGCCCCTTTGGGAGATAATGAACCCTAACAATTTTCCGGCTAGTATTCCAAAGAAGCACTTCTTCGGGTTAAGCATTATGTTGTATTTGCGTAAATTGGCGAATGTTTCCTCCAAGTCGGAAATTAGGGTTTCCTTCTTTTTGGACATCACCGCTATGTCATCCACATATGCATATACATTGCGTATGATTTGATTGTGGAGGCAACGTTGCATAGTGCGCCGGTACGTAGCTCCTATGTTTTTTAGCCCAAAAGGCATCGTAACGAAACAAAAGGTTCCGAAGGGGGTAATGAATGAAGTTTTTACTTTGTCTCTTTCCTTCATCCGGATTTTGTGATAACCGGAATATGAGTCGAGAAAACATAGGAGTTTCGAGCCTACCGTAGAATCGATTACTTGATCAATTATAGGCAGAGCAAATAGATCTTTGGGATAGGACTTGTTTAAGGCAGTATAATCAACACACATCCTTAATTCAATGGTGTCCTTTTTAGGGACCATTATAGGATTGGCCGACCACTCAGTGTGGATGACTGATGGCTCAGTGTTGATGTAGAGCTCACTGTGAACCCCAAGAGGAAGGTATGATGAGCACAGCAGCAAGTTTCCCTCGGTTATGAAACCAAAGTTTAATCGAACCAGTAGGAGCAAGGAAACACCCCAAAGGTGTTGCTAGCTGAGCCTTGGCAGGGCGCACTACTGATGCTAGTAGCAACGTGGAGACCTGCACAACACAACCATAGAACTTTGTCCCCAACTTGCGATGAGGTTGTCAATCTCACCGTGTTTTGCTGAAAACAAAGGATTAAACGTATCGAATGGGAGGAAGTAATAGTTTGCAGAAAGTAAACACAAAGCAGTAAACAGTTTATAGATTCTATGTAAATAAAAAGGACCGGGATCCATAGTTCACTAGAGGTGGCTCTCCTTAAGATAGATAACATGCTGGGTGAACAAATTACAGCGGGGCAATTGACAAACATCGAGAAAGCAATACATGCATATACTAATCATCTTGACTCCTTTGGAACTTGATTGGGCATTACAACATTATACATAGACCACCATCCAACTGCATCTATGACTAATAATCCACCTTCAGGTTATCATCCGAACCCCCTCCAGTATTAAGTTGCAAGCAACAGATTATTGCTTTACGAATTGCGTGTAATGTAAACAATACGATTGTTCTATGAACAAATGATTGTTGTTTTCTCCCTAGTAGCAACAACACATCTAGTACCTTAGAGATTTCTGTCACTTCCCCAGATTACCAGAGGCATGAACCCACTATCGAGCATAAATACTAACTCTTGGAGTTGCTAGCATCTACTTGGCCAATATAGCTACTAACAACGGAAAGCATGCAAGATCACAAATAACAAAGACATGATATAATCAATAATCAATCTGAAATAGCATCTCAATATCCATTGGATCCCCGCAAACACAACATCTATGGATTACAAATAGATGATCTTGATCATGAACAGAGCTCACAAGATCTAGACATGAAAGCACAAAGGAGGAGAACCAGCCATCTAGCTACTACATGGATCCATAGTCCAAGGATGAACTACTCCCGCATCACACCGGAGGTTTGCATGGTGATGAAGAAGGCCTCCAGGGTGAATTCCCCTCTCCGGCAGGGTGCCGGGAAGAGCTTCAGATCTCTCCCGGTCTAGGGATGGAGATGACGGCGGCTACAGACTCTTTCGTGGTTTTTGATCGGGTACTTAGGGTTTTCGTCCCGAGGGAAATATATAGGTGGAAGGAGAGGTCGAGGGGGTGCTGGGGTCGGCCAGACCACCCCCTGGCGCGGGCCAGGCCTGACCGCTCGGCCAGGTTGTGTGGCTGGCCCCTAGCCCTTCTCCGTCTCGTATTATGGCATCTCATGACTTCCAGAAAAATAGGCACTTTGGCTTTTGTCCCGTCCAATTCCGAGAATATTCATTTTCTGACTTTCCTGGAACCAAAAACAGCAGAAAACAGGCAGCTGGCACTGTGGCTCTTTTTAATAGGTTAGTCCAAGAAATCATATGAAAAGTACTCCAAAGTGTGGACAAAACACAATAAAGTGGATAAAACCAAGCATGGAACATCAAAAATTATAGATACATTTGCAATGTATCAATGACCTCTTCTATGAATCCGGCTAACTCGAGCTGGGCTAGTTCCTTAGCTATTGCCTTTCGCTTTTCATCGCCAAAACATCGTAAGGACTGTTTTATGAGTTTAGCGTTCGGGTGTACATTTAGAGAGTGCTCGGAAAGTTCCCTAGGTACTCCAGTCATGCCAGATGACTGCCATGTGAAGATATCTTGATTGGCTTGGAGGAACTTGACAAGCGCGCTTTCCTATGCGCGATATAAACCTACACCTATCTGAGTCACCTTGGAGGGGTCATCATCCTTCAACAATGTCGTCTTCATATTTTCTGATGCCTTGAACTCCGAAGTCGGCTTTGTCACCTCCTTCTTTGTTGCGGGCATCTCGGATGGGTCGATTGTCTTCTTGATCTCCTGGTACTCCTGGGCGTGCAGTATGGCTTCAGCAAAGGCAGCATTTCCGTCCTCACATTCTCGTGCTTTCTTCGGATCTCCCCTAACGGTGATCACGCCCTTGGGACCTAGAATTTTCATCATATTGTAAATGTAACACGGACGAGCCATAAAGGCCTAGTAAGCTGGTCGTCTTAAGATAGTGTGATATGCGCTCTTGAACGGGACCACTTCGAAAGAAAGTGCTTCCGTCCGGTAGTTCTTTGGAGTTCCGAAAGTGACATCCAAAGTGATCTCTCCCAGAGAATTTGCTTGTCTTCCGGGGACAACTCCGTGAAAGATCTTAGAGCTGTGATTCAACTGTCTTTCTAAGATCCTCATTCGACCCAGCGTTTCGACATAGAGGATGTTGATGCTGCTGTCGCCGTCAATAAGTGGATTGACGACTAGAGCATACTTTCCTCGCCTGCGAACTTAGGCGGATGATTAGCACGGTCAAAGGTGATTGTCACTTCTGACCAGTCCAAGAACTAAGGGACAGCCGGAATAGTTGCGTTGAGCTCGTGCATTACTGCTTTCTTGACCTTAGCTGGTTGAGATCCAAGGAAAGTGACATAAGTGTCTTTCTTCGTTGTGAAGGTCTTCTTTCCATCCAACTTGGGATTTGAAGGCTCTGATTCCTCCATGTCGGAATCTTCCTTGGTCTCCTTTTCTTTCTCAGAATTTTTCTTTCCTTTACTTCGCTTGGCCCTGTAGCCAGCGGATTCGTCTTTCTTGATGTCATCATTGAAACGACACTTGGTGTTTGTGTGGAACGAGCCCCCGTTGGCATCTAAGTGATGCACACACATATTGTTGGCAATGTCGGCCCAAGAGTAGGTTTTGCCAGGTTGTTGGTCTCCTCTTCCTTGGACTCTAGATGTCCCACGACCGCGTCCATGGCCGCCTCCATGCCCTCCTCGTCCTCTAGACCCAAAAGTAGCATTAACTACTGTTGTTTCTGTGATGGGCTTTTCTTCCGAGGTGTTCTTGCGCTTCTGAGTTTGTTGCTTCGGCTGTTTTGCCGACTATGGTACAACCAGGATGTTCAGTAGTCCTTCCGCGTCATGATCGGCATCTGCATACTTGCTTGCCATCTCTATCATCTCTCCTAGATCGGTGACCTTGTCGCACTTCAAGCGGTGACGTAGTAAACCAATTGGGAGTCCTATAATGAAACCTTTAATCGCAGTTTGATCATTTACCCCTTCATAGGAGTTCTTGGTGTCGATCCATCGTCCTAGATAATCTCGGCAAGTTTCTCCCGCTTTTTGGGTGCAACGCTGTAGGTCTCCTACCGTATAGGGCCTCCGATATGTGCCTTCGAAATTCCGAAAGAATGCGCTCTGCGTGTCATACGAGTTGTGGATGGTGTTTCTCGAAAGTTCACTGAGCCAGGATCGTGCCGTCTTCCTCAGCATAAGCGGGAGATACCGGGTCGTGACCAAGCTATTTCCGCCTTTGGCAATGCAGGAAGCCTGGAAAAAATCCTAGAGCCAAGTGTTTGCCCGGGCCACATCGTCGTAGGATTGGATGTGCCTTGAGATAACAAATCCTTTCGGGAAGTTTGTTTGTCAAAGGCGAGGTCCAAAGCATTTTGGACCCACATAGATGTTGTCTGACTCGTAGCACCGCGCTTCTATGTTAGAATTGATCTGGTGCCTCGTGTCACTTGGTGACAGAGAACACCATCTTGGTTGTTCACTGTGGCTGCGGTGCCTTGGAGCCGTACTTTTGCTTCCGTCAGCACCTCCTTCGCCATGACGCCCTCCCGGGCTCCCTCGAGAGAAACTATGATGGCTTCTTGGTGGATAGGGTGGTGCAGGTGGATTGTTTCTGGTTGAGCGCAGGCCTCCGTCCAGGATGTCATTATTCTGGTTCCGGGGAGGGTCTTGATTACGACGAGCCCCCTGCCGGCTTGGCTCAGCATGGTGTCCATCGTTCCTTCGTCCGCCGTTTCCACCATTTTGGTGAGGTTCAACTGGATGGCTTGCATGTCTAGGAGGTGGCATCCTTTGTTGGTCCTCCTCCCAACGTTGCTCTTCTTTGTCTTCCCTGTGATTGTTCGACTATCGCTGGGGAGGCTGTCTCGGAACCAGTGCTGCAACTGCATCTTGCTCTGCGGCCGGAGCAACGTTACTCCAGTCACGGGTGGCTCTGTGCTGTTGCCCTGAAGATCCGGTTCTTGAGTAATTGTCTTCCCGACGGTCAAGACGATGGTGTTGTTCCGGGTCCCATCGGGGCCTTATGTCCTGCCAATCCGGATCCGTGTGACATTGGTCGGATTGAGACCAGTTTTCCGCTCCCGGATTTCGTGGCCTTCTGTTGCTCCAGACCCTTGGTAAGTAGCTTTACGCCCAACCGGATTTGATCTGGGTTTGGATTGTTTGCCAAGATATCTCGAGCTGCAGGAGTGTTTTCCACTGGTGTTCCATACACCAGATCTCCCTTACTGTCGATCCGAGGTTCTCCCTTGATGGCTTCACCTTCCTCAAAGAGGGTCTTGTGTACTTCCGGATTTTTGTTAGCCCGCATGGGCCATTCCGGGTCTTTTGATGCTGCAGGGAGTTAAACTGCCCCATAGATGCAATGCGCATTTTCTCCTCCAAGAGATTGTTAGCTTCATCTAGGAGTACTTGGTGGCGCGCTTCTAGGTCTTAGGACATGTCTTCTAGCTCTGTAGGTGTAAGCTCTGCAATAGTAGGGACTGGCGTAGTTAGCGCGTCTCCGATGAGTTTACGGGCACCAGGGGTAACCACATGTTCATCCATTGGAGTATCTTTTGGATCGTCTGGGATTAGGGATCCATCCGAGTCTTCCTCGTATTCTTCGGTGATCACCTCCTCAGCCCGAGGGTCCTTTGCTGGAGTCTCCTTCTTCTTCTTTGCCTTCTTGGCAGCGCCGGTAGCAAAGATGGCTTTGGGTCTATTTCCTAGAGTCAAGCTCTGATTAGTACTTTCAGACATCTGGATGTCGAGATTGTCTCCGAGATCCATATCATCTTGCGCTTTGGGAGAGTTCTCTCCGGATCCTTCGTCCATGGCTTCTCCTTCTTCCGCGGCTTTGGATTTGAAGTCCTCTTCATATTCCTCAGAGAACTTTCGGAAATCCGTCGACATCATCAAATCATCCGAAGATGTCGGTAAGTCAGTGTTTGTTCCGACCGCCTCCAACACCGAGTCTTCGTTGTCTCCAACATCGGTAGAGACGGATCTGGATCCAACGTATCCGACAAAGTGCGATGTGTGTGTCCTAAGGTATTTGCGGCTTTCCTCATGGGCTTCCTCGAAATGCCTGATGGTCTCGAGAATCTCATCCACGTTGGCATCATGCAACATCATACGCTTCAACATGTGCCTTAGGAACGGTTGCTCCATTCCGGCGTTGGCAGAGCCGGTACCAGAGTTGTTGTTGCTTTGTTCCTCCTAGGTTTCGACCTCGTTGGGAAGATCGATTTAGGATTCGACCTCGCTAGGGAGATCCACTCCAAATTCGATGTTCACAGTAAGATCTGCTTCAGGCTCAGCTTTCTCCACTATCTCCACGTTAGGTGCAGGCTGGGTGGGATTAGGGTTTTCCGAGATCTGGAACTTTGCCGCCTCCACGGACAAAGTGGACCCGAAAGCTTCATTTGCCTCTATCATCTCCACTGGGGCGGGTAGGGCGGGTTCAGCGAAACCGATGTAAACATCGATATCACCGAAAGACATGATTGTGTAGGCAGTCACGACCTCCCTAACCGGAATCCAGGTCTCGTTGAGGATGATGAGAGATACATCGCTAGCGTAGAGGACACGACCGACGGTGATCGTCTCACCGATTTTGCTCGGAACGCAAATCCGAAACTCACTTGCCCCATGGTGGGCGCCAACTATCGTCGGATTGAGGACGGTTATGCCATGAGGGGGTCCTCGAGGCATGCGGAAGAGAGGGGTGTGAGTCGTACGGTGTTCCGGGAGGGTGAGCACACAAGTTTACCCAGGTTCGAATCCGCCGACGGTGGACGGATCCTACTCCTGCTAGCAATCCAGTAATACGGCAAAGCCGAAATATAGGTTAAAATGGTTTCGCCTGTGCAAGTTGAGATTGTAGACTATTGTGGGGTGCCCTAAAGCCTGGTCCTAGGACGGCTTATATACATATCCTGCCTAGGGTTTACAAGAGAGACCTATCCGGCTACGACTAAGAGTTGGTTACAGAGTACACCTTGAACTACAAGTAACTACATGCCTATGTCGGTAAGTCTCCTGGGCCTTCCCGTAGACGTACTGGACTCCATCTCTTATCTCTGACTAGGCCGCCCGTGAAGCAAAGCTCTAACCCGAAGTGGGCCACCCTGGTCAGCGAGGCACAATGAGGATGCCCAGAAAGTATATCCCCAACACCTAGAGACAAACAATAATATAGATTATCGAAATATTTCATTACCATGCTATAATTTTATTGATAGGAACGTCAATATACGTGTGGTATGTAAACCACCAGAGTCCTCTAGACACTAGTTAATTGGTCAATCGATGATCGATGCTTCCCGATCATGGACATTTATGTCAATTGACAATGGGGTCACTACATTAGGTGAATGAAAGTGATGGACGTACCCAACACAGGAATTGTAACACGATCAAGTCACGAAGTTCACTGTTATAATGACTGGGAAACATAGTAACCAATTCCTTAGACCGTGAGACCATATTTAATCACTATCACCCGAGAGTGCCTTGATTACATCAAACGTCACTCGGTGAAACGGTGATCATAAAGGTGTCTTCAGGTATTCAGAGGGGCATGTAGAGGCGTATGTGTTAAGAGCGGGATTTGTTTTTCTGCGTGATAGAGAGATACTTTGGGCACACTCGCAGACATGACATCCATAAAGTTGCAGCGTGTGACTAGGTCACGGGGATGGCTTAGCTCAGAATGAGTAAAGTTATACTTGTCGGTAACGAGATTGAACACGACATGGCCATGTCATTGATCAGGTCTCGGACAAGTAAAGTACCAAAGTAACAAAGGGAATAGGACTCTATGTTTAATGGTTGAACGATGAAGATTCTTGTGGAATGCACATGGGTCATTATGGGCATCCAGGTCCCACTGATGATCATTGGTCTGAGAGGGGTCTCAACCATGTCTGGAGTGTTCCCGAACCATAGGGTATCACACTTAAGGGTTTGACAATGCTCAGAGATTGTTTTGGTATCATAGGAATCACCGAAGAAAAGAGAAGGGAAAACCAGAAGGGTTCCGACAAAGTCCGACGGATGTCCAGAGTTGTACGGAAGGAGTTTTGGTGCAATGGGAATTAAATAATATGTTACTTATGGAATTATACATTTATTTATATTTATTTAATGATTTAAATATGATCTTATGGGCATCCCATGCCTAATGGGTCAATTCCCTTGGGGAAAACGCCCAAGAGGGAGGACAACCCAAAGGAGAGAGGGAGGGCTTGGCCGCCTGGGCCTTGGTGCCCCACATGGGGCCCAAGAGGGCCTTGGCCGGCCGGCAAAGGTGGCCTCCCACCCCCTCATCTCCTTTAGTCCCACATGGCTAAGCCAAGGGACTTGGGGGCTCCCCTCCCCCTATAAAAAATAGGGCATATGAAGGGATTTAAACACACTAATAAATCCTAGACTTTGAGGCGTTCCGCTCCAAGTGCCCTCCTCTCTC
Source organism: Avena sativa (assembly GCA_916181665.1). Taxonomy (NCBI): domain Eukaryota; kingdom Viridiplantae; phylum Streptophyta; class Magnoliopsida; order Poales; family Poaceae; genus Avena; species Avena sativa. Next base: position 225,663,659 of record OV702291.1, read on the forward strand.
CCTCTCTCTCTTGTGAGTGCGGCCCCACTGTAAGGGTTGTGCGAACGGGAGTGTTCTTCATCATGGAGCGCCGCCGCGCTGCGAGGATTCCAGATCTAGGAGTTCTACTTCCGCAACCTTTGATGGATCAGGGTCCAAGAGTCGTCGTCAAGCACCGTATGCATGTAAACTCCTATGAGGTGTTGCACTTGTTATGCTCGAGTCGTCCGAGCCATCAGAGTCGTTGGAGCCGGTGGAGCTGGAGCTGGTGGAGCCGTCTGAGTTCAGAATGACCTTGAGGTTGATGTAGGTATGACTACATCAACCACATTATCCTGAACATTGACAAAAAAAATCGGTCTTCGAGGGTAAGTTTTGAAAAGCCCCTCCTATTACTACATTACTAATAGATAGATCCTAACATTAGGGTTGTTCACGTAGAAAAAATTATTGTTTTTAGGCACTAAACCCCAACAACATTGTCATAGGCGTCCACTGATGTAGCACCTATACCCATCGTTGGCAGCAACTACGCCAACCACTGGTAGCATCCGGTGCCTTGCTTTGTAGCACCGCGATTGGTGCATGTGGCAGTGGCATCCATGGCACCGACCCGCAGAACGGTAGGCACCCCACCTGAAGCACTAGTCCTTGCCGATTCATAGATACCGGAGGCGTCCCTTCATGTAGCGCCACCAGCACAAGTGTTGCCGATTCGTAGACACCGGAGGCGTCCCTCCATGTAGCGCCACCAGCACAAGTGTTGCCGATTCGTAGACACCGGAGGCGTCCCTCCATGTAGCACCACCAGCACAAGTGTTGCCGATTCGTATACACAGGAGGCATCCCTCCATGTAGCGACACCGGAGGCCTTTGTGCTATCATAGCAGCTGACGGTGTAGAAGTTCCCGGCTTGGTTGTTTTTGCTGCCACTGCATCTGTTCCCCTGCTAGTTGCTTCTCTTTTACGGTGGCATCCTTAGCCATAGCTTCAGCCACTTGAGAAGATGTGCTCTCATGCGTTGCCTGGCCACCAGGAACAATGTCCATAATGACAGAACCTGAGACATCTGGTGTTGGATTGATGTTTATCTCCATGACGGAGGTCTCAGGTGCAACATGGGACAAGGTTCTAGTGGAGCCTATTGCAGGCTTGGCGGCAGGAGTCGGGGGATCAATGGCAGGGGAGGACTTGGTCAACATCTCATGAATATATTTAGAATCCGCAACATCTTTGGAGGTGTGCTTCATACTAAAATCGGATCTCTTCCTGAAACGTACGAAGTATAAGTACATGAATGAGTAGGTACAAAATAAAGTCGGAGAAGGAAAGTACTTACGCTGCAGCAGGTGCTTGCTTAAAGGGATACCGGTGGACTTCTTCTTCTCCGTCTCTAAGGAGGCAGTGGATTTTTTGGAGACTCCACTCTTCAATTTCTTCTTCTTATTACCCTCGGCAGTAGCGTCAGAGGTGGAGGTCTTCCACTTTCGCATTGCCGGAGCTTGAGGGTCTTTGGAGGCCTCCTTGTCAGACAAAACTTGTACATCCTTCAGCTTCAGATCATAGACCTAAGCGGCCATGTCTTCCTCGGCCAAGGTTGCCAGCTGACGGGATAGAAACGTGTTAGATGATTGATGCATCCAAAACGGAGAACTTAGAGTATACACAAAAGCAATGAAGGAAACATGATTACATCTTGGCAGTTGTCGCATTCGAACATGTCATAGGCGATGACGAAGCCACGCTTCCTATCCTTCACCTTGACGATGTCCTTAAGATGGAGCCTGATGGAGTCTTTGGAGAAGTTATTCTCAGAAATCCACATGGGATCTTTCCTTTCCTTAGAATACTCATGCATCAGCTTGGCACGATGCTGCAGAGGCTGGACCCACCTTTCGAACTAACACATGGCTAGGTCCAAGCCGGTCAGACCTCTGTTTACCAGCCACTCTATCAGCCTTACAACACGGGAGGCTTCATCGTCGGAGGGGAGAAGGGTTGGGGACCTCTAGGTATTGGCTTCGACAGCATCTCCATCGACAAAGTCGGGCTACGAGTCTTGTCGGTCGGCCAGAGGAATATCTAGGACATAGAAGTAAGTCTTCTACCAGTTCTTGCAGGACTCATGACCAACAATGTCGGGGAATCGCCGGCTAGGACAAAGCTTAAAACTAATGGTTCCGCAATTCTGAAGTTCGTCCTCGGAATCCCCGAATTCTCTCTTCACGATGAAGAAATAGATAAACAGATCTAACCTAGGCCTAATCCCTAGGTATCCCTCACACAAAGCTATGCAATTGCTAAGTACTAGGATGCTATTGGGATAGAGGTTGTGAGAGAGAACCCGGAAGTGTCTCAGGACCTCAAGGAAGAAGTTGGAGACTAGGAGGGCAACACCACGCACCAGCTGCGCTTTGAGGTAGACCTTCTCCCCGCCTTGGGGAGAGGGGGCGATCTCTCGGGCCAGCGTCGGCCGCCAGACCAGCCCCTCTGTCGAGGGGAGATATCCATGAGCGATGAGCTCCTTCAGGTGCTCTGTGGTAAGATCAGAGCCCCTCCACACTCCCTTGTGGGAGTCGGATTCCTCCTCCACGGCTTCGAGCGCCACCTGTTTCTGGTCATCGTTAGTGGTTTCCACCTCGGCGGAGGCCGGGATCACCAACCCCTCTGGTGGGACTTGGACATCCCTTGATGGCTCCTTGGATGCCTCAGGAACCACCACCGTCGATGGGATGTTGCTGCTGCTCGCCATTGTTGGATTGGAGGAAAATGGGTGGATGAGATTTCTCTGCTAGGGTTTTCTCACTGGATCTCGAAGAGTCACTCGTCGAGAGGAAGAAGAATACATAGGGAGAATGCGGGTAAAAGAATTATCTTCAGCCGCAGTAACTATTTATAAAGCCCTGGCGTCAAGATTCGTGCGCCAAAGATCTAACGGCTAAAGCGTTGACAACGTGTGAGCAAACGTGCGCGGTAATTTCGCCACGTCCCCTGTTTGCCGCTTAACGTTTCGAATTTCACGCGCGGAAAAATCATTATGATTAACCACTCCCATATGTGAGTTTCGAGAAAGCATAGGCTGTAGCCTACGTCACCCTACTGACCGTTGAAGTGGAGTAGTCGTGTCTGAAGATTCTAGTGGCAATGGATTCTATCCGAATATGGAAAGGAAAACTAAAGAATTGAAGATTCTTCGGCTTACATGTTGAAGACGGAGAAGATTGCAAGGGTCTTTGAAAAGACTTCAGGATATTGCTTGACGAATTGCCGATATCACCTAGACAGAGCATTCAAGACTAAAGGCATAGCACAAGATCTCAAAGTCCTTCGAGGGCTCCTATTGGGGATATGCTAAATGGGTATCACCATTGCATGTATGTAATCCGGCAAATCCGGGTGTCCCACAGTTGGTAGCAAGGCCCATGGCCTGCTGGGCGGCCCAGTTAGACGGATCAAGAAGGGATGCCCATGCCGGAAGACGGAAAGCTACGGTGCAGTCACCGACTAACCCGGAGCTTTGGAGTACAAGACACGAAGACTAGTTAGTATTAGTGTAGGACGCTGTAACCGGTCAGGCAATGATCTTTTGCTGTAATCCTAGGTTCTGGTGCCTTTATAAGTCGGACTTGTGGGAGCCTTTAGGGCAATGTACAACAAGACACAATAGTGCATAGCACAACACCTTGCACAACGAACCGATCTCTACAACTCATTGTATTGCCATCACAGTGATTTATAGCAGGAGTAGGGTTTCGCCACCGTCGTGGGACCTAAACCTGGGTAAGTTGTGTTACCTCGTACTCGTCAACTCACCGTCTTCCCCCAACTTTCTAAACACGCTCCATGAGGATCTCTCCATGGCGTACTCGTCGAGAATATCACGACAGAGTGACAAGCCCACCCAGTTCGTTATTGTTACCGACGAACACATTTACTTGTTCCCGTGATATTATATCCCCGTGACCTAGTCACATGTTTGCGGAGATGTAATCCCCATGACCTAGTCACATTTTTTCTATGCATATTTCAAATTTGGTTTTTTTAGGGAATGTAAAACACCCACAAACTTTTTTTTTGTGAAAAACACCCACAAACTTATTTCAAAATTTTATGAAACTTGTAAATTTAAAGTTTTAGAATTGGTATCGTTGGTGATCACGTGAGGTGTGACATCACTAAGATATTTCCTCCATGCCGTGGTGTCAACCCCGAATCAATCCCCCGTGGCCGTGGTTGTCATCCCAAAGATCAACGTCATGTTTCACTCCCTGGGGGCTGGCGTTGGAACGCGAGCAGCTCTGGGTCTGAGGTGGACGTCCAGCAACACAAGCGACAAGAGCAAAAGCCCGTGCCCAGAACCGCACCAGCACGACATGCCGCGCGTGCGAAGGCGCCGTCCCACCTGTTAACGCGCGCGCACTACACCCCGTTCCCGCGGTCCTGTCCTGCAGCGTGAATGCGTGATCGCCTGCACAAGTGCAGAGCATCCTTTTCTTTTTGGCCTCCAGAATAAGTAGAGGCGTACGGAGACGCTCTCCAAGGCGTTGGCTAAAACCCATCTCTCCGGTGCCTTGAGATGCGACTATGTTAAGTCAGAATAAGATCCTATTGTCCTATCTTCACTCCGTTGGTGCGTCTAACATCGATAGAGGGCGCGTGGAGTCGTTTGTCCGGCGAATCTGTTGAGATCCGGTTGTTTTTCGTATTCGTTGGTTTAATTTAAGATCAATCTCTTCCGATCTACTTGTAACTTTTATTTACGGCGATAGTTGCTGCTCTGGTGTGCTGATCATTTGGGGACTTAGCATGACGATTTTTCGTTCGTCTACTACAACAAGCTATACTACGACAATATTTTCTCGGCTTGGGTGATGGAAGAGCAAGAACGGTGGCGCGTCTTCGGCTCGTGCTAGTGTATGTAGTTATCGGTAGGTACTTCAATGATCTACTTGTAACTTTTATTCTTTTAGAACTCTTTGTACTGATATCGATGATTATTAATAGATTGGTGGAACGTATATCTTAAAAAAATAGATAGGTGGTTGGGTGGTTAGGAGGGTGGTTGTACCCTAGTCCACCAGAGTTTAAACCTTAGGTTTGACACTCTGTGTTGCGTAAAAGGCGGAATATTCTTTCAGTGGGAGGCGACGTTCCCGTCGACAGCGAGGTGCCCGTGGTGACTTCATCAATCTCAAGATCCGATCCGCCGGCTCAGTCTCTGAAAGATGCTCATAAGGGTAGGGTGTGCGTGTGTACGTTCATAGGAGTGGGTGAACATTGATGATTGTACTGTGTTTCTAAAAAAAATTCCAGTTCTTCTCTAAATAGCTTTTTTTGTTTAATCACGACGCGCAAACTTATAGTACGAGGTACTAAGTACAAGGGACCCTGCCCGGGTGATGTGACAACTGCGACGAAAACGAGAGAATTTTTTATTTAACACTGTTTTCAAATATGATTTCTTATTTAATACTTAATTATTTTCTCTTCCCTATATGACACAAGTGTAAATGATACTGCCGTTAGCTCTGTCAGTTTGTTCCGTCAACTGTTTTCCGGCTGGACCAAAATACCCTTGGATCATTAATATTTCTTACTTATCTCTGCCATTAACCGGTCACTCATCTGTGGCATTAGCTGCTCCCGTGCATGGATGTTCTGCATGCCCCGCACGATCCGTTGCAAAGGGCCTCGCAAACTAAAGTAATTAGTGTCCTCGGAATTGGATACTATATATACCTAAAAAACGATAATGAATATTTGGAACGTTCTAATTAGTTTGGGGACCTGTAAAATATTTGGAAACTTTATGGTACAAACCTTTATACCGGCCAGCTATACAATCCATGCATCGAACTGACTCCGGAAATTGCGGGATAGCTGTGATCCCTGCAAGTAACTAGGAAACTAATTACCACCGATTGCTAGTGGTGTCCTTTTCTTTTTTGTGTGGAAGAGGAAAACGGAAAAGGAGGAGAGAATTATTGTGTCAGTTCTACGGTCCCCAACGTTTCTCTCCCCGTTAATTAGTGCTAGTTATAATGAGTAATTAATTAGCGCCCTGGTCTTAGCGTTTTCGCAATCCGGCCTAGCAATTCCGAATTGAGGGTGTACATGTCAGCACAGTTGCTTTTGTCTTGGATTTTTTTTCTCGCGTTATGCACCAGGAGCAAAAACGTCTTTGCAGATCCCCAACTAACACCGTTCGTTCTCAAAATGCACTAGAGTGTCATACGAGGCAAAAACAATTTCACCTGGTGTCATATAGGGAAGAGAGAGAAAATCAGTGTCAAATAAGGAATCATATTTGAAAATACTGTCAAATAAGGAATTCTCTCGTCGAAAACCGTAAAATTCTCCATCCTTGTGGCCGCAGGCGACGTGGCGACCGCGTTTGAGAGTTTTGACGTTGGACTTGGACCGAACCAGCTATTGTGCAGATCAGCCCCTTAAGATATGATATTTACACAACAAGGCACACGATATAAGTTCGGTGTAACCTTTTTTTTATCTACGCAGGTAGTCTCAAATCTTAACTTTTAGACCCTTAAGTTGTGCCCCCGCAAAAAAAAAGACCCTTAAGTTACTCTCCACTAATCTCATCTAAATTTACTCTAAGTACACTTATATGCCTTATTGCCTCCTAATTTTTCGCTTATTATATATTTGTATACATCATTTTCATGATGACAATGACCACTGGAACCCACTTGCCCGGGGAAGCAAAAAAGACCCCGACCCATCCCTCGCCCCTCCCCCCAGCAAGGGCGACGGGGGGCAACTCCACCGATCTCTGGCCAACCACCCTACCCTCCTCTCTCCCGTTGCCACCGCTAGCAGGGATCACCGGGGGCGGCCCGTGCGGCGGTTGCGGCTTGCCTTTCCCCGAGTTGTTGGAGGCGGGATGGTGTTGGTCGGGCTCAATCGCCCTAGATCTGGATCAGGGGCGGGCGGGCCTGTGCTACTCTCCGTATGATCTGCACGCAGCGGCGAGGTAGCTAGTACAAGGATCGGCTGTGATCGCGACTGGCCGGTTGTATCATGGCGGCGGGCTTTACGGGTCAGCCTGGACCTAGCCAGATCCTCTTGGGACTGGTGTGCCCCCGTGGGGGCTTTACGGGTCTGTTGGGCCCAACTGGGACTGGTGTGCATGCGGCCACGTCCGATCGACTACCGCCTTTGGTGGTGGAGGCAATTCTCTCCCGCGCGGGCACGGTACTGCTGGTCCCAATTCAAACTACATTTTGCCTCTGTGTTGCAAACCTCGCAACAGTAATCTCAGTGAGACGGCAATGTCGGCGTCGTGACCGTAGTGGTGCATGTTCGTGGACGGCGATCTTGGTGGTGGCGAGGCTTCGACCTCGCGGGGCTCCTGTGCAATGGATCACTTGGGGGTTGTGGGTAGGTTTTTTTTGGGATTCTTATCGGTTTGCCCTACACCTACGTGGTTTCGTCCGCGAGTGGCATCTTTCTTTCCCAGAGGGCGTCGTGGCTACCCTTTATCCGCTTCCCTCTGTGTGTCCGGGAAAACTCTAGGACCAGTCTCTGGTTTGGACAGTAGCGTTCGCTTTCCTTCTAAAGGGTGATGCTTGGTGCTTGATGAACTGGTGCTTGGAGCATGGTGGGACTTCTCTGGAGGGTGCAACGGTTGTGGGTCACCATCGTTTAGTTGATCCGCCTCGGTCTCCGTTTTGTTTCTTCTTTGTTTTTTTGGACGTGTGTTTGTTGCTGTCCTAGCATTTGTGTTTGTTTCGAGATTATCGTGGTTGTATGTGGTTGCTATATTACTATATCAGGACAAAAGCGTGTTTTGAGAAATAATTGTTTTAAAATCTATATTTATGCAATAGGAAAAAGTCTTCACATCTGCATGAAATCTATAAACATCCGAGCAATGCTCTAAATTAAGGTGAACTTCTATGATGCACAATATAGGCGGGCTTGAAATTCGAATATGCTCGTAGTACGAGTCGTACTACGTATAATCTGATGTATATTTTTCTTAAAAACAAGTGCCAAACAACATTAGTTTTCTCCGTCATTTTCAATATTTGAAGTACGGAAAGATGAAACTTACATACAAACATGAGTTAGAAAGTGAAGAATTTTGGTCCAAGTCATATGAAATTACTCTCTCCGATCCAAATTAATATTTTTCAGTTTTGTCTAGATTCTGTTGTATATAGCCCTAAAACATGTCTAGATACATTAAATCTAGACAAATCTGAGAATATTAATTTGGATCGGAGAAAGTATTATAATCTCTTTACTATTAAAAAAGAGTTGGTGATCGTAGGTCATCCTCAAACATCAAAAATTGGGATAATCTGGACCGTTAAATCATTTTCAGTAATCATCCGGACAATCTGGACCATCAAATCACGTGGACTGCTACCAGTTCAAAAACGTGAAAATTCAATGTCAATCATGGTAATCAATAAGGACCGAATATATAAAATAAATGACAATCACCATAATGAATTCTACACCAGCAGGAAATCAATCACCGTATCAAATCATTTATTTCCTTTTCCGTTAGCACGATATCTCTAATGATCAATCTTTATTGTTTTCGCACGCCCAAGTCTGCGTACATCCTCCACCATAATGCGTGATCAGAAATCCAACTTTTCCTCCGTCTTATTCGTTGAAACCGGATAAAACTGCTTTCGTACATGTAGCCTCGTAACAAAAAGCCCACATAATTATATTAGAGTATCGTTTCGTACATCTCCCGGACACCATCTCACGTACTCCCTCGAGTCACCGAGCCATGGGTCACGCGGTTGGGTTCAAGTCCAATTATATTAGAGTATATGTTGGAATCATGCTTTGCTATTGGCAGTTGAGTCCAACACGTGAGACCTGTTTTCTCCTGGCCGAACGTGTATATATATACACATGACAGGGTTACAAGAAATAAGAAAAAAAAGCAGCAACCTGTATGAGCATCCCAGTCCCCGGTCACCACGACCCGCACGTTGGGGCTCCATAGTCAGGTCGTGAAGCTGAAGTTTTGGGTCTTAGTGATCTTGTGTGTGGCCTCGGGGACGAGGCAACGACGACGCGCACCTCGCTGAGTTTCTGCTACACGAGGGACGGCACGGGAGCTCGGCCATGGCGGCCTGACGTAGTGAAGGTGAAGAAGCGGGCTGCTAGGCTGCTCGCGATCAACTGCTGGAGTTGTGGAGGTTGCCGATGACTACGGCCGCCACATGGACATGCATACGACGCTGGAGTTGGTTGTCTCTTAGTGCTAAGACAATGGAGCTAAGTTGTCTCATTGGTGACTTCTGAGGTATTCAAAATCTAGACATAGCGCTATTTGTGACTATTTTTTTAAGCAACCAGCAACAGTCGTATATACGTACGGGTCCGGTTAAAAGGGAAACCGGGCCAAAAAAAACCTCAAGCGGCACAGTTTTTAGGAAAAAAAGGCAAAAACCACACGAGGCCATACTACCTAGCTCGACTAGGTCTAGAGCACTGCCGAACGACACCAGCACAACGACAACAGCAGGCGCTATGAAAATCCTGGTCCACGTCCCCGGAGAGGAAGTCAGAGCCGAAGGACACGGCTAGGCCTCCTAGGCTTCATGGCGAAAGGCCTGCCTAGGGAACTCGTTAGCGATACTCGCACGCTGACAGGGCCTGCAGACGTCGACTCAACCGACATCACTAGCAACCCAAGAATCGCTCCGCTCACTCTAAAAAATGACGCCTCCAAGGAGGTAATGACGTTCAAAAGACATCGCCGTCATCCAATCTGGCAAGTCAGATTTGGTTTTCACCCCGGAATGATGGGCGGGGGGGGGTGTCGGGCTCCACGACAACGCCCCCAAGAGGGAGAACAACACCCTCAAGCGTTACCGCTGTCAGCACCGACCAAGTTAGATGATACGTCCATTTTGCATCACTATTCTATGTCATAATTCACTGTTATTCATTGATATATTTCGTATTGAGAGGTGATACTTATGTTATTTCATCTGTTTTTGCATGGTTGATGACTTTTGTAGCATGGACCGCTGTAGTCAGGATTCTGATGGAAAAGGTATTGTTTGGAGGCAAAATTTGCGAAGATCAGAAAATCCGGAAAAATATACGGAAAATCCTATTTTTCCAGAAGACGAAGGAAGCCAGAAGGGGGGCTGGAGATGGGCCACAGGGGGCCCACACCACCCCCTGGCGCGGACCAGCCTAGGCCGCGCCACCAGGTGGTGTGGCCAGCCTGGTCACCTCTGGCACTCCCCTCTGGCGTATATTATCCTCTCGAAACCCTAAGACTCGGGGAGCAACCACAGAAAGATTCCGCCGCCTCTGCGGGGCGGAAAACACTAAGAGAGAAAGATCTCTCCGGCATACAGATTTCTGCCTGGGGAATTCCTTCCCAAAGAGGGGAGATCGTCGCCATCAACACCACCGTCAAGCTGGACTTCATCGGGATCATCATCATCATCACCACCACTGATACATTGCAAATGTATCTATAATTTTTTATGTTCCATGCTTGGTTTTATCTACTTTCTTGTATTTTGTCCACACTTTGGAGTACTTTTCATATGATTTCTTGGACTAACCTATTAACAAGAGCCACAGTGCCAGTTGCCTGTTTTCTGCTGTTTTTGGTTCTAGGAAAGTCAGAAAATGAATATTCTCGGAATTAGACGGGACAAAAGCCAAAGTTCCTATTTTCCCAGAAGACTCACGGAGCCAGAAGGAGAGTCGGAGAGGGGCCACAGGGTGGCCACACCACCCCTAGGCACGGGCCAGCCCAGGTCGCGCCAGGGCATGGTGTGGGCCCCCTGGCCGGCCACCGACCTTGCCTCCTTCGCCTATAAGAGTGTCCCGATACCAAAACCCTAGATAGTCAATCAGAAATCCACAAAAAGTTCCGCAGCGCCGCTGCCACCGAAGGGGAGATTCGGGGGACAGAAAGTCTCTGTTCTGGCACCTTGTCGTGACGGGGAAGTGCCCCCGGAGCCATCTCCATCGATCTCCACCACCATCTCCATTGTCGTTGCTGATTCCCATGATAAGGGGGGAGTAGTTCTCTCTTGAGGCTAAGGGTTCTACCGGTAGCTATGTGTTCATCTCTCTCTCTCTCTATGCATGATCATATTGTGATCATGAGCTTGTAATCTATAGATATACCTTGCTACTCAAGTGCTTTAATAGATCTCTTCTCTCCCCATGTGTGTGGAAGTGACAGTGTGCTCACCATGGTGGCACTTAGGCTAGAGATTACAAATACTTGTTATGAGTTATATTTGGAGTTGGATGTCTCTATGAAATTGTGGTGTTTGTTGGAACCATCTAGAGCTCAAGGTGACAGTGTGGGGTTATCTAGATGGGGAAAGCGAACTTTGAGGAGTGTTGTTATAAACCTACCATCGATTAGAGTGTTCAACCGGAGAGTAGTTAAGAGTAGTATCATAAAGAGACGATATTTATATGAGAGTGTTCACTAGTGAAAGTATGATCCCTAGGCCTTGTTTCTAAGCACTGATACACCGTTTGCTACTAGATCTGTTACATGTTTGCTTGCTTCCATCTTTATTTCAGTTTGCGTTTAGTCTCTTCCATGCCATCAATCTATTTTCTAGCACCGTTACCACTTATAATTATCCATACCACTTGTATTTCACTATCTCTTCGCCGAACTAATGCACCTATACACCTGACAAGTGTATTGGGTGTATTGGGGACACAAGAGACTTCTTGTATCTTGATTGCAGGGTTGCTTGAGAGGGATACCTTTGACCACTTCCTCCTTGAGTTCGATAAACCTTGGGTGATCCACTTAAGGGAAAACTTCCTGCTGTTCTACAAACCTCTGCCCTTGGAGGCCCAACAACTGTCTACAAGAATAGAAGTGCGTAGACATCAACCACCATCATCACCATCAACACCCTCATCACCATCTCCATATTGCTGTAACAATTGGGTTGAATCTTGCATAGTTCATAGGGGAAACTTTCCCGGTGTTGATTACTCTTTGTAGTTGATGCTATTGAGTGAACCATTGAATTATTGTTTATGTTCAGATTGTTATACATCATTATTCCATCTCTGATCATGATCCATATGATGTCTTGTGAGTAGTTCGTTTTGTTCTTGAGTACATGGGAGAAGTCATGTTGTTAATAGTGGAATTGTGTTGAGAAAGATTCAATAGTTTGATATTTAAGTTGTGGTGTACTTCTTCTAGTGGTGTCATGTGAACGTCGATTACATGACACTTCACCTATATGGGCCTAGGGGAATACATTGTGTATTTGGCTAATAATCGTAGGGGTTGCCGGAGTGACAGAAACCTGAACCCCCGTTAGGAAATCATTGCACAAGGGACGTAAGGGTCTTAGAGTTTAAAGTTGTGGTTAGATTTCTACCTTAATTACTTTCTTGTACTTATGGATGTTTGCAAGGGGTATAATCACAAGTATGTATTAGTCCTAGGAAGGTCGGTACATTAGCACAGGTTCACCCACACAACACTTAGCATGCTAAAGAAGATTAATCAACTATATGAAGCGAAAGCACTTGACAGTCTTCCCATGTGTCCTCGAGAACGTTTGGTCATCTTAAGTAATACAACCGGCTTGTCCTTTGCTGCATAAAGGATTGGGCCACTTGCTGCATTTATTCCTACTGTCTTTTATTTACTTGCTTTATCAAAAACCCCTAAAAATCCATTTGCTAAGTATTTCCAGAGAATTCCTGATCCATACCACTAGCCAGCACCTTCTGCTCCTCGTTGGGTTCGACACTCTTACTTATCGAAACTACTGCGATACACCCCCTATACTTGTGGGTCATCAAGACTATTTTCTAGCGCCATTGCCGGGGAGTGAAGCGCTATTGGAGAGTGGAACTGGTAAAGGAAACTTCTACTGTGAGTATTGTTTACTTCTGCTAGTTGCTTTATTTTCGTTATGGATAATCCGCTGAGTTCCTTTTTTAGTAATGCTACTACCACTTCTAAGGTAGTAGATAAACCATAACCTGCTGAGAATGATGCTTTCAAAATACCTACGAGAATTATTGATCGTGTTATGGATAACTACTATGTTGGGGATGGAACTGTCCATCCCGGTGATCATTTACTCTTTATACACGAATTATGCGGGTTGTTCAAGTGTGCATGTATTACTACAGATCAAGTTAAGAAGAAGTTATTCTCATTATCGCTGAAAGGAAGAGCTGAGGAATGGTATAAGCTGCTGAAGAATGGTCAAGCTCTGGAATGGGAGGAAATAGTGCCTCTCTTTTATTCAAAGTTTTATGCTCCTAGTGAGATTCATAAAGATCGGAATTAAATATACAACTTTTGGCCTCTTGATGGAGAGAGTACAACTCAAGCTTGGGGGAGATTGAAGTTACTAATGCTCAAATGTCCCATTCATGAGCTCCCCAACAATATTATTATCAATAACTTTTATGCAAGGCTCCCTTTACATGATAAGGATTTATTGGATGCTTCTTGTGCAGGATCATTCACTCGCATGGAAGAAGAAGCTAAATGGGATCTTCTGGAGCGTATTCAAGACAGTGCTGAAGCTTGGGAGCATGACAAAGGTAGAAAGTCAGGTATAAATTATGATTATGAATGCATTGAATTTTTTATGGGAACTAATAACTTTCAAAATATTAAAAATGCTTATGGTCTAGACTCTCAAGCTGTTGCTTCTTATTTTAAGGCTTTTGCTTCCTATATTGAAGTGCCTAAAAAGAAGTGGAATAAGTATCATGAACCTTATAAAGATGTTGCTAAGAGTGTTCCTGCAAGAAATACTGAAGTTTATACTGCTAATCATGTTTTACCTAAACCTTACATTGAGAAAATGCCTTTCCCAGTTAAGATAAAGGAACATTCTATGATATCTAGTATGGTTGATGAAAGTATGAATGAAGCGGTTGAACCTGATAAACAAATGGTTGATGAACCTATAATTGAAGGAAATATGCCCTAAGAGGCAATAATAAAGTTGTTATTATATATTCCTTATACATGATAGATGTTTATTTTACATGCTAGAATTGTATTGATTCGGAAACATCAATACATGTGTGTTTAATAAACAAAAAGGGTTCCTAGTCATGCCTCTCTTATAGACTAGCTTGTTGATTAACAAGATGATCACGGTTTCCTGATCATGGACATTGGATGTTGTTAATAACAAGGTCACACCATTGGTGGAATGATGTGATGAACATTCATCTGAAGTATAGCATTACGATCAAGTCATTATGTTTATATTGCTATAACATCATACGAAGTAATCTTTATCCTTAGACCATGAGATCATGTTAATTGCTGACACCAGAAGAGTATCTTGATAACATCAAACGTCACACCGTAACAGGGTGACTATAAAGATGGAGTACTACGAAGGTGTTATGTTGAGGCTCATGGATCAAGAGTGGAATTTGTCAATCCAGATGACGGATAGATATACTCTGGGCCCTCTCGGTGATATCACATTAGGATAGCTTGCAAGCAAGTGATGTGATCACTAGAATGTTATATCACGGGAACGAGAAAAGAGTGCATGTCGGTAACAAGATCAAACTAGGTATTGAGATACCGATGATCGAATCTCGGACATGTAATATATCGAGAGACAAAGGGATTTAGTTACAAGCGTTAAAGGTTCTCACGATCACAGAAGTCATCGTTAAATGTGTAGGAGTCAGTACGGATCTCCAGGTCCCGCTACTGATTATTGATCGGAGAAGGGTCTCGATCATGTCTGCATTATTCGCGAACCGTAGGGTGGCACACTTAAGAGTTACCGGACACCATTTTGGAGCACATATGTTTCAGAAGAAAGAATTGCAAAGTGCAGGAATTGTTTCAATATAAACCGGAAATTGTTTCGGGAGAAATTGCAGAAGGTGGTTCTGCATGTGATATTGAAATATTGCAAGGGGCTATATGTGAATGTTTGTTAATTAAAGTAATTAACAAAATTCTGAATACATTTAATAAAAAGAGTTTTATTAAATGAGAGAGCATTAAATTTGGAGAAATTTAATGCATTTAAAGTCGAGACTTTAAAAGGGAATGTGAAGAGGCATTTTAATGTGGAGGGGTTACCACCACATGAATGGGGGAGGTGAGGGGTCACCCCCCATGCGCCGGCCATGGAGAGAGGGGCACCCCCCCTCCTCCTATAAAAGGCCACCCATTCCCTCCTTCATCCTCACACCTCCTTGTGAAGGATCTCTCTCCCCCTCTAGAATTATTCCCCCATGGTCTCGGATTAGCGAGATACATGTTCCCGGTGGCATTTCGTCTGGAAGGAGTTGTTGCTTCCGCTGGATCGCTGGAGCAAGGATGTGGAGGTTGTCCGGTGGCTTGAAGGTGTGTGCGAGTGCGGATGCGCTACTGAGTTGCGGCGCTCGGACTTACTCACGATCTTGAGATCGGCAAGTGTAGGACTACATCAACCATGAGTTCCTACTCATTAACAAAGCTCGTTGTCTACGAGGGTAAGTTCTTGTTGGATGTATGTCCACCCGTTTTCTTTGTACCTAGTAGATAGATCTTGGCATGTAGTTCACACCGTAGGAAATTTTTTGTTTTCTATGTTGCGGACCCAACAGTGGTATCAGAGCCTGATCTATGCGTAGGTGCTTAGCACAGGTAGTACACATATGTTGATATGTGGGCGATGATGATCATGTTATTGCATCTTCTATGTATTTTGGATATTGGTGGCATAGTGGGATGAAGCGGCCTGGACCAACCTTACATGTCATCGTACATGAGACCGGTTCCACGACTGACATGCAACTTGTTTTGCATAAGTGGTTGGCGGGTGTCTGTCTCTCCTACTATAGTCAATATCTGATTTACAACGAGTTGCTAATAACTTAGTTATCCTCGTTGTGGTTCATGTTCGTAGGTGAGAACGGTTCTATCTCCGAAAGCCCTAAGCCACGTAAAACTTGCAATTGATAAATTAGAGGCATCTAGTTTAGATCGTTGTTGGGCTAGTGTATTGATATGGTATTGTTGTAAGTAGATGTATGGTAGATACTCTTACAACACAGTCAACGTGTAAGTTCCATAGACCTTGGCCTTACACACAAAGGAATGATAGAGATCATACCACGATGCAAGTGATAGAGATCAAATGCATGGACCATATCATCTCACTTTACACATTAGAT
Organism: Avena sativa; assembly: GCA_916181665.1. Classification (NCBI taxonomy): domain Eukaryota; kingdom Viridiplantae; phylum Streptophyta; class Magnoliopsida; order Poales; family Poaceae; genus Avena; species Avena sativa. Next base: position 225,679,817 of record OV702291.1, read on the forward strand.
GTTAGCATCTTATACTGCTAGTTTGGCGCGTTTGGTAGCATTATAAGATGATCCCTCATTTAGATATCAAGATAAAAATGTGTTCTTCCTTGAGTATGCACCGTTCTATGGATCGTGTTTCGAGACATCACGTGATGATCGGGTGTACTCGAATCTACGCTTTCATAGGAACGAGTGTAAGACAGTTTTACACACGCGAATACTAAGGTTCTTACTTGGCGAGCCTAGCATGTACAGACATGGCCTCGGAACACGGACCGAAAGGTTAAGCATGAGTCATATGGTTGATATGATGCCCATATAGATGCTCTCCTTTGAAGCTATATCAACTCACGTGATGATCGGACTTGGTGTAGTGGATTTGGTTCATGTAATCACCAAAAGGACACGAGGGATGTCGTTTTTGAGTGGGAGTTCATTAGTAATTTGGATTAGTTGAACTCAATCTATCATAAACTTAGTCTAAATAAACTTTACAAATTCTGTTGTAGATGGCACCACCTGCTTTTAATTTCAATGTGTTCATGGAGAAAGAGAAACTTGCTGCTAATGGTAGCAACTTCACCAACTGGGCTATGAATTTGAGGATTCTCCTCACTGCTGCACAAAAGCAATATGTGCTAGATGCACCGCTAGGCCCCCCACCAGCTCCTGATGCCCCTGACGAGGAAAAGAATGTCTATGTGACTCGTCAGGAGGACCACAACTTAGTTCATTGCGGCATACTGTATGGGCTAGAGCCAGAACTTCGAAAGCGTTTCGAAAATGGCAATGCCTTTGATACCATGGGAGAATTGAAAATGATTTTTGATACCCATGCTGCCGTAGAGAGTTATAATGCTACTGAAAAGTTCTTTAGCTGCATGATGGAGGAGAACAACTCCGTTAGTGACCACGTACTCAAAATGTATGGGTACGCCGATAAGCTTGTGTCCTTGGGAATAACGATTACCATTGACTTAGGCATACATCGTGTTCTCCAATATCTGCCACCTAGCTACAAGAGCTTCATGATGAACTATAATATGCAGGGCATGAAGAAGTCTCTTCCCGAGCTTCTGTCAATGCTTAAGACTGCAAAAGTGGAGATTAGGAAAGAACATCAAGTGTTGATGATCAATAGGACCACCGGTTTCAAGAAGGACAAGAAAGGCAAGCATAGGGGAAAGAAGGGTGGCAAGTCTGTTGCCACGCCTGAAAATAAACCCCGGGCTGGCCCTAAGTCTGACACCGAGTGCTACTATTGCAAGGGGAATGGCCATTGGAAGCGCAACTGCCCCAAGTATTTTGCGGACAAGAAGTCCAGCAAGGCAAACAAAGGTATATGTGATATACATGTTATTGATGCGTACTTGACTAGTACTCGCAGTAGCACCTGGGTATTCGATACCGGATCGGTTGCTAATATATGTAACTCGGTTCAGGGGCTATGAAACCAGCTACAACTAGCAAGGGATGAGGTCAGGATGCGGGTCGGCAATGGATCAAGAGTTGATGTGATCGCCGTCGGGACGCTACCTCTCCATTTGCCATCGGGATTAGTTATAAACCTAAATAATTGTTATTTGGTGCCTGCACTGAGCATGAACATTGTATCTGGATCGTGTTTGATGCAAAGTGGTCATTCCTTTAAATCTGAAAACAATGGTTGTTCGATTTATAAAAATGATATCTTTTATGGTCATGCACCTATGCTGAATGGTTTACTTCTGTTGGATCTCGATAGTAATATTATGCACATTCATAATGTTAATGCTAAAATGATTAAACTTGATGATGATATGTCTACATATATGTGGAACTGCCGTCTAGGTCATATTGGCATTAAACGCATGAAGAAACTCCATTCTGATGGACTTTTGGAATCACTTGATTTTGAATCATTTGATGCATGTGAGCCATGCCTTATGGGCAAGATGACTAGAACGCCGTTTTCCGGTTCAGTGGAACAGGCGACAGATCTATTGGAAATCATACATACTGATGTGTGTGGACCAATGAGTGTGTCGGCGCAAGGTGGATATCGTTATTTTGTTACTTTCACGGATGATTTGAGTAGATACGGGTATATCTATTTGATGAAACACAAGTCTGAAACTTTTGAAAAGTTCAAGGAATTTCAAAATGAAGTGGAAAATCATCGTAATAGAAAGATCAAATTTCTACGGTCTGACCATGGAGGAGAGTATCTAAGTTACGAGTTTAGCACACACATGAAAGAGTGTGGAATAGTTTCACAACTCACGCCTGCCGGAACACCACAACGTAATGGTGTGTCGGAACGTCGTAATCGTACCTTATTGGATACGGTTCGATCTATGATGTCTCTAACTGACTTACCTCTGTCATTTTGGGGTTATGCACTGGAAACAACTGCATTCACTTTAAATCGGGCACCATCTAAATCCGTTGAAACGACACCGTATGAATTATGGTTTGGAAACAAACCTAAGCTGTCATTTCTTAAGGTTTGGGGATGTGATGTTTATGTGAAGAAACTTCAACCGGATAAACTCGAACCCAAAGCGGAAAATGCGTCTTCATAGGATACCCTAAGGAAACAATTGGGTATACCTTCTATCACAGATCCGGGGGCAAGGTTTTTGTTGCCAAGAATGGATCCTTTCTTGAGAAGGAGTTTCTCACGAAAGGTGTGAGTAGTCGGAAGGTAGAACTCGAAGAGGTTATTGAACCTTCTCTTCATGGAATGGCGAGTGGCGCAGCACCGAAAGTTGTTTCGGAGTTGACTTCACCTGATGAAGAGAGAGCTAATGATAATGATCATGAAACTCCGAAAGAGGACACTACCGAACCTCGCAGGTCAAGCAAGACACGTGCAGCTCCTGAACTGTACGGCAATCCTGTTGTGAATTTCATGGTTGATGAAATGGATGACCCTGCGACGTATGAAGAAGCGATGATGAGCCCGGATTCCAACAAATGGCTAGAAGCCATGAAATCCGAGATGGAATCCATGTACGAGAACCAAGTTTGGAACTTGGTGGACTTACCTCATGACCGAAAGGCCGTTGAGAATAAATGGATTTTCAAAAGAAAAACTGATTCTGATGGTAATGTGACCATCTATAAGGCTCGACTTGTCGCAAAGGGGTTTCGACAAATTCAAGGAGTTGACTATGATGAGACATTCTCTCCCGTAGCGATGCTTAAGTCGGTTAGGATTATGTTAGCAATTGCTGCATATTTCGATTATGAAATATGGCAGATGGATGTCAAAACTGCATTCCTCAATGGTAAGATTGAAGAAGAGTTGTATATGATACAACCTAAGGGTTTTGTTGATCCTAAGGATGCTAATAAGGTATGCAAACTTCAGCGATCCATCTATGGACTGAAGCAAGCATCACGGAGTTGGAATCTCCGCTTTGATGAGGTGATCAAAGAGGTTGGATTTGTCCAAACTTATGGAGAGGCTTGTATTTACAAGAAAGTGAGTGGGAGCAATGTGGCATTTCTGATATTATATGTGGATGACATATTATTGATTGGAAATGATATAGATCTTTTAAACAGTGTTAAAAGTTATCTAAACAGCAAATTTTCAATGAAAGACCTTGGTGAAGCGTCATATATATTAGGCATTAAAATCTATAGAGATAGATCAAGGCGCCTAATTGGGCTATCGCAGAGTACATACCTTGATAAGATATTAAAGAAGTTTAATATGGACGAAAGTAAGAAGGGGTTCTTACCTATGTTGCAAGGCAAGACATTGAGTAAGACTCAAAGTCCGGCTACGGCGGAAGAAAGAGAGATGATGGATAAGATCCCCTATGCCTCGGCCATAGGCTCTATTATGTATGCCATGCTATGTACAAGACCGGATGTGGCACATGCTATTAGTTTGACTTAGTAGGTACCAATCTGATCCAGGTTCGGAACACTGGATAGCGGTAAAGAACATCCTCAAATACTTGAGAAGAACTAAGGATATGTTTCTTATAGACGGAGGTGAAGAAGAGCTAGTCGCTAAGTGTTATGTCAATGATAGCTTTGACACCGATCTGGATGACTCTAAGTCTCAATCCGGATACGTATTTCTCTTGAACGGGGCAGCAGTTAGTTGGAGGAGTTCCAAACAACCTGTGATGGCTGGATCAACGATGGAGGCGGAATATGTTGCTGCTTCAGATGCGGCGCAGGAAGCAGTTTGGATGAAAGAGTTCATTACGGAACTGGGTGTGGTTCCCAGTGCATTGGACCCGATGGTGATCTATTGTGACAACAATGGAGCCATAGCTAACGCAAAGGAACCGAGGTCTCACAAGAATTCCAAACATATTAAGCGCCGGTTTCACTCCATCCGTGACCATGTCAAGGATGGAGATATAAAGATTTGTAAAGTACACACGGACCTAAATGTAGCAGATCCATTGACTAAAGTTCTCCCTAGGGCAAAACATGATCAACACCAGAACTCCATGGGTGTTAGACTTATCACTATGTGAACTAGATTATTGTCTCTAGTGCAAGTGGGAGACTGAAGGAAATATGCCCAGAGAGGCAATAATAAAGTTGTTATTATATATTCCTTATACATGATAGATGTTTATTTTACATGCTAGAATTGTATTGATTCGGAAACATCAATACATGTGTGTTTAATAAACAAAAAGGGTTCCTAGTCATGCCTCTCTTATAGACTAGCTTGTTGATTAACAAGATGATCAAGGTTTCCTGATCATGGACATTGGATGTTGTTAATAACAAGGTCACACCATTGGTGGAATGATGTGATGAACATTCATCCGAAGCATAGCATTACGATCAAGTCATTATGTTTATATTGCTATAACATCATACGAAGTAATCTTTATCCTTAGACCATGAGATCATGTTAATTGCTGACACCCCGGAAGAGTATCTTGATAGCATCAAACGTCACACCGTAACAGGGTGACTATAAAGATGGGTTCAGTACTACGAAGGTGTTATGTTGAGGCTCATGGATCAAGAGTGGAATTTGTCAATCCAGATGACGGATAGATATACTCTGGACCCTCTCGGTGGTATCACATTAGGATAGCTTGCAAGCAAGTGATGTGATCACTAGAATGTTATATCACGGGAACAAGAAAAGAGTGCATGTCGGTAACGAGATCAAACTAGGTATGGAGATACCGATGATCGAATCTCGGACATGTAATATATCGAGAGACAAAGGGATTTAGTTACAAGCGTTAAAGGTTCTCACGATCACAGAAGTCATCGTTGAATGTGTAGGAGTCAGTACGGATCTCCAGGTCCCGCTTCTGATTATTGATCGGAGAAGGGTCTCGATCATGTCTTCATTGTTCGCGAACCGTAGGGTGGCACACTTAAGAGTTACCGGATACCATTTTGGAGCACATATGTTTCAGACGAAAGAATTGCAAAGCGCAAGAATTGTTTCAATATAAACCGGAAATTGTTTCGGGTGAAATTGCAGAAGGTGGCTCTGCATGTGATATTGAAATATTGCAAGGGGCTATATGTGAATGTTTGTTAATTAAAGTAATTAACAAAATTCTGAATAAATTTAATAAAAAGAGTTCTATTAAATGAGAGAGCATTAAATTTGGAGAAATTTAATGCATTTAAAGTGGAGACTTTAAAAGGGAATGTGAAGAGGCATTTTAATGTGGAGGGGTTACCACCACATGAATGGGGGAGGTGAGGGGTCACCCCCCCATGCGCCGGCCATGGAGAGAGGGGGCACCCCCCCTCCTCCTATAAAAGGCCACCCATTCCCTTCTTCATCCTCACACCTCCTTGTGAAGGATCTCTCTCCCCCTCTAGAATTATTCCCCCATGGTCTCGTATTAGCGAGATACATGTTCCTGGCGGCATTTCGTCTGGAAGGAGTTGCTTCTTCCGCTAGATCGCTGGAGCGAGGATGTGGAGGTTGTCCGGTGGCTTGAAATTGTGTGCGAGTGCGGATGCGCTGCTGAGTTGCGGCGCTCGGACTTCCTCACGATCTTGAGATCAGCAAGTGTACGACTACATCAACCACGAGTTCCTTCTCGTTAACAAAGCTCGTTGTCTACGAGGGTAAGTTCTCGTTGGATGTATGTCCACCCGTTTGCTTTGTACCTAGTAGATAGATCTTGGCGTGTAGTTCGCACCGTAGGAATTTTTTTGTTTTCTATGTTGCGGACCCAACAATAATAGCAAATGTGAAAGACTTTGTTACTAAATATGAAGAAGAGGGACACACTATCCTTTGTAAGGATACCTCTAATATTGTTTCACATAGTAGTGTTATGAGAGCTAGTATTCATGTGTTTTCTGTTAGAATAAGTGATCATTGCTATGACGGTCCTTGTGATAGTTATATTGTTAAGTTTATGCATGATACTGAAAGTTACTATGAGAAAGGGAAAAGTGTTCTTATGCATCTCGATAATATCAAGTTTCCTCGTTGTATGCTGAAAGTTTTTATGTTGCATTTCTTTTGCCTTTTTATTGAAGTAGCCTCTGGTTTCAACAACTTGTTTGTTTACAAAATTCCCTTTCATAGGAAGTGGGTTAGACTTAAACGTGTGTATTTTTGCTTCTTAATTCTCTCTTTCACTTCAATTTATATTCCTGAGTGAGCATCTCCAAAATTATCATGCCCATCTTAATGGCTATAAAAAAGAGGTTTTTGGGAGACAACCCAATTTGTTTTTGCCTTCAGTTTGTTTTTGTTTCTTTGAGTCTTTGAAGTTATTAATTTAGTAATAACCTCTCCTTATCCGTTTTGTTTGGTTTTTGTGTCAAGATCAACCTCTAATGAGAGAGAAGTAAGATTTGGGGAAGTTGCTGTCCAGAAACAGATTTTTGTGCTTTACCGTAAAAATTCATGAGAGATCTCTGTATGTCGGATTGAGCTGTAATTTTTTGTGCTTCTAACCCAGGTTGTTATTTAACTTTCGTTAATTTTGCACTTTTTGATTTGAGCAACAGAATATGTTCTAAAAAATTGATCTTTACCTCCTGGTCTGTTTTGACAGATTTTGCCACTCTTGCATTTGCTTCTTTATTCGATTTCCTTTTTGAATTATTTTTGGGTTTTCGGAAGGAGTTGTTTCAGTAGCTTATGTTTTGATGGTTTTTAGTTGAATTTGAACTCAAAAGGTTTTATCACTTCACTTATACTAATATTGCTAATGAGAACTGTGTGAAGTTTTGTGTGAAAGAAATTTACAGGTAGTGGAGATAATGGTGTAATAAGGAAGAGAAGGGTTTTATGACTCAAGTAATAAGTATATGAAGATGAAGATATTGATATTATTCAAGTAGTGACTCCAGACGAATCTACTAGATACCAAATTTAGAGACCTGCAGAGTCTGTTTTCAAATAGGTAACAGTTCTGGTAAGAAAAGTTCCGCGAAAATACAATCCAACTATATTTTTGCAGTTTTCAGTCAATAAGGAAAGCTATGAAGTGAAAGAGGGACGGAAATGGAGCCAGGGTGGCTCACACCACCCTGTGGCGCAGGCCCACCCTTGGCTGCACCACCAGGTGGTGAGTCCACCCCGGACTCCGTCTCTGACTCGTTTTCTCCCAGTACCTTCCTTTTGATATGAAAATTCATAATATATAATCCCCCGGAGCCCCCGAGGTTTGTATATCGTGTTTTCATCGTGTTTTCGTTTCGATCTGTTTCTGCCAGGAACTATTCTTGAAGGTTTAGAAGCACAATGGTGTCCGCCAAGGATAAATGGAAGGATCCTATGGAGGAAGATCCCCAAGACCCCAATCAGGGGCTGGTACCTTTAGTCACTTGCCCTGCATCAACGGAAGCGCTACGAGTCACTAAGGAATTCTGCGATAAGTACCGAGACTTGAGGAGGAAGGTGGACATGCTTCAATGGGAAAATAATAGGCTTCGCAAGATGCTGTAAGATTTCCTCACGTCAACTAAGAAAATATCACCACCACCACCAAAGGAGTAATTCGTCATCAGGTTTGGCATCCCCTTGGTTTGTTCCAAGCTTGGGGGAGTGTCGCGGTATCACATCACTATCTTCTATCTTTTTACCTTATTAGTAGAGTCATATCATGAATAGAGAAGTTATTATGTAGTATGGTTTGCATTTTGGAAGTGTCCCCTCTCTCGTTAGATATGTATCCCTTGGTGTGAGTTGCCGTTATGGAATATTAATGAGAAGTTCTATCATTCACTCTTTTTCATAGCTTATTTTAGTTTTCAATTCGTGGTTATATGATTGAACTTGTTGTTAGTATTGGTATCACTTTGGGATCATTGAGTTAATTTAGTTGGTTTTGGCAAACCTGGCTCGGTCAGTAGCAACACTTTTTTGAGAGTTAAATGAAAAGATAAAAGTACTCTAAAGAAAAATAATTTCATCATCTTTCTTTCTTGATTTGCTCATAAGTCTAGTATTCTCTAGTTAAGATCTTTTTTGCTTCCAAGGAAGATTACATGTTTGTCTTTATCACTTGTATGTTTGTTTGTTTCCTTCAACTCTTGTACTTGCTACCCAGCCTTGCTAGCCAAAAACCTGTACTGAGAGGGAATTCTTCTCGTGCATCCACTCCTTTAAACCAAAACCTTTGCCATTTGTGTCCACCATACCTACCTATTAGCACTATTGCTATTCCAAGTAAATTCTTGTTTTATCTACCTCCCAAATTAAACTTGTTATGTGAAAATTAGTGATTAAAGCTCTCACAAACTTGATGGCACACTTTACTTTCTCGCATCTAATAAACTTGAACCATTGTTCTCACCTATGTTGCGTATATGCTTGTGCTTTGTAAGTTGTGAATTAGCAGATCCATGTTGTCATGGAGAACGCTTTCAACATTGCATTGGTACTTTGTACCTAGTTGATATCATGTACTTTTGTCTATGGATGTCGTCGGTGTGAAATGAAAGGGGAGCTTGTAAGTCCTGGAGTTATGCATATGTGTTAGAGAAACGCCTGGGCCGCTGGTCTAATCCATGCTGACATGGTGGAAACCTGCAGCGTAACCATAACGAGCATCTATGAAGCATTCTTCTTATAAAAAAAGAGATAGAGATTGACAAAAAGAGAAAAAGAAAAAAAAAGATATTATCAAAAGAGGAAAGAGAGAAAAAAGCACCATATTCCCATGGTAAATAAGAAGATTGCTGAGATGCTTGTTGTCTGCTTGCCTTGTCATTTTGATATGGGGATTCTTCCGTATCATCGGGCAAGGGGTACCCCGTTGGCGGTTTTCTATGATACACATATGCTTACAATGACAAAAACTTACCGGTGACTAAACTTGAGTAGCATGAGGAGCGGCCCTCGTATTCAAGGGACATGAGATTCTCAATTTACAACTTGTCAATGCATATCCTCATATTTGATCACTTTAACCTTAACCACCTAAATATGCCTATGATAGGGGCAATGAGAGCTGAAAGCTAGTAAGTATCATAATTTTTGGGAGCTCTTTATGGGACTTGCAATCCCTGCTTCCCTTTGCAAAGGGCCTTTCTTTTACTTCTTAGTTGAGTCAGTAAACCTACTCCCTTCTATCTCAGCATGTATTTTGAGTTGTTGTGTTTCATTCATTCATATGATGATTTATTCAATCATGTTTGCTTATGTTCCTTGCTTTGCACATTGCTCTTATCTTGATGTTTACTACTTTGAAAGCTATCATTGAAAACTAGTTATTTATGAACTCCAGCAAATTATCAACTATTCTTCGACCAAGAGCTAAGTTTGCCATTACCAATTATGATTTACTTTTTGTATCTTTATTGTGTTTCCTTTACGCATTGCAAGTTGAGTTATATAATAGTGAGTTGTCTTCTATTATGATCTATGTATTTGATGAATGTGATGCTTCTTGTCCGTATTCTTTTATCGACTCTTCACTCCATAAACCTGAGGCCATGTTTATTGAGCTCAGTTTCGCTTAGGGACAAGCAAAGTCTAAGCTTGGGGGGAGTTGATACGTCCATTTTGCATCACTATTCTATGTCATAATTCACTGTTATTCATTGATATATTTCGTATTGAGAGGTGATACTTATGTTATTTCATCTGTTTTTGCATGGTTGATGACTTTTGGAGCATGGACCGTTGTAGTCAGGATTCTGATGGAAAAGGTGCTGTTTGGAGGCAAAATTCGCGAAGATCAGAAAATCCGGGAAAATATACGGAAAATCCTATTTCTCCAGAAGACGAAGGAAGCCAGAAGGAGGGCTGGAGATGGGCCACAGGGGGCCCACACCACCCCCTGGCGCTGGCCAGCCTAGGCCGCGCCACCAGGTGGTGTGGCCACCCTGGTCCACCCCTGGCACTCCCCTCTGGCGTATATTATCCTCCAGAAACCCTAAGACTCGGGGAGCGACCACAGAAAGATTCCGCCGCCTCTGCGGGGCGGAAAACACCGAGAGAGAAAGATCTCTCCGGCAGACAGATTTCTGCCAAGGGAATTCCTTCCCGGAGAGGGGAGATCATCGCCATCAACACCACCATCAAGATGGACTTCATCGGGATCATCATCATCACCACCATCATCACCATCATCACCCTCATCACCATATCCATATTGCTGTAACAATTGGGTTGAATCTTGCATAGTTCATAAGGGAAACTTTCCCGGTGTTGATTACTCTTTGTAGTTGATGCTATTGAGTGAACCATTGAATTATTGTTTATGTTCAGATTGTTATACATCATTATTCCATCTCTGATCATGATCCATATGATGTCTTGTGAGTAGTTCATTTTGTTCTTGAGGACATGGGAGAAGTCATGTTGTTAATAGTGGAATTGTGTTGAGAAAGATTCAATAGTTTGATATTTAAGTTGTGGTGTACTTCTTCTAGTGGTGTCATGTGAACATAGATGATGTGCTCGTCGTTCGACGTAGAGCTCGTTGGGAACCCCAAGAGGAAGGTATGATAAGCACAGCAGCAAGTTTTCCCTCGGTTATGAAACCGAGGTTTAATCGAACCAGTAGGAGCAAGGAAACACCCCAAGGGTGTTACTAGCTGAGTTTTGGCAGGGCGCACTACCGGTGCTAGTAGCAACGTGAAGACCTGCACAACACAACCACATAACTTTGTCCCCAACTTGCGATGAGGTTGTCAATCTCACTGTGTTTTGCGGAAAACAAAGGATTAAACGTATCGAAAGGAAAGAAGTAAAAGTTTGCAGAAAGTAAACACAAAGCAGTAAAAGATTGTAGATTGTATGTAAAAGACAAGGACCGGGATCCATAGTTCACTAGAGGTGGCTCTCCTTAAGATAGATAACATGCTGGGTGAACAAATTACAGCGGGGCAATTGACAAACACCGAGAAAGCAATACATGCATATATTAATCATCTTGACTACTTTGAGACTTGATTGGGCATTACAACATAATACATAGACCGCCATCCAACTGCATCTATGACTAATAATCCACCTTCAGGTTATCATCCGAACCCCCTCCAGTATTAAGTTGCAAGCAACATATTATTGCTTTACGAACTGCGTATAAATTAAACAATATGATTGTTCTATGAACAAAGGATTGTTGTTTTCTCCCTATTAGCAACAGCACATCTAGTACCTTAGAGATTTCTGTCACTTCCCCAAATTACTAGAGGCATGAACCCACTATCGAGCATAAATAATAACTCTTGGAGTTGCTAGCATCTACTTGGCCAAGATAGCTACTAACAACGGAAAGCATGCAAGATCACAAATAACAAATACATTATAGAATCAATAATCAATCTGAAATAGCATCTCAATATCCATCCGATCCCCACAAACACAACATGGAGAATTACAAATAGATGATCTTGATCATGAACGGAGCTCACAAGATCTAAACATGAAAGCACAAAGGAGGAGAACCAGCCATCTAGCTACTACATGGATCCGTAGTCCAAGGATGAACTACTCACGCATCACACCGGAGGCTTGCATGGTGATGAAGAAGGCCTCCAGGGTGAATTCCCCTCTCCGGCAGGGTGCCGGGAAGAGCTTCAGATCCCTCCCGATCTAGGGATGGAGATGACGACGGCTACAGACTCTTTCGTGGATTTTTTGATCGGGCCCTTAGGGTTTTCGTCCCGAGGGCAATATATAGGCGGAAGGAGAGGCCGAGGGGGTGCTGGGAGCGGCCACACCACCCCCTGGCGCGGGCCAGGCCTGGCCGCGGGGCCAGGTGGTGTGGTGGCTCCCTGGCCCTTCTCCGTCTCGTATTCTGGCACTTGATCCCTTCCGGAAAATAGGCACTTTGGCTTTTGTCCCATCCAATTTCGAGAATATTCATTTTCTGACTTTCCTAGAACCAAAAATAGCAGAAAACAGGCAGCTGGCACTGTGGCTCTTGTTAATAGGTTAGTCCAAGAAATCATATGAAAAGTACTCCAAAGTTGGAACAAAACACAAGAAAGTGGATAAACCAAGCATGGAACATCAAAAATTATAGATACATTTGCAATGTTCCAACATCCCCAAGCTTAACTCCTGCTCGTCCTCGAGTAGGTAAGTGATAAAAAGAAAGAATAATTTTTGAGGTGACATGCACCATCAAAGACTTGATCAAAGTATTTGCAAAACATTCAAAGCTGGGATCATAGTACTTCAATCATAACATGAAAGACAAGGTTCTAGCAATAAGCAAAGAAACTATGATGCAACATGAAAAGGAACAAACAAAAGATTCATGTATAACAATGCTTTGCAAGACGTTTGTTTCAGATAAAGAAAACATAGCATAATAGTATTCAGCTTGTCCCTCAATAGAGTAGCAAATATAAATGCATAGGACACCTTCAAAGTTCATAAGAGTGACTAGATACAATAGTTTAAAACAAGCAATAACAAGTTATGCATCAATCTACTAGTCTTGGGACAATGCACATAGAACTAAGAATGGCCACTATGCTCTCAAAGTAGGTGCATAAAGATAGAAGGTGGAGACTCAATATAATGGTGGAAGAAAGGCCTTTTGTAAAAGGAAGTAGGGATTCAAGTCTCATAAAGAGCTTCCAAAAATTATGGTACTTGTAGCTTTCAGCTCTCATTGCCCCTATCATAAGCTTCTTGAAGGTGATTAAGGTTAAAGTGACACAACTAAGAGGATATGCTTGAAAAGTTATAAACCGAAATCCCATGCCCCTTACTTACGAAGACCGATCCTCATGCTACTCAACTTCAGTCACGAGTAAGCTCTTGTCATTGTAAGTATATGTGTATCATTAAGAACCGCCAACGGGGTACCCCTTGCACATGATACGGGAGCTTTCCCATAATCAAAATGACAAGGCAAGCAGACAATGAGCATCTCAGCGATCTTTTTATTTGCTATTTGCATAGGTTTTTATTGAGGACGCTTCATAGAGTGCTCATTATGGTGATGCTGCAAGTTTCCACCATGATTAGGCATGGCTTAGACTAGCGGCCCAGGCGTTTCTCTAACACACATACAAACTCCATGATCTTACAAGTTCCACTTTTATTTCACACCGCCGGGATCCATAAGAAAAGAACATGATATCAACGGGGTACAAAGTACAAGTGCAATGTTGAAAGCGTTCCCCATGGTACATGGTTCTGCTAATTTCAACTTATAAAGCGCAAGCATATACGCAACAAAGAAGGACCCAATGGTTCAAGTTTATTAGAGGCAAAAAAAAGTAAAGTGTGCCATCAAGTTCGTGAGAGCTTTAATCACTAGTTTTCTCATAACAAGTGGAAGGTAAACAAAAGCATGAATATACTTGGAATAGCATAAGCTAGTAGGTAGGTATGGTGGACTCTTTGGAATAACTTGGTTTAGGGAGTTGGATGCATGAGTGGAACTCATACTTTGTTGTGGAGGCTAGCAAAAGACTAGAGCGACAAACTAAGAGAGCAATAATGGCCATAATCATGCAGAGCGACAAAACATCATTGATCAAAGCATAAAGTGATACTACAAGTTGAAAACTAAAGGATCATAAAGGCTTATGGTGACTTGAGATAGTCATAACATGGTATGATCATGTGCCAAGTCAACCCAAATAAAGCATCAAAGGAGAATACCACTATACTATGCTTTAATATGCTAAAACAACGCATGATTCATCCAAGGCACATTAAGCAATCTCAATTGTTTATAACAAGTCATGCTACAGCAAAGAATACTAAGCATAAATCCAAAACAATATCAAGCATGGCATGACAAAGCATAGGCCACAGTCAAAAAACGAGCTCTTTTTACCACATAAGTATGAACTTTCCTACTCTTTTCCAAACCAAACCAAACTATTTGCAAACCAAAGTATGAAAGAGGGGGTCCAACCAATTTATTCAGCAAATTAAGCAAACCAAGCAAACTAAAAACCAAAACAAAAACGAAAAAGAAGACGCTCCAAGAACAACACAACTGTGCATGAAACAATAAAAATGAAGCGTTTGGAAGGAACCTGGAATTTTTATTGATGAAGAAGGGGATGCCTTGGACATCCCCAAGCTTTGACGATTGTACTTCTTGGATATTTCTTGGGGTGACACGCGTGGCATCCCCAAGCTTGATCTTTAGTCCATCCTTCATCTCATTACTCATTCCTTCCATACACCTAAAATTTTTCCTTCATACAAAACTTCACACAATCTCATTAGCAACATTAGTGCACTCAAGATAAATAAGTCTTAAGGTTCAGTTTTAACACCAAATAAACTTCCATTAGAACACTAGCTACTGTAGCACTTCCCTCAAAAATCTCAATTCTCCAAAAGAACTCAAGAAGGAACCAACAAGAAGCAAATGCAGAAAATGGCAGAAATCTGTCAAAACAGACCAGTAGGTAAAGACGAATTTTTTTCGAAGACCTTCTATTGCTCAAATCGAAAGGTGTTGAACTAACGAAAGTTAGATAACAACCTAGGGCAGAAGCACAAAACATTACAGCTCAATCCGACATACAGAGCTCTCTCACGAATTTTTACGGTGAAGCACAAAAATCTGTTTCGGGACAGCAACTTTCCCAATCATTACTTCTCTCTCATTAGAGGTTACTCTTGGCACAAAAAGCAAATAAAAAGGATAAGGAGCGATTATTACAGAGGTAATAACTTCCAAGACTCATCTAAAACTTTTGGGTTATCTCCCAATAAGTACTTCTCTTTAACGCCTTTAAGTTAGGCATAAGAAGCAAAGAAAGAATCAAGTGTTCTCAAATGAAGAAGCATTAAAACCAACTTTCTTGCCCATACCTCTCTTACTTTTATTCTTAACCTTTGGTAAAATGTGATTGTTTGGTGGAGAAGAAAGGTGCATGGTCCCTTTTCCCACATCTATTATTGCTCCAAGGAGTTCTAATAGGGACCGTCCAAGTGTAATTTGTCCTTTTCCTGCACATTCAATAACAAGATAATCAGTAGAAATCATTTTCCCAAGGATCTTTGTAAACATTCCTTCAGCTATTCCAATAGGTAATATGGTAGCATTATTAGCAAGAGATATTTCTCTTCCTCCTTTAGTAAGCCCCCAAAGATTCAAAGATTCATAAATATCTTTGGGCATAAGACAAAATTCAGACATGATATCGCAGCAGGCTTAAAAAGTTTCAGTGTTTATCTCAATCTTTACTGTAGGGAGCCACTTTGATGGTTCAGAATTTATTGGAACATAATTGTGATGCTCCCTAAGCGTATTATAGCAATCTTTTAAGCTAGTAGTGCGAGTCTCAAGAGTGTTCAACCTAGCAAATATTTTTGCGAAAGAAATATCAGTTTGGCTAGGCATGTTGTAAGTGAGGATCAATTTCTTTATAGCATTAATAGCATCATCCTCATTACCTTGGAGGAAATCTCCTCCCACAACAGCATCTAAAGCATATCTATAGCAAAGAGCAATCCCAAGGTAAAAACTGCTAAGGAACAAGCTTTGAGTCATTTTAGGCTCAGTTTTTTCATGTAGATCAGAGATTCTAGACCAAGCTTCCTTAAAACTTTCCTCAATTCCTTGTTTAAAAGTGAAAATCATTTCCTCAGGTGACATAGTGATTGGAGCAAGGCTAGACATGAAGGCAACTTAAGATAGGAACTAATTTTTTTGTGTTTTTAAAATAAGAAAGCAAACTTGTAAAACTAATTTTTTGTGTTTTTGAATAACAAAACAAGCAAACAAAGCAAAAAGAAAACTAAGCAAAACAAAAACAACAAAGTAAAGAGATTGGTTATGAGGGACTCCCCTTGTGAAGATGTCCTTGACTCCCCGGCAACGGCACCATAAAAATCTTGATGTGCTCGTCGTTCGACGTAGAGCTCGTTGGGAACCCCAAGAGGAAGGTATGATGAGCACAGCAACAAGTTTTCCCTCGGTTATGAAACCAAGGTTTAATCGAACCAGTAGGAGCAAGGAAACACCCCAAAGGTGTTACTAGATGAGCTTTGGCAGGGCGCACTACCAGTGCTAGTAGCAACGTGAAGACCTGCACAACACAACCACAGAACTTTGCCCCCAACTTGCGATGAGGTTGTCAATCTCACCGTGTTTTGCGGAAAACAAAGGATTAAACGTATCGAATGGAAAGAAGTAAAAGTTTGCAGAAAGTAAACACAGAGCAGTAAAAGATTGTAGATTGTATGTAAAAGACAAGGACCGGGATCCATAGTTCACTAGAGGTGGCTCTCCTTAAGATAGATAACATGTTGGGTGAACAAATTACAGCGGGGCAATTGACAAACACCGAGAAAGCAATACATGCATATACTAATCATCTTGACTCCTTTGAGACTTGATTGGGCATTACAACATAATACATAGACCGCCATCCAACTGCATCTATGACTAATAATCCACCTTCAGGTTATCATCTGAACCCCCTCCAGTATTAAGTTGCAAGCAACAGATTATTGCTTTACGAACTGCGTGTAAAGTAAACAATACGATTGTTCTATGAACAAAGGATTGTTGTTTTCTCCCTATTAGCAACAGCACATCTAGTACCTTAGAGATTTCTGTCACTTCCCCAGATTACTAGAGGCATGAACCCACTATCGAGCATAAATACTAACTCTTGGAGTTGCTAGCATCTACTTGGCCAAGATAGCTACTAACAATGGAAAGCATGCAAGATCACAAATAACAAAGACATGATAGAATCAATAATCAATATGAAATAGCATCTCAATATCCATCGGATCCCCGCAAACACAACATGTAGAATTACAAATAGATGATCTTGATCATGAACGGAGCTCACAAGATCTAAACATAAAAGCACAAAGGAGGAGAACCAGCCATCTAGCTACTACATGGATCCGTAGTCCAAGGATGAACTACTCACGCATCACATTGGAGGCTTGCATGGTGATGAAGAAGGCCTCCAGAGTGAATTCCCCTCTCCGGCAGGGTGCCGGGAAGAGCTTCAGATCCCTCCCGATCTAGGGATGGAGATGACGGTGGCTACAGACTCTTTCGTGGATTTTTTTGATCGGACCCTTAGGGTTTTTGTCCCGAGGGCAATATATAGGCGGAAGGAGAGGCCGAGGGGGTGTCGGGAGCGGCCACACCACCCCCTGGCGTGGGTCAGGCCTGGCCGCGCGCCCAGGTGGTGTGGTGGCTCCCTGACCCTTCTCCGTCTCGTATTCTGGCACTTGATCCCTTCCGGAAAAATAGGCACTTTGGCTTTTGTCCCGTCCAATTCTGAGAATATTCATTTTCTGACTTTCCTGGAACCAAAAACAGCAGAAAACAGGCAGCTGGCACTGTGGCTCTTATTAATAGGTTAGTCCAAGAAATCATATGAAAAGTACTCCAAAGTTGGAACAAAACACAAGAAAGTGGATAAAACCAAGCATGGAACATCAAAAATTATAGATACATTTGCAATGTATCAGTAGACTACATGACACTTCATCTATATGGGCCTAGGGGAATGCATTGTGTATTTGGCTACTAATCGTAGGGGTTGTTGGAGTGACAGAAACCTGAATCCCCGTTAGGAAACCATTACACAAGGGACGTAAGGGTCTTAGAGTTTAAAGCTATGGTTAGGTTTCTACCTTAATTACTTTCTTGTACTTACGGATGTTTGCAAGGGGTATAATCACAAGTACGTATTAGTCCTACGAAGGTTGGTACATTAGCACAGGTTCACCCACACAACACTTAGCAAGCTAAAGAAGATTAATCAACTATATGAAGCGAAAGCACTTGATAGTCTTCCCATGTGTCCTCGAGAACGTTTGGTCATCTTAAGTAATACAACCGGCTTGTCCTTTGCTGCATAAAGGATTGGGCCACTTGCTGCATTTATTCCTACTGTCTTTTATTTACTCGTACTTTATTTACTTGCTTTATCAAAAACCCCTAAAAATCGGTTTGCTAAGTATTTGCAGAGAATTCCTGATCCATACCACTAGTCAACACCTTCTGCTCCTTGTTGGGTTCGACACTCTTACTTATCGAAAATACTGCGATACACCCCCTATACTTGTGGGTCATCATTAGGCTAGACTTTCGTTCGGAGACCTCGACCACCACCTCCAATGGACTATCATCGAGATGGTCCATGCCGCCCGGCGAGCAAGATCACCGGCGAATGAGACGACGCCCACGCCCACGAAGCCATGCCCCTTCGCCCGTGCGACCAAAGACAGAGCATCACCACCATCTTGATCGGAGCAGCCGCTCCAGCCTTCACGCACAGCAGCGCGACACCTCATGCCGAACTGCCACCGACCAAGAGACATCGTGTAACACCACAACATTAGAGCTTAGAAATAAGTTGAACACAGGTGTGTGCATTGCATTCATGCATAGAAAATCCGGATAATTTTTGCGCTTTGAAATAAAACTTGTCAAAGAGATTGAAGCTTCTCTTGAGTTGGTGGAACTGAAGTAGATCATCAAGTTGACTGCGATAAGTTTCAATATGACTTTTGCTAAAACCTTATTTTGGGTAATATAATTTGATCTAAGGGTAGATCAAATGTAATAAAACTAAGTAACAACACACTACTTAATAAGGAGTACTTGATCTTATAGAGGTCATTACATGGTATTCCATACCCCAACTCAAGGATGAATACTTAATATTCTAAAAGCTGAAATCAAGGTATTACCTACAACAAACCCTAAATACTAAGTTAAGTATATAACTTAAGTAAAAGAAACTCATAACTAAATCTTGAAACACTTGTTGCTATAGTTACTCTTATCATAGGTACCATGGTAGTACTTAAACATTAACTCTTATTACAAATAGAGTAGAAAAGGGAGTCAAACTAAGACCATCCCTCACATACCCTTAGAGTCATGTTATTAGATGACAATCCTATTTAACCAAGTCCTAGTTTCTATTGATCATCAATGTGTGTGATCAATTCTTGACCTAGCACTTATTGACTCATAGCCTTTGACCTATTATATTAACCTTTCAAAGATTTTAAGTAAATTAATCAGAAGGAAGAATTAGCTATGGTGAAGTATGCCATCATCAATGTAATGAGATCCTTAGTGGTGATCAAACCATTTGATGTTGGAGGAGTTAACTCACTCAGGAGTTAACTAGAAGCAATGACTAAACCCAAGAGTTAAGCTAGTAATTGAGGAGCCATGAGAAAGCTAGTAGTATTTGTGTATCAAATAATAATCTTGTTAAGCCAAGTGGGTATAAACTTCAAGTAAGTTTCCTTAGCACTATAAGCCTTATAGAAAGGCTAGTACAAGTTTACTACTTAGTGGATAATAGATCTTGATCAGACAATTAGAAGCCTAAGCTTAGTTTGATCAATTGATGGTGGTCATTATTCTCAAGTCACTTGAGAACAGCTGA
Source organism: Avena sativa (assembly GCA_916181665.1). Taxonomy (NCBI): domain Eukaryota; kingdom Viridiplantae; phylum Streptophyta; class Magnoliopsida; order Poales; family Poaceae; genus Avena; species Avena sativa. The sequence continues at coordinate 225,699,584 of OV702291.1, forward strand.
CTAGGTGTTGAAGAAGAGTGGTGAGTATACCAAATTAGGTAAAGCCCTAGTAAGATGAATCATCTATCTTGATCATGAGAAGTCAAGCTAGATTATAATGAATTATATAACATAAGTTGTAGGAGTAGTTGGAAGTATAATAGTTTAACCAAGGTAATACAAGAACAAACTTGTACTGTGGAGAGTAGTACTATACCTATTCCAGAGGATTGATATTACATGTGATATGGAGAGGATTGTAATCTTGCAAACCTTAGAAGTAGATGCAAGGTAAATAGGAAGGAGTTTATGGAATGAAGTTAGTACTAACTACCTTGATGCATTTAGTAAGGGTAGTTTATAAATGGAAGTTGTATATATATACTAAGAGAAGAAGGAAGGAGTAATGTTGAAGTGGCATGACCATGTCATCATATGTTGATGGATATGGTGGAGTCAGATGATTGACTTATTCAGGAATATGTGATTTTTGTGATTAAAAGAAGAGAGATTTATAGAGTATTTTTAGGAAAGGAGCTCCTTAATTAGAAGTCAATAGTTATGAAGTATGGAAGATAGGAATTCTTGGTAAACACTCAACCTTAAATCTATAATCAAACTTAAGATCTATCTCATATGTTTGATAAATCACTCTATTTCCCCAATGGCTTGTGGGAATACTTCTCTATAGCTAATCACTTAAGCACATCTTTATCAATTCAAAACATTAAAATCATATGTGCTTATAAACCATAATTATCAACTCTTTCTCATAAGCCAGCTTAAAGAACAACCCCACTGTTTTACTTTAGATGGTGATGTCATTCATGATCACAAACATTAAGACAATATGTTTTCACCATTAATGTTTATTCATATCAATAAAAGGATATATGTATATTAAATCTCCTAAAACTCATGGTACACATTTATAGTTTTTAAACCCTAACTTCTATGCAAGTTATAACAAAATATACACCTTGATATCACCTAAGATCATGGGAATAATGTTAACCATATGAATTCCTTAGAACTTTATGTATCATATAATAATGAAGGATCACCATATAAAAGTTTCCTTAAAACTATAAGTTAATTAGAATCAAGTTTTATGAATGAGTAGTAATATATCCTTTTATAAGTTATGGTTTAATATGCAAATTAAATTCATAACAAAGGTCCTTACAAATTAATAAAAGGAAAAGGACCTATCTATAGAAAATAAAGAAACTATAACATTATATAATAAAAGTTCACGAAATTATACTAAATACATTTTGGTATTGCTACACATACTTAGCAAATAAATTTCTATGGGAAAGAATACAAAGCAAATGTGAAAATAAAAATCTGAAAACAAAACAAAAAATAGAAAAAGGAAACAGAAAGAAAAAAATAACCTGGCCCGAGCAGCAGGCCGGCCCAGAGTTTCCCTCTGCCTATCCACTACTCACACGTAGTACTCAGCAACCCACACGGCCCAACATCAGCCTGCCAAAAGCCTATATCCCTTCAGCCTCTAATCATCATCGTCTTCCTCGCCTACTGGAAGCAGCTCGCTGGCCGGAGCTCCGCCATCGATCCTTCGCCGCGCTGTGATGCGTGCCGCCGCTTCTGGAGGAGGGGATAAGACCGCCCGTGTTCTCCTCTATCCACTCATACCCATAACTCTCTCTCTCGTTCTCTCGTTCTCTCTCGCGCATAGGACACCGAAACCCTAGCCACAACCACCGGTGCACGCCAGCATGTGGAGTTCGCCCCAGAGGCCGTGGAGTGGTCGAGAAGAAGCGCCATCGTGCGTAGATCATCCGAGAAGAACGCAACACCAAGGGGAGCTGATACATTGCAAATGTATCTATAATTTTTGATGTTCCATGCTTGGTTTTATCTACTTTCTTGTGTTTTGTCCACATTTTGGAGTACTTTTTATATGATTTCTTGGACTAACCTATTAACAAGTGCCACAGTGCCAGTTGACTGTTTTCTGCTGTTTTTGGTTCCAGGAAAGTCAAAAAATGAATATTCTCGGAATTGGACGGGACAAAAGCCAAAGTTGATATTTTATCGGAAGACTCATGGAGCTAGAAGATGAGATAGAGAAGGACCAGAGGGTGGCCACACAACCTGGTGGCACGGCCAGGCCAGGCCGCACCAGGAGGTGGTGTGGGCCCCTCCGGCACCCCCTCGGTCTCCCCTCTCGCCTATAAGAGCCTCCCGATGCATAAACCCTAAATCGTCCAGCCTCCAGCCACGAAAAGTTCCGCAGGGCCGCCGCCACCGAAGGGGAGATTCGGGGGACAGAAAGTCTCTGTTCCGGCACCCTGCCGGGATGGGGAAGTGCCCCCGGAGCCATCTCCATCGATCTCCACCACCATCTCCATCACCGTTGCTGATTCCCATGATGAGGAGGGAGTAGTTCTCTCTCAAGGCTAAGGGTTCTACCGGTAGCTATGTGTTCATATCTCTCTATGCATGATCTTATTAAGATAATGAGCTTGTAATCTATAGATCTACCTTGCTACTCAAGTGCTTTAATAGATCTCTGCTCTCCCCATGTGTGTGAAGTTGACAGTGTGCACACCATGGTGGCACTTAGGCTAGAGATTACAAATACTTGTTATGAATTATATTTGGAGTTGGATGTCTTTATGAAATTGTGGTGTTTGTTTGAACCATCTAGTGGTCAAGGTGACAGTGTGGGGTTATCTAGATGTGGAAAGCGAACTTTGAGGTGTGCTGTTATAGCCCTACCATGGATTAGAGTGTCCAACCAGAGAGTAGTTAAGAGTAGTATCATAAAGAGAAGATATTTATATGAGAGTGTTCACTAGTGAAAGTATGATCCCTAGGCCTTGTTTCTAAGCATTGATACACCATTTGCAATTAGATCTGTTACATGTTTGCTTGCTTCCTTCTTTATTTCAGTTTGCCTTTAGTCTTTTCCCACGTCAACCACACGCCAGCAAGCTATTTTCTATCACCGTTACCACTTATAATTATCTATACCACTTGTATTTCACTATCTCTTCGCTGAACTAGTGCACCTATACACTTGACAAGTGTATTGGGTGTGTTGGGGACACAAGAAACTTCTTGTATCTTGATTGCAGGGTTGCTTGAGAGGGGATACCTTTGACCACTTCCTCCCTAAGTTCTATAAACCTTGGGTGATCCACTTAAGGGAAAACTTGCCGCTGTTCTACAAACCTCTGCACTTGGAGGCCCAACAACTGTCTACAAGAATAGAAGTGCGTAGACATCAGGAGCTCAGAGCTGATTGAATTTTGTTGTTCCCTTCTATCGTGGTTCATCGTAAATTCCATCGAATAACACTCCTCCGACCGCGCCTGTCCTCACCGGCACCACCGCCTCAATCTAGGTGAGCTATCAGTGCTCATGCATCACTTAATCCTCCTCCTCTTGCTCTAGGTTGCTCTACTGCCGTGTACATGTCACTGCCGCCGCTTGATGACCCACAAGTATATGGGGTGTATTGTAGTATTTTCGATAAGTAAGAGTGTCGAACCCAACAAGGAGCAGAAGGTGCTGGCTAGTGGTATGGATCAGGAATTCTCTGCAAATACTTAGCAAACAGATTTTTAGGGTTTTTTAATAAAGCAAGTAAACGAAGTACGGGTAAATAAAAGACAGTAGGAATAAATGCAGCAAGTGGCCCAATCTTTTATGCAGCAAAGGACAAGACGGTTGTATTACTTAAGATGACCAAACGTTCTTGAGGACACATGGGAAGACTGTCAAGTGCTTTCGCTTCATATAGTTGATTAATATTCTCTAGCTTGCTAAGTGTTGTGTGGGTGAACCTGTGCTAATGTACTGACCTTCCTAGGACTAATACATACTTGTGATTATACCCCTTGCAAACATCCGTAAGTACAAGAAAGTAATTAAGGTAGAAACCTAACCACAACTTTAAACTCTAAGACCCTTACGTCCCTTGTGCAATGGTTTCCTAACGGGGGTTCAGGTTTCTGTCACTCCGGCAACCCCTACGATTAGTAGCCAAATACACAATGCATTCCCCTAGGCCCATATAGGTGAAGTGACATGTAGTCGACGTTCACATGACACCACTAGAAGAAGTACACCACAACTTAAATATCAAACTATTGAATCTTTGTCAACACAACTCCACTACTAACAACATGACTTCTCCCATGTCCTCAAGAACAAAACGAACTACTCACAAGACATCATATGGATCATGATCAGAGATGGAATAATGATGTATAACAATCTGAACATAGACAATAATTCAATGGTTCACTCAATAGCATCAACTACAAAGAGTAATCAACACCGGGAAAGTTTCCCCTATGAACTATGCAAGATTCAACCCAAATGTTACAACAATATGGAGATGGTGATGAGGGTGCTGATGGTGATGATGGTGGTGGTGATGATGATGATGATCCCGATGAAGTCCAGCTTGATGGTGGTGTTGATGGCGACGATCTCCCCTCTCCGGGAAGGAATTCCCCTAGCAGAAATCTGTCTGCCGGAGAGATCTTTCTCTCTCGGTGTTTTCCGCCCTGCAGAGGCGGCGAAATCTTTCTGTGGTTGCTCCCCGAGTCTTAGGGTTTCGGGAGGATAATATACGCCAGAGGGGAGAGCCTGGAGTGGGCCAAGGCGGCCACACCACCTGCTGGCACGGCCTAGGGCTGCCCGCGCCAGGGGGTGGTGTGGGCCCCCTATGGCCCATCTCTAGCCCTCCTTCTGGCTTCCATCGTCTTCTGGAAAAATAGGATTTTCCGTATATTTTCTCGGATTTTCTGATCTTCGTGAATTTGGCCTCCAAACAGCATCTTTTCCATCAGAATCCTGACTGCAGCGGTCCATGCTCCAAAAGTCATCAACCATGCAAAAACAGATGAAATAACATAAGTATCACCTCTCAATACGAAATATATCAATGAATAACAGTGGATTATGACATAGAATAGTGATGCAAAATGGACGTATCAACTCCCCCCAAGCTTAGACTTCGCTTCTCCCCAAGCGAAACTGAGCTCAATAAACATGGCCTCAGGTTTATGGAGTGAAGAGTCGATAAAAGAATACGGACAAGAAGCATCACATTCATCAAATACATAGATCATAATAGAAGACAACTCACTATTATATAACTCAACTTGCGATGAGTAAAGCAAACACAATAACAATAAAGATACATAAAGTGAATCATAATTTGTAATGGCAAACTTAGCTCTTGGTCGAAGAATAGTTGATAATTTGCTGGAGTTCCCAAATAACTGGTTTTTAAATGATAGCTTTCAAAGTAGTAAACATCAAGATAAGAGCAATGTGCAAAACAAGGAACATAAGAAACATGATTGAATAAATCATCATATGAATGAATGAAACACAACAACTCAAAATACTTACTAAGATAGAAGGGATTAGGTTTACTGACTCAACTAAAAAGTAAAAGAAAGGCCCTTCGCAGAGGGAAGCAGGGATTGCAAGTCTCATAAAGCGCTCCCAAAAATTATGATACTTACTAGCTTTCAGCTCTCATTGCCCCTATCATAGGCATCTTTAGGTGATTAAGGTTAAAGTGATCAAACATGAGGATATGCATTGACAAGTTGTAAATTGAGAATCTCATGTCCCTTGAATACGAGGACCGCTCCTCATGCTACTCAAGTTTAGTCACCGGTAAGTTCTTGTCATCGTAAGCATATGTGTATCATAGAGAACCGCCAACGGGGTACCCCTTGCCCGATGATACGGAATAATCCCCATATCAAAATGACAAGGCAAGCAGACAACAAACATGTCAGCAATCTTCTTATTTACCATGGGAATATGGTGCTTTTTTTCTCTCTTTCCTCTTTTCATAATCTTTTTTTTCTTTTTCTCTTTTTCTCAATCTCTATCTCTCTCTTTTTTATAATAACAATGCTTCATAGATGCTCGTTATGGTTACGCTGCAGGTTTCCACCATGTCAGCATGGATTAGACCAGCGGCCCAGGCGTTTCTCTAACACATATGCATAACTCCATGGACTTACAAGCTCCCCTTTCATTTCACACCGATGACATCCATAGACAAAAGAACATGATATCAACTTGGTACAAAGTACCAGTGCAATGTTGAAAGTGTTCCCCATGACAACATGGTTCTGCTAATTCACAACTTACAAAGCGCAAGCATATAGGCAACATAGGTGAGCACAATGGTTCAAGTTTATTAAATGCAAGAAAGTAAGGTGTGCCATCAAGTTCGTGAGAGCTTTAATCACTAATTTTCACATAACAAGTTTAATTTGTTAGGTAGACAAAACAAGAATTTACTTGGAATAGCAATAATGCTACTAGGTAGGTATGGTGGACACAGATGGCAAAGGTTTTGGTTTAAAGGAGTGGATGCACGAGAAGAATTCCCTCTCATTACAGGTTTTTGGCTAGCAAGGCTGGGTAGCAAGTATAAGAGTTCAAGGAAACAACCAAACATACAAGTGATAAAGACAAACGTGCAATCTTCCTTGGAAGCACAAAAGATCTTAACTAGAGAATACTAAACTTATGAGCAAATCAAGAAAGAAAGATGATGAAATTATTTTTCTTTAAAGGTACTTTTATCTTTTCTTTCAACTCTCAAAAATAGTGTGCTACTGAACGAGCCAGGTTTGCCAAAACCAACTAAATTAACTCAATGATCCCAAAGTGATACCAATACTAACAACAAGATCAATCATATAACCACGAATTGAAAACTAATATAAGCTATGAAAAAGAGTGAATGATAGAACTTCTCATTAGTATTCCATAACAGCAACTCACACCAAGGGATACACATCTAACGAGAGAGGGGACACTTCCATAATGCAAACCATACTACATAATAACTCCTCTATTCATGATATGACTCTACTAATAAGGTAAAAAGATAGAAGATAGTGATGTGATACCGTGGCACTCCCCCAAGCTTGGAACAAACCAAGGGGATGCCAAACCTGATGATGAATTACTCCTTTGGTGGTGGTGGTATCCTCTCATCTTCGTCCGACTTCCAGGGTAAGGGCTTCCCATCAACAAAGGACATCGTGGTTTCCAACATCCTGAAACTTGCAGCAACACTTATGCGTTTAAACCTAACCTCATACTCACAGTTTTGATTTTGAACATCATAGAACTATGCTTGCAGTTCGTTGGTTGTTTGGCGGAGTGAGAGGACTTCGTCTTTGAGTTCAGCAGTCTCCTTTTGGTGCTCGGCGATGAGTTTAGAAAAAATCTTATGGATGATATCCACTTTGCATTCTGCCATCTTCTTGTACCTAAAGACTTCTTGCTCCAGTGTCTCCATCCTGTCCTCCAGACTTCCTTCACCTTTAGGACCTTGAACCTCTTTTATCCGAACCTCCCCATCTTCGAGCAACAGCTCCTTGGGATGAATCTTCAGCTCTCTCATGTATGGGTTGATGATATCTTCTAAGTAATCTCCCTTGGCTGATCCAGAGGAAGACATTGTGGCTCCAAATCTGGGACTCTACCTGGCAGAAACAGATCGAAACAAAAACATGACGAAAACACGATATACGAACCTCGGGAGATCCGGGGGATTATATATTATGAAGTTTCAAAACAAAAGGAAGGTACTGGGAGAAAACGGGTCGGAGGCGGAGTCTGGGGTGGCCTCACCACCTGGTGGCGCGGCCAGGGGTGGGCCCGCGCCACAGGGTGGTGTGGGCCACCCTGGCTCCGTTTCCGTCCTTTTTCGCTTCGTAACTTTCCTTATTGACTAAAAACTGCAAAAATATAGTTGGATAGTATTTTCGTGGAACTTTTCTTACCAGAACTGTTACCTATTTGGAAGCGGACTCTGCAGGTCTCTGAATTTGGTCCTTGATAAATCTTTGCGGAGTTATAACTTCAAAGGCATCAACATCTTCATTGTAAGAATCTCCAGCAATATAGTACTTGAGTCGCTGCCCATTCACTACTTGTGTAGTATCATCTTTTAAAGAAGAAATTTTTATTGCTCCTGAACGGTATAATTCTTCAATAATGAAAGGTCCTTCCCATTTTGACAGTAGCTTTCCTGCAAAAAATCTGAGACGAGACCTATATAATAGAACTTTCTCACCAACATGAAATTCTATCTTAAGTATGCGCTTGTCATGCCATCTTTTAACTTTTTTCCTTAAAGAGCCTAGCATTTTCATAGGCTTCACTCCTCCATTCATCAAAAGAACTTAAGTCAAATAATCTTTTCTCACCAGGGAGCTTACAATCTCTATTTAGTTCTTTAACTGCCTAGTAAGATTTGTGTTCTAATTCTAAGGGTAGGTGACAAGCTTTCCCATAAACCATTTTATAAGGAGACATCCCATAGGATTTTTGTAAGAAGTTCTATAAGCCCATAAAGCATCATTCAACTTTTTAGCCCAGTTTTTTCTAGATCTATTAACAGTCTTTTGCAAGATGGATTTAATTTCTCTATTTGATAACTCTACTTGCCCGCTAGTTTGGGGGTGATAAGCCGAAGCAATTCTATGATTAACATCATATTTAGCAAGGGTCTTTATAAAACCACCATGAATGAAATGAGAACCCCCATCAGTCATGAGATACCTAGGCACTCCAAACCTAGGAAAGATAACATCCTTAAGCATTTTTAGAGAAGTCTCCCCGTCAGCACTCTTTGTAGGAATGGCTTCTACCCACTTAGTAACCTAATCAACGGCAACAAGAATATGAGTGTAACCTTTCGAAGGAGGGAAAGGACCCATAAAGTCAAATCCCCAGCAATCAAAGGGTTCAATAATTAGAGAGTAATTCATAGGCATTTCATTGCGTCTAGAAATATTACCAACACACTGACATTCATCACAAGATAAAACAAATTTTCTTGCATCTGTAAAAAGGGTAGGCCAGTAGAAAACTGATTGTAGCACCTTTTGTGCGGTTCTATTTCCTGCATGATGTCCCCCATAAGCACTACCATGACATTTACGCAATATCTCCTTTTGTTCATATTCTGGAACACATCTTCGCATAATACCATCCACTCCCTCTTTGTATAAGTGTGGGTCATCCCAAAAATAATGCCTCAAATCATAGAAGAACTTCCTCCTTTGCTGAGCTGTAAAAGTTGGAGGCAAATACCTGGAGACAATAAAGTTAGCATAATCAGCGTACCAAGGGCTCCCTCGCGAGCTTACCCCTATTGCAGCTAGCTGTTCATTTGGGAAACTATCATTAACAGGCATAGGGTCAAAAGAGATGTTTTCCAATCGATATAAATTATCAGCTATAGGGTTTTCAGCACCCTTCCTATCTACTATATGTAGATCAAACTCTTGTAAAAGCAGCACCCATGTAATAAGCCTAGGCTTAGCGTCCTTCTTCGTCATAAGGTATTTAATAGCAGCATGATCGGTATGAATGGTGACTTTTGAATCTACAATATAGGGCCTAATTCTTATCACAAGCAAAAACGACAACTAGAAATTCCTTTTCAGTAGTAGCATAATTCCTTTGAGCAACGTCTAGAGTCTTACTAGCATAATGGATAATGTTTAACTTTTTATCAATTCGTTGCCCAAGGACAGCACCTATAGAAAAATCACTAGCATCACACATTATTTCAAAGGGTAAACTCCAATCAGGTGGTTGAACAATAGAGGCTATAGTTAAAGCCTTCTTAAGAGTTTCAAAAGCTTCCTTACAATCATCATAAAAAATGAAGGGTACATCTTTTTTTGAAGAAGATTAGTGAGGGGTTTTGATATCCTAGAAAAGTCTTTAATAAACCTTCTATAGAAACCAGCATGACCAAGGATACTACGAATACCTTTGATGTCTCTTGGACATGGCATCTTCTCAATTGCCTCAACCTTAGCTCTATCAACTTCTATGCCTCTTTCAGAAACTTTATGCCCGAGGACAATCCCTTCATTAACCATGAAGTGGCATTTCTCCCAATTAAGAACAAGATTAGTTTCTTCACATCTCTGCAAAACTTTATCAAGGTTGTGCAGACAATTATCAAAAGAAGTTCCATAGACAGAAAAGTCATCCATGAACACTTCTACAATTTCCTCACAAAAACCATGAAAGATAGCAGACATGCACCTTTGAAAAGTAGCAGGAGCATTACATAAACCAAAAGGCATACGTCTATAAGCATAAGTTCCGTAAGGGCAAGTAAAAGTAGTTTTTTCTTGATCTTGTTGTTTAACAGCAATTTGAGAGAAACCAGAATAACCATCAAGAAAACAAAAATGGGTCTTTTTAGACAACCTTTCCAACATTTGATCAATAAAAGGAAGCGAGTAGTGATCTTTCTTAGTAACTTTATTGGCTTTTCTAAAATCAATGCACATCCTATAGCCTACTACTATTCTTTGAGGAATAAGCTCATCATTATCATTAGGAACAATGGTAATACCTCCTTTTTAGGAACACAATGAATAGGACTAACCCATTCACTATCAGCAATAGGGTAAATAATACCAGCATCAAGGAGTTTCAATACCTCATTCCTTACCACTTCCTTCATCCTAGGATTTAAACGTCATTGGTGCTCTACAACCGGCTTTGCATCTGGTTCTATGTTGATAGAATGCTGACATATAGTAGGTGAAATCCCTTTTAAATCATCTAGAGTATAGCCCATAGCTCCTCGGTGTTTCCTCAAAACCTCCAATAGTCTTTCTTCTTCCTTTCCTGAAAGTTTAGCGCTAATAATAACAAGATATATCTTTTTATCATCAATATAAGCATAACTAAGATCATTAGGGAGAGGTTTTAAATCGAAAACCGGATCCTTTTTAGGTGGCAACGTGGTACCCAAGTCTTCTACAGGCAAGTTATGCTTGAGCATCTTAGGCTGATCACGGATAATCTTGTCAATCTCATTCCTTTCTTCCATGAAGATTTCACGTTCATGATCTTCCATAAATTGATGCAAAGCATTGTTAGGAGCAAGAGAAATAGAAGCAAGTTGTTCAACTCTAAAATCCTCATTATGGGTTTCCGCTTTACAAGGTTCCTTAGCGAATTTCGAGAAATTAAACTCATAAGATTCCCTAGCAAACTTAGTCAAGATTTTCTCCCTTTTGCAATATATAATAGCTCCACAAGTACTCAAGAAAGGTCTTCCAAAAATAATAGGATAAGTTTTACTAGCAGCTGAACCGAGTACTAGAAAATCAGCAGGGTACTTAATCTTACCACAAAGAACTTCCACGTCTCGTACAATACCAATTAGAGAGATGGTCTCCCTATAAGCAAGGTGAATAACCACATCAATCTCTTCCAATTCGCAGGGACTGATTTCATGCATAATTTCTCTGTAAAGCTCATAAGGAATAACACTGGAACTTGCACCAATATCACATAAACCATAATAGAAATGATCACCAATTCTAACAGAAAGCACATGAACACTAGATTTTTTAGTTCTATTAGGATGTGAAACAATATTAGAAGCATCCTCGCAAAAGACTATGTGTCCATCTTCTATGCTTTTAGTGACAAGGTCTTTAACAATTGCTACCACAGGTTCAACGTTTATTTGTTCATCAGGTTTTACAGTTCTTTTTTCACTTTTGGTGATTACATTAGTTATCATAGGATGATACTTTACCTTTTCTGGGAAGGGAATCTTCTCGATATAAGGTTCAGGTAAGATGAGATCAATAATGCAATACTCAGCACTCCTAATAGGAACATAGTCAACAATATCTTTGTAAGGTGCATGGTATTTATTCCATCCCCTTTTTGGAATTTCAATATAAGAAGCAAAAGCTCTAAAGCAATTCGTAATAACTTGCAAATAGAGACCATAAGCATTACTAATATTTTGAAAGTCATCAGTTCCCATAAAAGATTCAATGCATTCATAATCATAATTTATACCTGACTTTCTACCTTTGTCATTCTCCCATGCTTCAGCATTGTCTTGAATACGGTCTAGAAGATCCCATTTAGCTTCTTCTTCCATGCGAGTGAATGATCCAGCACAAGAAGCATCCAATAAATCCTTGTCATGTAGAGGGAGTCTTGCATAAAAGTTATTGATAATAATATTGTTGGGGAGCTCATGAATGGGATATTTGAGCATTAGTAACTTCAATCTCCCCCAAGCTTGAGCTGTACTCTCTCCATCAAGAGGCCAAAAGTTGTATATTTGATTCCGATCTTTATGAATCTCACTAGGAGGATAAAACTTTAAATAAAAGAGAGGCACTATTTCCTCCCATTCCAGAGCTTGACCATTCTTCAGCAGCTTATACCATTCCTCAGCTCTTCCTTTCAGCGATAATGAGAATAACTTCTTCTTAACTTGATCTGTAGTAATACCTGCACACTTGAACAACCCGCATAATTCATGTATAAAGAGTAAATGATCACCGGGATGGACAGTTCCATCCCCAACATAGTAGTTATCCATAACACGGTCAATAATTCTTGTAGGTATTTTGAAAACATCATTCTCAGCAGGTGGTGGCTTATCTACTACCTTAGAAGTGGTAGTAGCATTACCAAATAAGAAACTCAGCGAATTATCCATATTGAAAATAGAGCAACTAACAGAAGTAAACAATACTCATAGTAGAAGTTTCTTTTACCAGTTCCACTCTCCAATAGCGCTTCACTCCCCGGCAACGGTGCCAGAAAATAGTCTTGATGACCCACAAGTATAGGGGGTGTATCGTAGTATTTTTGATAAGTAAGAGTGTCAAACCCAACGAGGAGCAGAAGGTGCTGGCTAGTGGTATGGATCAGGAATTCTCTGCAAATACTTAGCAAACGGATTTTTAGGTTTTTTTGATAAAGCAAGTAAACAAAGTACGATTAAATAAAAGACAGTAGGAATAAATGCAGCAAGTGGCCCAATCCTTTATGCAGCAAAGGACAAGACGGTTGTATTACTTAAGATGACCAAACATTCTCGAGGACACATGGGAAGACTGTCAAGTGCTTTCGCTTCATATAGTTGATTAATCTTCTCTAGCTTGCTAAGTGTTGTGTGGGTGAACCTGTGCTAATGTACCGACCTTCCTCGGACTAATACATACTTGTGATTATACCCCTTGCAAACATCCGTAAGTACAAGAAAGTAATTAAGGTAGAAACCTAACCACAACTTTAAACTCTAAGACCCTTACGTCCCTTGTGCAATGGTTTCCTAACGGGGGTTCAGGTTTCTGTCACTCCGGCAACCCCTACGATTAGTAGCCAAATACACAATGCATTCCCCTAGGCCCATATAGGTGAAGTGTCATGTAGTCGACGTTCACATAACACCACTAGAAGAAGTACACCACAACTTAAATATCAAACTATTGAATCTTTCTCAACACAACTCCACTACTAACAACATGACTTCTCCCATGTCCTTAAGAACAAAACGAACTACTCACAAGACATCATATGGATCATGATCAGAGATGGAATAATGATGTATAACAATCTGAACATAGACAATAATTCAACGGTTCACTCAATAGCATCAACTGCAAAGAGTAATCAACACCGGGAAAGTTTCCCCTATGAACTATGCAAGATTCAACTCAATTGTTACAGCAATATGGAGATGGTGATGAGGGTGCTGCTGCTGATGATGGTGGTGATGATGATGATGATCCTGATGAAGTCCAGCTTGATGGTGGTGTTGATGGCGACGATCTCCCCTCTCCGGGAAGGAATTCCCCCGGCACAATTCTGTCTGCCAAGGGGTGGTGTGGGCCCCCTGTGGCCCATCTCCAGCCCCCCTTCTAGCTTCCTTCGTCTTCTGGAAAAATAGGATTTTCCGTATATTTTCCTGGATTTTCTGATCTTCGCAAATTTTGCCTCCAAACAACACCTTTTCCATCAGAATCCTGACTGCAGCGGTCCATGCTCCAAAAGTCATCAACCATGCAAAAATAGATGAAATAACATAAGTATCACCTCTAAATACCAAATATATCAATGAATAACAGTGAATTATGACATAGAATAGTGATGCAAAATGGACGTATCACCATTGTTCACCGTCACAACAGCTACTCCGGCGACCATTTGCTAGCGGCGCCGCCACCCCTAGGTCCACCATCAGCTCCTCGTTCCAACGCAACCCTCCGTAGCCACGTGCATGCACCCAATCGGCTGATCGATCTTCGATCTGAGAGGATCAGCTCGTGCTGACATCGAGCCCACGTCATCCCTACCCTACCAGTCGCATTTGACTTGGTCCTTGCCCATGTGGCAAGTGATGTGGCCCCGGGCCCGCTTGTCATTGAAACTAGGTAGAAATAGGGTTAGTAACAAAAGTCGTTTGTCCGGTCTTCACCAACGTGGCGTGCCAACGTGTCTCTGACCCCACTGGTCAGTGTCTGTGGCTAGGTAGCTGTTCGGTATAAAAATGTATTGCCTGTTTAATAAATAGCAAATTAATATAATTTTAAATATAAATGTAATTTCTAGAAATTTAATAAAAGGATTAAATCTTGTTAATTCTATATCTTTTGTTTTATAATTCAGAAAAATATATATAATATATCAAAATGATCAAAAAATAAAATCTACAGTTTAACTTTATTAACAAACATTATAATGTTAACTATTTAAATAATTATTATTAATACAGATTTTATAAGTAATAAAACTTTGAAAAATCCTATTTTAATATTAGTAAATAAGAAAAATATAAATAATATACTAAAATTCTTGGAAAAATAAGAACTAAAATGTAAAACTATAAACTTAAAATATTATATCACTTAACTAGGTATTTATTATTTATTAAGTATTTATAAAGTGATAAAACTTATAAAAATCATATCTTATTATTTAAAAATCACAAAAATACTTATAATATACCAAAATGATCACAAAATTAAATTCTACACATCAAAAATGTCAACTCTCACTTTTGAAGTAAAATAAAAGGTAAAGGTCTAATAAATCTTGTTTAAACCCTTTTCTTTTATTTTAATTCTTTGAAAATATATAAACCGTTACTATTGCCTTTGCCATTATTTGTTTAAAGTCTAAAAATGCAATACCAAGTTCAATTAATGTTTGATGAATTAAAATTAAGTGTACTCTAATTTTGTCCATTATAAAATCATCAAAGTAGTATATTGCTTAAAAAAATATTATGCATCTATAAAATCATCAAGAGATTAATTACCAATTCTTTTACAACTTGGGAAAACTACTCAATGGTTTAACAAGAAGCACATGTGTAAAGCTCGTATAAAAGGGTAACACATTCCAAAGAACGCATCACAAACTGCAAACCCTAGATAAGATACTACTATTCCAGGGATTCATGTTTATCCAATTGCATTACATTACTTATGCATCGTTGCATCTTGCTTCTTTAAACATTAGTCCTTACCGGATGATGCTGTTTACAGAATTTGGATCTTCTAGTGTCTGAAGACCATGAGTGCATAATCTTGTAATCACAAAAGGCAAGTTCACAACTTGCTCATGTCCTTTGATTATTTTCTATCAAATGCTTGTAACTCAACTGTTGTCATCACCTGCATTTCAAAAGGGTCAGAAAACACTATTTTCATAATAATTTGATTATGGATTATTTACCAAATGGTAATAATCTATTAACACAGTTCCAGTGGTAAAGGAACATAATATCTAGGACTTAACAACCAATGTCGCTAGTGATTCTAGCACCGTATATTACGCGTTAACCATGAGATTTGGAATGGGACGGAGAAGTCAGATGTATCTTCTTCCTTTCATATGTAGGAAAGATGACCTTATCGTGACGCTGTGATTCCTTGTGTGGATCTAGCATATGGGTGGGCACCCTTAGGCCCCACGATTATGGTGTCTAGATTATCTGTGAGCGGCTGCCAGAGGTATAGTCGGACCTTTATGGAGCTTGCCAGGGGCATAACCGGCCCATAGAGTCTTCAGGAACACATCAGGGTCGTAGCTTGCCTGAAAGGGGGTTTAATGGAGGTGCAGTCAGCCCCGAAGGATCATGCAGACATATGGGATCGTGGAGATGGCAGTGATTGGCTTGTATCACCTTCTTGGCCCCACATCAAGGAATTGTGGACGGGAAAGATCGCCCGGTTGTGCAACAAGGAGTTGATCTCTCATGGGTAAAGTAACGCACCTTTGCAGAGTGTAAGAACTATGAAATGTTACTCCCTGTTCTGGGAAGGAGCTACGAACGCGGCAGGAAAGGAACCCCATGAAGGTTCTGGTTAACCTGTGAAGGCTGTTGAACATAGTTTTCAGAATAAAAGCAATCTTTGAAGAAATGTTTATGAATGCCTGCATTGCCTACGACCTTTGGTCTATGGCTGTAGAGATAGTGCATCATACACTCCTTTTTAGTGAACTTGCTGAGTACGCTCGTACTCAATTGTACCTTCTTAACCCTTGCTAGGTTCTAAGCCATTGAAGACGATGTCAACATAAATTTCTGCTCAAGAAACCACCATCGGCAGCTCAAGTTCTTCAATAAAGTCTATGAAGTCAAAATATACATCAGCTGAAGTGAAGACAAAGTCTCTGTTTAGATAGGAGTAGATACTCTAGCCATAAAACCTACTTCTATAGAGCATTGCATTAGTAGCAATTGCAAGCCAAATAGTTTAGGTGTTAGTCTTATTAGCCAGATAGTTCTGAATTATTATTTCTGGTTCTTCTTTGTAAGAAGTTCTTTCTCTCTCTTTAACCTAGAGTGTTCTCTAGATCTTTTGTAAAGAGTCGAGTTGTAATCTATAGTCATGTCTTGGACCTGCTGTGTTTCTATTGTATCACTCTGAGGGATGTAATACTAGTGAACGATGTTTTATTGGTGTTATGTCAACGACTATAGTGTACTACATCATGCAGTGGTATGGTGGGTCACCGCAGTTGGTATCAGGGCATATGCTTTGACCTTAGGATTAAAACCCTTTTAGGAAGATCTGTAGGTTGGATAGTGACTATAGGAGCCATCTTATCTAAACTAAGACTTGTGATGGGTATCCACTTGAGGATAAACCTTGTCACACTTAAGTTGGATGTTTTTGTCATCTTTCTTAAAGAGTTATATGTATTCTCTAGAGAAAGGTCATTTAGAGTACCTCTAAATAGGTATAACACCACTAATATATCTTAAGTAAGTTAAAATATCAAAGAAGATGAGGACTAAGATTAGTATATCATGTGGAGTAGTATTAGTGATGGAGTCTATATTTAGAATTCCTGTAAATTCTAAGAACCTTATCACTAGTTAATACCACTATACCATACAGGGTAGACCATCAGAGTACGTATAGATACAATTGGAAGTAAATCATGTGGCATTCACTTGAGAATTCCTTGCGATGGAGTAGAATTCTGTTAAGAATCATTAACAGTAAGCTAAGAAGAAGAGTCGTCATGGTGAGATTAGCTCTTTAATCATGATTGAAAGTGCACTGTGCCCCATGTGTGGTTTTGGTAATTAATGACAATCTTTATGGACTTAAGTTTGCATTGAGTTTTACCTGTAGGATTTGTCCATAGGCAATGCTTGAACCATATGTTGGCTTCAAGGTTGGGAGAAGAAGAAAGTGAAGAAGATTAAGTGATGACCAAGGTTTCAATGAGTGATCTGGAGATTGGTCAAGTGATAGTTGAGCCTATAGCAAGTGTGTCTTGAAGACTAAAGTTGGGGTGATATCTCGTATGTTCCTTCAAGACACCAACATAATGAAGAAAGAAGAAATGATGTGCAAGTTCAAGATGAGCCATCTCGAAGAGATCATTTGCTTGAAGCTTGTCATCCTATGGTTATCATGGATATGGGAAGATGATATGCTCAAGAGAGAAGCTCTACCATAGTGGAGTATGGGAGAGAAATTTGCAAGTCTTCACCAAGCTAGTGCAATCTAGAAAGGTGTTCCATCTTGAGGTGGACAAGATCGCTATCGTCAATCTCAACTGGAATATGCTCAAGGCAAAGGTATGTTCTTGATAGGTTTTCTTTCTTACCGGTCTCATGGTATTAGTTGGGGAGACCGGTTTATAGATAGATAGCCGTACTATCAACAGGGGCTCTTGAGTGAGTAACTTGATCATATCTTTCGTGAGAGCTCAAACCTTTGCATACTTGGCATCATCTCTCTTGGTTGTTATTTGGATCTTATCCATGTGAGGTTCTTGAGCTTGTGGTAATTTTCATAACAAGCTCTAGTTCATCGAAAACGGATTTCATATGCATTCTCTATTGCGTTTTCGATACTGGAGGTTTTACCGGGTTGTATTTTAGAGATTGGTAAAACCTTACATTATTTGGTTCTTATCCATGAGAGGATTTAGAGCTTGTGTTAATCTTCATGACAAGCCCAAGTTCATCGAAAACGGATTTTATATGCATTCTCTATTGCGTTTTTGATGTTGGAGGTTTTACCGGTTCATCTTTTTGAGAGAGGTCAAACCTTTCGGCATTTGGTTCTATCCTCCATTTCTGGACTATGATGGTTCCCTGCATGATCTTGTAGAGTTTGTTGTCCTCTTTAAAACAATCCCAAGATCATCAAAATCGGAGTCTGGATGCAAAAGTTATGGTTGTTTTTGTATTGATGTTTCTGTCAGTTTTGCCTTGGGCGGAATGTCCGGCCCGACCGGAATGTCCGGCCATTTTCAGCCGGAGTGTCCAGCCCTGGGGGTTCGCCAAGTTTTCTTCTCCCGGTGCGGACATTCATTATGCCATATCGGAAACCACCCGGAATCTGGCTAGAATGTCCGGCCCGCGCGCTCCAGAGCTCCAACGGTTGGATTTTGGAGGACCTATATAAGGGGCCCTTCTTCCCCAACGGTTGGATAACCTTCCTTGCAAGTTTTCCCCTCCATTGCTGACCTTCTTGAGCTTGCTATCTCTCAATCCCTCCTATGATTCTTGCATATTCTTGAGGGATTTGAAAGAGGATATCTAGATCTACAACCCCACCAATCAATCTCTCCTCTAAGTGAGGGGAACATCTTGGGATCTAGATCTTGGAGTCTTTTGTGGATTTCCCCCATTGTTCTTCCTCTCTTATTCCCCCATAAGCTTTTTTAGCTTTGGTGGAATTTTGGAGAGAAGGATTTGAGCACTTCTCGTGTTCTTGCCATTGCATTTGGTGCATCAGTTTGAGTTCTTGGTGAGGATTCGATTGGGTGAAAAGTTGAGAAGCTTTTTACTCTTGGGTTCATTGGAACCCTAGACGGTTTGGTGGTTTTGCAGGTTTGTGGATTACTTGGGGCCTCCAATTAAGTTGTGGAGCTTTCCCCAAGCTTGTTTGTTGGTAGCCTCCAATTGAGTTGTGGAGAAGTCCCCCAACCTTGTGAGAGGTTCCGGATTGCCACCAACAAGTGCACCGATACTGGAAGTGTGGATCGATCCCGTTGGGGTGAGATTCACAGGAGAACAAGGGAGGCATTTTGTGGCGTTGGTGGTTTGATACCACCCCCTCTCCAAACGAGACGTACTCCATGTTGGGAGGAACTCGGTAAAACATCGTCGTCTCCGCGTGCCTCGGTTATCTCTATACCCGAGCTCTTACTTATGCACCTTACTTTGTGATAGCCTTCGTGCTTGAAGTTTATATCTTGCTATATCATAGTTGCTTGTCTTTTTAGCATAAGTTGTTGGTGCAAATAGGTTAACCCTAGTTGTTCTAGGTTTTTGTGCTTAACAAAGTAAACGCTAGTTTAATTTCGCCTTTGTTGAGCCTCTCTAGGAAAAGTTTTTAACCGCCTATTCACCTCCTCTAGGCGGCATTTGTATCCTTTCAATGATGACTAGGTAAATCTTAACAAGTTCGTGGCGATAATAGCTCCGAGACCATGATAAGTCTGTAATTAGGACAAGTACTTAGTAAATAATCTTGTAACAATAGTAAGTAAAGAACAATGTAGGTCTATGATAGAAGTCATAGGTATTTCAACATTATGATAATTTTAGGATTAAGATAGTGAATACAATTTTGTTAGTAGTTTTGAGAGATCATGTGAGGATAGTTTACGATAGAATGGAAAGTTGGTAGTCTTTAGTAGTCCTAAAGGAAAGGTAAGTGGTTAGTCAAAACCAGAGTGAGACCACTTTGCTCAAAAGTATCCAATTGCAATTGAGAAATTTGGGTAAATATTGAGACAAAGAGTAGTTAAACTCTTAAGTGCTAAGTATCACGAGGTAAACCTATACTAGGAGGTGTCATATACTACACAGCTAAGCCTGAATTCTAGAGATATTATACTCAACTATTATATCTCGGGCTTAGAATGATGTGTGTTATATGTACCACATTTGGATTTCTTGGTTTTTCTTGGATCTTCTTGATTGACTAGATCTGTGCATGAAGTTTGACTTGGTGTGCAAATGCATGTTGCATCGTCAAGTTATTACTCGATGTTATAGACCTAGATAGAAAAGGGAATTCGTGTAAGGGAGTGACGAGTTCTGAAGATCAAGATGAAGATTTGCACAAAGAAGGAAGCTAAATATAAGGAGTACCAACACTATTTTGAAGGATGGATCAATCCCAACTCATTATGAGCTGGCAATAAGAAGGATTATTAATGCAGAAAAGGTGTGGAGCAACATTAAGGAATGAACTTAAGTTCACTTAAAATAGGTGATGTTGCTAAGAAGCTAATGAAGTAGTTGTACCAAGTTCATGGGAGTATCAAGAATCAATGCAAAGAAGAAGTCTTTTAATAAGGGTGGTATTCAAGCTCTGACAATTCAGAGAGAATGCCAATAGGAAGTCACAAAAACTCGTAGGGTAATCCATACACCCAGAAGGACCCACAACTGGTATCCGTAGTTGGTATCCTAGCGGTTTAGCTAATTAGGTCATCTTTGTGTAGTTTAAAGAGCATAAAACTTGGCCTAAGCTAAGAAGAACATAAAGAAGTATAGAATTTTAGCGAACGGCTTTCGAGACATTTTCGCGACATCGGATTTGCCGATTAAAAGTACTATCTAGAAGATTAAAAGTAAGACACGTAATGTTGGAAGATTCGTTTCGGAGATCCATAACTATGTGGGTGTACAGTATATTCTTTCATGAGACCTTGTATAGGTAAGATATAAGCTGGACAGAGACCAATATCTTAACTATTGGGTATTATACGTGTAGATTACAGACCATTAGGAAACCCCAAGGGGGAGAGTAAACAATAAACACTGAAGTGTTGTTGTCACATTTTCTGACTAAAGGTTGGAAAAGAAGTACTAAGTCATGATGAGATTAAGCCTTATTCTCATAAGGTTATAAGAAATCCTCTGTACAAGAGTACTCTCACGAGTATGTCCTGATGAAAGATCGAAGAAGATATAATAGATTAAAGCTAATGGACTAGTTTAAAAGGGAACCACTCGTAAGTTGTCCTTTAGTGTAAAGAGAGTATTCCAAAATAGACCGGTGTAGTGTAATAGGAAAACTGGATTGGAAAGGGACAAAATGTGTCCGCAATCAATTATAAATAGGACTGTAGGGGCATAAGCCCAAAGAGATATGGTAAAAGGAACTATAGGGTAAGTAAGAAAGGATAGTGGATACTGTCAAGTATGAAGAGGATTCCAGGAAAAAGATCTGGATATGGGATACCACAATTATTCCCAATTGTGATCACAATGGAATTTGAGAAATGGCGTGATCAAAACAAGTCAACTCCTCATTCCGAAACATAAGAGAGTACGAACTTCGGGGACGAAATTTATTTTAAGGGGGAGAGTCTGTAACACCCTAGCATTAGAGCTTAGAAATAAGCAGAACACAGGTGTGTGCATTGCATTCATGCATAGAAAATCCGGATAATTTTTGCGCTTTTAAATAAAACTTGTCAAATAGATTGAAGCTTCTCTTGACTTGGTGGAACTGGAGTAGATCATCAAGTTGGCTGCGATAGGTTTCAATATGACATTTGCTAAAACCTTATCTTTGGGTAATATAATTTGATATAAGGGTAGATCAAATGTAATAAAACTAAGTAACAACACATAATAGAGTACTTGATCTTATAGAGATCATTACATGGTATTTGCTGGCTCGTCGTTGATATCGAGCTTGTTGGGGAACCCACAGAGGAAGGTATGATGAGCACAGTAGTAAGATTCCCTTAGTTATGAAACCAAGGTTATCGAACCAGTAGGAGCAAGGAAACACCTCCAAGGTGTTGTTTCCAACTTGGAATCCTGCACAACACAACCACAGAACTTTGCCCCTAACTTACAGTGAGGTTGTCAATCTCACCGATTTTGCTGAAAACAAATGATTAAATGTATTGTGTGTAAGAAAGTAATAGCTTGCAGAAAGTAAACAGAAAACAGTAAACAATTTTAGATTGATGGTAAAAGAAAGGACCGGGGTCCATAGTTCACTAGTGGTGATTCTCCTTAAGATATATGACATGTTGGGTGAACAAATTACAGCGGGGCAATTGGCAAACATCGAGAAAGCATACATGCATATAAAATCATCTTGACTCCTATGAGATTTGATTGGGAATTACAACATTATACATATACCGTAATCCAACTGCATCTATGACTAATAATCCACCTTCAGGTTATCATCCGAACCCCCTCCAGTATTAAGTTGCATGCAACAGATAATTGCATTAAGCATTGCGTGTAAAGTAAACAATACGATTGTTCTATGAACAAAATATTGTTGTTTTCTCCCTAGTAGCAATAGCATATCTAGTACCTTAGAGATTTCTGTCACTTCCCAGATTACTAGAGGCATGAACCCACTATCGAGCATAAATACTCCCTCTTGGAGTTGCTAGCATCTACTCGGCCAAGATATCTACTAACAACGGAGAGCATGCAAGATCACAAATAACAAAGACATGATAGAATCAATAATCAATCTGGAATAGCATCTCAATATCCATCGGATCCCCGTAAACATAACATGTAAATTACAAATAGATGATCTTGATCATGAACGGAGCTCACAAGATCTAAACATGATAGCACAGAGGATAAGAACCAACCATCTAGCTACTACATGGACTCGTAGTCCAGGGATGAACTACTCACGCATCACACTGGAGGCTTGCATGGTGATGAAGAAGGCCTCCAGGGTGAATTCTCCCCTCTGGCAGAGTGCCGGGAAGAGCTTCAGATCCCTCCTGATCTAGGGATGGAGATGACAGCGGTACAGACTCTTTCGTGGAATTTTGATCGGGTACTTAGGGTTTCTGTATCGAAGGCATCTTATAGGCGAGGGGGTGCCCTAGGCGGCCACACCACCCCCTGGCATAGGCCAGGCCTGGCCGCGCGGCCAGGTGGTGTAGGAGGCCCCTGGCCCCTCTCCGTCTCGTATTCTGGCTCCGCGTCCCCCTCGGTGAAATATTGACTTTGGCTTTTGTCCCGTCCAATTCCGAGAATATTCATTTTCTGACTTTCCTGGAACCAAAAACAACAGAAAATAGGCAGCTGGCACTGTGGCATCTTGTTAATAGGTTAGTCCAAGAAAGTGTATAAAAACTACTCCAAAGTGTGGACAAAACATAAGAAAGTAGATATAAACCAAGCATGGAACATACAAAATTATAGATACGTTTGCGACGTATCAATATTCCATACCCCAACTCAAGGATGAATACTTAATATTCTAAAAGCTAAAATCAAGGTATTACCTACAACAAACCCTGAATACTAAGTTAAGTATATAACTTAAGTAAAAGAAACTCATAACTAAATCTTGAAACACTTGTTGCTATAGTTACTCTTATCATAGGTACTATGGTAGTACTTAAACATTAACTCTTATTACAAATAGAGTAGAAAAGGGAGTCAAATTAAGACCATCCCTCACATACCCTTAGAGTCATGTTAATAGATGATAATCCTATTTAACCAAGTCCTAGTGTCTATTCATCATCAATGTGTGTGATCAATTCTTAACCTAGCACTTATTGACTCATAGCCTTTGACCTATTATATTAACATTTCAAAGATTGTAAGTAAATTAATTAGAAGGAAGAATTAGCTATGGTGAAGTATGCCATCATCAATGTAATGAGATCCTTAGTGGTGATCAAACCATTTGATGTTGGAGGAGTTAACTCACTCAGGAGTTAACTAGAAGCAGTACCTAAACCCAAGATTTAAGCTAGTAATTGAGGAGCCATGAGAAAGCTAGTAGTATTTGTGTATCAAATAATAATCTTGTTAAGCCAAGTGGGTATAAACTTCAAGTAAGTTTCCTTAGCACTATAAGCCTTATAGAAAGGCTAGTACAAGTTTACTACTTAGTGGATAATAGATCTTGATTAGACAATTAGAAGCCTAAGCTTAGTTTGGTCAATTAATGGTGGTCATTATTCTCAAGTCACTTGAGAATAGATGACTAGGTGCTGAAGAAGAGTGGTGAGTATACCAAATTAGGTAAAGCCCTAGTAAGATGAATCATGTAGCTTGATCATGAGAAGTCAAGCTAGAGCATAATGAAGTATATAACATAAGTTGTAGGTGTAGTTGGAAGTATAATAGTTTAACCAAGGTAATACAAGAACAAACTTGTATTGTGGAGAGTAGTACCATACCTATTCTAGAGGATTGATATCACATGTGATATTGAGAGGATTGTAATCTTGCAAGCCTTATAAGTAGATGCAAGGTAAATAGGAAGGAGTTTATGGAATGAAGTTAGTACTAACTACCTTGATGCATTTAGTAAGGGTAGTTTATAAATGGAAGTTGTATATATATACTAAGAGAAGAAGGAAGGAGTAATGTTGAAGTGGCATGACCATGTCATCATATGTTGATGGATATGGTGGAGTCAGATGATTGACTTATTCAGGAATATGTGATTTTTGTGATTAAAAGAAGAGAGATTTATAGAGTATTTTTAGGAAAGGAGTTCCTTAATTAGAAGTCAATAGTTATGAAGTATGGAAGATATGAATTCTTGGTAAACACTCAACCTTAAATCTATAATCAAACTTAAGATCTATCTCATCTGTTTGATCAATCACTCTATTTCCCCAATGGCTTGCGGGAATACTTGTGTCAACACCCGGATTTTTAATCCTAGATGCCCGTTTTGCCATACCTCGCAATCCCAGGATTACCATTTTTGCGAGACATAACGGATTGGATATCATAGTACATCATCCATTACAAACCATACATAAGGTCTTAAACAAATAAGGATCTCATGATCCAGTCTTAATACAACAAGCAGCGGAAATAAAAGATAAGCGTAGCGGTGGGGTCCATCTTCAGGGGCACAGGCAATGCTGACGAAGGCAGATAGTCCTAGTTATCATAGCCATCCTGCTGGCCATCATCTTGGTAGTCTCCTTCATAGTCTGGCCATGAGAATAGCCAGGGACAAAAGCCATGAGTACCCTTTAAGTACTGGCAAACTACCACTAACAAGTAGTATAGTTCTAAGTTAAAGTGATAACTCTAAGTATAACTATAAAGTTAAGTTTGAAACCTAAGCTGAGTTCTGAAGCAAAGAAAGATAAAATAATGCTCTAGAATCACTTAAGTTGGGAAGCTATTGTCATAAACACAACCCTATTGTGGTCAAGTCAAGATTCATCATTCATGTCATAAGTTATTTTGGAAACATCTGACAACGAAATAGTATGGCCATTCCAACTATCCATAACCACGGATGCGGCTATTCGAATAGTTTGACACTCTGCAGAGGTGGTACACTTTCACCACAAGATTTGATACATCTGTCAGGGATAGCCCTGAATCATCATACTTAGTATGCAGATAATCAAACATAACCCTTCCTTTACACACCCTAGTATAAGCACCTCTCCTATGAGCATGGCCTCCCAACCATGACCATCTGTCATCTTGGGCACTGCATAGGTGGACAACCTTGAGAGGTATCCTCAGCTCAAACCTCTCCCGTGAGGGAACTAATACTAATGCATATAAACTTCTGGCTAAGCCTTACCCAATTCAGGTAGTGTGGTTGTACGGTAAATTTGGAATGGTATCACATCCGAATCCAACCATCAGTTTTATAAAAAGGGCTAAGTCTCATGCCTCAACATTTTCACCATCATAAACCATTTGTGTTTCTCAACACATGTCAAAACATCTCAATAGAATGACTCATCATTCCAAGGTTTTCATAATTCATTTTCACCAAGTGTTCCCATCTAAAGTGACTCAAGTTTTTATCTACTCTAAACTACTAAGTTAAGAGTGTTCACTAAGGTGGAAATGATGGGATCAATCTCATGCCATAGAATGGCATCTAAAGTTTATCTAAATAGGCCAAGTTTTATACTCTTTATTCTACCTTCAAAACAAGTAAAGAACTTGGGGTAAAGTAAAGGAAGTAAAGCTTGGAAAGTAATACTTGGGGTAGTAATAGTCAAAGTGGTGTGACCAAAGCATGCCTAATGCATCTTGCTTATTTTCTCTAGCTTAATTCTAGCTTGCTGATAATAGCTTTCCTTGGTTGGTGTAGTGGTTGAAATTGTCTTCCTCCTCTTGGTAGAAATCCTCCTCCTCGTAAGCTTGGTCGGTACTATCGTCTATAAATACATACGGAGTACACAATCACTAAATAATACTTAACTAGTCTAATTAGCACTCTAAGGCACACATTTGATGATCTAGTATCATCACAAGCATCACAAGGTTTTATTAACTAGTTTCATTCCTTTTATTTAAGAAAAGTAATTTCTACTCATTGAAAATTAACTAAGATTTAATATTCACCACTTTAAATATGGTATCATGTGGACACATGTCATCACCACATATTCTAACATGTGGGAATGTGATTTAAAGGTTGGATCATAATTACTTTGGTTTAAGTTCATTATTTAATGATTTAAAGTGACTAGAAATGCCTATATAGCATTATTTTGGTACTAGTCCAAAGTCACTGCATGTAAACCCTAATATTTTTACATATTCAGATAGGTATGGTTAAATGTGATTTTTGAGAGTTGGAATCAACTCAAAAGCTATTTTGTTTGATTTTATAAAAATGTTGCAAGGTGCAAATGCTTCTGTTTTGTTATTTTTACTAGGAGAGATCTCTAACTCTAATTGAATTAAATCCAACGGGCTTGGGTAGATCTTTTCAGTAGCTTTCTAACAAAATTTGAATCACTCCATTTGGATTTGTAAATCTCTCTGAATTGATTTTCAAACTAAGGGATATAACTAGGTTCAAACTAAAATAGAAAAATCCTAATTTGAATTAACTTGGTCGCGTGGGAACGCTAACGGGCTAGCCCAGTGACACTCCGCGGCGCGGGGCTCAGCTGACAGGGGGTCCACTGATACATTGCAAATGTATCTATAATTTTTGATGTTCCATGCTTGGTTTTATCCACTTTCTTGTGTTTTGTTCCAACTTTGGAGTACTTTTCATATGATTTCTTGGACTAACCTATTAACAAGAGCCATAGTGCCAGCTGCCTGTTTTCTGCTGTTTTTGGTTCTAGGAAAGTCAGAAAATGAATATTCTCGGAATTGGACGGGACAAAAGCCAAAGTGCCTATTTTTCCAGAAGGGATCAAGTGCCAGAATACGAGATGGAGAAGGACCAGGGGGCCACCACACCAGCCTGGCCCGCGCTAGGGGGTGGTGAGGCCAGCCCTGGCACCCCCTCGGCCTCTCCTTCCGCCTATAAGTTGCCCTTGGGACGAAAACCCTAAGTACCCGATCAAAAATCCATGAAATAGTCTGTAGCCACCGACATCTCCATCCCTAGATCGAGAGGGATCTGAAGCTCTTCCCGGCACCCTGCCGGAGAGGGGAATTCACCCTGGAGGCCTTCTTCATCACCATGCAAGCCTCTGGTGTGATGCGTGAGTAGTTCATCCTTGGACTACCGATCCATGTAGTAGCTAGATGGCTAGTTTCTCCTCCTTTGTGCTTTCATGTTTAGATCTTGTGAGCTCCGTTCATGATCAAGATCATCTATTTGTAATTCATACATGTTGTGTTTGCGGGGATCCGATGGATATTGAGATGCTATTTCAGATTGATTATTGATTCTATCATGTCTTTGTTATTTGAGATCTTGCATGCTTTCTGTTGTTACTAGCTATCTTGGCCAAGTAGATGCTAGCAACTCCAAGAGTTAGTATTTATGCTCGATAGTGGGTTCATGCCTCTGGTAATCTGGGGAAGTGACAGAAATCTCTAAGGTACTAGATGTGCTATTGCTACTAGGGAGAAAACAACAATCCTTTGTTCATAGAACAATCGTATTGTTTACTTTACACGCAGTTCGTAAAGCAATAATCTGTTGCTTGCAACTTAATACTGGAGGGGGTCCGGATGATAACCTGAAGGTGGATTATTAGTCATAGATGCAGTTGGATGGCAGTCTATGTATTATGTTGTAATGCCCAATCAAGTCTCAGAGGAGTCAAGATGATTAGTATATGCATGTATTGCTTTCTCGGTGTTTGTCAATTGCCCTGCTGTAATTTGTTCACCCAGCATGTTATCTATCTAAGGAGAGCCACCTCTAGTGAACTATGGATCTCGGTCCTTTTACTTTACATACAATCTACAATCTTTTACTGCTTTGTGTTTACTTTCTTCAAACTTTTACTTCTTTCCATTCGATACGTTTAATCCTTTGTTTGCCGCAAAACACGGTGAGATTGATAACCTCATCGCAAGTTGGGGACAAAGTTATGTGGTTGTGTTGTGCAGGTCTCCACGTTGCTACTAGCACCGGTAGTGCGCCCTGCCAAAGCTCAGCTAGTAACACCTTTGGGGTGTTTCCTTGCTGCTACTGGTTCGATTAAACCTTGGTTTCATAACTGAGGGAAAACTTGCTGCTATATTCATCGTACCTTCCTCTTGGGGTTCCCAACAAGCTCTACGTCGAAAGTCGAGCGCATCATCCACCGGTCAGAGGCTCATAACACGCGAAGCGGTATGGGGCGATATGGGTCGTTGGATTAGAACGGGGATCAACGGCTGGGGATCGTCGTCGACGACGGACCTGTCGTCGGCGAACTCTAACCCTAGCGGCTCAGTGGGGGTGCTCAGGGGGCGTACCAGGGCTCCAGCAACGACGGCGAGGCGGGCAAACGGACTGGTGGTCGACGGCGAGCTCAGGGACGGTCGAGGCAGCTCTGGGGGTGGTCAGAATCAGCGGTGCCCTTCTCCTCTAGAGGCGGCCTGCGCCGGTGTAATTTCGGTGAACGGCTGCTCGCCTTGCTCCGGGGAGAAGTTGGGAAGGTCCA
The DNA here is from genome assembly GCA_916181665.1 of Avena sativa. NCBI lineage: Eukaryota > Viridiplantae > Streptophyta > Magnoliopsida > Poales > Poaceae > Avena > Avena sativa. Next base: position 225,728,735 of record OV702291.1, read on the forward strand.
GTGAGGTGAGGGGAGGTGAGTGGTGTGTAGAGAATGGCTGGGGGTGGCCTCTATTTATAGGACGACGACGCGACCGAGAGGGATGGGCAGGCGACTCCGGCGAGGACTGCACAGCATCCTAGCAGCGTGGCTCGAGGTAAGGGACGGTGGCTGGTCTCCTGGCGGTGCTCTACGGAGTAAATGCGGGCCTAGGGGCGGTGGTATGCGGTCGGGCGATGCGTGCTCTCTGAGCGACAGAGGCGGCGGTCTCAACGGCGAGCGGTGGCTGTGGTGTGTTGGGCGGCGAACGGGCATGTCTGGCGTGCTCCTGGGGTCGTGGCGGAGAGGTGGACGCGGTATGCGGTCGAGGGGCGGTGCGTGCGCGCGTGTCGAGCGCGACGCTCTGGCGCGTGCTCGGCATGGCGCAGACGCACTGGGCGCGGTGGTTCCTCGGTGGTCCACGCTCTGGCTTGGATCCGGGAGGGGATAGAGAGTGGCGGTGAGGTGCGAGCTAGCTACTAGACATGGTGAGAGGGGGAGAGGTGGTCTGCTGCGGCAATGGCATGGTCGGCCGGCCAGCATGTGCTCGGCATGGCATGGCATTGCCACTAGGGAGTAGGGGATGGGGTGATAATGGCATGGTTAGATCACTTGGGGACAGAGGGAGTGTTTTGAGGACAAATGGGTGCAAAACCCTGTACAAAACAGTGAGCTAATTACTAGGTGTAAACTCGGTCTGCCATGTGTTTGTGGAAATGGCCGCAAGAACTTTATTTTTGAATTTTGAAAAGATTTTTGGTGGGTGTGCTAGGCATAAGCTTGAGACTCTGTGGGTGCTTGGGTTTTGAAAATTGAGCTTGTTTGAGTGGTTTTTGAAATAGTGGGATCTTCCCATATGATATAGATTCAATTTTCAAATGTCAATTAAAATTAGTATTTGAATGTTTTTGGCAGATCACAAAGTGGGCCTTGGTACATCATTATGTGTACTAGCAAGGGGTGCAAAGATCCACATTTGTTTCTGATAGGTTTTGAGTACTAGGAATAACCAAAGTAGGCATGTTGATTAAAATGGCACAAATGACCATTCGCTTCTTTTATTCATTTTGATTTGTTTTTCTTTGGGATTTGTTTGGGAATGATCTAGATGATGTTTATTTCACCTAAGAATCATTTTACAAGCAATGGATCACTTAATCATGGCAATTCAAATCAACTCCTATTTAAATGCACACACATATAAATGCTTTAATAATATTAATTGGAAAAGTTTTTGTTAACCCTAATTTTGATGATTTGGATCTTAATAACCTTGGAAATGTGAAAACAAAACAGAAAAATAAAAAAAGCAAACAGAAAGAAAAAAGAACATGGTCTAAGCAGCAGGCCGACCCAGAGTTTCCCTATGCCTATCTGCTACTCACACATAGTACTCAGCAGCCCACACGGCCCAACATCAGCCCACCAGAAGCCTGTATCCCTTTAGCCTCTAACCGTCGTCGTCTTCCTCGCCTACTAGAAGCAGCTCGCTAGCCGGAGCTTCACTGTCGATCCTTCGCCGCGCTGTGATGCGTGCCGCCGCTTCTGGAGGAGGGGATAAGAACGCCCGTGTTCTCCTCTATCAACTCATACCCGTAACTCTCGCTCTTGTTCTCTCAATCTCTCTCGCGCATAGGACACCGAAACCCTAGCCACAACCACCGGTGCACGCCAGCATGTGGAGTTCGCCCTAGAGGTCGTGGAGTGGTCGAGAAGAAGCGCCATCGCGCGTAGATCATCTGAGAAGAACACAATGCTAAGGGGAGCTCAGAGCTGATCGAATTTTGTTGTTCCCTTCCGTCGTGGTTCATCGGAAATTCCGTCGGATAGCACTCCTCCGACCGCGCCTGTCCTCACCGGCACCCCCGCTACAATCTAGGTGAGCTATCTGTGCTCAGGCATCACTCAATCCTCCTCTTACTCTAGGTTTCTCTACCGCCGTGCACATGTCACCGCCACCGCCATTCACCGTTGCAACGGCTACTCCAGTGACCATTTGCTAGCGGCGCCGCCACCCTTAGGTCCGCCATCAGCTCCTCGTTCCAACGCAACCCTCCGAAGTCGTGCGCATGCACCCAATCGGCCGATCGATCTTCGATCTGAGAGGATCAACTCGTGCTGACGTAATGATGGCGTCGAGCCCACGTCATACCTGCCCTGCCAGTCGCATTTGACTTGGTTTTTGCCCATGTGGCAAGTGACGTGGCCCCGGGCCCGCTTGTCATTGAAACTAGGTAGAAATAGGGTTAGTAACAAAAGTCGTTTGACTGGTCTTCGCTAACGTGGCGTGCGAACGTGTCTCTGACCCCACTTGTCTGTGTCTGTGGCTAGGTAGTTGTTCGGTATAAAAATGCATTGCCTGTTTAATAAATAGCAATTCAATATAAGTTTAAATATAAATATAATTTCCAGAAATTTAATAAAAGGATTAAATCTTGTTAATTCTATATCTTTTGTTTTATAATTCAGAAAAATGTATATAATATATCAAAATGCTTAGAAAAATAAAATCTATAATCTAAATTTATTAACAAACATTATTATGTTAACTATTTAAATAATAATTATTAATAAAGATTTTATAAGTAATAAAACTTTGAAAATTCCTATTTTAATATTGGTAAATAAGGAAAATATAAATAATATACTAAAATTCTTGGAAAAATAAGAACTAAAATGTAAAACTATAAACTTAAAATATTATATCACTTAACTAGGTATTTATTATTTATTAAGTATTTATAAAGTGATAAAACTTATAAAAATCATATCTTATTATTTAAAAATCACAAAATACTTATAATATACCAAAATGATCACAAAAATAAATTCTACACATCAAAAATGTCAACTCTCACTTTTGAAGTAAAATAAAAGGTAAAGGTCTAATACATCTTGTTTAAACCCTTTTCTTTTATTTTAATTCTTTGAAAATATATAAACCATTACTATTGCCTTTGGCATTATTTGTTTAAAGTCTAAAAATGCAATAACAAGTTCAATTAATGTTTGATGAATTAAAATTAAGTGTACTGTAATTTTGTCCATTATAAAATCATCAAAGTAGTATATTGCTTTAAAAAATATATTATGCATCTATAAAATCATCAAGAGATTAATTACCAATTCTTTTACAAATTGGGAAAACTACTCAATGGTTTAAACCAAGTTTTTAAATAGTTTAAGTAATGCCCTATTTATGCTTATAAAATATGAGCATTAATAATAAAGTAATTCTATTCACTTATAACTTTAATAAAACACCATCTCATTCTAGAAATGATACTTAAATTCTACCTTTAAGGAATGTTAAGCAATAAACCATCTATAATGTGATGCCTCATCCAAAACATGTAAATATCCATTACTTTGTTGTGATTGTTTCTCTTTTAATAATCTTAGCTAATAAGAGAACCTTAAAGTGTTAAGCCTTAAGTTTAAATACTTTTTACTTTGTAAAGTAATATTTTCTTCGAAAGGTATTCTTTCAAGAAACAATAAAAGTGATCCTTGAACACTTCTTTAAAGGCTCTAATTGATTCCTAATCTTGATTAAGAAATCTTTTAGATACCATGATCTATTTAAGTGCTTTAGTATTACATACTACTTATTGTATTTATATGTTGTCTCACTCACTCACAAGCCTTAACAAGAAGCACATGTGTAAAACTCGTATAAAAGGGTAACACATTCCAAAGAATGCATCACAAACTCCAAACCCTAGATCCGATACGATTATTCCGGGGATTCGCGTTTATCCAATTGCATCACATTACTTATGCATCATTGCATCTTGCTTCTTTAAACATTAGTCCTTACCAGACCAATGATGTTGTTTACATAATTTGGATCTTCTAGTGTTTGAAGACCGTGAGTGCATAATCTTGCAATCACAAAAGGCAAGTTCACAACTTGCTCATGTCCTTTGATTATGTTCTATCAAATGCTTGTAACTCAACTATTGTCATCACCTGTATTTCAAAAGAGTCAGAAAACACTATTTTCATAATAATTTGATTATGGATTATTTACCAAATGGTAATAATCTATTGATACAGTTCCAGTGGTAAAGGAACATAATATCTAGGACTTAACAACCAATATCGTCAGTGATTCTAGCGCCGTATATTACGCGTTAACCATGAGATTTGGAATGGGACGGAGAAATCAGCTGTATCTTCTTCCTTTCATATGTAGGCAAGATGACCTTATCGTGACGCTATGATTCCTTGTGTGGATCCAGCATATGGGTGGGCACCCTTAGGCCCCACAATTTTGGTGTCTAGATTATCTGTGAGTGGCTGCCGGAGGTATAGTCGGACCTTTATGGAGCTTGCCAGGGGCATAACCGGCTCATAGAGTCTTCGGGAACTCATCAGGGTTGTAGCTTGCCCGAAATGGGGCTTAACGGAGGTGTAGTCAGCCCCGAAGGATCGTGCAGACATATGGGATCGCGGAGAGGGCAATGATTGGCTTGGATCACCTACTGAGCCCCATATTAAGGAATTGTGGACGGGAAAGATCGCCCGGTTGTGCAATAAGTAGTTGATCTCTTATGGGTAAGTAACGCACCTCTGCAGAGTGTAAGAACTGTGACATGTTACTCCCTGTTCTGGGAAGGAGCTACGAACGCGGCAGGAAAGGAACCCTATGAAGGTTCTGGTCAACCTGTGAAGGCTGTCGAACATAGTTTTCAGAATAAAAGTAATCTTTGAAGAAATGTTTACGAAAACCTGCATTGCCTACGACCTTTGGTCTATGGATGTAGAGATAGTGCATCATACACTTCTTTTTAGTGAACTTGCTGAGTACGTTCGTACTCAACCGTACCTTCTTAACCCTTGCTAGGTTCTAAGTCATTGAAGACGACGTCAACATCAATTTCTGCTCAAGAAACCACCATCAGCAGCTCAAGTTCTTCAATAAAGTCTATGAAGTCAAAATATACATCAGCTGAAGTGAAGACAAAGTCTCTGTTTAGATAGGAGTAGATACTCTAGCCATAAAACCTACTTCTATAGAGCATTGCATTAGTAGCAATTGCAAGCCAAATAGTTTAGGTGTTAGTCTTATTAGCCAGATAGTTCTGAATTATTATTTCTGGTTCTTCTTTGTAAGAAGTTCTTTCTCTCTCTTTAGCCTAGAGTGTTCTCTGGATCTTTTGTAAAGAGTCGAGTTGTAATCTATAGTCATGTCTTGGACCTGCTGTATTTCTGTTGTACCACTCTGAGAGATGTAATACTAGTGAACGGTGTTTCATTGGTGTTATGTCAACGACTATAGTGTACTACATCATGCAGTGGTATGCTGGGTCACCGCATATCGGGTCTGACGCCTCACCCACCCAAAGCGACGTCGCCGTGCTGCTGTCCGATATCTATAGCACACCTCTACCACAAAGTTATAGGTTCTGGACAGGGCCGCCACGCCCGAGCCAGACTGCCACCCACGGTGGCCGCTGCACCAGGAAGCCCCGCGAAGCCGCGGCCCACCGAGCCCATCTAGGTCCAGATTGGGCCCTGGCAACATCCGCCGATACACACAGTACCGAGGCCACCGCTGCCCACCCACCGCGCCGATGCCGATCGCTTCCGCAGCACGCAGCCCGCCTTACCCCACGCCACCGAGCCGATGGACGTGTCGGGGAAGACGACGCCAGGGCGAGGAGACGTAGCGCGTCCACCGCGGGATCCTCCCATCCACCTTTGACGATGGGGGCCGCAGTTGCCGCTGGCTTGGGGTGAGGACGCGGTGAGGTGGGGGCCGGCGGCGCCGACGGGAAAGCTCCCCCGAGCCACCCCCGAGCCACCCGAGTGGGACGACCCGAGGGACGGAACCTTGAACTTTTCTTTTTTCTCTTTCTTACGTGTTAGCATGAGGAAGTTTGAGACTAGAAAAAAGAGAAGGACACCGACAGTGGTGGACCGTAGCAACGCGCGGACATTCAACTAGTAATTCATAATAATCATCACGTGGTTCTCGATAAAGATTATACTCTCAACCGGTCACTTATATGCTTACCCCCCTTAATATTGCTTCTTGGTCTCTAGTCATTCTCTAATTTATCTTGTGTACATGAGAATTGCTATTTTCGGTGATAACAAAATTTGTGTTTAAAATGGTTCCTCAACACTAGTAAATCCACGCCCATAAAAAGCAATAATAAATCTATATGTTTGTGCGCAAGTGCATGTTATCTGAAGAAATTTCAAAAAATGGCTTTGAGTCTACATGAAATTCAACGCCGACCAATATTAGGGGGGATCAAATTGTTCGCATGCTTCAACATGTTTGATTTAATACTACATGCAAACCTTTTTAAAAAAATGCATACCTTTATACTAATTTTCTTTTACTTTAACAATATTCAAGGCAAGAAAACATGTAATAAGAAACAATAAGAAGGTGCATCGGCGTCAAGACACGTGGATTGTATTTCTCTCTCAGTTATGTTAGTCGACTGAACTTTCATGCACAACCAATAGTTGTATTTTTTTTATAGCAATCACATATTTCATTAATTAAAAATTAAATTACAAGAAGCAACACATGTGGAAACTAAAAGAGAAACCGGGATAAAGGGATTATCCTGAAAACCGTAAGAGATCGAGAAATACAAATTGATTCTTATGGTTTCATGCAACCACCGAAGCTAGCGGCCGCGGCCCAAAGTTGCATTAGATGTGTAGGACTGTCCTACCGAAATAAGTATTGCACCGAAGAGAAAAACTCGAAATCCTTAACCATATTAAATAGATTCTATGGATATAATACTCCATCAAGGAGATGTTGTCAAATCCACCCACAACACATATACGTACACTTTATGCGAGCGTCGTCAAATACGTCACATGGTAAAACTTCTTCCAATGTACTGCTCACTTACAAGCCAATCTTACAAGAAAGAGGGTATAGTACGTGCCGCCTTATACATGGAATATACCGTATAAATTTGTAATCAATTGCGACCTTATACATAGTTTATCTGGATGTCTCGTTCAATCAAGGCATTGTTTTTGTTTCGATCCCGTTGATGACCAACTCCTTTCATCAGTAAACAAGGGCCAGGAATAAATATTGTTGGATGTCCAAATCATACCCATAAAGTCAACGAATTTTAGGGTGGCACATACTAGTACTTGGAAGGAAGTGGCGTGATCCTATGCCATAGACAGGTGGCAATTGCAAAGTTGACAAAGTGTAGGCCGTGGGGCCTATGTGCAAAACTCGAAAAGCAACGGGTAATCACAGAAAAGGCGTCGAAGAAAGGGGATAGAAAAGGAGCGGAGAGAGCGACGGGCGCATGGGGCGCGCACTGAGACGAGACGACCGAGGGAATCCAAAACCAAACCAGACTCGAAAACTCAAACGCTACCGAACAAAAAGGCCCCGCATTCTCACCCAAATTCCAGCAAATCTGAACGAACGGGTCACGCAAAATATAAATCAAACAAGACAAGCGCGGCGGCAGGGGCAGAGTGCCTGACCACCTCGCCCTCGCCGCCTCCTCCTCCTCTTCCTCCTCTTCCTGTCGCGGGCGGCCTGCTTCACGCCGCCTCCACGTCGTCTTAGACCCTCCCCAGCCCCCGCCCTTCCCGTCCCGAGGCGCCTGATTCCCCGCCTCCCCGCGTGCACGGAGAACCCTAGAGCCTGTCGCGGCCTTCCCTCCTCTGCTGCCCCTTCCACCGCCAGATACCGAGGTAACCGCCGCTGCCCCCCCCCCCCCCTCCCCCCCCCCGGCCGCCGCCGAGCTTTTCGGTTGTGCGTTCGTTTGTCTAGTGGGTTTTTGATTTTCGCTCATTCGTGTGCGGTGATGTCGAGTTGCCGCCTTATAGTAGTACAGTATAATTTTTGGTATCCCTGTTAAATTTGGTGCGTCGAGTTGTTTGCGCGCGTCACAAGTTGTTGTTCTCTTCTCAAGGCCTCAAACTAAGATGGTGATGCGTTTGGTTCGTGCCGGCGTAGCTTACTGAGCATATTCCACAATTTAGCATGCCCTTATTTAAATGAAGTTTGGGGGGGTCCCTTCGGGGAACATCCGATAAAAAACCCTGCAAAGTTTGGGGGAGGAAAGCAGCAGAGTGGTCACCTTGATTTTACTCTGTGCCCATGATTGATCCAAGCTGTAGACTCTACTTGTTCTAACGCAGTTGCTTCTGTCAGTCCATTACATACAGCAGTAATTGCACCCCATTCGTGGTCTCTGATGTGTAAACGTGTACATCAGTTCTTGGTGCTCTGCAGCTGCTACTGTCTGTCATGAACCTTTGTTCTGACCAATTCTGGAACAGGGATGGAGCGGAATGGAGAGAGCCATCTCAAAGAGCCGCTTCTCGACGCGGCGAACGGTGCCTCCTCCCCTGCCGCCAGGGTGTCCCCGCGGAAGGAGAGGACGACGAGGAAGGCCATGTTCAATGTTCGGGGCATGTCCTGCGCATCCTGTGCCGTGTCGATCGAGACCGTGGTGGCGGGATTGAAGGGGGTTGAGAGCGTCCAGGTCTCGGTCCTTCAGGGCCAGGCTGTTGTTCAGTATACACCGGAGGAGACCGATGTAAGATTTCCTTGAGCTCATGGTCTTGCTATTGTTGCTGCATTTTCAATATGTTCTTGTTGCTGCATTTTCAATTCGAATGAAAAGATTTGCATTGTGTCCTGTTGCTAATCCAAGTTATCAACCGAACCATGTACATGCTCACATGTATTTGGTATAAACTACATTTTTGTTTTGTTTCAGATGAGTTTGTTCGGCAAATCCTGATTTAGCTGCCCTGCCAAGCCAAATTTATATCATCTTTTCCTTGATATTCGTATTTAATGTCTATACCTGATTACTGCAAACTATTTAACTACTTTTTAGTTGGTGTGGGCCAATATCTTGACAGCGACTGTTCAATCATCGGACAGTTGGATATTGTCAGATAGTTGTGTTCAGAAATGAAATGCTGAGGAACTATTTGTTCTCCGCGACGAGTATTACATCATCTAGTTTTCTTAGTCTTGGTCAAAATGAACTGCTAAGGAACCATATGACCTTTTATTTTTACTACTGTAATTTTGTTACTACAATTTGATTTGGAGTAATAAATTTGTATTTATGAACATGTACTTTCAGTTAACTAATTTGTGTAAAATAATTCTGCACGAAGTAGTGAAGAAAATATCGCACCTTAGGTATTATTTCCTATATTTTCTCAGTTAAGATTCTTATTCTCCAGGCAAGAACCATAAAAGAAGCTATTGAGGGCATCAATTTTGAGGTCGATGAACTCCAAGAACAAGAAATTGCTGTATGCAGACTCCGGATAAAAGGAATGGCATGTACGAGCTGTTCTGAATCTATTGAACGGGCACTTCTGATGGTACCTGGAGTGAAAAAAGCTGCAGTAGGGCTTGCCTTGGAGGAAGCCAAGGTGCACTTTGATCCAAATATTACTAGTCGTGATCTACTAATCGAGGCTATTGAGGATGCTGGGTTTGGGGCTGATCTCATTAGTTATGGGGATGATGTGAACAAAATGCATCTAAAACTCGAGGGTGTAAATTCTCCAGAAGACACCAAACTCATTCAGTCGGTCCTGGAAACTGTGGAGGGGGTGAATAATGTTGAATGGGATACAGTGGGTCAAACAATTAAAATTGCATATGATCCTGATGTCACTGGTCCGCGACTACTTATTCAGCGCATTCAGGATGCTGCACAACCCCCGAAATGTTTTAATGCCAGCTTGTATTCACCACCAAAGCAAAGGGAAGTAGAACGCCACCATGAAATAATAAGTTACAGGAACCAATTTCTCTGGAGTTGCCTCTTCTCGGTTCCTGTGTTCATGTTCGCGATGGTCCTGCCGATGCTTCCTCCTTTTGGAGATTGGCTGCTCTATAAAATCTACAACAACATGACGCTAGGTATGCTACTGCGGTGGTTGCTATGTTCTCCAGTTCAGTTCATTATTGGTTGGAGGTACAGTCTTAACCTGGCAACAACTTCTTGATGTGCTATTTCTATCTTCTGTCTGAAACATTAAGCTTTTTTGTTTAAATTAAAAAATGTTACTACCTCCGTTCCATAATGTAAGCCTTTGTAGCAGTTCAATTTACTGCTAGAAAGGCTTTACATTATGGAATGGAGGTAGTATAATGTAAGAGTATCATGTTGTTTGCGAATGATAGATATAGTGCAAAGGGTGTCGAGCAATATTGCTTTACAGTTCCTTCACTGTACCTTTATGTAGCATGTATCTTATGTATTTCATTTTGTATCGTTTTACATGTCAGATTTTACATTGGAGCTTATCATGCACTGAAACGAGGATACTCTAACATGGATGTGCTGGTCGCTTTGGGAACAAATGCTGCATACTTCTACTCTATGTATATAATTTTGAAGGCACTTACATCAAACTCGTTTGAAGGACAAGATCTTTTTGAAACTAGTTCTATGTTGGTATCTTTTATATTGCTGGGAAAATACCTTGAGGTGGTGGCAAAGGGGAAGACATCAGATGCTTTGTCAAAGTTGACAGAACTTGCACCTGAAACAGCTGTACTTCTCACTTTGGACAAGGATGGAAGTGTCATCTCAGAAATGGAGATCAGCACCCAGTTACTTCAAAGAAACGATTTCATTAAGATTCTCCCTGGTGAAAAGGTTCCTGTTGATGGTGTCGTCATCAAAGGTCAAAGCCATGTTAATGAAAGCATGATAACTGGGGAAGCAAGGCCCATTGCAAAGAAACCAGGAGACAAGGTTGTTACATTTAGATTCTGATGATTGTCTTAAATTTATTTTGTTTATCATCTACTGCTCTCATTATTTAAGAGAATCATCCAGTGCTCTGACACTTCTGGCCCTTTTTAAAGGTTATTGGTGGTACTGTAAACGATAATGGTTTCATAATTGTTAAGGCCACTCATGTTGGATCAGAAACGGCTCTGTCGCAGATTGTACAGCTAGTTGAAGCAGCTCAACTTGCAAGAGCTCCAGTGCAGAGGTTGGCAGACAAAATTTCACGTTTTTTTGTTCCAACTGTAAGTATCTGTTACTTTCTCATTCAAAATTTCCTCCTGCTATGTTATCTCTGCACCAGCATTTGCATAGTCATAACCTTGTCAGATCCTACCTACCCAAGTGGTTCATAATTGGTCACAGTAGTAGTTTCTCGGTATTAGTCGCTGCATACATGATAAACATGACTAGTCAGCGCAGACATGGCCAGCATTCAGGATTCAGCTGAAAACTCTGTATATGCTACCCGGCTACCCTAGCTTCTACTATATACTTCTGTTTGGTGAACTTGTCAAGATCAAATTTATTTATTTGATTTGGTAAAATTGCTAGTTTAACACTGGTCCTTCCTGATCTGATTAGTTTTCCAGCAGTAAATGATAGGTTCGTTACGGAAATCATACCCTGCTTGATACTAGCAAATATTCCAGTGTGCTCTTGCTGTCAGGGTATCTCTTTCAACAAAATCCCTTTTCCACCTCACATTATGTCTTCTCGTTTCAAGGTTGTGGTGGCTGCGTTTCTCACATGGCTTGGCTGGTTCATACCCGGGCAACTTCACCTCTACCCTCAGCAATGGATTCCGGAGGCAATGGATAGTTTTGAGCTTGCTCTGCAGTTTGGAATATCTGTTCTAGTCGTTGCCTGCCCATGCGCTCTGGGATTAGCTACGCCAACTGCTGTTATGGTTGCCACCGGAAAAGGTGCTTCTCTAGGTGTTCTTATTAAAGGTGGCAATGCACTTGAGAAAGCTCACAAGGTACTCTTGAGATTTTTCGTGTGCTAGTCTGTGTGTGCACCTGCGCATTCCCTTGTGAGGCAGAGTTACAGACTCTGGTGTAAGGAGTATTTATTTTCCAGATCAATACTAATGTGGTAGATTTGCATACTGAACTACACTTTTGAATCTCCGTTTGCAGATTAAGACTATCATTTTCGATAAAACTGGAACCCTGACTATCGGCAAACCTTCTGTTGTTCAAACAAAGATCTTTTCCAAGATACCACTTCTAGAATTGTGTGATTTAACTGCCAGTGCCGAGGTTTGTTTGTTAGCCACTTATGTCTTCCCACATTTACGCTCTAAGGCATTATGGTAGTTATCATTATTTTATTGGTACAAACTTTTTTCTCTTTTTTTGAGGGGCGGGTGGGGGGTCTGACTCTAATTTCTTTTCTAACGTTAACAAAAAAAACATTGCAACTTCATCAGGCAAACAGTGAGCATCCTCTATCAAAAGCTATTGTTCAATACACAAAGAAGCTCAGAGAACAATATGGATCTGACAGTGATCACATGCTGGATTCCAAAGATTTTGAGGTGCATCCTGGGGCAGGAGTCAGTGCAAACGTTGAAGGCAAGCTGGTTTTGGTTGGGAACAAAAGGCTTATGCAAGAATTTGAAGCTCCGATGAACTCTGAAGTGGAGGAATACATGTCTGAAATGGAAGGCCTTGCCAGAAGCTGCGTGCTAGTTGCTATTGATAGGATTATCTGCGGAGCTCTTGCCGTATCTGATCCTTTGAAGCCTGAGGCAGGCCGTGTCATTTCATATCTTAGCTCAATGGGCATCACGAGTATCATGGTGACGGGCGACAATTTGGCTACAGCTAAATCCATAGCAAAGGAAGTTGGGATCAACACTGTATTTGCTGAGATCGATCCAGTTGGAAAAGCTGAGAAGATCAAGGACTTGCAGGTACACTCTTCTCTCTTTTCTGCAGGGATTAGGCTTGACGTTACTGTTTGTATTCCTGCTGACACCATTTCTGCAGACACAAGGATTCACCGTGGCGATGGTTGGTGACGGCGTAAACGACTCACCAGCCCTGGCTGCAGCGGACGTAGGTATGGCCATTGGTGCCGGCACGGACGTTGCCATTGAGGCCGCCGATGTCGTCCTGATGAAGAGCAGCCTGGAGGATGTGATCACAGCCATCGACCTCTCGCGGAAGACCCTTGCGAAGATCCGGCTCAACTACGTATGGGCCCTGGGCTACAACGTCCTGGGCATGCCGATCGCTGCCGGCGTCCTATTCCCGTTCACGGGCATCCGGCTTCCCCCCTGGCTCGCAGGGGCCTGCATGGCGGCCTCGTCGGTGAGTGTCGTCTGCTCGTCGCTGCTTCTCCAGCTCTACAAGAAGCCATTGCATGTCGAGGACACGCCAAGGCCAGCAGGACCCAGTGACGGCGTCTCGAATCTGGTTTGAAGATGGCCGGTTGGTTTCCCGTCCTGTTGTTGTCGAAGCTACTAAGGTGCAGGTGTTGCTGTTATGCACCTTGCATATGGACTGACGCTGATTGCAAACTCCCTGTTTGGTGTGGCCCTCCTGATTGATTCGTGTGCATATATAGTTTACCGGGACAATTCTTCCCTCTTGCGTGGAATGGTAATTTTCTGATTGATCTCTTAATAATAATTCGGGAGGTCCAAGTGTTTCACGGATGAATACCGTTGAAATGAAACTTTAAGGTGACATGTGATTTTTAATCTGGTTCAAATAGCAGCAGAAATCGACTTAAACATGCGTCAGAGATTGATAACGCCCTGTGTTACCCGGAGGCTTTGCATCAGGTCCTGCGTCCGAATGGCGACGGCTGTGATACAAGGGAAGATGTACGGTAACCTGGGAAAGGGTCTGCAGGCCTGAAGTGGGGAACCACAGTCGCCGCTCATGTGTACAACCAACCTTACGGCATGACGACCTTGTGTGCAACCAACAACACAACACCTTTCTCAAAAAAAAAAAAAAACACAACACCTGTTTTGCAACCTGCCACCCACGATTTAGCTAAGGAAAACACTTTGGTTCTCTCACCACGCGTCCCACGAGCAGAGACAGCTTGTGTGGGGGGCACCATGAGCCTTGCCTCCCTTCGGTCTTCTTCCTCCGCCGCTTTCCCCTCTCAATCCCGTTCCTCTGATTTTCCCCTTTCTCCTCTCAATCTTTCACCGAGCCGCGTTCCGCCTCCCGCTGCACCACCCGTGCCACCATGGCCTCCCTCCACCACACAACCCAAGCCGCCATGGCCTCCCTCCGTCGCTGCTGCAAGGCGCGCCCCCATGGCCTCCCTCCACCACACCACCCGCACCGCATCAATTGGGTAGCGTCGATGCTACCACTGGCAAGCGTCGATGCTACCACCAGGACCCGATGATGCTACTATGGGCAGGCCTCGATGCTACCACCGCCAGGCATTGATGCTACTATGGGCAGGCCTCGATGCTATCACCGACAAGCGTCGATGCTACCATTGGCACACGGTGATGCTACTATGGGCAAGCTTTGATGCTATCACCGCTAGGCGTTGATGCTACTATGGGCAGACCTCGATGCTATCACCGACAAGCATCAATGCTACCACCGGCAAGCGTCGATGCTACCACCAGCACGCGGTGATGGTACCAATGGCACGCGGCGGTGCTACCAACTACAGATGGTGATGCTATCAGCGGTAGGTGGTGGATCTTGGAAGGACCTAGTGGTGCTGCAAGCTGCTACCATCGAAGCTACAAGCAGCGGACAAGAGAGATGCAAGGGACCATGTTGGCGTCTTCTCCGGTGATGGCGGCGGTGACAGTGCTTCCATGGGAGGATGGTAGTGCTACAAGCAAGGTGCCTCGAAAGGGAGAGGAGGTCATGGGAGAGGGTGGAGGTGCTGCGAGCGCTCATGGGAGGTGCTTCCAAGGGCCCCCTCTTTGGAGCACGTCGCCGGAGGTTTTTGAGGCATCAACGGTGTGGCGGTTGCAGCAGAGGTGTTGTGGTGGTACGACGGGGTTGGAGAGGAGCGGAGGCCAGGGAGATCGATCTCAGTCAGTGGCGCTGCTCGCGTGAGGACGAGGATGATAAATTAAACGAAGCTGTAGGAGGCCCACTCACGTGGTCGTTCGTCCATTTGACCGATGTGGAAGGACACGTGTCAGGCTCCAGACCCGGAGGTTGGGACGCTCGTGGCCTCCGAAGGATGCTCAACAGTTTCCTTTAGCTAAGGGTAACGATTCGGTTCCTCGGGGGATCGCTCGTTACAATCATCTAGGTCGAGGCTTCGTTACCCATACGCGCTGACTGGCGTGGGTCTAGCCCGCTGCACCCATGTTTTTCCTTATCTTTCCTATCTTCCTCGTGAAACAGCCATGGGGAATTGCATGTGCCGTCGCTGCCCTGGTTGCGCCACCCCGCACTGGTCAAGCGCCACCGCAGAGCCGGAGCTTTCCATACCCGCTCCTTGCCATGCATCTCCGCACGCTTGCGGTGACCAAACATACCACTTCATGTTGTAGTATGCAAGTCATTGACATAATATCTCCGAAAGCCCCACTCCGCAAATATTACATCCCTCAGAGTGGTACAACAAAAATATTACGGGTCCACAAAACATACAAGCTTATTATTACAATACCAAAAGAGTGGATACCATAAGTTCTCCAGACTTGCAACAAGATATTAGCTTACTTAAAGTTGTTTCGACATAAGAATGAAAAGATCCAAACTAATTAACAAGGCGAGAGCTCAACAACTTATTATATAGAGTTCTATGCTACTCGACTCAACCTAGAGACTAAGTATTACTCTAGCAACTACTCAAACTCGTTGCCTTCAGCTCCATAGCGGATTTCGTAATTCACTCCTTCAACTCCACCGGATAGATCAGGCTCTTCGTAGAAGACGTCATCTTAGCACTCAGTAGCATACATTAGAATCTCTTCTTGGTCCTCAGAGTCTAAGCAGGGGATCAAAGGAAAGAGTGAGTAACAATGTTACCTAACAAGTTCATTATATGCAAGGTGGAAAGTTTGATGCACTATCTACCACCTCGGACTAAAAGTCTTAGGCTCCATGCATTTTTTGTAAACAATTTCTTCAAAAGGTTGCTTTTATTCTGAAAACTATGTGTGTTAGTCTTTACAGGTTGACCAGAAGTTCATGGAGTTCCTTTCCTATTGCATTCGTAACTCCTTCCCGGAATAAGGAGTAACATGCCACAATTCTTACACTCTGTAGAGGTGCGTTGCTTGAGCCATGAGAGATCCTTATCCATGCTGCATAATCGAGCATTCTTTCTCGTCCACACTTCCTTTGGTGTGGGGCCCAATATAAGAACCCAAGCCGATTACTACCATTCTCCATGACTCCACATGCCAACACGATCCTTCAGGTCGCCCCATCTCTGTTAAGCCCCCTTATGGGCCGCTGTAACTCTAATGGACCCCTGAAGACTCGGTGAGCCAGTTGTGCCCCTAGCAGGACCCATTAAAATGTGTGACCTACCTCCGGCAGCCTCTCATAGATAATCTAGACACGAAAACCGCGTGGCCCTAAGGGTTCCCACCCTTGTGCTGGATCCGCGCAAGAAATCCCAACGTCACGTTAAGGTCGTCTGTTGACATATGAAAGGAAGAAGATCTAGCTGACTTCTATGCCTATTCCAGATCTCATGGTTAACGCGAAATATACGATGCTAGAATCACTGACGACATTGGTTGTTAAGTCCTATCTGACAACCTTCAATGCACATGGAACCCTAGGTTCCATTGCTAGCAATAATAGATTATCACCATCTAGGCTGGTAATCAATATTTTTTGTTATTATGAAAATAATCTTTTATGCCTCCTTTTCCAACATAGATGATTCCACAACAAGTTACAAATACTTTGTAAACACATCAAAGAACATGAGCAGGTGATGAACTTTCCTTGTGACTTCATGGAAGTGAAGTCTGATGCTTCGACTTGACCCTGAGCTCTTGTTTCTACAAAACACCATCAATGCTCGCTAAGGACAGTGTTTAAAGAAGAAAATAATGTATTATGCATAGTAATGTCATGCAATACTTTATTTTTGTTATAATACCCTTCTTTGTGTGTTTACCCTCATTAATAAATAAGGGAACCTTTTAAAATTATAAAACCATTTTAATGAGAGATGATCATTTCCTCTTTATAAAATAATCTCAAATATTGTAAATATATTGAAAGGGAATTTATTTTGCTTTAAAATTAAAGGAAAATACATTCTCTTTATTTTAAATTAATAAATAGGCTTTTTACATCCTTATATACATTTACTTATTTTTAAATCCTAAAATCTTATGAAATATTATAATTAATATTTTTCCTAAGAAATACATTCTTTTTATTTTTTTAGGATTTTTGCTCATTTTATTATATTCTGATAAAGGATTTAATGGTTTAAATAATTTATCCTAATTTATTTAATTCAAATGGAAAACTTACTATTTTTATTAGATAGATTATTTTTTGTGTACATTTTGATATGATATATGTATTTTTATGATTATTCCCTATTTTTCTAGAGCCTAATTATTCACAAGGGCATTTTTGGAATTTTTTATTTTTTATTGACATAATATTACTTCTAACTAGGGTAGACCTGTGGGCTAGCCCAACCCGACTCCGGATGTCACCCGCCAGGTTTGGGGCTGGGTCCGACCCCCATATCCGCCCTATTTGTGTAGTCGGGTCTATATTTTCTTTAGACCCTCGACCCACCGGGGACCCGGACCCGACGGGTACCTGTGTCGTTCCTATGTCCTGGGCGGCGGTGGGTGGGTGGGCCGGTGGTGGCCTGGTTGGGGGACTCATCGATGGGCCAGTGGGTGGGCGGGTATGGCTATTATTTTCCTATAGACAAAAACGATTGGGCCAACATTCTCATGTTATAGCAGGTTTGTGGGTCTACATGTACAGGTCCGCCCCCATACCCACCCCATATAAATTGGCGGGTCTATCTTTTTACCAAACCCGTCTCATTTTAAGGCGGGTACCCATCGGGTTTGCGAGTTTCGAGGCCCCATTGCCATCCGTAAGCCCGACCCATAAGGCCCAACCGGACCAGCTGGGTTGGGTCCAACCCACCTAGATCTCCTGGCTTGGTGTACTGGCCTGCTCTCATCTTTGTTCCCATGCACCCGACTCGTTCCTCTCCCCTCTCTATTGATCCCCTAGCACCATCACGTTCTTCTTCGATTCCGGCGTGTTCTGGCTGCTCCGGCTGCTCCGGCCACCGCCGCGATCACAATCGAAGATTCTCACTCTGCTCCGTTGATTGGTCCAAGACGATTTGACTTCCTCATCCTTGTCTGGTCACGCTGGTCCCTATTGGATATTAGGGTTTCAGTACTCTCAACCTGTCGTGCTCCAGCGGCCACGTGGTGGTGCTCCAGTGGTCCAGGTGTTGTAGTTGGTGCGGCTCGGCGTGGTGTAGGTGCCCCAGCACCCACCGTGTCGTCGTGCTGTGGTTGTCACCGATCAGGCTTTTATACTTCCTCTTATAAACCCTAGCGAGGACCATAGGTAAGTGATTTATTTTCCCCTTCTTCCTTCCTTCCATCTACTTCTCTCTAGCACCTAGTAGCTAGCTTGATCTAGTCATGCTGAGCAAGAACTATTCCCATTAGTCAACCCTGATTTAGGGTTCTTCTATGTAGATACTAGCTATGGCTTGTGGTGTTCTACCTAGGGATTTTTAGTGATGCTTTATTGTTCAGATTACCGAACCTGTTACTGTAATTTTGACAATAAACTAATATACATGTTACTTTCTTAGTATCTGGTGCTCATGATAGTGATGTGCTCACTTGGTATGTTAGTGTACAGGTTCTCTGAATTAAGACACTATGTTTGAATTCAGTTACTATGATAGTTTGATGAAGGAACATCTGTCAACTTGACAGAGAAATAATGATAACATGATGCCTAGTAGTTTTTATCTAGGAAGGTGATTTATCGACTTCGAGTATGGTCTTGTTCTTAACTGCTTGAGAGAACGCATATATCCCCTTTGTCTTGCTAAACCTCCACAAGCCTTCCCATAACCTGTTGTTTTGATGAACCTTGGTTGTGAGTTGGGTTTGATGGATTGGATTGCTCCTGACTGCTAACTTGGTCTGCTCCTCCTTGCTGCTGGCTTGGCCTGCTCCTCCTAGCTGTCGGCCTTCCCTTGCTCAACTCTTGAAACCCCCCCTCCTTTATGTTACCATGATTGGTTTATTGGCTATTGAAACTATGGTGGATTTGTTGATGAACTGGTGAAAAATCAGTGTTTATATCGTGGTTATTCTTGGTGTTCTTGATTGTTCTTGTGAAGTGATCAACAGAGAGGTACTTTGTTGCTGCGGCTATGCTTTTTATCCCTCCTTGTGCCTGTCTTGTGTTGACAACACACAAGCATGCAGTGACTAAACCGCCTGCCTGCTTGATCTCGGTTTAGGATCAGATCAAGTGATTTCTGGGTATTACTTCTTTTACTTTTCCGTGCTAGTGAAACTTTCCCCTTTCTAGCCGATGATGTGGTACTGAGGCATAAACTAATATAAGAACAAATACTACTTTGGTGAAACCCCCCTTAATTAGCTCAATGTTCCAATTAACAGTGCATTACACTGTTTGACTTTGAGCAAACTACTAACACTAATCCATTGTTGCTTTGTGTTTTTACTTTGCTAGAACTTGCAGGTACATAGCAAAAATAATAAGAAGATTAGTTAGAAAATTAGTTTTAGGATTTTCTTTATCCATTTGTAATTTCTATTTATTCTTGTCTTTGTAAAGACTTTGTAATGTCTTAAGTATCAATAAAATAAAGATTTCATTTCTCTCTTTATTTAATTGAATTCATTTATCTTACTTGTATTTCTTCAATTGTATAATCTTTTTATTGTGTCAATAATAATTCAATATGAATTATACTATTATATTAAATATTCTAAACACCAACCTATTTTAAGTCTCAAAGTTATTTCAACTTTCAAATTCAAATTCTAGTTTGAAACTATACTCCCAAAAATAGTCAATATACCTAGAGATCATGTCAAAATTCATAGCACTCGCTTATATGAGCTGAACCCTAACCCATCAAAGTGAGAGAAACCCCGATCCCTCTAGTTTTAAGTTTGCAAAAAAATTACGCCAATTTTCAGTTGAATGCATGCAAGTGCACATATTCCTAAATATACCCTTCATTTGGTCCTAAATGTTGTGATGTTACAACGCTGCCGGAGCTCGCCATGCTCCGTCCTTGTCATGCATCACCGTATGCCGCCGAATCTTGTCAGCTCCCTCATCTCTTGAGCTCATTGCTTCCCTTCTTGTTCACTACAAGTTGAAGGAGATATGCCCTAGAGGCAAATAATAAATAGGTTTATTATCATATCTTGAATTAGTTCATAATAGTTTCATACTATGATATAACTGTATCAAGATGAAACATTGATACATGTGTGGTATGTAAACAAACCAAGTCCCTAATAGCCTCTATTCAACTAGTTCATTGGGCAACCGATGACCAAGGTTTCCTGATCATGGAGAACTTATGCCAGTTGACAATGGATTCATACCATTGGAGAATGACATGATGGAGATTACCCACTTGAGTATTGCAATATGATCAACTCACATGGTTTATCGTTGCAATAGTTAGAAACTAAGTGACCTTCTCCTTAGACTGTGAGATCATATTAATCACTGTCTCTCGTGGCTGCTTTGATCACATAAACAGTCATGTCCATAACTGGGTGACTATAAAAGTGTGTATTGGGTATTCCAGAGGAATAGTTGAGGCCTATGCATCAAGATAGGGATTTGTTCACCCGCGTGACGGGAGATACACTGGGCCCACTCGACGAAATTGTATCCAATAGGTTGCAACCAATTACTAGGTCAGGCGATACTATATCACGATAACGAGTTAAGTGGAATTGTCGGTAATGATATTGGTATAGTGATACCAAATATCAAATCTCGGACAAGTCATGTATCAAAGAAACAAAGGGATAGGGACACAAAGTTTATGGTTCGAAAATAATAAAGTTTCATGGAATGCATGGGGGTCATTATGGACACCCCAGTCCTGCTATTGATCATTGATCGAGAGTGATCTCGATCATGACTGTGCCATTCCCGAACCGAAGGGTAACACACTTAAGGGTCTGACGATTTTTTGAGACCACTATGGAAGCGAAGGAATCACCGATGAGAAAGAGAATGTCAGAATTGTCCTGATAGGAGATTGCTGGAAAAGTTCCGAAGAGGATCCGAAGAAGGAATAAGCCAAAAGGTGTGTCGGATTAAGAGATTTATAATATGCATTTATATATGTTAATTATGAATTAATATATATTAAATAAATATTTTAAATTAATATTAAGGGACAACCTATGCTAATGGGCAAAATCCCCGGAAGGAATCAACCCAAGAGGAAGGCCATCCCAATGGACAACCAAAGCCACCGCCTGTTGTCGGATTGATGACATGTACGCCATGAGGGGGTCCCCGAGGCATGTGGAAGAGAGGGGTGTGAGACGTACGGTATTCCAGGACGGTGAGCACACAAGTTTACCCAGGTTCGAATCCGCCGGCTTTGGACGGATCCTACTCCTGCTAGCAATCCAGTAATACGGCAGAGCCGGAATATGGGTTACAAGGGTTTCGCTTGTGCGAGTTGAGATTGTAGACTATTGTGAGGGTGCCCTAAAGGCTTGCCCTAGGACGACTTATATAGATATCCGGCCTAGGGTTTACATGAGATACCTATCCGGCTACGACTAAGAGTCGGTTACAAAATACATCTTGAACTACAAGTAACACTACGGGACTATGTCGGTAAGTCTTCTGGGCCTTCCCGTAGCCAGACTGGACTCCGTCTCTTCTCGCTGACTGGGCCTCCCGTGAAGCAATGCTCTAACCCGAAGTGGGCCACCCTGGTCAGCGAGGCACAATGAGGATACCCGGAAAGTATATCCCCAACAGCAGCCCTCGGAAGCCTCCAAGATCCAGAGTTGGATTTCATCATCGCCTAGCTTGATCTTCGGCTTGCAGAATCTTGAAGGGTTCCTGAAACTTCAAAAGAAAGGATAGGATCTAAGTCTCAAAACAAGTCGGACCCGTTAATATATTATCTGGGTTTCCAGCTTGAAATTCAAACTAAGCCAGAACTTGGTCTCTGTCGTAACCTGACACTAGTCAAGGTCAAGTCACGTCACTGCCAGACATTCCTGACACCACGATCGTTGGTGGGTCCGCTTCGCGCGGAACGAGGCATCGTTTTAATGCGTGCGCGGAGATCGAGGCGGCGTAATCCTCGCGAGGAGGTTACCCAGCTCCTTCCACGACGCGTGGCATTTTTCACTGTTGCGTTTACACAAATCTTGGCGCAACTTGAGGATATAAGTGGTTAGGATTTTCTTTCCCATTTTCTTCACCAGCACTTGCGCCACTTCCTTCCTCCCAACGCTTCCCACGAAAATAGAGCTCCTCTGCCTCCCCAAAATCTTCCAACGCCGCCCATCCTAGGTCACCGGCCTACAAGAAAATGGCTACAACCTCATCTTCCGGTGCGGTGGCGCCAGCAGCGACGGTTTCGGTAGCGGAGAAGGAGAGTCACCGCGGGGTCTAGATCCCGTGCGTCCTCGATGATGCCAAGCTCCGCCTCATGGAGAACGAAGGGCTTCTCCGTGCCGGTGACTGGCGAAGCAGTTATGGCCAAACTGTCCCTACTCCTCGCGCCAACGAGCGGGTGCACTTCGGCACCCACCTCGACAGAAGTTTGAGTTTCCCAGCCTCAGATTTCTTTTCTGAGGTTATAGATCACTACGGAGTTCAACTCCATCATCTTCCCCCGAACTCTCTCTTAGAGATGAGCGCGTATGCTTGTGCGAGGGGTACCTCGGCATTAGGCCGAGTCTCACTCTTTTTCGGTTTTATTTTCACATCCGGAGAAATTCTATCACTGCCGGTAATCCATACATTACCGGAACCATTAGTTTTTCCGTTAGGAGAGAGAACGTTTATCCTCGGATTAAGGCCAGTGAGTCGTGAAGGAAATATGCCCTGAGAGGCAATAATAAAGTTGTTATTATGTATTCCTTATATATGATAGATGTTTATTTTGCATGCTAGAATTGTATTGATCGGAAACATCAATACATGTGTGTTTAATAAACAAAAAGGGTTCCTAGTTATGCCTGTCTTATAGACTAGCTTGTTGATTAAATGTTTCCTGATCATGGACATTGGATGTTGTTAACAACAAGGTCACACCATTGGTGGAATGATGTGATGAACATTCATCCGAAGTATAGCATTACGATCAAGTCATTATGTTTATATTGCTATAACATCATACGAAGTAATCTTTATCCTTAGACCATGATATCATGTTAATTGCTAACACCGGAAGAGTATCTTGATAACATCAAACGTCACACCGTAACAGGGTGACTATAAAGATTGGTTCAGTACTACGAAGGTGTTATGTTGAGGCTCATGGATCAAGAGTGGAATTTGTCAATCCCGATGACGGATAGATATACTCTGGGCCCTCTCGGTGATATCACATTGAGATAGCTTGCAAGCAAGTGATGTGATCACTAGAATGTTATATCACGGGAACAAGAAAAGAGTGCATGTCGGTAACGAGATCAAACTAGGTATGGAGATACCGATGATCGAATCTCGGACATGTAATATATCGCGAGACAAAGGAATTTAGTTACAAGCGTTAAAGGTTCTCACGATCATAGAAGTCATCGTTGAATGTGTAGGAGTCAATACGGATCTCCAAGTCCCGCTGCTGATTATTAATCGGAGAAGGGTCTCGATCATGTCTGCATTATTCACGAACCGTAGGGTGACACACTTAAGAGTTACCGGACACCATTTTGGAGCACATATGTTTCAGACGAAAGAATTGCAAAGCGCAGGAATTGTTTTAATAGAAACCGGAAATTATTTCGGTGAAATTGCAGAAAGTGGTTCTGCATGTGATATTGAAATATTGCAAGGGGCTATATGTGAATGTTTGTTAATTAAAGTAATTAACAAAATTCTGAATAAATTTAATAAAAGAGTTTTATTAAATGAGAGAGCATTAAACTTGGAGAATTTTAATGCATTTAAAGTGGAGACTTTAAAAGGGAATGTGAAGAGGCATTTTAATGTGGAGGGGTTACCACCACATGAATGGGGGAGGTGAGGGGTCACGCCCCCATGCGCCGGCCATGAAGAGAGGGGGTACCCCCTCCTCCTATAAAAGGCCACCCTCTTCCTCCTTCTTCCTTACACCTCCTTGTGAAGGATCTCTCTCCCCCTCTAGAATTATTCCCCCATGGTCTCGGATTAGCGAGATACATGTTCCCGGTGGCATTTCGTCTAGAAAGAGTTGTTGCTTCCACTGGATCGCTGGAGCGAGGAGGTGGAGGTTGTCCGGTGGCTTGAACATGTGTGTGAGTACAGATGCGCTGCTGAGTTGCGGCGCTCGGACTTCCACTCGATCTTGAGATCGGCAAGTGTACGACTACATCAACCACGAGTTCCTACTCGTTAACAAAACTTGTTGTCTTCGAGGGTAAGTTCTCGTTGGATGTATGTCCACCCGTTGCTTTGTACCTAGTAGATAGATCTTGGCGTGTAGTTCACATCGTAGGAATTTTTTTGTTTTCTATGCTGCAAACCCAACAGTGGTATCAGAGCCTGATCTATGCGTAGGTGCTTTGCACGGGTAGTACACATATGTTTATATGTGGGCGATGATGATCATGTTATTGCATCTTCTATGTATTTTGGATATTGGTGGCATAGTGGGATGAAGCGTCCCGGACCAACCTTACATGTCATCGTACATGAGACCGGTTCCACGACTGACATGCAACTTGTTTTGCATAAGTGGCTGGCGGGTGTCTGTCTCTCCTACTATAGTCAATATCTGATTTACAACGAGTTGCTAATAACTTAGTTATCCTCGTTGTGGTTCATGTTCGTAGGTGAGAACGGTTCTATCTCCGAAAGCCCTAAGCCACGTAAAACTTGCAGTTGATAAATTAGAGGCGTCTAGTTTAGATCGTTGCTGGGCTAGTGTATTGATATGGTATTGTTGTAAGTAGATGTATGATAGATACTCTTACAACACATTCAACGTGTAAGTTCCATAGACCTTGGCCTTACACACAAAGGAATGATAGAGATCATACCACGATGCAAATGATAGAGATCAAATGCATGGACCATATCATCTCACTTTACACATTAGATGTTAGCATCTTATACTGCTAGTTTGGAGCTTTTGGTAGCATTGTAAGATGATCCCTCATTTAGATATCAAGATAAAATGTGTTCTTCCTTGAGTATGCACCGTTCTATGGATCGTGTTTCGAGACATCACGTGATGATCGGGTGTACTCGACTCTACGCTTTCATACAACGGGTGTAAGACAGTTTTACACACGCGAGTACTAAGTCTTACTTGGCGAGCCTAGCATGTACAGACATGGCCTCGAAACACGGACCGAAAGGTTAAGCATGAGTCATATGGTTGATATGATGCCCATATAGATGCTCGCCTTTGAAGCTACACCGACTCACTTGATGATCGGACTTGGTGTAGTGGATTTGGTTCATGTAATCACCAAAAAGGCATGAGGGATGTCGTTTTTTAGTGGGAGTTTATTAGTAATTTGGATTAGTTGAACTCAATCTATCATAAACTTAGTCTAAATAAACTTTACAAATTCTGTTGTAGATGGCACCACCTGCTTTTAATTTCAATGTGTTCATGGAGAAAGAGAAACTTGCTGCAAATGGTAGCAACTTCACCAACTGGGCTATGAATTTGAGGATTCTCCTCACTGCTGCACAAAAGCAATATGTGCTAGATGCGCCGCTAGGCCCCCCACCAGCTCCTGATGCCCCTGACGAGGAAAAGAATGTCTATGTGACTCGTCAGGAGGACCACAACTTAGTTCATTGCGGCATACTGTATGGGCTAGAGCCAGAACTTCGAAGGCGTTTCGAAAATGGCAATGCCTTTGATACCATGGGAGAATTGAAAATGATTTTCGATACCCATGCTCCCGTAGAGAGTTATAATGCTACTGAAAAGTTCTTTAGCTGCATGATGGAGGAGACTAGCTCCGTTAGTGAGCATGTACTCAAAATGTCTGGGTACGCCGATAAGCTTGTGTCCTTGGGAATAACGATTCCCATTGACTTAGGCATACATCATGTTCTCCAATCTCTGCCACCTAGCTACAAGAGCTTCGTGATGAACTACAATATGCAAGGCATGAAGAAGACTCTTCTCGAGCTTCTGTCAATGCTTAAGACTGCAGAAGTGGAGATTAGAAAAGAACATCAAGTGTTGATGATCAATAGGACCACCGGTTTCAAGAAGGACAAGAAAGGCAAGCACAAGGGAAAGAAGGGTGGAAAATCTGTTGCCGCGCCTGAAAAGAAACCCCGAGCTGGCCCTAAGTCCGATACCGAGTGCTACTATTGCAAGGGGACTGGCCATTGGAAGCGCAACTGCCCCAAGTATTTGGCGGACAAGAAGTCCGGCAAGGCAAACAAAGGTATATGTGATATTCATGTTATTGATGTGTACTTGACTAGTACTCGTAGTAGCACCTGGGTATTTGATACGGGATCGGTTGCTAATATATGTAACTCGATTCAGGGGCTACGGAACAAGCGACAACTAGCAAGGGATGAGGTCACAATGTGGGTCGGCAATGGATCAAGAGTTGATGTGATCGCCGTCGGAACGCTACCTCTCCATATGCCATCGGGATTAGTCATAAACCTAAATAATTGTTATTTGGTGCCTGCACTTAGCATGAACATTGTATCCGGATCGTGTTTGATGCAAAGTGGTTATTCGTTTAAATCTAAAAACAATGGTTGTTTGATTTATATGGATAATATCTTTTATGGTCATGCACCTGTGTTGAATGGTTTATTTCTGATGGATCTCGATAGTAATATTACGCACATTCATAATGTTAATGCTAAAAGGATTAAACTTGATGATGATATATCTACATATATGTGGCACTGCCGTCTAGGTCATATTGGTGTTAAACGCATGAAGAAACTCCATTCTGATGGACTTTTGGAATCACTTGATTTTGAATCATTTGATACATGTGAGCCATGCCTTATGGGCAAGATGACTAGAACGCCGTTTTCCGTTTCAATGGAACGGGCGACAGATCTATTGAAAATCATACATACTGATGTGTGTGGACCAATGAGTGTGTCGGCGCGAGGTGGATATCGTTATTTTCTTACTTTCACGGATGATTTGAGTAGATACGGGTATATCTATTTGATGAAACACAAGTCTGAAACTTTTGAAAAGTTCAAGGAATTTCAGAATGAAGTGGAAAATCATCGTAATAGAAAGATCAAATTTCTACGGTCTGACCATGGAGGAGAGTATCTAAGTTACGAGTTTAGCACACACATGAAAGAGTGTGGAATAGTTTCACAACTCACGCCTGCCGGAACACCACAACGTAATGGTGTGTCGGAACGTCGTAATCGTACCTTATTGGATATGGTTCGATCTATGATGTCTCTGACTGACTTGCCACTATCATTTTGGGGTTATGCACTGGAAACAACTGCATTCACTTTAAATCGGGCACCATCTAAATCCGTTGAAACGACACCGTATGAATTATGGTTTGGAAATAAACCTAAGCTGTCATTTCTTAAAGTTTGGGGATGCGATGTTTATGTGAAGAAACTTCAACCGGATAAACTCGAACCCAAAGCGGAAAAATGCGTCTTCATAGGATACCCTAAGGAAACAATTGGGTATACCTTCTATCACAGATCCGAGGGCAAGGTTTTTGTTGCCAAGAATGGATCCTTTCTTGAGAAGGAGTTTCTCGCAAAAGGTGTGAGTAGTCGGAAGGTAGAACTCGAAGAGGTTATTGAACCTTCTCTTCATGAAATAGCGAGTGGCGTAGCACCGGAAGTTGTTTCGGAGTTGACTTCACCTAATGAAGAGAGAGATAATGATATTGATCATGAAACTCCGAAAGAGGAAACTACCGAACCTCGCAGGTCAAGCAGGACACGTGCAACTCTTGAACTGTACGGCAATCCTATTGTGAATTTCATGGTTGATGAAATGGATGACCCTGCGACGTATGAAGAAGCGATGATGAGCCCGGATTCCAACAAATGGCTAGAAGCCATGAAATCCGAGATGGAATCCATGTACGAGAACCAAGTTTGGACCTTGGTGGACTTACCTCATGATCAAAAGGCCGTTGAGAATAAATGGATTTTCAAAAGAAAAACTGATGCTCATGGTAATGTGACCATCTATAAGGCTCGACTTGTCGCAAAGGGGTTTCGACAAATTCAAGGAGTTGACTACGATGAGACATTCTCTCCCGTAGCAATGCTTAAGTCAGTTAGGATTATGTTAGCAATTGCTGCATATTTCGATTATGAAATATGGCAGATGGATGTCAAAACTGCGTTCCTCAATGGTAATATTGAAGAAGAGTTGTATATGATACAACCTAAGGGTTTTGTCGATCCTAAGGATGCTAATAAGGTATGCAAACTTCAGCGATCCATCTATGGACCAAAGCAAGCATCACGGAGTTGGAATCTCCGCTTTGATGAGGTGATCAAAGAGTTTGGATTTGTCCAAACTTATGGAGAGGCTTGTATTTACAATAAAGTGAGTGGGAGCAATGTGGCATTTCTGATATTATATGCGGATGACATATTATTGATTGGAAATGATATAGATCTTTCAAACAGTGTTAAAAGTTATCTAAACAGCAAATTTTCGATGAAAGACCTTGGTGAAGCGTCATATATATTAGGCATTAAAATCTATAGAGATAGATCAAGGCGCCTAATTGGGCTATCGCAGAATACATACCTTGATAAGATATTAAAGAAGTTTAATAGACGAAAGTAAGAAGGGGTTCTTACCTATGTTGCAAGGCAAGACATTGAGTAAGACTCAAAGTCCGGCTACGACGAAAGAAAGAGAGATGATGGATAAGATCCCCTATGCCTCGGCCATAGGCTCTATTATGTATGCCATGCTATGTACACAACCGGATGTGGCACATGCTATTAGTTTGACTAGTAGGTACCAATCTGATCCAGGTTCAAAACACTGGATAGTGGTAAAGGACATCCTCAAGTACTTGAGAAGAACTAGGGATATGTTTCTTATATACGGAGGTGAAGAAGAGCTAGTCGCTAAGTGTTATGTCGATGCTAGCTTTGACACCGATCCAGATTACTCTAAGTCTCAATCCGGATACGTATTTCTCTTGAACGGAGCAGCAGTTAGTTGGAGGAGTTCCAAACAACCTGTGGTGGCTGGATCAACGACGGAGGCGGCATATGTTGCTGCTTCAGAAGCGACGCAGGAAGCGGTTTGGATGAAAGAGTTCAGTACAGAACTAGGTGTGGTTCCTAGTGCATTGGACCCAATGGTGATCTATTGTGACAACAATGGAGCCATAGCCAACATAAAGGAACCGAGGTCTCACAAGAATTCCAAGCATATTAAGCGCCGGTTTCACTCCATCCACGAGCATGTCAAGGATGGAGATATAAAGATTTGTAAAGTACACACGGACCTAAATGTAGCAGATCCGTTGACTAAAGTTCTCCCTAGGGCAAAACATGATCAACACCAGAACTCCATGGGTGTTAGATTTATCACTATGTGAACTAGATTATTGTCTCTAGTGCAAGTGGGAGACTGGAGGAAATATGCCCTGAGAGGCAATAATAAAGTTGTTATTATGTATTCCTTATATATGGTAGATGTTTATTTTGCATGATAGAATTGTATTGATCGGAAACATCAATACATGTGTGTTTAATAAACAAAATGGGTTCCTAGTTATGCCTCTCTTATAGACTAGCTTGTTGATTAACAAAATGATCAAGGTTTCCTGATCATGGACATTGGATGTTGTTAATAACAAGGTCACACCATTGGTGGAATGATGTGATGAACATTCATCCGAAGTATAGCATTACGATCAAGTCATTATGTTTATATTTCTATAACATCATACGAAGTAATCTTTATCCTTAGACCAATGGATCATGTTAATTGCTAACACCGGAAGAGTATCTTGATAACATCAAACGTCACACCGTAACAGGGTGACTATAAAGATGGGTTCAGTACTACGATGGTGTTATGTTGAGGCTCATGGATCAAGAGTGGAATTTGTCAATCCCGATGATGGATAGATATACTCTGGGCCCTCTCGGTGATATCACATTGAGATAGCTTGCAAGCAAGTGATGTGATCACTAGAATGTTATATCACGGGAACGAGAAAAGAGTGCATGTCGGTAACGAGATCAAACTAGGTATGGAGATACCGATGATCGAATCTCGGACATGTAATATATCACGAGACAAAGGGATTTAGTTACAAGCATTAAAGGTTCTCACGATCACAGAAGTCATCGTTGAATGTGTAGGAGTCAGTATGGATCTCCAAGTCCCGCTGCTAATTATTAATCGGAGAAGGGTCTCGATCATGTCTGCATTATTCGCGAACCGTAGGGTGACACACTTAAGAGTTACCGGACACCATTTTGGAGCACATATGTTTCATACGAAAGAATTGCAAAGCGCAGTAATTGTTTCAATAGAAACCGAAAATTGTTTTGGGTGAAATTGCAGAAAGTGGTTCTGCATGTGATATTGAAATATTGCAAGGGGCTATATGTGAATGTTTGTTAATTAAAGTAATTAACAAAATTCTGAATAAATTTAATAAAAGAGTTTTATTAAATGAGAGAGCATTAAACTTGGAGAATTTTAATGCATTTAAAGTGGAGACTTTAAAAGGGAATGTGAAGAGGCATTTTAATGTGGAGGGTTTACCACCACATGAATGGGGGAGGTGAGGGGTCACCCCCCATGCGCCGGCCATGGAGAGGAGGGGCACCCCCTCCTCCTATAAAAGGCCACCCATTCCCTCCTTCATCCTCACAGCTCCTTGTGAAGGATCTCTCTCCCCCTCTAGAATTATTCCCCCATGGTCTCGGATTAGCGAGATACATGTTCCCGGTGGCATTTCGTCTGGAAGGAGTTGCTGCTTCCGCTGGATTGCTGGAGCGAGGTGGAGGTTGTCCGGTGGCTTGAACGTGTGTGCGAGTACGGATGCGCTGCTGAGTTGCGGCGCTCGGACTTCCTCACGATCTTGAGATCGGCAAGTGTACGACTACATCAACCACGAGTTCCTACTCGTTAACAAAACTCGTTGTTTTCAAGGGTAAGTTCTCCTTGGATGTATGTCCACCCGTTGCTTTGTACCTAGTAGATAGATCTTGGCGTGTAGTTCACACCGTAAGAAATTTTTTGTTTTCTATGCTGCGAACCCAACAAGTCGGTGAAATGTTGGCCGTCCACATTCTTTTATCATAAGGACAGACCGGCTCCCGGCAAAGCTACGGATTTGCCGGCTTTCACCGACGGCGCCGCCATGCCCCAAGAGTCCTGGGACGCGGATGCTCCAGATCTCACGGATGATCTACTTCTTGCAAAGAGGCAGATCGAATACCTGATGAAGCACAAGGATCTGAAAGGATCCGACTTAGTGCACTGCTGGCTGGCGCGCCGGATCCAGCCTCTCCAACACCACGGTGATTGGCTCATGCACTCCATTACCAAGAGCAGGTCGAACTCTCTCCATATCTGCCCCATGCCATACCCGGAAAAGGAATATCAATCCCAAATCAAATGGCTGATCAAGGAGCGGGTCGAGAGGAAAATTCCGGACTTGTCCTTGGACATGCACACAGCTGACGATCCTATGACACCAGTAAGTTTTCCAGTAGTAACTCGAACTATGTGTCCATCTTATACATTGTTTTGCAATACTGAGATTCCATTTTCCTTTTCAGCTTGCTGACCTCCCCGAGTCGGAGCTTGATCCTATCGAGGGATATCCTCCTGAGTTATCTCAGGATGACAGAGAGTTGGTTCCACTACCGGATGCAATTACTCAAAAGCGTAAGGCTCCGACAATGTCTATCGGCACAAAGGAAGTGCCCATTGTGAAGAGGTAACTTTCGTCACAAGGTCTTTGTATTTTATCTCTTATTCTTTCTGAAGTGTAACGATTTTTGTTCTATTACCTCTTCAGAGCTAGATAGCTCACCAAGGGCAAGGGGAAGGGAGGCTCGTCAAAGCCCCTGCACCAGTCAAAGCTGAATTTGACTTCTCCTGCCGCAGTGCCTCCGACTCCTGCCCCACAGCCTTCCGCAACACCGGAGATTACTCCATCTCTGCCTGTTGTGGAAGATCCGGCTCAACTAGCAGAGCCAGCAATCCTCGGATCACAAACTGACGTCACCATGGGTGACTCAAGTTTTGATAAGGGTGAACCCTCTTCGGGTAATGATCCCTCGGTAGAGGTCTTCGCTGAAAACCTACTCAACAATCCGGGTCTTGCCAAGCTTGGCATTACTCGAAAGTCTATGGAGGAGATCCAACGGCTATCCTAGCAATGCTTGGAAAGCCAGAACATTACTACCGAAGAGGAGGCACAAGAAGCGGAGGACGTCAAGTACTCCGAAATCCTTGAGAAGATCCATCTTTGCAACGAGGGGCTGAGAACCGGTGTGCTTCCGCCACCACCAGTAATCCCGCTGACCCTCGCCGAGAGGGTTAGCACCGAGGTGTCTATGAGCTTAAGAAAGCTCACCCATGAACATCATGTAAGTCGAATTCCAACTCACCTTTTTTACTTTATTTCATATCATATCCTCTAGCCCCCAAGCATGAAGTTGGATAGACAATCGGGATTTATGCTTCCCTAGGATGCCAAAGAATGAACTAGTGTAGCCCCCAAGGCTCGTGCTGATATTAGTAAAAATATTAGCCCGAGGCTTTAGTAGACTTCTGACTCTGGGTATTCTGACTTACAGAAAGTTAATTCGTATAACTAGGAATTGTTGAAGAATATCTGCAACAAGCGGAGAGAGATCAGAGCTCTCCGGCTTGAAAATGCTCAATTGAAAGTGTCAAGGGATGAGGCTGAAGGTAAACATTCCAATCCTCAAACCTTGCCCCTTATTTCATAGTCGAATATTTTATTCAACTGTTGTTCTTTCGCCTACAGCACTGGTAAAGCAATCATATGCTATGATTGAAGAAGCCGAAAACCTGAAGACCTTGGCGGTGGAGAACACCGACTTACGTCGGGAGCTGGAGAAGCTGAAGGTGGATCATGAACGGAGCATTGCTCAAGTTCTTGAATCCTCTTCCATGGCCACCGAAGAACGTGATCGAAGGATCACGGCCCAGGATCAAAGGATCTCGGGTATCAATGATGCTTTGTTCAGAGAGAAGGACATTACCGAGGCACTCCAGGCTGAACTCCAGAGCCTACGAGAAGAAAAGACCATAGTTGACGATGTCATATTTGGTATGTTTCCCCCTTTCTGAATTTTCTGCCTTTTCCGACTCTAGGAGTTCGGATATATTTGTTAACCTTTTGCATTACATGCGCAGGTCCTCTGAACTTACTGGATTCTTCCTCCACCGAGTCTCGCACTAGCCGGCTTTCACAAGTCGGTGATTTGCTTCATGACTTCCACCAATCCTTGGAGGATATTGGCGAGGCTCTCAAGGTTCCGGACATGCATATAATGTCTGGCTTTGAAGTGCGATACAAGGCCAAGGAGATGCCCCAGCTCATCCAGGACTGGAATATGTCCTATGCGCTAACCGAACACAGAACGCTCTCACCATGGTCATGAGCCACCATGAAAACATGGAGATCTGGAAAGTGACCAGAGGGTATTCAACTGTGGATGAAGACGGCCAGGAGCAAGATATCATGGCTATCATGGACTCCTGCGCCAGATATGGATGTCACGTAGCTGATCTGACCATCTACGACACTCCTTTCTTCACTCACGTAGAGACGCCGCCTCCACCCGCCGAAGAAACTGGTGAAGTTTCTGATGATGAGCAAACCATATCAGATTTGAACATCTTGGAAATATATCGGGCGAGGGTGATGTCTCCAGTGAGCCGGCTGCTCCTTCCTCTTCCTCTGCATCATAGAGCATCAGAAAACTTTGTGTTATTCTGAAAACAATTGGGTTGTAAATAAGTAGTATAATACTTTTGCTAGTACTAAGATTTGTTATTTCTATTTAGCACTTTTGGTTTTAATTTTATGTGCCTAGAATGTTTACATAAGCACTTATGTTTTTTGTATGTACTTATTGTTTATCTGGCTTTCCGCCTCATCCCTTTCGTGAGCCAGCCAACTTTCAGCACGGAAACTTTGCCGAGCAACAGAGCTCAATTGCTAAACCACTTTAAACCCAGAAACAAAGCCGGCTTCCAGTACCAACAATTCACTACTCGAAAAATTCCTGCATGTAACAATCATATAAATAACCAAAGTACAAAATAGAAAATTTAAATTTATACCCGAAGGTAGCATTTTTATAATCGAAAATCTAAACCAGAACAAACATGAGCATAAAGTACTTTCAAGTATTCTGGGATTTTCGACTGTGACATGATCATTCAGAAATAAGATGGTAATATAAAACTTCTCAGAAAAAATGAGGCAACCAATACTTTATTTCTCATTGAACATGTACACATATATGATTACAAAGAAAGATAAACTAAGAATAAAAGGGACGTAGCTGAGCAATATTCCATGGTCTGTCTAATTCTACCGAGTTTGTGCTGCCGCTAGCTCTCTTTCTTTTCTTAGTAGAAGGTCTTTCTTTGACTGGCCGCATATCAGTTAGATAGTAAGAACCATTGTGTAATACTCGGCTAACTAAAAAGGGCCCTTCCCATACTGGGGAAAGTTTGTGCTTTCTTTTCTGCACAAGCCGAAGAACCAAATCGCCCTTATTGAAAGACCGGTTTCTGACTCTCTAACTATGATACTTGCGTAACTTTTGCTGATAGGCTGTTGATCTCATTTCAGAAATGATGCGGACTTCTTCGATTAAAGCGAGATCATTTTGTCGAGAAATTTCGGCATCCACTTCAATATACGCAGCAACTCGAGGAGAAGTATGAATCAAATCACTCGGAAGAACTGCTTCTGCACCATAGACCAAGAAGAAAGGTGCATATCTAGTTGACCTGTTCAGAGTTGTTTGTAAACTCCATATCACAGAAGGTAATTCCTCTGCCCAAGCCTCCGCAGCATGTCGTAGTGGTGCTTCGAGTCTTGGTTTTAGGCCTTGTAGGATTAAACCATTTGCTCTTTCGACTTGTCTATTAGCTTGCGGATGTGTGACTGACGCAATGTCAAGCCGAATATTGTATTTGTTGCAGAATTCGGCAAGCTCTCCCATAGAGAAGTTACTCCCATTGTCCGTGATAATGCTGTTCGGATAACCGTATCGGATTATGACATCCTCGACAAATCTTCTGGCTGTTGCTCCATCACAACTGGTGACGGGTTTAGCCTCAATCCACTTTGTGAATTTATCCACCATCACTAAGAGATGAGTAAATCCACTTGGATCCCGTTTAAACGGTCCTACCATGTCAAGCCCCTAGACCACGAAAGGCCATGTTATAGGTATTGTTCGCAGCTGATCAACCGGAACATGAGCTTGTTTGGCGTACTTTTGGCAGCCTTTGCATGCCTTGACAAGCCTTTCGGCATCTGCCTTGGCTGTAAGCCAGAAAAAACCGTGTCGGAAAGCTTTTGCCACTAAAGATTTGGCCATAGCATGGTGACCACACTCGCCTTCGTGGATTTCTCGTAAGATTTCCACTCCTTCTTCCGGAGATAGACATCACTAAAAGACCCCAGACACGCTCCGCTTATAGAGCTCACCACTAATTATAGTATAGGCTTTTGCTCGTCGGACAATCTGCCGGCTCAGAACTTCGTCTTCGGGTAATTTGCCATCTACCAAATAATCAAGGTAGGGTTGAGTCCAACTGGGAATTACAGCCAGAACTGCTACTAAAGGTGAGTCGGATTTGGTCGGATATTCCTCGTCTACTCCTTTTATAGAGGGAGCTTTGAGGTGCTCCAAAAAAGCGCCATCCGGGACCTTTTTCCGTGTAGAGCCTATACGAGATAGTGCATCTGCTTCCTCATTTTCTGTTCAAGGGATGTGTTGAACCTCAAACCCTTCGAATGATTTAGATAGTTCATCCACGATAGTGCATATGCTGCCATGTGCTTATTCGCATTACAGATATCTGACACTTGTTGGGCAACAAGATCCGAATCTTCGTAACACATCAAACGTCGGATGCCGATATCCTTAGCAATCCGGATTCCATGCAGCAGTGCTTCATACTTAGCAATGTTATTTGTCGCCATGAAGTGGATCTGCAACACATAGAAAAGTTTATCTCCTTGGGGTGATTTGAGCACCACGCCAGCCCCCAAGCCCCCGAGCGCCTTAGACCCGTTTAAATTAAGGTCTAGTATTCCTACTCTGGGAGGGTCATATTTTTCGCTGTCTCTGTCCAATTAGCGACAAAGTTAGCGAGGATTTGAGATTTGATTATTGTACGAGTTTTATACTCAATGTCAGAAGCTGAAAGCTCTATGCCCATTTTGTGACGCGTCCTGTAGCATCGTTGTTGTTGATAATATCTCTCATGGGAGCTGTGCTCACCACGGTAATTTGATGTTCCTAAAAATAATGCCGTAACTTCTGGGATGCGAAGAACACACCGTAAGCCAGCTTTTGATAGTATGGATACCGCTGCTTAGATTCAGTTAGGACTTCACTGAGGTAATAAGTCGGACGCTGCATCGGGTGTTCCTGATTTTCCTCTGGTCTCTCCACCACCATGACTACACTGACGACCCTGTTTGTCACAGCGAGATAGAGCAACATTGGTTCTCGTGGTTCTGGTGCTGCAAGGATAGGAACAGATGAGAGTACTGCTTTCAGGTCTTGTAGTGCAGCTTCAGCTTTGTCAGTCCAAACGAACTTTTTGGTCTTTTTCAGGAGCATGTAGTGTGGTGCGGCTCTTTCACTGAGCCGGCTTACAAACCGACTGACTGCAGCAATGCAACCAGTTAGTCCCTGAACGTCCTTCAGGCGAGTTGGCCTGGAAATATTGAGTATAGCCTTAATCTTGTCTTGGTTCACCTCTATGCCTCTTTGAGACACCATAAAACCTAACAATTTTCCGGCTGGTATTCCAAAGAAGCACTTCTTATGGTTAAGCATTATGTTGTATTTTCATAGATTGGAAAACGTTTCCTCCAAGTCGGAAATTAAAGTTTCCTTCTTTTTGGACATCACCGCAATGTCGTCCACATATGCATGTACATTGCGTCTGATTTGGTCGTGGAGGCAACGCTGCATAGTGCGCTGGTACGTAGCTCTTGCGTTCTTGAGCCTAAAGGGCATCGTAACAAAACAGAAGGTTCCGAAGGAGGTTATGAATGAAGTTTTGACTTTGTCTGATTCCTTCATCCGGATTTGGTGATAACCGGAATATGCGTCGAGAAAACATAGGAGTTCCGAACCTGCCGTAGAATCGATAACTTGATCAATTCTAGGCAGAGCGAACGGATCTTTGGGACAAGCCTTGTTCAAGGCAGTATAATCAACACACATCCTTAAATCAGTGGTGTCCTTTTTAGGGACCATTACAGGATTGGCCGACCACTCAGTGTGGATGACCTCTTCTATGAATCCGGTTAACTCGAGCCGAGCTAGTTCCTTAGCTATTGCCTTACTCTTTTCATCACCGAAATGTCGTAGGGACTGTTTGACGGTTTTAGCGTTCAAGTGTACATTTATAGAGTGCTCGGCAAGTTCCCTAGGTACTCTGGTCATGTCAGATGGTTGCCATGCGAAGATATCTTTATTTGCTTGGAGGAACTTGATGAGCGCGCTTTCCTATGCGCTATCTAGGCCTACACCTATCTGGGTCACCTTGGAGGGGTCATCATCCTTCAACGACGTCTTCTTCGTCTCTTCCGATGCCTTCAACTCTGGATTCGGCTTTGTTACCTCCTTCTTCGTCGCGGGCATCTCGGACGGGTCAATGGTCTTCTTGATCTCCTGGTACTCCTGGGCGTGCAGCATGGCTTCAGCAAAGGCAGCATTTCCGTCCTTGCACTCTCGCGCCTTCTTCGGGTCTCCCCTGATGGTGATCACACCTTTGGGACCTGGAATTTTCATCATATTGTAAATGTAACACGGACGAGCCATACAAGCTTAGTAAGCCGGACGTCCGAATATAGCGTGATACGCGCTCTTGAACGGGACCACTTCAAAGGAAAGTGCCTCCGTCCGATAGTTCTTTGGAGTTCCAAAGGTAACATCCAAAGTGATCTCTCCCAGGGAATTTGCTTGTCTTCCCGGGACAACTCTGTGGAAGATCACAGAGCTGTGATTCAGCCGTGTCTCCGAGATCCGCATCTGGCGTAGCGTTTCAACATATAGAATATTGATGTTGCTGCCGCCGTCCATGAGAGTCTTGGAGAAACCATAGCCATCAATAAGTGGGTTGACGACTAAGGCGTATTTTCCTTGCATGTGCAACTTAGGCGGATGATCAGCCCGGTTAAAGGTGATTGCCACTTCCGACCAGTCCAGGAATTGTGGGACAGCCGGAATGGTTGCGTTGAGCTCATGCAGAACTGCTTTCTTGACCTTAGATGGTTGAGATCTAAGGAAGGTGACGTAAGTGTCTTTTTTGTTTGGGAAGTTCTTCTTTCCATCCAACTTGGGATTTGAAGGGTCAGCTTCCTCCATGTCGGAATCTTCCTTGGGTTCCTTCTCTTTTTCGGGATTCTTCTTTCCCTTCTTCCGCTTAGCCCTATAGCCAGCGGTATCGTCTTTCTTGATGTCATCATTAAAACGACACTCGGCATTTGTGTGAGACGAGCCCCCACTGGCATCTAAGTGATGCACACATGGGTTGTTGGCAATGTCGGCCCAGGAATAGGTTTTGCAGGTTGCTGGTATCCTCTAACCTGGAATCTTGATGTCCCATGACCGCGATCGTGGCCACCGTCGCGCCCTCCTCGTCCTCTAGACCCGAAAGTAGCAGTGACTACTGTTGTCTCCGCATTGGGTTTTTCTTCTGAGGTGTTCTTGTGCTTCTGAGCATGCTGCTTTGGTTGTTTTGCCAACTGTGGCACATCCAGGGCATTCAGTAATCCCTCTGCATTGTCGTCAGCATCTACATACTTGCTCGCTATTTCAATCATCTCTCCTAGATCAGTGACCTTGTCACACTTCAAGCGA
Organism: Avena sativa; assembly: GCA_916181665.1. Classification (NCBI taxonomy): domain Eukaryota; kingdom Viridiplantae; phylum Streptophyta; class Magnoliopsida; order Poales; family Poaceae; genus Avena; species Avena sativa. Next base: position 225,767,799 of record OV702291.1, read on the forward strand.
TGACGTAGTAAACCAATTGGGAGTCCTGCAATGAAATCTTCAATCGCAGTTTGGTCATTTACTCCTTCACAGGAGTTCTTAGTATTGATTCATCATCCGAGGTAATCTCGGCAAGTTTCTCCGGCTTTCTGGGTGCAACGCTGTAGGTCTCCTACCATATAGGGCCTCTGGTATGTGCCTTCGAAATTCCGAAAGAACGCGCTTTGCATGTCATACTAGTTGTGGATGGTGTTCTCTGGAAGTTCATTGAGCCATGATCATGCCGTCTTCCACAACATAAGTGGGAGATATCGGGTTGTGACCAAGCTGTTTCCGCCTTTGGCAATGCAGCAAGCTTGGAAAAAATCCTGGAGCCAAGTATCTGGCCGAGCCACACCATCGTAGGCTTGGATGTGTCTTGAGATAGCAAATCCTTCCGGGAAGTGAGTTTGTCGAATTCATGGTCCGAAGCATTTTCGGCCCACGTATATATCATCGTTTTCATAGCGCCGCGCCTCTATGTTGGAGTTAATCCAGTGTCTTGTGTCACTTGGTGACAAGGAACGCCGTCTCAGTTGTTTGCTATAGCTGTGGTGCCTTGGAGCCGGACATCGGCTTCTGCCGCCACTTTCTCCGCCATGACGCCCTCCTTGGCCTCCTTGAGAGCCATTGTGATGGCTACTTGGTGGAGAGGGTGGAGCAGGTGGATTGTTTCCGGCTGATCGCCGGCCTCCGTCCGGAGCATCATTATTCTGGTTCTAGGGAGGGTCTTCATTGCGACGAGCCCCCTGCCGGCTTGACTCGGCATGGTGTCCGTTGTTCCTTCGTCCGTCACTCCCACCGTGATGGGGTTCAGGCGGACGGCTTGTATGTCTAGAAGGTGGCATTCTTTGACGGTCCTCCTCCCGACGTTTCTCCTTGTCTTCTTCCCTGTGATCGTTCGAATCTCGTCGGGGAGGATTTCTCGGATACAGTGCAACAATTGCCTCTTGCTCCGCGGCTGGGGAAACGTTGCGCCAGTCATGTGAAGTTCTGTGGCGTTGCCCTGAAGATCCGGTTCTTGAGTAGTTGTCTTCCTGATGATCGGAACGATGATTCTGCTCGGGAACCCGTTGCGGCCTTACGTCATTCCAGGCCAGATCCGTGTGGCATTGGTCAGATTAAGAGACCAGTTTTCCGCTTCCGGACTTCGTGACCTTCTGCTGCTCCAGACCCTTGGTGAGTAGCTTAATGCCCAATCGGACTTATTCTGGGCCTGGATTATTTGCCAGGATATCTTGAGCTACGGCAGTGTTTTGTACTAGTGTTGATACACCAGATCTCCCTTACTGTCAAGTCGAGGCATCCCTGGATCTCCCTCAAAGAGAACCTTGTGGATTTCCGGAAATTGATTGTCACGTGTGTGTCGTTTCTGGGTCTTCTGCTGCTGCAGAGAGGTATACTTATCCGCAGTAGCTATGCACTTCTTCTCTTCCTTGATTATGTTGGCTTCATCGAGGAGTACTTGGCAACGCGCTTCTAGGGCATGAGCCCTTTCCTCCAGCTCTTCAGAAGTAAGTGCTGCAGCTGTAGGGATGGGTGTAGTTAGAGCAGCATCGACGAGTCTACGGGCACCTTCAGTGACCACGTGTCCATCCACTGAAGCTTCCTTGGACTCTTCTGGGATAAGTGCTCCATCCGAGTCTTCCTCATATTCCTCGGCGATCACTTCCTCTGTTGGAAGTTCCTTTGTCGGGGTCTTGTTCTTCTTTTCTTCTTCTTTGCCTTCTTGGCAGCGCCGGTAGCAAAGAAGGCTTTGGGTCCGTTTCCCAGAGTCAAGCTCCGCGCGGTACTTTCAGACATCTGGATGTCAGGGTTATCTCCAAGATCCATGTCATCCTACACTTTGGGAGAGTATTCTCCGGATCCTTCATCCATGGCTTCTCCTTCTTCTGCAGCTTTGGAGTTAAACTCTTCTTCATATTCCGTGGAGAACTTTCGGAAATCCGCCGACGTCATCAAGTCATCCAAAGATGCGGGTAAGTCGGTGTTTTTTCGATCGCCTCCAACACCGAGTCTTTGTTGTCTCCAGCATCGGCAGAGCCGGATCCGGATCCAACATATCCGACAAAGTGCGACGTGTGGGTCCTGAGGTAATTGCAGCTTTCCTCGTGGGCTTCCTCGAAAATCCTGATGGTCTCGAGAACCTCATCCACGTTTGCGCCTTGCAGCATCATGCGCCTCAACGTATGCCTCAGGAAAGGTTGGTCTGTTCTGGCGTTAGCAGAGCCGAAACCAAGGTTGTTGTCCTTCTCCTCCTGGATTTTGACCTCGGCGGGTAGATCGATCTAGGATTCAGCCTTGCTAGGGAGATCCCCTCCAGGTTCGACTTGAACCGTGAGATATGCTTGTAGAAAGTAGACAGTAAACAGTAAATAGATGGTAGATTGATGGTAAAAGAATGGACCGGGGTCCATAGTTCACTAGAGGTGATTCTCCTTAAGATAGATGACATGTTGGATGAACAAATTACAGCGGGGCAATTGACAGACACCGAGAAAGCATACATGCATATACTAGTCATCTTGACTCCTATGAGATTTGATTGGGCATTACAACATTATACATAGACCGTAATCCAACTGCATCTATGACTAATAATCCACCTTCAGGTTATCATCTAAACCCCCTCCAGTATTAAGTTGCAAGCAATAGATAATTGCATTAAGCAAAGTGTGTAAAGTAAACAATACGATTGTCCCATGGACAAAGGATTGCTGTTTTCTCCCTAGTATCAACAACACATCTAGTACCTTAGATATTCCTGTCACTTCCCCAGATTACTAGAGGCATGAACCCACTATCGAGCATAAATACTCCCTCTTGGAGTTGCTAGCATCTACTTGGACAAGATAGCTACTAACAACGGAAAGCATGCAAGATCACAAATAACATAGACATGATAAAATCAATAATCAATCTGAAATAGCATCTCAATATCCATCGGATCCCCGCAAACACAACATGTAAGATTACAAATAGATGATCTTGATCATGAACGGAGCTCACAAGATCTAAACATGGTTGCACAAAGGAGGAGAACCAACCATCTAGCTACTACATGGACCCGTAATCCAGGGATGAACTACTCACGCATCACACCGGAGGCAGTCATGGTGATGAAGAAGGCCTATAGGGTGATCACTCCCCTCTGGCAGGGTGCCGGGAAGAGCTTCAGATCCCTCTGGATCTAGGGATGGAGATGGCGGCGGCTACAGACTCTTTCGTAGAATTTTGATCGGGTCCGTAGGGTTTTCGTCCCGGGAGGCTTTTATAGGCGAAGCGGCAAGGTCAGTGGAGCACCAAGGGGCCCACACCCCCTGGTGGCTTGCCTCCCAGGCCGCATCACCACCAGGTGTGGCCACCCTGGTGCGCCACTTCGTCTCCTCTCCGGACTCCGTGTTGCTTCGGGTAAAATATTGACTTTGTCTTTTGTCTAGTCCAATTCCGAGAATATTTCCTTACTAGTTTTTCTGAAACCAAAAACAGCAGAAAACAGGCAACTGGCACTGTGGCATCTTGTTAATAGGTTAGTTCTAGAAAATTAAAAATACTCTAAAGTGTGGACAAAACATAAGAAAGTAGATATAAAACAAGCATGGAACATCAAAAATTATAGATACGTTTACAACGTATCAACAACCCCAAGCTTAACTCCTGCTCGTCTTCAATTAGGTAAGTGATAAAAAAGAATAATTTTTATGGTGACATGCACCATCATAATCTGGATCAAGGTATTTGTAAAACATTGATAGCTGGGTGATGCGCTCGACTTTCGACGTAGAGCTCGTTGGGAACCCCAAGAGGAAGGTACGATGAATATAGCAGCAAGTTTTCCCTCAGTTATGAAACCAAAGTTTAATCGAACCAGTAGGAGAAAGGAAACACCCCAAAGGTGTTACTAGCTGAGCTTTCGCAGGGCGCACTACCGGTGCTAGTAGCAACGTGGAGACCTGCACAACACAACCACATAACTTTGTCCCCAACTTGCGATGAGGTTGTCAATCTCACCGCGTTTTGCGGAAAACAAAGGATTAAACGTACCGAATGGAAAGAAGTAAAAGTTTGCAGAAAGTAAACACAAAGTAGTAAAAGATTGTAGATTGTATGTAAAGTAAAAGGACCAGGATCCATAGTTCACTAGAGGTGGCTCTCCTTAGATAGATAACATGCTAGGTGAACAAATTACAGCGGGGCAATTGACAAACACCGAGAAAGCAATACATGCATATACTAATCATCTTGACTCCTCTGAGACTTGATTGGGCATTACAACATAATACATAGTCCGCCATCCAACTGCATCTATGACTAATAATCCACCTTCAGGTTATCATCCGAACCCCCTCCAGTATTAAGTTGCAAACAACAGATTATTGCTTTACGAACTGCGTGTAAGGTAAACAATACGATTGTTCTATGAACAAAGGATTGTTGTTTTCTCCCTAGTAGCAACAGCACATCTAGTACCTTAGATATTTCTGTCACTTCCCCAGATTACCAGAGGCATGAACCCACTATCGAGCATAAATACTAACTCTTGGAGTTGCTAGCATCTACTTGGCCAAGATAGCTACTAACAACGGAAAGCATGCAAGATCACAAATAACAAAGACATGATAGAATCAATAATCAATCTGAAATAGCATCTCAATATCCATCGGATCCCCGCAAACACAACATGTATGAATTACAAATAGATGATCTTGATCATGAACGGAGCTCACAAGATCTAAACATGAAAGCACAAAGGAGGAGAAACCAGCCATCTAGCTACTACATGGATCCGTAGTCCACAGATGAACGACCCACGCATCACACTGGAGGCTTGCATGGTGATGAAGAAGGCCTCCAGGGTGAATTCCCCTCTCCGGAAGGGTGCCAGGAAGAGCTTCAGATCCCTCCCGATCTAGGGATGGAGATGATGGCAGCTATAGACTCTTTCGTGGATTTTTGATCGGGTACTTAGGGTTTTCGTCCTGAGGGCAACTTATAGGCAGAAAGAGAGGCCGAGGGGGTGCCGGGAGCCACCACACCACGCCTTGGCGCGGGCCAGGCCTGGCCGTGCGGCCAGGTGGTGTGGCCGGCCCTTGGACCCTCTCCATCTCGTATTCTGGCACTTGATCCCTTCCGGAAAAATAGGCACTTTGGCTTTTGTCCCGTACAATTCCGAGAATATTCATTTTCTGACTTTCCTGGAACCAAAAACAACAGAAAACAGGCAGCTGGCACTGTGGCTCTTGTTAATAGGTTAGTCCAAGAAATCATATGAAAAGTACTCCAAAGTTGGAACAAAACACAAGAAAGTGGATAAAACCAAGCATGGAACATCAAAAATTATAGATACATTTGCAATGTATCAACATCCCCAAGCTTAACTCCTGCTCGTCCTCGAGTAGGTAAGTGATTAAAAGAAATAATTTTTGAGGTGACATGCACCATCAAAGACTTGATCAAAGTATTTGCAAAACATTCAAAGCTGGGATCATAGTACTTCAATCATAACATGAAAGACAAAGTTCTAGCAATAAGCAAAGAAACTATGACGCAACATGAAAAGGCACAAACAAAAGATTCATGAATAACAATACTTTGCAAGACATTTGTTTGTTTCACATAAAGAAAACATAGCATAATAGTATTCAGCTTGTCCCTCAATAGAGTAGCAAATATAAATGCATAGGACACCTTCAAAGTTCATAAGAGTGACTAGATACAATAGTTTAAAACAAGCAATAACAAGTTATGCATCAATCAACTAGTCTTGGGACAATGCACATAGAACTAAGAATGGCCAGTATGCTCTCAAAGTAGTGCATAAAGATAGAAGATGGAGACTCAATATAATGGTGGAAGAAAGGCCTTTTGTAAAAGGAAGTAGGGATTCAAGTCTCATAAAGAGCTTCCAAAAATTATGGTACTTAATAGCTTTCAGCTCTCATTGCCCCTATCATAAGCATCTTGAAGTGATTAAGGTTAAAGTGAACAAACTATGGTGTACATGCTTGACGAAGTATAAGTCAGAAATCTCATGTCCCTTGTATACGATTGCCGCTCCTCATGCTACTCAAGTTTAGTCACCAGTAAGTTCTTGTCATTGTAAGTACATGTGTATCATTGAGAACCGCCAACGGGGTACCCCTTGCCCGATGATACAGAAGAATCCCCATATCAAAATGACAAGGCAAGCAGACAACGAGCATCTCAGCATTCTTCTTATTTACCATGGGAATATGGTGCTTTTTCTCTCTTTCCTATTTTCATAGTATATTTTTTTTCTCAATATAGGACTCTTTTTTTTATAAGAAGAATGCTTCATAGACAACTCATTATGGTTACGCTACAGGTTTCCACCATGTCAGCATGGATTAGACCAGCGGCCCAGGCGTTTCTCTAACACATATACATAACTCCATGGACTTACAAGGTCCCCTTTCATTTCACACCGACGACATCCATATACAGAAGAGCATGATATCAACTAGGTACAAGTACCAAGTGCAATGTTGAAAGCGTTCCCCATGAAAGCATGGTTCTACTAATTCCCAACAAATAAGTGCAAGCATATACAACATAGAAGACACAATGGTTCAAGTTTATTAAAGGCAAGTAAAGTAAGGTGTGCCATCAAGTTCGTGAGAGCTTTAATCACTAGTTTTCTCATAACAAAAGGAAGGTAAACAAAAGCATGAATATACTTGGAATAGCATAAGCTAGTAGGTAGGTATGGTGGACTCTTTGGAATAACTTGGTTTAGGGAGTTGGATGCATGAGTGGAACTCATACATGGTTGTGGAGGCTAGCAAAAGACTGGGAGCGACAAACTATGAGAGCAATAATGGCCATAATCATGCAGAACGACAAAACATCATTGATCAAAGCATAAAGTGATACTACAAGTTGAAAACTAAAGGATCATAAAGGCTATGGTGACTTGAGATAGTCATAACATGGTGTGAGCATGTGCCAAGTCAACCCAAATAAAGCATCAAAGGAGAATACCACTATACTATGCTTTAATATGCTAAAACAACGCATGATTCATCCAAGGAACATTAAGCAATCTCAATTGTTTATAACAAGTCATGCTACAGCAAATAATACTAAGCATAAAGCCAAAACAATATCAAGCATGGCATGACAAAGCATAGGTCACAGTCAAAAACGAGCTCTTTTTACCACATAAGTATGAACTTTCCTACTCTTTTCCAAACCAAACCAAACTATTCGCAAACCAAAGTGTGAAAGAGGGGGTCCAACCAACTTATTCAGAAAACTAAGCAAACCAAGCAAACTAAAAACCAAAACAAAAACGAAAAAGAAGACGCTCCAAGAAAAACACAACTGTGCATGAAACAATAAAAATGAAGCGTTTGGAAGAAACCTGGAATTTTTATTGATGAAGAAGGGGGATGCCTTGGGCATCCCCAAGCTTTGACGCTTGTACTTCTTGGATATTTCTTGGGGTGACATGCGTGGCATCCCCAAGCTTGAGCTTTAGTCCATCCTTTATCTCATTACTCGTTCCTTCCATACACCTGAAATTTTTCCTTCATACAAAACTTCACACAATCTCATTAGCAACATTAGTGCACTTAAGATAAATAAGTCTCAAGGTTCAGTTCTAACACCAAATAAACTTCCATTAGAACACTAGGTACTGTAGCACTTCCCTCAAAAAGCTCAATTCCCCAAAGGAACTCAAGAAGGAACTAACAAGAAGCAAATGCAGAAAATGGCAGAAATCTGTCAAAACAGACCAGCAGGTAAAGACGATTTTTTTTGAAGAACTTATGTTGCTCAAATCAAAAAGTGTTGAATTAACGAAAGTTAGATAACAATCTGGGGCAGAAGAACAAACAATTACAGCTCAATACGACATACATAGCTCTCTCAGGAATTTTTACGGTGAAGCACAAAAATCTGTTTCGGGACAGCAACTTTCCCAATCATTACTTCGCTCTCATTAGAGGTTACTCTTGGCACAAAAAGCAAATAAAAAGGATAAGGAGAGGTTATTACAGAGGTAATAACTTCCAATACTCATCTAAAACTCTTGGGTTATCTCCCAACAAGTAATTTTCTTTAACGCCTTTAAGTTAGGCATAAGAAGCAAAGAAAGAATCAAGTGTTCTCAAATGAAGAAGCATTAAGACCAAATTTTGTTTTCATAGGAGAAGCAAAAGAAATATTTTCTCTATTTTTAGGGAAGTGTTCTATACCTTTCTTGAGTGGAAGTTGATATTTAATTGTGCCTTCTTTCATATCAATGATGGCACCAACAGTTATAAGAAAAGGTCTTCCCAAAGTAATAGGACAAGAAGCATTGTATTCAACATCCAAAACATAGAAATCAACGGGGACATAGGAATCGTTAACCATAATAAGAACATCATTAAGACTCCCCATGAGTTTCTTTTTAGCATTAGCATCAAGTGGTACATTCAAATAACAATCTTCAAGAGGAGGCAAATCAAGCATATCATAAATCCTTCTAGGCATAATAGAAACACTACTATCAAGATCACACAAAGCTTTGAAATCAAAGTCATTCACTTTCATATTAATGATGGGTTGCCAACCATCTTCTTGTTTTATAGGAATAGAAGCTTTATGTTTCATCTTTTCTTCCTTAATCTTTATGAGAGCATCGGTAATGTGTTTTGTAAAGGCCATATTCATAGCACTAGCATTAGGACTTTTATCAAGCTTTTGTAGGAACTTAATAACTTCAGAGATGTTGCCACCATCAAGATCAAAATCAACTTTATCATCTAAAGTAGTAGAACTATTGCTAGCCTCAACACTAGTGGTGGTAATAGTAGAAACACTAATGTTTCTAGCAATTTCATCTTCTCTTTCCCACTTAGCATGTAATTCAGCTAATATTCTAACATTTTCATCAATTCTTACTTGTATGGCATTAGTAGCTGCAAGGGGATTCTCACTAGTTTCAGGTTTAGCAGCCATTTTATTCAAAGTAGATTGAGCTTCAGCCAAAGATGCTATATTTCTTTCAGCATTAGAGAGTTTTTCCTCAATAGTTTTATTGAAAGCAGTTTGTTTACTAATAAACTCTTTAAGCATAACTTCAAGTTCAGAGGGAGCACTTTTATTATTGTTGTAAGAATTTCCGTAAGCATTACCATTGTTGGGAGGATATGGCTTATAATTGTTGTTACCAAAATTGTTCCTATAAGCATTATTACCATAAGCATTGTTGCGAAAATTATTATTTCTTATGAAGTTCACATCAACTTGCTCTTCTTGAGCAACCAAAGAGGCTAAAGGAACATTATTTGGATCAATATGGATTTTCCCATTAACAAGCATAGACATAATCATATCAATCTTATCACTCAAGGAGGAGGTTTCCTCAACAGAATTTACCTTCTTACCTTGTGGAGCTCTCTCAGTATGCCATTCAGAATAATTAACCATCATATTGTCCAGAAGTTTTGTTGCAGCACCCAAAGTGATGGTCATAAAGGTACCTCCAGCAGCTAAATCCAATAGGTTCCTTGAAGAATAGTTCAATCCTGCATAAAAAGTTTGGATGATCATCCAAGTAGTCAGTCCATGAGTGGGGCAATTCTTTACCAAAGATTTCATTCTTTCCCAAGCTTGAGCAACATGCTCATTATCAAGTTGTTTAAACTTCATGATTTCACTTCTCATGGATATAATCTTAGCAGGAGGATAGTATTTTCCAATAAAAGCATCTTTGCATTTAGTCCAAGAATCAATACTATTCCTAGTTAAGGAATTCAACCATTCTTTAGCTTTTCCTCTCAAAGAGAAAGGAAACAATTTCAGCTTAATAATATCACCATCTATATCCCTATGCTTTTGCATCTCACAAAGTTCAACAAAGTTATTTAGATGGGAAGCAGCATCTTCATTACTAATACCAGAAAATTGTTCTCTCATAACAAGATTGAGCAAAGCAGGTTTTATCTCAAAGAAAGTATTTTCAGCCATAGGTGGAGCAATGGGAGTGCTCATAAAATCATTGTTATTGGTGCTAGTGAAGTCACACAACTTAGTGTTTTCAAGAGTAGTCATTTTTTTGGGTTTTCAAATAAGAAAGCAAACAAGTAGAACTAGTTTTTTTTGTGTTTTTGAAGAACAAAACAAGCAAACAAAGCAAAAAGAAACTAAGAAAAACAAAAACAACAAAGTAAAGAGATTGGTTATGAGGGACTCCCCTTGTGAAGATGTCCTTGACTCCCCGATAACGGTGCTAGAAAATCTTGATGCGCTCGACTTTCGACGTAGAGCTCGTTGGGAACCCCAAGAGGAAGGTACGATGAATATAGCAGCAAGTTTTCCCTCAGTTATGAAACCAAGGTTTAATCAAACCAGTAGGAGCAAGGAAACACCCCAAAGGTGTTACTAGCTGAGCTTTGGCAGGGCGCACTACCGGTGCTAGTAGCAATGTGGAGACCTGCACAACAGAACCACAGAACTTTGTCCCCAACTTGCGATGAGGTTGTCAATCTCACCGTGTTTTGCGGAAAAAAAGGATTAAACGTATCGAATGGAAAGAAGTACAAGTTTGCAGAAAGTAAACACAAAGCAGTAAAATATTGTAGATTGTATGTAAAGTAAAAGGACCGGGATCCATAGTTCACTAGAGGTGGCTCTCCTTAGATAGATAACATGCTGGGTGAACAAATTACAGCGGAGCAATTGACAAACACCGAGAAAGCAATACATGCATATACTAATCATCTTGACTCCTCTGAGACTTGATTGGGCATTACAACATAATACATAGACCGCCATCCAACTGCATCTATGACTAATAATCCACCTTCAGGTTATCATCCGAACCCCCTTTAGTATTAAGTTGCAAGCAACAGATTATTGCTTTATGAACTGCGTGTAAGGTAAACAATACGATTGTTCTATGAACAAAGGATTGTTGTTTTCTCCCTAGTAGCAACAACACATCTAGTACCTTAGAGATTTCTGTCACTTCCCCAGATTACTAGAGGCATGAACCCACTATCGAGCATAAATACTAACTCTTGGAGTTGCTAGCATCTACTTGGCCAAGATAGCTACTAACAACGGAAAGCATGCAAGATCACAAATAACAAAGACATGATAGAATCAATAATCAATCTAAAATAGCATCTCAATATCCATCGGATCCCCGCAAACACAACATGTATGAATTACAAATAGATGATCTTGATCATGAACGGAGCTCACAAGATCTAAACATGAAAGCACAAAGGAGGAGAAACCAGCCATCTAGCTACTACATGGATCCGTACTCCAAGGATGAACTACTCACACATCACACCGGAGGCTTGCATGGTGATGAAGAAGGCCTCCAGGGTGAATTCACCTCTCCGACAGGGTGCCAGGAAGAGCTTCAGATCCCTCCCGATCTAGCGATGGATATGACGGTGGCTACAGACCCTTTCATGGATTTTTGATTGGGTACTTAGGGTTTTCATCCCGAGGGCAACTTATAGGCGGAAGGAGAGGCCGAGGGGGTGCCGGGAGCCACCACACCACCCCCTGGCGTGGGCTAGGCCTGGCCGCGCGGCCAGGTGGTGTGGCCGGCCCCTGGCCCCTCTCCGTCTCGTATTCTGGCACTTGATCCCTTCCGGAAAAATAAGCGCTTTGACTTTTGTCCCGTCCAATTCCGAGAATATTCATTTTCTGACTTTCCTGGAACCAAAAACAGCAGAAAACAGGCAGCTGGCACTGTGGCTCTTGTTAATAGGTTAGTCCAAGAAATCATATGAAAAGTACTCCAAAGTTGGAACAAAACAGAAGAAAGTGGATAAAACCAAGCATGGAACATCAAAAATTATAGGTACATTTGCAATGTATCACTGAGATTATAGTACTTTAACATAGCATGAAAGATATAGTTCTAACAATAAGACATAGCAACTATGTTGTAACATGAAAAGATATAAACAAAAGATTCATGAATAACAATGCTTTGAAAGACGTTTGTTTGTTTCACATATAGAAAACATAATGAGAATGGTATTCAGCTTGTCCCTCATATTGTAGCAAAACATAAATGCATAGGACACCTTCAAAGTTCATAAGGGTGACTAGATACAAATAATTTAAGGACAAGCAATATCAAAGTTACGAATCAATCAACAAGTTTTAGGACAATGCACATTAAACTAAGAATGGCCACTATGCTCTCTCAATAGGTGCATAAAGATATAAGATGGAGACTCAACATAAAAGTAAAAGAAAGGCCATTCATAGAAGGAAGCAGGGATTCAAGTCTCACAAAGATCTTCCAAAAATTATGGTACTTATTAGTTTTCAGCTCTCATTGCCCCTATCATAAGAATCTTTAGGTGATTAAGGTTAAAGTGAACAAATATGAGTACCATTCCTCATGCTACTCAACTTTAGTCATAGGTAAGTTCTTGTCATTGTAAGTACATGTGTATCATAGAGAACCGCCAACGGGGTACCCCTTGCCCGATGATACAGAAGATTCCCCATATCAAAATGACAAGGCAAGCAGACAATGAGCATCTCAGTGATCCTTTTATTTCCTATTTGCATAGGCTTTCCTTTTTTCCCCTATTTGCATAGGTTTTTTTATTCTTTTTTTATTGAGGATGCTTCACAGATTTCTCACTATGGTTATGCTGGAGGTTTCCACCATGATTAGGCATGGCTTAGACTAGCCGCCCAGGCGTTTGTCTAACACATATATGAACTCCATGAGCCTTACAAGCTCCCCTTTCATTTCACACCACCCGGATCCATAAGCAAAATAACATGATATCAACTAAATAAAGTGCAATGTTGAAAGCGTTCCCCATGATAACATGGTTCTGCTGATTCACAATTTACAAAATGCAAGCATATACGCAACATAGATGGGCACAATGGTTCAAGTTTATTAAGTGCAAGAAAGTAAAGTGTGCCATCAAGTTCGTGAGAGCTTTAATCACTAATTTTCACATAACCAGTTTAATTCGGAAGGTAGATAAAAACATGAATATACTTGGAATAGCAATAATGCTAATAGGTAGGTATGGTGGAATCTTTGGAATAACTTGGTTTTATTTGGAGTTGGATGCATGAGTGGAACGCATACTTGGTACATGTGGAGGCTAGCAAAAGACTGGGAGCGACCAACTAAGAGAGCAATAATGGCCATAATCATGCAAAGCAACAAAACATTATTAATTAAAGCATAAAGTGATATTACAAGTCAAAAAATAAATAATCATAGATGCTATGGTGACTTGGTATAGTCTTAACATGGTGTGAGCATGCGCCAAGTCAACCCAAATAAAACATCAAAGGAGAATACCACAATATTATGCTTTTATATGCTAAAACAACGCATGATTCTTTCAAGGCACATTAAGCAATCTCAATTGTTTGTAACAAGTCATCCTACAACAATAGTCACAAATCATAAAGTCAAAACAATATCAAGCATGACATGACAAAGTCTAAGCCACGGTCAGAAACAAGACTCCTTTTATACAACTTATAAGCATGAACTTTCCTACTCTTTTCCAATCCAAATCAGCTTATTTGAAACTATGTATGAATGCAGGGGGTCCAACCAATTTATTCAATAAAACTAAGCAAATGAAAACTAAAAACCAAAAACGAATACGCTTCAAGAACAACACAATTGTGCATGAAACAATAAAACTGAAGTGTTTGGAAGAAACCTGAGATTTTTATTGATGAAGAAGGGGATGCCTTGGGCATACCCAAGCTTTGACACTTGTACTTCTTGAATATTTCTTGGGGTGACACGGGTGGCATCCCCAATCTTGAGCTTTTGTCCATACTTCATCTTATCACATTGTTCTTCCCTACACTTAATTTCCTTCATACAAAACTTCACACAATCTTCATTAGCAACATTAGTGTACTCAAGATAATAAGTCTTTTGGTTAAGTTTCAACATAAGTAAAACTTACATTAAAACACAAGCTACTGTATCACTTACTTTTAAAAGTTCAAGTGATCAAAGAGAACTCAAAAGAAAGAGATTAAGAGGCAAATGCAAATAATGGCAGAAATCTGTCAAAACAGACCAACAGGTAAAAACCGATTTTTTCGAAGACCTTCTATTTCTCAAATCGAAAGTGTTAAACTAACAAAAGTTATATAACAACCTGGGGCAGAAGCAAAAAAAATTACAGATCAATCCGACGTACATAGATTTTTCACGAATTTTTACAGCAAAGCACAAAAATTTGTTTCGGGACAACAACTTTCCCAAGTTTTATTTCTTTCTCATTAGAGGTTACTCTTGGCACAAAAACCACACAAAAAGGATAAGGAGAGGTTATTAATTAAGCAATAACTTCCAAGACTCAACAAAAGATTCCTAAAGAAATTTGGGTTATCTCCCAATAAGTGCTTTTCTTTAACTCCTTTGAGCTAGGCATAAGAAGCAAGAATCAAGTATGCTCAAATGAAGAAGCATTAAAACCAAATTTCTTGCCCCTACCTCTCTTACCTTTAGTCTTATCCTTGGAGAACGTATGATTGTTTGGTGGAGAAGCAAAATGCATGATGCCCTTTTCCACATCTATTATTGCTCCAAGGAGTTTTAGTAGGGATCTTCTAAGTGTAATTTGTCCTTTTCCTACACATTCAATAACAAGATAATCAGTGGACACCACTTTCTCTAGAATCTTTGTAAACACTCCTTCCGCTACTCCAATGGGTAATATTGTGGCACTATTAGTAAGAGATATTTCTTCCCCCCTTCAGAAAGTCCCCAAAGATTCAAAGGTTCATAGATATCTTTAGGCATAAGATAGAATTCAGACATGATATCACAACGAGCATAAAAAGTTTCATTATTTATAACAATTTTTACTGTAGGAAGCCAGAATTTATTGGAACATATTCATGATGCTATCTAAGCATGTTATAGCATTCTTTTAAACTAGCTGTGTTGGTCTCAAGAGTGTTTAGTCTAGTAATAATGTTTATAATGGAGGAATCAGATTTGCTAGGAAAGTCATATGTTGCAACCAACTTTTTTATGGCATTAAAAGCTTCACCCTCATTGCATTGGAGGAAACCTCCTCCTACTACAGCAACCAAAGCATATCTATAGCAAAGGGCAGTTCCAAAGTAAAAACTGCTAAGAACCAAGCTTAGAGTCATTTTAGGTTCAGTTTTTGCATGTAAATCAGAGATTCTAGACCAAGCTTCTTTGAAACTCTCTTCAATTCCTTGTTTGAAAGTAAAAATCATTTCCTCAGGCGACATAGTGATTGGAGAAATTCTAGACATAATAGCAACTTTAGATAGAAACTATTTTTTTGTGTTTTTAATATAAAGAAGCAAACTAGTATAACTAATTTTTGTGTGTTTTTGATAAAGGAACAAGCAAACAAAGAAGAAATAAACTAAGCAAAAATAAAATAAAAAGAGATTGGTTATGAGGGACCCCCCTTGTGAAGATGTCCTTGACTCCCCGGCAACGGTGCCAGAAAAAAGGCTTGATGGCTCAAAATATATCGAGCTCGTTGGGGAACCCCAAGAGGAAGGTATGATGAGAACATCAACAAGTTTTCCCTCAGTTATGAAACCAAGGTTATCGAACCAGTAGGAGCAAGGAAACACCTCCAAGTTGTTGTTTTCAACTTGGAATCCTGCACAACACAACCACATAACTTTGCCCCCAACTTACAGTGAGGTTGTCAATCTCACCGGTTTTGCTGAAAACAAAGGATTAAATGTATTATGTGGAAGATAGTAATTGCTTGCAGAAAGTAAACAGTAAACAATAAATAGATGGTAGATTGATGGTAAAAGAATGGACCGGGGTCCATAGTTCACTAGAGGTGATTCTCCTTAAGATAGATGACATGTTGGGTGAACAAATTACAGCGGGACAATTGACAGACACCAAGAAAGCATACATACATATACTAATCATCTTGACTCCTATGAGATTTGATTGGGAATTACAACATTATACATAGACCGTAATCCAACTACATTTATGACTAATAATCCACCTTCAGGTTATCATAAGAACCCACTCTAGTATTAAGTTGCAAGCAATAGATAATTGCATTAAGCAAAGTGTGTAAAGTAAACAATAAGATTATCCCATGAACAAAGGATTGCTATTTTCTCCCTAGTAGCAACAACACATCTTGTACCTTAGAGATTCCTGTCACTTCCCCAGATTACTAGAGGCATGAACCCACTATCAAGCATAAATACTCCCTCTCGGATTTGCTAGCATATACTTGGCCAAGATAGCTACTAACAACAGAAAGCATGCAAGATCACAAATAACATAGACATGATAAAATCAATAATCAATCTGAAATAGTGTGGCGCCCCGCAAAAACCACTACTAGAAAATCGCGTTGTTTTTGTGCATTGCATCATCATGACCGCATGCTCATGTCATCATGCCACATTGTATTTGAGCATCGTCATCATCATGCATGGTTTTGTCTTAAACTATTTTCGAAAAGTCTATTTTTGTTTTCTAAACGCCTCGTTATTATTTCAAATCAAATCCCGGGTCTCCGGAATATTTTGTTTTGTCTACCAACGATTTTCAAAAACCCCGTTTTAAATAAACAAAATTTATATTATTTTTATAGGAGGCAGCCAACCAGGCCCGAAAGCCTAGCCGACCACCTCCAAATTAAAACCCTAACCTTTCTAACCCTAATCCCTTTATCTACCCCACTCTAATCCTACCCAGCCCCTCTACCTCACCCCGCCCAATAGCCATGTGACACCTCACCAACCCCCCTCCCTTTTCCCTCCACCTCACCCAACACACACCACACACACACGCCACCCAACACACACCACCCACACCTGGTCCACCCGCCTGGCCCCACCCGCGTACAAGCGCAGCGACCCAGCCCACCCGGCGCCTCCCACCAGTCGACGTCCACACGCCACCGACCCGACCACCTCGATCCCCACCCCACGCGCCGATCCCACCTGCCAGCGCCCTACGAGCCGTGCTCCACTCCTCCCCAGATCCCACCAACCCCACGCCTCCTCTCGCTCGCCCCGCAGCTTCGTCCGCCGCCGCGCTCTCCTCCGGTCGCTGCCCGGCCCGCGCTCCGCTTTCCCGCCTACCCCCTGTGCGCAGCACCACCGCCGTGCCACGGTCGACCTCGTCCCCCTCTCCTCTGCCTCCACTCGCCTACCTCCTCCTCTCGAGCTCGTCCTCCGCGCCGTCGAGCTCCACCAACCACCACCGTCGGCCCCGCGCCTCGCGAGCCCCACCTTGCCCGGCCTCCGCGAGCACCGCAGCCACCGAGCCGCCTTCCGCAAGCGGGCCCCTTGCAGCGACGATGTTGCCTACCTGACCCCTGCACGCGCCGCTGCGACCTGGCCTCCTCGCCTCTGCATCGGCATGCGCACCACCCGCGCCGGCTTCGCTCTTTGTCGGCCCCAAGCTCCCCTATCATCATGGCCACGACCACACCCTCGCCGCTCCCTCTGTTCTCTGGCCGCCACTCCATCGTACTCACCGGGCACCAACGACCCGGCCTCTGCCTTGTCTGCGTCGGCCATCCGAGCTTGTTTTCGTGCGCCGTCCTTTTTTTCTCCTGAGTTCATCTGGCCTCTGTGTCCAGCATGGGGAACCCTTGATGGTCTTTTGTTGGTGCGTTCGTGTGTTCACTGGTGAAGCCACCACGCAGACAATTTGCACTCTGGCGCTGCAGCTCAAGGCCTCCTATGCCACGCTCTTGTTTCGGTAGTTCTGTGAGGACAAGACCGTTCCTCAGAAATGCCTTCGAGTACAAGACCATCAACGCCAATCCAAGTTCCACCTTCGATGCGCCTCGAACCCCCACACAAGTTTGCCCCGACAACTGAAGCCTAAGTCTCAAGTTCTCCATCACGGAAAAACCCTAAGGACTTCGACTCGAACAAGATCTACTTCACGAACCCTCGGCACGCCAAGATCTTCTTCACGGATCTAAAGACCCTCGGTACCCGATCTACTCAAGTTTGCCATCGACGACAAGATCGACATCGACCGGGGCAAATCCGATGCGCCCCAACGCCAAACCAAGTCCTTCGTCTCGGAACGCCAAGATCTACTCCGTTGTTTGAGAACGTTCCCGCTGAGATCGATCCCCGTCGAACCCTGGATCCCTGAGACCCGATCCCGAACCCCCGGAACCCAAGATCTTCCGAACCCCCATGTGTGACCCTTATCCAACCCCTACTTTTAAATATATAATAATCATCTGTTGCATATAAATTGTCATGCTTGCACACATATCATGTGGGTTTGGGGGCGTTATGTCGATTCACCTAATTAGATATGGAGTCCATATGCGGGCTTTTCTAGTCTAATAGTGGCTCCATTTAAATTTGTATAGAGAACCGGTGACATATTCTGCCTTGTTAAGACAACATTTAAATTGCGGGGTATCTAAACAACTTGAACCTATTAGTTAATTGTCGGGACCCCGGTTCCGCTTAATATTGCCTAATTGCACCGCATTTTTGCCATGCCATGCATCATATCATAAGCATGCCGGATCTTCTGTCGTAGTATTAAATATTGCATCCGGTGTTTCTTCTAGCGTTGCTTCTTCGCGGATTAGGCCGATGAGTTGATGCGAGTATCGACAAGTTCTCCGGATATGATCCTTCGGCAGTGTTTCCCAGGCGAGCATCTCTCTCCCTTCTACCTATTTTGCATTTATAGTCTTTTTTTCCTCCTGTTGATCTATTGCTATCCGTGTCGCGATGCTTTAGTTTCCGTACACCAGTTGTATCCCGTGCAGCCTCTATATTGCCTTGGACACCTCCTATTACCCGTGTTTGGTAGATAGCTGGCCTTGCGAGTCGTAGTTGCTTGCTCAGGTGCGATCTCGTGTTGTCAAGTACCACAGATGTTGGAAGGTTGACAGATGCTTAATGGTGGAGATGCTTACTGGTGGAGATGATCATGACTTTAAATACAACTACTAAAATGCTAGATATAACTAATGTAGAGGCATCGGTGGGCAATAGATGTTATTTGGTTCTTCCACGCTCACTTGTGTCCCATAGGACCCCGAGTACTTGATACCTGTTCCTTGATTTTTCGCACTATCCACATCCGGGAGGCCTTATGGACCCCCTGAGCCAGAGCTTGATTCATTTCTATTTCTTGGGGCCACAAAGTAGTTTGGGGCTTTATTAATATCCTGTACCTATGCCATGCTTTACTGCTTTATTTAAGATTGTGCGTGGAGCACCTGTACTGTTTTGGATCGTGGAATGTTTTCGCGGTATCGACAAGCCCAGTCACACTTTCGGGTTCCTAGTCGTTTACAGCCATTGACACAAACCCTGGGTCCGTTCCGGAGCCGGCCAACTTCGTTGCGGGTAGCTTAGTGGGGTGGCCCCCTGAAATATTTCTGAATCCTGTGATCGCTTTGTCGTGAATGCCTCGTTGGGTTTTGAGTTGGTTTTTCCAAGGTTGATCGAGTGTGTGTTGCTATTTGTGCACCCCTGCAGGGTAAAACTTTCTGAAAGCCGTGTCCGTAGTTATGGACGACTTGGAGCACATTATCTCGATCATAGACAAGCATAACTAAAGTAGTGCTATAAATTTGACTTAATATATATGACTAGTAATCAGCTTCACTATAACGGAATGGATATTAAAAATGCCAACAACTAGTGGTTCTGGGTTGTTTGTTATATATGCCTAGTAAGTATTGCAACTCCAATGGAATGTGATAAAAGTGCCAACAACTGCTGGGTTTCGGGATTCCTCAGGACAATTATATCTGACTAGTAAATGCTCCAACTACAACGGAAGGGTAATTAAAACAGCCCACTACTTATGCTTCAGGATGACTCATGCTATCTATATATGATTAGTAAGTGCTACAACTATACTGGAAAGATTAAATAAAACTGCCAACCGTGTGAGTTTCCTCGGCTTAACTTCCTCGTTTGGTCTCGAGGGGGAAATACCGGGATGGGTTTGTTTGGTGTTAGCTTCAGGTTGGATCCGAATAGGTCTTTCTTATCCCTCTCTGATAACTGCCAGTTGTATCGAGTCTCTATAGGTTGTTTAGTGCCGCTGCGCTGCCGCTTCAGCCCACCATACCTATGTAGGCGAGAGCCGCCGAATTCTAGCCTCGCCATGTACTGGCCTCAGTACTGACGCTCCTCTTTTTCCTTTGACCTTTGTCGACACCCCTTTTGTTTAGCAGGTTTGAGATCGACGTTGTTAGCAGGGTTACCCTTCCGGCTTGGCCTGGGCAGGGTTATGGATGCCATTGGTTATTCTTCAGGGCTCTTAGCCCCATTTGCATCTTGTCCGTACTCGGACGCTGTATCGTTTTCAAGGTGATTGGATCTTTGTAGTGTATATCTGTATTCTTGACTCTTGGAATCGTGCTGTATATATATTCTGTTCTGTGGGTCCCATCGAGGACTGTTGTGTAATGTTATTACTTCGTTTTCCACCCGCATGAAAGTGCCTGGTGGGCGTCCTTGAATAGTTTCTATGCGGGTTTGGCGAAAAGGGCTAAAACTTGCATAGGGCCGATTCGAGGGTGTTACAGAGTGGTATCAGAGCCCAGCAGTTGCGATACCCCACAAGTCCAGCCTGTAGGATAACCTAGCTAACGGCCGAATTAGAGTGTCAAAACTATTTTTGCAAAATCGGTTGGATAGATCTGATTAGGTCTGATTTTACTCCTTACCCCTCTGCTGTTCTCCTCTTACCTCTGCGTGTTTTGGATCTGCTCTCTTATCTTTTCTTCGAGTCCAGGAATTCTCGTGGTTGGGTTTCCATCATACCTTCAGGGTTTCGCTTCCTCCTTTGGCGACGGTGCTTCTACCTCCAGACTTCATGCTATCTGAGAGATCTTTTATCTGTGGTACCATTCTTTGTTTTCCGACGCAACAACATCATCTACGCTAGATCCGATGCAGAGTCTGCATCACTCCTTTGTTTCCGAACCTCGCTTGTCGAGATCTTCAGTCTAATTCCGAGAGTTGGTTGCATAATTCTCCGATTTGTGTGCAGGGTAATGGTTTGAGTGCGCGATGGACTGATCACCATCCGACTACTCTTATCATTCGCTTTTGTATATTGAATCGGGGAATCCAGCAATTTTACTCCGTCCACGGAAGTTAGAGGTGGTTTTATTTGTTGATACCTCTACCTTTGCCCTTTGTTCCCGGAGTGTTCTCTCGACGATCACGGGCAACGACACCTTGTTGGTGGTGTCGCCGATTTCGAGATGGAGCAAGGATCATTGTTAGTGGTGTCGTGAGGATCAACACGAAGAGAGAAGATTCAGATCGTCGGCCTTCTTCACCGTACCATAGGGACGATTCGAGGGTGTTACAAATAGCATCTCAATATCCATCGGATCCCCGCTAACACAACATGTAAGATTACAAATAGATGATCTTGATCATGAACAGAGCTCACAAGATCTAAACATGGTAGCACAAAGGAGGAGAACCAACCATCTAGCTACTACTTGGACCCGTAGTCCAGGGATGAACTACTCACGCATCACACTAGAGGCAGTCATGGTGATGAAGAAGGCCTCCAGGGTGATCTCTCCCCTCCGACAATGTGCCGGGAAGAGCTTCAGATCCCTCCCGATCTAGGGATGGTGATGGCGGAGGCTACAGACTCTTTCGTGGAGTTTTGATTGGGTCCTTAGGGTTTTCATCCTAGGAGGATTTTATAGGCGAAGGGGCAAGGTCAGGGAGCACCAAGGGGCCCACACTCCCTGGTGGTGCCCCCCAGGCCGCGCTGCCACCAGGTGTGGCCGCCCTAGTGCACCACTTCGTCTCCCCTCCAGACTCCGTGTTGCTTCGGGTAAAATATTGACTTTGGCTTTCGTCCGGTCCAATTCCGAGAATATTTCCTTACTAGCTTTTCTGAAACCAAAAACAGCAGAAAACAGGCAACTGATACTATGGCATCTTGTTAATAGGTTAGTTCCAAAAAATGTGTAAAAATACTCTAAAGTGTGGACAAAACATAAGAAAGTAGATATAAAACAAGCATGGAAGATGAAAAATTATAGATACGTTTACAATGTATCACTAGCTGATGGTTACTGCTCCCCTCCTCTCCTTTTTTCCCTTTAGTCCCACCCCGGGACTTTAGGGGTGGGATTCCTACTTTTTCGCCTATATAAAGGGGTCTATATTGATGGGAAAAAGAACATAAAAATAAAAGGGGATTTCGTAAGGACTATTTTCTAAGGGAATTTGCCCTCCTCTTTATCAGTTGATTCTCACGAGTGCGGTCCCATGAAGAATTGTGCATGAGAGAGTCGACAACCCCGCCACGCCGCCACACTACTGGATCCTGGTGAAGGGGTTCGTAGCGGAAAACATAATTTTTCCTAACTAGAATGTCCCGAAAGCCCAATATCTATCTACTAGTTAATGCAATAACAGGAAAGGAGTTATGATTACATACCCTTGTAGATTTCAAAACGGTTAACATCCTGCAGGGAACGTAGATGAAGTAGACAATCCATAGCCAACCCCAAGGTCGTGAAGATCCTTGCCTTCTCCTCCTGGTCCTTAAACGACAACCACGACCCCACTATTGGTGGTTCCGTCCGAGTACTCGCACACTACGGTGTCTAGCGACGACTCACATTCTCCTTGATACATCTAGGATGCGGAAGTGGATCCTTTGGAACCGGGATCCAACAGCGCGACAGCGTGCCGGTGGTGTTGACTCCCTCATGCCTGGCTTAGCTCGCAGCAGCGAGAGGCGATGGCCGGGTGGGCTAGCCTTCCCTAGCGCACGCCTGCATGGCCTGGTGAGGCGGCAACCCGGGTGGGCCGGCCCCCAGCCTAGAAAGGTGTGGCGGTAGCAAGGACCCGGGGTGGGCCAGCCAGCGCCCGCGCTCGCGAGGTCTCTTGGGCCACGGTCGGGGCTCTCCAGCAGCGGCGAAGGCGGCTAGCACCCGCCCACGCGGCTGCTAGCTACTGCCCGCCCATGTGGGCCCGTGGTGGGCCCAACTGCTATGACTATTCGCTGCCCTCCGGGGTGGCTTCCTCTTTGGGTTATTTCCCTCCAGGGATTCGGCCCAATGCAGGAAGTTGCCCCATAATAAATAATTTAAAATATTTTTTATCATGTTAATTCACAATTAATATATAAGCACACATTTATAATTACCCTTTTATTCTGAAACACCTTTCAGTTTTCTCCTTCTTCCGAACATCTTCGGATCCTTCTTAGAACTATTTCGATAATCTTTTCTCTCGAAACATTTCCCATCTTTTCTTTCTCATCGGTGATCCCTTCGCTTCCATAGCGATCTTAAACATCGTTATACCCTTAAGCGTGTTACCCTGTAGTTCGGGAATGTCACAGACATGATTTAGATCACTCTTGACCAATGATCAATAGCGGGACCGCGATGTCCATATTGACCCCTATGAACTCCACGAGACTCTGTGGTGCTTGAACCATAAACTCAGTGTCTTATTCCCTTTGTCTCTTCGATACATGACTTGTACTAGATTTGATCATTAGTATCACTATACTAGTCTTGTTACCGACAATTCTACTTAAATCGTTATCATGATATTGTATCCCCATGACCTAGTTATATGCTACATCTTATTGGATGCAATGTTCACCGAGTGGGATCAGTGTATCTTCCCATTGCACAGGTGGACAAATCCCGATCATGATACATAGGCCTCAACTATTCCTTTGGAATACACAATGCACACTTTTATGGTCACCCAGTTACGATCATGATGGTTAGTGAGATCAAAGCATTCCTCCGGAGATAGTGATTAATATGATCTCATGGTGTAAGGAAAAAGTCACTTTGTTTCTAATTACTAGACCGATGAACCATGTGACGAGATCATGTTGTGATACTTAAGTGGGTAATGTCCATCATATCATTCTCTAATGACATGACTCCATTGTCAGCTGGCATAAATGCACCATGATCAGGAAACCTTGATCATCGGTTACCCAACGAACTAGTTTAATAGAGGCTACTAGGGACCTAGTTTATTTACCTACCACACTTGTAACAATGTTTACTCTTGATATAGTTATAGCACAGTATGAAATTGTTATGAACTAATTTGAGATATGATAATAAACCTCTTTATTATTTTCCTCTAGGGTATATATCCTTCAGTCTCCCACTTGCACTAGAGTACAAATAATCTAGCTACATTTATTTACCGACCATAAACACAAGTGTTTTAGATCATGCTTTCTCATGAAAAGATGTCCTATATTTTAATCTATTTTTCCAGATTCACATGTATTTTGCAAATTACTAGTGTCGCTTTATCTTGACACTCACATCATTATCTCACAAGGTGTTTCAGTATTTTGGTTTGGTGACTAAGTGAGACTTTGTTTCTTAGTATTATTCGACGGTCGATTAATCATGAGGTTAATTCTATGTTGCCATATATACTAGAAACACACTCAGTCTGAAGTCAAACTTCATCACCCAAACTTGTCATACTAATTCTATATTATTGAAATAGTTCCCTATATCAATGGTAATGTAGACTATCAATATGCTTTCGACAATTTACTTAATCCTGGTTTAGTGATCTAAATCACCTAAGAACCTGTTCTTCAGACTAAGAACATGAGTCACATTTTGTCAAGCACACACACCATGGTTTTGTGGAAGAACCTTATGACATAATCATATGAATTGAGTACACTCTCAATACTTCTTCTCAACCATCGTTGTTCACACTCAATGTCTCATCCAGTTTTACAAGTAAGACCATTTTTTTCTTGTTTCATTATGAACTATTTCAGAATCCTTACTAGTCTATTCTGAACTTGCTTTCAGAATCTGAACAGAAACATTTTGACTCTAAATGTCAAAATAATCTATCTTCATAGATTTCAAAATCTAATGATTTGATCAACCTCATCCAATATTTCATAATATTTCTAATATCACTATCGCATTCATTATATGTCGAACATAAGTACATGAATACACCCACTCAAATGTTATACACACATGGGTCCTTTATGTACTATTCTCATAGATCCCACTCAAATATGTCATTCACACATTTGATTCATAAAACTATTTAACCCCCACTCAAATACTTCACAAGTATTGGATTTCTCAACATTTTGGTAATCTCCAAAATCTTTTGATCATGTATCAAATTGAGAATTTCCCACTACGAGATTTTAGCATTTTACTACTAAATGTAAATCCATAGAATTCCAGAATTGCTACATTATAGTAGTCAACCATTGAATTTGTCAAGACACTTCACGACAAATCAAGCTTTTGTTTAAAGTTGCATCCTTTCCATATAACTTATAGTTATTTAGGAATGATCAAGTAACCCCTTACTTTGATAAGATTTGAGTAACATTATTACTCTTTAATCTTGAATGTAACTTTCTACAGATTTCATGACTCTTAATCATATCCCATACTTAGGTTTATCATCATCTATTTGTAATTCGTAGGTATATCAAATCTTATATGATAAGCAAATAATGTATTTCCACTAAGTGAAGATTCATTATTCAATCCTTACCTCCTTATTAGTTAAGTCCCTACTTGAAACGTTATGATCATGATCAATAGTTTCATGTCCTTTGCAGAGTTTTGTTTCACGAAACTTATTCCGCTATTCTACTCAATAATTGGATTAAGATCAAATATCTTAACTTTGGACTTTCACTTTCTTCCATCAACATATTGTTAAGGAACTTTTCTTAACAAGTATGCCCCTTGACAATAGCTAGTTTGTCCTTTGGTTATGAAAGAATACGTCCATAGTTGCCTATGAATATTCTACAAAGATTTTGTATTCATAACGATTTTATCAAAGTCTTTGGAAACTCGAACATGCCATAACTATTATGGTGTTGTTTCCATGAATCATGATGATCTCCCTATTTTGTGAGTGTTAGTTATTTTGACCCTATAACTCTATCCTCCTTATTCGATAACCATTATTTTGTGAGGGCTAAACTAGTAACTTAGATACAAATGGTCTTAATCAAATCAAGAACTTTGTTACTTTGTTAATTTCATATCCTTTTGTTCTGAAGATCATTTGAACATTTCAAATGTTCTCTGAATTATGTGTTCTTTTAGTAAATACTCTTTATTTACTTTTAAGTCCACAAATATACTTATATGATAATGATTTCAACTGTATTTGTCGAACTACGATACATCGTATGTATGGTATTTTACAATGTATATCCTATTTTACCAGAACATATTCTATTTAAGTCATATGTGCCAATCAGGCATGTTTTAGCATATACCGGTAAATCAGTTATCTTAACGATTTCCAGTTATTCATCGGTATGAATACATCATATGCTTACATTGTTTCATGACTTAAACCATTAGTGTCATATACACTAATTGCATTATCATTGAAGTTGGATATCATTTTGGCTTTTCCACGTATTTATGAATGCATACAAATTATCATAAAGACCCCCATAAGAACAACACATTTATAACCAAAAAATTGACCATAATAGAAATCATTCATATTAATAGAACAACTCATTTTTTACATATATATATATATATATATATATATATATATGAATAACCGTCTCGTGAAATGCAAGACATACTAAAAGGTCCTTAAACTCAAATCGATTACAAATAGTTCTAATTCTAATAAGTCTAGTAGATAAATGTAAAAGGAGAAGTATCACCATCCATCAACATCCTATGTGCCTCCAACACGCTGTATTCCCTTGTCTCCTTCACTCAACCCTCATGCAGACGGTCCTGTTTTCATAAAACAAGAACAAGTATCAGTATACTTGATGAAACCGCCATAAGTGTTTTGTGAGAAACACATTTATAAACTATATAACATATATACCTGCTCCGTCAAGATCTCACCAGTAGTAGGCTCTACCTTCACAATTCTCAACTGTTGCATGAATTAATGAAAGCTGAGTGAGTCACCTGTCATCACATATCCATGGATGACCTCTTTCTAGCTGGGGGAGCAAACACAACACCCCATCTATCCAAAATTGGTCTTCCATCTAGTAGTCAACCTCATACACAAGCCGTGTATAGAGTTTATGCATGATTCCCAAGTGGCTAACTAAGCACGTGTTTTCTTCCATTCTCTAGGAAAGAAACTTATCCAGCGGATCAAATCTCAAGAGCCTGACTTGTTCTATGAACATAGTATTTATTCCATTGATCATATCAATGGCTCAGTCTGTGGGAATTTCTCTTGCAACCCAAGCACTGGTGTCCATCGTATGGTTTTTGAGACATAGATGAATAGGTCACGATGATCATGAAACTCTTGTTCATCATCCTCACTTGCATCATCATTTAGAATCTCTCCTAGTGGTTCTGAAATGGTGAAGAGTAGGAAATAAGTTACGAGAACCTCCCTTAGGCGTAGCTAGCAGTCTATGAAGTTGGATCCATCTAACTCAAGCTTGTCCTCTAGTGACGCCACTCCACACATTCTATATGCTGACTGGAGCGACATGATCTACAAACATATTTGCAAGACATAAGACTAAGTTCACAACATGAATTCTAACGTATAATCATATTATAGTAAGAACTCCCACTAAAACTATCATCCTTAAGATAGTTTTATGGATTACACGATCCCTTTACACCATGTCATCCCCGATCATCACGACTTTTGACATAGCTGCGAGGGTGGAGTATATCTATTGATCACATCACACACATGACTCGTGCTTGATATTTTGATCTCCGTGTTCCGAGGCCATGTGCTAGGCTCACCAATTCAACCGTAGTGTATTCATTATGCATACATGGCTTTCACCCACTGTATGCGAATGCTAAGATGTCTAGTACCCGATCGTCACAACATGCTTCATAACATCGAAATTTCTTGGTGGTTACGCACTAATGGGAGAACACTTGAAGTTGGTATTTATTAGGTATTATCTTATTAATGATACCGTCGTGTATCTAATACAACTAAGAACAAACAAGATACACACAAATAACATCACATGCAATTTGTAATGTGTGATATGATATGGTCTCTTGCGCCTTGAACTCCATCATGCACCATTTAGTATGACGCCAAGCTCATGGCACCGTCCATGGAGTGTATTCATGCAACTGACCATATGACATCACGAACCCCCTCCTACAACATAAAGTTAGACGCTTCTACTTTATTACTTGCAAGTTTTATGTAGTTGCTAGGGTTCACGAGATAGAATGCTTCATACCTACGAACTTCAACCACAACATTGATCAAGTAGTTTTCTCTACTACACCCCTTTTGGGGCCCTCCATTGTTAATGCCATATCAACTACTATGAGAGAGACAGACACCCACTAGCCACTTATACGGTAGAAGCCATATGTCAAGCGTGGAACCAGTCTCGTGTAAGATTACGCATAAAGTCGGTCTAGGCCGCTTCATCTCACAGTGCCAAGATATAAACAAGAACACGTGGGAGGGTAACAACTGAGCGATCAATTCCCACATTCACCATCTGGTCTACCCGTACTAGCATAACCACATATAGAACTGGCTCTGATACCACTGAAGGGGTACGTAGTGGAAAACACAAATTTTTCCTAACTAGAATGTCCCGAAATCCTAAGATCTATCTACTAGTTAATGCAATAACAGGAAAGGAGTTACAATTACATACCCTTGTAGATCGCAACATGGTTAACGTCCCACGGGGAACATGGATGAAGTAGACAATCCGTAGCCAACCTCAAGGTCGTGAAGCTCCTTGCCTTCTCCTCCTGGTCCTTGTACGACAGCCATGTCCCCACTATTGGTGGTTCTGTCCGAGTACTCGCACACGTACAGTGTCTAGCGATGATGCCCATTCTCCTTGATATAGCCAGGATGAGGAAGCAGATCCTCTAGAACCAGGATCCAGCAATGCGACGACTTGTCGGTGGTGTTGACTCCCTCATGCGTAGTTCTTCATGGAACCACACTCGTGAGAACAACTGAGAAAGAGGAGAGAAATTCCCTAAGAAAATAGCCTTAGGAAATTCCCCTTTTGTTTTGTGTGTCTTTTCCCCTCCAATATAGGCCTTTATATAAAGGAAAACATGGGTACTACCTTACCTCAAGTCCCCATGTGGGACTAAAGAAAAAGGGCGAAAGGAGGTGGAGGGGAGGCAGCCAGTCGAGTGGGCCCCACGGCCTGGCCCAACTCGCAGTGGTGGGAGGTGGTGCGATAGGCGGTGACTGGGTGCGTCAGCCTGCCCTAGCGCATACTCCCATGGTCTAGTGAGGCTGCAACCCAGGTGGGCCGGCCCCCGACCTAGAAAGGCATGGCAATGGCGACGACCCGGGGTGGGCCGCTGGCAAGCCAGCGCCCGTGCGCGCGAGGTCTCCTAGACCATGGCCAGGGGCCGCTAGTAGTGGCGTCGGTGGCTAGCATCCACCCACGTGGCTACCAGCTATTTCCCACCCACGTGGGCCCAGCTGATGTGGTGGTTCTCTGCCCTCCGGGCTGGCTTCCTCTTTGGGTTATTTCGCTCTGGGGATTCGACCCAATGCAGGAAGTCGCCCCATAATAAATAATTCAAAAATATTTATTTATCATATTAATTCACAATTAATATAAACACATATTAATAATTATCTTTTTATTCTGAAATACATTTTGGCTTTTCTCCTTCTTCTGAACATCTTTGAATCCTTCTTGGAACTATTCCAATAATCTTTTTGCTGGAAACATTTCCGATCTCATCTTTCTCATCGGTGATCCCTTCGCTTCCATAGCAATCTTAAACGCCGTTAGACCCTTAAGCGTGTTACCCCGTGGTTCGGGAATGTCACAGACATGATTGAGATCACTCTCGACCTTTGTCTCTTCTATACATGACTTGTCCAAGATTTGATCATTAGTATCACTATACTAATCTCATTACCAACCACTCTACTTAACTCATTATCGTGATATTGTATCCCCATGACCTAGTCATATGCTGCAGCTTATTGGATGCAATTTTCACCGAGTGGGCCTAGTGTATCTTCCCATCACGCAGGTGGAAAATTCCTGATCTTGATACATAGGGCTCAACTGTTCCTTTGTAATACACAATGCACATTTTTATGGTCACCCAGTTATGGTCATGACGGTTAGTGAGATCAAAGCATTCCTTTGGAGACAGTGATTAATATGATTTCACGGTCTAAGGAAAAAGTCACTTTGTTTCTAATTACTACAACAATCAACAATGCGAATAGATCATGTTGCAATACTTAAGTGGGTAATGTGCATCATATCATTCTCTAATGACATGACTCTGTTGTCAACTGGCATAAAGGCACCATGATCAGGAAACCTTGATCATCGATTGCCCAACGAACTAGTTTAATAGAGGCTACTAGGGACCTGGTCTATTTACGTACCACAGCTGTATCAGTGTTTCCTCTTGATACAGTTATAGCATAGTATAAAACTATTACAAACTAGTTTGAGATATGATAATAAACCTCTTTATTATTTTCCTCTAGGCATATCTCCTTCACCCGGTTCCATAGGGTCTATTTCTACATCCCGACTAGATCAGGGAGAACAAGAGTCATCGTCAGACACGGTATGTGTAAGATACCTCGGGGGCGCTACCACTTGTGGTGTTGGGCTATCGTGTAAGGACTAGAAGGTGACATGCGAGGAGCATCGCGACCTTGAGGTCGTCTACGAGTATGACTACTTTATCCACTCTCTCCGCGGGACATTAACCATGTTCGGTATACAAGGGTACGTAACCGAATCTCCATCTTGTTACTGCATTAACTCATATATAGATCTGGGTGTTTGGGTAGTTCTACCATAGAAAATTTTCGTTTTCTGTTGCGGATTTCCTTCAGTGGTATCAGAGCCGGTCTATGCATAGTTATGGTAGTACGGGTAGACCAGATGTTGAATGTGGGCACTGATCGCATAGTTGAAACCTCCCCACATGTACTTGTTCATATTGTGGCATTGTGAGATGAAGCGGCCTGGAATGACCTTACGCATAATCCTACATGAGATTGGTTCCACGCTCGATGTACGGCTTGTACCGTATAAGTGGCCAACGGATATCTCTCTCTCTCACAATAGTTAATATTTCATTTACAAAGGAAGGCCTCGTGAGGGGAGTAATAAGATAACTACTAGATCAATGTTATGGTTGATATTTGTAGGTATGAACAGTTCTATCTTGAAATCTCTAGCTGCCACGTAAAAACTGCAACTAATAAAGTAGAAGCTTTATGTTGCGGGAAAGGGATAGTAATGTGATGTGGTCATGTCCTTATGCACTTCATGTAGAACGACCAACTAGTACCTCCACACAATGGCATCATACTGGTGGCGTGTGATGGTGATCATATCACTTGACATGAAGGACCATGTCATATCACAGTTATAAAATTGTATGTGATGTTATTTTGTGTGCATCTTGTTTTGCTTGGTTGTATTAGGATGATCCCTAAATAATACCAACTTCAATGTTCTCCCTAAAGTGTGCACCCCCAAGAAAGTTTGTTGTCATGAAGCAGGCCATGACGATCGGGTGCTAGACATCTCAGCATTCACATATGGTGGATTCAGGCCACGTATGCACAACTAATACACCTAGGTTGAATTGGTGAGCCTAGCATGTACAAACATGGCCTCAGAACATGAGAAGATTGAAAGATCGAGCACGAGTCACATGGACGATGTGATCGACGGATATAGTCCATCCTGGCAGCTATATTAAAGGACATGGTGATCGGGGATGATATGGTGTAAAGGGATCGTGTGATCAATTAAACCATCTTAGGGATGCTGATTTTAGTGGGAGTTCTTGTGATAATTTGATTATAAAACTAGAACCAAAAATTATGAACTTAGTCTTATGTCTTTACAAATGTCCATATAGATATTGGCACTGAAACCTTTGTGTTTCAACTACGGTTCCCTTTTTCGTGATGAGTTGCTTAGAGTAGACGGGTCCAACTTCATAGACTAGTATCATCGCTTAAAAGATGTCCTTATAAGGAATGACGTGCTATTCACCATACAAGACCCACTCAAAGATCCTCCCAATGTTGGTTCAAGTCAGGACCAACGTGATGACTTCCACGACCATCGTGCGAAGTATGTCTGTGCTAGAGGCGCCATACAGTTTAGCATTGCTCCTGGACTGCATGATCTGTATATGGACACTCAATCATATGATATAATGGTCGAGTTGAAGGTGTTGTTTGAAGGAAAAGTCAGGCTTATGAAGTTTGGGCTCCTTGGCAAGTTTGTTTCACAAAATATGGAAGAAAATACATGTCTAGAAAATCACTTGGAGATTATGCATGACTTGCATGAGTCGCTCATATATGATACACACTACTGGATGGATGAAAAACTCATGATAGATGGGTTGCTATGTTCGCTTCCCCTGGCTACGAGAATGTCGTCAAAGGATACGTCATGAGAGATGAAGAGTCCACCCTCCATGAATTCCTGCAGCAGTTGAGAACTGTGATAGTAGAGCCCATCGATGGGGAAATCATTGACTAAGCAGGTATATGAGATATACAATTTATAAATATGTTTCTCACAAAACACTATTGCGGTTTCATCAAGTATGATGATACTTGTTCTTGTTTTATAAAAACAGGACAGACTGCAAGGATGTTGCATGGAGAGGACAAGGAGACCAGGCGTGTTAATGACATAGAATACGTTGATAGCCGATGACATCTCGCCGTCTATATTTATCATCTGGATTAGTTGAGATTAGAATGGATTTGTAATCGATTTGAGAGTGTGAACTTATTAGTGTGTCTTGCGAAATGGTTGTTCATAATGAATTTTTAACAAATCAGTTGTTCAATTATTATGAATGATTTATATCATGATCACATTATTTGATCATGAATATGTTATTCTCATTATAGTCTTGATGACAATGTCTTATGCATTTATAAAATCCAAATCTAAAAGATATGTAAACTTAATAAGGAATGACACTATAGTTTACGTCATATTAGTGTTGTATGCATTCGTGTTCATGAAAACATGAAGTCATGGGATGTTCAAAATACTTTGACATTTACAATACTAGGACATCTAGGCAAAGATAACTAAAACTGATATGTTATGGTAAAACATAATGTATAAAATGTTGAATACTGTACATAGGTAAAACATAATGTATGAATTCATCAATACTATGGAAATCATTATTTTGTAGAAACGATTCTGGAATCAAGTGAATAAAGGGTATTCACCTGATGGAACATAAGTTTGAAACAGTTTGAAATGTTCAAATATTTTCAATATTAAAGCTATATATGATATTAACAAGAAAGTGCAAATTTCTATGATTTGATCATAGTATCTGGCATTTGAGTTGAAATGTTAACAAATGAAAGACTTGTGAAAACAGTTTCACAAATTATGTTGATTAGATGTATCAAAGCGTATTGACATACCTCAAACATCATAATCATAGTGTATTAGACACATATGGTCTAAAGAGAATCTCTGAATAGGTTATTGTATAAAGTTAGAGATATGAGTCATAGAATCAACAAACACTTTCGAAATAGGAGAAATCATCCAGATTCGTGGAAACAACACCATAAAAGTTATTGCATGTTCGAGTTTCTAGAGACTTTGATAAAATCGTTGCAAATAAGTCTTTGTACAAGAATTCATACGAATACAAAGCATTCATAAGACAAGCCAACTGTTGTTCAAAGAAATGAGAAAAAGGTTTCTTGATGAGACTTGACTGGAAGAAAGTGAAAGTCCAAAATCAAGATATTTGATCTTACCCAAATCTGAGTAGCGCAGTGAAATGTGTTTCGTGAGACAAAGCTCTATCAGAAAAAGGGCGAAACTAATGATTATGATCATAACTTTCGATCAAGCACTTTTCTTAAGGAAAGTAGGATTCAATGGTGGAAAATACATTGATTCACTTGACATGTTAATTGAACATGACATACCTACAAATTACAAAGAAGCAATGATGGATCTAAATGCGAGAAATGATTAAGAATCATAAAAATCCGTTGTGAGTGATATTTAAGATTGCAAAAGTAATGTGATTACTTGATCTTGTCAAAGTAAGTGGTTACTTGATACTTCCCAAATAACTTGGAGTTATGAGGAAGAAATGCAACTTTAAAGGAAGACCTAAAAGCTTGATTTGTCATGAAGAGTGTCTTGACAATAGTTAACTACTGAAATGTAGCGATGCTTGAAGTCTAATGGATTTAATTAGCAGTTAAATGCAATTATGAATTGCTAGTTGTTTAAACAAATCTGCATGTTCTCCAATTAGAAATTGAGAAATATTGTAATCCGTACAACATGTAGAAGTTTGTTAAATCATGTGGATGCTAAAACATCTCGTGGTGGGAAGTTCTTGATTTGATAAACAGATCAAATGGATTTTGGGGATTACCAAAATGTTGAGAAAGCCCATACTTGTGAAGTATTTAAGTGGGAGCTAAATAGCTTCTTGGCCAAATATGTGGATGACATATTTGAGTGAGAGCTACAGGAATATCGGAAAAGGACTCATATATGATTGAGTGGGTGCGTGGAAAACATCCTAATATATGTGTGACATATAATGGATGGTGTAAATGATATTAGTGATATTTAAATATTTTGTAAATGAAGTTGAACAAAATAGTAGATATTGAAATCTATTGAGATAGATTGGTATATTTAATAGGCATCAAAATCAGAATGTTTCCATTTAGATTCTGAAGATAGTTCAGAATGGCCTAGCTTGGACCCTGAAGAGATTTCAGAATGGAACAAGCGAAGATGTTCTTTCTTGGTAAGCTAGGAGAAACATTTTGTATGAACAACAAATGTTGATGGGAGAAAAGGAGATGATATTCATATCGTATGAATCTGTCTTATGTCTCTTCCTCGAAATCAACAAGTTGTATACTTGGCTAGAGTGTGACCCATGGTTCTTAATAGAATAGGTTCTGAGGTGATTTATGAATCACTGAACTAGTAATTAGCGAATCATAAAATACTAGGGAAGGATCTACATAGACATTGAAGTAGGTGACTAAAAGTATGACTAGTTTGGCTAATGAAGTTTGACTTCAGCTAAACGAATTTCTAGTATAATGACAACAATGAAAGTATTCGTGATTGATCGACCGTCATTGGGAATACTCAGAAACAAAAGTCTCATTTTGCCACCGAATGAATGCTTCGGTACATTATGAGATAATGTTATAAGTGTAATATTAGGAGACACTAAACGATTTGCAAAATACATATGGATCTGGTAAAGCAGATCAAAGATATGATGTTTCCCATGAGTGGGCATGATCAAAACAGTTGTGTTTATGACCAGTAACAAATGCAACTACGTTATATGTACTCTAGTGCAAGTGGGAGACTGAAGGAGATATGCCCTAGAGGCAAATAATAAATAGGTTTATTATCATATCTCGAATTAGTTCATAATAGTTTCATACTGTGTTATAACTATATCAAGAGGAAAAGCCTTCTTTCTAGAAGTGCCTTGCTCGGCGTCGTGCTGTCCACCCGTCATGCTCGCACTATCTAAGTGCAAAAAATGGAACTAATAAGCACAAAAGTTCACAAAAAATTTAGGCATGAACTTTGCTAATTTTCTAGACCTATAGTTGTGCCAGAAATTCACTGGAACGGAAATAAATCAACATTCTGGCGAAACATTGGCATCTCAAAAAGAAAAAACCTGCACAAAAGGCCTAAATAGGCACAAACACAACCAGCAAAAGCTAGTTGGACAACATATACACACAACCAACAATATTGCTGCCAGCAATTGAGGCACAAAGTGTAGATAAGATGTTAGCAGAATGTTAGCTCATCTGATAGTAGACAAAGTCTAGGGATCTCTAAAACGGAATGTTAACACCTCTTTTCAAACCTGATGTTTCATGCTTTTCTCTGACTGTAATGTCATTGTTCTATTCTATGAATTAGTGATGCCATGGCTCTTGGAATAGAATGCACCACAGTGGAAGACACACAAACCAATAAAACTTTGTGCCTTTTTCTGTGTAAAATGGAAGAAACTTTTGTGTTAGGCGATGCAAAACTCGGTGTGGATCATATAAACAGGCAGTCATGTCTTCCGGTTAGAATGATCCTTTTTCTGCATTTCACCTTGATTCAGACGCCAAGTGGCAAAGAAAGGATTAGAGCAAGATGAGTACAGAGTACTGATCCAGGGAACAAATTCTACTTCTAGTTATAGTTGTATAGCTAGGTCAAGCAGTGGTTGTGTAACTAGAACAGATCAAGATGGCTGGAGCTGGATAGACAATTTTCTGTGTCAAACAAATTTCATATTGGAAATAGCTATACCATCAATGTTGATCATGAACATATTGTGCCATAAATCTTACTATCAGATTAATGCTTTTTCTCAAATTTTAAAGGTTTATTACATTTTATGTGTATTTCCTTATGGAAAAATCTACTGCCAGAAAAATAAGAAGAGAAAATTAACATGCTAATACAATGTCGTACAAGCATGTAAATAAACTAACAAAATTGCATTCTAAGTTAGAGGAGATACACCATGCTTGCATACTAGCATGTAAGTAGACTAATAAATTTACATCCTATTTGTGTAGGAGAAATTTAATCCCCACTAACGCAACGGTCAACCTACCAACTTGCAAAAATGAGCAGAAAACAAGAAAAATAACAGCTACGGATGTACTAACACAAGCTAAATTCAAGATAAACTTCAGGACCTATTGTGTCATGTGAATATATTGAAACATAGAACAAACGCGCATACTTTGGTATGAAACATTTGTAGCTAAACATTACGTTATGATTAGGTAATGATTCAACACAGCTAAACACTACAGAGCTAAAAGATCTAAACAGAGCTAAATCCTATCAATTGCGAAAATCATGGATGAAATAACATTTACAAGGGGGATCGTGCAACACTAGCAGCACTAGAGTAGTCTAAACAGGGGAGAGGGGAACCACGACTAGCAACTTCGCAACCTATGAAATGCAAAATCGACGCACAAATCATGGAATCATTGAACCTAGCAGCAATACCGTGGAAACATTAGCACCCACTCTGAGCAAAACGTCAGCACTGCTATGATCCAAATTGACCCCCTACACAGTGCCGATGTCGGTGTCGGTGGCGTAAGGGAGAAGGAGGAGAGGCGGTGCAGACCACGACAACAACGGGCATCACTGGTGGAGGATGGGAGGGGAGGTAGCAGCTATGGTGAATGGGCCAGTGCACTGATCGACGGACATGAGAGGGCAAAGGGGAAGGGAGAGGGGAGGTGCTCTCACCCAGACAATTTTTTGCGGGAGCAGACAGCGAGGACGAATACCTTGGCATGGACGGCGGCGAGCGGCGATAGCAGGAGAGGAGCGCAAGCACAGTTGCTGGCGAGGAAGAACTGATCTAGCAGTGTCAGGGTGGCCCCGATCTGGTTTAGGACTAGTATATCTTATGCGAGACACGCATATCTGCAAGATGCGTTATGTATAATCTTTTTCCAATACTCAAAAGGAGCGCAGCACCGATGCTAACACAAAACACTCATTAGCCCACGCAGTCCCATACCCTCTATTCTCTAGCCACACATGTTTGGTTCCTAATGGCCACACTTTTTTGGTATTTAAAAAAAAGACATTTTAATTGTTAAATCATTGTTCAACATTAATATAAACTACAAAACATATTTAAGTATTTTAAATATTAAATTACCATATATATTATATATAATTGTATCAATACATAATATTCCAACCAATTAGCATACAAAAGTGATAATTAATAATGTGTCGATACATAATAATACCACACACACACACGCGGCACGTCGTGCTTCAGAGCTAGTTAGCGTTTCTCGACAACTATCTCCTTGCCCTTCTTTGTCACGGTTGAATAGGTTAGACCCGAGACAACTTCACTTTTTCTCTTGAACGAGAGTACTTTTTAGGTAGGATTGTGGTGTACGGTGCTTGGTTGTCGTATTCATATTCCATCTTCGGGTCGCCATACTGGTCAAAGTCTTGCTCGTTGGCGACTCCATCCATTCCGATGATGTTCCTTTTTCCTCTCCTCACGATAATCCGACTAGGCTTTGACGGATTGGTAATGAAGAAGCATTGGTCCACTTTGCTATCCAAAACCCATGGCTCATTTTTCGCGGCTACATTCGTGCCGGTGGTCTTGGATTTTGGTGGTATAACCATGGTGGTGAAATACCGGTCTTCTTTATCAACGCTCTTGGCCAATCTGACACGGAACATCGACACCTTTTCTGTAATGTAGTCAAGCTTACATATCTTCTCGATCCTTCCGTAATATCTTTCCTTGATGTCATCGATGTAGAATATCCCCGTTACCCCTGAGTTTTGGTATTCGAAGTTATTGTCCTTTTCCTCTGTGTAGAACATGTAGCCGTGTATATCGTATGCCTGATAGGTCACCATGTTGTGCGCGGTGCCCTGTGACTAGGGGAATATGAGTTTATCATCCTCCGAAGAATCGCCTTGCAGGGGATTAGCAAGAACCTTCTCTCTGAACCACTGCATGAAGTCAGAGTTGTGCTATTTAATTACATATGCCTCCGTTCTCACCTAGCCCTAGTCATCATACTTCTTCTTGATAAAATCTTTGTGCTCTTCTATCCAAGGATCAACCACCTACAATTGTTGTAGCGCGACCAGGTTTTCTCTTTCAAAGTCCTTGGTTCTTCCCTCGAAGTCGACATGCTTTACGCGCTGACCCTCGCGGTGATCCAATCCAGCGAGCCCTGCAAGGTTCTTGTTGAATGCTAGACCAATAGGGATCTCGGTTTGTAAAAATTCGAGCGCAAAGAGGTGCACTCTTTGGCTAGAAAGTCGCTTGCTATGCTTCCATTTGGACGGGACCTATTACGAACGTATCCTTTGATATGTCCATTCAACCTTTCGAATAGCATCATGCTTCGTAGAAACGGAGGCCCGAGTTGGATGATATCCTCCACAACATGGAGCAGCAGATGAACCATAATATCGAAGAATGCGGGAGGGAAGTAGATTTGGAGCTCACATATTATCACCACGATCTCCTATTGTAGCCTCATGAGCTGCTTAATACCTACCGACTTCTGAGATACGTTGTCGAAAAAATTGCAGAGGCTAAACAATGTTTCACGGACATGCTTGTCCATTATCCCTCAGATCACAATCGGAAGAATCTGCATCATCAGCACGACACAGTCGTGAGACTTCATCCTGCTAACACGCTGCTTCGCCTCATCTAGCCGTCTGCTTATCTTCCTGTGTAGCCATTCATAAATTTCACTCCTAGGAGGAACTTCATAAACTGCATGATCTCCTATGAGTTTAGAGTGCAGCACGTAGCGACGAGCTTGACTTTGGCCTTCTTGAGTTTTTTGCCATTGCAAAGAATATTTTGGGTTTCTGTCTCCTCCTCCGACTCGGCTTCATCATCATTAGGTGGTGGTTGAAGGTATTCCTGATGCCCATATGTTTCAAGTCATTCCTTGCTTTTGGACCATCTTCGGACATGTTAAGGACGGGGGCAAGCAGAGGCTATGCGGCACGCGGAGGAGCTTCTAGTATGGAGAATCCCAGAAAACAGACCTCGCCTTCTATACCTTCAACAATGGCTTTGTCTTCTTTTAGTTCTTTCTCGGTGTAGGGCACTCTTCCCAGTTTTTCAAAAGCTCATCGATTTCTGCACCGCTCCTCTGCTCTGGGATTCATCGGAGCTCGACTGTCCCATCGAATACATGTCCTTGCTTTCTCCAGACGTGATTCCTGGGAAGCCACCTTCGAGACCCCTGGAACACGGTTTTCCCAGACATGGGATCTTTCTCTAGTTGGCGGTGTGTTGTATTATCCTTGCACCTAACGCACCCACAAAATCCTTGGATAACCTGACCCGAGAAATATCCATAACCGGGATAGTCTTGCACCGTCGTGATCACGACAGCTCTCATATCTAAATAGTCTTATGCGACGGTGTCCCACGTATGGGCTCCGTCTTCCCATAACATGGCCAGCTCCTCTTTCAACATCGTGAGATACAGATTGATGTCTGTACCGGGTTGTTTTGGCCCTTGAACAAGCATACTCATTGTTACATACTTCTTCTTCATGCATAACCAGGGGGAGATTATAGATCCATACAAACACGGGCCAGGTTCTATGTGTGTTGCTCTAGGTGCCGAATGGATTGAGTCCATCGGTGCTCACACCCTACCTGAGGTTCCTTGAGTCCTTCCTAAATCGTTGGTAATATTCGAGGTCCAACGCCTTCTACTGGCTAGCATCTGAAGGGCACCTCGTCATGTCCTCCTTTTCCGGATCTTTGTCTTCTGGTAACGAGGGGTTAACTCATCAATGCCCATCGTTGATGGACTTAGGTTCTTGGAAGTGGGGAGTGTTGGAGGCATTAATCGGCTAGTAATCAAGCACACAGGTGACACGAGATTTTACCTAGGTTCAGGCCTCGTAGAGGACCCTACTACTGCTTGTCTCCTCTTGATTACGAGGGAGTCGAAAGTTATAAGGGTGCGCATATGCAATCTGGCAAGGTGTATGCGGGGGTGTGTGTATTGCTCCTCCTCGCTGCCCCCTCCTGGCCTTTATATAGAGAGGCTAGGTCTCGGGGTAGCAGGTCAAGTCGGTTACAAATTAGGGTTTCCCCTTTAATTTTCTATCTACATGTTGTCGTGTCCTTCAAGAAGTCGAACTCCAATGGGCCACCCGAATCCTTGCCGGGCTTTGATTGTGGACTCCTTCTTGGGATGAACCTTATAGGCTAATCTCAAGTACCTGTAAGGTATACCCATGTCAGTATCCCCCGAGTGTCTAGCCGAATCGTATATTCAGGTGGAGACTATAAGTCTTTCGAGTGCATGAGACTTAGACTCATCCGAAGTTCTTTCGGGTGCCACAGTTCGTGTCATAGGGATTGTCGATATGCGTGCCTGATTCATCCAACGGAGCGGGATAAGTTAACTTCCTTAGGGCAAAACAACACTATCTACTCAAATTCGAGTCCCCGGACTCAAATTCAGAATAATGCTGGCATAATTTGACTCTTGTCGCGGAGGCCTTACATAGTCGAATTCTAGTGTTTAGGTGTGGGCACTCGACACGCCATCAAGGCTTATTTCATCGTGCCTATAGGCACGGCTTATATCTGGTAGATCACAATAGGTGCATTGCCAGGCCTTTTTCAGGTCTTACCTTCACATTGTAAACGCGACATCCGAATTTTTAGTCACCGCGGAGGTGTTTCGTGTGGCCCAGGAGACATAGTCTCTTTGCAGGGAAAATATGAGGCGGAGTCGCTATTTCGAATGTGGACGTAGTCGGCACACTTTTAATGACTAAGGTTTTTCATAGGGTGCGCGACCAGCGCTCCCTGTGGGAGTAGCCCTCGAGTGTCTATTCGAGTCGTAGACTCAAATGGGGACTTTGAACTTTTTCGACTGCTGTCATTATTTTAGTTTTTAGGCAAATATGCTTTCAGCGCTCCCTATGGGAGTATCCCTCGATTCCATAATCGAATCATTGACCAACTATATGACCGGAGCAGAAATTCCGGCCGTATAGTTGGTGCCACCACTATTAGGTCAAACAAAACAACTTTCATGAAGTGACCCCTATATAAAGAAGCCTCGGGCGACGAGAAAACAAGCGAGACCTCACCAAATAGTCTCTGCCATAGATCACCAGTTGCCTCTAGATCTCCAAACCCTTCTCCATCTCCATAGCCATATTCCACCACTTGTAATAGTAGATCTCTTCTCCGATTGGCGACATAGTAAGACTATTTCTATTAATCTTATGATTTTCATTACAATCTTTGTGATTGTTGATCTCATCTCTGTGTGTGATTAATTCTGCTTGGGCTAAGGGCTTCGGCCTAGCCATGTAGCAATTGTGCATGTTATTTATCATTGATGGGATCGTGTATTAGTTTGTATGACATGATGATTATTGTATCCTCTCTTGCCTCAATCCAAGGACTTGTCAGGTACCCAAGACCTCGAGGGTTGAGCCAGGTATAGGGAGTATGAGTGATGACTGATCTGCAGGTTGGGAACCCCAGTGACAGAAGGGGTAGTATGGTTGTATGTGAGGGATTTGCTTGGGATTAATGGTGACATCACTATGCATATCATTAGTTC
This sequence comes from Avena sativa, assembly GCA_916181665.1. Taxonomy (NCBI): domain Eukaryota; kingdom Viridiplantae; phylum Streptophyta; class Magnoliopsida; order Poales; family Poaceae; genus Avena; species Avena sativa. The sequence goes on from OV702291.1 coordinate 225,810,003, forward strand.
TCTTTCTTCTATGGATGAGACTAGTAGGTTATTTCTATAAGCGGTTGCGGAGGCAATAGCAATTATGGATTCACTGCCCACATATAATTTATCTTGCTCTAACAAGTACATGCATACTTTATTTCTATCTTTTATTCCCATCAGATGTAGTGCGCAGCTACAGGTGAAACCGAACGCCCTAGGCCCTCTCTCTCCATCATCGACAACAAAAAAAGACGCAAGCTATTGGTCTGGTAAAAACACAAAAGGAATTCTAAAACTCCCGAAGGTCCCTTAAAGTAACTTCACTACACATTCGCTTCCTGAGGATTCAGTAACCTAGGTCTACTAGGGAGAAAGAAGCTATACTACATCCGCAATCTAGATCGAAGGTATCAACCCTTTTTCTGGCGCCGTTGCCAGGGAAGCAATAGCTACCATGGTGAGATTATTAGGAACCTTGCTAGTTTTAATTCTTGTTTTTAATTTTGTTAGTTTGCTTGCAGTCTTTATTTGATAATCCAAAAAAATTAGTTAGCCTTTAAATTCTTGTTTTACTATTATAATTCTTTGTTTAAGAAAACCCAAAAACATAGGAAATATGGCTGAAAAGAAGCTTGGGGAGTTTCCTACTCCCAACAATGATTATTTGCGTACTCCCATTACTCAGCCAGCAAACGCTGGTGATGACTATGAAATTAAGCCCCATTACTTAAGATTGGTTCAACATAATCAATTTGGAGGCTCTGTTGTGGAAGACGCAGGTATGCACTTAAATACTTTCACTGAAATATGTGATATGATGCGTATAAAATACGTTGACCCTGATGCGGTCAAATTGCATTTATTTCCTTTCTCTCTAAGAGGGAGAGTAAAAGAATGGTTGCTATCTTTGCCTTGACATACTATTACATCATGGGTGGGATGTACTTCTTTATTTATGACTAAATTTTTCCCACCTACAAAGACTATGCAACTCAGATCTAATATTACTGGCTTTAGACAGGAAGAGCGTGAGCCACTAGTGCTTGCATGGGAGAGGATGAAAGAATGCTTAAGAAACTATCCTAGTCATGGGATGGAAGATTGGTTAATCCTCCATTTATTTTATAATGCTCTTAATCATGTGTCTAAGTCTATGCTTGATACTGCAGCTGGAGGAACATTTATGGGAAACATATTACTGAAGTAAAGCAGCTGCTAGACAATATGCAAGACAACCATGCCGAATGGCATGCAGAAAGATCAAGCACGAAGAAGGTGAACTCTATTTCACCACAAGGAAATGAAGAACTCAATGCTAAGTTGGATGAGATCATACTAGCCGTAAAAGGTAAGGAAACCCAGGTAAGAGCCACCCCTGAAACAAATATTGAAGAAATAGACTTCATAGCCCATAATGATTATAACCCTACTTGGAAGAAAAGTTACAATCCCAACTTTCAAAAACATTATGCTAGTCCAGCAGGTAACTCTAATAATAATATGGGAACTAGTAATGGTAGTCTCCAAGAAACACTTAACTCTTTCATAGACTCACAAAATGAACAAAACAATATTCTTGTTAAAATAACTAAGAACCATGATGCCATGCTTGGTAAATTATCTAACCAAGCTGTTAGTTTGAGAAATGATTTGTAGGCCCTCCAAGAAAGAACGAGCATCGTTGAGGCACATCTAGGTAAGATAACCGAGAGTCAAACTGTCATTCTAGCTAAATTTGCAGGTAAAGCTGAGCCTAACACTGTTGAAGAACTCAAAATGATGAGGATCCAAAAGGAGGAGCCTGAAGAACTTGACTATAGTAATTCCCCTTCACCAAACTACACCGTGGAAGATCTCGTAAAAAGGATCAACGTCAAGATTCCAGTAAGTGAAGGTAGTGAGGAAGCTATGTACCAACACTTTGTCAATCAAGTAGTAATAAAGGTACGTGAGCTTGACGACGAATACAAGCAAATTGCTAAAAAAATACCTATTAAACTAGATGACATATTTGAGCCTACTATTAAGATTAAAATTGGAACCAATGCGATAGCTGCACTTTGTGATCTAGGTGCAAGCATCTCAACAATTCCAAAGAGTCTTTTTAACAAGTTAAATCTTGGCTCCTTTGAAATTACTGAGTTAAAATTGCATCTAGCAGATTCTACCTACAAACAAGCTATAGGAATTAAGGAGAACACTTTAGTATACATTAAAGGTTGTCCTGCTCTTATTGATTTTGTTATTGTTGACATGCCTGAAGATGCTACTGCTCCTATTATATTAGGCCGTCCTTTCTTAAGAACTATTAAGGCTTTGATTAATCTGCATGAAGGGAACGTGAAGCTGCAATTGACTTCGCGGGATCCTTTTGCTATTCATTTTCCCAGGAAGAAGAAATACAAGCATGATGAAAAGGAGGCCATCACTTTGAAGGCCAATTACTTTGGAGTGGGTGTTCCACTCATCTAGCCCAAGTGAGTATCGTCAAGGTCAAGCTATTGACCATAAAAGAGCGCTTCATGGGAGGAAACCCATGTGAAATAAAGGTTTGAGTAAATTTTTTAGGTTTAATTTAAGTTTATGTTTAATAAAGAGTGCTAGAAAACTCCATTTGAGGAGAAGAAGTTCGGTAGTACTTAAAATTCTGCTTTATTCATGCTATTGTTGGTCTACAATATTTACTGTCAATTTTCTGTCAAAAACAAGGTATATCACTAAGTTACAGGAAAAGAAATAGTTTTCGAAGAAACATAATGTTTTTGATGCACACAGAGAGTTTAACGACCAACTATACGGCGGGACTAAAAAGTCCGGCCGTATAGATATCTTTGCCATCGACAAATTTCTTTTCATATGTACTGAGAGTTTAACGACCAACTATACAGCGGAAATAAATTTTTTGACCGAATAGCTCCGGTCATATAGATATCAGTGCCTCCATACAATTTTTTTTCATATGTATTGAGAGTTTAATGACTAACTATACGGCAGGAATAAAAATTCCGGCCATATAGTTCTGGTCGTATAGATATCGATGCCTTTGTATATTTTCTTTCACAGAGACAAACAGTTTAACGCCCAACTATACGGTGGGAACATTTTGTTCCGACCGTATAGTTGCGTCCGTATAGCTGCGCCGCCAGGAGGAAACCCTAATATTTTGGCAAAAGGCCAACTATACGGCTGTAACACCTTGTTCCGACCATATAGTTTCGCCCGTATAGTTGCGTCCGACCATGAAATCGCACGGGAAGGTACTTCCAACTCCAAAACTTCAATCCTTTTTCTTTCTTCTACCTCCAAACTCTTTCAAAACCTCAAGAGATCTTCATCTCTAGTCATGTTCATTCGATCTCCTCGTACACGAGTGATCTACAGTATGTTTCTCCTCCGATCCTCCAATTACTTTTTGCAAATTCATCTTCGATCTATTGTCATTATCAATCTAGGGTGAGACCTACTATGAACCAATTGTGATGATTTTCTTGCCTAGATTACTATTTTGAGGAGAATTCTTTAGTGTGCTTTGATGAGGAATATGATGCACTTACTGTTGTTGGATCAAAAAGTTTTATTTTTGCCTTTCTTCAATGTTTTAGATGATGAACACAAGGAGCCAAACTTGTGCTCGTGCCACCGCTAGTGCTTCTCAGGCTGCCACTCAGGAATGCATGGGGATACGGTTCAGGGATGAGGCCCATCGTGATCGCTTCAACATGATCAAGAACCACGAAGTGAAGGCCACCAAGTGGGCTTGCCCCATTATATTGAACTAACTCGGTATTTCTGATGACTTTAATTTACTTTGCAATAGAGCTGGCCTGCAAAACTTTGTGTACAATGATGTACCTACTTATCTCTTCTTAACCATTGAATTTCTAAGTTCGTTGCAAAGCACCGTTAAACAATGGCAAGGAGAGGACACTATTTCTTTCCGTCTGATAAACAACAACTACACCTTAACATTAGATGAATGGTGCGCATGTTTTAATTTTCCAAACAATGATATTCATGCCTTACGTGCATCCTTTACTAGCTTAGAACCTACCCCTGAACTGAAGGGTTCCGCAGCAGAAAACAAAAAAATTCCTACCTTGGAACCGCCTAATACTGCCAAGATCTATCTATGTAGTAATGCGGTAACGGCCGAGTGTATAGAATACATACCCTTGTAGACCATACGCGGTTAACGTTCTGAGGGGAAAGTGGTTGAAGTAGTCGAACCCGTAGCCGACCTCAAATCGTCTTACCAAAAGCAAGACACACAAACAAGGATTACAAAATTAAATTCAAGTCCACTAATCCAAATGATAAACCTTTGAGGAAAGGGGTGATGTCGGCCATCAACTGTTTTGCTTGCCGTCATCAAGCCACATTGCCTCAATTCCAGCAATTCTCAAGCAGACCATCCCGTTTTCACAAAACAGGACAAGTATCCAATACTTATATAAACTGCAATGAGTTTTGCAAGAATTTCATTTATAACTTTGTATATCTGACATATACCCTTTTTCATTCATGACCTCCATTGCAATCATGCCCTTCTGAGAGTTCATAACTCTAATGCAAGATTGCTAAGTGTTTTTCCACATATTCCCTTTTTCATCCATCATGGAAGAAAACTCATCCAACGGCTCATACTTTATGTGCCTAATCTTGCATAATAAAAGATTGTAATCCAACTCTCCATCAAATGGAGAATGGATTATTGGATTATTACAGAGAATACACAAACATTACAAAGTCATCGGATTATCTCCTAATGGTCATTGTATCAAGAAGAGAAGTTCACCTTTTACGAGGATATCCCTCGGGCGTGGGTATTAATCTGAGAAGTTGGACCCTTTTGCTAAGTTCCATATCAAGAAATAAATTTCCCATGGTCGGAAAGGACCTCAATGGGATAGGCCATGATCTACTAAGATATTTGCAAACAGACATCTAGACTAAGTTCATAATATGAGTTCAATCCTAATTGAGCTCCCACTAAAATTGTCATCCCCTGGACGATTTTAGTGATCACATGATCCCAATCCTCTGCACCTCCCCCGATCATCACGGCCATCAGTGCAACATCAAAGGTAGACATTCCCCAATGTGAATCACATCAACCATGTGACTCATGCTCGACCTTTCGGTCTCTTGTGTTCCGAGGCCATGTCTACACATGCTATGCTCACCAAATATAACTTGTGTGTATTTGCTGTGCAACATGGCTTACACCCACTATATGCGAATGTAGATATGTCTAGCCCCCGATCGTCACGGCCGGCTTCATAACGACAAACTTTCTTAGTGGTGCACACACAAGGGGAACACGATCATTGGAATTAAATAGGGATTATCTTATTTGCTACCGTTGAGTATCTAATACTAGCACACAATAAGATGTAAAACAGGTATCAACATCACATGTCAATTTGTGATATGATATGGTCCTTCTTGCGCCTTGATCTCCATCGAGCACTCCGACATGATCTCCATCTTGTCCCTGGTTTGATGCCAAGTCCACAACGCCACCACCCGGTCATCCATCGAAACGATAGCTATTACTACATAACTTAGTAACATAAAAGTAAACTACTTTACCTTTGTAACAACTATTACCATATCAAATCACATGCCCTCCTGCAAAATAAAGTTACACGCCTCTACTTTATCCATTGCAAGTTTTACGTGGTTGTTAGGGCTTTTGCAATAGAACCGTTTCTAGACTACAAACTTTCCAACCACAACATGGATCCAATAGTTGTCTCTACTACACCCCTGTCAGGGCCGTCCGTTGTAAATTCTATATCAACTATTGAATAAGAGACAGACACCCGCTAGTCACTTATACGGAACAAGCCGTATGTCGATTGTGGAACCAGTCTTGCGTACGAATACGTGTAAGGTCAGTCCGGGCCGCTTCATCAATCAATACCGCGATATAAACAAGTACACGTTAGAGGGTAACAACTAAGGGATCAATGCCCGCACAAAACTTGTGCGTACTGGCCATATAGCACTCCTACGCATAGATCGGCTCTCCACTGAAGGGTTCCATAGTAGAAAACAAAAAATTTCCTACATTGGAACCGCCTAATACTGCCAAGATCTATCTATGTAGTAATGCGTTAACGACCGAGCGTATAGAATACATACCCTTGTAGACCATACGCGGTTAACGTTCTGAGGGGAACGTGGTTGAAGTAGTCAAACCCGTAGCTGACCTCAAGGTCACAAAGCTCCTCGTAGGTCACCCCTTGCTCCTTCTTCATCGTGCATCAACTCCGGCTCACGACATCCAAGGTGCCTCAAGTGAGGCCCCTCATGGTTTCGTACACATACGATGTATGATGACGACCTCCGACTCCTTGATCCCTGTCGGTAGTGTGGAAGTAGATCTCCGGCTTAGAATCCCTGCAGCGCAACGACGTGCTGCAGGTGCGGTGTCTCTTGCATGGACAGTCCTTACTTGGGACTGTGCCAACGCATGGATACGAGAGAGAGAGAGAGGGAAGGAGAAAGTAAACCAACGGACTTCTCCAAATATTGGTGTGTCAAATCCCACCCATGGGCACCCCTTTATATAGGGGAAGGGGCTGTGCCCTCCCCTTTGGGTTTCCCATGTGGGACTAAACAAAGGAGAGAGGGGGGAGGCGCATGGGCCTCATGGGCCAGCCGGCCAGGGGTGGGCCCCACCCCGCGCACAGCCCTAGGCTAGCCGGGTGGTCCCCCTTGAGGTTCCTAGGCCTTGGCCGTTTGGCCCTTGGCCCTTCCCTCCTTTGGTTTTCCCTCATGGGCCCCTTTTCCCTAGGAAGTTTGGCCCATTAGTGGAATACCCCTTAAGATTAGATTTTAATATTATATTTAATATTAATTACATTAATTAATATGTAAATACATATTACAAAATCTGATTTGACCTGAAACACCTTTCGGTTTCCTTTCGATTTCCTCCGAACGACTTTGGATCTTTCCCGGAACGATTCTGGTTCTCTCACAGAACTTTTCCGGTTTCCTTTTCTCTTTCATATGGTGATTCCAACTTACAGAGGATCTCTAGCTCATTGTACCCTTAAGTGTATTTCCCCACGGCTCGGGAATGGCACAAACATGATCTCCATCAATGATCAATAGCAGGACCGGGATGCCCATAATGACCCTTGTGCATTCCACGATGATAATGTCGTTTGAACCGTAAATAGTCCTTTCCCATTCCCTTTGCCACTTCATACCTAGTTCACCCGAGATTTGATCTACGGTATCTCCATACCTTCGTTTGATCTCGTTACCGATGAACTTGTTTTCTCCTTTCCGTGTCGTTGCATTCCGTGACCCAGTCACACGCTTGCAAGCTTCGTTAATGCAATGTCACCGAGATGGCCATAAATGTATCTGTCCATTACATGGATGGGCAAATCCTGGTCTTGATATGTACTCCTCTACACGCCCCTTTGGGAAACCTGAGTGGCACCTTTTCAATCACCCAGTCACGGTATGATACTTGATAACCATCTAAGCTCCCTCCATAACGATGATTTGCATTACCTCATAGTCTAAGGATCATGTCGCGAGGTTTCCTTAGTTAATCATTAATGGTGAACTTTGTAACTAGATCTCATTAAGATACAACTGGTTGGGTTGTTTGTCTATCACATCATTCAACTAATGACGTGACCTCATTGTCAGTTGGCATAAATGCCCATGATCTCGAAACCCTAGATCATCCTCATGACCAATGAACTAGTTCGCTAGAAGCAACTAGAGACATTGTTTGTTTACATACCACACGTGTATTAACATTTCGTATTAATACAGTTATAGCACAATATGAAACTATTACGGACTAATTGAGATATGACAATAAAAACCTATTTATTATTTGCCTCTAGGGCATATCTCCTTCATGAACAATACTATAATGGAATGAGTTTCACTAGTAGAGTGAACAAGGGGAAGAATATTCAACATCCTGCAATTCGCTATTTGTTCCATGTTATTGCTAACACCTTGAGGGCACGTAATGAGTTCACGAGACTCAACGAGGAGGACATCCTAGTCCTTGCAAAGGCTGCTTACATCAATTGCGGCATGTCACTCAAATTGGGTGCCATCCTTGTGCGCTACTTGGAGCACCAAGCCTCCCAAAGCCAAATCACAGGGGGAGGCGTCATCACCGTGCTTGCCACTGCCCTAGGCCTCAACCCAGGTGAGTTGCAACCCGTACTAGGTGAGACACATGTTGGTTTCTCCACTTTGAGAGCCTGTGGAATGCTTACTAGGAGAGGTGGTGTTTATTACCTACATATTGCTGGAGCTGGCCGTCTCTACCCCGCTCCTATGCCTAATGGTCTTTTCTCTATCGAGGAAGGACGTTTGCTATATGATTCACATGTTGAACAACACCAACCTGAGGAAGAGATTTCGGAGGAGGATGAGGACCACGAGGAGGAGCAAGAAGTTCCTTATCGAGAGGAGCAGCCACAAACCCGGTTCGCCACATACCAAGATTTCCAAGGACTTGGAGGTACTATGGAGAGGATGCATAGCCTCTCTTTGAACCTCCATGAATCAACAAGTAACCTCTCAACTCAATTTGCAAACTGGAGTAATGACTTTTCCCGCCACCACAATAAATTGAAGGGCTTGCAAAAGCCTAAGCTTAGGGAAGTTTATAAGCACTCGTGTTGGTTTCCCCAACACATTATTTTTAGTTCTTCTTATTTGCTTTTGAAATTTTCTAGCCGAGATTTGCCGCCAATTTTCTATTCTTTAATGTCCCTCTCTTAAAAAACACAAAAACATTTCTCCATTTTTCCTTATTTTCCCTCTTTCTTTTCTTTCCGCCTCGAGGTCTTCATATATTTGCAGGAGAGTGATCGACTTCGGGTTTCCAAGAAACAAATAAAAAAGGAAGAGAGAAGTGGAACCAAACATGAGAGGTATGCCTTATGACTCCCCACTCTTGAACTTTGAGAAACCCATGCTAGTTAGTAGTAAATGTTGAGATATTATATTGGTGGAGTGAGTCGTTATATTGTAGTAAGATTTTTGTTTGCATGGGTATTTAATTGGGTACATTTTGTTCCAGCTCTCGTAATTAACCAAGTCTTGCTTAAAAATTGCTAAACAATTGTAATAAGAAAAGGTCTCACAATTGAAGGCTTGGGTGTTTTAGTGCTTAGTCTTGAAGGTTTATTTCTAGAGACACTCAACACCACTAAAAATGTTGATTGACTTAATGGCTCTCTTTGAAAGGATTTCTTCAATTGAATTATGTTTAGCGGTTTTTGTGAGCATGCCAAAGTTTGACTTGTTAATCATAAGAATGATATAGCTTTATACGTGTCAAACTTCATGGGATGCCAACAACTCTGCTAGCCTACGAATGATCTTCATGGAGGAAACTCCTAGATTTCGGCTATGAGTTGATTAAACACTTGTAGCAGCAATGCTATAGTGGGTAAGATTCTTGTCACTCCCGGGTAGTTGTAATCATGATGGGATCACTCCTCTGGCTGTTATGAGAAATCATTATGCAAAAGTAACAAAACCTTAGTGATGCCACGAGTGTCCATCACAGCTCGATAAACTAGTATTTTTTTTGGCGTGCTTTCAGTTACTTAAAAACTAAAATTCTTGAAGGACAATGAATAGAAAAGTAGTGCTTGCAAAGTATCGATTCATTGATGTGGGAGAATTGAGATACTCTAGTGTATATGCTTTTCATGACAACTCTCACACCCTTAATTTACATGATTATACTTTATCATTCAAAGGCAAGCCTATGAGTTGATTACTTGACATGGAATAAAGTTTACTCATTTGAATCATCCATGTTTACAATAATTTTGCTGCACTATAAGGATGCATGAAACCCGTATGATATGCTTGCCATTACTCTATCTATGCCGAAGTTTTTCAGATTTATGAAGTGGAGGAAACATGATACTACTAATCATGAGTAAGATCACCATCTCGTTATTTCAGTTTAAATGCTGAGTTCCTTTTTGATTTTGATTTTCTTGCTCGGGGACGATCAAGTTTAAGCTTGGGGAGGTTGATGGCTCTAAAATATAGCCATCTACGTCCACATTTAAACTTGATATTACTCATATTCTTGATGAATAACTCTCTAAACCCTGCCACTAATGCTAATTTTTCCTACGCAGATAATGTCGTTTAAAGGAGGGAATCACTACATTAAAGTCAAATATATGAGATTTCCAACAACCAGAAGAAACCAGGAGCCGTACAACGGAGGTAGACGCTTCAACGACCAGACATTCTGGCCATATAGCTTCGGCCGTATAGTTGGCGTCACCACCATTAGGTCAAATAGAACAACTTTCATGAAGGGACCCATATATAAAGAATCCTCGGGCGACGAGAAAACAAGCCAGACCTCGCCAAAAAGTCGCTGCTATAGATCACCTGCCGCCACCAGATCTCCAAACCCTTCTCCATCTCCATAGCCATATTCCACCACTTGTAATAGTAGATCTCTTCTCCAATTGGCGACATTGTAAGACTATTGCTATCAATCTTATGATTTTCATTACAATGTTTGTTATTGTTGATCTCATCTCTATGTGTGAGTAATTCTCATTGGGCTAAGGGCTTCGGCCTAGCCATGTAGCAATTATGCATGTTATTTATCATAGATGGGATCGTGTATTAGTTTGTATGACATAATGATTATTGTATCCTCTCTTTCCTCAATCGAAGGACTTGTCAAGTACCCAAGACCCCGAGGGTTGAGCCAAGTATAGGGAGTATGAGTGATGACTGATCTGCAGGTTGGGAACCCCAGTGACAGAAGGGGTAGTACGGCTATATGTGAGGGATTTGCTTGGGATTAACAGTGACATCACTATGCATATCAATAGTTGTCTTTCTTTTATGGATGAGACTAGTAGGTTATTGCTATAAGCGGATGCGGAGGTAATAGCAATTATGGATTCATTGTCCACATATAATTTACCTTGCTCTAACAAGTACATGCATACTTTATTTCTATCTTTTATTCCCATCAGATATTTTGCACAGCTACAGGTGAAACCGAACGCCCTAGGCCCTCTCTCTCCATCATCGACAACAACAAAAAGACGCAAACTATTGGTCCGATAAAAAAACAAAAGGAATTCTAAAACTCCCGAAGGTCCATTAAAGTAACTTCACTATGCATTCGCTTCCCGAGGATTCGATAACCTAGGTCTACTAGGGAAAAAGATGCTATACTACATCCGTAATTCAGATTGAAGGTATCAACTGCCTGGCCTGGAGGTAATCCCCGATCCCCCTATTGGATTTTGGGTGATGTTCCTTGCTTTTGTCCCTTGGGGCCTTTCTCTTCCCCTCCACAAGTTTGTGCGAGGGTTGCTCTGCTTCTATGGTCTCCATCTACATCAGCTGACCCCAAACTCTATTTTGCACATCGCGTGCTATATTACCCTCTACGAGTGCTGGCTCAGAATCGAGCTACACTTCGGCCTTTTAAAAAAAACTCTTCAAGTTGAAGCGACAATCGGGCTCTGGATCTATAGTCTACGACATTGGACGTTGCGGTATCCATGTGGACCCGAATGTTCAATACTTCTCTCTCAAGAGCTCCGAGTTTGTCCAGGGATGGAGGGAGAAGTGGTTTTACATCCGTGATCAAAAGGCTGATGATGAACTCTTCGAACTCGCTCCTTATGATCTGAAGGAGGAGTTGAAGAGGAGAAGGTCTTGGAAAAATGTAGTGATGCCCGGTGAGGCCGAAGAATTCGAGGTTTTGTATAAGCGTGTCTGTGATCTCCAACTCATTCGAGGGAAAGAGATTTATGACGCGGACCTCATCTGCACCTGGATGTGTCGTTGGGTGCAGCCACTACAGGCTAGGGCGCACCCAATGTATCTATAGACTGGTGCCAACGATATCACTCGCGTCTCTCAGGAGAACTTATCCTCAGGCGAAGTGGACAAAAGGTTCAGGGCACTAACCAAGTTCATTGTCAAGGAGAAACTCCCTGGGGATTCAATCGTTGTACCCTTTCACGCGAGTCACCCCCTCCGAGGTAACTTCATCATTTCTTCTTCTAATATGCCTCGTTTGCCCGCAGGGCATTTTGCAATTGTAACCTTGTGCTTTGGCAGGAATGGAAGGTGAACACTATTTTGCTGCCACAACCTGAAGGGGTAATCCCCTCCGAGGCTATGGTGGAAGATGAATCTGGTTCTACTGTGCCTGTCGTTGAGGAGCAGGGAGCCCCTGAGTGCAGCGAGAGCGCCACTCGCAAGCGCTCCCGAAGCAAGGACTCGGATGCTTCCTCTTCGGATACGTCGGAAGATCCGTCGATTAGGGTGGATACCGTGGATCCGATTCTAGTGGTTCCTATGCACGCCGTTGCTCCTCCATCACAGAAAAAATTGAGGAAGCAGAAGGAGGAGTCGGATGATTCCTTTGACCTCAACAACTTCGACGGGTGAGTTTTCTACATTGCTGATGTCTGAAAATTTGTGTCCTGCAGCTTGCGTTGATGGTGACACGACATATGTTTTACTGAAGCGTGACTGCCTCGTCGTCGTCCGATGATTGCCATCTCCTAGAGGAGGCGGGAGTCGTGGACTCCAAGATCAAGGGTGTGGCAGAGCCCGCGCCTTCCCCAAAGATAGCGGCCAACTTCGCCGCAAATTCCTCGAGTTCTCCCAACATGGGGGAGCACCTGGTTCTTGCTCGGATGTCAACTCAGAAGGAAACTTCGGAGTCTTTGGATGGACACGTAAGTATTTTCAAACCTTTTTTACTCGAAGAGTTATTGCTCGGGGTCCAGTTGAGTCATGATATCTGTCATCCTCCCGCATCCCATTCTTCAGGACTCTATCCGCCTTGGCGGACAGATCGTCGACCTAGGCGGGCAACACGCTCGGCTTGATGTCGACAACCGCCAGTTGCAAAGTAAGTTTGTCGATTTGTGTTGTGCTGCTGCACATTTGTTTTTATTGGTTTTGATATATTCTCCTAGTTTTGCAGAGGATAATAATGACTTGCTCCGCCAGGTGGACTCCCTTGAAAAGGGACTCAGTGTGGCAGAGACCAAGCGAGATGAGGCACTCGCGGCCTACGAATGCCTCAAGCAGGAGTCGAAGAAGCACGAAGACGAGCTGATGGCTGTTGCCGCTAACAGAGAAAAATAGTTTGTAGAACAACTTCTTTCCGTCGCAAAAGTGCTTTTAGGTATGCTATTGTTGCAGTTTTGTGCCACTGAAAATTTTCTTTCTTCACTTGTTTGGATTTTGATGGTTTTACGTGGATCTACTGTAGATGCTTCTAGGGTGAGTTTCGACCCCCAGACTCTTGCTCGCGAGGATGCGTTGGCCGGCGTCGTGGCTGCAGTCGAAGACCGCATCGTCTTTGTCCAGGACTCGCTCAAAAAGTCCAAGGGTGTTCTTGGGCATCTTCGAGAGGAGATGGTCCCCAAGGCAAAACTTATTGAAGACCTAGATGGCCTTATCGAGTCCTTCGTGGAAGGCATCCCTGCAGATTTCAAGAATGCACAGAAAGGGCTTGGTGCTTCCTTGGGGCTGGCGATGGCACAGGCACACGGTGTCGACCTGAATGCCAGCAAGGTCTCCTCGAAGCTACCGGTGACTGCGGATGGCCAGTAGGTAGTTTTCGCTCCCTCTGCCACTCGCTGTCAAAAATATGGGCCTCGTCTCATAGAGACATTGGCAAGGTACTAGAGGGGAGGAAGTGTCTGAAGGTGGCAAAGGCCATGGCATCAAGGGCCACTGCCGCAAAGGCGTCAGCGTCAGACGCCACCGCAGCAAAGGCCACGGCGTCGGAGGCTGCCGCGGAGTCGAAGAAGCCCGTGGGTGCTGAAGTGTAAGCGTAGCCATCTTTGTCGCTTGTTTTTGTAGCTCCATGAAGTGTTTTAGCCTTGTCTTGTGACCACTTTTGTGGGGGTTCCCCTCTAAGAACTTGGATGCAATTATTGATGTATAAATTATCTTTGTTCTTGCATCATTCGACTTTTTGTGCACAATGTCCCTTATGCTTCCGTGTGGTGATGGAAATAGTGAACCGTTGCCGCACTTTGCTATGCACGAGAATCGAGGAGGCATAGTTAAAACGAAAATTATGTATGCCTGGTCAAATCCCAGTCAGAAATGGGGTCCCATGTTCGTCACGTCCCGTCAATGCCGCTTAAGCGGGCAAATGAGATCATCTTATCGTCAGCACTGACGTCATTCAATCCAGCAGGAGATCCATTCGACTACTTTAGTCCTTGCTTGACTCTGCGAGTCGACCAAGCACTCGGGGGCTACTCCTAACAGGAGCCCTATCCGCGCACCCGAAGACTTCATAGGCATAGAACTGCCTTCACCAGTTGAAGCCCCTCTTCGAATCAACGATTCGATTATGGACTCGGGGCTACTCCCATAAGGAGCGCTGAAAGCATATTCGGCTCAAAACTAAAAAAATGACAGCAGTCGAAAAAGTTCAAAGTCCCCATTCGAGTCTACGACTCGAATAGGCACTCGGGGGACACTTCCATAGGCAGCACTGGCCGCACACCCTATGAAAAACCTTAGTCATTAAAAGTGTGTCGACTACATCGACATTACAAACGGCGACTCTGCCTCATATTTTTCCTACAAAGAGACTACATCTCCTGGGCCACTTGAATCACCTCCATGGTGACTAAAAATTTGGATGCCGCGTTTACAACATGAAGGTAAGACTTGAAAAAGGCCTGGCAACGCACCTGCTGCGCACTACCAAATATAAGCCGTGCCTATAGGCACGATGAATGTCATGGTGGTGTCACGGCAGATGCCATGGATAGGCTAAAGGTGGGGACTAAATGCACTAGGGGAATCCAGGGAGGGATAGTGTGGTGATTCCACACACAGTAGCTTTGTATTCGATTCACCTTCACAGATTACAAGTGCTCCTTGAGCTGTATTGGAGAGAGGAGGAAGAAGGAACTCTCTTACTCTCACCACTAGCTCGCTCTCAGGAACCAAGTAAAACTCAACCCTTTCTACTGAGGCCCTAGCCCTCCTTATATAGGGGTGGCTAGGTCTCCAATTAGGGCATACATGGAGGCATATTCCAAGGAATATGCCTCCTCCCAAAATAGTAAGCCGATCGGGTTACTTTAACCCAGCGTCATCCATGCAGAGGCTACGTGGGCCTCCGCGGCACCCGCGTCATCCGACACAGGCTTCATCACCTTTGTCGGCCACGCCTTGGTGGTCCTGGCTTCTGTCTTCTTCGCTCATGCTCTGCGTATAGTGGTCACCCTTTGACCAGCAAGATACCTTCCTTCTCTTGTAAGCTTGCTATAACCCGGATCGTACCTAGTCGATCCGGCCATAGTTGTTCCTGCATACAAGTTAGATACATCTCACCGACTTACGATATAAGTCGGCTGAGACCCAGTTAGGTGGACATCCCCTGGTCCGGGTTACCCCGTGATTCGGCCTGCCTTGAGGTGACTCGGCCAGCATCCGCTTTGACCTTGCCGTACCTCGGCTAACTCGGCCTTTATACCCCAGCGTGACCCTACCCGGGGGTATCCCCCCAACATTAGTCCCCGAAGCTGGTGCGGTCTTAGCTGCCTTAGCCGCTAAGGCCACAGCAGGTTCAATTTTATCGAGCCTCTGGCTCCTTTCCGAGTTACCTCATAGTCCGGATTTTATTAGGTTTACTTTCCCTTGGCACATTCCGAGTTTTCACTCGCAGGCCGGGTTACCTCATATTCATCCGGGTCATTCTTCCTTCTCTTGTACGCTTCCCCATGTGGAGGTTAATCATTACTTTTGCCTTATTTTAAGGGCCTGCGCCAGTAACCGCCGTAGTAATTGTCAGTTATCACTGTAGCACACGTCACATCGTGCCTGCCTCCTCGTTAACTGCGTCATAACATCGCGTCATGGGATCTCCTGCGCTCTGTGGCCTTTCCTGTGGCTCGCTGCTGATTGGTTGATCTGGGGTATACACGGCCACACCGTGTGGCCCGCCCGCACATCGCGATCCCACTACCCCTTAAGGGCGTGGTTAAATAGGGGAGGGGTGCGCCTCTTGGGTTCTTTCCCCACTTCCGTGCCCCTCTGCCTCTGCTTCTTCTTCTTCCTCTCCAGCGACAGCGCCGCCGCCACCGCATTTGAGTAGCAGCGCCGCCACCACACTACTTCCATGCGCACCAGCGTCGCTGCCACCTCCCCGCTTCTCTTCCGCCACGGTTCCTCGCCTATCCAGGCCACTGTCACCCACCGCCGCTAGCGCCAGTGAGGGAAGTGATCTCGAGATGACAGAGGAGGAGCTCGCCGTTTCTAAGAAAGAAATAGAGGAGGACGCGGTGAACACCGACCGCGATGCGTGGGCTGGATCCTAGGTTTGCCAGGATGACCTGGACTGGCTGTATCGCACCAGGCGCATCCCGGAGGGTGTTACCGCACACCTTCCCGCTGTGGAGCTTGCCCCCTCACCCAATCCGGGTGAGTATGTTGTATTCCTCTCCCACTTCCAACGTGGATTCGGGCTCCTAGCAAGCGATTTCTTTAACGATTGGCTCAACACATATGAGATTCAGCCGCACCATCTTCCAGCTAACACCATCAACTCTCTCTGCTTTCGCCTCCACCATTGAAGGCTACGCCGGACTATGGCCCACGAAGGAGCTCTGGATCCGGTTCTTTGGCCTTCGCCGGAACGTGATTCCGAACATCCAGCTTGACCCGGAGGACAAGCAGCTCACGCAGTTCGGCGCAGCTTCCATCTCTCCCCGGAGACAGTCTATCTTTCCCTGAGTTACGGGGCTTGACTCTTGCAAGGGATGGGCCCGAACTTTCTTCTAGGTCCAGAACAACACAACTGCGCCCTTACGCCCCGGGTCCTCCTAACCCGGATCTATGGGACAAGGTCCCCAAGAAGCCCACTGTCCTGGCGAACCAAGTCAACAAGAGGTTCTAGGAGCTGAAGGATCTCGGATTGCGCAATGAGGACGCCATGATCACATTCGTCTGCAACCGGATCTCCCCCTCCCGAAATGTACTCATAAAGTTTGCCACATGAGCTGGGGCCGTGATCCCAACCGGACCTCCTCATTCGAGTTAAATAACACCGAGATCTACCACCGGGTCAAGACCCTCTTCACCACCCACAAGGACTTCTCTTCTGAGTGGACGTGGGGGATCGAACACTATTGCCGAGATAGGCTTCCCCCCGCGGTAAGTCTCATGCCCCAAACTTTCTCCGGATTGTATCACATGTCGGTTTCTGTTGTAGGTTTAATCCCTTTGTCTTTTCTTTCCCTTATATGTTTCTTAAGCAAACCATTGAGGATGGCACCGAGCCTTCTCTCAAATGGGCACCTGATCGAGACACCTCGGATGTGGAGGAGCCGGATCAGGAGATGTTCCTACCGATGGCGGATGCGACCAAGCGACCCACCGGTAAACTCTCTTCCATTAGAGATTGGCCCGACGATGAAGATGATTCGGACGTTGAGGTGATGGAGGCATTTGACGCTGTCCACCTTTCTTATGCTTTTCCGACATCAGCTAACCCTAGTGGACAAATCCATGAAGATCCTCCCCTTGCCATGGGTGAGCCTGTCTCGGTCGCACCGAAGAAGAGGGGGGCCGCATCTACTTCTTCCTCCGGACCTTCTCATCCATCTAAGAGGCGAAAGAAGTCCACGGACAAAGCTTCCACCAAGGCCACGACCAAGGCTGTGGCCTTGAGAGCTCGCAAGCCGAAGGAGCCCCTGACTTTGGATGAGTAAGTCGTTTCTCCCTTTGCCATTCACTTGTTCTTCTTTTGTTATAGTTTCTCATCATACATTATTTGATTCGGCAGGGCTGCGGTGGAGGTCCCATAGAATGAATCCGGCATTGCCTCGCCGCTCCGACACAGCCCTTCTTCCCCTCGTGGCGACGATTCACGCCCGTTGAGCCCCATTCTAGAGGGTTCAGCGGCTGCTCTGGGTTCTAGCCCACCTCGTCAAGAGGAGGGCAACCTCGGAGCAGGGGAGACTGGCTCTACTGAGGCAGCAACAACCACCACTTCGGCTCCGCCGCAACCAACTTCATCCGAGTTACCTTCAGCACCTTCACCAAAACAGAAATCAGCACCAGCACCATCATCAGCTCCAGCACCAGCAGCAACAACAAAAGCAACAGCAGCAGCACCAAGCCCCTCCGCCTCGTCCGAGTCTTCCAAGGCTCGGCGCGAAGACATCAGCAGCACCAAGGCTAGCGCCAAGGCAGCTCCCAAGGGCAAATCCACTGCAGCAACCTCAACTTCTCAGCAGCAGCCCAAGGGCAAAAATGCTCCTGACGCCACCAGGGCAGCGTCCATCGAGGCTGGACAATGCACACTCGCGTCCATGCTTTCGAAGAAGACTCCACCAACGAAGGACGCCCCTGCCGAGCCAGCTGATGTGCAACTTGTTTTGCACACCAGCCCCGCCGTTGCCCAGGTTGAAAGGAGGGAAGCGCATGCCAAGGGATTAGTGGCGCCCCACATGCTTAGCGGCGAACGATACCCTCCGACATTGATCGAGTTTGTAAATAACTGGAACAAGGCGGAGTTCGTCCACAACGACGATCTCCCGGAGAAGTTCGGTCCCGCCGAATTTGCTGCGCAGATGAATACTGCTGCCAAGGCAATTAACCTTGCGGGTCGGATGATGGAGGTACGTTACTTCGTCTTTTCCTTAATATGTTGTAGATATTATTGATATAGCCATTAGTCCCCGAGCCTCCAGGGGAGTAACTTGTTACTCGGCCGGATGCTCCTTAGAAAATTAACGTAGCTCCTTAATAACTTCGAATATGCACACACCTAGAGCCGGGTTAAGTTCCACTTGGCCCGGATCTTGTACACTTCGAATATGCACACACCTAGAGCCGAGTTAAGTTCCTCTTGGCCCGGATCTTGTACACTTTGAATATGCACACACCTAGAGCCGGGTTAAGTTCCTCTTGGCCCGGATTTTGTACACTTCGAATATGCACACACCTAGAGCCAGGTTAAGTTCCACTTGGCCCGGATCTTGTACACTTTGAATATGCACACACCTAGAGCCGGGTTAAGTTCCTCTTGGCCCGAATCTTGTACACTTCGAATATGCACACACCTAGAGCCGGGTTAAGTTCCTCTTGGCCCGGATCTTGTGCACTTCGAATATGCACACACCTAGAGCCGGGTTAAGTTCCTCTTGGCCCGGATCTTGTACACTTCGAATATGCACACACCTAGAGCCGGGTTAAGTTCCTCTTGGCCCGGATCTTGTACACTTCGAATATGCACATACCTAGAGCCGGGTTAAGTTCCACTTGGCCCAGATCTTGTACACTTCGAATATGCACACACCTAGAGCCGGGTTAAGTTCCTCTTGGCCCGGATTTTGTACACTTCGAATATGCACAAGACTAAACTATATTTTTTACTTTTTTCAGGTGACCACCAATCGCCGGAGTGCTGAGTTTCAGCGTCTCCTAGATACTCACAAAATGCTGCGTGCGAAACATACTGCGCTTATCGCCGAACACGATAAACAGGGTAAGTTTCTTCCTTGGCATTTTTCCATTTTTCTTCATCTTTTTCCGCCGAACTAATCCATCATTCGGATTTCGCAGCTGAGGTGGAAGCTGAGAATACCATCATGAGGAAAAACCTGGACCAGATAAAGGGTAAGTCATTTTTGCTCAACTTTGCTATGCTCTCTATCTCCTTTTCTCCGTGGCTCGGCAAACATTCATACCTCGGCTTTGCCGGGTCAACAAACTATTTCAGCATCTCTTGAAGATAGTGTGCCCGTGCCTGATATGATGCTGCATTTTCTCGAACAAGCAGGGCAGCATCAGGCTGAACTCAAAAAGAAAGATGATGAGCTTGCCCTCCTCCGAACCAAAGATGATGAGATTGCCAAGCTCAAGGCAGATATGAAGAAGCTGAAAGCACATCACCAAACCGAACTTCAAAAAGCTGGCCAGAACATTACTGAAGAGCGCAAGCGCCTCAACCTCCAGATTTCCAAGGACCAAGAATTACTTAAGGAGGCCAACGTCAAGCTTGAGTCGGCTAATGCTGAACTTGTGTAACTCCGCGAGAGGCGCGACAACTGCACCAAGGAGCTGACCCGGGTTCACAGCCATATTTCTGGTAAGTTCTTTTTCTCTTCAATTGTCATGAATCTCTCCGGGTCTGCTTCCTTTACTTACTCCACCTGTTTTATTTTTTCAGGCAAATTCCCAGAGAGCGATGTCATTGCATCCAATGCTGTTACCAAGTTCCGCAGGCAGAGGGGTACTCCATCTGGTCCTGGCACCATTCCTCTTGATCTCGAAGACTTGATAGTCAGCTTGTCCTCCCGAGTCGAGACCGTGAAGAACTACGGCAAGGATATCTTGGACATAGTAATCCGGATCTTCAACGCCTTTTGGCCTGAAGAAGATACTCCGGAGAATATGGCTGTTCTGTTTGCCAAGCTTATGGAATGCGAGACTCAACTCGATCTCTAGAGAGAATCTGCTGGACGCGCCGGAGCTGAGATCGTTCTTCACTACGTGCTTACGTGGTACGAGAAAATTAACCTCAAACTCCTTGAGCACATGCGCACCGAATCAAGGTGGTCTACTGACCCGGATTGGGTAGCTCGGCGCAAGGCTTGCGCTCATAGCTTCATCCAATACGCCCCCATTCATCAATGGAACGAGGGACCAAGCTTCCTAGATGCCGCCGATGATGAAAATGCTGAAAACGTTGAAGATGACTCGGATGAGGACGAAGAGGACGAAGCCTCAGACATCGAGGAAGACGCAGATGACTCTGAAGCTGAGGCTGGGGCTGCACTTGTTGGCGCCGAATTACCTCCTCCAGATGCTCCTTGATTACAAACACTTGAAATTTCATCAGATCCCCGGTATGCCGGGTGCAATTGTATCAAGCACACAAGTGATATTTTGCTACTAAGTTTTTATGCCGGATTAACTTGGGCGTAGTCCCCGAGTTTCATTTTCTTGTTCATCCAATCTCTTGGTTTGGCTCGTGTCTACCTTGGTTCGGTTTTATGACTTACGAGTCCGAGCTTCAAAAATTGTCTTAACAATACTTGGAAACTTTAGGATTAGCTCAAAATAATTCAGCATAATAAATCGAAGGTAAACATAAGGTTAGTCTGAAAAACAAACGTCGGCTCGATTAAATTCCTTTCCTTAGTCATTTTTCATGTGCTACGCAATTCCAAACTTGTTCTCTTGCTTGCCATGAAGCCAAATCTGGTTGGACAGCAGCAAGTCGAAGAGTTAGGTTCTTGGTGCTCACACACTACTAATCCGGCTTAAGTAGAAAAACTTACGCCATCCGACATATAAATAATAAATATGGAAAACAACAAACATTTTCAAGGCAATCCCCGAGTTACTGCTCGAGGTGCCCACATTTCATTGATAGGCTCATTGCCGGCATACATACCGACATATGAGACACTCGGGTACATACACTTCTCTGCTAAGTGTAGAAAGGACGAAGTAGAGCTACATTCCATGGACGCTTAGATTCCTCGCCGGACCTGTCCGCCTTGTTCTTTTCCCGTGGTTTTGCATCGATAAGATAATAAGAATCATTGTGCAATGCTTTGCTCACAATGAATGGCCCTTCCCATGGGGGGATAACTTATGCATGCCGGCAGTATGTTGTACCAACCGGAGTACCAGATCACCTTCCCGGAAGACTCGGGGGTTTACTTTCCGGCTATGATAGCGTTGGAGATTTTGTTGATATATGGCAGATCTGGACAATGCCAATTCTCTCGCTTCTTCCAGCAGATCAACATCATTTTGCCGGGCTTCTTGCACTTCGGCTTCTGTGTATTGGGCGACTCTGGGCAAGTCATGCTCTATGTCGGCTGGTAATACAGCTTCTGCCCCATATACCAGAAAGAATGGCGTATAGCCTGTTGATCGATTCAGAGTTGTTCTTAAACTCCACAATACCGCTGGTAGTTCTTCTATCTAGCACCCCGCTGATCTTTGCAGTGGATCAATGAGCCGGGGTTTTATCCCGGATAATACTAATCTGTTGGATCTTTCCACTTGTCCGTTCGATGCAGGGTGGGATACCGAGGCAACGTCCAGCCAGATCTTCTTATCCCGACAGAATCGTGCAAATGCTCCTTCAGCAAAATTTGTGCCATTATCTGTTATGATACTGTGAGGATAACCGTATCTCAAGATGGTGTCTTTGAGAAATGTCACGGCCGTAGCTCCATCACATTTTCTTATTGGCTTTACTTCAGTCCACTTAGTAAATTTATCAACCATGACCAAAATGTGAGTCATATTCCCCCTTGCTGGTTTGAACGGGCCAACCATGTCCAAACACCATACGACAAATGGCAGGTGATTGGTATGGTCTTGAGCTCCGACATTGGCATATGTGTCTTGGTAGCATACCTCTGACAACCATTGCATTTTCTTACCAAGTCCTCTGCTTGTTCTAAGGCACTTGGCCAGTAGAATCCATGCCGGAAAGCTTTTGCTACCAAGGCTCTGGACGAGGCATGATGCCCACATTCCCCCTGATGTATATCTCGGAGGATGTCAAACCCTTCTTCCGGGTCAACACATCGCTGGAGAACATTAGTCACACTCCTTTTGTATAGCTCGGAATTGATGATCATGTATGCCTTTGCTCTCCTCTGAGTTTGCCTGGACGACACCTCCTCAACGGGTAAGGTTCCATCTTTCAGGAATTGAAATATGGGTAACGCCCAAGCTGGTACAGCTCGCACTAGGAACACATCCTCATCGATTTCCATCTGATCCACCGGCATAACCTCAACCGGATCACGCTGAGCAGTCCCCGGGTTCGCCGAGGCAGTCCCCGGGTTTGCCGAGGCAGTCCTCGGGTTTCGCGTACCACCGCCCATGTCAATGTCCATGGGTACAGATCTGGATTCCGGATCTTCCGGGACGTAGATTGAGTCGGTTTCTGGGGACGGCCTGATAGATGGTTTTCTGAGGTGTTCTAATGCTACACCTGGTGGAATTGCTTGTCGGGTTGATCGAGCTTCGACAATACGTTGGCAGCCTCATTTTCCATCCGGGGTACATGGCGAAATTCGCATCCCTCAAAGTAACCAGATATCTTCTGCACATGGAATCTGTATAATGCCATGTTTGGATCAAGAGCGTCCCATAGCCCCGACACTTGCTGAACTACCAAATCTAAGTCACCAAAGCATTGAATCCGACGTATCCCAATTTCTTTTGCCACTTTGAGCCCATGCACAAGTGCTTCATATTCGGCGACATTGTTTGATGCTGCGAAATGGATCTGTAGCACATACTTCAACTGGTCATTCTTTGGCGAGGTAAGCACAACTCCGGCGCCTAACCCGGTTTTTGTTTTTGACCCGTCAAAGTGCATTCTCCAATAGTTTGGATCTGGTAATGGTGGTTCATATTGCACCTCGGCCTAGTCCACAAAAAAGTCGGCCACAGCCTGAGACTTGATTGCTTCTCTTCTGTCATATTGTGGCGCATAAGGATCTAGCTCAATTGCCCATTTCGCAATCCTGCCACTTGCATCCTTGTTACTCATTATCTCGGATATGGGAGCTTCACATATTACTTTGAGAGGCTGATAATACCTCGCTCAGATAATACACTGGCCGTTGCACTGACTTACCCTCTTCGTCGCGCTCTACCACAATTACTTCACTTACAACTCGGTTGGTTGCGGCTATATAGAGCAACATTGGCTCCTTTGATAGTGGAGAGGCTAACACTGGTGCAGTGGCTAACCTTTTCTTTAACTGGATAAGGCTTCACTGGCCTGCGGCGTCCAAATGAACTTGTCCGACTTTTTCATGAGTTGATAGAGAGGCAGTGCCTTTTCTCCCAACCGACATACAAACCGACTTAACGATGCCAGGCAACCAGTGAACTTCTGGACATCGTTAAGGCACTTAGGCAGTTCCATTCGCTCTATGGCCCGGATTTTAGTTGGATTGACTTCGATACCTCGGCTAGAGACAAGGAATCCGAGTAATTTTCCAGCCGGGACACCGAAGGTACATTTTTCCGGGTTAAGCTTCATCCGGAACCTCCTTAGGTTCGCGAATGTCTGCTTGATATCGTCAAGGAGCGTTTTGCTTTCCTTGGTCTTGATAACAACATCATCCACATACACCTGCACATTTTGACCAATTTGGTCGTGCAAACATTTCTGCATACATCTTTGGTACGTTGCCCCTGCATTACATAAACCAAATGGCATGGTGCGATAGTAATAAGCCCCATACGGGGTGATAAATGCAGTCTTTATTTGATCATCCGGATTCAGGGGTATCTGGTGGAAACCATAATACACATCTATGAATGACAACAGTTCACACCCAACAGTTGAATCTATGACTTGATCTATCCTTGGCAGTGGAAATGGATCTTTGGGACACGCCTTATTCAGGTTCGTGTAATCGATACACATATGCCAAACCACTGCCACATTCGGATCATCCTTCTTCTTCTCCACCAGCAATGGATTAGATAGCCAATCCGGGTAAAGAACTTCCATGATAAATCCAGCTGCTAGTAATCGAGCTATCTCATCTCCAATGACTTTTCTCCTATCTTCGGCGAAGCGGCGGAGAGGTTGCTTCACCGGCCTTGCTCTGGGTCTCACATTCAAAGAGTGCTCGGCCAACTCCCTCGGAACACCTTGCAAGTCCTGTGTGGACCAAGGAAAAATATCCCGATTCTCACGGAGGAAGTTGACGAGCTCGCTTTCCTATTTATCATTTAACCCGACACCAATTGTTACGGTGCGCTCTAGGAACATATCATCAATAGGCACCTTCTTGGTATCTTTTGTCGCCTAGAATGAAACACTACCATGCGGGTTACTCAGCGCTGGCATATACTACTGTGCGGACTGAGCCAATGCCGCCACTTCCTGTATCTTTCTTTTCTCTTGCGCAATCACGAGTGACTCGGCTAGGTTAGACCCGGCTGATGCACACTCAATAGAACGTCGGAAATCTCCAGCTATGGTAATTACTCCATTTGGCCCAGGCAACTTCATCTTCAGATAAATGATGTGACAACTTGCCATGAACTTGTTCAGTGCTGGTCTTCCGAGTAACGCGTGATACGCACTTTCTAAGTTCACCACTTCAAACTCCAAATTCTTAGTTCGGCAGTTATCTCGCGTGCCGAACAATACGTCAACCCGGACCTTGCCTATGGGCTCACAAGAAATGCCTGGCACAATGCCATGGAAAGTTGTCCTTGTATCCTGGAGCATGTTCTCCGAGATACCCAACTTGCGCATTGTATCCGCATACATGATGTTAATGCTACTGCCATTATCTATCAGCACCTTGGAGAATCTCACATTGATATTAGGCCCAATGAATGTCGGATCTAGCACTAGCGCATATGAAGCAGGACTCGGCATAAGCTTGGGATGATCTTTGATGCTCCAGGTAATTTCCTGGTCCGACCAAGGCATATACCTCGTCACTGCTGGCATTACCGCATTCACCTCCATGTGTCGGCGCTGCAAGCTCTTCCTATCTGTTTCTTCTATGGTGAACACACAGTAACTCTAATGATGCTCTATGTACTCATTCCTCCCCTCGTTTCTGGGGTACCTCTGATCTAGTTGATGCTGGTCTTCCACTTGATGCACCGCATCCCTTCTCTCATGGTTGTCATACCTCGGCGGAGGGGGAGGCAACATTAGCTGTTGCATGTTTGCTCCGGAGAGCAATTGCTGCCGGGGTAACTCCTGCCGAGGTTGATCATTCCGAGGTGCCTGAGCATTCCCCGAACCACCTTGTTCTATATTACGCATCCACTCACACTGCCTTGTTGTATGACCCGCTGGGTTACTCGGATTTGGCGTGTGAAATTTACATAGCTGATCTAGCATTGACTCGTAAGTATACCTCGGACGGTCCTTCTTTTCCTGCCACTATTTCTTCTGCTCTGGCGTCCAAGTTTTCTTGCCATCGTTTCTCGGTGTCCATTGTTGCCCTCTAGTTTTCTGACGTTGATTGCCCCTGCTCCGGGTTGATCTTGATTCATAGCAGCAACTTGTTGCGAACTGTACCGGTAATCCGGTCTGTCATCTCTTCTTTTACCCCGGTAATCATTCCTCCGGGATGACCCGGCTCCATCTCTCTGGTAGTACTCCTCATTTGACTCGTTTGACACGAGCCTGGGTTGAGTCGGATCACCCAAAGCATACGAATCGGCAATCCGGATTGTCTCTGCCAATGTAGTTGGCATATCCCTTTGCAATCTTTGCCACAACATGCTTGCATATCTGCACCCTTGTGCAAACCATGCTATGGCCTGTGACTCAATCACACCCTCACATGAGTTTCGCACGGTACACCACCGGGTTAAGAACTCACGGGCCATCTCATTCGGTCTCTGCTTGCACATTGCTAGGGTATGTGGCCTATTCGGCCTCTGATACATACTTGAGAAATTGCTGACAAACATTTCCTCAAAATCGATCCAACAGTTGATACTTCCGGGCGGCAAATTGTTTAGCCATACCCTCGTTGGCCCGTCCAACATCTGGGGTACGTATCTCACAGCCCATCTCAAGTTTCCTGTAGCAATTTTTACACCTTTAGCATAGTTAATCAACCAATCCTCCGGCTTTGTATTGCCGTCGTATGTCTTAGTGCCTCTAGGTAGCTGGAAGTTAGGTACTGGAGGTTCCTTCATGATCCGGGGCCCAAAACACGCAGGACCCGGGGGACCTTGACATTCAATCTGTTCCGACCTATACAGCCGATCCAGTTTTAATCTGGAATCATCAGGCATCAAATCCCTGCTTCCCAATCTTGACCCTATCACATGATAGTCCAACCTTGGGTATCCCGCGTTCACCATTTCCGAATCACCATCATTATATCGGTTTTGCTCTCGTGGAGCACCTCTTTGTTGCATACCTCGACCGGCACTTTGCTCTTGCCTTGGTATATTCCGCTGATGCGGTTGTCCTGCTCCTGCCGAGTTACGCTGTCCGGCATTGCCATTTACAGCATTTCCTTGACCGGCATTGCCTTGGTCACGGTTACCTCGGCCAGCTTCACCTCGGCTCACACTTCATCGATCCTCATTTCTCTGCACTTCTTTTCCTTTCCCTGCCCTTGCCGAGTCATACTGGACTATCTGTTTGTTCCTCCTGGCCGAGGTTACTACCTCTTCTCTTCTAGGACCACCATGAGGAGACGATGCAGCTCCAGCGGATTTCTCCGGGTTACCCACCGCCGAATGAGCGATCTTGGAGGCCCCAGCTCTCTCCGGGTTAGCCCTGAGCAATTCCTCATTTTGCCTGTTCGCGATCCGAACCAACTCATTGACCCTATCTTGCTGTCTCTAACGGGATTCACCCGTTAGACCCTCTAACTTGGACGCAGCTGCATCTGTTGCTCTGAGGTTTTTCGCCGGGGTACTATACTTCAGCAGCCCCACGGATAAACAGTTCTCTGACTCCTCAATCCTAGTATCTCCCTCTTTGTCACTCATGAGGTTTCTCCCCTTCACTTTTACAGCATCTACTTTATTTGCCTTTGCGTACTCACGCAGTGTCATGTTCAACGACTGCTGAGCCGCGGCTATCTTTTTCGGACCCTCTAGTATTTTTTGCCTAGTTTCCTCTAGCTCGGCCTGTGCCTGAGCCGGATCTACCGCTGCTGCTACTGGGTTTGCCAAGCTATCCATCGCTTGCTGCAGCACATTCTCTGGCCTCTCTAGTGGAGGACCTCTACTTTTCCTCGGTGCTTTAGGCGTTACCTCCGGATCTGGTGCTGGATCCTTGCTTGCGCCTACACCTGGTACAGTCATCATCACCTTGGCACGGTCTAGGGAGCGAGTAATACGCGCCCCATGAACCATGCTAAGGGGTGGCTCGCCTCCTTCGACGACGTGCCACGGATGAACGCACGACACATCGACAGCAACGTACACCTTGTGCGCGCCGAGCTTGACGAAGAGGCCGTTGCATGGAAGAGGACGCTTGCCGAAGCAGCCAGCGTTGTCGCTGACAAAGTCCAGCGCTCCAAAGCGCTGAACGAGCCCGGAGACAATGTGTTCACCGGCGCCGATGAGGTTTCCCGTCTGGATCTTCACCCCTGCTAGCGCTGCTAGCCCCACGGTGGGTACCAACTGTCGTGGTGGTGTCACGGCAGATGCCATGGATAGGCTAAAGGTGGGGACTAAATGCACTAGGGGAATCCAGGGAGGGATAGTGTGGTGATTCCACACACAGTAGCTTTGTATTTGATTCACCTTCACAGATTACAAGTGCTCCTTGAGCTGTATTGGAGAGAGGAGGAAGAAGGAACTCTCTTCCTCTCACCACTAGCTCGCCCTCAGGAACCAAGTAAAACTCAACCCTTTCTACTGAGGCCCTAGCCCTCCTTATATAGGGGTGGCTAGGTCTCCAATTAGGGCATACGTGGAGGCATATTCCAAGGAATATGCCTCCTCCCAAAATAGTAAGCCGACCGGGTTACTTTAACCCAGCGTCATCCATGCAGAGGCTACGTGGGCCTCTGCGGCGCCCACGTCATCCGACACAGGCTTCGTCACCTTTGTCGGCCATGCCTCGGTGGTCCTGGCCTGTGTCTGCTTCGCTCATGCTCTGCGTATAGTGGTCACCCTTTGACCAGCGAGATAACTTCCTTCTCTTGTAAGCTTGCTATAACCCGGATCATACCTAGTCGATCCGGCCATAGCTGTTCCTGCATACAAGTTAGATACATCTCACCGACTTACGATATAAGTCGGCTGAGACCCAATTAGGTGGACATCCCCTGGTCCGGCTTACCCCGTGATTCGGCCTGGCTTGAGGTGACTCGGCCAGCATCCGCTTTGACCTTGCCGTACCTCGGCTAACTCGGCCTTTATACCCCGGCATGACCCTACCCGGGGGTATCCCCCAACAATGAAATAAGCCTTGACGGACGCGTTGAGTGCCCACACCTAAAACACTGGAATTTGACTCTATAAGGCCTCCGCGGCAAGAGTCGAATTACGCCAGCATTATTCCGAATTCGAGTCCAGGGACTCGAATTTGAGTATATAGCGTTGTTTTACCCTAAGGCAGTTAACTGATCCCGATCCGTCGGATGAATCAGGCATGCATATCGACAATCCCTATGACACGAACTGTGGCACCCGAAAGAACTTTAGATGAGTCTAAGTCTCATGGACTCGAAAGACTTATAGTCTCCACCCAAATCTACGATTCGACTGGACACTTGGGGGACACTGACATGGGTATACCTTACAGTTACTTGAGATTAGCCTATACGGTTCAGCCCAACAAGGATTCCACGATGCAATCGAAGCCCGGCAAAGATTCAGGTGGCCCATTGGAGTTCAACTTCTTGAAGGACACGACAAAGTGTAGATAGAAAATTAAAGGGGAAACCCTAATCTATAACCGACTCGACCTGCTACCCTGAGACCTAGCCTCTCTATATAAAGGCCAGGAGGGGCGGCGAGGAGGACCAATACACACATCCCGCATACACCTCGCCAGATTGCATCTGCGCACCCTTATAACTTTCGACTCCCTCGTAATAAAGAGAAGACAAGCAGGAGTAGGGTCCTCTACGAGGCCTGAACCTGGGTAAAACCTTATGTCACCTATGTTCTTGTTTGTTAGCCGATTGATGCCTCCAGCGCTCTCTACTTCCTTGAACCTAAGTCCATCAACGATGGGCATTGATGAGTTAACCCCTCGTCATCTGGCCTCTTTCTTTGTGTGTGCCAGCACATGAGCTTTGCCTACTTAGGGTCCGCGAAATACCGTTGCAGATGAGGAGTCATAGGAAAGTACCATACCACTTTTCGACAAGCTTTCTTCCCTTTCTTGTATCGAGAGGTGTTGCACAACGGACACATGATTTCTCCGTGTGCTCGCCCTGATAGATGATGCAATCATTTATGCAGATGTGGTATTTTATGTGTGGTAGGTTTAGAGGGCACGCGACTTTTTTGGCCTCATTGATACTAGTCAGACATGTGTTTCCCCTCTTGTGAAGACGATCGTGCCAGAATGCTATGTTGTCGTCGAACCATTTGTTAGTCATTTTGTGTTTCGGCTTGATCTCCAGAGCCCTGAGCGTTACATCCAGGTGGGTATCCCCATCATTGCATCCTTCATACAATGGAAGAACCACGTCTCTCTCCATTTGCTCCAGCTTGGCTTTCTCTCTAGCGGCGGCTCTGGCGTTACTTGTCTCCTTGAGAAGTAGCTATTGTACATGAGGGTCCCACAACCAGCCTGAATCATACACAACATCTTGTTCTTCATTTTCATGATCTACTTCTGCATCTAGATCTTCATGATCTGCTCCAGCATCTTGATCTTCGTGGTCATGTCCGAGAGGCTCTTCATCTTCACCATTACTGATGTCCTCATTCCCTGGTGCCTCCCTGTTGACTTCCTCATCATCTTCGTCGTCATCATGTATCCACCGAGTGTAGCCATCCATGAAACCACGCCGGATCAGGTGTGACTCCAACATTCCGCAATCAAGCTTTATCAAATACCTCAGTTTGCAGTCGCGACATGGACATCTTATGTCCATCATGTTATTCTGTGCCATGGCCGCTCTCGCACATTTCATCCACCTATCCAATTGGGCTTTTCTTATTGGTGTGCGTACCATGGTCGCCTACGCGGTATAAAAGATCAAGAGAATTAGAGCATTGACGTAGATCGCCGGAAAAATTCGGCATGACCTCTACTAAAAAAGGACATCCACCGAGTGCCAAAAATTCACCGGAACAGAAATGAATCAACATTCTGGCAAAATATTGGCAACACAAATGAAATCCTTGCACAAAAGAAAGGAAGCACAACACAAACGTAGTCGGTGGCGCCAACAACGCACATACATGCAACAACACCTTCACGTGCCCTCCAACGACGACTAGGAGTAGGAGAGCCGAAGGAGAAGTGAAGTGAGATCTTGTAGATCTATAGGTGTAAGAGCTTTCACTTACATATATGTGTCAACCAATGAAGATTTAACAAACTTCAATGGTGTAACAATGGAGGAAATGAGGTGGGGAGGAGGAGGGGGCGACCAGATCTACCTTGTGGAGGTGGAGCAAGTGTGGGGAGTGAAGTGAGGTGGCTACATGTACTAAAAAGGTGGTGCGAGGCTGTTCGAGACCCACCTTACAAGGATGTGTCTTGTATAATTAAAGTATGCGAGACGCATATGTGAAGAGTGCGCCTCGAATATCTGGCACCTACCATCTCGGGCCTACCTCGAATATACATGGAGCACCTTTACAGGATTTGTCTCGAGTATGGAAAAATATGCGAGACGCATATAGGCAGGATGTGTCTCAAACACCTGGGCACATGCGTCCCCTGGGCCCACCCCCTTATTCGATACGCATATGAGCAGGATGCGTCTCGAATATTTAAACTATGTGAGACGCATCCAATCCATATGTGTCTCAAATAAGGGGGGTCAGCCCGCTGGTCCGTACAGAGACTATACGAGACATGTCGCTACGGAAATGCGTTTTGAAGTTCCAAATTTAGCTTTTTTTAGTAGTGACAATGTTTTTTACTTTTAAACTCTGACCGCGAAAAAATACTTCAATCAACTCTACAATGTCGTAATTTGCTACAACCATTATGTGGGTTTGCTAAAATAGTATAAAGTGTTTGCTACGACGTCTGCGACCAGAGTCTCCGGCGATGATGAGTCTTCGGCGAGATCGTTTTTGCTGCTACTGCTGTCTATATTCTGATTTTGCTATAATAGCACAAAGTTTTTGCTACTGTTCCCCAGCGAGATCTCCCGACGAAAGTCTCCAGCAAGTCTGCGACGAAGTCGTGTTTGCTACGTTGGCTTAATTTTTTTTCTACAGAATCTCTGGCGAAGGTCTCTAGCGAAGTACCTGGCTCTATTTTTTTAGCGGACCTATTTTGCTACATGTAACAAAAGCAAAACCAGAAGTTTGTAGCAAAAGCGGAGTCGTGAGGCTGTCTTGGGGACCAGTAATCTACTCCCTCTGTTTCAAATTACTCCGCGCGCACGCTTACCTAGGTGGCCTAGTATTCTTTTGTTTTTCATCAAAAAATTCTTAGAATTTTTGGTATACGTAGTACATATTTCATACTATCTATTTCAAAAATTCGAGGATTTTTTTGAATGAAAAATAAGGGAGTACTAGTTCACCTACATAAGCGCGCCGGCGGAGTAATTTGAAACAGAGGGAGTACATCTACGGAAACATCCGTACGGAATAACCCTGTGCGCGCTGACGTGGTGGCTGGTGTTTGGGTTTAACTTTTTTTTTTCTTGAATTGTTGATCTGGTGTCTCATGGGGTGGTTATCTGTAAGCATTTCTTTTTAGAAAAGGTCCGTAGTACGTAGCATTACTCGGTGGGGACACGGCGGACAGAGGACCAGGACGATGGGAGTTCGGTCCAGGGAACGCCTGGCGCGTGCCTTCGTTTGGATACGACCGGAGTTTAGCAGTCTGTTTAAAGCCAAAATAACGGTGTAACAAACTATGTTTGGGTGGACTAACTAAAACGTGAATAAGGAAAACTGGGTTTCCACAAAATCTGGAAAACGGGTATTGGCAAAAACGACTAATAGCTGTTTTTAGGAAAACGCCATGAGACAAACCAGGATGCAACGGACTTCGAGCATGGGCCTGGGCGGCGAACGCGCGGCGGAGACCACACCGCCTCCTCAGCTCCTGGTTTCCGACCTCTCGGTCAACTCCTGGACGACCCCGCGCCTGCGCGCTGACGCATGTCCGGCTTGGCTCGTGGCCATGGCATGCACGGCGGTGGTAAGGTCGATGGCTCGTCGCGGCCGGAGACAGCCCGACTGCTCCTCCGGACTCATGATACCGCGCCCGTCAGCCACCTCCGCACCGCTGCCTCGTTTAGGTGCCGCCTGCACGCAGCAGAGATGTCCGTCCTGTGAGGCGGCGCAGTGGTCTCGCGTTGCCGCGTTGGCCCAGGGGTGTCCGTCGTTGTCCCCATCGTTTTGCTGGATGATACGTGCTACGCAGTTCGGACTTGTTTCCACTGCTTGCGGTGCAGGGCGACCGGTCGCCGGGAGCCCAGGACTCGCGGCGTCGAACGAGCTGCAGAGCAGCGGCAGGCCAGCCTGAAGCAGCTCTGGCTGCGAGTAAGTCGTCGAGCACAAGAGCATCATGGAAGGCGGCGTCCAGCACTCTCCCGAGAAGATAGAGCAGCGCCAGAAGCAGGCCATGAAGAATCGGAAGTGGAACTCACGAGTCACGTCGCCATGATCTCACGGAAAGAGAAGATAAGAATAGGACTAGCTGGGCAAACCGGTTTTACCCATTTCTAATCCAAACATAGTTTTCGTTAAACTGATTAGTAACGGAAAATTTATCAAAACCAGTTTCGCTAAAAATCTGCTGAAAACTCGTTCTTGCTATCCAAACAACCACCTATTGTACGTAACGACACCAGCAGATTTCACATGCATGTTCACTACCCACGGCCGGTGCCGATGGTTTGGAGCGCGTACGTGCTGGGAATCCGGAACCGGTCAGACAGAGATGAGGCGACAATGTGGGGACGAAGCGGACAGCCGCGCTCGATCGTCGGGCGCGTTCCCGCCATGCATCCGTTCCGACCGTTCGCGCCAAAAAAGCAGTAGTAAAGAAACGTACCACACTAGCTAAACATAGCTCGCCTCCGCCGAATATAAGGAGACACCGCCACGCCGGCCCGTCGTCGCCGTCTACCCCGCCTCGTTCACCCAAGCAGATCAATAATCAATCCATGAAGATGGTGGACGCAGGAATAAGAAGAAGAAGGAGAAGAAGCAATGGCGCCGCCCTGCCCCTGATGGTGGCGCTGTGCGCGGCGCTGCTTGGCACGGCTTGCGCAACGGTGAAGCCTGCCGTTGCGTCGACGGAGCTTTATGCGGGCGGTTCGCCGTCCCTTCCGGCGGGACCGCTGGACATCGTTATGCTGGGGGCCAAGGGCGACGGCAAGACCGACAGCACGCAGGCGATCATGAAGGCGTGGAAGAACGCGTGCGGGGCCACGGGCACGCATAGGATCACCATCCCGGAGGGCAATTTCCTGACGGGCGCGCTGGAGCTCCAGGGCCCCTGCACCGCCTCCATCATCATCCGCCTCGACGGCAACCTCCTCGGCACCGGCGACCTCAACGCCTACAAGAAGAACTGGATCGAGATCATGCGCGTCGACAACGTCAGCATCAACGGCCACGGCACCATCGACGGCCAGGGGCCCCTGGTGTGGGGGAAGAACGAGTGCAACAAGAACTACAACTGCAAGATCCTCCCCAACGTACGTACGCCATATATATATTATTCCTCCTCTTCTCCCCGATCGATTCTCCCGGCCGGCCGGCCGGCCTCATCTGGATTCTTCAATGTATATGCAGAGCCTGGTGCTGGACTACGTGACGAACGCGCAGATCCGCGGCATAACGCTGAAAAACTCCAAGTTCTTCCACCTCAACCTCTTCAACTGCAAGAACGTGCTGGTGGAGAAGGTGGAGATCACCGCGCCCGGCGACAGCCCCAACACGGACGGCATCCACATGGGCGACTCCGACAACGTCACCATCAAGTCCACCAACATCGCCGTCGGCGACGACTGCATCTCCATCGGCCCCGGCACCAAGCACGTCAAGATCCACGGCTGCCGCTGCGGCCCCGGCCACGGCATCAGCGTGGGGAGCCTCGGCCGGTACAAGGACGAGAAGGACGTGGAGGACATCCAGGTCACCAACTGCACCATCAAGGGCGCCACCAACGGCCTCCGCATCAAGTCGTACGAGGACTCCAAGTCGGAGCTAAAGGCCAGCAAGTTCGTCTACGACGAGGTCGTCATGGACAACGTCTCCTACCCCATCGTCATCGACCAGAAGTACTGCCCCAACAACATCTGCTCCAAGACAGGCACCTCCAAGATCGCCATCAACGACATCGTCTTCAAGAACATCGTCGGGACATCCGCCACGCCCGAGGCAGTCACCCTCAACTGCGTTAACAACATGCCATGCCAGGGCGTGCAGCTCGTCAACGTCAACCTCAAGTACATCGGGACACACCACAACAAAACAATGGCCGTCTGCCACAACGCCATCGGAAAATCACTCAACGTCGTCAAGGAGCTCGCGTCGTGCCTCTAGATTTATTTATTTTTGTTCTCTCAACGCAGCGCCAGATTTTTTTTTCCTTCTTCTTCTCGATCGGATTGCTTTTTCCCCCTCTCTTTCGATTAATTTGTTTGCTTTAGTCAACTACTGATGTTCTCTGTCTTTATATAATTTCTTTGTCTTAGTCAACTACTGATGTAAGTCAATTTGTTTGCTTAAGTCAGCTAACTTAACAATTCAGGTATATATGCTTCTGATTTGATACAAATTCACCCATGCATGTTTACTTCGTGATGGGATGACCCTGGTCATAGTTAGCTACCACTCACCGGAATCATTGCGCAATCAGCTATCTACTATCTGCATTGCTCCTCAAGAAACCAACCCAACAAAAAATGCAACCTAATCTTGTACTCTAATAACCACTGGTGGAAAAATGGACTCCAGTCCCGGTTCATAAGGGCCATTGGTCCCGGTTCCCGAACCAGGACCAATCACTCGGGAGTAATGCTGGTTCCGGTTCGCGCACGAACCGGGACCAATGGGTCTCCACGTGGGCGGGCGCAAAACGAGGGGGAGAGGGCAGGATCATTGGTCCCGGTTCGTGGAACAAACCGGGACCAAATGGGTCTCCACGTGGCAGCGCCAGAGACGGACGGGGGTGGATCATTGGTCCTGGTTCTTGGCACGAACCGGGATCGTTGGTCTTTGTGCCGCGGCAGGATTTTCGGGCTATTTTTCTGCCGCGGCAGAGTTTTGTGCCGCGACAGGATTTTCGGGCTATTTTTCTGCCGCGGCAGAGTTTTGTGCCGCGACAGGATTTTCGGGCTATTTTTTTGCCGCGGCAAATTTTTTTTTATCAATTTAATGGTACTACATATATACAGCAATAATCAAACCACGATATATATATTACACATCATGCATGATCACAAATATATACACCGTCTCATCCGTCTTCTTGGTCGAAACATATTATAATTACAAACGATACTCTCACACGAATTTGATCTAATTTACATCTTCTTTTTTACACTTTACCCTTTCAAATGAAGCGGGTAATAGTATTCTCCTTTCGGATCTATGACTTGTTTTAACAAGAATCCAGCAATTTCCTCTTGAATTGCTTGCACGCGTTCTTGTGATAGAAGACCGTCCCGCTTCCGTTCGATCTAATATAAAGAAGGGGATCAATATATATGAATGAAACTAAACACAATTGGTGGTAATAAAATAAAGTTGTGATTATTGTTTATCGTACTTCAATTTTTTTGATGTCTCGGTCTGCGCCCTTCTCTTTGGTCGTCTGGCGAATGAACTCGCAGACACAGTATCCACATAAGTTATTCTCGGCTTCCTGCCTCAAGAACTTTACGAGAACGAAGTTCAATCAAAATAATAATCAAGCATGATAATGGTGGTATTGAAACTAGAATCAAAGAGATGCGTGGATCTAGCAAGTAGTACTTACAGTCAATGGTTGAAATGTAAGCTCTAGCTTTCAAACACCCCTAGTTTTAGCGGTCAACTATTTCCAAGCCTTCTGGAGGCATTCCTGCATGTCCGCCCACTTTTCTAATGGTGTGCTTTCGAATCCAGGACTTTTACTACTCCGGTGTCAACAGCAATGATTAACAGAATATAGTGGAAGCTGGACACACTAACAAAGTATAACACGAGTCAATTATACGCTTAACATCGAGTAAGCGAAAATAGAATGTGTACAAGACAGTAACACTCACCCAGCGTTGTAAGGAAATAGTATTTCCTTTCTATTGCTAAAATGCTTCAATGCTTGGAACAAGTTATCCTCTGTCTCTTTGGGTTTTGTTTTTAGAGTAACTTCATGAGTAAAATTACAGTCAACAAACCCAAGGTCATAGATTTGTCCTTTGTTGCATTCTTGAATCTTCATTCTGCATATATAATTAGTATAGTGATTAGTAAGATTATACAAGAAACGAATGAGCTGAGCTAGAAAGACTTAATTACAGAAATTAATAATACTTACAAACAATAGGCACTGACGATAGTTTTGTCGAGGGCGTCTTGTTGGTAAAACTGAAATAATTCTGGAAATTCGATCAGTAGGAAGCCATCTCCATGACCGTAATGGTGGTGTTTATATGCAGCATAAATCCAGTTTTTGGAGTCAGCACAGGCTTGGATGTACCAGTTATGCAATCTTCGCATTTTTGTTGGTAGATCTTTGACTAACTCGGGTTTGACGAAAAGAGCCCCGTACTGGTACACGTATGCTGCTTCTTGGTACCCCTCGAACTTATCCATACGGCTCAGGTACTTAGTAATAGACAGTCCATATAATTGGGCCTTTTCTCCATACAGTCGAACAAATTCTGAATAAATGTTCGGATCATGCCATTCCTGGGATCTCCACTCATTGGTATCGTACACTTTGAGCGGTTCGATCGATTGATTTTTCTGTTGTCCGAGCTGGGCAACTTCTTTCCCGACTCCCCGCTCTTTTGCCTTAGACGACTTGGTAATAGAGCGATTATAGTCTGATGTGAGCGCTATGGGTTGGTGAAGCTGAATCTTAAGCGCGGCTGCTTTGGCTTTATCTTCTGCGGTGACCGGGAAATATGCCTCTATCGGCCTTTTCTTGTTAGCCATGTCAATCTTCCATTTTTCATAATGGGCAGCTGCGGCCGCATGAGTTTCCTCATCTGTCTTCTTGCAAGGTAGCTTCTTCATATTCTGATGAGGTACTTTTGGGAGGGGCGATAGCTTATGTTTCGGTGATCAGAACGTGCTCTTGCTACTGCTGGTGGTGCTGCCCCCCTTAGTATACTTCCGCTTTTGTCTCTGAGGCTCAGGGGACGGAGACGGCTGACGCGGCGGCAGAGACGGCTGACGCGGTGATGGAGACGGTTGCGCTGAGTGGTGAGGCGGTGAAGGCGACAGTTGCGCTGGAGAATGGTGAGGTGGCGGCAAAGGTGGATTGCTGCTCTAAGGAGTGGGTGGCCTTGGCGGCACATAATTTGGAAGCATGATGCGCTCCTTTGGCCATAGAATAGTTCCCCTTTGGCTTCTCCTAGTTGAGTCAGCTCCATATCTTCCCCTGCAGGGTGGTCTAGCTTCAGCTCCTCAAAATCTTCCTTCACCTCATCCACCATGACGACAGCGTACCCTTTTGGAACCGGTCTGCAATGCCAAGTTGGGTTAGGCGCAATTGGTACCGCCATGCCGACCGCCGCCGTCACCCTTAAGTTCATAACCTGCACCTTTAGCTCACAAGCTGTGGTCTCCGTGATATCATCCACTAGGTAGCGTTTAGGAGGAGATGTCATCGGTGCATCATCATCAACATCATGGAGCTGCGTGGAAGCGACGCTGCTTTTCTTATTCGATAGGGCGCCGGTACCCTCGAATGCAGCTTCTACCACGTGCCGTTGAGATTGGCCGCTAGTACCTTGCTGGCTAAGTCTGTTGAGTTGATCCTGGTGCCGCTTTAATGCTTCTTCTACATTACGCAGCCGGTCTGCAGCGGCCGCCTTCTCAGATGCCTCTCTTTCCTTTCTCCTCTGATGGCTTTTATCGGGATATCTCTTCATTTCCGGGGGGAAGGCAACCTTCCACGGCTTGGAGCCTGGTGTGCCTCGTGCTCGTCCGTCGTGTTCAGGATTTTTAAGGGCGCGTGTGAGCTCGTCGTTCTCTCTATCGGGAATGAACCGTCCTGCTGCAACATCATCTACTGCATTTCTAATATCGTCGATGGGCAGTAGGGGATCATCTTTGTGTTTCTGATTATATATTGCCCTCCCTTCTTTGTCCAACGTGCCCCCATGGCCGTAAAACCAGTTTCTCGCCCGTGGTGTCCATGTTGCGGGCTCTGGTCTGATCCCGGCAGCTATGTAATTGACCTCAAGTGTATCCCACTTAGGCATGCAACCGGCGTAGCCAGTAGGCCCCATGTTATGATGATACAGTTTCTTAGCAGCGTTCTTCGTATTTATTCTAGACCTTTCCTTAGCTTTCTCCGATGTCTTGTACTTCACAAAATCCTCCCACTGGTGTCTTAACTTAGCATAGCCGCCTTGAGTGAAATCTGGAGTCTTCTCTACCTTGACAAATGTATTGTACAGTTTCTTCTTCTAGTTCTTGAATGCATCGGCCATCTTGCTGAGAGCAAACTTCTTGACTCTTTGCACAAGCTCCATTCTTGCTCTCTCCTCCTCATCTGGATTCACATCTGGCATCGGCAGGAAGAAATTAGTCATGAGCTTGTCAAAAAGCTTATCTTTGGTGGCGTCGCCGACATACGGGACTCCACCTCCGCTTGGCCGATTCCATTCTTGAACGGTGATCGGGATGTAGTCCCTCGCAGGAACTCCGCATTGCTTGACAAATTTTCTTGCGACATCGACGGGAGCTTGCGGTTCGCCATCTACACCGACCACGTCGATCCTATACCTCACAATGTCATCTAACTTT
Source organism: Avena sativa (assembly GCA_916181665.1). Lineage (NCBI taxonomy): Eukaryota > Viridiplantae > Streptophyta > Magnoliopsida > Poales > Poaceae > Avena > Avena sativa. The sequence goes on from OV702291.1 coordinate 225,849,600, forward strand.
TTTGTTGGGCCTCGTTTTGTTCTTACAGAAGAAGTTCTCGATTCGGAGGGCTAAAAGAAGAAAGAGTGTTAATATATGCATGTATATATATAGACAGTAGCATTTTAATTACAAAAATACATATATACACCTCGCCGGTGTATGCGAGATTTAAGGTTCCGCCGGAGCCGTGGCCTTCTTCCTCATTGGCTTCTCCCCTGTCCCAGGCTTCGACTTCTACCTCATCGGAGCCGTCTCCTCGGTTGAGAGACTCATCTCCCTGACCGGAATCGTTCACAAACTCAATGGTGACATCGATATCGATATCTTCATTGTCGCAGATCATTCCTTGGAGGATGTTTTCCTAATGTGTTGGATCCATAGTATCTGCAAAGATGATGTTCTGGAATTACATATTAAGTTTATGACAAGAAAGGGGAAACAACAATCAACACATGGCATCGATGATAATATGACAAGTTAAACAGAGTTGAAATTTAACCCTAAGGCATGCTTGGCAATTTAAGTGGGATCCGAAGGGTCCAAACCCTAGTACAGGAGAGACCCCGAAATCACCTACGAGGGGTTGATTTCATTATCTTATTAAACTTGTAATTAAAGTTGTTGAACAATTCATGATTATGAGTCTATTGTGTAGATCTCATTTTTCTGAACATTTTGATATATTATACATATTTTTCTGACTTAGAAATAATTAGTTATTGAATTTCGTCAAAGATAAAGAAGATAAGGTTGCTAACCTCAGCTGAGGATACCGTGTTGTGCAAACTAAAGTGTGGCTCGGACATTTCGTCGAACACCTTGTGTGCAATCAAAGAAAAAAAAAGCTAGCACCCACACCTCACACACAATCTAGCAAAATTTGGTGGGCAAAGGGCTAGGCTTATATATAGCTAGGGGAGGGTTTTTTGTCCCGGTTATTGCCACGAACCGGGACCAAATCCCCTCCCGCATGACACGTGGCCGCCCAGCAGCTCGCACCCTACCCAGGTCATTAGTCCCGGTTAATGGCATGACCCGGGACCAATGACCTGGGTGGGGGGGGGGGCGCGCTGCTGGGCCGCCACGTGTCGCGCGGGAGGGGCTTTGGTCCCAATTCGTGTCAATAACCGGGACCAATGCCCACCATCGCTTCGTCGTCCCCGTGTATAAATATGAGGCCACAGCGCTCGCTTTCTCCATCGCCTCGGCCTCTCTGCAGTCCATCTCCACCCTACCCCTTTAGCCATCGCCTCTCGACCGCGCCGTCGTCTCGCCTCCCCTTCCTCTCCAATCTCCACCGTGCCGCCATGGAGGTGCCCACGCTCAACCACTACGAGGTGGCGATGTTTGCGTACTACGGCATCCTCGTGCCGCCGCGCGCGACCGTGCCCGCCGCATTTCGCATCAGCGAGGCGGGTGTGCCGGTGGCTCCACTGCTCAATCCTCACGGATACGAGATGGAGTGCGTCATTGCGGAGCGTCGCCGCCAGCTGCCCGCGTGGATTAGGGCGTTGCCCCGGTACGCGGCGGCCAGCGAGTACTGGCCCCGGCTGTTCAAGAAGGAGCGGAAGGCCAAGCTTGGCAACCGCATCGTGGACGGGCGCGTGGTGCACCCGGATCTCCGCAACTGAGAAGGGCGGGAGATGTTCTGGTCCGTCCCTAGACGGACCATCTACACCGCCATCGACGCCGCTAGCCGCGCAGAGGAGCTCCATCTTCCGAACAACGCCGAAATCGTGGAGATTTCGTCCGACGATGACGAGGAAGCCGACGGCTCGGAGGACAGCGGCAGCAGAAGTGTTGTCGACTAGGAAAATTTGTAAAGTCGCATCTTTGTATGGAAAAATTTGTGGTCGAATAATAAAATTTCTCAGTTTAGCTCTTTGTCTCGATTAATTTGTGAAAGATTTTTTTAAAAATACTGATCAATTCAGTTTCTACCTCAAATTAGTTTCTGTCTCGAATTAATTTATGTCCCGAATTAATTTACATTAATTGTCCTGGACTGCTGACCGTCACGGGGTTTTTGGTCCCGGTTCGTGGCATGAACCGGGAACAATGCCCCGCAGAGCGCCACGTGTGCGTCGCGGGGGCATTGGTCCCGGTTCATGCCACGAACCGGTACCAATGCTTAGAGATGAACCAGGACCAATTCCCAGGCGGCATGAACCGGGACCGGTGCCTGGCATTGGTCCCGATTATGGAAACGAACCGAGACCAATGGAATTTGGGTGCTGGACCAAATGCCATCTTTCTACCAGTGAACATTTTGTATCACTGGTTGTGCAGCAAAGGAGAAACAGGGGATGCACCATCGAATCAAGATATCACCAATGGGTACATTAATAGTCTTCCTTCTCCTAAAGTTCAGGGAAACACGCTAAGCCCTTCAAAGAATACATGACATTCAGCCAGATACACTTACTAATGATTATTTCATCTACTCAAGAACTGAAGGTCATTGTAACATCGTAACTTTTTCCAAATTTTGGAATGTTAAATTTAATAGCTTTGGTTTGAATGTTTGAATGCCCAAAAACAATTTTTTGATTATTTTCGTCTTATTTTTTAAGCCTAAACCCTAATTTTCAAAACTAGCCTTATATGGCTTTAAGTGCAAATGGCATAAGGGTTATTTTGTTTTGATCAAAACTAGTTTATATAAAGTTTTTATTGTGTGTTGTGATTTTACAAAAAAAATATAGATTAGTTTTACTTAATTTGGGCTTATGAAACTAAATCTATAAAAGAAATAGAAATCAGAAAATAGAAAAGAAGAAGACTAAAAAATAGACAACCTGGCCCACCCAAGTCAGCCCAACCCGCCTGTCGGAGCTCCACTTCTCTCTCTCCCCTTATGGCCCGTTACCAGGCCCACCTAGGACCCCTCTCACTCCAGAAAAAAAGAGGACCGGTAGGTGGACCCCACCCGTCATCCCCAACCTCCACCTCGCCCACAACCCCGATGCCCCAGCACCACCTCGTCCCCCACTTGCCCGCGCCCCTCCCGTGCTTTCCCCCTTAAAGCCCCACCCCTATCTTCTTCCGCCCCTCTTTCCCCATTTGAACGACGCCTCTAGGTTGCCGGACTCGCTCGCCGGCGTTTGAAACCGCCGCCGCTCCGCCGACGAATACCGCTAGTAGTGACGGTTCCTGGCCCCCTTTCTCCTTTCCTTTCTCTTTATTGCGTCTCTGTGCACATGCTCGCCCCCTCTGATTTTCCCCAGCACTAGGAGCTCGTCTCGCACCTCACCGTCGTCTCCGCCGCCTACCACCGCTCCGGCCGACCGCCCCGCCATTCTAGGAAGAGGCGAAGGACGCCATCCTTGCCCTCGACCTCGTAGTACTCTCTCGCCCATCATCGTCACCCCCACGATCAAGGAGGACCACTACAACCCCACCTCCAACCTCGTCTGAGAGCGCCACCGCCATCTCCATTTCTAGCGACAAAGCCGCGAGGTGAGCCACCCCCTCTTTCTACTGTTTGATCACTCAACGATGGCTCTGATTAGTTTGTGCCGTGTCTAGCCGTGATCCAAGCCCTGAGCCGCTCCTCGAGCCGAGCCAGGATCCAAATCAATCTGATCCATCCAGGTTAAGTAGATCCAACGGTGCAAGGTGGTTATCCTGCCGAAACAGTATCTGTGAGTAGAAACGTGCCACATGGCAAGGCTATTTAAAAAATAGAGTCTTTTGTTCAGATTAGATGTGAAGGGAATATGTCCTGAGAGGCAATATAAAGTTGTTATTATACATATTCCAAGTATATGATAGTGTTTATTTTGCATGCTATAATTGTATTAATTTGGACACGTTAATACATGTGTGTTTAATAAACAAAAGGAAAGTTCCTAGTTATGCCTCTCTTATAAACTAGCTCGTTGATTAACAAGATGATCAAGGTTTCCTGATCATGGACATTGGATGTTGTTAATAACGAGGTCACAACATTAGTGGAATGATGTGATGAACATTCATCCTAAGTATAGCATTACGATCAAAGTCATTGTTTTTATATTGCTATAACATCTAACAAAGTAATCCTAGTCCTTAGACCATGAGATCATGTTAATCACTAACACTGGAAGAGTATCTTGATAACATCAAACGTCACACCGTGAAAGGGTGATTATAAAGGTGAGTTTACTGCTACGAAAGTGTTATGTAGAAGCTCATGGATCAAGAGTGGGATTTGTCCATCCCGATGATGGATAGATATACTCTGGGCCCTCTCGGTGATATCACATTGGTTAGCTTGCAAGCAAGTGATGAGATCACTAGAATGTTATATCACAGGAACGAGAAAAGAGTACATGTCGGTAACGAGATCAAACTAGGTATGGAGATACCGATGATCGAATGTCGGACATGTAATATACCGCGAGACAAAGGGATTTAGTTACTGATACGTCCAAAACGTATCTACTTTCCCGAACACTTTTGCTATTGTTTCTCCTCTATACTTGTGTGATTTGGATGCAACTAATGCGAACTGATGCTGTTTTCAGCAAAACTGCCTTGGTGTCTACTTTTTGTGCAGAAAATCAACTATCAGGAAAAATCCCGGAAAATATGCCAAAAATCCTATTTTACCCGAAGACTCCAGGAGCCAAAATACGAGACGGAGAAGAGCCCTGGGGTGGCCACACCACCTGCTGGCGCGGGCCAGGCCAGGCCGCGCCAGGGGGTGGTGTGGGCCCCCTAGGCACCCCCTCGGCCTCTATCTTCGCCTATAAGGAGCCTTCTGACCTAAAAACTTCGGGGGGTTAGTCGTTTTTCCAGAAGGAGTTCCGCTGTGCCGCCACCATCAGATTCCACGAAACAGCACCAGAAACTCCGTTCTGACACCCTGCCAGGACGGGGAATTGGAGGAGATCATCGCCATCATCATCACCATCGCTTCTCCATCGACCATCCATGTTTCCCCCATCTATGAGTGAGTAATCCCCCGTTGTAGGCTATGGGGATGGTAGGGATTGGATGAGATCGTTCATGTAATGGCATCAGATTGTTAGGGCATAGTGCCTAGTATCTCTTATTAGTGCTTTATGACTTTGTTACGACTTGTTGTGCTTAACGCTTGTCACTAGGGACCGAGTGCCATGTTTTTAGATCTGAACTTATTATTGATTCACTATGATAGTATTGTTTCTGGTCTTATCTACAAGTTGTATACACACGTCGTTGTCCAAAACCTATGGTCCCGAAGTGACAGAAATCGGGATAGCCGGAAGGAAAAGGCTTTGATGTGAGGATCACATGTGTTCATGGAGTGTTAATGCTTTGCTTCGGTGCTCTATTAAAAGGAGCACCTTAATTTCCAGTAGTTCCCTAGAGGCCCCGCTGCAAACAGGCTGGCAGGACAAAAGATGTTGTGCAAGTTCTCATTGCGAGCACGTATGACTATATATGGAACGCATGCCTAGGATTGTCTAGTACTTGGATGCTTTATCTTATTTATCTGCAATTGCCCTATGTTCTGATTGCTATGTGAATTGTCTTGTCCATGCAATGCCCGTCCATCCATCCCTATGCCTACCGCACTCGAATCCCACTATTTACTGCTTTTGTTACTATTGTCTTTGCCTTACTACTGCTATTACTTTACTATTCCTACTACAAAACTGTTGCTACTGATAAACTGTTGTGAGCAAGATTGTTTCCAGGTGCAGCTGAATTGACAACTCAGTTGTTAAGGCTGATAAGTATTCTTTGGCTCCCCTTGTGTCGAATAAATAAATTGGGTTTCACTTTCCTCGAAAATACTGCGATACACCCCCTATACTTGTGGGTCATCAAGACTATTTTCTGGCGCCGTTGCCGGGGAGCATAGCTTTATTTATCAAGTTCACTTGGATTCTCTATTGTTCGCTGCTATCCATCCATCATGGGTAAGTCCCATGGTGGCAAGGTTCCTATTTTACCATCCACTACAAGAAGAGGTACGGTTCTGAACACCTCTACCGCTCTTGATTCACCATCTGTTTTGAGTAAGTTCCTTACACCACCACATACACATGCTACACACACTGCTACTACCGCTGAATCTGAAACTTCTGATACCAATGATGATGCTTCTACTGTGCTTGATAAGAGTGGTTCATTAGGTCCTTTCCTAGATGCTACAATTGCTAGAACTATAGCTGGAAATATCGAAACTCCTAATGAAGACATTGCCACACCTGTTAGGTCACCTGAGTCTAGTGAGAGTTATGATATTGAAGAAGATTATGTTGAGATGACCGATGAGTTTATTAAAGAATGTAAGAACACCCATGATAGGAGTGCTGCTAAGAATCTCCTTGAGAGGCGTACTATTAGACCCAAATTATCTCCTGCTGCTAAGTTTGTTGCTTCTCCCATAAACATTATAGATGAAGATTATGATTTCTCTCTCGATCTATCTTACATAGCTATTGTCGAGAAAGAACCTTTTTGTGGGACTAAGAATGAAAGTGCGGTAGCACATATGAATGAACTTTCTACCATGAGCGGCTTATTTTCTGATGATATTAAAATGCGTACTTACTTTGTTGCTAAGATTTTTCCCTTTTCACTGAAAGGAGAAGCTAAAACTTGGTTTGGTAATTTACCTCCTGGATCTATTGATAGCCCTGAGTGCTTGATTAGTACTTTCCTGCAGAAGTATTTTCCTCCTAGTGCTAGACATGCTATTTTGTAGGAACTTTTTGATTTTAAACAGGGAGAAAAAGAGGTATTGCCCGAATCTTGGGCAAGGTTTTGTGCTTTGATTCATGCACAGGCTGGAAGTCCTTTACCTAAGAATGAGCTTCTTGATATATTTTATAATGGACTAACCGAAGAATCTAGGACATACCTAGATAGTTGTGCTGATTGTGTTTTCAGGAATAGGACTCCCAAGGAAGATGAGGAATTAATGGCTAAAATAAGCAAGAATTATGAAGATTGGACTCCTCCTAAACACGCTATACCTGAAGTAATTGTACCTGAACCATCTATTCCGGTGCCTATTCCAACATCAAAGAGGAGGGGAGTTATTGAATTAAATGATGAAGTGATGAAGGAAGCTAAGAAATGTCTTAAGGAGAAGGGAATTAGAGCTGCAGATGTCAAGAATTTACCTCCTATAGAAGAATTATGTAAGCCTATTCCCTACTCATCCACTATTGAGGTACACTCTCTCCAACACTTTGATGAAGGTGATATCCCTTACTTGAAACCTCCTGATCAATGCTTAGAAGAATTTGATATCTTTATTGTTAAGCAAGATAACTTTAATAAAAGGGTGCAAAATCATCTAATGGAAAACACTAAAGCTATTGTTGATTTGAAAGATATTGTGGAAAGAACCTCTAATGATATTCAAATGATTGTTAAACACTTTCAAATGGTTCAAACTCAAATTGATCAACTAGTTAAAGTGCAAAACGACTTGCTAGTTAATGCTGCTAAAGAAAAGTGAAATTAGAACTAGAAGTGGTGCTGCTACCCAGGATCCTCTATATCCTGAGGGGCATCCCAAAAGAATTGAGCAGGATTCTCAACAAGCTAAAAATAGTGGTTCTACTCATAAGAAAAGGAAAACGAAACATAAAACTGTTGTAGAACCCTCTAAACCTGCTATAGATCCTAATAGTATATCTATCTCTGATGCTGAAACTGAAAGTGGTAATGAAGAAAATGAAGTGCCTAATGAAGAAAAAGTTGAAGAAGAACCTGAAAATCACACTAAGACTACTAAATACACTAAAGAAGATTTTATTGCTAAGAAACATGGTAGTGAAAGGGAACCTTGGGTCCAAAAACCTATGCCTTTCCCTGATAAGAAACACAAGTCAAAGGAAGATGAACACTATAATAAGTTTTGTGAGTGGATGAATCCTTTATTCTTGCAAATTCCTTTGACTGATGTTATTTGCCTCCTTACTCAAAGTATATGAAGGACATTGTCTCGAATAAAAGGAAGATCCCTAATGAAGAAATCTCTACTTTGCTTGCTAATTATTCCTTCAATGATAAGGTTCCTAAGAAACTTGGAGACCTAGGGATTCCAACTATCCCTTGCTCTATTAAGAACAGTTATGTTAGAACTGCTTTGTGTGATTTGGGAGCTGGAGTTAGTGTTATGCCTTTCTCTCTCTATAAGACGCTTCAGCTTGAAAAATTGATACCAACTGATATATCTTTGCAAATGGCTGATGAGTCTACCACTATTCCTGTGGGTATATGTGAGGATGTACCTGTTCAGGTGGCTCATAATTGCTTGATATTAACTGATTTTGTTGTGCTTGAAATGCCTGAAGATGATAATATGTCTATTATTCTTGGGAGACCTTTTCTTAATACCGCAGGAGCTGTTATTAACTGTAATCAAGGAAAGGTGACCTTCAATGTTAATGACAAGGAACATACTGTCTATTTCCCCAAGAAGATTGAAAGGACTTATGGTTTAAATTCAATTGAACATGTTGAAGGCATTCAAGTTGGAGAAATATATTGTCCCATACCAAGAGAAAAATTTGAAACTATTATGATTGGGACCATTGCTATCAAGGTTGAGGTAACATAATCATTAGTGGAATACAAAGTTTTGTCTCATATGCAATTTTTTGGTAGCAAGACTTGATCAACCTTGCTAACAAAAGGATTCCATTGAACAAAACAATGTTTTCATTATGATTATCCCCGTTTATTTCTATCCTTTGCGTTTTAGTTTTTGCTTTCGTTTAGTTTTCTTTGTGTTGTTAGTTGCTTGCATGCTAGAACTTCTGTAGTTCTAGCCTTGTTTTTGTCTTTGCATCATGTTTCCAAAAATAAAAAAATCTGTCTGTCAGAAAAATCATTCTTCTATTTCTGAAAAAAGCCCAAAAATAGTGTCTCGAAAAATTCCAGAAAATTCATATTAATTTTTTACGTGAAAAAAGGGACAGAGGAGTACCTGGTAGGTACCAGGGGACCCACCAGGCAGTCACACCATGTGGTGGCGCGGCCAGCCCTGGTGTGGGCCATCCCTGGCCCCCCACTACTTCTCTCACCTGCCACTTTCTTCTCTCTCCCGAGTAAGCTCCAGTTCATAGCTCAAAATAGCATTCTTTCTGTGCTTGCTCTCGATTTCTTCGATCTTTTTGCTCAGCCCATCTTTCTTGCTGAAATTTGGAGCAATTGTTCCTTGGTATGTGACTCCTCCCCTTGTCCAAGTAGATTTGTGTTTAGTGGATTATATGTTCAGTATTTTGCTACTATAGGTGAATGGTTATGAGAGCTTGTAAGCTTGTTTGATGCTTAGAGATATAGATTTGATGCATGTTTAGGCCTCTTGCAAGTCCCTATGAGTAGAATCCTTTATTATATTTACTTTGCAATCACTTGTTTAATAGGTGTTTAAATTTCAGAATAAAAGATGAGTGAGCACCACCTAAACCAACATGAGCTTTGGGTACCTGAGGTCATGAAGGTCCACAGGGAGGAGGAAGTTTTTCCCTCCATCTATCCATGCCCTGAGTTCATGAGAGCTGCAGGAATTCTACAAGATTTCCACACTTTGGTTTCTAATGCAGGGTTAGAGTGTTTCTTGGAAGATGAACCATGTCAATTTGTGAAGCTAACCATGTCAGTGGTGCAGGATTTCCAATTTAGTCACTCTTTGCCTAACCCCATGGTCCATTACAAAATTTACAATATTGCTGTCAATCTTTCTCTTGATGATTTTTGTGCAGCCATTAAGGTACCTCAATGGGGATCATGTAAGAAGATTAAAGAGAGACCGGAACCACTCATGGATTTATACGCAGAAATTTGTCAAGGGAGTAGCTTCTCAAAGGAGAATGGAAAAATCCATAACATTCATCTTCCCTCCATTCGCTACTTTGCCTACTTTATTGCCAAGTGTGTTCTTGCTAGGAAAACTGCCAATAAGTTATCTTCGTTTGATCTAGCATTTATCTCTGTTTCCCTTAGACGAGATAGGTCTTACAACTTGGGTGCTTTGATAGCTTTCCGTCTTGCTGCTAACCGTGAGAAAGGTGGAATTTGTGGAGGCCTCATTGCTTCTCATTTTCTAGCATTGCATGGTTTAGTGCCTCATCATCTAGACCTACAGTTTCCCATAGAGAGGCTTGATCTTAATTCCATGATACAGCATAAATTTATTTCCTCGTGGGCTAGTTTGAGTGAGTTATCTTATGAAATAACCTTTCTCAAGGCTGGCTGGAGAAAGAGCAAGTCTGAGCATGTTGTTCTTTTGCCTGCACCTGTTTTGTTTAACCTTGATAACAGGGAAGGATGGTCCCTCACTGAGGAGGAGCTTGACACGTATATGGGAGAGCTTTCCTAGCAGGAGCAGGACACTAGAAGGGAGGTCACGGATGATTCGGTCCAGCCATCAAATGAAGGAGAGTCTTCATATCAGCAGCCCACTTATGATTGGGGAGCTTCCTCTTATTCTCATGGGCCCAGCTACAACCATTCTTACCAAGATCCGCCCGCTTGGAACCCTTATTCGTACATGGATTGATACCCACTTAGGCCAAAAGCCTAAGCTTGGGGGGAGGTACGCCGACACCGCACTCATCTCCATATGATGTTGCATCGGTACTTTGTATATTCATGTTTTCATTCTCTTTTTAGTTTTCGTTCTTCTTTGCTTTTGCTTTCTAAAAACACAAAAAAACCAAAAATATTTTTGTCGTTTCTCTTTGGCTTGCTTCTTCTTTTTGCCTTGGTTTGCTTTTTCCTTTTTGCTTTGTTTGAACTATTCGAAAAACCCAAAAAGATTTTGCTTTGCTTGTTTTTCTCTTTTGGTTCTTGTTTAAAAATCAAAAACACCAAAAATATTTGTCGTTCTTCTTTGGTTTTTGCGAGTTTGCTACAGGGTTCGGCAGTTCTCAGTGGATTATTGGTTTCATATTATTATTCAAGCCACACAAGTGAAGAGCAATAATGAGGATTAATGACAACTTGAGGCGTGGTAAGAGGCTGGTAACGAACTCTACTTGTGTTCATTTTTGTACATATACTCATGTTTGTGAGCTTGTTTAGTCCGTTCATGTAGAGTGTATGTTTTCTTTGGATGCTTAATAGTTTTTGCTTTCTTATGATTAGCTCCAGCTCGCTAATAATTTGTAGCATGTCTCATGAATGTTTGCTTGCATTACTCTATTCATAAATTGGTATGACACCGTGGTATCCTCCTCTGAATGTTTCATTTGATTGACTTGGCACATGCTCATGCATGCACATGACTGTGATAATCAGTTAAGCCTTGATGAATTATTTTGCCTTGAGGATCTTGAATCACTTTCATGCCATGAGTAGTCTTGGTTTGTTGCAAGCATGATAATGACAGCTATTGCTCTCTTGTTTGTCGCTCCCTTACTATTGCTAGCCTTCACTTCCACTGAGTGTTTTACTCATGTTTCCAACTCCCTAAACCAAATATTTCCAAAGTGTCCACCATACCTACCCATTAGCATCATTTGCTACCTCCGTGCATATTCAATGTGCCTTGTTTTCTTGTGAATAAAATGTTTGCTTGTTATGAGAAAGTTAGTTAGTAAAGCTCTCACGAACTTGATGGCACACTTTATTTTCTTGCACTTAATAAATCTGAACCATTGTGTCCTTCTTTCTAGTGCATATGCTTGCGCTTTATGAGTTGGAGTTAGCAGAACCATGTATCATGGGGACCGCTTTCAACACTTCATAGGTACTTTGTACCTAGTTGATATCATGTTCTTTTGCTTATGGATCCAAGCGGTGTGAAATAAAAGTGGAACTTGTAAGATCATGGAGTTTGTATGTATGTTAGAGAAACGCCTAGGCCGCTAGCCTAAGCCATGACTAATCATGGTGGAAACTTGCAGCATAACCATAATGAGCATTCTATGAAGCATCCTCAATAAAAATCTATGCACATAGTAAATAAAAATATCGCTGAGATGTTCATTGTCTGCTTGCCTTGTCATTTTTATCATGGGATAGCTCCCGTGTCATGTGCAAGGGGTACCCCGTTGGCGGTTCTCCATGATACGTATGTACTTACAATGACAAGAGCTTACTTGTGACTGAAGTTGAGTAGCATGAGGATCGGTCTTTGTAAGTAAGGGGCATGAGACTTCAATTTATAACTTGTCAAGCATATCCTCTTAGTTGTGTCACTTTCACCTTAACCACATTAAATATGCTTATGATAGGGGCAATGAGAGCTCAAAGCTAACGAGTACCATACTTTCAGCATTTGGAAGCTTTTCAAAATTATTCAAAACCTTTTTCTTCCACTTGTTGAGTCTCCACATATTCTTTGAGCACCTTCTTGAGAGCATAGTTGTCATTCTTTGTGTTTGCTCCAATACTTGATTATTTGTGTTATGACTTTGATGCTTGTATCTTTGATATCTTTACTTCTAGTCATCACTCGAACTTCAGAGGTGCCTTGGCATTCATAATCAAAGGCAAGCGAGATACCACTCTATCATACCTCTCTATGAGCATTGTAATGTTGCTTATGTTCGTGCTTCGTGCTACTTATTATTCTTGAGTTGGAATCTCTTCATAGCTTGCAATGACTATTAAGTAGACTCAGTTGCATACTCTTTATTATGAACTGTCTGAGTAGTTGATCACATTGCTGAGAATATTTACATCATATGAAGCAAATGTGTTCGTGAAAGTTCTTTTTATCGCACTCAGTTTTCAACTGAATTGCTTGAGGGCAAGCAATAAGCTAAGCTTGGGGGGAGTTGATACGTCCAAAACGTATCTACTTTCCCGAACACTTTTGCTATTGTTTCTCCTCTATACTTGTGTGATTTGGATGCAACTAATGCGAACTGACGTTGTTTTCAGCAGAACTGCCTTGGTGTCTACTTTTTATGCAGAAAATCAACTATCAGGAAAAATCCCGGAAAATATGCCAAAAATCCTATTTTACCCGAAGACTCTAGGAGCCAGAATACGAGACGGAGAAGAGCCCTGGGACGGCCACACCACCTGCTGGCGCGGGCCAGGCCAGGCCGCGCCAGGGGGTGGTGTGGGCCCCCCAGGCACCCCCTCGGCCTCTCTCTTCGCCTATAAGGAGCCTTCTGACCTAAAAACTTTGGGGGGTTCGACGTTTTTCCAGAAGGAGTTCCGCTATGCCGCCACCATCAGATTCCACGAAACAGCACTAGAAACTCCGTTCTAGCACCCTGCCGGGACGGGGAATTGGAGGATATCATCGCCATCATCATCACCATCGCTTCTCCATCGACCATCCATGTTTCCCCCATCTATGGGTGAGTAATCCCCCGCTGTAGGCTATGGGGATGGTAGGGATTGGATGAGATCATTCATGTAATGGCATCAGATTGTTAGGGCATAGTGCCTAGTATCTCTTATTAGTGCTTTATGACTTTGTTGCGACTTGTTGTGCTTAATGCTTGTCACTAGGGCCCGAGTGCCATGTTTTCAGATCTGAACTTATTATTGATCCATTATGATAGTATTGTTTCTTGTCTTATCTACAAGTTGTATACACACGTCGTTGTCCGGAACCTATGGTCCCGAAGTGACAGAAATCGGGATAGCCGGAAGGGAAAGGCTTTGATGTGAGGATCACATGTGTTCACGGAGTGTTAATGCTTTGCTCCGGTGCTCTACTAAAAGGAGCACCTTAATTTCCAGTAGTTCCCTAGAGGCCCCGCTTCAAATAGGCTGGCAGGACAAAAGATGTTGTGCAAGTTCTCATTGCGAGCACGTATGACTATATATGGAACGCATGCCTAGGATTGTCTAGTACTTGGATGCTTTATCTTATTTATCTGCAATTGCCTTATGTTCTGATTGCTATGCGAATTGTCTTGTCCATGCAACGCCCGTCCATCCATCCCTATGCCTACCGCACTCGAATCCCACCGTTTACTGCTTTTGTTACTATTGTCTTTGCCTTACTACTGATGTTACTTTACTATTCCTACTACAAAACTGTTGCTGCTGATAAACTGCTGTGAGCAAGATTGTTTCCAGGTGCAGCTGAATTGACAACTCAGTTGTTAAGACTGATAAGTAATCTTTGGCTCCCTTTATGTCGAATCAATAAATTGGGTTTCACTTCCCTCGAAAATACTGCGATACACCGCCTATACTTGTGGGTCATCAGTTACTAGCGTTAAAGGTTCTCACGATCATAGAAGTCATCGTAGAATGTGTAGGAGTCAGTATGGATCTCCAGGTCCTGCTTCTGATTATTGATCTGAGAGGGGTCTCGATCATGTCTGCATTATTCACGAACCGTAGGGTGACACACTTAAGGGACACCAACACCATTTGGAGCAAATGTGTTTCAGACAAATGAATTGCAAAGCGCTGCAATTATTTCAATAGACGCCGAAACTGTTTCGGGTGAAATTGCTGAAACTAGTTCTGCATGTAATATTAAAATGTTGTAGGGGGTTTTATGTGAATGTTTGTTAATTAAAGTAATTAACAAAATTCTGAATAAATTTAATAAAATATTTTTATTAAATGAGAGAGCATTAAATTTGGAGAAATTTAATGCATTTAAAGTAAAGACTTTAAAGAGGAATGTTAAGGGACACTTTTATGTGGAGGGGGTTACCACCACATGAATGGGGGAGGTGAGGGGTCACCCCCCATGGGGCGCCGGCCATGGGGAGGGGTACCCCCCCTCCTCCTATAAAAGGCCACCCCTCTCATCATTCTTCCTCACACCTCCTCGTGAAGGATCTCTCTCCCCCTCTAGAATTATTCCCCCATGGTCTCGGATTAGCGAGATACATGTTCCCGGTGGCATTTCGTCTGGAAGGAGTTTCTGCTTCCGCTGCATCGCTGGAGCGAGGAGGCGGAGGTTGCTCGGTGGCCTGAACGTGTGTGCGAGTGCGGATACGCTGCTGGTTTGCGGCGCTAGGACTTCCACACGATATTGAGATCGGCAAGCGTATGACTACATCATCCACGAGTTCCTACTCGTTAACAAAACTTTGTTGTCTTCGAGGGTAAGTTCTCCATGGATGTACATCCACCTGTTGCCTGTATCTAGTAGATAGATCTTGGCGTATAGTTCTCGTCATAGGAAATTTTTTGTTTTCTATGTTGCGAACCCTTTAGTGTTATCAGAGCCTGATCTATGCGTAGGTGCTTTGCATGGGTAGAACAGATAAGAGTATGTGGGCGGTGTTGATCATGTTATTGCTTCTTATATGTACTTTAGATATTGGTGGCAAGTGGGATGAAGCGGCCCGGACCAACCTTACATGTCATCGCACATGAGACCGGTTCCACGACTGACATGTAACTAGTTTTGCATAAGTGGCTGGCGGGTGTCTGTCTCTCCTACTATAGTCAATATCTGATTTACAGCGAGTTGCTAATAATTTGGTTATCATCATTGTGGTTCCATGTTCGTAGGTAAGAACGGTTCTATCTTCGAAAGCCCTAAGCCACGTAAAACTTGCAATTGATAAATTAGAGGCGTCTAGTTTAGATCGTTGTTGGGATTGTGTCATGATATGGTATTGTTGTGAGTTGATGTATAGTTCATACACTTACAACACACTTAACGTGTAAGTTCCATAGACCTTGGCCTTACACACCAAGGAATGATAGAGATCATACCACGATGCATATGATAGTGATCAAATGCAAGAACCATATCATTTCACTTTACACATATGATGTTAGCATCTTATATTGCTAGTTTGGCGTTTTAGTAGCGTTTGAAATGGATCGTATGGGCACCTAGAGGGGGGTGAATAGGTGCTACTTCAATTTTAGGCTTAGCACAAAAGGTAAATTCTCTAGATATACTATTAGGTGGAATTTCCCTATATGCAAATCTATCTACTAGCGAGTAAAGAGCGAGTGGAAGAGGAACGGATAAACCGTAGTGAAGCATGCGGAGACACAGGATTTGTTTGACCGCAGTTCCTTCCTTATTAAGGGAAGTACGTCTGCGTTGGAGGGGTGGGCGATACTAAGACCACCACGCCACAATAGGCCTCACCCTGTTCTCCGATGGATCCCGCCACCAAAGGCCTGATCCACCTTTCCACTATAGGGACCCTTCGAGGCGGGTACCGGTGCCTTTACACAACTAGCGGGGCACAACTCCATAATCAACTTGGAGGCTCTCATAATGACAACAAGCTGCCACAAGAACAAGTTATCAATAACAAAGAACAAGATCTAGATATTGAAAAGAATACTAGATCAGGGATTTCTCCAAATTAATGGAGAGGAGTTGATGTGCTTGATTCGTGATGACGATGACGATTCTCTCCTCCTTCAATTCCCCCAAAGATCGAAGCCTTCGGGTGGTTGAAGTGGGAGATCTAGAATTGGAGCTCTTGCACAGTGTCTGAACAATTTTGAGTGAATCAAGAGTTCTGAATGTTGGGGAAGGAGGGATATTTATACCCCCTTTCAAAACCAAGCCGTTGGAGTCTTTGGGGGCCGGATTATCCGGCCCAAGTGAGTGCCGGATTATCTGGCCTGGGGAAACTCCGTCCTAGACTCAGAATATCCGGCAGATAATCCGGCCCCTCTTTGAGTGTCGCGCCGAGCTTGCCCTTGATCATCTTCTGGGGGCCAGATTATCCGGTCCCATGTGAAGGCCGGATTATCCGGCCTGGGGAGGAAAAACCGCCCCAGTTCGGATTTTCCGGGAGAAAATCCGCCCCCTCTCTGGGTGACGCGCCTTGGTAGTCTTTGGTCAAATTCTGGGGGCCGAATTATCCGGCCCATGCGATAGCCGGATTATCCGGCCTAGGGAAGAAAAACTGCCCCAGTTCGGATTTTCCGGGCGATAATCTGCCCCTTCTCTGGGTGACGTGCCTTGGCAGCCTTTGATCAATGAGGTAGGCCGGATTATCCGGCCCTTGGTGTGGCAGATAATCCGCCCCCCCCAAACCTCCTGCACACTTAGCACACATGAGAAAACTCCACAGTATTGTTATCTAACACACAAAACACAAGAAAACATGAAATGTTCTTTCAATCTGCCCCTTTTTGGTGTTAGATGACAATACTAGGATTTGCAGGAAAGGATCACAAGACTACCAGCAATAAACATGGAAGAGACTCCCCCTCAATGTGTGCATATTAGAAATTTGCATTTGAATACAAATGCACACAAATAGGTGAATCTATTCCATTGATATATGAACAACACAATCATACCACCGATATAGGGAGAGAGGCATCCTTGAAATAGCCACAATTATCAACATGATAACCAATATAAGCGCCTTCCTCGATAAAGATTCCCAGCATAATAGGATATGAATAGATGAATCCATAAGCATAATCCATGAGATACAAATAGGAAAAAATGCAAGTGCTTATGCCCAACCCATGCAAATCCTCGAAGACCTAATAGAACTACTTCTCCCCCTTTGGCATCGAGACGCCAAAAAGGAGAAGAGTGATGCTAGCGCCCCAAGGGATCACTCGTAGTCCTCATCCCCGTCCTCGTCCTCGTTCCCATCCTCATCCTCATCTTTAAGCTCCTCGGTGTCATCATCCTCATCATCAGCAGTGGCCGCAGAGGGGAAGAAGTGACGCTCCAGCTCTCCATAGTTCAGCCCATAAGAAGAGTTCCACCGAGCATATGGTGTGGGAGGGGTAGGAGCCGGGGGATAACCAGAAGCACCAGACACATGGTGAAGGATGAGCTGCTAAGAGTGAGCCAACTCATGGTGCTGCTTTTATGCCTCGTACTGACCCTTGCGTGTGTCCACGCCCATGCAAAGGATGTGCCGCTGGAACCAGTTCAGCTGCTTGATCTCACGAGCAACGGGAGGCACTGGAGGCCTGTGAGCATCCCTCATGAGACCCTCAGGAGTAGAAGAGGGGTGAGAGGTCTTCCAAACCTTGGTGTAGATCTTCTTGGCCTTATGCACAACATCAATGTTGAAATCTTCAGAAGGAAGCAGGTGCCTGATGAGCATCATAATGTAGGGAGCATAAGGAATGGACAACCGGTTGACCATTGCATCAATCAATTCATGGTAGATGAAGTCCATCACATCTAGCTTGTATTGCACGGACTCATCCTCGCACGAGGCAACCTCATGGGAGAAGGCAAGGAGCTGAACAAGGTGACCATGAATGCTATCATTGTTGCCTCCACTTGGAGTGATGGAATCACGAAAGAGACCGACCAAAGCAACATAGATAGGAGCAAGACCAGCAAGAGTGCCCACAATGCCATTGTCCATTGTGCAAGGAGAGAGAGCTGCATCTTTGTTGGGCTTCAGCTGAGTGATGATGCGGTGGCCACTGGCCCGATCCCTACTGCGAAAATTGTATCCAAGAACCTCAGCAAACACACGGAAATCAGCAGTCATAGGCCTGTCATGAGTCATCCACTTCATAGTGCGATGCTCATCACCACAAATAACCAAAGTGGAAAAGAACTGCTTCACCACCTCAGAGTCATATGAGCACTGGAGAGACATGAGATGGTGTAGCCCCATCCACTCAGCCACATACATTGCATCCACAAGGTGGGGCTTCTCCAAAGCCTCAGCAAGAACCAGCGGGTGCATAGGCCTAATGTTCAGCCTGGCATACACATCTTCAAAAATACCTTTTTGTTTAGCACACCAAAAGCAAGCATCCCCCAGCTCATCATCACGAGGCAACTCTGCAAACAAATCACGGTGACGGATAGAGGAATAGGTGACTGAATCCAAAGCCTTGTAGTTGATCTTGGGCTCCTTGCCCTTCCTTTTGGTCACACCCTAGTCCTCTTTGCTTGTTCAGCCATGCGCGTCTCTTCGTTCTTTCTTCTCCTCAACTCAACCTCATCCACTAAGTTACCCTGGCCGTCGTCCCGAAAGTATTTACCACGAGGACGGCGCTTGTAGGTCTTGGGAACACTAGAACCACCTGTGAGGAGAACAAGGGTGATAGCATGGGGATAATTATACACACAAGTCTAGGAGAGAGCATGGAAAAAGTAGTCAAAAAGTTTATAGGACAATTCTACTCAATGCACTCAACATGGTGAAACTGAACCAAATTTGATTCTGTCAGGCCGGATTATCCGGCCTGGCCAGGGGCGGATAATCCGGCCCTGGCATAAATTTTCGACTTCACCTAGATTGAATGCAAACAAGTAGATTGGGCCTAGAAACTGCAAGACTACGATTTCTATGCGAAACAACATCGTTCTAGACAACGTTCCACCCAACAAATAACACATCTAGCCAAAGATGGGGAGAGAGAGAGTTACCCTCACTCATTGGAGGAAGAACGCGAAGGAGAAGGTACCCGGAGGCGCGGAGAAGAAGATCCGGGGAGGCCCAGAAAATTCGGTGGCTAGAGAGGCTCCGGGGAGGGTGGTGGACGGCAGGCGGCGGCTGAGGAGGAGGAGAGGGTTGGGGGAGAAGTGCTGCTCATTATGAGCCCTTCCCCCCAATCCCTGCCCTTTAAGACGAAATCTGCCAGGCCGGATTATCCGGCCTATACTTGGGCCGGATTATCCAGCCTCAAATCTGAATTTCTGTTGTACACAGATTCATGCCCGCATGTCCCAAAACAACACCCCCACAAGGTGTACAAGGGACTTGTGTGCAAGAATAGATGGCTTAGGGGTGGAGAAAGGCTTAGGATTAAGAAAGACAAACTGTGATGGTACTATACACTCAAAATTGCAAGAACCAAATCAAATAAAAGCCAAAATTGAGTGTGATTCCTATAATAACAAGAGATGAGCAAAAACAACCAAAGAGATCCATAAAAATCCAATTCTCTTCAAGGGAGAGGGCGGTGGCTGAAGCCACCTTGTTGGAGTGTATGGTGTGACACCGCGAAGATATATCTTGGGTTCACGACCAATACTCATCAATAAGCTCACATATCACAAGATGATATTAAGAGAAATGATTTATCTTGCTTTTGGCATTATGGGGAGAGGGTTAGCCCAATTAATTAGGACCACACTCCCCCTATATCCATGCCCACATCTAGACCAAATGAGTGAGATGGAAGAGTGAGTGCATGGGTAATCAAGACAAACTCCTGGAATCAATGATATTTAGCTCATTCCTCAAGTAGCAGAATCTTGCTTCATCAAGTGGCTTCATAAAAATATCAGCAAGTTGTTTCTTCGTGCTCACAAAAGATAGATCAATATCGCCTCGAGCAACATGGTCTCGAATAAAATGATCCCGAATCTCAATATGCTTTGTCCTTGTGTGTTGTACCGGATTGTACGCTATTTTGATTGCACTTTCAGTATCACATAAAAGAGGCACTTTGTCACAATTGACACCGTATTCCTTTAAAGTTTGCCTCATCCACAATAACTGAGTGCAAGCACTAGCAGCAGCAACATATTCAGCTTCGGCAGTGGAGAGAGAGATACAATTCTGCTTTTTAGATGACCAACACACTAGAGATCTTCCCAAGAATTGACAAGCTCCAGAAGTGGATTTCCAATCATCCTTATCACCAGCCCAATCTGAGTCAGTATAACCACATAGAGAGAAATTGGAGCCCTTGGGATACCATAGACCAAAGTTAGGGGAATGAACCAAATATCGAAAGATCCTCTTGACCGCCACTAAGTGGCTTTCTTTAGGAGCTGCTTGATACCTTGCACACACCCCCACACTCAACACAATATCGGGTCTAGATGCGCAGACATAAAGAAGAGAGCTGATCATGGACCGGTATACCTTTTGGTCCACATCTTTACCATTTGGGTTAAGTTCAAGGTGACATTTTGTTTGCATTGGAGTGGCGACACCATTAAGATCCGTCATATTGAATCTCTTGAGCATGTCTTGGATGTACTTTGCTTGATTGATGAAGGTTCCTTCTCTAAGTTGCTTGATCTCCAATCCAAGAAAGAACCATAATTCCCCCATCATAGACATCTCAAACCTGTCAGTCATAAGCTTTGAAAATTCATCATTAAAAGCTTTATTAGTAGAACCAAAGATGATATCGTCTACATATAGTTGGCATATGAAGAGCTCCCCCTTAATCTTCTTAGTAAAAAGAGTGGGATCGATTTTCCCAACTTCGAAGCCACGGTCTAGCAAAAGCTCTTTAAGGTGCTCATATCACGCACGTGGGGCTTGTTTAAGGCCATAGAGTGCCTTATCGAGTTTGTAGACATGGTTCGGGAAGTTGGGATCCTCAAATCCCGGGGGTTGCTTTACATATACCAACTCATGTAGAGGACCATTAAGGAAAGCACTCTTGACATCCATTTGCTACAATTTAAAATTGTTATGGGCAGCATAAGCAAGAAGGATACGGATGGACTCAAGTTGAGCCACTGGAGCATAGGTCTCGCCGAAGTCAATGCCCTCAACTTGAGAGTAGCCTTGAGCCACAAGTCTCGTCTTGTTCCTCACAACAATGTCATTCTCATCTTGCTTGTTTTAAATATCCATTTAGTGTCGATAACATTGCGGCAATCTTTGGGTTTCTCCACGAGTTTCTACACCTTGTTGTGCTTGAAATTATTCAATTCTTCATGCATAGCAACAACCCAGTACGGATCTTCAAGAGCTTCAAAAACTTTCTTGGGTTCCACCATTGAGATGTGAGCTTGATGCTCACCAAAACTTGCCAATTCCCTTCTTGTAGAAACCCTTCGTCGAAGGTCACCTACAACCTTGTCGAGGGTGTGACCCCTTAACTCGAGGTTTCGATCAGCACGAGCCTTGCGATGAAGTTCAATAAGCTTGTTGTCTCTTGGTGGAATAGTTTCATCACATGAATCTTCATTGGAATCATTTGCTCGACCTTGATTAGAATCTAGGAAAATAGTAGTAGGCATTGATGAAGTGTGCCCTTGAGGTGGGTCAACAGCCGTAATAGGAGACTACTAAAAAATAGGTGGTTCAGGGCCGGATAATCCGGCCGATGGAGAGGCCGGATAATCCGGCCTAGGAGAACTTGTAGCAGCTTCATCAGGCTGCCTGGGACTTGCTTGAACTGGCGAGGGGCCGGATAATCCGGGGCCAGCCGGAAAATCCGGCCTGGAGCTTGCAGCGATTTCTTCAGCACCAGGAGCAATTTGTCGTCAGGAGTGGGGTGGCCGGATAATCCGGTGTCAACCGGATAATCTGGCCTGGAGCTTTCTGGAACTTCTTGAACTTCAGCAGTTGATGGAGATCGTGTAGAAGTTACTCCCGTGGTTGGAACATGATGAGTAAGTGTAGATGAGGGCTCTTCATGAGTAGAGCATTGTCCTTCCCCATCCGCCACAAGGGGTTCCTCAATGGGGCGGAAAAATCCCACGCCCATTCTTCTTATGGCATCTTGGGGTATTTCAACATCTGCATCACAAACATCAACTTGCCCTGCACGGGAGCCGTCATTTTCTTCGAACACCACACTACAAGATTCTACAATAGTTCCGGAGAGCTTATTGTAGACTCTATAAGTGTGGGATTCGGCACCATAACCAACAAAAATACCTTCTAGAGCCTTAGATTCAAACTTAGATAAACGAACTCCTTTGATGAGAAAGAAACACTTACACCCGAATACCCGAAAGTATGAGATGTTTGGCTTGTTACCAGTAAGTATTTCATATGGAGTCTTGTCCAAGATTTTATGGAGGTATAAACGGTTGGATGAGTGGCAAGCGGTAGAGATTGCTTCAGCCCAAAAATTATAAGGAGACTTGAATTCGGCTAGCATTGACCTTGCCATATCCATTAGAGTCCGATTTTTCCTCTCGGCTACACCATTTTGTTGAGGAGTGTACGCAGAAGTATATTGATGTTGTATCCCCTCTTCACTTAGGAACTCATTTAAGGTGTAGTTCTTGAACTCAGAGCCGTTATCACTTCTTATATCCAGAAAATAGGGACGTTGTGTTGACATTGAACCTCGTTGGCGAAGTCGATGACCGTTTGTTGCGTTTCACTCTTCAACTTGAAGAAATAAACCCAAGTCTATCTTGAGTAATCATCAATGATCACAAGACAATACTTCTTCCCACCGAGGCTTGCATGAGATGGAGGTCTGAAGAGGTCCACATGTAGGAGCTCTAAGATCCTTTTTGACGAGATAATAGTCTTCCTACGATGAAGAGAGTCATGCATTTTCCCTTCAACACAAGCCCTGCAAACATGATCTTTGGCAAAGGAGGCATTTTATTTTAGTCCAAGGAGGTGGCCACCCTTGTGGAGACTTTGCAAAGTTCTCATATTGACATGGGCTAGTCGGCGATGCCATAGCCAACCCACGTCAGCTTTCCGAAAATACACATCGGGCCTGTAGTGGTTTCCCCTGAAAAGTCCACCACGTACAGGTCATTTTCGACATATCCCACGAAAGCGACTTTTAGAGACTTTCTCCACAAGAGTACCACCAAATCAGCATCAATATAAACTGCAAAGCCCATCTTACCAAGGGCGCGAACTGAAAGTAAGTTGTACCCGAGGGTGTCAACAAGCATGACGTCCACGAGAGAGATATCGTGAGCTACCACAACTTTGCCGAGACCCAATACCTCAGATTTTGACTTGTCACCATAGGAGACGGTTATATGATCATGATTTGGCCGCATCTTCGTGATGATCTCCTTGCTTCCAGTCATATGACTCGTGCATCCGCTATCGAGTACCCATTTAGACCCACCGGAAGCATAGCCCTGCAAGAAAGTTACTTCTTGGTTTTAGGTACCCATTTTACAATGGGTCCTCTCATGTTAGTGACAAGGGTCTTGGGGACCCAAATAGACCAAGGAATGTAACAATCATAAGAGCCTACATAACTAGCATAAACATCACCATAATAATCGCAATATAACTCAAAGTTAGGATTGTTAGCCCCTGCAAAACCATCATAATTAGACTTGTCATTGGTGATGTTGCTAGTCTTTGGTTGAGCAGTCTTGCTCTTCTTCTTCTTCTTCTTCTTGTTTTTCTTGTTCTTTGTCTTGGGAATGTAACCAAGACCTTATTTTCTATTGTTTGTCATTTGCTTGCTCAGTATCTCATCAAGTACCTCTTTACCTTTGTGTTGAGAACCTCTTGCAAGATCTTCTTTACCATAAGATGATGTGGAGGTACTTGGCACATCATGCAGTTTCAATTGAGTTTGGAGCTGATCATGAGACTCATTTAGAGTAGAGTGATCACTCTTCAATGCCTTGTGAGCACTGTCAAGTTTGTCAAACTTCTCCAAGAGTCTAGCATGAGCAGTCCCAAATTCAATCCTTTCTTTCTTTAGTTTCTTTACCTTGGTAAGAGCATTGTGACGTTCTTTGATGAGTTGTGCCACAACTTCTTCATGTGACTCCTCAATGGATTCGAGTCTCTCTTCCAAAGATACTCGAGCTTCCTCTTCTTCTTCCAAAGCATTCTTCAAAGAATCTATCTCCAAGGCATCTTCTCTTTCAATTCTGCCCTTTTCTTCAAGAAGATCTTTGGCTTGAGCAAGTTAACTCATAAGAGCATCAAAATGGAGTTTGTGCTCACCTTGCAGGTTAGTGAAAAAGTTGTCCAAAGCAATAACTTCTTCTTTCATTTTAAGACTATCATGATCATCCATATCCAAATTTATGTTAGTCTAAGGAAATGACGAGTTAGAACTTGATACCTCAGACCCTCTTGCCATAAGGCAAGTGGCGTTGTTGTTGATGACGTTCTCGTTTGGCGAGTCGAAGAGATGATGGAGTCGATGTGGTGGCTATAGCAGCCACCTCGCAAGAACTATCTTCATCCTCTTCATCTTCACTTGTAGAGGAGTATTCTTCTTGTGCCACTAAGACGATCTTGGGTTGCTTCTTGTAGGGGCCATTCTTTTTAATAAATGGCTTCTTCTTAGGTGCCTTGGATTTTTCTTTAAGAATGAGCCTGCCACCAGTGTCTTCTCTATTTTGATAAGGACACTCGGCTACAAAGTGCAGCCTATCTCCATAGTTGTAGCATGTTCTCAGTTTTGGGTCACTTTCTCTTCTTCCACTTGACCCATTCTTGCGCTCGAGTTCCGACTTGGCCTTGGCAGGATCCTTCCAAAAGTTCCTTGCGTAAAATGCCATGTACTCATCAAGAGCATGTTTGACTTCATCGGGGCAGTCGATGGAGGCCCCCTCAAAAGCTCTTTCATCCTCATCTTGCTCAACAACATTGGCCTTTAGAGAAACATTGACTCTCTTTTGCATTCCAATGGCACGAGCCCGGGCATCTTCAACATTCTTCGCGACAACTTTGAATGATGCCATTTCTTGCATGACTTTGTTGGATGTCATTTGATGATAGTTGTGTCTACCTTGCAAGCTCTTCAAATCAGTTGGCTCGAAAGGCATTAAGGCACTCACATATTTTCTTTTTATCCATGCATCATCAATGTGGGTGGCTCCATGCTTTCTAAATGTTGTTGCAATGCCCTTGAGTCTTCTATACATGTCTTCATGGTTTTCACCATCCAACATGTAGAACCCTTCAGCTTCATTACTCAGGGCATCATACCTATTCCTTCTCATGCTTTCATTCCCAATAAAGAGATCGGTGAGGGCATCCCAAGCTTCTTTAGCCGTGTTGAGATGTTCAATGTGGGGCATGTCCTTGGGACCCACACCGAGTTGTATGATGCGGAGAGCCGTAGCATTCAATTGGCTATCCACAACTTCTCTTCTTGTCAGATTGAAATGATCTCCAATATGAAGACCCTCTTCAATAATCCTCCAAAGTTCAATTGAGGAGCTGCAAACATGAGACTTCACTAAGAATTGCCATTGATTAAAAGAGGATGCAGTAAGCTTGGGTGGATCACCCCTATTGTTTATATGAGGATGAGGGATAGGTGGATCGGGGGAATATACGTGAAGAACCTCACTATATTCCTCCTTACCATTTCCCTTCTTGGAGGTGGAACCATTATGTTTTTCACCTACCACTTCATCATCCTTGGATCCGGTGTTAGCCTTATCCTTGGATGATGGTGTGGCAGCCTGAGAGGAGGATGGAGATGGGGCTATGGATGATGTGAGACGAGCAATCATTTGATTCATCTCCTCCATCTTGGCCTCAAAGGATTTCAACAAGGTTGTTTCCAACGTCTTGAGGTCATCCATTGTGACCTTATCCACAGCCTCATCCCCATCTCCCTTGGTACCCATACTTCTCTTAGGCGGTTAAGCCCTAATAAAGAGCCGGGGCTCTGATACCAATTGAAATGGATCGTATGGGCACCTAGAGGGGGGTGAATAGGTGCTACTTCAAATTTTAATGCTTTTTCAATTTTAGGCTTAGCACAAAAGGTAAATTCTCTAGATATACTATTAGGTGGAATTTCCCTATATGCAAACCTATCTACTAGTAAGTAAAGAGCGAGTGGAAGAGGAACGGGTAAACCGTAGTCAAGCATGCGGAGACACAGGATTTGTTTGACCGCAGTTCCTTCCTTGTTAAGGGAAGTACGTCTGCGTTGGAGGGGTGGGCGGTACTAAGACCACCACGCCACAATAGGCCTCACCCTGTTCTCCGATGGATCCCGCCACCAAAGGCCTGATCCACCTTTCCACTATAGGGACCCTTCGAGGCGGGTACCGGTGCCTTTACACAACTAGCAGGGCACAACTCCACAATCAACTTGGAGGCTCCCGTAATGACAACAAGCTGCCACAAGAACAAGTTATCAATAACAAAGAACAAGATCTAGATATTGACAAGAATACTAGATCAGGGATTTCTCCAAATGAATGGAGAGGAGTTGATGCACTTGGTTAGTGATGACGATGACGATTCTCTCCTCCTTCAATTCCCCAAAGATCGAAGCCTTCGGGTGGTTGAAGTGGGAGATCTAGAATTGGAGCTCTTGCACAGTGTCTAAACAATTTCGAGTGAATCAAGAGTTCTGAACATTGGGGAAGGAGGGATATTTATACCCCCTTTCAAAACCAAGTCGTTGGAGTCTTTGGGGGGAAGATTATGCGACCCAAGTGAGGGCCGGATTATCCAGCCTGGGGAAAACTCCGCCCCAGACTCGGAATATCCGGCAGAAAATCCGCCCCCTCTCTGAGTGTCGTGCCGAGCTTGCCCTTGATCATCTTCTGGGGGCCAGATTATCCGGTCCCATGTGAAGGCCGGATTATCCGGCCTGGGGAGGAAAAACCACCACAGTTCGGATTTTCTAGGAGAAAATCCGCCCCCTCTCTAGGTGATGCGCCTTAACAGTCTTTGGTCAAATTCTGGGGGCCGGATTATCCGGCCCATGCGATGGCCGGATTATCCAGCCTAGGGAAGAAAAACCGCCCTAGTTCGGATTTTCCGGGCGATAATCCGCCCCCTCTCTGGGTGACATGCCTTGGTAGCCTTTGATCAATGAGGTAGGCCGGATTATCCGGCCCTTGGTGGGATATACTGTATGGGGTAGAGCCAGAACTTCGAAAGAGTTTTGAAAATGGCAATTCCTTTGATACCATGGGTGAATTGAAAATGATTTTCGATACCCATGCTACCGTAGAGAGTTATAATGCTTCAGAAAAGTTCTTTAGTTGCATGATGGAATAGAACATCTCCGTAAGTGAGCATGTACTCAAAATGTTTGGGTATGTCGATAAGCTTGTGTCCTTGGGAATAACGATTCCCATTGATTTAGGCATACATCATGTTCTCCAATCTCTGCCACCTAGCTACAAGAGCTTCGTGATGAACTATAACATGCAGGGCATGAAGAATACTCTCCCCGAGCTTCTGTCAATGCTTAAGACTACATAAGTGGAGATTAGAAAAGAACATCAAGTGTTGATAGTCAATAGGACCACCAGTTTCAAGAAAGACAAGAAGGGTAAATAGAAAGGAAAGAAGGGCGGCAAATCTGTTGATGCGCCTGAAAAGAAATCCCGGGCTGGCCCTAAGTCTGATACCTAGTGCTACTATTGTAAGGGGACTGGCCATTGGAAGCGCAACTGCCCCAAGTTTTTGGCGGACAAGAAAGCCAACAAGGCAAACAAAGGTATATATGATATACATGTTATTGATGTGTACTTGACTAGTACTCGCAGTAGCACCTGGGTATTTGATACCCGATTGGTTGCTAACATATGTAACTCGAATCAGGGGATACGGAACAAGCGACCGCTAGCAAGGGGTGAGGTCAAGATGCGTGTCGGCAATGGATCAAGAGTTGATGTGATCCCCGTCGGAACGCTGCCTCTCCACCTACCATCAGGATTACTTATAAACCTAAATAATTGTTATTTGGTGCCTGCACTGAGCATGAACATTATATCTGGATCTTGTTTTATGCGATGTGGTTATTCGTTTAAATCCGAAAACAATGGTTGTTCGATTTATATGGATAATATCTTTTGTGGTCATGCACCCGTGATGAATGGTTTATTTCGGTTGAATCTCGATAGTACTCATACGCACATCCATAATGTTGATGCTAAAAGAATTAAACTTAATAATGATATATATGCATATATGTGGCACTGCCGTCTAGGTCATATTGGTGTTAAACGCATAAAGAAACTCTATTCTGATGGACTTTTGGAATCATTTGATTTTGAATCATTTGATACATGTGAGCCATGCCTTATGGGCAAGTGATGGGTTCGTAGCATGGAAAACAAAAAATTTCTACCGCAAGAACGAACAAAACCCAGATCTAATCTAGATAAAAGCCAAGATCTAATCTACTAGACATGAGCAACGAGATAGATCGGTACTAACCCTCGTAGAACCGAAAGCGTTAACGAGATTAGATCTCGTGGATGATGTAGTCGATCACTTGCCGATCTCAAGCTCGTGTGGACGATCCTTCCGGCGCCGCGTTCCGGCAGCGCTTTCGCAGACGGTCACACGTGCGGAGTCAAAGCAGACCTTCCTCTCCCTGTTCCAGCGAGCAGCGGAGGTAGTAGATCTTCTCCACGGAATCCCAGCAGCACGACGGCGTGGTGGTGGTGGTGGAGATGAGAATTATGCAGGGCTTCGCCTATGCCTGTGCAGAAGAAACGTGGAGGAGAGAGGCGGCTGAGATTGGGAGTTATGAGACAAGGTGCAAGAGGGGGCGCCCCCTCCCTTCTATTTAAAGGAGGGAGGCGCGCCTGGGGAGGGGGAGTCCTAGTAGGACTCCCTCCTCCTTGGGCCGGCGGGTTGGGGGGAGGAGTCCTCCTCCCCCACGAATCCATGTAGTACCCCACTTGGTTTCTTTGATCCATTTCTTGGTTTTCAAGCAAACTCCAAGAAATCCTCTAGAACCTTCCAGAACATTCTGAAACCTTCTAGAATCTCCATACAAACACTCCGGAACATTTCCTAACTTAGAAAATGATTCCCAATATATGAATCTTATTCTCCGGACCATTCCGGATCTCCTCGTGATGTCCCGGATCCATTCCGAGACTCCGAACAACATTCGGTCTCCAATGCAAATTCCAAATCTACTTCAAACAACTTCGAACCTTAAGTGTTTCACCCTACGGTTCGTGAATATGCAGACATGATGAAGACACCTCTCCCATCAATAACCATCAGCGGGATCTGGAGATCCATAACGGCTCCCACATACTCAACGATTACTTCGTGACCGATTGAACCAATTAACATACGAAACCAATTCCCTTTGTCTCGCGACATTCTACTTATCCACCGGTTTGATCGTCAGTATCTCCATACCTAGTTCTTCCTCGTTACTGATAAGTACTCTTTACTCGTTCCATGTTATGTCATCCCTTGTGACCCAGTCACATGCTTGCAAGCTATCTAGATGACATTCCACTGAGAGGGCCCAGAGTATATCTATTCGTCATATGGATGGACAAATCCCAATCTTGGTCTATGCGCTTCAACACATACTTTCAGAATACCCAATGACACCTTTATAACCACCCAGTTATGAAGCGGCGTTTGATGTCATCAAAGTACCCATCCGGTGATGGTGATTAACATAACCTCATGGTCGAAGGATTAGGTTACTATGTATTTCAAAGCTTACAGCAATACGAACTTAATGACTTGATCTTATGCTACACTTACTATGGGTGTGTGTCCATCACATCATTCTCCTAATGATATAACCTTGTTATTAATCACATCCAATGTCTATGATCAGGAAACCATGATCATCAATCAATCAACAAGATAGTTCAACAAGAGGCTTACTAGGGACTTTTTTATGTTTACAAAACACACAAGTATTAATGTTTCCTAATAATACAATTATAGCATGGGATGTAAACATTCATCATAAACACAAAGATATAATAATAACCAGTTTTATTATTGCCTCTTGGGCATATCTCCAATAGTCTCCCACTTGCACTAGAGTCAATAATCTAGATTACATGGTAATATACCGAACACCCATGGCGTTTTGGTGTTGGTCATGTTTTGCTCTAGGGAGAGGTTTAGTCAACGGATCTGCTACATTCAGATCAGTGTGTACTTTGCAAATCTTTATGTCACCATCTTGGACATACTCGCGAATAGCATGAAAACGTAGCTTGATGTGCTTCAGCTTGCTATGTGACCTTGGCTCCTGTGCATTAGCTATGGCACCTGTGTTGTCACAGTAGATGGCCATCGGGTCTAACGCGCTGGGAACCACGCCAAGTTCAGCAATGAACTCCTTCATCCATATGCCTTCTTGTGCAGCCTCCGAAGCAGCTATGTATTCCGATTCAGTTGAAGATTTCGCCACAACGCTCTGCTTGGCACTCCTCCAGCTTATTGCAGCACCATTCAAAATAAATACGTATCCAGACTATGACTTCGAGTCATCTGGATCGGTGTTCCAACTAGCATCAGTGTAACCGTTTATGACAAGATGTTCATCACCTCCATAAGAAAGAACCATATCCTTAGTCCTATTCAGGTACTTTAGGATATTCTTGACCGCTGTCCAGTGTTCCATTCCAGGATCACTTTGATATCTGCTAGTCAAACTAACAACATGTGATATATCTGGTCTCGTACACAGCATGGCATACATGATAGAACCTATGGCCGAGGCATAGGGAATTTTATTCATCTTTTCTCTATCTTCTGCCGTAGCTGGACTTTGAGTTTTACTCAAGGTCTTACCTGACAACATGGGCATGAACCCTTTCTTGCTCTCTTCCATTCTAAATTTCTTTAGAACTTTGTCTAAGTATGTACTTTGTGAAAGCGCTATTAGGCGTCTTGATCTATCTCTATAAATCTTGATGCCTAGAATATATGCCGCTTCGCCAAGATCCTTCATCGAAAAACTGTTATTCAAATAGGTTTTGACGCTATTAAGAAGTTCTATATCATTCCCAATCAACAATATGTCATCTACATATAGTACTAGGAATACTACAGAGCTCCCACTCACTTTCTTGTAAATACAAGCTTCTCCATAAGTTTGTATAAATCCAAAGTTTTTGATTACTTTATCAAAACGTTGATTCCAACTCCGGGATGCTTGCTTCAGTCCATAAATGGAGCGCTGAAGTTTGCATACCTTATCAGCATCACTAGGATCGACAAAACCCTTGGGTTGTACCATGTACAACTCTTCCTCAATGTCACCATTAAGGAACGCCGTTTTGACATCCATCTGCCAAATTTCATAATCGAAATATGCAGCGATTGCTAACATAATCCTCACAGACTTTAGCTTTGCTACTAGTGAGAAAGTCTCATCGTAGTCAACTCCTTGAATTTGTCGGAACCCTTTCGCGACAAGTCGAGCTTTATAGACGGTAACATTACCATCAGCATCTGTTTTTCTTTTGAAAATCCATTTGTTCTCGACAGCCTTACGGCCATCCGGTAAGTCCACCAAAGTCCATACTTGGTTTTCGTACATGGATCCCATTTCGGATTTCATGGCTTCTAGCCATTTGTCGGAATCTGGGCTCACCATAGCTTCTTCATACGTCGCAGGGTCATCAGTGGTGTCCACCAACATGACGTTCAAGGAAGAGTCATACCACTCAGGAGTGGTACGAACCCTTGTTGACCTGCGAGGTTCAGTAGTAACTTCGTTCGAAGTTTCATGATCAACATCATTAGCTTCCTCTCCAGTTGGTGCAGGCGGCACAGAAACATCTTCCGGTGCTGCGCTACTCTCAACTCCGAAAGAAGGTTCAACAACCTCGTCGAGTTCTACTTTCCTTCCAGTCACTTCTTTTGAGAGAAATTCCTTCTCCAAAAAGGATCCATTCTTAGCAACGAAAACTTTGCCTTCGGATCTATGATAGAAGGTATACCCAATTGTTTCTTTAGGGTATCCTATGAAGACGCATTTCTCCGCTTTGGGTTCAAGCTTATCAGGCTGTAACTTCTTTACATATGCTTCGCAACCCCAAACTTTAAGGAACGACAACGTAGGTTTCTTACCAAACCACAATTAATACAGTGTCGTTTCAACGTATTTAGATGGTGCCCTATTTAAAGTGAATGCGGTTGTCTCTAATGCATAGCCCCAAAATGATAACGGTAAATCTGTAAGAGACATCATAGACCGAACCATATCTAAGAGAGTTCGATTACGACGTTCGGACACACCATTACGCTGTGGTGTTCCCGGCGGTGTCAACTGTGAAAGTATTCCACATTTCTTTAAATGCATGCCAAACTCATAACTCAGATATTCACCTCCGCGGTCAGAACGCAGAAACTTAATCTTCTTGTTACGATGATTTTCCACTTCACTTTGAAATTCCTTAAACTTCTCGAAAGTTTCGGATTTATGTTTCATAAAGTAGACATACCCATATCTACTCAAGTCATCCGTGAAAGTGAGAACATAACGATATCCACCACGCGATGCTGCACTCATTGGACCGCACACATCGGTATGTATTATTTCCAATAAGTCCGTAGCTCGCTCCATTATTCGAGAGAATGGAGTCTTAGTCATTTTTCCCATTAGACATGCTTCGCATCTTTCAAGTGATTCAAGAAGTCCATCAGAATGGAGTTTCTTCATACGCTTCACTCCAATGTGACCAAGACGACAGTGCCACATGTATGTAGAATTATCATTCAATTTTATTTGTTTAGCATCTATGTTGTGAACATGTGTGTCACTACTATCGAGATTCAATAAGAATAAACCATTCATCTCAGGTGCATAACCATAAAAGATATTACTCATATAAATCGAACAACCTTTATTCTCAGACTTAAAAGAGTAACCGTCTCGCAATAAACAAGATCCAGATATAATGTTCATGCTTAACGCAGGCACCAAATAACAATTATTTAAATTTAAAACTAATCCCGATGGTAGATGTAGAGGGAGCGTGCCGACGACGATCACATCAACCTTGGAGCCATTTCCAACGCGCATCGTCACCTCGTCTCTCGCCAGTCTTCGTTTATTCCGCATCTCCTGTTTCGAGTTACAAATATGAGCAACCGAACCAGTATCAAATACCTAGGCACTACTACGATTACTAGTAAGATACACATCTATAACATGTATATCGAATATACCTTTCTTCTTGATGTTGCCGTTCTTCAGATCTGCCAGGTACTTGGGGCAGTTACGCTTCCAGTGACCAGCACCCTTGCAGTAGAAGCACTCAGTTTCAGGTTTAGGACCAGCCTTGGGCTTCTTAGCAGGTGCGGCAGCTTTCTTGCCGTCCTTCTTGAAGTTGCCCTTGTTCTTAGGCTTGCCCCGTTTCTTGAAATTGGTGGTCTTATTGACCATCAACACTTGGTGTTCTTTCATTATCTCCACTTCAGCAGTTTTTAGCATGGACGATAGTTCAGGCAACGTCTTGTTCATGCAGTGCATATTGTAGTTCATCACAAAGTTCTTGTAACTTGGTGGCAGTGATTGGAGGACACGATGAATCCCCAATTCATTAGGAATTGGTATCCCCAACTCTCGGAGTTTGTTTGCGTGCCCAGACATGGTGAGCACGTGCTTGCTAACGGAGCTACCCTCTTCCATCTTGCAGGTAAAGAACTTCTCGGAAGCTTCATAGCTTTCCATGGTCGCGCGAGTCTGTGATGTTTCCGAGTGGCATAAACATTCTTCACGTCATCGGTGGCATCTTCTGCAGGTGGGTCACCTACCGGTGCTTCGAGCACATAGGTCAACTGACCAGCCCTGAGGACGATCTTCAGTCCACGGAACCAGTCCGTGAAATTGCTTCCATTGTTCTTAAGCTTTTCTTTCTCTAGGAACGCATTGAAATTGATGGAAACGTTCGCCATAATCTACAACAAATTTGCAAGTAATTTAGACTAAGTTTATGATAAATAGTGTTCAAATTTAATTCTTAAATCAACTAGGTGAACTCCCACTCAAAACAACATCCCTCGCAGTTGTTTTAGTGATTACACGAACCAAATCCACTACACCAAGTCCGATCATCACGTGAGATGATGTAGCTTCATCGGCGAACAATCTTCATGTTCATCATATCAATCATATGACTCATGCTCTACCTTTCAGTATTCTGTGTTCCGAGACCATGTCTGTACATGCTAGGCTCGTCAAGATTAACCTTAGTTTCTGCATGTGCAAATCTGGCTTGCACCCGTTGTATGCACACGTAGAGTCTATCACACCCGATCATCACGAGATGCTTCGAAACGACGAGTCTTAGCAACGGTGCCAACTAAGGACGAACACTTTATTACTTGATATTTAGTGAGAGGGATCATCTTATAATGCTACAGTCGCGATCTAAGCAATACAAGATGCATAAAGGATTAACATCACAGGCAATTCATAATTAGTGTGATATGATATGGCCCTTTCTTCTTATGCCTTCGATCTCCATCTCCAAAGCACGGACATGATCTCCATCATCACCAGCATTGCGTCAAGGTCCGTGGCGCCGCTTCATGGTTGTCCATCATCACTAGCACCTATCACAACTACTTGGAACAAAGCTATTACAAGATGAATAGACACGCAGGTCTTAACAGAATTAAAGACAACCATTAGGCTCCTGTCGGTTGCCATATTACAACAAGGATCATTGCATACATCAAATACAATCACAATCACATGTAGGCCATATCACATCACAAAACCCCTGCAAAAACAAGTTAGACGCCTCTAATTTTCTTTGCAAGTTTTACGTGGCTTGGGGCTTTCGACTAAGAATGCATCTTACCTACGAAACTGAACCACAACGTTGATACAAGTGCTATCAAGTGCAAAGTGTAGATTTGATCTATACTATGATGGGAGAGACAGACACCCGCAAAGCCACTTGTGCAATACGAGTTGCACGTTAAGCGTGGAGCAAGTCTCATGTACGATGACATGTAATGTTAGCCCGAGCCGCTTCATCCCACCATACCGCAAGATGCAAAGTACACACATAGCAAAAGACGGCACGAGCACCAACGCCCACAACCTCATTGTGTTCTACTCGTGCAACAGATCTACGCATAGACAAGGCTCTAATACCACTGGTGGGTTCGTAGCATGGAAAACAAAAAAATTCTACCGCAAGAACGAACAAAACCCAGATCTAATCTAGATAAAAGCCAAGATCTAATCTACTAGACATGAGCAACGAGATAGATCGGTACTAACCCTCATAGAACCGAAAGCGTTAACGAGATTAGATCTCGTGGATGATGTAGTCGATCACTTGCCGATCTCAAGATCGTGTGGACGATCCTTCCGGCGCCGCGTTCCGGCAGCGCTTTCGCAGACGGTCACACGTGCGGAGTCGAAGCAGACCTTCCTCTCCCCGTTCCAGCGAGCAGCGGAGGTAGTAGATCTTCTCCAAGGAATCCCAGCAGCACGACGGCGTGGTGGTGGTGGTGGAGATGAGAATTCTGCAGGGCTTCGCCTATGCCTGTGCAGAAGAAACGTGGAGGAGAGAGGCGGCTGAGATTGGGAGTTATGAGACAAGGTGCAAGAGGGGGCGCCCCCTCCCTTCTATTTAAAGGAGGGAGGCGCGCCTGGGGAGAGGGAGTCCTAGTAGGACTCCCTCCTCCTTGGGCCAGCGGGTTGGGGGGAGGAGTCCTCCTCCCCCACGAATCCGTGTAGTACCCCACTTGGTTTCTTTGATCCCTTTCTTGGTTTTCAAGCAAACTCCAAGAAATCCTCTAGAACCTTCCAGAACATTCTGAAACCTTCTAGAATCTCCATACAAACACTCCGGAACATTTCCTAACTTAGAAAATGATTCCCAATATATGAATCTTATTCTCCGGACCATTCCGGATCTCCTCGTGATGTCCCGGATCCATTCCGAGACTCCGAACAACATTCGGTCTCCAATGCAAATTCCAAATCTACTTCAAACAACTTCGAACCTTAAGTGTGTCACCCTACGGTTCGTGAATATGCAGACATGATGAAGACACCTCTCCCATCAATAACCATCAGCGGGATCTGGAGATCCATAACAGCTCCCACATACTCAACGATTACTTCATGACCGATTGAACCAATTAACATACGAAACCAATTCCCTTTGTCTCGCGACATTCTACTTATCCGAGGTTTGATCGTCAATATCTCCATACCTAGTTCTTCCTCATTACTGATAAGTACTCTTTACTCGTTCCATGTTATGTCATCCCTTGTGACCCAGTCACATGCTTGCAAGCTATCTAGATGACATTCCACCGAGAGGGCCCAGAGTATATCTATCCGTCATATGGATGGACAAATCCCAATCTTGGTCTATGCGCTTCAACGCATACTTTCAGAATACCCAATGACACCTTTATAACCACCCAGTTACGAAGCGGTGTTTGATGTCATCAAAGTACCCATCCGGTGATGGTGATTAACATAACCTCATGGTCGAAGGATTAGGTTACTATGTATTTCAAAGCTTACAGCAATACGAACTTAATGACTTGATCTTATGCTACGCTTACTATGGGTGTGTGTCCATCACATCATTCTCCTAATGATATAACCTTGTTATTAATCACATCCAATGTCTATGATCAGGAAACCATGATCATCAATCAATCAACAAGCTAGTTCAACAAGAGGCTTACTAGGGACTCTTTTATGTTTACAAAACACACAAGTATTAGTGTTTCCTAATAATACAATTATAGCATGGGATGTAAACATTCATCATAAACACAAAGATATAATAATAACCACTTTTATTATTGCCTCTTGGGCATATCTCCAACAGCAAGATGACTAGAACGCCGTTTTCTGGTTCAATGGAACGGGCGACAGATTTATTGGAAATCATACATACTGATGTATGCGGTCCAATGAGTGTGTCGGCGCGAGGTGGATATCGTTATTTTGTTACTTTCATGGATTATTTGAGTAGATACGGGTATATCTATTTGATGAAACATAAGTATGAAACCTTTGAAAAGTTCAAGGAATTTCAGAATGAAGTGGAAAATCATCGTAATAGAAAGATCAAATTTCTGCGGTCCGACCATGGAGATGAGTATCTAAGTTACGAGTTTAGCAAACACATCAAAGAGCGTGGAATAGTTTCACAACTCACACCTGCCGGAACACCACAATGTAATGGTGTATCGGAACATCGTAATCATACTCTATTGGATATGGTTCGATCTATGATGTCTCTGACTGACTTGCCACTGTCATTTTGGGGTTATGCACTGGAAACCGCTTCATTCACTTTAAATGGTGCACCGTCTAAATCTGTTGAAACAACACCGTATGAATTATGGTTTGGAAACAAACCTAAGCTGTCATTTCTTAAAGTTTGGGGATGCGATGTTTATGTGAAGAAACTTCAATCGGATAAACTTGAACCCAAAGTGGAAAAATGTGTCTTCATAGGATACCCTAAAGAAACAATTGGGTATTCCTTCTATCACAGATCTGAGGGCAAGTTTTTCGTTGCCAAGAATGGATCCTTTCTAGAGAAAGAGTTTCTCGCGAAAGGTGTGAGTAGTCGAAAGGTAGAACTCGAAGAGGTTATTGAACCTTCTCTTCATGAAATGGCGAGTGGGGCAGCACCGGAAGTCGTTCCGGAGTTGACTTCACCAAATGAAGAAGGAATAATGATAATGATCATGAAACTCTGAAAGAGGACACTACTAAACCTTGCAGGTCAAGCAGGACACGTGCAGCTCCTGAACTGTATGGGAATCCTGTTGTAAATTTCATGGTTGATGAAATAGATGACCCTGCGACGTATGAAGAAGCGATGATGATCTCGGATTCCAACAAATGGCTAGAAGACATGAAATCCAAGATGGAATCCATGTACAAAAACCAGGTTTGGACCTTGGTAGACTTACCTCGTGACCGAAAGGCCGTTGAGAATAAATGGATTTTCAAAAGAAAAACTGATGCTGATGGTAATGTAACCGTCTATAAAGCTCGACTTGTCGCAAAATGGTTTCGACAAATTCAAGGAGTTGACTACGATGAGACATTCTCTCCTGTACTGATGCTAAAATCAGTTAGGATTATGTTAGCAATTGCTGCATATTTTGATTATGAAATATTGCAGATGGATGTCAAAACTATGTTCCTCAATGGTAACATTGAAGAAGAGTTGTATATGATACAACCAAAGGGTTTTGTCGATCCTAAGGATGCTAACAAGGTGTGCAAGCTTCAGCGATTCATCTATGGACTAAAGCAAGCATCATGGAGTTGGAATCTCCGCTTTGATGAGTTGATCAAAGAGTTTGGATTTGTCCAAACTTATGGAGAGGCTTGTATTAACAAGAAAGTGAGTGGGAGCAATGTGGCATTTTTTATATTATATGTGGATGACATATTATTGATTGGAAATGATATAGATCTTTTAAACAGTGTTAAAAGTTATCTAAACAACAAATTCTATGAAAGACCTTGGTGAAGCGTCATATATATTAGGCATAAAGATCTATAGAGATATATCAAGACGCCTAATAGGGCTATCGCAAAGTCATACCTTGATAAGATTTTAAAGAAGTTTAAAATGGACAAAAGTAAGAAGGGGTTCTTACCTATGTTGCAAGGCAAGACATTGAGTAAGACTCAAAAGTCCGGCTACGGCAGAAGAAAGAGAGATAATGGATAAGATCCCCTATGCTTCAGCCATAGGCTCTATAATGTACGCCATGCTATATACAAGACCGGATGTGGCACATGCTATTAGTTTGACTAGTAGGTACCAATTTGATCCAGGTTTGGAAAACTGGATAGCGGTCAAGAATATCCTTAAGTACTTGAGAAGAACTAAGGAAATGTTTCTTGTATACGGAGGTGAAGAAGAGCTGGTCGCTAATTGTTATGTTGATGCTAGCTTTGACACTGATCCGGATGACTCTAAGTCTCAATCCGGATACGTATTTCTCATGAATGGAGCAGCAGTTAGTTGGAGGAGCTCCAAACAACCCGCGGTAATAAGGTTAACAATGGAGGCAGAATATATTGTTGCTTCAAAAGCAGCACATGAAGCGGTTTGGATGAAGGAGTTCATTACTGAACTGAGTGTGGTTCCTAGTGCGTTGGATCGAATGGTGATCTATTGTGACAACAATGGAGCCATAGCCAACGCAAAGGAACCAAGGTCTCACAAGAATTCCAAACATATTAAGCGTCGCTTTCACTCCATCCATGAGCATGTCAAGGATGGAGATATAAAGATTTGTAAAGTACATACGGATCTCAATGTAGAAGATCCGTTGACTAAAACTCTCCCTAGAGCAAAACATGATCAACACCAAAACTCCATGGGTGTTAGATTTATCACCATGTAACTAGATTATTGTCTCTAGTGCAAGTGGGAGACTGAAGGGAATATGCCCTGAGAGGCAATAATGAAGTTGTTATTATACATATTCCAAGTATATGATAGATGTTTATTTTGCATGCTATAATTGTATTAATTTGGAAACGTTAATACATGTGTGTTTAATAAACAAAAGGAAAGTTCCTAGTTATGCCTCTCTTATAAACTAGCTCATTGATTAACAAGATGATCAAGGTTTCCTGATCATGGACATTGGATGTTGTTAATAACAAGGTCACAACATTAGTGGAATGATGTGATGAACATTCATCCAAAGTATAGCATTACGATCAAAGTCATTGTGTTTATATTGCTATAACATCTAACAAAGTAATCCTAGTCCTTAGACCATGAGATCATGTTAATCACTAACACTTGAAGAGCATCTTGATAACATCAATCGTCACACCGTGAAAGGGTGATTATAAAGGTGGGTTCAGTGCTACGAAAGTGTTATGTAGATGCTCATGGATCAAGAGTGGGATTTGTCCATCTTGATGACGGATAGATATACTCTAGGCCCTCTTGATGATATCACATTGGTTAGCTTGCAAGCAAGTGATGAGATCACTAGAATGTTATATCACAGGAACGAGAAAAGAGTACATGTCGGTAACGAGATCAAACTAGGTATGGAGATACCGATGGTCAAATCTCGGACATGTAATATATCACGAGACTAAGGGATTTAGTTACTAGCGTTAAAGGTTCTCACGATCATAGAAGTCATCGTAGAATGTGTAGGAGTCAGTATGGATCTCCAGGTCCCACTTCTGATTATTGATCTGAGAGGGGTCTCGATCATGTCTGCATTATTCACGAACCGTAGGGTGACACACTTAAGGGACACCAACACCATTTGGAGCAAATGTTTTTCGGACAAATGAATTGCAAAGCGCTGGAATTATTTCAATAGACACCGAAACTATTTCAGGTGAAATTGCTGAAACTGGTTCTGCATGTAATATTAAAATGTTGCAGGGGGTTTTATGTGAATGTTTGTTAATTAAAGTAATTAACAAAATTCTGAATAAATTTAATAAAAGAGTTTTATTAAATGAGAGAGCATTAAATTTGGAGAAATTTAATGCATTTAAAGTAAAGAATTTAAAGAGGAATGTTAAGGGACACCTTTATGTGGAGGGGGTTACCACCACATGAATGGGGGAGGTGAGGGGTCACCCCCCATGGGGCGCCGGCCATGGGGAGGGGTACCCCCCTCCTCCTATAAAAGGCCACCCCTCTCACCCTTCTTCCTCACACCTCCTTGTGAAGGATCTCTCTCCCCCTCTAGAATTATTCCCCCATGGTCTCGGATTAGCGAGATACATGTTCCCGGTGGTATTTCGTCTGGAAGGAGTTGCTGCTTCCGCTGCATTGCTGGAGTGAGGAGGCGGAGGTTGTTCGGTGGCCTAAACGTGTGTGCGAGTGCGGATGCGCTACTGGTTTGCGGTGCTAGGACTTCCACACGACCTTGAGATCGGCAAGCGTACGACTACATCATCCACGAGTTCCTACTCGTTAACAAAACCTTGCTGTCTTCGAGGGTAAGTTCTCCATGGATGTATATCCACCCGTTGCTTGTATCTAGTAGATAGATCTTGGCGTATAGTTCTCATCGTAGGAATTTTTTTTCTAGGTTGCGAACCCTTCAAGATGGCCATTTTGCGTAAAAGTCCCTACAACTTAGAAACCTCATAACTCTTTATCTACAAGTCTAAATAGTGCAAATAATATCATTCTGGAATCCTTATGACTTGCAGAATGTTGCCCCACTATTTTTTTTCAAACTTGAATATTTTAAGTTGAAAAATATTACAACATTGCTGAAAGGGCATGTATGCCCCATGTGTGGTTTTGGTAATTAATGACAATCCCTATGGACTAATGTGCAAATTGAGTTTCACTTGTAGGTTTGTCCATTGGCATCACTTGGACCATGTGTTGGTTTCAAGGATGAAAAATAAGAAGCTTTGTCCAAGGGCTTTGTGCCTTTTGGAATCAAGTAGAAGAAGAAGAAGATCAAGTATGTCTGGAAGAAGAAGAAGAAGATGGAGTTCCTCATGGCTATCTTCAAGCATCATCAAGAAATGAAGTGCAAGCTCAAGATGCACCATCTCTAGAAGATCTCATGCTTGGAGCTTGCCATCCTCGGCGTTCATGGAGTGATGAAGACATGGTCAATGAAGTGGTTTCCCCATGGAGTATGGGGGAGCCATTCGCAAGTCTTCATCAAGCAAGAGCAATCAAGATCAATCAAGAAAGGTGTTCCATCTTGAAGGTGACAAGATCGTCTACATCAAGCTCAAGTGGAATGCTCAAGGCAAAGGTATGATCTTGATAGGGTTTCTATTTTACCGGTCTCGTGTAGTGTTGGGAGACCGGGTTTAGGATAGATAGCCGTACTATCAAGAGGGGCTCTCGAGTGGGTGACTCGTTCGTATCTTTCGGAGAGAGCTCAAACCTTTGCATACATAGCATCATCTTTCTTGGTTGTTGTTTTGTTCTTGTCCATGTGAGGATCTAGAGCTTGTGGTTATCTTCATAACAAGCTCTAGTTCATCAAAAACGGATTTTCCTTGCATATCTTATTGCGTTTTTGATCTTGCGGGTTTTCCGGCTCCACACCTTGGGAGGATTCTACACGTCGTTATCTTTCCAACAAAATTGGTCTCATCTCGTTTGGAGTTTGGATGCAAAAGTTGTGGCAGTTCTGGTTCTGAAGTTTTTGCCTGACCGGTAGTTTCGGCGGGCCACCGGTAGTACCGCTAGGGCAGTTTGCCGCCGGTAGTATCGGTGTTAATTCCAGCCCAATTTCCGGTAACCTCATTTTTTGCTTCAGTATGCTCTCTGCCTGGTCTGCGCTATTTGACGGAACTTGGATCGGATCTTCAGGCCATAGTACCGCTAGAACATTCTTGCCACCGTTATTTTCGGCGAAGCGGCGGTAGTACCGGCCAGGCTCGCGTTTTTGGTCTTTCTCTCACTATTTTCTGATCGTTGGCTGGGTGCCACCGGTACTACCGGTCGTGCGCGATTCTGTGGGTAACAGGCAGATCGGGGAGCCCTTTAAAAGGAGCTCCCCTTTCCCCTTCGCCCCCTAACTTGTTCTTCTCGGTTTTTGGCTTTCTCTCTCTTCCATTGTTGACCTTGAAGAGCTTGCCCTCTCCCCTTTCCCTTCCTATGATTCTTGCATATTTTTGAGGGATTTGAGAGAGGAGATCTAGATCTACAAGCCCACCAAGCAAAATCCCTTCTTTGTGAAGGAATCCTTGGGATCTAGATCTTGGAGAGTTTTGTGTTCTCCTCTTGTGTTCTTCCTCCCTTATTCCCCCAATAGCTTTTGTAGCTTTGGTGGAATTTGAGAGTGAAGGACTTGCCTCTTGCATTTGGTGCATAGGTTTGAGTTCTCCTCGGAGATTCGGTGAGTTCAATCCCTTGGGATTGTTTCTCTTGGGT
This sequence comes from Avena sativa, assembly GCA_916181665.1. Lineage (NCBI taxonomy): Eukaryota > Viridiplantae > Streptophyta > Magnoliopsida > Poales > Poaceae > Avena > Avena sativa. The sequence continues at coordinate 225,892,642 of OV702291.1, forward strand.
TCTTGGAACCCTAGACGGTTGTGTGGTTCGATAGTTGACCTTTTGTGGTCTTGTAGCCTTTTGTGGCCTTGTTGCCTTTTGTGGCTTTGTAGCCTTTGTGGCATTGTTCTTGGGGCTCCAATTGAGTTTTGGAGGTTCCCCAAGCTTGTTGGCCTTTTGTGGCATTGTGGAGCCTTTGTGGCGGTTCTTGGGAGCCCTCCAATTGAGTTGTGGAGATTGCCCCAAGCCTTGTACGGGTTCGGTGACCGCCATCAAGTGTCCCATAGTGGAACGTGAGTAGGCCTTTGTGGCGAGCTCACGGGAGAATAGGGTGAGCCTTTTGTGGCGTCGGTGAGTTGCGTGGCTTCGCATCCTTGGTGAGGCCTTGTGTGGTGTTGGGTGAGCATCGAGCCACCACACCTCGAGGTGAGCCATTTGTGGCGTTCGAAGTACATTGCGCCCCCGCACCTCTCCAATGGAGACGTAGCTTCTTCGGAAGTGAACTTCGGGAAACAAATCACCATCCCTGCGTCCATCGGTTATCTCTCAACCGAGCCCTTTACTTATGCAATTTACATTGTGATAGCCTTCGTGCTTGAAGTACTATATCTTGCTATCTCCTTGTTGCTTGTCTTGCTTAGCATAGGTTGTTGGTGCACTTAGTGAAACTAGTGGATATAGTTTTTGGCTTGATAAATTAAATGTTAAGTTTTATTCCGCATTTATTAGAGCCTAGACCGTAATAATTTTAAAACGCCTATTCCCCCCCCCTCTAGGCGACGTCCATTTCCGTTTCAATTGCCATTAAGGTATTCTAGGCATAACTTTAATTCTAAAAATGTTTTTAGAGTGATTCTTTGTGCTAACTACTTATATTCTTGTCCCATGTCTAATAGGAACAGAGGATAAATTTAAAACTATGTTTACAAAAAAATTATTTAAATAGGAAACTAAATCCCTTTAATAACTAGTTTGAACATAACATTTGAAATAAAAATGATTTCTAAACAAATACTTTTGCCTCAAACAAGTGTTAACTTCTATAAAACCTTATTCATGATTTTAAAATACACATTAGATGTTCTGTATGAAGATCATGCATGTATTACTTATGCATGATGTTTGTTGTGTGAATGGGTGTTCATTGGAATTCTTTTTCTTATAGATTGTGAGGTGTGCAAGCCCTGTGATTGTAAGTAGTGTGTGAATGTCCATCACCAATAAGGCAAGTGGATATTTACCATTGTCAAAGTTATGCTTACCTTGCAAATTGAACCACACCATTGTCTTTGTTACGCTTGTTATGTGAGCGTGGAAGTAAATTTATGTTTGTACGGTGATACACCCTGAAAACCCGGATAGGATAGCCATATGGATATTAAATCTTGTTTGTTGTGTGACTAATGTTTGTTGGGAAAACTTGAAGGAAATATGCCCTGAGAGGCAATAATAAAGTTGTTATTATGTATTCCTTGTATATGATAGATGTTTATTTTGCATGCTATAATTGTATTGATAGGAAACATCAATACATGTGTGTTTAATAAACAAAAGGGTTCCTAGTTATGCCTCTCTTATAGACTAGCTTGTTGATTAACAAGATGATCAAGGTTTCCTGATCATGGACATTGGATGTTGTTAATAACAAGGTCACAGCATTTTTGAAATGATGTGATGAACATTCATCCGAAGTATAGCATTACGATCAAGTCATTATGTTTATATTGCTATAACATCATACAAAGTAGTCTTAGTCCTTAGACCATGAGATCATGTTAATTGCTAACACCGAAAGAGTATCTTGATAACATCAAACGTCACACCGTAACAAGGTGACCATAAAGGTGGGTTCAGTGCTATGAAGGTGTTATGTTGAGGCTCATGGATCAAGAGTGGAATTTGTCAATCCCGATGACGGATAGATATACGCTGGGCCCTCTCGGTGATATCACATTAAAATAGCTTGCAAGCAAGTGATGTGATCACTAGAATGTTATATCACGGGAACAAGAAAAGAGTGCATGTCGGTAACGAGATCAAACTAGGTATTTGGATACCGATGATCGAATCTCGGACATGTACTATATCATGAGACAAAGGGATTAAATTGCTGACGTTAAAGGTTCTCACGATCACAGAAGTCATCGTTGAATATGCAGGAGTCGGTATGGATCTCCAGGTCCCGCTTCTGATTATTGATCTGAGAGGAGTCTCAATCATGTCTGCATTATTTGCGAACCGTAGGGTGACACACTTAAGGGTTGCCGGACACCATTTAGGAGCACATATGTTCCAGACAAAAGGTTTGCAAAGCGCAGGAAATGTTTCGATAGAAACAAGAATTGTTTCGATAGAAACAAGAATTGTTTCGATAGAAACCGGAATTGTTTCGGGTGAAATTGCAGAAAGTGGTTCTGCATGTGATATTGAAATGTTGCAAGGGGTTTTATGTGAATGTTTGTTAATTAAAGTAATTAACAAAATTCTGAATAAAATAAATAAAAGAGTTTTATTAATTGAGAGTTGCATTTAATTTGGTGGAAATTAAATACATGTGAGTGGGATTTTGGGTGGAGGCCATGTTTATGTGAGTGGAGGTTCACCACATGAATGAAGGAGGGTAGGAGTCCGCCCCTCATGCACCGGCTATGGGAGGGGAGGGGTCTCCCTCCCTCCTATATAAAGCCCCCCTCTCCCCTCTCACAAACCACACCTCCTCGTGAAGGATCTCTCTCCCCCTCTAGATATTTCCCCATGGTCTCGGATTAGCGAGATACATGTTCCCGGTGGCCTTGCATCTGGAAGGAGTTCCTGCTTCCGCTGATTCGCTGGAGCGAGGAGGTGGAGGTTGTCCGGTGGCTTGAACGTGTGTGCGAGGACGGATGCGCTGCTGATTTGCGGCGCTCGGACTTCCACACGATCTTGAGATCGGCAAGCGTAGGACTACATCAACCACGAGTTCCTACTCGTTAACAAAACTCATTGTCTTCGAGGGAAAGTTCTCCATGGATGTATGTCCAGTCGTTGCTCTGTATCTAGTAGATAGATCTTGGTGTATAGTTCTCATCGTAGGAAAATTTTTGTTTTCTATGTTGCGGACCAGGCAGTGGTATCAGAGCCTGATCTATGCGTAGGTGCTTTGCACGGGTAGTACACATATGTTTATATGTGGGCGATGATGATCATGTTATTGTATCTTCTATGTACTTTGGATATTGGTGGCATAGTGGGATGAAGCGGCCCGGACCAACCTTACATGTCATCGTACATGAGACCGGTTCCACGACTGACATGCAACTAGTTTTGCATAAGTGGCTAGCGGGTGTCTGTCTCTCCTACTATAGTCAATATCTGATTTACAACGAGTTGCTAATAACTTGGTTATCCTTGTTGTGGTTCATGTTTGTAGGTAAGACTGGTTCTATCTCCGAAAGCCCTAAGCCACGTAAAACTTGCAATTGATAAATTAGAGGCGTCTAGTTTAGATCGTTGCTGGGCTAGTGTCTTGATATGGTATTGTTGTAAGTAGATGTATGATAGATACTCTTACAACTCACTTAACGTGTAAGTTCCATAGACCTTGGCCTTACACACAAAGGAATGATAGAGATCATACCACGATGCAAATGATAGAGATCAAATGCATGGACCATATCACCTCACTTCACACATTAGATGTTAGCATCTTATATTGTAGTTTGGCGCTTTTGGTAGCATTATAAGATGATCCCTCATTTAGATATCCAGATAAAATGTGTTCTTCCTTAAGTATGCACCGTTTTGTGGATCGTGTTTTGAGGCATCACGTGATGATCGGGTGTTCTCGACTCTACGCTTTCATACAACGGGTGTAAGACAGTTTTACACACATGAATACTAACGTTCTTACTTGACGATCCTAGCATGTACAGACATGGCCTCGGAACACGGACCAAAAGGTTAAGCATGAGTCATATAGTTGATATGATGCCCATATAGATGCTCGCCTTTGAAGCTACACCGACTCACGTGATGATCGGACTTGGTGTAGTGGATTTGGTTCATGTAATCACCAAAAGGACACGAGGGATGTCGTTTTTGAGTGGGAGTTCATTAGTAATTTGGATTAGTTGAACTCAATCTATCATAAACTTAGTCTAAATATATTTTACAAATTCTGTTGTAGATGGCACCACCTGCTTTTAATTTCAATATGTTCATGGAGAAAGAGAAGCTTGCTGCGAATGGTAGCAACTTCACCAACTGGGCTATGAATTTGAGGATTCTCCTCACTACTGCACAAAAGCAATATGTGCTAGAGGAGCCGCTAGGCCCCCCACCAGCTCCTGATGCCCCTGATGAGGAAAAGAACGTCTATATAACTTGTCGGGAGGACCACAACTTAGTTCATTGCGACATACTGTATGGGCTAGAACCAGAACTTCGAAAACGTTTCGAAAATGGTAATGCCTTTGATACCATGGGAGAATTGAAAATGATTTTCGATACCCATGCTGCCGTAGAGAGTTATAATGCTTCTGAAATGTTCTTTAGCTGCATGATGGAAGAGAACAGCTCCGTTAGTGAGCATGTACTCAAAATGTCTGGGTACACCGATAAGCTTGTGTCCTTGGGAATAACGATTCCCATTGACTTAGGCATACATCATGTTCTCCAATCTCTGCCACCTAGCTACAAGAGCTTCGTGATGAACTATAATATGCAGGGCATGAAGAAGTCTCTTCCCGAGCTTATGTCAATGCTTAAGACTGTAGAAGTGGAGATTAGGAAAGAACATCAAGTGTTGATGATCAATAAGACCACCGGTTTCAAGAAGGACAAGAAAGGAAAGCATAAGGAAAAATGCGTCTTCATAGGATACCCTAAGGAAACAATTGGGTATACCTTCTATCACAGATCCGAGGGCAAGGTTTTTGTTGCCAAGAATGGATCCTTTCTTGAGAAGGAGTTTCTCACGAAAGGTGTGAGTAGTCAGAAGGTAGAACTCGAAGAGGTTACTGAACCTTCTCTTCATGAAATGGCGAGTAGCACAGCACCGGAAGTTGTTTCGGAGTTGACTTCACCTAATGAAGAGAGAGCTAATGATATTGATCATGAAACTCCGAAAGAGGACGCTACCGAACCTCGTAGGTCAAGCAGGACACGTACAGCTCCTAAACTGTACGGCAATCCTGTTATGAATTTCATGATTTATGAAATAGATGACCCTGCGACGTATGAAGAAGTGATGATGAGCCCTGATTCCAAAAAATGGCTAGAAGCCATGAAATCCGAGATGGAATCCATGTACGAAAACCAGGTTTGGACCTTGGTGGACTTACCTCATGATCGAAAGGCCGTTGAGAATAAATGGATTTTCAAAAGAAAAACTGATGTTGATGATAATGTAACCATCTATAAGGCTCGACTTGTCGCAAAGGAGTTTCGACAAATTCAAGGAGTTGACTACGATGAGACATTCTCTCCCGTAGCGATACTTAAGTCGGTTAGGATTATTTAGCAATTGCTGCATATTTCGATTACGAAATATGGCAGATGGATGTCAAAACTGCATTCCTCAATGGTAATATTGAAGAAGATTTGTATATGATACAACCTAAGGGTTTTGTCGATCCTAAGGATGCTGATAAGGTGTGCAAACTTCAGCGATCCATCTATGGACTCAAGCAAGCATCCCGGAGTTGGAATCTCTGCTTTGATGAGGTGATCAAAGAGTTTGGATTTGTCCAAACTTATGGAGAGGCTTGTATTTACAAGAAAGTGAGTGGGAGCAATGTGGCATTTCTGATATTATATGTGGATGACATATTATTGATTAGAAATGATATAGATCTTTTAAACAGTGTTAAAAGTTATCTAAACAGCAAATTTTCGATGAAGGACCTTGGTGAAGCTTCATATATATTAGGCATTAAAATCTATAGAGATAGATCAAGATGCCTAATTGGGCTATCGCAGAGTGAAGGAAATATGCCCTGAGAGGCAATACTAATGTTGTTATTATGTATTCCTTGTATATGATAGATGTTTATTTTACATGCTATAATTGTATTGATAGGAAACATCAATACATGTGTGTTTAATAAACAAAAAGGGTTCCTAGTCATGCCTCTCTTATAGACTATCTTGTTGATTAATAGGATGATCAAGGTTTCCTGATCATGGACATTGGATGTTGTTAATAACAAGGTCACACCATTGGTGGAATGATGTGATGAACATTCATCCGAAGTATAGCATTATGATCAAGTCATTGTGTTTATATTGCTATAACATCATACGAAGTAATCTTTATCCTTAGACCATGAGATCATGTTAATTGCTAACACCGGAAGAGTACCTTGATAACATCAAACGTCACACCGTAACAGGGTGACTATAAAGATGGGTTCAGTGCTACGAAGGTGTTATGTTGAGGCTCATGGATCAAGAGTGGAATTTGTCAATCCAGATGATGGATATATATACTCTGGGCCCTCTCGGTGATATCACATTAGGATAGCTTGCAAGCAAGTGATGTGATCACTAGAATGTTATATCACAGGAACGAGAAAAGAGTGCATGTTGGTAACGAGATCAAACTAGGTATGGAGATACCGATGATCGAATCTCAGACATGTAATATATCGAGAGACAAAGGGATTTAGTTACAAGAGTTAAAGGTTCTCACGATCACAGGAGTCATCGTTGAATGTGTAGGAGTCAGTACGGATCTCCAGGTCCCGCTGCTGATTATTGATCGGAGAAGGGTCTCGATCATGTTTGCATTATTCGCGAACTGTAGGGTGGCACACTTAAGAGTTACCGAACACCATTTTGGAGCACATGTGTTTCAGACGAAAGAATTGCAAAGCACAGGAATTGTTTCAATAGAAACCGGAAATTGTTTCGGGTGAAATTGCAGAAGGTGGTTCTGCATGTGATATTGAAATATTGCAAGGGGCTATATGTGAATGTTTGTTAATTAAAGTAATTAACAAAATTCTGAATAAATTTAATAAAAGAGTTTTATTAAATGAGAGAGCATTAAATTTGGAGAAACTTAATGCATTTAAAGTGGAGACTTTAAAAGGGAATGTGAAGAGGCATTTTAATGTGGAGGAGTTACCACCACATGAATGGGGGAGGTGAGGGGTCACCCCCCATGCGCCGGCCATGGAGAGAGGGGGCACCCCCCCTCTTCCTATAAAAGGCCACCCATTCCCTCCTTCATCCACACACCTCCTTGTGAAGCATCTCTCTCCCCCTCTAGAATTATTCCCCATGGTCTCGGATTAGCGAGATACATGTTCCCGGTGGCATTTCGTCTAGAAGGAGTTGCTGCTTCCGCTGGATCGCTGGAGCGAGGAGGTGGAGGTTGTCCGGTGGCTTGAACGTGTGTGCGAGTGCGGATGCGCTGCTGAGTTGCGGCGCTCGGACTTCCTCACGATCTTGAGATCGGCAAGTGTACGACTACATCAACCATGAGTTCCTACTCGTTAACAAAGCTCGTTGTCTTCGAGGGTAAGTTCTCTATGGATGTATGTCCACCCGTTTGCTTTGTACCTAGTAGATAGATCTTGGCGTGTAGTTCACACCGTAGGAAATTTTTTGTTTTCTATGCTGCGGACCCAACAGTGGTATCAGAGCCTGATCTATGCGTAGGTGCTTTGCACGGGTAGTACACATATGTTTATATGTGGGCGATGATGATCATGTTATTGCATCTTCTATGTACTTTGGATATTGGTGGCATAGTGGGATGAAGCGGCCTGGACCAACCTTACATGTCATCGTACATGAGACCAGTTCCACGACTGACATGCAACTTGTTTTGCATAAGTGGCTGGCGGGTGTCTGTCTCTCCTACTATAGTCAATATCTGATTTACAACGAGTTGCTAATAACTTGGTTATCCTCATTGTGGTTCATGTTCGTAGGTTAGACAGGTTCTATCTCCGAAAGCCCTAAGCCACGTAAAACTTGCAATTGATAAATTAGAGGCGTCTAGTTTAGATTGTTGCTGGGCTAGTGTTTTGATATGGTATTGTTGTAAGTAGATGTATAGTAGATACTCTTACAACTCACTTAACATGTAAGTTCCATAGACCTTGGCCTTACACACAAAGGAATGATAGAGATCATACCACGATGCAAATGATAGAGATCAAATGCATGGACCATATCACCTCACTTCACACATTAGATGTTAGCATCTTATATTACTAGTTTGGCGCGTTTGGTAGCATTATAAGATGATCCCTCATCTATATATCAAGACAAAATGTGTTCTTCCTTAAGTATGCACCGTTTTGTGGATCATGTTTTGAGGCATCACGTGATGATCGGGTGTTTTCAACTCTACGCTTTCATACAACGGGTGTAAGACAGTTTTACACAGCAAATACTAAGGTTCTTACTTGACGAGCCTAGCATGTACAGACATGGCCTCGGAACACGGACCGAAAGGTTAAGCATGAGTCATATAGTTGATATGATGCCCATATAGATGCTCGCCTTTGAAGCTACACCGACTCACGTGATGATCGGACTTGGTGTAGTGGATTTGGTTCATGTAATCACCAAAAGGACACGAGGGATGTCGTTTTTGAGTGGGAGTTCATTAGTAATTTGGATTAGTTGAACTCAATCTATCATAAATTTAGTCTAAATATACTTTACAAATTCTGTTGTAGATGGCACCACCTGCTTTTAATTTCAATGTGTTCATGGAGAAAGAGAAACTTGCTGCGAATGGTAGCAACTTCACCAATTGGGCTATGAATTTGAGGATTCTCCTCACTGCTGCACAAAAGCAATATGTGTTAGATGCGCCGTTAGGCCCCCCACCAGCTCCTGATGCCCCTGACGAGGAAAAGAACGTCTATATAACTCGTCAGGAGGACCACAACTTAGTTCATTACAGCATACTGTATGGGCTAGAGCCAGAACTTCGAAAACGTTTCGAAAATGGCAATGCCTTTGATACCATGGGAGAATTGAAAATGATTTTCGATACCCATGCTGCCGTAGAGAGTTATAATGCTACAGAAAATTTCTTTAGCTGCATGATGGAGGAAAACAGCTCCGTTAGTGAGCACGTACCCAAAATGTCTGGGTACGCCGATAAGCTTGTGTCCTTGGGAATAACGATTCCCATTGACTTAGGCATACATCATGTTCTCCAATCTCTGCCACCTAGCTACAAGAGCTTCGTGATGAACTATAATATGCAGGGCATGAAGAAGTCTCTTCCCGAGCTTCTGTCAATGCTTAAGACTGCAGAAGTGGAGATTAGGAAAGAACATCAAGTGTTGATGATCAATAGGACCACCGGTTTCAAGAAGGACAAGAAAGGAAAGCACAAGGGAAAGAAGGGTGGCAAGTCTGTTGCCACGCTTGAAAAGAAACCTCGAGTTGGCCCTAAGTCTGACACCGAGTGCTACTATTGCATGGGGACTGGCCATTGGAAGCGCAACTGCCCCACGTATTTGGCGGACAAGAAGTCCGGCAAGGCAAACAAAGGTATATGTGATATACATGTTATTGATGTGTACTTGACTAGTACACGTAGTAGCACCTGGGTATTTGATACCGGATCGGTTGCTAATATATGTAACTCGGTTCAGGGGCTGCGGAACAAGCGACAACTAGCAAGGGATGAGGTCTCGATGCGAGTCGGCAATGGATCAAGAGTTGATGTGATCGCCGTCGGAACGCTGCCTCTCCATATGCCATCGGGATTAGTTATAAACCTAAATAATTGTTATTTGGTGCCTGCACTGAGCATGAACATTGTATCCGGATCGTGTTTGATGCAAAGTGGTTATTCGTTTAAGTCTGAAAACAATGGTTGTTCGATTTATATGAATAATATCTTTTATGGTCATGCACCTATGTTGAATGGTTTATTTCTGTTGGATCTCGATAGTAGTATTACACATATTCATAATGTTGATGCTAAAAGGATTAAACTTGATAATGATATATCTGCATATATGTGGCACTGCCGTCTAGGTCATATTGGCGTTAAACGCATGAAGAAACTCCATTCTGATGGACTTTTGGAATCACTTGATTTTGAATCATTTGACACATGTGAGCCATGCCTTATGGGCAGGATGACTAGAACGCCATTTTCCGGTTCAATGGAACGGGCGACAGATCTATTGGAAATCATACATACTGATGCGTGTGGACCGATGAGTGTGTCGGCGTGAGGTGGATATCGTTATTTTGTTACTTTAACGGATGATTTGAGTAGAAACGGGTATATCTATTTGATGAAACACAAGTCTAAAACTTTTGAAAAGTTCAAGGAATTTCAGAATGAAGTGGAAAATTATCGTAATAAAAGGATTAAATTTCTACGGTCTGACCGTGGAGGAGAGTATCTAAGTTACGAGTTTAGCACACACATGGAAGAGTGTGGAATAGTCTCACAACTCACGCCTGCCGGAACACCACAACATAATGGTGTGTCGGAACATCGTAATCGTACCTTATTGGATATGGTTTGATCTATGATGTCTCTGACTGACTTGCCACTGTCATTTTGGGGTTATGCACTAGAAAAAGCTGCATTCACTTTAAATCGGGCACCATCTAAATCCGTTGAAACGACACCGTATGAATTATGGTTTGGAAACAAACCTAAGTTGTCATTTCTTAAAGTTTGGGGAAGCGATGTTTATGTGAAGAAACTTCAGCCAGATAAACTCGAACCCAAAGCGGAAACATGCGTCTTCATAGGATACCCTAAGGAAACAATTGGGTATAACTTCTATCATAGATCCGAGGGCAAGGTTTTTGTTGCCAAGAATAGATCCTTTCTTGAGAAGGAGTTTCTCGCGAAAGGTGTGAGTAGTCGGAAGGTAGAACTCGAAGAGGTTATTGAACCTTCTCTTCATGGAATGGCGAGTGGCACAGCACCGGAAGTTGTTTCGGAGTTGACTTCACCTAATGAAGAGAGAGCTAATGATATTGATCATGAAACTCCGAAAGAGGACACTACCGAACCTCGCAGGTCAAGCAGGACACGTGCAGCTCCTGAACTGTACGGCAATCCTGTTATGAATTTCATGATTGATGAAATGGATGACCCTGGGACGTATGAAGAAGCGATGATGAGCCCTGATTCCAACAAATGGCTAGAAGCCATGAAATCCGAGATGGAATCCATGTACGAGAACCAAGTTTGGAACTTGGTGGACTTACCTCACGACCGAAAACGGTTGAGAATAAATGGATTTCCAAAAGAAAAACTGATGCTGATGGTAATGTGACCATCTATAAGGCTCGACTTGTCGCAAAGGGGTTTCAACAAATTCAAGGAGTTGACTACGATGAGACATTCTCTCCCGTAGGGATGCTTAAGTTGGTTAGGATTATGTTAGCAATTGCTGCATATTTCGATTATGAAATATGGCAGATGGATGTCAAAACTGCGTTCCTCAATGGTAATATTGAAGAAGAGTTGTATATGATACAACCTAAGGGTTTTGTCGATCCTAAGGATGCTAATAAGGTGTGCAAACTTTAGCGATCCATCTATGGACTGAAGCAAGCATCACGGAGTTGGAATCTCCGCTTTGATGAGGTGATCAAAGAGTTTGGATTTGTCCAAACTTATGGAGAGGCTTGTATTTACAAGAAAGTGAGTGGGAGCAATGTGGCATTTCTGATATTATATGTGGATGACATATTATTGATTGGAAATGATTTAGATCTTTTAAACAGTGTTAAAAGTTATCTAAACAGCAAATTTTCGATGAAGGACCTTGGTGAAGCTTCATATGTATTAGGCATTAAAATCTATAGAGATAGATCAAGACGCCTAATTGGGCTATCGCAGAGTACATACCTTGATAAGATATTAAAGAAGTTTAACATGGACAGAAGTAAGAAGGGGTTCTTACCTATGTTGCAAGGCAAGACATCGAGTAAGACTCAAAGTCCGGCTACGGCGGAAGAAAGAGAGATAATCGATAGGATCCCCTATGCCTCAGCCATAGGCTCTATAATGTATGCCATGCTATGTACAAGACCGGACGTGGCACATGCTATTAGTTTGACTAGTAGGTACCAATCTGATCCAGGTTCGGAACACTGGATAGCGGTCAAAAATATCCTTAAGTACTTGAGAAGAACTAAGGATATGTTTCTTATATACGGAGGTGAAGAAGAGCTAGTCGCTAAGTGTTATGTCGATGCTAGCTTTGACACTGATCTGGATGACTCTAAGTCTCAATCCGGATACGTATTTCTTTTGAATGGAGCAGCAGTTAGTTGGAGGAGCTCCAAACAACCTATGGTGGCTGGATCAACGACGGAGGCGGAATATGTTGCTGCTTCAGAAGCAGCGCAGGAAGCAGTTTGGATGAAAGAGTTCATTACGGAACTGGGTGTGGTTCCCAGTGCGTTGGACCCGATGGTGATCTATTGTGACAACAATGGAGCCATAGCCAACGCAAAGGAACCAAGGTCTCACAAGAATTCCAAGCATATTAAGCGTCGGTTTCACTCCATCCGCGAGCATGTCAAGGATGGAGATATAAAGATTTGTAAAGTGCACACAGACCTGAATGTAGCAGATCCGTTGACTAAAGTACTCCATAGGGCAAAACATGATCAACACCAGAACTCCATGGGTGTTAGATTTATCACTATGTGAACTAGATTATTGTCTCTAGTGCAAGTGGGAGACTGAAGGAAATATGCCCTGAGAGGCACTAATAAAGTTGTTATTATGTATTCCTTGTATATGATAGATGTTTATTTTACATGCTATAATTGTATTGATAGGAAACATCAATACATGTGTATTGATAGTAAACAAAAAGGGTTCCTAGTCATGCCTCTCTTATAGACTAGCTTGTTGATTAACAGGATGATCAAGGTTTCCTGATCATGGACATTGGATGTTGTTAATAACAAGGTCACACCATTGGTGGAATGATGTGATGAACATTCATCCGAAGTATAGCATTATGATCAAGTCATTGTGTTTATATTGCTATAACATCATACGAAGTAATCTTTATCCTTAGACCATGAGATCATGTTAATTGCTAACACCGGAAGAGTATCTTCATAACATCAAACGTCACACCGTAACAGGGTGACTATAAAGATGGGTTCAGTGCTACGAAGGTGTTATGTTGAGGCTCATGGATCAAGAGTGGAATTTGTCAATCCAGATGATGGATAGATATACGTTGGGCCCTCTCGGTGATATCACATTAGGATAGCTTGCAAGCAAGTGATGTGATCACTAGAATGTTATATCACGGGAACGAGAAAAGAGTGCATGTCGGTAACGAGATCAAACTAGGTATGGAGATACCGATGATCGAATCTCGGACATGTAATATATCGAGAGACAAAGGGATTTAGTTACAAGAGTTAAAGGTTCTCACGATCACAGGAGTCATCGTTGAATGTGTAGGAGTCAGTACGGATCTCCAGGTCCCGCTGCTGATTATTGATCGGAGAAGGGTCTCGATCATGTCTGCATTATTCGCGAACCGTAGGGTGGCACACTTAAGAGTTACCGGACACCATTTTGGAGCACATATGTTTCAGACGAAAGAATTGCAAAGCACAGGAATTGTTTCAATAGAAACCGGAAATTGTTTCGGGTGAAATTGCAGAAGGAGGTTCTGCATGTGATATTGAAATATTGCAAGGGGCTATATGTGAATGTTTGTTAATTAAAGTAATTAACAAAATTCTGAATAAATTTAATAAAAGAGTTTTATTAAATGAGAGAGCATTAAATTTGGAGAAACTTAATGCATTTAAAGTGGAGACTTTAAAAGGGAATGTGAAGAGGCATTTTAATGTGGAGGAGTTACCACCACATGAATGGGGGAGGTGAGGGGTAACCCCCCCCCCCCCATGCGCTGTCCATGGAGAGAGGGGGCACCCCCCCTCCTCCTATAAAAGGCCACCCATTCCCTCCTTCATCCACACACCTCCTTGTGAAGGATCTCTCTCCCCCTCTAGAATTATTCCCCATGGTCCCGGATTAGCGAGATACATGTTCCCGGTGGCATTTCGTCTGGAAGGAGTTGCTGCTTCTGCTGGATCGCTGGAGCGAGGAGGTGGAGGTTGTCCGGTGGCTTGAACATGTGTGCGAGTGCAGATGCACTGCTGAGTTGCGGCGCTCGGACTTCCTCACGTTCTTGAGATCGGCAAGTGTACGACTACATCAACCACGAGTTCCTACTCGTTAACAAAGCTCGTTGTCTTCGAGGGTAAGTTCTCTATGGATGTATGTCCACCCGTTTGCTTTGTACCTAGTAGATAGATCTTGGCGTGTAGTTCACACCGTAGGAAATTTTTTGTTTTCTATGCTACGGACCCAACACAGAGTACATACCTTTGTAAGATATTAAAGAAGTTTAATATGGACGGAAGTAAGAAGGGGTACTTACCTATGTTGCAAGCCAAGACATTGAGTATGACTCAAAGTCCGGCTACGACGGAAGAAACAGAGATAATGGATAAGATCCCCTATGCCTCAGCCATAGGCTCTATAATGTATGCCATGCTATGTACAAGACCGGATGTGGCACATGCTATTAGTTTGACTAGTAGGTACCAATCTAATCCAGGTTCAGAACACTGGATAGCGGTCAAAAATTTCCTTAAGTACTTGAGAAGAACTAAGGATATGTTTCTTGTATACGGAGGTGAAGAAGAGCTAGTCGCTAAGTGTTATGTCGATGCTAGCTTTGACACTGATCCAGATGACTCTAAATCTCAATCCGGATACGTATTTCTCTTGAACGGAGCAGCAGTTAGTTGGAGGAGCTCCAAACAACCTGTGGTGGCTGGATCAACGACGGAGGCGGAATATGTTGTTGCTTTAGAAGCGGTGCAGGAAGCGGTTTGGATGAAGGAGTTCATAACGGAACTAGGTGTGGTTCCTAGTGCTTTGGACCCAATGGTGATCTATTGTGACAATAATGGAGCCATAGCCAACGCCAAGGAACCAAGGTCTCACAAGAATTCCAAGAATATTAAGCGCCGGTTTCACTCCATCCGCGAGCATGTCAAGGATGGAGATATAAAGATTTGTAAAGTGCACACGAGCCTGAATGTAGCATATCCTTGACTAAAGTACTCCCTAGGGCAAAACATGATCAACACCAGAACTCCATGGGTGTTAGATTTATCACTATATAAACTAGATTATTGTCTCTAGTGCAAGTGGGAGACTGAAGGAAATATGCCCTGAGAGGCAATAATAAAGTTGTTATTATGTATTCCTTGTATATGATAGATGTTTATTTTGCATGCTATAATTGTATTGATAGGAAACATCAATACATGTGTGTTTAATAAACAAAAGGGTTCCTAGTTATGCCTCTCTTATAGACTAGCTTGTTGATTAATAAGATGATCAAGGTTTCCTGATCATGGACATTGGAAGTTTTTTAATAACAAGGTCACAACATTTGTGAAATGATGTGATGAACATTCATCTGAAGTATAGCATTACGATCAAGTCATTATGTTTATATTGCTATAACATCATACAAAGTAGTCTTAGTCCTTAGACCATGAGATCATGTTAATTGCCAACACCGGAAGAGTATCTTGATAACATCAAACGTCACACCATAACAGGGTGACCATAAAGGTGGGTTCAGTGCTATGAAGGTGTTATGTTGAGGCTCATGGATCAAGAGTGGAATTTTTCAATCCCGATGACGGATAGATATACTCTGGGCCCTCTCGGTGATATCACATTAAGATAGCTTGCAAGCAAGTGATGTGATCACTAGAATGTTATATCACGGGAACGAGAAAAGAGTACATGTCGGTAACGAGATCAAACTAGGTATTTGGATACCGATGATCGAATCTCGGACATGTATTATATCATGAGACAAAGGGATTAAATTGCTAACGTTAAAGGTTCTCACGATCACAGAAGTCATCGTTGAATATGCAGGAGTCAGTATGGATCTCCAGGTCCCGCTTCTGATTATTGATCTGAGAGGAGTCTCAATCATGTCTGCATTATTCGCGAACCGTAGGGTGACACACTTAAGGGTTGCCAGACACCATTTAGGAGCACATATGTTCCAGACAAAAGGTTTGCAAAGCGCAGGAAATGTTTCGATAGAAACAGGAATTGTTTCGATAGAAACCGGAATTGTTTCGGGTGAAATTGCAGAAAGTGGTTCTGCATGTGATATTGAAATGTTGCAAGGGGTTTTATGTGAATGTTTGTTAATTAAAGTAATTAACAAAATTCTGAATAAAATAAATAAAAGAGTTTTATTAATTGAGAGTTGCATTTAATTTGGTGGAAATTAAATACATGTGAGTGGGATTTTGGGTGGAGGCCATGTTTATGTGAGTGGAGGTTCACCACATGAATGAAGGAGGGGAGGAGTCCCCCCCCCCTCATGCGCTGGTTATGGGAGGGGAGGGGTCTCTCTCCCTCCTATATAAAGCCCCCTCTCCCCTCTCACAAACCACACCTCCTCGTGAAGGATCTCTCTCCCCCTCTAGATATTTCCCCATGGTCTCGGATTAGCGAGATACATGTTCCCGGTGGCCTTGCGTCTGGAAGGAGTTGCTGCTTCTGCTGATTCGCTGGAGCGAGGAGGTGGAGGTTGTCCGGTGTCTTGAACGTGTGTGCGAGGACGGATGCGCTGCTGATTTGCGGTGCTCGGACTTCCACACGATCTTGAGATCGGCAAGCGTACGACTACATCAACCACGAGTTCCTACTCGTTAACAAAACTTGTTGTCTTCGAGGGTAAGTTCTCCATGGATGTATGTCCACCCGTTGCTCTGTATCTAGTAGATAGATCTTGGCGTATAGTTCTCATCATAGGAAATTTTTTGTTTTCTATGCTGCGGACCCAACAAAATTGGCTATGACAAAATAGATCTATGAGGGAACTACCTCCCATTTAAGAATAGTAAAGTAGGTAGAGACCACGGAGACATGGAGTAGAGACCCTGGAGACACGAAGTAGAGACCACAGAGACATGGTGTACAAACCACGGAGACATGGGGTACAATCCATGGAGACATGGGATATCAACCACGGAGACATGATGTATAATCCAAGGATACATGGTGTACAAACCAGGGAGACATGGGGTACAATCCATAGAGACATGGTGTATAACCCAAGAAGTCATGGAGTAGGGACCTCAAAGTCATGGTGTAGAAATCTCGGAGTCATGGTATTGAGACTATAGATTTGGGACACCCTAGATTTTTGCCAATTTGACCTTAGAGCTACGGCCGATTAATTTTTTGATATTGGATGATAGATTAGTGATGGTATTGGCCATTCGTGGATGCAACCTATCATGTTGCAGGTATCCCCGAAGATGGATGAAGTACGATGTTAGGGTCGCGAATATCCACTCATCATGCTTTGCCTGTGGCATTTGGATGGAGCTCCTTATCTTTTATTAGTCTTCCACTATTGGACTTTGTTTATGAGGAGCTAGCCCTTCTGCTATGTGATGGCACAAAATATATTGAGCTTGTTGGGGAACCCCAAGAGGAAGGTATGATGAGCACAACAGCAAGTTTTCCCTCAGTATGAAACCAAGGTTATCAATCCAGTAGGAGCAAGGAAACACCCCAAAGGTGTAGCTAGCTGAGCCTTGGCAGGGCGCACTACCGGTGCCAACAGCAACGTGGAGACCTGCACCACACAACCACAGAACTCTGCCCCCAACTTGCGATGAGGTTATCAATCTCACCGGTTTTGCTGAAAACAAAGGATTAAACGTATCAAATGGAAGGAAGTAATAGTTTGTAGAAAGTAAACACAAAACAGTAAACAGTTTGTAGATTGATTGTAAAAGAAAGGACCGGGGTCCATAGTTCACTAGAGGTGGCTCTTCTTAAGATAGATAACATGCTGGGTGAACAAATTACAGCGGGGCAATTGACAAACATCGAGAAAGCATACAAGCATATACTAATCATCTTGACTCCTTTGAGATTCGATTGGGCATTATAACATTATACATAGACCGCCATCCAACTGCATCTATGACTAATAATCCACCTTCAGGTTATCATCCGAACCCCCTCTAGTATTAAGTTGCAAGCAACGGATAATTGCATTACGAATTGCGTGTAAAGTAAACAATACGATTGTTCTATGAACAAAGGATTGTTGTTTTCTCCCTAGTAGCAATAGCACATCTAGTACCTTAGAGATTTCTGTCACTTCCCCAGATTACCAGAGGCATGAACCCACTATCGAGCATAAATACTAACTCTTGGAGTTGCTAGCATCTACTTGGCCAAGATAGCTACTAACAACGGAAAGCATGCAAGATCACAAATAACAAAGACATGATAGAATCAATAATCAATCTGAAATAGCATCTCAATATCCATCGGATCCCCGCAAACACAACATGCGGAATTACAAATAGATGATCTTGATCATGAATGGAGCTCACAAGATCTAAACATGATAGCACAAAGGAGGAGAACCAGCCATCTAGCTACTACATGGACCCGTAGTCCAGATATGAACTACTCACGCATCACACCGGAGGCTTGCATGATGATGAAGAAGGCCTCCAGGGTGAATTCCCCTCTCCGGCAGGGTGCCGGGAAGAGCTTCAGATCCCTCCCGATCTAGGGATGGAGATGACGGCGGCTATAGACTCTTTCGTGGATTTTTTATCGGGTACTTAGGGTTTCCGTATCAGAGGCAATATATAGGCGGAAGGAGAGGCCGAGGGGGTGCCTGGGGCGACCAGACCACCCCCTGACGCGGGCTAGGCCTGGCCGCGCGGCCAGGTGGTCTGGCCGGGCCCCAGCCCCTCTCCATCTCGTATTCTGGCTCCAGGTGTCCCTCGGTAAAATAATAACTTTGGCTTTTGTCCCGTCCAATTCCGAGAATATTCATTTTTTGACTTTCCTGGAACCAAAAATAGCAGAAAACGGGCAGCTGGCACTGTGGCTCTTGTTAATAGGTTAGTCCAAGAAATCATATGAAAAGTACTCCAAACTGTGGACAAAACATAAGAAAGTAGATAAAACCAAGCATGAAAAATTATAGATACATTTGCAATGTATCAACATCCCCAAGCTTAACTCCTGCTCGTCCTCAAGTAGGTAAGTGATAAAAAGAAAGAATAATTTTTGAGGTGACATGCACCATCATAAACTTGATCAAAGTATTTGTAAAACATTCAAAGTTGGGATCATAGTACTTCAATCATAACATGAAAGACAAAGTTCTAGAAATAAGACAAAGAAACTATGGTGCAACATGAAAAGGCACAAACAAAAGATTCATGAATAACAATGCTTTGCAAGACGTTTGTTTGTTTCACGTAAAGAAAACATAGCATAGTGGCATTCAGCTTGTCCCTCATGGAGTAGCAAACATAAATGCATAGGACACCTTCAAAGTTCATAAGAGTGACTAGAAGTCTTGGGACAATGCACATAGAACTAAGAATGGCCACTATGCTCTCAAAGTAGGTGCATAAAGATAGAAGGTGGAGACTCAATATATAAGTGGAAGAAAGGCCTTCATAGAAGGAAGTAGGGATTCAAGTTTCATAAAGAGCTTCCAAAAATTATGGTACTTAATAGCTTTCAGCTCTCATTGACCCTATCATAAGCATCTTGAAGGTGATTAAGGTTAAAGTGACACAACTAAGAGGATATGCTTGACAAGTTATAAACTGAAATCTCATGCCCCTTACTTACGAAGACCAAACCTCATGCTACTCAACTTTAGTCACGAGTAAGATCTTGTCATTGTAAGTACATATGTATCATAAAGAACTGCAACGGGGTACCCCTTGCACATGATACATGAGCTATCCCATAATCAAAATGACAAGGCAAGCAGACAATGAGCATCTCAACGATCTTTTTATTTGCTATGTGCATAGGTTTTTATTGAGGGTGCTTCATAGAGTTCTCATTATGGTGATGCTGCAAGTTTCCACCATGATTAGGCATGGCTTAGGCTAGCGGCCCAGGCGTTTCTCTAACACACATACAAACTCCATGATCTTACAAGTTCCACTTTTATTTCACACCACCGGGATCCATAAGCAAAAGAACAGGATATCAACGGGGTACAAAGTACAAGTGCAATGTTGAAAGAGTTCCCTATGATACATGGTTCTGCTAATTTCAACTTATAAAGAGCAAGCATATACACAACAAAGAATGACCCAATGGTTCAAGTTTATTAATTGCAAAAAAGTAAAGTGTGCCATCAAGTTCGTGAGAGCTTTAATCACTAGTTTTCACATAACAAGTTTAATTTGGAAGGTAGACAAAAACATTAATATACTTGGAATAGCATATGCTAGTAGGTAGGTATGGTGGACTCTTTGGAATAAGTTGGTTTAAGGAGTTGGATGCATGAGTGGAACTCATACTTGGTTGCGGAGGCTAGTAAAAGACTGGGAGCAACAAACTAAGAGAGCAATAATGGCCAAAATCATGCAGAGCGACAAAACATCATTGATCAAAGCATAAAGTGATACTACAAGTTGAAAACTAAAGGATCATAAAGGCTATGGTGACTTGGGATAGTCATAACATGGTGTGAGCATGTGCCAAGTCAACCCAAATAAAGAATCAAAGGAGAATACCACAATACTATGCTTTAATATGCTAAAACAATGCATGATTCATCCAAGGCACATTAAACAATCTCAATTGTTTATAACAAGTCATGCTACAACAAAGAATACTAAGCATAAAGCCAAAACAATATCAAGCATGGCATGACAAAGCATAAGCCACAGTCAAAAACAATCTCTCTTTACCACTTAAGCATGAGCTTTCCTATGTTGGGTTTGCAGCATAGAAAACAAAAAATTTCCTACGATGAGAACTACACGCCAATATCTATCTACTAGGTAAAAAGCAACGGGTGGACATACATCCAACGAGAACTTACCCTCGAAGACAACGGGTTTTGTTAACGAGTAGGAACTCGTGGTTGATGTAGTCGTACACTTGCCGATCTCAAGATCGAGTGGAAGTCCGAGCCGCAACTCAGCAGCGCATCCGTACTCGCACACACATTCAAGCCACCGGACAACCTCCACCTCCTCGCTCCAGCGATCCAGCGGAAGCAGCAACTCCTTCCAGACGAAATGCCACTGGGAACATGTATCTCGCTAATCCGAGACCATGGGGGAATAATTCTAGAGGGGGAGAGAGATCCTTCACAAGGAGGTGTAAGGAAGAAGGAGGAAGAGGGTGGCCTTTTATAGGAGGAGGGGGGTACCCCCTCTCTCCATGGACGGCGCATGGGGGGTGACCCCTCACCTCCCCCATTCATGTGGTGGTAACCCCTCCACATTAAAATGCCTCTTCACATTCTCCTTTAAAGTCCCTACTTTAAATGCATTAAAATTCTCCAAGTTTAATGCTCTCTCATTTAATAAAACTCTTTTATTAAATTTATTCAGAATTTTGTTAATTACTTTAATTAACAAACATTCACATATAGCCCCTTGCAATATTTCAATATCACATGCAGAACCATTTTCTGCAATTTCACCCGAAACAATTTCCGGTTTCTATCGAAACAATTCCTGTGCTTTGCAATTCTTTCGTCTGAAACATATGTGCTACAAAATGGTGTCCGGTAACTCTTAAGTGTGTCACCCTACAGTTCGCGGATAATGCAGACATGATTGAGACTCCTCTCAAATCAATAGTTAGAAGCGGGACCTAGAGATCCATACTGACTCCTGCATATTCAACGATGACTTTTGTGATCATGAGAACCTTTAACGCTTGTAACTAAATCCCTTTGTCTCTTGATATAATACATGTCCGAGATTGGATCATCGGTATCCAAATACCTAGTTTGATCTCGTTACAGACATGCACTCTTTTCTCGTTCCCGTGATATAACATTCTAGTGATCACATCACTTGCTTGCAAGCTATCTCAATGTGATATTACCGAGAGGCCCCAGAGTATATCTATCTGTCATCGGGATTGACAAATTCCACTCTTGATCCATGAGCCTCAACATAACACCTTCGTAGTACTGAACCCATCTTTATAGTCACCCTGTTACGGTGTGACGTTTGATGTTACCAAGATACTCTTCAGGTGTTAGCAATTAACATGATCTCATGGTCTAAGGATAAAGATTACTTCGTATGATGTTATAGCAATATAAACATAATGACTTGATCGTAATGCTATACTTCGGATGAATGTTCATCACATCATTCCACCAATGGTGTGACCTTGTTATTAACAACATCCAATGTCCATGATTAGGAAACCTTGATCATCTTGTTAATCAACAAGCTAGTCTATAAGAGAGGCATAACTAGGAACCCTTTTTGTTTATTAAACACACATGTATTGATGTTTCCGATCAATACAATTCTAGCATGCAAAATAAACGTCTATCATATATAAGGAATATATAATAACAACTTTATTATTGCCTCTCAGGGCATATTTCCTTTAGTCTCCCACTTGCACTAGAGACAATAATCTAGTTCACATAGTGATAAATCTAACACCCATGGAGTTCTGGTGTTGATCATGTTTTGCCCGAGGGAGAGCTTTAGTCAACGGATCTGCTACATTTAGGTCCGTGTGTACTTTACAAATCTTTATGAAACCGGCGCTTAATATGCTTGGAATTCTTGTGAGACCTCGGTTCCTTTGTGTAGGCTATGGCTCCATTGTTGTCACAATAGATCACCATCGGGTCCAATGCACTAGGAACCACACCTAGTTCTGTAATGAACTCTTTCATCCAAACCGCTTCCTGCGCCGCTTCTGAAGCAGCAACATATTCCGCCTCCATCGTTGATCCAGCCACCACAGGTTGTTTGGAACTCCTCCAACTAACTACTGCTCCGTTCAAGAGAAATACGTATCCGGATTGAGACTTAGAGTCATCCGGATCAGTGTCAAAGCTAGCATCGACATAACACTTAGTGACTAGCTCTTCTTCACCTCCGTATATAAGAAACATATCCCTAGTTCTTCTCAAGTACTTGAGGATGTTCTTGACCGCTATCCAGTGTTCCCAACCTGGATCAGATTGGTACCTACTAGTCAAACTAATAGCATGTGCCGCATCCGGTCTTGTAGATAGCATGGCATACATAATAGAGCCTATGGCCGAGGCATAGGGGATCTTATCCATCATCTCTCTTTCTTCCGCTATAGCCGGACTTTGAGTCTTACTCAATGTCTTGCCTTGCAACATAGGTAAGAACCCCTTCTTACTTTCGTCCATATTAAACTTCTTTAATATCTTATCAAGGTATGTACTCTGCGATAGCCCAATTAGGCGCCTTGATCTATCTCTATAGATTTTAATGCCTAATATATATGACGCTTCACCAAGGTCTTTCATCGAAAATTTGCTGTTTAGATAAATTTAACACAGTTTAAAAGATCTATATCATTTCCAATCAATAATATGTCATCCACATATAATATCAGAAATGCCACATTGCTCCCACTCACTTTCTTGTAAATACAAGCCTCTCCATAAGTTTGGACAAATCCAAACTCTTTGATCACCTCATCAAAGCGGAGATTCCAACTCCGGGATGCTTGCTTCAGTCCATAGATGGATCGCTGAAGTTTGCATACCTTATTAGCATCCTTAGGATCGACAAAACCCTTAGGTTGTATCATATAAAACTCTTCTTCAATATTACCATTGAGGAACGCAGTTTTGACATCCATCTGCCATATTTCATAATCGAAATATGCAGCAATTGCTAACATAATCCTAACCGACTTAAGCATCGCTACAGGAGAGAATGTCTCATCATAGTCAACTCCTTGAATTTATTGAAACCCCTTTGCGACAAGTCGAGCCTTATAGATGGTCACATTACCATCAACATCAGTTTTTCTTTTGAAAATCCATTTATTCTCAACAGCCTTTCGATCGTGAGGTAAGTCCACCAAGGTCCAAACTTGGTTCTCGTACATGGATTCCATCTCGAATTTCATGGCTTCTAGCCATTTGTTGGAATCCGGGCTCACCATTGCTTTTTCATATGTCGCAGGGTCATCCATTTCATCAACCATGAAATTCACAACAGGATTGCCGTACAGTTCAGGAGCTGCACGTGTCCTGCTTGACCTGCGAGGTTCGGTAGTGTCCTCTTTCGGAGTTTCATGATCAATATCATTAGCTCTCTCTTCATTAGGTGAAGTCAACTCCGAAACAACTTCCGGTGCTGCGCTACTCGCCATTTCATGAAGAGAAGGTTCAATAACCTCTTCGAGTTCTACCTTCCGACTACTCACACCTTTCGCGAGAAACTCCTTCTCAAGAAAGGATCCATTCTTGGCAACAAAAACCTTGCCCTCGGATCTATGATAGAAGTTATACCCAATTGTTTCCTTAGAGTATCCTATGAAGACGCATGTTTCCGCTTTGGGTTTGAGTTTATCTGGCTGAAGTTTCTTCACATAAACATCGCTTCCCCAAACTTTAAGAAATGACAACTTAGGTTTGTTTCCAAACCATAATTCATACGGTGTCGTTTCAACGGATTTAGATGGTGCCCGATTTAAAGTGAATGCAGCTGTTTCTAGTGCATAACCCCAAAATGACAGTGGCAAGTCAGTCAGAGACATCATAGATCGAACCATATCCAATAAGGTACGATTACGATGTTCCGACACACCATTATGTTGTGGTGTTCCGGCAGGCGTGAGTTGTGAAACTATTCCACACTCTTCCATGTGTGTGCTAAACTCGTAACTTAGATACTCTCCTCCACGGTCAGACCGTAGAAATTTGATCCTTTTATTACGATGATTTTCTACTTCATTCTGAAATTCCTTGAACTTTTCAAAAGTTTCAGACTTGTGTTTCATCAAATAGATATACCCGTATCTACTCAAATCATCCGTGAAAGTAACAAAATAACGATATCCACCTCACGCCGACACACTCATTGGTCCACACACATCAGTATGTATGATTTCCAATAAATCTATCGCCCATTCCATTGAACTGGAAAACGGCGTTCTAGTCATCTTGCCCATAAGGCATGGCTCACATGTATCAAATGATTCAAAATCAAGTGATTCCAAAAGTCCATCAGAATGAAGTTTCTTCATGCGTTTAACACCAATATGACCTAGACGGTAGTGCCACATATATGCAGATATATCATTATCAAGTTTAATCTTTTAGCATTAACATTATGAATGTGCGTAATATTACTATCGAGATCCATCAGAAATAAACCATTCAACATAGGTGCATGACCATAAAAGATATCATTCTTATAAATCGAACAACCATTGTTTTCAGATTTAAAGGAATGACCACTTCGCATCAAACACGATCCGGATACAATGTTCATGCTCAGTGCAGGCACCAAATAACAATTATTTAGGTATATAACTAATCCCGATGGCATATGGAGAGGTAGCGTCCTGACGGCGATCACATTAACTTTTGATCCATTGCCGACCCGCATCCTGACCTCATCCCTTTCTAGTTTTTGCTTGTTCCATAGCCCCTGAACCGAGTTACATATATTAGCAACCGATCCCGTATCAAATACCCAGGTGCTACTATGAGTACTAGTCAAGTACACATCAATAACATGTATATCACATATACCTTTGTTTTCCTTGTCGGACTTCTTGTCCGCCAAATACTTGGGGCAATTGCGCTTCCAATGGCCAGTCCCCTTGCAATAGTAGCACTCGGTATCGGACTTAGGGCTAGCTCGGGGTTTCTTTTCAGGCGCGGCAATAGATTTGCCACCCTTCTTTCCCTTGTGCTTGCCTTTCTTGTCCTTCTTGAAACCGGTGGTCCTATTGATCATCAACACTTGATGTTCTTTCCTAATCTTCACTTCTGCAGTCTTAAGCATTGACAGAAGCTCGGGAAGAGTCTTCTTCATGCCCTGCATATTATAGTTCATCACGAAGCTCTTGTAGCTAGGTGGCAGAGATTGGAGAACATGATGTATGCCCAAGTCAATGGGAATCGTTATTCCCAAGGACACAAGCTTATCAGCGTACCCAGACATTTTGAGTACATGCTCACTAACGGAGCTGTTCTCATCCATCATGCAGCTAAAGAACTTTTCAGTAGCATTATAACTCTCTACGGCAGCATGAGTATCGAAAATCATTTTCAATTCTCCCATGGTATCAAAGGCATTGCCATTTTCGAAACGCTTTCGAAGTTCTGGCTCTAGCCCATACAGTATGATGCAATGAACTAAGTTGTGGTCCTCCTGACGAGTCACATAGACATTCTTTTCCTTGTCAGGGGCATCAGGAGCTGGTGGGGGGCCTATCGGCGCATCTAGCACATATTGCTTTTGTGCAGCAGTGAGGAGAATCCTAAAATTCATAGCCCAGTTGGTGAAGTTGCTACCATTCGCAGCAAGTTTCTCTTTCTCCATGAATACATTGAAATTAAAAGCAGGTGGTGCCATCTACAACAGAATTTGTAAAGTTTATTTAGACTAAGTTTACGATAGATTGAGTTCAACTAATACAAATTACTAATGAACTCCCACTCAAAAACGACATCCCTCGTGTCCCTTTGGTGATTACATGAACCAAATCCACTACACCAAGTCCGATCATCACGTGAGTTGATGTAGCTTCAAAGGCGAGCATCTATATGGGCATCATATCAACTATATGACTCATGCTTACCCTTTCGTTCCGTGTTCCGAGGCCATGTCTGTACATGCTAGGCTCGCCAGGTAAGAACCTTAGTATTCGCGTGTGTAAAACTGTCTTACACCCGTTCCTATGAAAGCGTAGATTCGAGTACACCCGATCATCACGTGATGTCTCGAAACACGATCCACAGAACGGTGCATACTTAAGGAAGAACACATTTTTATCTTGATATCTAAATGAGGGATGATCTTACAATGCTACAGAAAGCGCCAAACTAGAAGTATAAGATGCTAACATCTAATGTGTAAAGTGAGAAGATATGGTCCATGCATTTGATCTCTATCACTTGCATCGTGGTATGATCTCTATCATTCCTTTGTGTGTAAGGCCAAGGTCTATGGAACTTACACGTTGAGTGTGTTGTAAGAGTATCTATCATACATCTACTTACAACAATACCATATGAATACACTAGCCCAGCAACGATCTAAACTAGACGCCTCTAATTTATCAATTGCAAGTTTTACGTGGCTTAGGGCTTTCGGAGATAGAACCGTTCTCACCTACGAACATGGACCACAACGAGGATAACTAAGTTATTAGCAACTCGTTGTAAATCAGATATTGACTATAGTAGGAGAGACAGACACCCGCCAGCCACTTATGCAAAACAAGTTGCATGTCAGTCGTGGAACCGGTCTCATGTACGATGACATGTAAGGTTGGTTCGGGCCGCTTCATCCCACTATGCCCCCAATATCCAAAATACATAGAAGATGCAATAACATGATCATCATCGCCCACATATAAACATATGTGTACTACCCGTGCAAAGCACCTACGCATAGATCAGGCTCTGATACCACTGTTGGGTTCGCAGCATAGAAAACAAAAAAATTCCTACGATGAGAACTACACGCCAAGATCTATCTACTAGGTACAAAGCAACGGGTGGACATACATCCAACGAGAACTTACCCTCGAAGACAACGAGTTTTGTTAACGAGTAGGAACTCGTGGTTGATGTAGTCGTACACTTGCCGATCTCAAGATCGAGTGGAAGTCCGAGCGCCGCAACTCAGCAGCGCATCTATACTCGCACACATGTTCAAGCCACCGGACAACCTCCACCTCCTCGCTCCAGCGATCCAGTGGAAGCAACAACTCTTTCTAGACGAAATGCCACCGGGAACATGTATCTCGCTAATCCGAGACCATGGGGGAATAATTCTAGAGAGGGAGAGAGATCCTTCACAAGGAGGTGTAAGGAAGAAGGAGGAAGAGGGTGGCCTTTTATAGGAGGAGGGGGTACCCCCTCTCTTCATGGCCGGCGCATGGGGGCGTGACCCCTCACCTCCCCCATTCATGTGGTGGTAACCCCTCCACATTAAAATGCCTCTTCACATTCCCCTTTAAAGTCCCTACTTTAAATGCATTAAAATTCTCCAAGTTTAATGCTCTCTCATTTAATAAAACTCTTTTATTAAATTTATTCAGAATTTTTTAATTACTTTAATTAACAAACATTCACATATAGCCCCTTGAAATATTTCAATATCACATGCAGAACCACTTTCTGCAATTTCACCCGAAACAATTTCCGGTTTCTATCGAAATAATTCCTGCGCTTTGCAATTCTTTCGTCTGAAACATATGTGCTCCAAAATGGTGTCCGATAACTCTTAAGTGTGTCACCCTATGGTTCGCGAATAATGCAGACATGATTGAGACTCCTCTCAGATCAATAATCAGAAGCGGGACCTGGAGATCCATACCGACTCCTGCATATTCAACGATGACTTCTGTGATCGTGAGAACCTTTAACATCAGCAATTTAATCCCTTTGTCTCTTGATATAATACATGTCCGAGATTCGATCATCGGTATCCAAATACCTAGTTTGATCTCGTTACCGACATGCACTCTTTTCTCGTTCCCGTGATATAACATTCTAGTGATCACATCACTTGCTTGCAAGCTATCTTAATGTGATATCACCGAGAGGGCCCAGAGTATATCTATCCATCATCAGGATTGACAAATTCCACTCTTGATCCATGAGCCTCAACATAACACCTTTGTAGTATTGAACCCATCTTTATAGTCACCCTGTTACGGTGTGACGTTTAATGTTATCAAGATACTCTTCAGGTGTTAGCAATTAACATGATCTCATGGTCTAAGGATAAAGATTACTTCGTATGATGTTATAACAATATAAACATAATGACTTGATCGTAATGCTATACTTCGGATGAATGTTCATCACATCATTCCACCAATGGTGTGACCTTGTTATTAACAACATCCAATGTCCATGATCAGGAAACCTTGATCATCTTGTTAATCAACAAGCTAGTCTATAAGAGAGGCATAACTAGGAACCATTTTTGTTTATTAAACACACATGTATTGATGTTTCCGATCAATACAATTCTAGCATGCAAAATAAACATCTATCATATATAAGGAATATATAATAACAACTTTATTATTGCCTCTCAGGGCATATTTCCTTCATCCTACTCTTTTCCAATCCAAACCTAACTATTTGAAAACCAATGTATGAAAGAGGGGGTCCAACCAATTTATTCAGCAAACCAAGCAAACTAAAAACCAAAACCAAAACGAAAAAAGAAGATGCTCCAAGAACAACACAACTGTGCATGAAACAATAAAAATGAAGCGTTTGGAAGAAACCTGGGATTTTTATTGATGAAGAAGGGGATGCCTTGGGCATCCCCAAGCTTTGATGCTTGTACTTCTTGGATATTTCTTGGGGTGACACGTGTGGCATCCCCAAGCTTGAGCTTTAGTCCATTCTTCATCTCATTACTCATTCCTTCCATACACCTGAAATTTTTCCTTCATACAAAACTTTACATAATCTTTATTAGCAACATTATTGCACTCAAGATAATAGGTCTTTAGGTTCAGTTATAACACCAATAAAACTTCCATTAAAACACTAGATACTGTAGCACTTACCTCAAAAATCTCAATTCCCCAAAAGAACTCAAAAAGGAACCAACAAGAAGCAAATGCAGAAAATGGCGGAAATCTGTGAAAACAGACCAGCAGGTAAAGACGAATTTTTTCAAAGACATTATGTTGATCAAATTAAAAAGTGTTGAACTAACAAAAGTTAGATAACAACCTAGGGCAGAAGCACAAAAATTCACGCCTCAAAAGGACATACAGAGAGTTTACACGAATTTTTACGGTGAAGCACAGAAATCTGTTTCCGGACAGCAACTTTCCCAATCATTACTTCTCTCTCATTAGAGGTTACTCTTGGCACAAAAAGCAAATAAAAAGGATAAGGAGCGGTTATTACTGAAATAATAACTTCCAAGACTCATCTAAAACTTTTGGGTTATCTCCCAATAAGTACTTTTCTTTAACGCCTTTAAGTTAGGCATAAGAAGCAAGAAAAAGGATCAAGTGTTCGAAGAAGCATTAAAACCAAATTTCTTGCCCTTACCTCTCTTACTTTTATTCTTAACCTTGGGAAACATATGATTGTTTGGTGGAGAAGCAAGGTGCATGGTCCCCTTTTCCACATCTATTATTGCTCCAAAGATTTCTAATAGGGGCCTTCCAAGTGTAATTTGTCCTTTTCCTGCACATTCAATAACAAGATAATCAGTAGAAATCATTTTCCCAAGGATCTTTGTAAACACTCCTTCAGCTACTCCAATAGGTAATATTGTAGCATTATTAGCAAGGAATATTTCTTTTCCTCCTTCAGAAAGCCCCCAAAGATTCAAAGATTCATAAATATCTTTGGGCATAAGACAAAATTCAGACATGATATCACAGTGAGCTTGAAAAGTTTCATTATTTATATCAATCTTTACTTTGGGGAGTCACTTTGATGGTTCAGAATTTATTGGAACATAATTATGATGCTCTCTAAGCGTGTTATAACAATCCTTTAGACTAGTAGTGCGGGTCTCAAGTGTGTTCAATCTAGCAAATATGTTTATGAAAGAAGAATCAGATCTGCTAGGCAAGTTGTAAGTAAAGATCAATTTCTTTATAGCATTAACAGCATCATCCTCATTGCATTGCAGGAAATCTCCTCCCACAACAACATCCAAAGCATATCTATAGCAAAGAGCAATTCCAAGGTAAAAATTGCTAAGGAACAAGCTTGGAGTCATTTTAGGTTCAGTTTTTTTATGTAGATCAGAGATAATACACCAAGCTTATTTAAAACTCTCTTCAATTCCTTGTTTAAAAGTGAAAATCATTTCCTCAGGTGACATAGTGATTGGAGCAATGCTAGACATAATGCCAACTTAAGATAGAAACTAATTTTTTTGTGTTTTCAATAAAGAAAGCAAACTTGTAAAACTAATTTTTTTGTGTTTTTGATAAAGAAACAAGCAAACAAAACAAAAGTAAACTAAGCAAAACAAAAATAACAAAGTAAAGAGATTGGTTATGAGGGACTCCCCTTGTGAAGATGTCCTTGACTCCCCGGCAACGGCGCCAGAAAATATGCTTGATGGCCCAAAATATATCGAGCTTGTTGGAGAACCCCAAGAGGAAGGTATGATGAGCACAGCAACAAGTTTTCCATAAGTATGAAACCAAGGTTATCAATCCAGTAGGAGCAACGAAACACCCCAAAGGTGTAGCTAGCTGAGCCTTGGCAGTGCGCACTACCGGTGCCAGCAGCAACGTGGAGACCTGCACAACACAACCATAGAACTCTGTCCCCAACTTGCGATGAGGTTGTAAATCTCACTGGTTTTGCTGAAAACAAAGGATTAAACGTATCGAATGGAAGGAAGTAATAGTTTGTAGAAAGTAAACACAAAACAGTAAACAGTTTGCAGATTGATTGTAAAAGAAAGGACCGGGGTCCATAGTTCACTAGAGGTGGCTCTCCTTAAGATAGATAACATGATGGGTGAACAAATTACAGCGGGGCAATTGACAAACATCGAGAAAGCATACAAGCATATACTAATCATCTTGAATCCTTTGAGATTCGATTGGGCATTACAACATTATACATAGACCGCCATCCAATTGCATCTATGACTAATAATCCACCTTCAGGTTATCATCCGAACCGCCTCTAGTATTAAGTTGCAAGCAACAGATAATTGCATTACGAATTGCGTGTAAAGTAAACAATACGATTGTTCTATGAACAAAGGATTGTTGTTTTCTCCCTAGTAGCAACAGCACATCTAGTACCTTAGCTAGATGGCTGGTTCTCCATCGGATCCCCGCAAACACAACATGCAGAATTACAACTGGATGATCTTGATCATGAACGGAGCTCACAAGATCTAAACATGATAGCACAAAGGAGGAGAACCAGCCATCTAGCTACTACATGGACCCGTAATCCAGAGATGAACTACTCACGCATCACACTGGAGGCTTGCATGATGATGAAGAAGGCCTCCAGGGTGAATTCCCCTCTCCGGCAGGGTGCCGGGAAGAGCTTCAGATCCCTCCCGATCTAGGAATGGAGATGACGGCGGCTATAGACTCTTTCATGGATTTTTGATCGGGTACTTAGGGTTTCCGTATCAGAGGCAATATATAGGCGGAAGGAGAGGCCGAGGGGGTGCCTGGGGCGGCCAGACCACCCCCTGGCGCGGGCCAGGCCTGGTCGTGCGGCCAGGTGGTGTGGCCGGTCCCCAACCCCTCTCCGTCTCATATTCTGGCTCCAGGTGTCCCTCGGTAAAATAATAACTTTGGCTTTTGTCCCGTCCAATTCCGAGAATATTCATTTTCTGACTTTCCTGGAACCAAAAATAGCAGAAAACAGGCAGCTAGCACTGTGGCTCTTATTAATAGGTTAGTCCAAGAAATCATATGAAAAGTACTCCAAAGTGTGGACAAAACATAAGAAAGTAGATAAAACCAAGCATGGAACATCAAAAATTATAGATACATTTGCAATGTATCACTATGTAACTTGTTTTATACTATGTTATATTTTTGATCATTCGATGTAATTATGACCTTTGTTTCTTGATATTACATCGTGAACTGTGTGTGCTAACCAGTCGATCCAGTGACTAGCACTATATAGCATAGAGACTTGGACCTCTATCGGGTTGGGTCGCTTCATCCATCTCCATCTTGGCTCATGGAAGTGCTTGCAGAACCTTCTCCGTGTGCAGCCAGCCCACCCGGGTTCGAGTCCCCATGGGGATCGAATTAAATGTGGTGTTGTCCAAGCATGTTTAATCCGCTATTGGAGAGGTATCATCTACCTAACAATGTATAGCCCCCGAGGGATTATTCCCTGGGTTCAACGTTTTTTAGAACCTTCCCTGTGCAGGATCCAAATCCAACATTGTAGTCCTCACCCTAGAAAATCAGTTGATGGTCTCAAGATAAAACATATCATCTTCAAAGAGTTGATGGAAAAGAATATGAGTGTACTAAACCTTGCAGCACGCTGTCAGGATGACTTCATTCCCATCTCTGGGGAACATGTGGATGGAATTCCAAACTTGTATCTCCTTCTGTCCGTTCCACATTATCTCCAGCAAACAACCCAGAGAGTTGGGTTCCTAAAATGAGATATGCTGAATACTCGTGTGTATACTGTAATTTATAAATTGGTATATGTTTGTAAATAATACAATTTGCAATAGTTAGTCCATACAAGTTCACTAAGGGTGCCAGTTGCAAACATATACCCTGGTCTCAGATTGCATCCATTAACAGTGTGGTGTGCTAGTTGTTGCGTCATGGTCCAATACCTAGAAAATAGTTCACAAGAATATGCACGTCATGCACTGAGGAAAAAAGGCATTCTGTATGTTTGAAAAGAGTGCTTACTGCATTACATCAAGGTACTACAAAATGAAAGAGAATTGGTAATGAAACAAATGGAAACCTTATGGTATACGCAGGAAAGTGACTAGCATAATGAGTAAAAAAATTGTGCACACCATGTATTAAATTGTGCCTCACAAAGAAAATTGTTACTAAAAGGCACATAACCAGGGTTCTTACATATGTTTGAAATTTGTCTTTGCGACAATTTATGGATCACTTTGCTCTTTGGGCTCCAAGCCTTACACAGAGAAGGAAATGCAATAATCATATTGAATCTAATAAAACCTCAATAAGATAAAACGACAAAACAACAATGTGAAAAGATTGTACTTCAAGAGGAATGTCATAGTTGATGTGATTTTTTTGAGCTAAGTAGGGCAAATCTCGGGTAACTGTAACATAAAGCAAATTAGTTCTTTCGAAGAACAACAAAATACTCATTATAGAAGGAACAATGGAACTATATAAAAAACTTTCTTTTGTAGGGGGTACAACAACAAACTGATTGCCTACTTGCTTAGGAGCCTCACAAGCAGAAGGTTTAAGGGCATACAGGCTCACAATCCAAGGTGATACTAATGTACCTAGAGAAATTCAAATTTAAAAAATGGAAAATAAATCTGTTATATAGGAAAATGGTAATATTTTTTGCCAATGGATTGTATAAGATTTCATTTAGCATAGTTACATACTCCAATAAAAATGTGAAACTTGAAATTTGGAAATTACAGAAGATTTGAATTATTTAGGACCACTTGAAAACAACAACCAAGATACATGGAGGACTTCAAAGTTTGTACAGTACAAAGCATGGACGACAGCTTATGTTAAAAATCACTATATTGAAGGTATCTGATGTCTTACTAAAGCTTTTGCCAAGGAAAGGACCAAGAGATATGGTCTCTCGGGCTTGGATATCTCTGGCTGCAATATTGTACAAATGTCAGTACATGCACACTACAAATAATCCAAAAAATAGAATTGAAAAGCATTCTTACCACTCCAATCATTCATTACCAGTAAGCCAAATATATGATCCCCAATATCATCAATACCAATAGGTTTACCCAATTCATTCTCTGGTCCAAGAATGGCAGCCTGAAAACAACAGTTACAACACATTAAATCAAGGAGAAATGAAAGCTTATTTATATATGGTCATTAAGAAATATAATTTGAAATGAATGGAAACTAACAAATAGGTTAATTAGCAATGATATATATCAAGTATGTCAGTAAAATCTAAATCTTATTAGCCCTACGATTGATAGGTATGTAAGAAGCTACCCATCGCACGTTCAAAATCAAGCTTCTAAGAAGAGCCGAAAGAAGGTTGAGAGCTTCCTATTGGATGGCTTTGTCCTATAACTATTTGAATGACAATGTTATCTTGTAAAAAAGTGACAATACAACTTTCATGTGGGGTCGCACATTTGTACACCGCCGTAAGGAATCTGGAGGGCTGCCATCCTGATCTCCACCCTAAGGGATCTATTCGAGTTAGACTAGGGATATGAGAAGCACCTTATTGGTAACGAGTCGTCATATTAGTTTAGGCATGTCCTACGAGTTCTGTTCCAATTCGTATTCTGCAAGGGATCCCTAATATATAAAGGGACATAGCATGTACTAGGGAATGCATGAAGCAATAGACTTAAAGGAGATTAGGATCCCCATACTTAAAGGAGATTAGGATCCTCGTACAGCAGCTACCTAGGTTGCCAACTTTCCACCATGGCTGGCCAGAATCGCAAGTTACCTCGCCCTCGCCCTGAAACACACCACCACTACTACCTCCAAAAGCTTGGGCATGACAGCAACATAAAAAAGTCATAGAGGTACTAGTGCCTAGTACTAATGCATAAAAATAATGAACACCATTGCCATCGTTGTCAGCCCATTGACAACCAGTCCTGGCAGCCCCCTATGGAAATCCTTAGTATCGCTTTGTACTAGTGTATATTGTTGGTAGTGGTGTAAACTATATGAAAGAACTAAATGCAAGTATGATAAATGTTTTTGTATTTTTGGATTAAATAAGTACTAAAAATAAAAGGTTATATGAATGCAAGTAAAAGGTGTTTTTTATGATTAAAAACAGACATAAGTTCATAGATTCACTTGTCTACTCTCTAACGGTGGGATCAAATAGCTCCAAAGAAGACACAATATTGATGTAACTTCAAAATATCTTTGATAAGTATTCATATGAGCATCACGTCCTATGATTAAGATGAAGCAACACATCCCACTAATACTCCTCTAGTAAGGAAAACCTCCACAAACTAGATTTATGATAAATAGTGTATTGTCTTTGCTTTTATGACATGATGTTGACTATAAAATAGACTACCTCAACAGATATCATATCACCATTATTGTTCACAAGGTAATTATAGTACTAAAGGGGTTCCATGGTAGAAAAAAAATTCTACTACGAGAACGCACCAACCCAATATCTATCTATGGAGAAGTACAGTAACGAGCGAGATACAGTATTCATACATTTGAAGACCAGACGCGGGATTATGTTCCCGCACAAACGTGCTGATGAAGGCGAGCATCACAGACCTTGAGGTCTAGAAGGATCCAAGCATCCAACGTCACTAACGGCAGCACCTCGTTGATTTTTATACATGTACGGTGTAGAGACGTCACCGGGCCCCGTTCCAACAAGGCAGCGGAAGAAGAAGTTCAGAACTGATTCTAGCAGCATGACAGCGTGCGCTGGGTTGAGAAAACTCTACCTCGTAGAGCATGTTCTAAACTTCGAAACACTCTTGAGAGGGAGAGAGAGATAATGGCAACGGCCAATTGGAGGAAAAACTAAGGCACTCCCACCCTCCAAGTCCCGGGGTGGGACTAAACATTGTAGGAGAGGTGGGGGCTAGCCGTCGGCCTGGGGTAGGCCCCACCTGCACGCTTGGCCTACCTAGGGTGGCCATTGGCCTGGGGTGGACCCCACCTATGCGTCTAGCCTACGTAGGGTGGACGGCGGGGTGGGAGCCCCCACCACAGCGCCCTGGCCCACCTTGGTCGTCGCCTCCCCCTCTTGGGCCTCCTTCCTCCTAGGGAGGACCCATGTGGGTTTTTCTCCCTTTTTCTTTTATTATATTTAATATTAATTCATAATTAAATATTAAATACATATTATTTAAGTTCTCCTTGTATTTTGAACAATGTCCGAACACTTCGGTATATCTTCGGAACCCTTCTGATTCCCTCTCTTCCTATTTCTCTATCGGTATCGGATCAACCCGCATCGTCTTTATCCTTAAGCGTGACATCCATCGGGTTCAGGAATATCCAGACATGATCAAAACATCTCTCTGATCAATGACAACAGCGGTATATAGAAAGACATGATAGGCTCCTGCACACTCCACAAATTTGGTTGTTCGCTTGAAACTTCTAAACGTCGAGTCTTATTCCTTTTACCGACAAATATGTTTACTCGTTTTCGTGATATTACATCCTCGTGACCTAGTCACATACTTGCAAGCTTATTGATGTAATCTCACAGAGTGGGTCCAGAGTATCTGTCCGTCACTCGGATAGAAAAATCTCGATCACTATACATATGCCTCAACTGTTCCTCTGGAATACCCAATACACACATTTATTGCCACCCAGTTACGGTCATTGTGGTTGAAGTGATCAAAGCAGCCATAGGAGATAGTGATTAAACAGGATCTCACGGTCGAATGATTAAGTCACTACACTTTGATATATATCGTAACGTTGAACTTTGTGACTGGATCACATTACAATTCTATGATCGGGTGTGTCCATCATTTTATAAGTGACCTCGTTGTTGGTTGACCTTTTAGTCAAATCATGATCGGGAAATCTCGATCACCATTTGCCCAACAAACTAGTACTAGTGGATACTAGGGACCTGTTTGTTTATATACCACATCTGTATTAATGTTTCCGATTAATACAGTTATAGCATGATACAAAACTATTATGAATATTAGAGATATATCAATAAAACAATTTTATTTATTAGCCTCTAGGACATATCTCCTTCAAGTACGTGCAATGGCGGACCTAGCAAGTTTTTAAACACCGGGCACACTAAAAAATAAATGGCTGCACTTTGGTCTACTAGAAATCATAAATGTCGCATATTTGGATAAACATCATATGAATATAATCAATATTGTATCATAGATCACAGATGTTAAAAAACATAAACTAAGGTACCAAATATCCTGCTGAGTGTACTAACCATAGAATGATAAAATAAACTTTTGATGAATCGATAATAAAATTCCAATGTGCAAATTTCCTTTTTCGACCGTTGAACTGCACATAATATATATAAAGAATCTACAAGATATAAAAATATATTAGTAAATTATACTACTTTGCATGGGAACCATAAACAAATTGGAGACAATAGAGCATACCAATAATGTGTTAATTATGTTTAGGCAATTGTCCTTTCCGATCTTTGATGGCTTGAAAACATCTCACAATAGCATAATCATCAAGCTTCTTAAAAATCTCCCGCTCAGTGTAGCAAATCATCAAGTTATTAAACCACACATTGTTCATTTTACTGCACAATTTAGACTTGATGATCTTCATTGCCGAGAATACTCGTTCAACTGATGTTGTTGAGACTGGCAATAACAGAGCCAACTCCATGAGTTTGTAGACCAATGGAAAAAACAAATATTTCTCAGTTTCAACCATCTTTGAAGCCAAACCTTCAAGATCTTTACAAGAACTAAATGCATCATGCCTTCGGACATAAAGAATGTAAGTCTGAAGTTGGTCTCTTATGATTGTACGATCATCACTAGTGAAATCCCCATGGTAAGTTTCAGCTAGTCTAGCAAGCTTTTTAACATCAAACTTGGAGAAAGAATTTTTTTGGATGAAGATATGAGAAGGCCACTATTATCTCCGAAGATGCATCATTAAAGCGATGATTCATCTCAGTGCATATCTTGTCGATGGCAACATAAAATACCTCAACTCAATAGAAATGGAGATAAGTGTAAGTCATACCATCAAGCCTCGAACGACCCTGAACAGGAATTCGTTCATCCATATTAGGCATTGGAATACCCTTGGGAGCACAAAACTGGAGGACTTCATCGAAAAAATTCTCCCACCCACTATCTCTCATAGTGGCCAACCGAGCTTTGACATCATCAACTAATTCCATAACATTAACAATGTTTATAACTTTTCTTTGCAAGATGTGTGATAGATCATTTGTAATACCAAGCAACTTTATCATTAGATTCAAGGTGAAAGAAAATTTGAAGCTCTCCATTATTTCTATCAAACCTGCTGCTTGAGATGGTCCACGCCCCTCATCATGGACCTCACGAAGCACAAATAATACTGACTTCCATATTTCACTCAAATGAAGCAAAGTTGTATGGTGTGAACCCCATATAGTATCCCCCGCTCGAGATAAACTTGTTTCTTGGTTCAAACCTCTTCTAGTTAATTTCTCACCTATGTCAAGTTGATCTAAAATATTTTGATGATGTTCTTCTATCAATATATCCCTCCTCTTGCAAGATGCACTTGTTGTGTTGACAATCAAATTGACATGCTCAAACAAATCATAAATGGAAGGGCAACACCTAGCAACTAAGACAACCACCAATTGCATACGGTGGGCGAAACAATGAACATAGAAAGCATAGGGGTTCTCATCAAGAATTTTCTTTTGAAAACCATTGAATTCACCTCTCATATTCGAAGCCCCATCGTATCCTTGCCCCCGCAGCCGATGAATCGATAACTTGTAATGATCAAGAATATCAACAAGAGCTACCTTTAGTGTAGCTGATGTAGTCTCGCGGACATGATATAGGGAGAGAAATCGTTCCACAACCTTCCCTTCATTATTCACATACCTACAATAAACACAATTAATTTGCAAAAAGAGTTAAATATAATTATGGGACAACTATGGGATAATAGGTAAACATAATAATTAATCAGTACAGACCTCAACATTACTACCATTTGTTCTTTCACGGATATATCACGTGATTCATCAATAAGAATAGAGAATTTACTATCACCAATTTCTCTCATAATCACAGCAGTGACCTCTTCTGCACAACACCTCGAAAGATCCTTTTGAATTTTGGGAGCAAGCATCTTGTATCTCCCACCATGGTCAAAAGCATGTCTCACTTTCTCATTATTAGCTTTATGCCAATCTATCTTCTCACGAAAGTTACCTTTCAATGAAGTGGAAGTCTCGTCATGGCCACGAAAAACCAAGCCCTGAGAAATGAGATACCTTGCACACCCAAGAGAAGAAGTCAAACGGATTTTTGTATAATACTTTGGACTCTTCTGATGCCCTAGCAAATTTATTGGACACACTTTGTCTTTGATTCTCAAAATCAACACAATGGAGACTTGCCTTGTTGTGTGCACTATCTACACCACCAACATATTGGAGCAAAGCCTGATACGCATGCTTCCAATCACTATTGGCGAAGACATGCGAACCAAAGTGTGTACTACTCCCGGGTTGCTTAAAGAGAAATCAATAGAAATAATATGAGGCATCCCGAGACTCACTATATTCTATCCAATCATACATTTTATACCAATTTTTAGAAAACTTAGGGCTCTTCCTTCCTTATTTTTTGGTAGGGAATTTCACAATTGGTTGCGTTGGACCCTTCAAAAGATATGCTCTTCTCACTTGGGCTTGAACATCTGGATGATAATCTTCAATTTGTTGCCTAAGAGCTGTATCACACATAATTTCATTCGGATTAAACAAATCATCATCCTCTTCCTCAAAATAGTCATGCTCTTCCTCATCGAGCATTTCCTGTTCAATCCAGTCCTCAACCTCATCGACCTCATTGTCATCGCTGATCACATTTTTTTCATCTTCATTAGTAGGTGGTCGGTCTTGCAACGGCTCCACTTGCGGTGAATTCCTTGTAGGAATAAGAAATCTCTCCAATTCTGAAAATTAAACGATTCAATCTGTAAACCGAACACGGGGATGTTTAATAGAAAATCTACTTCAAATTATAGAGAAATTTTTACCTAGTTGTCGTGTACGACTGGTGCCGATCGTCATCCTCGTCGCCGGTCTGCTGCGGGTTTCTGCCTCCATGTGCACTGGTCGAAAAATCGTCGGTACTGGATGCTCACGCTCGGCAGGCGCCGATGAGCCTCCCTCCGCGGCTACCGGATTGGAACTCTGGCCACTCCTATCGTTGCCTTGCCGCTTGCGCTTCCGCGCGTCGCTGTCTCGCGGCGGAGTGGCAGCCTGATGGGAGCCGGAAGCCATCTGTCTTTCCGCGTCTGCAACTCGTCCGTCGGGTCTCGCTGAGCTAGGGCACGCCGGCAGCGTACTCGCAGCTTTTTCTTGCGTTAGTTTCGCCTGGAGGCTCGCGTGTAGACGAATAGGTAACCCATCGATTGATTCCCGTTCTAGCTAGCTTCCTGAACGTGAGAACGTGAACGTGGCCTAGCTGAATAGGCTCAAACTGGCCCACCTAGCTTTATGCACGCCTTTTTCCAGCAGATTTTTGAAGGTTTGGCTACCTATGTCTACCTAGGACCTCGCCAGAGTACCTGCAAGCACCAGCGTCGAGCCCGAGCACGTGCTCAGGGTGCCCGGACGGTAAGTCCGCCCCTCATTTCTCCCTAATGAGGTAACAAGGTAACAAACGAAAAGGTAAAACCATAGTAGGACCAAACTTTCTATCGCTGTCCAGTTCCATACTACCATGTTACTCCAACTAATGCACACGTTCCTCCTCTCACTCTCTATCATACTAGTTGGATCAGAACAAGTAATAAAGAACGTAGTACATAATATACATCTACTTATATATCAAATACAATATGAAAGTTGCAATCTCAAATACTCATCTCATAAAAGCCAAGATCCACCATAAAGGTATTACAAATAGATGGTCATAATCATGTTGGAAAGCTCATATGCCACTAGATCTATGATAGCAAGAGAGATATAGAACAAGCTACTTTCACAAACCCATAGCCCAAGGTGGACTACTCCCTCTTCATCATGGTGATGAAGGAGATGTTGGAGAGGTTGGAGATGCATCAGCATGTTTCCCTCCAATCTTCGCAAGATCTCCTTTGTTTTGTGTTTCCATCTCCATGGTGTGCCGTGATTCGAGATCACGATCAAGACAACATATATAGGAGTTTTTAGGTCAAGACGAATTCATGGGTGCAAACATCGACGACATCGGAGCTTCGAGGGGGCGATGGTCCCCACCAAACGATGGAACCTATCTCGACCCTCCTCTAGCTCCAGATGAGGTCCAGGTGCTCCATGCCTTCTTCTTCCATAAAAACTTGCATGGAAAAAATCTCAGGTCCATTTGAAAGTCTCTGAAAGTCAAAAATACGCAAAACAGGGTTTTCCTGTCTGCAGAGTTATAATACAAATAAAAGGAATCTTTTAGGGAAATCTCTAAAATCATTCTAAAACATGATTATAACCACATATATGAATCAGTTATGATGGAATATGGCTGCATCAGGGAGACGAAAGGTTCACGGCGGCACGACACTGCTCGACAGAGTACTTTGGAGTCAAGCTAGAGAAACACCAAACTCTTGCTCAAAACCTTTGTGCACATGAGGAGCTTGATCTAGGGGAGAATAAGACGCACCAATGGCCGTATGAAGCAAATAAAAGGTATGGGTTCCGTTGTGGGGAACTACGGTGGACTCCACCAGTACCATGCTAGGAATCACAGCCTTTGGGTGCAATTTAGTAAAGTCACAAATGGAAAATTACGTGCCTTGTGTGACATGCAGGTGGAGAGGAACAATAACATGGTTTCCATTGTTGATCCAAGACAAAACTAGATCAGAAAAAATACATGTGCCTCCGGGATAAAAGGATCTCAACCTGAAGCAAAATTCAATGTAGGACATGGCATGCTTGCATGAACAAAAGAAAGAGAGAGATGGCATGATGTACGGTGGATTCCACTAGCTACAGGATGAAGGAATTAAGGGCATCCCCTAACAAAGATAATACAACGTCGGGACTTTACGTGAAGGCTGAAAAGGTAAGGCAAGGGCATTCATGTTTCTACAACAATTTAAAACTCCTGCCAGGAAAGCAACACAAACAAGTGAACCGGTTCACCCTCGTGAGGCAGCAACAACATGACCCCGACAAGGCAACAACGAACGATCAGATTAGGAGCAAGTTCTCAGAGCAGGAGGCATGTGAACATTTTGAAGTGATGGTGGCCAGGATGGCAACATGAACTAGCTCATCTTGGACGAACGTGGTCAACTTCGTCAAGTAGACGGCAGATGCCATGGGCCAGATCGACAAACTTGTAGAGGTCATCTACACGAAGGACTCATTGAAGTGGGAGCTCAAAAACGAGAGGAAGAACTTGTGAGTGTACAAGCTCGAGGACCACATGGTAAGGCAATTGATGAATATATTAGAAAAATCGATGTAGGGGCAAAAAAAGTATTGACATAGTCGGAGAGGCGAGCTCCAGCAAGACCACACGGGTATCATGTCACCTCCACAATGCCAGGTAGACGATGAAGGGGAATAAGACATTGTGCTATAGACGGTAGGATAGCAAACCTACCATTATCGACGTAGCACGATCTGACAAGAAAGCTATCCCCATTGTTGAAGCTAGTTGCGTCCTTGTCAAAATAATTCGTCCAATCAAGAAAAAACTTTTTTGGGTGGTAAAATCTTCATGGATAAAAAATCAAAATCAGCCCATAGCAACATCATCAAGCTAGACCTCATTAAGGGCAACACAGCGTTGCTACTGCCAGAGTTCATGGAGTCCATCAAGGCCCGGGGAATGCTAGCGAGGCGCCTCGTGTTCCTGACACAATCCGGGTGAAACTACAAGGTGGAGAGCTTCTGCAGGAGGGTGCCAATGTTGTGTCGGACCATTTTTGCGCAGGTTGTGGCAACGCAGTTAAACTAGTGTAAATTGACAAATGCCATCTTATCCAAAAACAAATGTGAGAATGCAATAGAAATAAGTCATAGAGGTACTACTTCACAATACTAATACGTAAACAATAATGAAGT
Source organism: Avena sativa (assembly GCA_916181665.1). Taxonomy (NCBI): domain Eukaryota; kingdom Viridiplantae; phylum Streptophyta; class Magnoliopsida; order Poales; family Poaceae; genus Avena; species Avena sativa. The sequence continues at coordinate 225,936,153 of OV702291.1, forward strand.
TACATTATAAATAAATGCCATCTTATCCAAAAACAAATGTGAGAATGCAATAGAAATAAGTCATAGAGGTACTACTTCACAATACTAATACGTAAACAATAATGAAGTTACATTATAAATGCTCTTTACATTATTTATAGCACGTGGTAGAAAGTATGAAATCAAAAAAAATGTACAGTACAGTGGAAAAGACACTTCAGAAAGAAATGAAACTGCACCATCAAGGGCGCCACCAACGGGATCCAGATCAAGTCCTACAAGGAAAGTCGCAGCTCAGGGCCACCAAGTTCGGAAGTACTATCTGCTCGGCACATCCAAGGTTGCCATCAACGACATCGTCCGCAACGCCTGCTGGGTGCTTGTTTGAGACCATGTAAGGCTTTCCTCTGTCGGCAAACAAGAGATGGATCGGAAGTCTGATAGGGCTTTGAGGCTGTAACCCTCGACTGTGTTAACAACCAGCCCTGGCACCATGGCCGTCTACCACAACGCCGTCGAGAAGTCACTCAACGTCGTCAAGGAGCTCGCATGCCTCTAGAATTTTTTTTTACTGCTCTAGCTTATCAGTTAAGCTAACAATTTAGTACTCCCTCCGTCCTAAAATAAGTGACTTGAGTTTGTCTATATTCGCATGGACCTATATACTAAAACATGTTTAGATACATCCGAATCTAGACAAACCCACATCATTTATTTTGGGACGGAGGGAGTATGTATGTTTTCTAATTTTATTTTAAGTTTAAATCAATTAACTTAACAATTTAGTATACTCCCTCCGTCCTAAAAAGGATGTCGCAAATTTGTCTAAATTTGAATGAATCTAGACATGTTTTAGTGTGTACATACCTTCAAATTTTAACAAATCTAAGACATCCTTTAGGACGGAGGGAGTATATGCAATCAGCTGTCTACCTGCATTGCTCAACAAAAATGCAAACTAATTTCGAAACAATTGCATCACGGGTGCAAAGGGGGGAACAGCGGCTGATACCGAATCATGATATTACCAAAGTGCGACTATAAGAAATTGTATTATCATATCAATGGGTACATTATCTCTCCTCCTAAAGTACAGGGAAACACGCTAAGCCCTTCAAAGATACAGCCCACTGGCTGCTTTCTTATTATTTCATCTAAAGAATTGAAGACCACCTCACCATCTTGGCTCATGGAAGTGCTGGCAGAACCTTCCCCGTGCAGGATCCAAATCCAACGTTGTAGTCCTCACCCTACAAAATCAGTTGATGGTCTCAAGATACAACATTATTATCATCTTAAAAGAGTTGACGGAAAAGAAAATGAGTGTACTGAACCTTGCAGCAAGCTGTCAGGATGACTTCATCCCCATCTTCGAGGAACTTGCGGATGGAATTCCCAACTGGTATCTCCTTCTGCCCGTTCCACGTTATCTCCAGCAAACAACCCAGAGAGTCGGGTTCCTAAAATGAGATATGCTCAGTAATAATGTGTACACTGTAATTAGGTATATGTTCTTAAATAATATTTGCAATAGTTAGTCCATACAGGTCCACTGAGGGTGCCAGTTGCAAACATATCCCCTGGTCTCAGATTGCATCCATTAACAGTGTGGTGTGCTAGTTGCTGCGTCACGGTCCAATACCTGGAAAATAGTTCGCAGGAAAATGCACGTTACACACTGAGGCAAAAAAAGGTATTTCTTATGTTTAAAAAGAGAGCTTACTGCATTACATCAAGGTACTAGTAATAAATTAGAGAGAATTGGTAATGAAATAAATGGAAACCTTATGGTATACGCAGGAAATTGACTAGCAGGCTGAGTAAAAATATGTGCACACCACGGATTAAATTGTGCCTCACAAAGAAAATTGTTGCTGAAAAGGCGCATAACCAGGGTTCTTACATATGTTTGAAATTTGTCTTTGTGACAACTGATGGATCACTTTGTTCTTTGGGCTTAATCCAAGCCTTGCACAGAAAAAGAAATGCAATAATCAGATTTTGACTCCAATAAAACCTCAATAAGATAAAACGACGAAACAACAATGCGACAAGATTGTACTTCAAGAGGAATGTCATAGTTGATGTGATTCTTTTCAGCTAAGTAGGGCAAAGGCTCAGGTTCCTGTAACATAAAGAAAATTAGTTCTTTCGAAGAACAACAAAATACTCACTAAAGAAGGAACTATATAACAAACTTTTTTAGGGGGTACAACAACAAACTGATTGCCTACCTGCTTAGGAGCCTCACAAGCAAAAGGTTTAAGGGCATCCAGGGTCACAATCCAAGGTGATACTGATGTACCTAGAGAAATTCAAATTTACAAAATGGAAGATAAACCTGTTATATAGGAAAATGGTAATAGTTTTTACCAATGCATCGTATAAGATTTCATTTAGCATAGTTACAGACTGCAATAGAAATGTGAAACTCGAAATTTGAAAATTACAGAAGATTTGAATTAATTAAGACCACTTCAAAACAACAACCAAGATACGTGCAGGACTTCAACGTTTGTACAGTACAAAGCATGGCCGAAAGCTTATGTTAAAAATCACTATATTGAAAGGTATCTGATGTCTTACTAAAGCTTTTGCCAAGGAAAGGTCCAAGAGGTATGGTCTCCCAGGCTTGGATATCTCTGGCTGCAATATTGCACAAATGTCAGTACAGGCACACTGCAAATAATCCAAAACAAATAAAATTGAAAAGAATTCTTACCACTCCAATCATTCATTACCACTAAGCCAAATATATGATCCTCGGCATCATCAATACTAATAGGTTTGCCCAATTCATTCCCTGGTCCAACAATGGCAGCCTGAAAACAACAGTTACAATACACTGAATCAAGGAGAAATGACAGCTTATTTATATATGGTCATTAAGAAATATAATTTGATATGAATGGAGATTAACAAATAGGTTAATTAGCAATATATATCAAGTATTGTCAATAAAATCTAAATTCTGATTAGCCCTACAATTGAGAGGTATGTAAGAAGCTAACCATCTCAAGTTCAAAATCAAGCTTCTGAGAAGGGCCAAAAGAAGGTTGAGAGCTTCCAATTGGATGGCTTTGTCCTCTGACAAAAAAAAAGGAGAACATTATAACTCTCTAAATGGCAATGTCATCTTATAAAAAAAGTGACAATGCAACATAAACAAGTCACAGTGGTACTAGTGCACAGTACTAATGCATAACAATAATGAAGTTACATTATAAGTACTCTTACATCATTTATAGCACATGGTAGAAAGTCTGAACTCAACAAAAAGTAAATGAACTGGAAACAGCTAATGGTCACCACTCTATTCAACCATTATTATATTCAGATAATGATAGAACTCTCCCAGGACAAGATATCTGACATTGAAATAAGCATTTGATCAACTATTGAGATATTTTTGGGATGTGTACCTAGGTCGAATAATGTCCGTTCCAGATACGATCACAGATGATGCTCGCCCATGATAACCAACTGGTAAATGAAACCTGAGTGGAACAAATGAATATTGCAGGTCAGTGAAATAGTTAATAATACCTGCATGCTATTCAAACAAATGTGTAGTAAGAAACGACTGAACAACATGCAGCAAAACATTGTGAACTTTATCAATCTGTAAAGCGTGAATCTTGAGCAGTAGTGAAAAAAATATCGGCCAAAAACACAACTATATGACCATATAACATAAATCTCCATATTAGCCAGGCTCCAGTTAGATATAGTGGAATTGCTGATACAATGGAAGACCACAGTTTCTTTCTTTCAAAGAACACAAAGCATGCTTGGCACGCAATCATACAATTGCTAAAATGATGACATAGTTGATCTGATCAAAATGTCAGGGTTGTCAACACAACACATGATTAAAGAGAATATATTACCAATTTGGATTAACTGGAGTCTGTGGTCCACGGAAGATGAACCCGCAATTCCTTGCATGGTGCACAGAACAAAAGAAGTCTGTGTAGTCTCCTACAGTGATTGGTAGAAGCATCTCTGCATCACTCTGCACGAGCAAAACAGAACATCAGGAATTCCATGGATATTCCTTTTGTTTCTAGAGAAAAAAAAAGGAAGGGCTAGATCCATGTGAAGCTCACCATTGGAACAAGGCAGCTCTTCCTCAGGGCCTCATTGTCACGCAACACTGGCTCATCAGCTGCAATGGAACAAGGACAGAAGAAATTAGGAGAAATTTCCTTCAGGATCTTCACACCTTTTTTGCACAAACAGTAATGTTAAAGTGTGCCATGATAAACCAGATGACTAGAATCGACAAAAACCAAGTGTAACCAAATCTGAACTAATAAATACTAAAATAGACAAATACACACTACGCAGACATGCTATGAGGATTATTGGAACTTGGAACTTTTACTGGTTTCCAAGTGTCATGGTTCTTCATTACATCAGCACCGGTGCATCACAACATAACCCACCAACCTCACTGTGAGTGGAATAACTTCACATCACGATTTCCCCTCAAAAAAGAAAGAGAAAAAAAACTTGACATCACGATTATTCCACGCCAAGGCCATGCACCATGGAGCAGTGATATATACAACAGAGTAAAACCACCACGTAGTAACAAAATTTAAGCGAGCGTGGATATGGAGAATCTACCGGACAGTATTTTCTGGAGCGTGGCGCGCGCCTCCTTCCACGCGGGCCGCCCCATCCCCAGGAACATGTTGAGCGTCTCCTGCGCAACACACAGCACCAATTCAATTGAGGGGATCGAACCAGTGTTATTTAATACTGATAAAGCACTAGTTACTACTACAGCATCGAAAGCAGTAATTCCCCAAATATCCATCTAATCCAATCGAAATTAGTTGGAGAGTGGTAAAAATCAAGCTCGCTCTGCTCTGACCATCATATCAGCAGCAAGCAATCTCAGATGGCGCGGAGCAAGCAGACAGGCAAAGCACTTTACCTGGGAGAAGCATGGGGATCCGGAGAGGACGGGCCCGTCGAAGAGCCCGGCGGCGGAGACGGCGGCGAGGTCGAGCGCGAAGTCCCCGATGGCCACGGCCGGGCGCGGCGGGTCCTCCGGCTGGCCCCTCCTGCGGAAGACCCCGAAGGGGAGGTTCTGGATGGGGAAGTGCGAGTCTCGCGGCACCTCCACGAACGACCGCAGCAGCTGCTTCGCGTCCGCCATTGCCAACGCCTCCTTCCCTGAGTCCTCTCTGTTGTCGTGTGCTGTGTGTTGGGTATTGCACGGGGGCAGTATAACAGCAAGGTGGGGGTTGGGGAGGGGAGGGGCCCGTATAAGTAATGTCGGAGCCACACGTATCGGCGCGGGCTTCCTGCCGACGTGTCCCGACGTGTTAGGTGTACGTACGATACGAATACTATACGACTGCTTGGTACTTGTTCAAGAACTCGTGATAGTGTTCGACACTTCGACGATTCCTATTTTTTCTTCTGCAGACACTTCAAATGCATCTACACCGCAGTAGTACTAGAATCCGTTTCATAATATAGACGTTTTAGGGCATGTTTGGTACTTACTGTTTTTTCTCAGTATTGGTAAGATACCATAGCATCTAAAAATATTATAGTTTCCTACTTTAAGCCGTTTGGCCACACTAAATTATCAAAAGTTTCAAAACTTTGGTATTGCAAAAACTGAGGGTTTTTTTTGCACGATTCAAGAAAGAGGTCTAAAGCTCTTTTTTTTACAAATATTGTGGTTTTGTGCAAACCGTAGTATTGCTTGCCTAGACGTTGGTACACTATGGTTTTAGAATACTTTGGTTTGACAAAAGCCAAACAGACAAACGGAGCCCTAGCTTTGTGAAAAGAGTGTATTAGACTTTTTTTCCCTTTTAGAGTGAACCTATATAACTCTCTTATCCAAATTAATGTTTTCGGATTTGTCTAGATTCGGATGTATCTAGCATTAAAACATGAATAGATGCATCCGAATCTAAACAAATCTGAAAATATTAATTTGAATTGGATGGACTATAAAAAAATTATATATACATTTTTTTATAAAGCTAAAACATGTTGTATTTAGAAACGGAGGGAGTAGCTGTAATTTGTCTACTACTGATAGCATAACAGATATAGTTAAGGATAAGACTCCAAAGCATATGATCTGTTTGGTTTGCTACACACGGAGAGACCATCGTTAACACGTCGTCATGCACATGCGTGTCCTTTTACAACCCGTCAGATCTCGTGTTGTTGTTGGGATGTCTGGACGAGAGGTGTTTGTTCTGCCTCTCGATCGAGCCGGTAACATATCAAAGCAAACTTTTTTGGGGGGAGACATGTCAATACAGAGTTGGGAGAAGTGTACGATATTAACCCAAAACAGAGCTGGGAGCTGCGTTTATCGTATTTCATACTATGTCTCTAGTGCATAGTATCGTACAGTAATATTATAATTGTATAATATATAATTATTTGTAAAATCCTCATATACCACTATTTTCGATATCGGACACGGATTTTATAAGAACACGACTACCTACGCACGTAGTAGGAATCGTTGGATATGGTGAGCATAATGATCCACCAATTTCGATGCAGCGACCAGAGAACACAGCTCGAGTGACGATACATGGTGTTTCTGTCTCACACTATCATCCCCTTCCCGTGCCGTCCGTGCAAAAGCTAGAGCACACCGGTCATGTTTTTGTCATGCGAGTTTACAACCGCCTTTTGTTTTATGGTATGTATTTTCTATGGTTGTTTGCTTTTTTGGAATCTATATATGATAAACAAGCTATGGATGCGACAACGTGTTTTTTTGTTGTGGATACATAGTTTGTGTGGCGTATACTATGGTTTTTGCTTTTGTGTATCCATGTGAACACAAAGGACTTCGAGAGGGCCTTTAATTATGGTTTGCTAGCAAAAAAAGGAATTATCCATGAAACTTTCTTATGGATAAAAATATTTGTGGTATTTACTGTGGATGTTCTCTTTACGAGTACCTTGTGAACTAGTTTGTGGCTGTGCAAACCGCGTGGTGTTGCATATGCCAAATCTATTTTTACGGCTATACATGATGGTGGTTTTAAATTATGAAATATGCACCCGGTGTAACGCCGTTAGTATAGATTGTGCTCCTGTGTTCACACCTAGTAATCAATGTAGCCGATCCAATGGTTGTATGGATATGCATAGCTAGCCGCATTGTTAGGTTTGCGACAAGTAAATAACGAAGAACGAAAATAAAATCACAGCGAGGGGGATACAGATTTAACGTGGAAAATCCTCTCTAACAAAGAGAGGGAAAAACCACGGACGCTAGCCAGCGAAGCTTCACTATAACGGAGAGTGTTTACACAACGCCGTGGATTTCACAGATGCAACTTATCCCTGCCGGCGGCTTACCAGAAGTATATATAGCGGTGGTAACCTAGGTCATCAACGATCCGTACCGCGGGGGGCTGTCGCCCCCTGCACCCCCCCACAGGCGTCCCTGTTGGGCACGGAGTGGACGAGGGGCCTCGCTCCGCTCTGTCAGAAGTTGGCCTCTACTTTGTAGAATTTAGATCAACATATAACACGTATGAGTAGCCCACTAGTGTGTGTACGGTCTATTTGGTATTAAAATATTTAAAATATTTAGCTTTATGTGTTATGATACCGTGTCATAATATGATACCACTATCTCTTTCGGCTTTGATTAACGTGTCACCTCAGATTTTTTATCAACATGACATGCATGATCATAGCTATAATACTTCCACTATGGTTAGTCTTAGGATAATCAGGTGGCATGGCTACTATTTATTCGCAATAATTATTTAGTTTGATTTAGTACAAGATAACAACTGGAATCTACTAGTTCAGAAAAACAGAATCAAATATATCCTCGTTAAGAACTCATGGTTCTAGAAAGTCATGAACAGCCCAGCAGTTTATCTTCTTCTTTTCCGCCGTTCTTTGTGGGCGGCCGGCCGTGGGGCAAGGATTCCGCCTTTCTTTGTGGGCTGGCATTGCTCAAAGTTTTGCCTCCTGTAACAGCAGGTGGATGCTCAGCATCGGCAGGCAGGCAGCGTGTGTTTTGGTTTCTTCTCCCTGAGAGCGACGAGCAAGCCTTCGCCGGCCGGCCCGTCTCTCGCAATGCACACAGATGCGGCAACCAACCAGCACCATCCGACTTACTAACCCGTGCCAGCAAAAACACAAAGATAAACATCTCCGGATTAAAATAAAACAAAACAAAAAACTACAGCGACAAACATGCAGAGATTTTTGGGCAGTCAACGCCCACGCGAGTTGGGCAACGCTCCGGGCACAACGGAGCAGGACACAAAAGCTCGGTGCAGACCGTCAAAAAAAAAAAAACTCGGTGCCTGGAACCCCTAATTCTGCTCAACGCAGATGGTGCCTTCCTGACCCTCCGCGCACACACACAAAAAAAAACTCTGAATATTCTGGTTGAAGAGAACAAGAAAAACAGGATCCTGTTGGGCTACTACTAGGGCGGACACGAGAACAGCAGCGACGCGTTGGTTCCGCCAAACCCGAAAGAATTCGAGATGGCGGCTCGTATGGGCATCTTCTTTGCGGCGGTTAAAGGCATGAATGCGCCTTCGAACAGCGGGTCAGGCTGCTCCAGGTTCAGCGTAGGTGGTGCAAGCCCCTGAAAAAATGGATAGTGAGTACAGGGACTACGTACGGAGCAGTTTTCCAGTACTGGAACTACTACTGATCACACTAAATGGTGGGGTAACTTACATGGTGGATGGCTAGCACGGTGAAGATTGCTTCCACCGATCCGGCTGCCCCCAGCAGATGACCGATTGCTCCCTGGAGAGATGGTTGTGTAGTTTTCGTTAAAAATGTGGTAATTGAGTGAACTGTGATGATTGAGTTGCGCAGAATGACCTATACCTTGGTTGAGGATATCGCGAGACCACCGGATGTAGCGTGGTGGCCGAAGACGGATTTGATTGCAGTCGCCTCCACAGCATCACCTTTGTGGTTCAGGTCCAGAGCACCCAATTAATATTCACAATTCCAGATGGTACACACTCAGAAACACCGAGTTAGCCCCAAGATAGAATAAACGCGAGCCATGTCAGTCCAGATGGGTTTTGCCAGGCTGACTGTGGGCACCTACCAAGAGGAGTTGATGTTGCATGCGCATTCAAGTAATCAATTTGATCCGTCCGAAGCCCTGACTACAAAAGAGCAAGGATTCTATCAGGATCAGAATGTCAAGAACACAAATATTGCGATGCAGTCTATAATTCCCCGAAGCTTGTCAAGTGTGCAGCGAAGAATTAGAAAGGAGGAAGATGTCGTGCCTGCTCCAATGCCCGCTCCATGGCCAACATAGCACCTTTACCGTCATTCTGTGGCTGAGTTATGTGGTGTGCATCGCCTGACAAAAGCTGAAGTTCGTAATGTGATACATACGAATGTCAAAATAAACTTTATCTGTTGTGGAACGGGGGGATACCAGACATGCCATATCCTCGAACTTCAGCATAAATTTTTGCACCTCGTTCCGTTGCATGATCAAGTGCCTACAGAAGAGTAAATGGATAACCTGGTATAAGCAAGTAAAATGCACTTGGGTAGTTCCCAGCGTAGAAGTTGTATATACCATGTAAAAGGAGAGAGCAAATATCAAACCACAAAGGAGCAACAGGATGCTGATTTAAATATTCTAAGTTGAACCTGGCCAAATTTTTAAACAAAATGATGTGGGTTTTGCCAGCATGTAAATGACCAATTAGGCCCCGTTTGGAATGTCGTTTTTTAACCAAAACTGCCGGATTATACAGACTTCTCCTTCTTAACGTCTTCACAAAATAAAAATGACCGGACTAAAAAACAACAATCCAAACGAGGCCTTATAGAAAACAACACAGAACCAGCAAATACAAAACAGCAAGGTCATGACCAAGTGTTTCCTTGGAAACTCACCTCCAACACCATGACTCCACAACCTTCACCGATCCTATTGGAAATTTCAGAACAAAGGATAAAGACATGCACCAGAATGGGAAATTACAAGCAAGGGACATAATTCAGCAGAGGGATAACATACACAAATCCATCTCGACCACAATCAAATGGCCTTGAAGCTGCTTGCGGAAGGGAGTTGTACTTTGTGGACAATGCCCTTAACCTGCAGAACAGTACAACGAAATAAGATGGTGTTCGCAATACTAGTGAGGGAGAAAACAGATTTGAAAAATGCAAGAGTGATTGTAACTAAGTGTTCATTTTTATGTAAAACCGCGACTAGTTTGCACATGATTTTATGAAACACAACTGTTGTGGACGAACACATGGGTTCTCTATTTCATCCTACAACCCTCAGTCAATAGGTGTACAATGTCACCCAGAAAGGCATCCGAGAAAATTAATTGCCCTAGAGAGTATCCAGACAGACTTCGAAAAAATAAGAAAAACAAAACAATTGCTAAGACACACAAAAACTTGCCTAGAAAATCCAGCTATAGACAAAGCATTAATACTAGATTCTGTTCCTCCAGCCACCATCACATCTGCATCTCCAAATTGAATCATCCGTGTAGCATCACCAATTGAGTGAGCGCCTGTGGCACAAGCTGTCACAGCAGCATGGTTTGGACCCTAAGTTGAAGAACGATGTGCATGTTCTTTGCATTGGTATTGACAGAGGAGGACTCCTAGGCCTTTTTTTTCCTATGCTAGATAAATTAGTTTAGTACTCCAAGTCATGTGGGTTAATTTTCACGGGAGGAGTTATTAGAAGTCCCTTAACAAGTGCAAATCCACATGTATGGAAAGTTTCGTCTTCAAGCATGTGCGTTCTATGCTGGCCAATCAAACACTCCTCATCAAATCAATAGTATCCGGATCGATTTGCAATTCCCAATCAGCTATTAGAAAAAACACCAGCGGGTCGCCCAGAAGGCCACGCGCCATGGCTCTGCTTTTTCTAAAACACCAGATTGAATAGTCTACCTCGCGACTTGCTTACGGATTACAGACTCACCTCGCTTCTCCCCTGACGGACATCAGGTCCGTGGGCAAGATGGAATTAGCGGAAGCATGTATAGGCATTCATCAATGATAGATAAAGGAGAATGTACGGATCAAAGATACATCAGCAGCTAACCAGGTCGGACACAAGTTATAAACCAAATACGATTCTAACCTGAAGATAATAACAGATTGGTTATTTCCTAAAAATGTATCACATGCCCATGCTATTCATAACAAAGAAACATTAATTAGCACTGGAATTCCTCTTGTCATGTTCCGCCTGTGCACTTTGAAGGAAGAAATCCTATGGGCGCTGCTTACATTTCAGCTTCAAATAGCACAGGAAGCCGTCACACATGTCAATGGAGGTGTTCCCAGACTCCGGATGTGCCAAGGTTACAAATAAAAATACTTCTGCAACACAATGGTGGCTAACTATGCATATGATGTAAAACTATGCGAAATATATATTTCATGTATTTGAAATATTATTTGGCTATCATTTCTATATACATGAAGATTTTATAAGCACTTTATTATATGTGGAATACATGCAATGATGACAAACCGTGGCAACAGACAGGTATTCAGCTAGTGTAACCCAGAAAGGCATCCGAAAAAATTAAAATTGCCCTAGAGAGCATCCAGACAGGTTTTTTTTTAAATAAGAAAAACAAAACAAGTGCTAAGACACAAAAATACTTGCCTAGAAAATCCAGCTATAGACAAAGCATCGATACTAGATTCAGTTCCTCCAGCCACCATCACATCTGCATCTCCAAATTGAATCATCCGTGTAGCATCACCAATAGAGTGAGCGCCTGTGGCACAAGCTGTCACAGCAGCATGGTTTGGACCCTAAGTTGAAGAATCAAATACCAATGTGAGCATTCATGTGATATTTGAATAGAAACAAAAACCTCAATTATGAAATATGACAATAACAATGTTCACCTGGAAACCATATCTCATACTGACATGACCCGACGCCATGTTGATCAAAATCTTGGGGATGAAGAATGGGCTGAGGCGACGTAGACGCTGCACTTAGAAGAAAAATGAATTCCACATCAGTGCTAGCAGTGACCAAAAAAAGATGATCAGTCAGGCCAAAAGATTACAGAAGGAAGAACATTGGTTGCTTTTCATGTAAACAGGGGATTTAAAAAGCAATCATGAAGCAAGTACCGGTCTAGGAAAGTAGCTTTTATCAGCATTGACCAGTTTTGTTGTGAGTTGTGACCGGTTCAAATTATCGAAAGTAAATTAAAAACTGAATGTATCCAGTTTCTGGCCACTTAGCAACAAGTTTTTCTATTCATTGATTCAATGTCAAATATCTTCCCGCAATTGTCTTCTTCAAACTTGAATTGCTAACACAAAACAATAAAGTTTCTCTTACTGCTATGGACGGCCATCAGTAAGGCCAGTGACCAGCCGGTTTCCACCGCGAAGCGCTAATTTTATTTTGTTGTCTACAGCAATCATCTAGCACTGTATTTCTCACCCAGTGCGTAGTAACACAATAATAGTCAGAATTGCTATAGCTGCACAATGACTAACAATACAAAAAGAGAAAAGCAAGAATAAAACAAACTGCAGCAACTGTGGGTACAGACATTTTCAGTGATCATCTGTGATGCGTCTAAAATGTCTGAGATGCTTCCGATTCCCCCGCCAATTGAAACACCCTGATAAATCTCAAATAAGATCCAATAGCTCAGAAAGAAAACACAAATAATGGAGAAGAGCTTCCACCAGAGGCAATCGGTACCGTTCGTTCCTTCTTGTCATCTTCTGAAGGCAGCCAATTTGCATCTCTCAGAGCCTCATCAGCTGCACATAGAGCATATGCTATAAATCCCGATATAGATTTACTGTCCTGGAAACAAAAATATTCAATCAACAAATATGAAACTAAGTTTGGTTCTGAAACCAACAGGGTCACCATTGCATAATCCAGTCATAAAATAGCATCTCATCAGAACAATATGGATTCCCAATTGGAGAAGAGGGAAACAGCAGGAACAAGATAAACATGCAACTAATTAATAACGTTTATCTACTTATTAATAAATCATACAAAAGAAGGATGCGGAAAATAGGTTCCCCAAACACAAGCCCTGTGGCGTTGAAGCTGTCACTAAAGATAAGGATCCTATATCAATAGCAGCATCAGGTGTAACATTACAGTATTATTATGCTGATTTGCAGCATCGAGTGCTCTGAAGCTTGTATGGTATCGTGAGATGCAAGCAGAATCATTTAAATTCTCTTGGGGAGCTTATATATGAAATTCAAACTTGAACCCTTTTCCAAGTTTGAACCAATTATATCAGGAACGCCAACTAGCAATGCATATATGATATGAGCAATAAACCAACCCAATCTCACAGCAACCGTGGCAAACCCTTAGGTACTAGTATGTTGGACGGTTAGGAGCTAGCGAAGAATCGGTCATAAACCTTGGTCCACGCCTCCTCGTCGAACTCGTTGTCCGCCTTCCCGCGCGGCACGGCGGCAGCAACCCTGGACGGGAGCTTCTCCAGCGTCCCCGCCGCGTCCCCTGTGAGACGGAGGTCCTCCGCGGCAAGCGCGCGCACCGCACAATCGCCGGCGACGAGGCGTTCCCAGGTGGTCCCGACGCCTCGGCCGAGCGGTGTGACGGCGCCAAGCCCTGTCACGACCACGCGGCGGCCGGCAGACGGACGCGGCGGAGGTAGCTCCGCCGCCGAAGAGAGGCCCCGGCGGAGGAGGAGGGCGCGGCCGAGGCGGTTCATCAGGGGCCACTGCAAAGCTGACCGGCTTGGGGGAGGGGCAAGCGGAAGCGCTGAGCGGCGGCGTGCTGGGTTTTAGGCGGCGGACCTGCGTTCAGTTCTGCTCGGAAAGAGGGTATGGGTACTTCCCTGGCATGGTGGAAATAAGAGAGTGAATTTACGGAAAGTGTCTTCAGCTCCCAAGTCCCGACCTCCGGTGCTCCCTTCGTTTAAAAAAAATTAAAAAACATATCTACAAGTTTTCAAAAAATGTGAAAATAAATCCTGACATAGTCAATGTTATATTCTACAAGCATGCAAAATTGCAACCCGTAATTTTGGCCTACATAAAAATGATAAAATGGATAAAATTAGGAGATTTGAAACCATAAATACTCAGATCTACACTTTTATCATTTTTGTGCAGCTCATAATACATATTATTTGAAATTTATATTTTTTGCATTTGTGGGATAAATCATTGCTTACATCCTGATATTTTCTTTAAATTTTTTGATACACGGAAATATGATTTACTTTTTTTAACGGGATCACTGTGCTCGGTTGCACCAAATCTCCACTCGTGAATTTAGCAAAGAAAACATATATGGACGTATGCGGGGCGCGCGAGCTCGATGGGCAGGTCTAGCGCACCCTCATCGCTGGCACCCGCGCTGTGTGCTCACCCGTGCCACCAGGAGCCACCGCACCCAAAGTGAGCATGCCGGGAGGGTCCAACTTCTACTTGACCGGCCTTGAGCGCACGTGACCAGTCTCGGTGAGGACGGGACGATGTGAGAAATTGGTGGATAGGAGCGAGCCACATCTATACACGTACTTATCTTAGAGAGACGAGCATGCAGGCAGCTGGAATCGAGGCGGTGGAGCGACGACGGCCAGGAGGCTTCCTGTCTGGGCAAGACGGCCACGTGGGGCTATCGATGGGACTCAGGTTGGGCCGGACGTGTGAAGAAGAGAGAGGGGCAAAGAATAAAGATGGGACTATTCTATAATTTCAGACAATATTTTTTTGTATAGAGTAGTTTTTCTTATTTTGTCAGAATGTTGCCTAATAGCATAATAGCATACTGTAGTCAATTCTGTCAATCGCGAAAACACCGGCACCAGCACTGGACCGACCAACGGCGGTATACCAGTCGCAAACGGTGGCCCCACCAACGGTGCGCCCACTAATAACAGGACAGGAGGAGAGCCACACCTCATGACGAATCAAAACACCGGGGAGCGTATGCTGATCAAGCTCAACGATAATGAGTGGGCCCGCTGTCGAGAAGCTCTACGGGGCAATCCTCTACCCCCCAACACACCGCAGTACATGCTGATGGGCTACCATTGGCTGCTAAAGGAGGAATTCAAGCGCCAACAGCAGGTGATCGTGCAACTCGAGGCGCGCAGAAGGCGGCGGACGAGTCGAGCCTTCGGCGAGCTAGGCTCTCCTCCCACGGAGGATCCTCCTTCAAAGGGAACGAGTACCTAGCCAACAAGAGACGATCTCGACTGGCCCACCTTACTGAACAAGAGCGCGTAGAAGCCGTGAAAGTCCTCGACTTTAGCTCTATGACGTTGGATACGCGGGGCAACGTGCTCCCGAAAACGCCGCAAGCCGCAGTGACATCAGCCACCATGTACCTCCTCAACAACCAGCCACCGGCTGGAGATCCGCGAGCTGCCATGCACCGATGTATGAACGCGGGCCTGGGGCTAATCAAGGCCACCCTCGATAAAGAACCAACACCAGAGCCGAAGAAAAGCAAGGCTCTGGACAAATACTAGTACTCGTACTCCTCCAGTGATGACAGTCACGATCTATCACAACGACGTCGCTCATGGCGGCATCAACACGACTACGATGCGCGTGATGACATCACACAACAAAAGGTCTACAAGATGCGGGCAAGGCGTGCTTGTTCGACTGACTCAGAAGAGGATGAGATGGAGCTCTGCGGCGCCAGATGCTTCGGTAGAGCCATCAGGCAGAAGCGAATGCCTAGGGGTTCAAACTCCCGTCAGAGAACCCAAAATTTGACGGCCTATAGGACCCGAAAATCTGGTTGGAGGACCACATATCCTCCATCAGGCTGCACGGCGGGAGTCGAAGCATGGCCATGCAATGGCTACAGCTATAGTTGTAGGGTGCCGCCCGCGCATGGCTCAACAACCTCCCACGGGGGTCCATTCACAGTTGGGAAGAACTGGTCTACAGTTTCGTGCGCAACTTCAAGGGCACTTACAAAAGGCCCGCATCAATCGAAGAACTAAGAAGCTGCCAACAAAGGTCTGGCGAGTCACTGTGATCGTACATCTAGAGGTGGTCCATCATCAAGAACTCCGCAGAAAACATCTTGGAGGACCGCGTAATCGATGCGTTCAACGGCGGCATTTGCTGTATAGAGCTGAAGGAGGAGCTTTGCCGCTCGAAGCCCAAAACGATCGACCACCTGATGGAAATCGTGAATCGGTGGGCTGACGGAGAAGATTCGGTGAAAAATCGCACCTACTCCGACGATGACGATGACCTTGGGCGAAGACACGACCGCCGAGGCAAACGTCAAATGCGCGTCTACGAGGACCGCGACGAAGTCAATATGGTCGTAGCCGGCTACACCGACAAATGCGACGACAACCGCAACATCGGATATCGCAGCGGTGGATACCGCGATAGCAGGAAAACCACACAGGTGTGGCAGTGCCGCACTCGCGAAGAGGCACCCGCAACATCCATCTAGGACAAACTGTCCGGACCATGCAACATGCACTTCTACATCAACAAGCATGGCGGCAAGAAAAAATCCAGCCACCTTCTCAAGGATTGCCACGAGTTCCTCAAACTCCACGAGGGCTTGGCCCAGATGAATCGCGACGCGATCAACAGAGGCTATGGAGCTGCCCCAGGCGCTATGGCACACGGAGCTCTGCCACCACCGCCCGGGCCACCACCACCCGCGGCTGCGCCAGTCCAACATCATGGAGGTGAGCCGTACCCACGAGTTATGGGCAACATGGGGATGAATCATAAAGGAAGTCCCTCCAATCGAATGCAGAAGGAAATCACTCGCCAAGTCAATTTGGCGATAAACTCTCCACCTTCCACCACTGAGTACCTCAGTGGAAGCGAGTCCTGCATCACCTTCGATAAGCGTGACCACCCGCGCCAAGTTCCTCGCCCAGGCCACTATCCCCTCGTACTCGAGGTATAGATTGGGGGCTTCGATATGAGTCACGTCTTCATGGACGGCGGAATCGGCATCAACCTCATGTTCGCGAGTACCCTGCATGTGATGAGGATCCCTTTGACTTGTCTGGAAGTTTCAGACACGATGTTCCACGACATCGTCCTAGGGAAGGGCGTATATCCCATGGGAAAAATCAACCTCGACGTCATTTTCGGCACACTGCAAAACTTTCGGCGAGAGCGCATCGACTTTGAAGTCGCCGACTAGCCCTCACAATACCACTGCATCCTCGGACGTGTCACGTTCGCAAGGTTATGGTAGTTCCGCACTACGCCTACCTGCAAATGAAAATGCCAGGTCCAAACGGCGTCATCATAATCAATGGAAGCTTCAAGAGGTTCGACAGCTGCAACAGGGAATTCAACAGAATCTCCTAGTCCCTCGGCATGCAGGAGGAACTCGCAAGATTGAAGGAGTCGACAGACAATAGTATGCCTCCCCTGAGCAGGCCAAGTTCACCAGACCTGTCCTTCGACTCGTCGAAAGTCCAGGTCCACCAACCGGACCCGACCAAGACGACCCTCATCGCTAACAACTTGAGTTCCGCATAGGAACTCGTGCTCATCGAATTCCTCCGTGAGCACTGGGAAATCTTCTCCTGGTGTCCAGTAGACATGCCAGGGGTTCCTAGGGAATTCGCCGAGCACTCACTCAACGTGAATCCAGACGCAAGGCCAGCCAAGCAGACAATACGGCGACTGTCTGAACCAAGAGCAAAAGCAGTCGGAATGGAGATCAACTGACTCCTCAATGCAAACTTCATACGCGAGATCAAGGAAAGCACCTGGCTCGCTAACACAGTGCTTGTGCCTAAAAAAGACACGGATATCCTGCGGATGTGCGTGGACTTCACCTCCTTGAATAAGCACTACCGAAAGGATCACTTCCCGCTGCCACAAATCGACCAAATCATCGACTCCACCACGGGATGTGAGCGCCTCTGCTTCCTCGATGCCTACTCAGGCTACAATCAGATTCGAATGAAGGAGGAAGACCAGGAGAAAACAACATTTACAATGCCCTTTGGTGTGTTCTGCTACAACACGATGCCCTTCGGGCTAAAAAACACAGGAGCCACCTATCAGCGGTGCATGCAGGCTTGCCTCAAAAACCAACTTGGTCGCAATATCCAAGTCTACGTTGACGACATCGTCATCAAAACCAAAGAGGAAGCCACGTTAATCGACGATCTCCATGAGACCTTCGCTAACCTCGACTGCTACCGGATCAAGCTCAATCCGGACAAATGCGCCTTCGGCGTGCCATCTGGGCAATTACTCAGATATCTTATCTCTGCGAGAGGGATCGAGGCAAACCCGAAGAAAATAAAGGCCATACTGGCCATGGAGAAGCCAAAGAACGTAAAAGGCGTCCAACAGCTGGCTGGGCGAATCGCGGCGCTCAGTCGATTCATCAGTCGAATGGGCGAAAAGGCACCGCCCTTGTACCATCTCCTCCGCAAAGCTGACAAGTTCGAGTGGACAGACGAGGCGCAAGAAGCATTCGAAGATCTCAAGCGTCTACTATCCACCTCGCCAGTACTGGTGACGCCTCGCGAAAAGGAACCGCTACTGCTCTACATCTCCGCCACCAACCAGGTGGTCAGCTCGGTGCTCGTGGTGGAATGTGTTGGGTCTGCAGCATAGAAAACAAAAAATTTCCTACGGTGTGAACTACACGCCAAGATCTATCTACTAGGTACAAAGCAACGGGTGGACATACATCCAACAAGAACTTACCCTCGTAGACAACGATCTTTGTTAACGAGTAGGAACTCGTGGTTGATGTAGTCGTACACTTGCCGATCTCAAGATCGTGAGGAAGTCCGAGCGTCGCAACTCAGCAGCGCATCCGCACTCGCACACACGTTTAAGCCACCGGACAACCTCTACCTCCTCGCTCCAGCGATCCAGCGAAAGCAGCAACTCCTTCCAGACGAAATGCCACCGGGAACATGTATCTCGCTAATCCGAGACCATGGGGGAATAATTCTAGAGGGGGAGAGAGATCCTTCACAAGGAGGTGTGAGGATGAAGGAGGGAATGGGTGGCCTTTTATAGAAGGAGGGGGTGCCCCCTCTCTCCATGGCCGGTGCATGGGGGGGGTGACCACTCACCTCCCCCATTCATGTGGTGGTAACCCCTCCACATTAAAATGCCTCTTCACATTCCCTTTTAAAGTCTCCACTTTAAATGCATTAAATTTCTCCAAATTTAATGCTCTCTCATTTAATAAAACTCTTTTTATTAAATTTATTCAGAATTTTGTTAATTACTTTAATTAACAAACATTCACATATAGCCCCTTGCAATATTTCAATATCACATGCAGAACCACCTTCTGCAATTTCACCCGAAACAATTTCCGGTTTCTATTGAAACAATTCCTGCGCTTTGCAATTCTTTCGTCTGAAACATATGTGCTCCAAAATGGTGTTCGGTAACTCTTAAGTGTGCCACCCTACGGTTCGCGAATAATGCAGACATGATCGAGACCCTTCTCCGATCAATAATCAGCAGCGGGACCTAAAGATCCGTACTGACTCCTACACATTAAACGATGACTCCTGTGATCGTGAGAACCTTTAACGCTTGTAACTAAATCCCTTTGTCTCTCGATATATTACATGTCCGAGATTCGATCATCGGTATATCCATACCTAGTTTGATCTCGTTACCGACATGCACTCTTTTCTCGTTCCCGTGATATAACATTCTAGTGATCACATCACTTGCTTGCAAGCTATCCTAATGTGATATCACCGAGAGGGCCCAGAGTATATCTATCCGTCATCTGGATTGACAAATTCCACTCTTGATCCATGAGCCTCAACATAACACCTTCGTAGTACTAAACCCATCTTTATAGTCACCCTGTTACGGTGTGACGTTTGATGTTATCAAGATACTCTTCCGGTGTTAGCAATTAACATGATCTCATGGTCTAAGGATAAAGATTACTTCGTATGATGTTATAGCAATATAAACATAATGACTTGATCGTAATGCTATACTTCGGATGAATGTTCATCACATCATTCCACCAATGGTGTGACCTTGTTATTAACAACATCCAATGTCCATGATCAGGAAACCTTGATCATCCTGTTAATCAACAAGCTAGTCTATAAGAGAGGCATGACTAGGAACCCTTTTTGTTTATTAAACACACATGTATTGATGTTTCCGAATCAATACATTTCTAGCATGTAAAATAAACATCTATCATGTATAAGGAATATATAATAACAACTTTATTATTGCCTCTCGGGGCAGATTTCCTTCAGTCTCCCACTTGAACTAGAGACAAGAATCTAGTTCACATAGTGATAAATCTAACAGCCATGGAGTTCTGGTGTTGATCATGTTTTGCCCTAGGGAGAACTTTAGTCAATGGATCTGCTACATTCAGGTCCATGTGTACTTTACAAATCTTTATATCTCCATCCTTGACATGCTCGCGGATGGAGTGAAACCGGCACTTAATATGTTTGGAATTCTTGTGAGACCTTGGTTCCTTTGCGTTGGCTATGGCTCCATTGTTGTCACAATAGATCACCATTGGGTCCAACACACTGGGAACCACACCCAGTTCCATAATGAACTCTTTCATCCAAACTGCCTCCTGTGCCGCTTCTGAAGCAGCAACATATTCCGCCTCCGTTGTTGATCCAACCACCATAGGTTGTTTGGAACTCCTCCAACTAACTGCTGCTCCGTTGAAGAGAAATACGTATCCGGATGGAGACTTAGAGTCATCCGGATCGGTGTCAAAGTTAGCATCGACATAACACTTAGCGACTAGCTCTTCTTCACCTCCGTATATGAGAAACATATCCTTAGTTCTTGTCAAGTACTTGAGGATGTTCTTTACCGCTATCCAGTGTTCCGAACCTGGATCAGATTGGTACCTACTAGTCAAACTAATAGCACGTGCCACATCCGGTCTTGTACATAGCATGGCATACATAATAGAGCCTATGGCCGAGGCATAGGGGATCTTATCCATCATCTCTCTTTCTTCCGCCGTAGCCGGACTTTGAGTCTTACTCAATGTCTTGCCTTGCAACATAGGTAAGAATACCTTCTTACTTTCGTCCATATTAAACTTCTTTAATATCTTATCAAGGTATGTACTCTGCGATAGCCCAATTAGGCGCCTTGATCTATCTCTATAGATTTTAATGCCTAATATATATGACGCTTCACCAAGGTCTTTCATCGAAAATTTGCTATTTAGATAACTTTTAACACTGTTTAAAAGATCTATATCATTTCCAATCAATAATATGTCATCCACATATAATATCATAAATGCCACATTGCTCCCACTCACTTTCTTGTAAATACAAGCCTCTCCATAAGTTTGGACAAATCCAAACTCTTTGATCACCTCATCAAAGTGGAGATTCCAACTTCGTGATGCTTGCTTCAGTCCATAGATGGATCACTGAAGTTTGCACACCTTATTAGCATCCTTAGGATCGACAAAACCCTTAGGTTGTATCATATACAACTCTTCTTCAATCTTACCATTGAGGAATGTAGTTTTGACATCCATCTGCCATATTTCATAATCGAAATATGCTGCAATTGCTAACATAATCCTAACCGATTTAAGAATCGCTACGGGAGAGAATGTCTCATCGTAGTCAACTCCTTGAATTTGTCGAAACCCCTTTGCGACAAGTCGAGCCTTATAGATGGTCACATTACCATCAGCATCAGTTTTCCTTTTGAAAATCCATTTATTCTCAGCGGCCTTTCGGTCGTGAGGTAAGTCCACCAAGTTCCAAACTTGGTTCTCGTACATGGATTCCATCTCGGATTTCATGGCTTCTAGCCATTTGTTGGAATCTAGGCTCATCATCGCTTCTTCATACGTCGCAGGGTCATCCATTTCATCAACCATGAAATTCACAACAGGATTGTCGTATAGTTCAGGAGCTGCACGTGTCCTGCTTGACCTGCGAGGTTCGGTAGTGTCCTCTTTCGGAGTTTCATGATCATTATCATTAGCTCTCTCTTCATTAGGTGAAGTCAACTCCGAAACAACTTCCGGTGCTGCGCCACTCGCCATTCCATGAAGAGAAGGTTCAATAACCTCTTCGAGTTCTACCTTCCGACTACTCACACCTTTCGCGAGAAACTCCTTCTCAAGAAAGGATCCATTCTTGGCAACAAAAACCTTGCCCTCGGATCTGTGATAGAAGTTATACCCAATTGTTTCCTTAGGGTATCCTGTGAAGACGCATTTTTCCGCTTTGGGTTCGAGTTTATCCGGCTGAAGTTTCTTCACATAAACATCGCTTCCCCAAACTTTAAGAAATGACAACTTAGGTTTGTTTCCAAACCATAATTCATACGGTGTCGTTTCAACGGATTTAGATGGTGCCCGACTTAAAGTGAATGCAGCTGTTTCCAGTGCATAACCCCAAAATGGCAGAGGTAAGTCAGTCAGAGACATCATAGATCGAACCATATCCAAAGAAGGTACGATTACGACGTTCCAACACACCATTACGTTGTGGTGTTCCGGCAGGCGTGAGTTGTGAAACTATTCCACACTCTTTCATGTGTGTGCTAAACTCGTAACTTAGATACTCTCCTCCACGGTCAGACCGTAGAAACTTGATCTTTCTATTACGATGATTTTCCACTTCATTCTGAAATTCCTTGAACTTTTCAAAAGTTTCAGACTTGTGATTCATCAAATAGATATACCCGTATCTACTCAAATCATCCGTGAAAGTAACAAAATAACGATATCCACCTCGCGCCGACACACTCATTGGTCCACACACATCAGTATGTATGATCTCCAGCAGATCTGCCGTCTGTTCCATTGAACCGGAAAACGGCATTCTAGTCATCTTGCCCATAAGGCATGGCTCACATGTATCAAATGATTCAAAATCAAGTGATTCCAAAAGTCCATCAGAATGGAGATTCTTCATGCGTTTAACGCCAATATGACCTAGACGGCAGTGCCACATATATGTAGACATATCATCATCAAGTTTAATCTTTTTAGCATTAACATTATGAATGTGCGTAATATTACTATCGAGATCCAATAGAAATAAACCATTCAACATAGGTGCATGACCATAAAAGATATCATTCTTATAAATCGAACAACCATTGTTTTCAGATTTAAAGGAATGACCACTTTGCATCAAACACGATCCAGATACAATGTTCATGCTCAGTGCAGGCACCAAATAACAATTATTTAGGTTTATAACTAATCCCGATGGCAAATGGAGAGGTAGCGTCCCGACGGCGATCACATCAACTCTTGATCCATTGCCGACCCGCATCCTGACCTTATCCCTTGCTAGTTGTCGCTTGTTCCGTAGCCCCTGAACCGAGTTACATATATTATCAACCGATCCCGTATCAAATACCCAGGTGCTACTGCAAGTACTAGTCAAGTACACATCAATAACATGTATATCACATATACCTTTGTTTGCCTTGCTGGACTTCTTGTCCGCCAAATACTTGGGGCAGTTGCGCTTCCAATGGCCAGTCCCCTTGCAATAGTAGCACTCGGTGTCAGACTTAGGGCCAGCCCGGGGTTTCTTTTCAGGCGTGGCAACAGACTTGCCACCCTTCTTTCCCTTGTGCTTGCCTTTCTTGTCATTCTTGAAACCGGTGGTCCTATTGATCATCAACACTTGATGTTCTTTCCTAATCTCCATTTCTGCAGTCTTAAGCATTGACAGAAGCTCGGGAAGAGAGTTCTTCATGCCCTACATATTATAGTTCATCACGAAGCTCTTGTAGCTAGGTGGCAGAGATTGGAGAACACGATGTATGCCTAAGTCAATGGGAATCGTTATTACCAAGGACACAAGCTTATCGGCGTACCCAGACATTTTGAGTACGTGCTCACTAACGGAGCTGTTTTCCTCCCTCATGCAGCTAAAGAACTTTTCTGTAGCATTATAACTCTCTACGGCAGCATGGGTATCGAATATCATTTTTAATTCTCCCATGGTATCAAAGGCATTGCCATTTTCGAAACGCTTTCGAAGTTCTGGCTCTAGCCCATACAGTATGCCGCAATGAACTAAGTTGTGGTCCTCCTGACGAGTCACATAGACATTCTTTTCCTCGTTAGGGGCATCAGGAGCTGGTGGGGGGCCTAGCGGCGCATCTAGCACATATTGCTTTTGTGCAGCAGTGAGGAGAATCCTCAAATTCATAGCCCAGTTGGTGAAGTTGCTACCATTCGCAGCAAGTTTCTCTTTCTCCATGGACACATTGAAATTAAAAGCAGGTGGTGCCATCTACAACAGAATTTGTAAAGTTTATTTATACTAAGTTTATGATAGATTGAGTTCAACTAATCCAAATTACTAATGAAATCCCACTCAAAAACGACATCCCTCGTGTCCTTTTGGTGATTACATGAACCAAATCCACTATACCAAGTTCGATCATCACGTGAGTTGATATAGCTTCAAAGGCGGGCATCTATATGGGCATCATATCAACCATATGACTCATGCTTAACCTTTCGGTCCGTTTTCCGAGGCCATGTCTGTACATGCTAGGCTCGCCAAGTAAGAACCTTAGTATTCGCGTGTGTAAAACTGTCTTACACCCGTTCCTATGAAACCGTAGATTTGAGTACACCCGATCATCACGTGATGTCTCGAAACACGATCCATAGAACGGTGCATACTCAAGGTAGAACACATTTTTTATCTTGATATCTAAAAGAGGGATCATCTTATAATGCTATCAAACGCGCCAAACTTATAAGATGCTAACATCTAATGTGTAAAGTGAGATGATATGGTCCATGCATTTGATATCTATCACTTGCATCGTGGTATGATCTCTATCATTCCTTTGTGTGTAAGGCCAAGGTCTATGGAACTTACACGTTGAGTGTGTTGTAAGAGTATCCACCATACATCTAGTTACAACAATACCATATCAACACACTAGCCCATCAACGATCTAAACTAGACGCCTCTAATTTATCAATTGCAAGTTTTACGTGGCTTAGGGCTTTCGGAGATAGAACCGTTCTTACCTACGAACATGAACCACAACGAGGATAACTAAGTTATTAGCAACTCGTTGTAAATCAGATATTGATTATAGTAGGAGATACAGACACCCGCCAGCCACTTATGCAAAACAAGTTGCATGTCAGTCATGGAACCGGTCTCATGTACGATGACATGTAAGATTGGTCCGGGCCGCTTCATCCCACTATGCCACCAATATCCAAAATACATAGAAGATGCAATAACATGATCATCATCGCCCACATATCAACCATATGTGTACTACCCGTGCTAAGCACCTACGCATAGATCAGGCTCTGATACCACTGTTGGGTCCGCAGCATAGAAAACAAAATTTTCCTACGGTATGAACTAGACGCCAAGATCTATCTACTAGGTACAAAGCAACGGGTGGACATACATCCAACAAGAACTTACCCTCGTAGAAAATGAGCTTTGTTAACGAGTAGGAACTCGTGGTTGATGTAGTCATACACTTGCCGATCTCAAGATCGTGAGGAAGTCCGAGCGCCGCAACTCAGCAACGCATCCGCACTCGCACACACGTTCAAGCCACCGGACAACCTCCACCTCCTCGCTCCAGCGATCCAGCGGAAGCAGCAACTCCTTCTAGACGAAATGCCACCGGGAACATGTATCTCGCTAATCCGAGACCATGGGGGAATAATTCTAGAGGGGGAGAGAGATCCTTCACAAGGAGGTGTGAGGATGAAGGAGGGAATGGGTGGCCTTTTATAGGAGGAGGGGGGGTGCCCCTCTCTCCATGGCCGGCGCATGGGGGGGTGACCCCTCACCTCCCCCATTCATGTGGTGGTAACCCCTCCACATTAAAATGCCTCTTCACATTCCCTTTTAAAGTCTCCACTTTAAATGCATTAAATTTCTCCAAATTTAATGCTCTCTCATTTAATAAAACTATTTTTATTAAATTTATTCAGAATTTTGTTAATTACTTTAATTAACAAACATTCACATATAGCCCATTGCAATATTTCAATATCACATGCAGAACCACCTTCTGCAATTTCACCCGAAACAATTTCCGGTTTCTATTGAAACAATTCCTGCGCTTTGCAATTCTTTCGTCTGAAACATATGTGCTCCAAAATGGTGTCCGGTAACTCTTAAGTGTGCCACCCTATGGTTCGCGAATAATGCAGACATGATCGAGACCCTTCTCCAATCAATAATCAGCAGCGGGACATGGAGATCCGTACTGACTCCTACACATTCAACGATGACTCCTGTGATCGTGAGAACCTTTAACGCTTGTAACTAAATCCTTTGTCTCTCGATATATTACATGTCTGAGATTCGATCATCGATATCTCCATACCTAGTTTGATCTCGTTACCGACATGCACTCTTTTCTTGTTCCCGTGATATAACATTCTAGTGATCACATCACTTGGTTGCAAGCTATCCTAATGTGATATCACCGAGAGGTCCCAGAGTATATCTATCCGTCATCTGGATTGACAAATTCCACTTTTGATCCATGAGCCTCAACATAACACCTTCGTAGTACTGAACCCATCTTTATAGTCACCCTGTTACGGTGTGACGTTTGATGTTATCAAGATACTCTTCCGGTGTTAGCAATTAACATGATCTCATGGTCTAAGGATAAAGATTACTTCGTATGATGTTATAGCAATATAAACATAATGACTTGATCGTAATGCTATACTTCGGATGAATGTTCATCACATCATTCCACCAATGGTGTGACCTTGTTATTAACAACATCCAATGTCCATGATCAGGAAACCTTGATCATCCTGTTAATCAACAAGCTAGTCTATAAGAGAGGCATGACTAGGAACCCTTTTTGTTTATTAAACACACATGTATTGATGTTTCCGAATCAATACATTTCTAGCATGTAAAATAAACATCTATCATGTATAAGGAATATATAATAACAACTTTATTATTGCCTCTCAGGGCATATTTCCTTCAGAATGAGACAAAGAAAATAAGGTCCACGGGGTCCAACGCCCAGTATACTACCTCAGCGAGGTGCTCACGCCAACAAAGCAATGGTACCCGCACTACCAAAAGCTAGCATATGGCATCTTCATGACAGCCAGGCGACTGTGCCACTACTTCCAGAGCACCCAATGATACGTTGCTAATGTATCTATAATTTTTGATGTTCCATGCTTGGTTTTATCTACTTTCTTATGATTTGTCCACACTTTGGAGTACTTTTTATACACTTTCTTGGACTAACCTATTAACAAGAGCCATAGTGCCACCTGCCTGTTTTCTGCTGTTTTTGGTTCCAGGAAAGTCAAAAAATGAATATTCTCGGAATTGGACGGGACAAAAGCCAAAGTCAGTATTTCACAGAGGGGGGACACGTAGCTAGAATACGAGACAGAGAGGGGCCAGGGGCCGGCCACACCACCTGGCCGCATGGCCAGGCCTAACCCGCGCCAGGGGGTGGTCTGGCCACCTAGGGCACCCCCTCGGCCTCCCCTTTCGCCTATAAGATGCCTCCGATACAGAAACCCTAAGTACCCGATCAAAATTCCATGAAAGAGTCTGTAGCCGCTGTCATCTCCATCCCTAGACCAGGAGGGATCTGAAGCTCTTCCCAGCACCCTGTCGGAGGGGAGAATTCACCCTGGAGGCCTTCTTCATCACCATGCAAGCCTTCGGTGTGATGCGTGAGTAGTTCATCCTTGGACTACGGGTCCATGTAGTAGCTAGATGGCTGGTTCTTCTCCTTTGTGCTATCATGTTTAGATCTTGTGAGCTCCGTTCATGATCAAGATCATCTATTTGTAATCCTACATGTTGTGTTTGCGGGGATCCGATGGATATTGAGATGCTATTTCAGATTGATTATTGATTCTATCATGTCTTTGTTATTTGTGATCTTGCATGCTTTCCGTTGTTAGTAGCTATCTTGGCCAAGTAGATGCTAGCAACTCCAAGAGTTAGTATTTATGCTCGATAGTGTGTTCATGCCTCTAGTAATCCGGGGAAGTGACAGAAATCTTTAAGGTACTAGATGTGCTGTTGCTACTAGGGAGAAAACAACAATCCTTTGTTCATAGAACAATCGTATTGTTTACTTTACATGCAATGCGTAATGCAATTATCTGTTGCTTGCAACTTAATACTGGAGGGGGGTCGGATGATAACCTGAAGGTGGATTATTAGTCATAGATGCAGTTGGACTACGGTCTCTGTATAATGTTGTAATGCCCAATCGAATCTCAAAGGAGTCAAGATGATTAGTATATGCATGTATTGATTTCTCGATGTTTGTCAATTGCCCGCTGTAATTTGTTCACCCAACATGTCATCTATCTTAAGGAGAGCCACCAATAGTGAACTATGGACCCCGATCCTTTCTTTTATCATCAATCTACAACTGTTTACTGTTTACTTTCTGCAAACTATTACTTTCTTCCACACAATACGTTTAATCCTTTGTTTTCAGCAAAACCACTGAGATTGACAACCTCACTGTAAGTTGGGGGCAAAGTTCTATGGTTGTGTTGTGCAGGTTTCCACGTTGCTGTTGGCGCTGGTAGTGCGCCCTGCCAAAGTCTAGCTAGCAACACCTTGGAGGTGTTTCCTTGCTCCTACTGGATTGATAACCTTGGTTTCATAACTGAGGGAAAACTTACTGCTGTACTCATCATACCTTCCTCTTGGGGTTCCCCAACGAGCTCGTTAATACACGAGTCAGCACCCAATCATGGTGGTAAACGACGCCCTGCTCGGGCATATACTCAATAATCCTGACGCCATAGGACGAGTCGCGCTCTGGGGAATCGAACTGTCTCCACGAGACATCACATATGAGAAACGTGACGCGATTAAGTCGCAAGTTCTCCCGGATTTCCTCATGCACTGGATGGAGAACCAACTCCCCGACAAGCCAGACATGTCCTATCTTTGGACAATGCACTTCGATAGATCCAAGCGAAAGGACGGAGCTGGCGTAGGTGTCATACTGACATCGCCCCAAGGAGACAAGATGAAATATATTCTGCGAATGCAGTTCACCGCGTCCAATAATGAAGCTGAGTATGAAGCCTTAATCCATGGGATGCGGATGGCGAAAGCTTGCGGCGCTAAGAGGCTCATCATCTACGGCGATTCCAAGTTGGTGGTCAACCAAACTATGCACGAGTGCAACGCACTGAGCGACAACATGATTGCCTATCGCGACCTCTACGACACACTCGAAGGGGACTTCGACGGATGCGAGCTGCAACATGTAGAAAGCAACGAAGAGGCGGATCTACTCGCCAACATTGGCTACACCTGCGCCCCCATACCACCTAGGGTATTCCTCGAGCGCATCTGCGAGCGCTCCATCAAGGCAAAGGATCCAGAGAAGAAAGCAAGCACGTCAACGGACTCGGGGGCTATGCCACCCAACAAGCCAATGGCACTCGACGACATGGAGCTCGATACAGGACTCAAAGGACCAATGGGGGTCATGATGATCGAGCCATCTTAGACACAACCTTACGTCACATATCTACTCAGCAAGAGACTGCCAAATGAGCCGACTGATGCGCGACACATCGCACGATGATCCAAAGCATTCGCCCTCATCAACGGCGAACTGTACAAGCACAACATCACATGAGTACTTCAATGGTGCATCTCCAACGGGGACAGAAGGGTCGTCCTCCTCGACATACATGAAGGCACTTGCGGACACCATGCTGGCAGTCGCGCCCTCGTTGCCAAAGCTCTACGAGCTGGATTCTACTGGCCCATGGCCATGCGTGATGCCAAGGACATCGTCCAGCGCTGCAACGCTTGCCAGCGATTCGCAGACAAACCACACACACCTGGCGCAGAACTCCGGCCAATACCATTAGCTTGGTCCTTCGCGCAATGGGGACTCGACATGGTCGGCAAGCTCCCAAAGTCCTCGCGAGGAGGTTATGTCTACCTCTTAGTCGCGGTTGACAAATTCACCAAGTGGATCGAGGCCATGTCGGTGATGAATCAATCAAGAGCCAGTGCCGTCAATTTCTTCGAGTCCATTGTCCACCGCTTTGGAGTGCCACATAGCATCATCACGGATAATGGGATGAACTTCACCTCTAAGGAGTTCCAGGAATTCTGCAAAAACCTGGGAATTAACATAAGCTACGCCTCGGTGCCTCACCCGCAGACCAATGGTCAAGTCGAAAAGGCCAACGGCCTCGTCTACGGTGGAATCAAGAAACGACTCCTTCGGCCACTCGAACAAGCCGCCGGATGCTGGCCAGACGAGCTGTAATCCGTACTTTGGAGCCTACGCACAACTCCAAACAGCGCCACGGGTGTAACACCCTCGGAATCGGCCCTATGCAAGTTTTAGCGAATCCCGCCAAACCCGCATAGAAACGATTCAAAGGTGCCCACCAGGCACTTTCGTGCGGGTGGAAAACGAAGTAATAACATTACACAACAGTCCTCGATGGGACCCACAGAACAGATATATATACAACAACGACTCGAGGAGTCAAGAATACAGATATAATATACAAAGATCCAATCACCTTGAAAATAATAGAGCGTCCGACTACGGACAAGATGCAAATGGGGCTAAGAGCCCTGAAGAATAACCAATGGCATCCATAACCCTGCCCAGGCCAAGCCGGAAGGGTAACCCTGCTAACGACGGCGATCTCAAACCTGCTAAACAAAAAGGGGTGCCGACAAAGGGCAAAGGAAAAAGAGGAGCGTCAGTACTGAGGCCAGTACACGGCGAGACTAGAATTCGGCGGTCCTCGCCTACATAGGTATGGTGGGCTGAAGCGGCAGCGCGGCATGCACTAAACAACCTATAGAGACTCGATATAACTGTCGGCTATCAGAGAGGGATAAGAAAGACCTATTCGGAACCAACCTGATGCTACCACCAAACAAACCCATCCCGGTATTTCCCCCTCGAGACCAATCGAGGAAGTCGGACCAAGGAACTCACACAGTTGGCAGTTTTATTCATTCCGTTATAGTTGCGGCAATTACTAGTCAAGTATAGATAGCACGAGTCATCCTGAGATAATAAGCAGTGGGCACTTTTAATTAACCATTCCGTTGTAGTTGCAACACTTACTAGTCAGATACAATTGGCAAGAGATATCCCGAAACCCAACAGTTGTTGGTACTTTGATTCAGCCATTCCGTTGTAGTGGAGCTGATTACTAGTCATATCGGAAACAAGTCAATTGATAACAGTAAACTTTAGTTATAGTTGTCTATGATCGAGAACTGTGCTCCAAGTCGTCCGTAACCGCGGACACGGCTTTTCGAAAAGATTTAACCCTGCAGGGGTGCACCAAAGTATCCACACGCACTTCGACCCTTTTTGCCAGATCAGTTAACATACACCCATCGGTATGTCGGCGGGGCCTAAGTCATGACGTTTCCCAGACCCAAAGCAAGTACATGGGGGCCACCCCACTAAGCTACCCGCAACGAAGTTGGCCGGTCTCCGAGACGGACTCAGGGTTTGCGCCAATGGCGGTAAACGACTGGGAACCCGAAAGTGTGACTGGGCTTGTCGATACCACGAAAACACTCCGCAGTCCTAAACAGTACAGTGTGCAGTACCTCGCACAATTTAAATAAAGCAGTAAAGCATGGCATAAGTACATGATAGTAAATAAAACCCCAAACTAGTTTGTGGCCCCCAGTACAATACTTTGAAATCAGGTACTAATCGATGGGGGTGCCCACACACCCCACCTGTGGTTAGCGCGCTCGATCTCGGAACAGGTGTCAAGAACTCGGGGTCCTACGGGACACCAGTGAGCGGTCGGAAACCAAATATTGTCTATCACCCACCGGTGCCTCTGCATTTACCTACTTCAATTTTAGTTACTATACAATAATTAAAGCCATGATCATCTCCATCATTAAACACGCGGCAGTACCCCAACAACTGTGGTACTCGACGACATGCAACAACACTTGAGCAAGCGACTCCGACGCGCAAGTCCAACTATCTACCAATCAACAGGTAAAAGGATGTGTCCAGGGCAATATAAGGCTGCAAGGGATATCACGGGTACGAAAACTAGAGCATCGCAACACAGATAGCAATAGATCAACAGGAGGGAAATAAATACTATAAAAGTAAGATAGGTAGAAAGGGGAAGATGCTCGCCTGAAAACACTGCCGAAGGTTCACCGGGGATCAGGTCGACACTCGCATCAACTCATCGGCCTAATCCGTGAAGAAGCAAAGCACTAGCAAAACACCGGGTGCAATATTTAATACTACGGTAGAAGATCGGGCATGATGCATGTATGATATATGACATGGCAAGATGCGATGCAATTAGGCAATATTAAGCGGAACCGGGGTCCCAACAATTAATTAGGTGGTCTATGTTGTTTAGATACCCGCAATTTAAATGTTGTCTTAACATGGCAAAATTATGTCACCGGTTCGATGCACAAATTTAAATGGAGTCCGAAATGAGATCAAGGTATTCCGCATATCGACTCCATATTTAATTATGAGGCGAATCGGCATAATGCCCCCAAACCACACAAATATGCATGCGAGATGAACAATTATTATGCAACCGGTTTTATATATCGCATTTATAAAATAGGGGCTCGGGAAAAGGTTCACACATCTGGGGTCGAAGGTCTTGGGGGGTTCGGAGGGGTTCCGGGGTTCGGTCTCAGGGTTTGACGGGGAAACGATGAAGTTCAGACTCGCGATGGCGAACTTGAGTGGATCGGGTACCGGGGTCTTCGAGTCCGGGAAGAAGACCTTGACGCCTGTGGCGAAGAACTCGGGTTCGGACGAAGGGCTTGGCGTTCCGATGGATCGGTCCCCGGGGTCGAAGAACTTGGCGTCCGAGAGCCGATCTTGTCGCATCCGCGGTCGTCGGGCCATGTCGTCGGTTTTGTCGTCTCACGCGGAGATCTTGGCGTCCGGGTCACGGCGTCTTCGGGTCCGACTCCGGGAAGGAGAACTTGATTTTTCATGATGGAGATCTTGTCAAGGCACGTCACTGATGTACTTGTTCAACTTGTAGCTCTTGATCGTCAGGTGTTCTATTGCAACATATCACTGTTTCCCCATCAACCGTCGGAGAACTTGGCACCATAATCGACACGTTCCCCTCTATCTTGTCTTCACGACCACCCTCATAACACCCAAGCAGCACAAAAGATCAACAGGAGGTACACCGAGCAGAGGACGACGGGGTGCAGCCGCAGCGGTGCTCGCGTGCAGGAGACAGAGGAGCTGTGCTCGGGGAGGCGGCATCGGACCTGATGGGCTTGCAGCGGTGGAGGGCTCGGTTCACGAGGCCAGGGGAGCGCGGGCTCGACAGCGGCGCTGGTCTACGGGCGAGGACGAGGGCGGCGGGCGAGGCAGAGGGCGGCGGCGAAACAGAGACTGGCGGGCGAGGTTGAGCGGCGGGGCAAGGCGGGGCTCGCGGAGGAGGTGAGGCAGGGTCGGCCACGCGTCGCCGGAGACAGGAGGCCCGGAGAGAGGGCGCGAGGCGACGCCGCAGCACCGACGAGGGAAGAGCGAGGCGGGCGAGGCCGGCCGGAGCCGAGCACGGCGGCGGAGAAGACGGGGAGGCCGGCGGCAGGATCCGTACGGGGGGCGGCCGGCAGGGGGAGGGGAGGCCGGAGGGAGGAGGCCGGCGGCGACCTTGCTCGCGGGCGGAGGGCTCTCTGGCGGATGTCGGAGACGGCGCCTGGCCGGGGCCTTGGAGGGGAGCGGTGGCGGCGAGGCGGGCCGGGCGACGGGGTGCGGGAGAGGCGCCGGGACGAGCGGAGGAGGAAGGAAGAGAGAGAGAGAGAGAGAGAGAGAGAGAGAGAGAGAGAGAGAGATGGGACAGGCGTGGGGAGTGGTGGGGCCGGGCGGGGTCGGTGGTTGTCGGGCTGGGGGGTCGCGCCAGGTGGGGGTGGGCCCGCGGGATGGGTGGACCAGGAGCGGTGGGCGCGGTTGTGAGGGGTGGGGATCGGGTCAGGCGGCTGAGGTGGGGGGCTGGGGTAGGCTCGGGTGAGGGAAGGTGGGGCCAGAAGGAGAGATGAGGTGGAGGGCTCGGTGAGGTGGCAAGCCGTGGTTGGCCGGGGTGATGTGGAAGGGGGCTGGGTAGACTAGGACTGGGTAGGAAAAGGGTTTAGGTAGCTAGGTCTTGTACTGGGGGTGGCCGACTGGGTCGGATCGGCCCGGTACGGCTGCCCCTAAAAATAAAATAAATATTTTTAATATTTAAAATGGGGCGTTTGAAAACTGTTGGTAGACGAACAAAATATTCCGGAGACCCGGGTTTTGGATTTGAAATAACAGCGGGGTATTTAGAAAACAAAAATATGTTTTTCGAAATAGATTCAGACAAACAAATGCATGATGATGACGATGCTCAAATGCAATGTGGCATGATGACATGAGCATGCGGTCATGATGATGCAATACACAAAAACAACGCGATTTTCTAGTAGTGGTTTTAGCGGGATGCCACAACGGGCTATACTCCGTTCTTCATGGTGGACAGTGCTGAGGCGGTGCTACCCGTAGAAGTGCGCTACAAAGCTCCACAAGTGGTTGCTTACAGCGAGCAGGAGTCAACTCTTGCACTCGAAGACTCCGTCGACCTCCTTGACGAGGCACGGGAAAACTCCACAAGTTTGGCATCAACGATCTATCAACAGAGCCTCTGCAACTACCACATCAGAAGGCTACGCCCCAGATCCTTCGTCGAAGGAGACCTGGTCCTGCGACTAAAGCAACAAGGGCATCTCAAGCTCGAGTCCCCTTAGTAAGGACCTTACGTGATTACAGAAGTAATCCCAGGTGGCGCCTATCGCCTTAAAGATTTCAAGAGCGGATTCGCATACTCCAACCCCTGGAACGTCGCGCAGCTACATCGTTTCTACCCCTAGTCAATTTTACATTACAAATAAGGCTATTCAGCCAGGCTACTTAGCCACACATTGTACCTCGTACTATTCTGCGAATAAATAAAGCTAAGTGCCCCCAAACTCTGTGTTTTTCCTTATTTTCTTGCAATTTTATCACTTGGGGGCTGCGCCACCCTTTACACTTTCGTTCTACGAACAAATTGCAGTATCCTGAGTAGCTGACACAAGACCAATCAAACCCTTGATAAACACCAACCCAGTTGCAATGCACCTGACAGGTTGGCAAGGTGCTGAGATAAACACAAGTCAGGCTAACGAAAAGGAACTACAGAGTACAATACACTCGAAAAATATACAAGCTGGCCAACTCTTCACATATCAATGGGTATTAAATACACCCAACACAATCATACGAACTTTACAACACTCATATGTAGGATACAAATTACGCTACTGCTGCAGAAGATGAACGTTCGTCTGCTCTTCAAAGAAGTCGACGATGTCCTCCGCCGGCCGATCAACTGCCTGGTAGTTTGGCACCATGTTCCAAGTCATCCCTTCTGGCGGCGGTGGCGGCAGCAGTAACGGCCGCTATGTCCACATCTAGCCGATGCAGTCGCACCAACGACAGGGCAGCCTTCACACCTGCGACCAGTTGCTGACGAACGCACTCGTGTACCGCGCTTATATCTTGAAACTTCGCCAGAAGATCCAACAGGCTTGAAGGGACGGCGTCCAGCGGAAACATCATCTGATAATGTGCCTAAGACACGACTGTGCCTTCTTCAAACATTGGAGCACTTGAGAAGAACGATCCTGCAGGGTCGCCAGCGCGACTGCATGATCATGGTCCACCCAAAAATACCCACTCGCGTGCAGTTGCTCCTGGGTCAGGTTGTTCATTCGAATGGCCACCCAGTCCTTCTCATCCTACGGATGACGAGCGCTAACAACTACACCAAGCAAGCAGTAAAGTGTGAAGACAAGGCATCATCGCGACTGACTAAAAGAAAAGATGAGAAGGCAGAAAGCTAACATTTGAACTGCTCATTCAACTGCGCCACTTCCTCCAAGAGATACTTCTCGCGGGTGGTGGCCCTCTCAGCTTTCGACTTCCACACATTCGCGCTACCGCGGATGATGGGAAAATCACGCTCCAATTGCTTAATGCGGCCGCGCAGTCGTGAAAGCAATGACAATTCCTCTACCTTTGAACGCGGCTGCGCCGTGGTTTCATCGGTGGGAGGAGAATCATGAGGACCACTCGAAGGACCCTAGGTATAATCAAGCAAGAGGCGAATGAGACTCATCACACATCAATAAATAGAGGACTACATTCAAATTTGATAAAAGGTCAAGGGAACACCCCCCACAAAAGCATGGTTCGGACAAAAGGCTAAGCTACAACTACTACACATGGCGACTAGGGAGCATTTTGCTTCTTCAACTTCAGCTTCGACTTCGGGGGCTTCATCACATCCGTGGTAGTATCTGACGCCACGGACTTGCCGGTGGTAGCCCTAGATGCCGCGGTCTTCACCGCCTTCGCTCGCCGCCGCTCCTCAGAGTATTTGGCGACTGTCTCAATAAGCCGAGGCCCGTATTTACTGCAGCTACTAGCGAAGGGAGCAAACACTACTTGCTGGCCTCCGGCGTCGACAGGCATCGCCTCGGATATCGCAGCAGGATCCAACTCCAAGCCATGGGCTTGCACCATCGCGAGTGCCATGGTGGCGTCGACGGACCGCTGGGAGTTCCTGAATTCCATGGGAATACCTCCAGCGAAGGATTCCACTAGGGCATCAAGAACGTCGATTAGCCTGGCCTTGGGAGTCAGCTCCTCACGGAGGAGACTAAGCACACCTTTGGCCTTCCCCAACGTCTCCTGAAGGGAAACACTGCGGTCCTCGACTACAGCAACGCCGCCTGCCAAAGCATCCGCGTGATGTAGAGACTGGGCGGCGACGGACCTCCTCCCTGCTCGCGGTCGGCCTCTCCTTGTTTGGGCTGGACCCGGCGCCGCTTACGCGTCCGTCACCTCCGCGTCGCCTCCTAGCTGCAGCTTCGTTGTCGCTGCCCGTGTCGAGGCTGCTGTGCCCCTGTCCCGTTTTGCGCTACCGCTAGGAGGTCGCTTGCCTCGTCTACATGCCCACCGCCAAGACGGTCATGCAGATGCGCCCCTTCTCGGCCCTGTCGTGCAGGCCGTTCTACCTCGAGTCCCGCTACACGCCTCCCTGGGTCGCTTCTATCCTGGCATGGAACGAGCTATGTGCTCGTCACAGCCTTGTTCAGGGGCTGGATGCACTTCCGCAAGTGCTACACGAGTTCTTCCCGACAAGATATTCTGCGTCCAATCCAAGATTAGCCTCGATCCCGGGTCTTCGAACCACCTCGGCAGACAAGATAGACCACTTTGGCAAGGCCGTACGAGCCGGAGGTGCTCGAAGCGTCACCGCCAAGTACCTCCTCTCGGATTCGATAGCGCAAGTTCTCCTTCCTGGAAGCATTGACGTCGGTGCGACAAGGTCATCTCCCCGAAGCCTCGAGCGGAAGTCAAGACTGCAAAGTGGAGACATAGCCGAGTTCTTCCGATGACCATCACGATCGCCGACACGGATACGCCAAGTCCTTCTTCCCGGAACACCAAGCTCTCCTTCCGTTGTCCGAGAACGATCCCGTCGAACCGAACCCCAGATCCGGACCCTGAGACCCAGACTCGGACCCCCGGAACCCAAGATCTTCCGAACCCATATGTGTGACTCTAAGCCCTATTTTTATAATATGACATTATCAACTGTCGCATATTAAATTGTTCATGCATGTATACCTGTCTGTGGTTTGGGGGCATTATGCCGATTCATCTCATAATTAAATATGGAGTGTTTATGCGGGATATCTTCGTCTTATTCCGGACTCCATTTAAATTTGTGTAGCGAACGATGCCATGTTTTGCCTTGCTAATACAACATTTAAATTGCGGGGTATCTAAATAACTGGAACCTATTAATTAATTGTCGGGACCCCGGTTCTGCTTAATACTGCCTAATTGCACCGCATCTGCATCATATCATACTCATGCCGGATCTTCTGCCGTAATATTAAATAATGCATCCGGTGTTTCTTCTAGTGTTTGCTTCTTCGCGGACTAGGCCGATGAGTGGATGCGAGTATCGACAAGTTCTCCGGATATGAACCTTCGGCAGTGTTTCCCAGGCGAGCACCTCTCCCCCTTCTACCTATTTTGCATTTATAGTCTTTACTTCGTCCTGTTGATCTATTGCTATCTGTGTCGCGATGCTTTAGTTTCCGTGCACCATTTATACTCCTTGCAGCCTCTATATTGCCATGGACACATCCTATTGCCTGTTGTTTGATAGATAGTCGGCCCTGCGAGTCGTAGTTGCTTGCTCCTGTGTTGCTTCGCGTCGTTGTCATTCCACCGTTGACGGCAAGTTGGCACATGATAGACGGTGGAGATGCTTAATGGTGGAGATGATCATGTCTTAATTACAACTATTAAATTGATGTGATAACTAATGAAAGAGGCACCAGTGGGCAATATATGCTATTTGGTTTTTATGTCCACTTGTGTCCCGTAGGCCCCGAGTACTTGATACATGTTCCTTGACTATTCGCACTATCCACATACGGGAGAGTCTATGAATCCCCCTTAGCCAGAGCTTGATTCATTTCTTATTTCTTAGGGCCACAAACTAGTTTGGGGTTTTATTACTACCATGTACTTATACCATGCTTTACTGCTTTATTTAAGATTGTGCGTGGAGCACCTGTACTGTTTTGGATCGTGGAATGTTTACGCGGTATCGACAAGCCCAATCACACTTTCGGGTTCCCAGTCGTTTACAGCCATTGACACAAACCCTAGGTCCGTTCCGGAGCCGGCCAACTTTGTTGCGGGTAGCTTAGTGGGGTGGCCCCCTGAAATATTTTATGAATCCTGTGATTGCTTTGTCGTGAAAGCCTCGTTGGGTTTTGATTTGGTTTTTCCGAGGTTGATCGTGTGTGTGTTGCTATTTGTGCACCCCTGCAGGGTAAAACTTTCTGAAAGCCGTGTCCGCGGTTATGGACGACTTGGAGCTCAGTATCTCGATCATAGACAAGCATAACTAAAGTAGTGCTATAAATTTGACTTAATATGTGACTAGTAATCAGTTCAATTATAATGGAATGGATAATAAAAATGCCAACAACTGGTGGATCTGTGGTGATCTATGTCATACTATACCTACCTAGTAAGTATTGCAACTCCAATGGAATGTGATAAAAGTGCCAACAACTGCTGGGTTTTGGGATTCCTCGGGACAATTATATCTGACTAGTAAATGTTCCAACTACAACGGAAAGTTAACTAAAACTGCCCACTACTTATGTCATCAGGATGAATCGTGCTATCTATATCTGATTAGTAATTGCTACAACTGTAACGGAATGAGTAAAATTGCCAACTGTATGAGTTCCTCGGTCCGACTTCCTCGTTCGGTCTCGAGGGGAAATACCAGGATGGGATTGTCTGGTGTTAGCTTCAGGTTGGATCCGGTTAGGTCTTTCTTATCCCTCTCTGATAACCGCTGGTGATACCGAGTCTCTATAGGTTGTTTAGTGCCGCTGCGCTGCCGCTTCAGCCCACCATACCTATGTAGGCGAGAGCCGCCGAATTCTAGCCTCGCCGTGTACTGGCCTCAGTACTGACGCTCCGCTTTTTTCCTTTGCCCTTTGTCGGCACCCCTTTTGTTTTAGCAGGTTTGAGCTCGACGTCGTTAGCAGGGTTACCCTTCCGGCTTGGCCTGGGCAGGGTTATGGACGCCATTGGTTATTCTTCAGGGCTCTTAGCCCCATTTGCATCTTGTCCATACTCGGACGCTGTAACGTTTTCAAGGTGATTTGGATCTTTGTACTGTATATCTGTATTCTTGACTCGTGGAGTCGCTGTTGTATATATATATATATATGTTCTGTGGGTCCCATCGAGGACTGTTGTGTAATGGTATTACTTCGTTTTCCACCCGCACGAAAGTGCCTGGTGGGCGTCCTTGAATCGTTTCTATGCGGGTTTGGCGGAAAGGGCTAAAACTTGCATAGGGCCGATTCGAGGGTGTTACACTCACAGCCCCTCCTAGCCTTTATATGATAGGCTAGGTCTCGGGTAGCAGGTCGAGTCGGTTAAAGATTAGGGTTCGTCCTTTGAACTTTCTATCTTAAGCTTCTTCTTGCACCGTAAGCAATCAGAGAGTCTGTGGGTCACCCGAATTCTGCATTGGGCCTTGGCAACACCGTGGGCTTCTGCCGTATCTGGACCGTATATGCCAAACTCGAGTACCTGTAGGGTATACCCATGTCAGTAGCC
The DNA here is from genome assembly GCA_916181665.1 of Avena sativa. NCBI lineage: Eukaryota > Viridiplantae > Streptophyta > Magnoliopsida > Poales > Poaceae > Avena > Avena sativa. The sequence continues at coordinate 225,976,389 of OV702291.1, forward strand.
CCCGAGTGTCCAGTGGAATCACAGATTCGACTGTAGACTTTATGAAGTTGAGTGCATGACTGAGCATTTTTTTTGAGTGTTCTGTTTGTGTCATAGGGATTGTTGATATATGTGCCTGATTTATCCGATGTATCAGTATCAGTTAACTACCTTAGGGCAAAACAACGCAATTTACTCAAACTCGAGTCCCCGGACTCGAATTTGAAAAAGTGCTGGCGTAATTCGACTCAGGCTGTGGAGGTCTTCAGGAATCGAATTCCAGTATATAAATGTGAGCACTTGACGCGTCCGTCAAGGCATGTTCATTGTACCTGCAAGCACGGATATATTTTTAGTAGTGCGCAGCAGATGCGTTGCTAGGCCTTATTCAGGTCTTATCTTCACGCTACAAGCGCGGCATCCAAAATTTTGATCATCGCGGAGATGATTCGGGTGGCCCAGGAGACGTAATCTCTTTGTAGGGAAAATATGAGGCGGAGTCGCCATAGCATTCGAGTGTGGATGTTATCGACACACAGTACGATGTACAAATAATCATAGGGTGTGCGGCCAGTGCTCCCTATGGGAGTAGCCCCAGAGTGCCTATTCGAGTCGTAGACTCGAGTGGGGACTAAAAACATTTTGCGACTGCTATCGTCTTTAGTTGCTTGTTTCAATCGAATGTGCTTCTAGTGCTGCCTATGGGAGTAACCCGTAGTTCACAATCGAATCGTTGATTCGAGTGATGGGTTTGTATTGAATGCTCATACACCTGCATAAAAATTCTTTCGGGTGCGCGGCCAGCGCTCCTGTTAGGAGTAGCCCCCGAGTGCTTGGTTGAGTCAAAGACTCGAGCAAGAACTAAAGTAGTCAAAATCTTCTTCTGCTGGAATCGATGATGTCAGTGCTGACGATGTGATGGCCTCAGTTGCCCACGTGAGCGGCCTTGATGGGATGTGACGAGCGGTGGGTCCTACTTTTTGACTTTGATTTGACTGGGCGTGCGTAATCTTCTGTTTTAACCGCGTCTCCTCGATTTCCGCGCGTAATGGGAGCAGTGGGGGACGGTTCGTGGTTCACCTTTGCCACGTGTCGATGGTGATGTGCGCCACGCGTTCAGTAGGGTTTTTGCTAGCCGTTGGATGACACCTGCGAGGAGGTTAAGTAGCAGCGCAGCTGCGGTAATTTTCCCCATCTCTCTTCTTGTTCGTGCTTCGTGCACCATTGCTGCTCGTTTCTGCTCCCTTGCGCCCGTCCTCTCCGTGGCACTAGACCAGCTGCGCGTACTCCCCAGCTACTTCCTTCGTTCTCACCTCCATCGAAAGATGGGCAAGAAGAAGGGAGGCACCACCTCTGGATCTGCGGTCACCATTGCCGCTGCCAATAAGAAGGGAGGCACCACCGCCGTGGGCACCAGCTCCGCCGATGCTGGGAAGAAGAAGGGTGTGGGCACCCGCATCACCAATGGCTCCTGGCGCGCATCTGTCATCAAACATTTCGAGCTGCATACTCTTCATCAGGATGGAGCGCTTCCGTCCATGGAAGAGGACTCGTGAGTGCCTGGCGACGAGGTAATCCCCATCCTCCTGCGGGTTTCAGAGTGATGTTTCTTGCGTTCATCGTTCGAGGTCTCTCTCTCTCTCCCCTGCATCCGTTTGTTAGGGGTCTTCTTTGTTTCTATGGGCTCTAGCTGCACCAGCTATCCCCAAATTCCATTCTCCATATCACATGCTTCATCACTTTGTGCGAGTGCTGGCTCAGAATCGAGCCACACTTCGGTCTCTTCAAGAAGCTTTTTAAGATTAAGCGTCAGTCAGGGTCGGGTTCTGTAGTCTATGATGTAGCAGGCTGTGGGATCCACGTCGAATCCTCCGTCACCTACTTTGACATCAAGCTCACCGCGTCTGTCCAAGGGTGGAGGGACAAGTGGTTCTACGTCCGCGACCAGAAGGCCGACGGAGAGCACTACGGGCTCGTGCCCTTTGATCCCGTGGCAGCTTGTAAGAGGAGGTGTTCCTGGAAGAACATCGTGATTCCTGGCGAGTCCGAGGAGACGGAGATGTTGTATCAGCGTGTCTGCGACCTTGAAGGCCGCATAGGCAAGGAAGAGAGTGGCTCCACGCTCATTCGCACGTGGTTGTGCCACCGCATCCAGCCTCTGGAGGCTAGAGTCCATCCAATGTTCCGCTGGGTCGATGCTGGCGATGTCACTCGCATATCTGCTGAGGGCATTTCTGTGGGTGAGGTAGATAGGAGGTTGTGACTAGTGACCAAGTATACCGTCAAGTAGGATCTCCCAGGCGAATCAGTCGTGCCCCCTTTCGATGCCAACAACCCTCCGCCTAAGGTAGAGTTTTTGTGAAGTAGTTTTATATTTGTTCGATTGGCTGCCAAGTGCTTTAATCTGTGCTGATGTTTCTTCTAAATGCAGGATTGGAAAGTGTCTTCCAATTTTCCTCCTCGACCTGAAGGGGTTATCCCTCGCGAAGCGGAGGAAGATGACGAGTCAGAATCGACCGTCCCAATTGAAAAAGAGGAGGGAGCCCCCGAGTCCAGCGGCCACAACACTCGCAAGCATTCCCGCAGCAAGGATTCTGACGCTTCTTCACTGACGACGCCGAAAGGTCCTTCTGCTGCTGCAGAGGAGCCAATCCCCGCCGTACCTATGTGTGCCATAGCTCCTCTTGCTCGGAAGAAGCTACGACTGCCAAAGGAGTCGTCGGATGACTACTTTGACCTCGACAAATTTAACTGGTAAGCTTTTAATGTCTGTGAGTTCGTCTTTCTCTCTTTGAGGTTGCTTTTTCTGAAGTGGTGCTGGGCACATTTTGTAGTCAAGCAGCATCGTCGTCTTCTGACGACGTCCAATTTGTGAAAGAGTCCGGAGTCGCAGACTCCAAGGCCAAGGAGGTGGCTGAACGGTCTCCTTCTCCTCCAGTGGCGGCCCACTCTGGCACCAATTCTTCGAGTTCCCCACAGGCTGGGGAGCACCAGATGGTTGCCCGGACGACTGCGCGACAGTCATCTTCGGAGTCCCTAGAGGAACATGTGAGTGTCCCTTTTGCTGTTTGGCAGTCGAATTTGTACTTTGGGTTGCCGCTGAATCTTCGTTTCCCTTGGTGTAGCTCATTGTGAAGGAAGCTGCTCGCCTTGTGGAGCAAGTCCTTGCTATGGGTCGACAGCATGCTTTGCTGGACAATCGCCACCGCGCAGTCAAAGGTTAGCTTTGACTTTGTCTTTGTCTTCGTGGAAATTTGTCAACTCAATTGTTGATATGCCTTGTGTTTTTGTAGGTGAGCACAATAAACTTCTCCGTCGCGTTACGCCCCTCGAGAAGGGGCTTGTCGCGGCGGATAAAAGGCGCGATGAGGCAGTCACGGCTCTGGAGGAGACACAGAAGCATGAGGAAGAGCTGTGCTCTTCCAATGCTGAAAGGGAGAAGTTGTTCAAAGAATTCGAACAACTTTTTTGATTGCCAAGGCTCTCTCAGGTAATTATTGCTCGCCGGAGTACGCGCGGAAATGCGGCGGCTAAGGTTTGCGGCGGAGGGACACGGGTTCTGACCCGTCTCCGCCCGGCTGGTCGGTAGAAATCGGGTCTGCAACGGGTCTTTCACAGACCCCTGTGAATTCCGTTTACGGGCCGGGCCGTTTACAAGCGCTGTTAGTTTGACGACCCGGCCACGAGCCCGTGTAACCGCTGGAATTTTAAGGGCGTCGACGTTTTAATGGTCCCGTTAGACTTGCTCTTATAGATGGTTGAGCAAGCGGTTTTGACAACTCCACCATCTTAAAAGAAATTCTCTACAGTTGACTTTTTCTTGAATCCTGATGCGCTACTGATATGATAGGTTTCTGCTGTGGTGGCATTGATCTCAGCCTTAAGCTGGCAAACCTTAGAACGACTTGGGTCTTTAACTGGTGGTTCTCAAAATGTACTACCACTAAAAAGTAAAAACAGTTGGATTGATTTAAGAACCAGTGTAGTCCCTGTAAAAGAGAATCCACTGTAGTTGACATTGTTATTCATATAATTTTAAGGTCTAATTGTGCTTACTAAACACCAACAAATTTTTGCTGGACGTGAATGTACTGTCAGGTTTATTTTATGTTGGCACAAACATGGAAGTAAGATCAAATGAGGTTTTGGCACAATTGGAGTTACTTTAGTTTCCCACATCGGGTAGTTTTATACAACTGCACATTTGTGGTTTCACTAAAACTTTCAGAATCTCGAGTTAATTGCCCCCTTCGTGAGTATCAAACTTTGTAAATGTTATCAGGGCCTCTGAAATTGCAACTCTAAATAGCACTGTAGTCTGTAGAGGTTTATCTGTGTATCATGCACTGTTTATGTAGAAAGCATCATTAAGCTGAAGCACTTTTACAGATATGTTGTTTCTTAGGTCGATTCCCTCCCCTGCTTTCTTGTGTAGACTGAGAACTATAATTTTAATTTTCGTTTGCTGAAGTTGCAGCCTTTTAAATTTGCAGGTTTTGGGTCGCTACAGGACATCCATTGCCCCCTCCGAAATTCATGTCATCTGGTGTTCCAAATGATGGGTGAGTATGAGATGAAAACTTGGTATTCATAATGTTTCAATTGATAATCATCATCTATAACATTATATTCATAGTGATTCCCTTCCCTTCTGGAAAAAACATGGGAAGAGCACATTGGATGCTCACCATACTTGATTCTAATTTTTAGGATGGAAATGCATGGTAGATTGCATTCCTTTATATTTCTGCTCATGCATGTCTATGTTATGCTCTTAGTATGGATGAGCAGGGTATACACAGAGTTAGTTCTTCCCGTTAGTAAATGACGTTTCATCTAGCACAATGATTCAGATAAGTGGGTTTATTCCAGTTCTTGACTTGTGTTGGCCGTTCCGCTTGAAGTCTGTTATTAAACTGAAACGTGCTCTACACCTTTTGTTTCGTAAGTTTGAAATGACAACTCATTCCTTCGAAGGTCATCAATTTGTCTCCACGCATGCTGTTGATAACAGGGATATGATTACATATACGGCTGGGAGCGATAGCATTATTATGGTCATTATGATTATGTAGAAATAATATTGTTTTTGATGCTAAATTGTCTTCCCCATGCAGGTTTTCATTGCGCACACTTACTCCGGGAGTGGTCTATTCTTCAGAATCCGGAACACAACGCCCTATATACGGAGATGTATTCACGGTTGGAGCAAGTGGTGAAAGAAGTTTTTTCTCATCATGGGTGGCATCATAGATTGCTGACTGAACCTCCTCCTCTATAGGCCTCCTTTTGTTTCTTTTGGCTGAGTGCACCTTCACCATGCAGAGGCTGAGTGTGGCTCTCTAGATTGTATCACGTTGATGTAAACTTTTGAGTCTAATAAAAGCACACTTTTTATTGAAAAATTTCCTAGGGTCATGGTGACTTAAGGGTGTCTGCTGGACTGATCCCTGATGGCTAATTTGGTGCCTCCGATGACTTAACTATCAGTATAACTCAACCATGCCAATCTGTGGCGTGGAACATGTGAAGTTGTGAATTGTGTACTCCTTCCGTTCAGAAATATAAGACGTTTTAGCTTTGTAAATCGGATATATCTAGACGTATTTTAGTGTATAAGTTCGTAGAGGTTCGGAGTTAACCTTTACACTAAAAAGCGTCTAGATACTTCATTTACAAAGCTAAAATGTCTTATGTTTCTGAAAGGAGGGAGTAACTCTTAAGTAACAAAGAGCGTGTCTGGAATCTTGGGCAGCCTTGCCTCACGAATAGTTAGAACGTCATGATGAATGCAGTAGCTATCAGAATACTACTTTGACAAATGGAAAGATTTTTACCCTCATGAAAGGATTTTATTTTTGTAAAGGTGACATACGAAAGGAGGTAATCAATGTTTCCTTAAGTGGTATGTTTGTAATGCTGTGCTCACAGAAATGCGGTTTGATTTTTAAATAAAGGACTGAATAAATTGCTTCGGCGCACTTTAATTTTAAATTGTTTTGTTTTTTGCGATTGTTAATTCTGTCAACTTTGCGGATTTTACATTGTTTTGGTTTTTGCCACCATAAATTCTGTTAACTTTGTGGTGGTCTATAAGGTCGGGTGATGATTACTACTCCCTCCGTCCCAAAATAAGTGACGTGGATTTGTCTAGACTCAGATGTATCTAGACACATTTTAGTATATAGATACATATGAATCTAGACAAACCCAAGTCACTTATTTTGGGACGGAGGGAGTACATAATTCAGATGATCTAACTGTATTGCTTGAACAAATAGTCTTCGCTCCTAGCTGAACGGCCTTTACTGTATTTGTTGTCAATAATTTGCGTCCAAATTATGTTTATTGCCCAGATCATACAGATTGTTCACAAAAATGTTAATCAATCTGCTCAAGGCATCTTTGAAGATGAACCGGCCTTGACAAGTTCAAATTTGCTTGTTCAAAATGAAACATGGTGTATAAATTGCTTTGGCACACTTGAATTTTTCACCATTTTGCTTTGCCAGTTTAAACTCTGTTAGCTCTAGGGATTAAATTGGTAAGACCGGGTGATGGTTACAAATGCACAGTTCAGATGATCTAACTGTGATTACTTGGACAAATAGTCACTGCAATTCCTGTTGAAAATTGGATCCAAATTATGTTTATTTTTTGTCTGGATCTTAGATAGTTTTTCGCAAAAAGTTAATCAAATGGAGAAAAAACTTCGCCCTTTGCAAGAGAATGTAATCTGTTAAATGTATTTATACAGATGAAGTGGCCTTGACAAGTTCTCCATGTTGTCCAGATTCTCTACATGTTTAGAGCTATCCATTGCATCTCCAGCGTCAGCTCCCCCGACTCGGTGCGCTGCAACTTCAAAGAGACCTCCTGCTTCACCTTGCCCCCTGTGACCATGACAGCGCTGTCGGTCGTGAGAGCGTTGTCATCCGACTTGAGCCACCGGCCAATCTGCACGTCGCTGAGCTGCTCTGGGTCACCAAACGCTGCTGCCGCATTGATCATGGGCTGCAGGTCGATCTCGGCCTCCCCCATCACGTCATCCTTGGACACCATGTCATGGTCCAACACTTGCTGGTTATTATTACCACAAGAGTTGATAGTTTGTAAGATAGTGTTATTGCCAAATGTACAGATCAGAATTGTTTTTGTTTCTTAGTTCTAGATTCTCTTGATATTATTTTTACCAGCTTCAGAGGTCCGTATTGCCGAGGAACAGAGAGCTTGAGTTCTTCATTCCAGACAGGATTCAGGCTCCCTTTGATCACTGAAGTCTGTGCTTTCTGCAAACAACAATGTTGCTATGTTCAAATTTTCTTAATTAAAATAACTCCGCAAGATGGTTCAAAATTGATGAAACAAAACAACCCTGGAAGAATGCTCTGGTCTTGATGTCAACTGATTAGGGACCAGTGCTTGGTTATTATTTGTTGGAGAAATCAGAAATATGATTACCTGCTGTCCGAGGGTCAAGACGACATAAGGGTCACTGGTAGACATATCCCTGATGGCTAATTTGGTGCCTCCAATGACTTTCACATTCAGTATTCCAATGAACTCAATCATGCCAATCTGCGGAAGCGAACATGTGAATTGCGTGACATCCTAAGAAACAAAGAGCTTGTGTTAATTTGCAATCTTAGGGTAGGCTTGCCTCACTCTTGGAGCTACTAGAATGTGAAGTGTTGGCTGCATGTTTTGCTGCATCAGAGCCGATCCGCAGGCTTGGTTCCAGAAATTCCTGGAGCTCATATTTTGACCTGAAAGATTGCGGTAGTGACTAATCATTAGGATTGCGATGGTAGTAATATGGAGTTCATGGATGCACCGTTTAATTGACCGGGTTGAAAATGCCCTTTTTGGAGCGAGTTTGCAAGGTAAACGCTGCAAGGATAAACTGGACTATAAGTTTCAGCTGAGAAAGAAGATGAGATACTTGATGAAATTTTGTCGCTCTTCCTGGGAAGAATCTGGATGTGGCTTGCGGTAACCCTCTGGGAGAAAGGCCTCATAGATTGCATTGGCCTGCGAGTTTCCACCAACTTCTACCATGGAGTCAATTTGATCGTCAGTCCACTTATCTAGTGTGACTGACAGGACCTGGGCCATGTAATAAGAGGTTAACTTAGGACTTGTTTCAACACATTAGTTTCACATAAGTCAGCTCATTTCCAGATAGAACAGAAGATCAAAATCAAGCATTCTGATTTCGAGGTCTTAATGCTGACTTTGCTCAAGAGATTATTGGTAATGATAATGCAGTTATATCTTATATCTTATACTCCCTCCGATCCATAATAAGTGTCGCTCATTTTGTCTAAGCTAGTACAAACTTTGCACTAGATAACCGACACTTATTATGGATCGGAGGGAGTATCTTATATGATGCATTGCTACTTGTCATTAATGGTTGTAATGCTTGTCCACGAATTAAAGCACTGACTAGCACAATTTGATTTATTTCTACAAGATTCAAATAGAAATTTAAATGCATAAAATTATTGCTGAGCTGCAGCTAGCTAAACCTTTGAGATATGTGTACCAAGGCTTCTGTGAACGCCAGAACATTTTACGCATATGAATACTCCAATGTTAGCTGATCTGTAAGGACATACTCGGTTATAGCAAGGAAACATGAGTTAAGCAAATAAATTTTTGAAGCAGTGCAGTACGATCTGATTTTGGTTTGCAAGCTTTTGCATACTGCAATACGCAAGATTTCAAGTGGAAAATATTATATTGAGTGGAACTCAATATTCAGCATTGCCAGAACCAAACGGGTATGCGTAGTATAAAATGACCGAGATGGTGAAAATTAGACTGCTAAGTAGTAGCTAATTACTGTTTGGATAGTGATGGACTAAATCACCAATTGGTTAGAACGTCACGACTCATGCCATAACTATCTGAGGTGGGGGTGCAAAACACTCACGCCCATTTGGGATCAGGAGCGCTGCAGTCAGCACAAATGCGATTTTCCCTCCTCTGCAACAGCTGCTTCAGCTTTTCCATCTTAAACCTGCAATTTCAAAGGTGAAATTTGAGTTCACAGTGGGAAAACAACACGGCCACATCAAGGGTTGGTGCTGCATTGGCACGAAGGCGGTGACAGTGTTATTTGCCACCGCGAGATGCGTACGAAAGATGTTCTATTTTCAGGAAATATTTACTGGGCGAGCATCGAGAAGAAAAACAAACATTGACAACAGAAGGACCAAATGACCAAAAGAAGAAGTGAAGATGCTATGTCATGTCATTTGCTCTTGCATTTCCTTATGAAAACTCTAAGAAGTCATAAATCGGCGGCTGCTGTATATACTGTTTTTCCATCACCACCATGTCCTCCACTCATCTCAGCTGCCAACCCTACAAAGATGTCTTGCACCCATTTGTTCTACACCCCGGGATAATTGAATGGGGATCATACAGACATAGCACTAGTTCCCTAGAAAGACTCAGCTAAGCAGAATGATTAGGGGAATCCACTGACCCAAACGCTTGAAGCAATCAAGTAACAAACGACGAGGGAATTGTTTCGGTAGCAATTCTCAAGACCAATTCTCATCAAGCCATGTCCCATGGTAGTAGAAACGGAATCAAGAAATGGTCTCCTCCATTTCTCTAAGGATGGAACCCGAGATGGAGAAACCAAGAAAGAAATTGCAGGGTTACCTACCTCCGAACCTCGGATCTCTCCTCCTCTCCCGGCTGCCTGCGAAAGGATTCTTCAGGGGGGTGCGTACCTGACTCCTCAGATCTCCCCCTCTCTCGCGCGCGCGCGCTCGGGGGGTCGACACCAGATGCGGGTCCACGTGGCCTGGTCGGTGAGTTCACCTAATAAGCAGCACGCAGATTATTATCTTTAAAATAACTTCGTTTTGTGCTTGCTTTCACGCTAATGTTGCTCCTGAACCATCCGATCGTGAAATAATGCTCTAGATGGATTTAGGAATTGCTATACTTTGATTTACGTTTTATCTAAGTATTTTTCACTACAGTAGTGTTTTATCGCCTCGGAGCTGTTCAGCCATAACACTGTTCATCATTTCACCTAATTGCTACAATTCTCGTTGAACGTTAAGATAACTCTACACCCCCTCCCTCCCCTAAGGGCGACAGGGGCCTCCCTCCTCCTCCGGCCAACCTCCCTTCTCCTCTCCCTCGTTGCCTCCCGCCGGCAGGGACCTCTGGGCGCGGGCCGGGTGGTGCCTACGGTGACGGTATGTCGTCCCCGCGCTATAGGAGACGGGGTCGAGGACCAAACTCCACCGGCGGCGGTGCTAGCAGGGGTCCGGCAACGACCAGCGAGATCGAGGCGGCGACGCGGTTGCGGGCTATGGGGCGGTGATACGTCCATTTTGCATTACTATTCTATGTTTTAATTCACTATTATTCATTGATATATTTCGTATTGAGAGGTGATACTTATGTTATTTCATCTATTTTTTGCATGGTTGATGACTTTTGGAGCATGGACCGCTGTAGTCAGGATTCTGATGGAAAATGTGCTGTTTGGAGGCAAAATTCGCGAAGATCAGAAAATCCGGAAAAATATACGGAAAATCCTATTTTTCCAGAAGATTAAGGATGCCAGAAGATAGAGTGGAGGTGGGCCACAGGGGGCCCACACCACCCCATGGCGCAGGAAAGCCTAGGCCGCGCCTGGAGGTGGTGTGGCCACCCTGGCCCACTCCAGCCTCTCTCCTCTGGCGTATATCATCCTCCCGAAATCCTAAGACTCGGGGAGCGACCACAGAAAGATTCCGCCGCCTCTGCGGGGCGGAAAACACTGAGAGAGAAAGATCTCTCCGGCAGACAGATTTCTGCCGGGGGAATTCCTTCCCGGAGAGGGGAGATCGTCGCCATCAACACCACCATCAAGCTGGACTTCATCGGGATCATCATCATCATCATCATCACCACCATCAGCACCCTCATCACCATCTCCATATTGCTGTAACAATTGAGCTGAATCTTGCGTAGTTCATAGGGGAAACTTTCCCGGTGTTGATTACTCTTTGTAGTTGATGCTATTGAATGAACCATTGAATTATTGTTTATGTTCAGATTGTTATACATCATTATTTCATCTCTGATCATGATCCATATGATGTCTTGTGAGTAGTTCGTTTTGTTCTTGAGGACATGGGAGAAGTCTTGTTGTTAGTAGTGAAGTTGCATTGAGAAAGATTCAATAGATTGTTATTTAAGTTGTGGTGTATTTCTTCTAGTGGTGTCATGTGAACGTCGACTACATGACACTTCACCTATATGGGCCTAGGGGAATGCATGTGTATTTGGCTACTAATCGTAGGGGTTGCCGGAGTGACAGAAACCTGAACCCCCGTTAGGAAACCATTGCACAAGGGACATAAGGGTCTTAGAGTTTAAAGCTGTGGTTAGGTCTCTACCTTAATTACTTTCTCGTACTTATGGATGTTTGCAAGGGTTATAATCACAAGTATGTATTAGTCTTGGATAGGGCGGTACATTAGGACAGGTTCACCCACACAACACTTAGCAAGCTAAAGAAGATTAATCAACTATATGAAGCGAAAGCACTTGACAGTCTTCCCATGTGTCCTCAAGAACGTTTGGTCATCTTAAGAAATACAACCGGCTTGTCCTTTGCTGCATAAAGGATTGGGCCACTTGCTGCATTTATTCCTACTGTCTTTTATTTACTCGTACTTTGTTTACTTGCTTTATCAAAAACCCCTAAAAATCCGATTGCTAAGTATTTGCAGAGAATTCCTGATCCATACCACTAGCCAGCACCTTCTGCTCCTCGTTGGGTTCGACACTCTTACTTATCGAAAATACTGCGATACACCCCCTATACTTGTGGGTCATCAAGACTATTTTCTGGCGCCGTTGCCGAGGAGTGAAGCGCTATTGGAGAGTGGAACTGGTAAAGGAAACTTCTACTGTGAGTATTGTTTACTTCTGCTAGTTGCTTTATTTTCGTTATGGATAATTCGTTGAGTTTCTTATTTGGTAATGCTACTACCACTGATAAGGTAGTAGATAAGCCACCACCTGCTGAGAATGATGTTTTCAAAATACCTATAAGAATTATTGATCGTGTTATGGATAACTACTATGTTGGGGATGGAACTGTCCATCCCGGTGATCATTTACTCTTTATACACGAATTATGCAGGTTGTTCAAGTGTGCAGGTATTACTACAGATCAAGTTAAGAAGAAGTTATTCTCATTATCACCGAAAGGAAGAGCCGAGGAATGGTATAAGCTGTTGAAGAATGGTCAAGCTCTGGAACGGGAGGAAATAGTGCCTCTCTTTTATTCAAAGTTTTATCCTCCTAGTGAGATTCATAAAGATCGGAATCAAATATACAACTTTTGGCCTCTTGATGGAGAGAGTACAACTCAAGCTTGGGAGAGATTGAAGTTACTGATGCTCAAATATCCCATTCATGAGCTCCCCAACAATATTATTATCAATAACTTTTATGCAAGGCTCCCTCTACATGATAAAGATTTATTGGATGCTTCTTGCGCTGGATCATTCACTCGCATGGAAGAAGAAGCTAAATGGGATCTTCTGGACCGTATTCAAGACAATGATGAAGCTTGGGAGAATGATAAAGGTAGAAAGTCAGGTATAAATTATGATTATGAATGCATTGAATCTTTTATGGGAACTGGCGACTTTCAAAATATTAGTAATATTTATGGTCTTGATTTGCAAGTTATTACGAATTGCTTTAGAGCTTTTGCTTCCTATATCGAAATTCCAAAAAGGGGATGGAACAAATACCATGCACCTTACAAAGATATTGTTGACTATGATCCTATTGGAAGTGCTGAGTATTGCATTATTAACCCCATCTTACCCGAACCTTATATCGAGAAGATTCCCTTCCCCAAAAAGGTAAAGGACCATCCTATGATAACTAATGTAATCACCAAAAGTGAAAAAAGAACTGTAAAACCTGATGAACAAATAAACATTAACCTGTGGTAGCAATTGTGAAAGACCTTGTCACTAAAAGCGTAGAAGATGGGCACATAGTCTTTTGTGAGGATGCTTCTAATATTGTTTCACATCCCAATAGAACTAAAAAGGCTAGTGTTCATGTGCTTTCTGTTAGAATTGGTGATCATTGCTATTATGGTTTATGTGATATTGGTGCAAGTTCTAGTGCTATTCCTTATGAGCTTTACAGAGAAATTATGCATGAAATCAGTCCTTGCGAGTTGGAAGAGATTGATGTGGTTATTCACCTTGCTAATAGAGAGACCATCTCTCCAATTGGTATTGTACGAGACGTGGAAGTTCTTTGTGGTAAGATTAAGTACCCTGCTGATTTTCTAGTACTTGGTTCGGCTGCTAGTAAAACCTACCCTATCATTTTTGGTAGACCTTTCTTGAGTACTTGTGGAGCTATTATTGATTGCAAGAGGGAGAAAATCTTGACTAAGTTTGATGGGGAATCTTATGAGTTTAATTTTTCGAAATTTGCTAAAGAACCTTGCGAAGAGGAAACCCATAATGAGGATTTTAGGGTTGAACAACTTGCTTCTATTTCTCTTGCTCCTAACAATGCTTTGCAGCAATTTATGGAAGATCATGAAAGTGAAATCTTCATGGAAGAAAGGAATGAGATTGACAGGATTCTCCGTGATCAACCTATGATGCTTAAGCACGACTTGCCTGTAGAAGACTTGGGTACCACGATGCCACCTAAAAAGGATCCTGTTTTCGATCTAAAACCTCTCCCTAATGATCTTAAATATGCTTATATAGATGATAAAAAGATATATCCTGTTATTGTTAGCGCTAAACTTTCAGGGAAGGAAGAAGAAAGGTTATTGGAAGTTTTGAGGAAACATCGAGGAGCTATGGGCTATACTCTGGATGATTTAAAAGGGATTTCACCTACTATATGTCAGCACTCTATCAACATAGAACCAGATGCGAAGCCGGTGGTGGAGCACCAACGACGTTTAAATCCTAGGATGAAGGAAGTGGTAAGGAATTAGGTATTAAAACTCCTTGATGCTGGTATTATTTACCCTATTGCTGATAGTGAATGGGTTAGTCTTGTTCATTGTGTTCCTAAAAAGGAAGGTATTACCGTTGTCCCTAATGATAATGATGAGCTTATTCCTCAAAGAATAGTGGTAGGCTATAGGATGTGCATCGATTTTAGGAAAGTCAATAAAGTTACTAAGAAAGATCACTACCCGCTTCCTTTTATTTATCAAATGTTGGAAAGATTGTCTAAAAAGACCCATTTTTGTTTTCTTGATGGTTATTCTGGTTTCTCTCAAATTGCTATTAAACAACAAGATCAAGAAAAAACTACTTTTACTTGCCCTTATGGAACTTATGCTTATAGACGTATGCCTTTTGGTTTATGTAATGCTCCTGCTACTTTCCAAAGGTGCATGTCTGCTATCTTTCATGGTTTTTGTGAGGAAATTGTAGAAGTGTTCATGGATGACTTTTCTGTCTATGGAACTTCTTTTGATAATTGTCTACACAACCTTGATAAAGTTTTGTAGAGATGTGAAGAAACTAATTTTGTTCTTAATTGGGAGAAATGCCACTTCATGGTTAATGAAGGGATTGTTCTTGGGCATAAAGTTTCTGAAAGAGGCATAGAAGTTGATAGAGCTAAGGTTGAGGCAATTGAGAAGATGCCATGTCCAAGAGACATCAAAGGTATTCGTAGTATCCTTGGTCATGCTGGTTTCTATAGGAGGTTTATTAAAGACTTCTCTAGGATATCAAAACCTCTCACTAATCTTGTTCAAAAAGATGTACCTTTTGTTTTTAATGATGATTGTAGAGAAGCTTTTGAAACTCTTAAGAAGGCTTTAACTACAGCCCCTATTGTTCAACCACCTGATTGGAGTTTACCCTTTGAAATAATGTGTGATGCTAGTGATTTGGCTGTAGGGGCTGTCCTTGGGCAACATATTGATAAAAAGTTAAACGTTATCCATTATGCTAGTAAGACTCTAGACGCTGCTCAAAGGAATTATGCCACTACTGAAAAGGAATTTCTAGCTGTTGTTTTTGCCTGTGATAAGTTTAGGCCCTATATTGTGGACTCAAAAGTAACCATTCATACTGATCATGCTGCTATTAAATATCTTATGATGAAGAAGGACACTAAGCCTAGGCTTATTAGATGGGTACTGCTTTTACAAGAGTTTGATCTACACATAGTAGATAGAAAGGGTGTTGAAAACCCTGTAGCTGATAATTTATCTCGTTTGGAAAACATCTCTGTTAATCCTATGCCTGTTAATGATAGTTTCCCAAATGAACAGTTAGCCGCAGTAGGGGTGAGCTCACGAGGAAGCCCTTGGTATGCTGATTATGCTAACTTTATTGTCTCCAAGTATTTGCCTCCAACTTTTATAGCTTAGCAAAGAAGAAAGTTCTTTTATGATTTGAGGCATTATTTTTGGGATGACCCACACTTATACAAAGAAGGAGTTGATGGTATTATGCGAAGATGTGTTCGAGAATATGAACAAAAAGAGATATTGCGTAAATGTCATGGTAGCACCTATGGAGGACATCATGCAGGAGATAGAACTGCACAAAAGGTACTACAATCAAGTTTCTACTGGCCTACCTGATGACCCACAAGTATAGGGGGTGTATCGCAGTATTTTCGAGGGAAGTGAAACCCAATTTATTGATTCGACACAAGGGGAGCCAAAGAATATTTATCAGGCTTAACAACTGAGTTGTCAATTCAGCTGCACCTGGAAACAATCTTGCTCACAACAGTTTATCAGTAGCAACAGTTTTGTAGTAGGAATAGCAGAGTAGCAGCATTAGTAAAGCAAAGACAGTAGTAACAAAAGCAGTAAACAGTGGGATTCGAGTGCGGTAGGCATAGGGATGGATGGACGGGCGTTGCATGGACAAGACAATTCACATAGCAATCAGAACATAGGGCAATTGCAGATAAATAAGATAAAGCACCCAAGTACTAGACAATCCTAGGCATGTGTTCCATATAGTCATACGTGCTCGCAATGAGAACTTGCACAACATCTTTTGTCCTGCCAGCCCGTTTGCAGCGGGGCCTCTAGGGAACTACTGGCAATTAAGGTGCTCCTTTTAATAGAGCACCAGAGCAAAGCATTAACACTCCATGAACACATGTGATCCTCACATCAAAGCCTTTCCCTTCCGGTTATCCCGATTTCTATACAACGACATGTGTATACAACTTGTAGATAAGACCAAGAACAATACTATCATAATGAATCAATAATACGTTCAGATCTGAAATCATGGCACTCGGGCCCTAGTGACAAGAATTAAGCACATCAAGTCGCAACAAAGTCATAAAGCACTAATAAAAGATACTAGGCACCATGCCCTAACAATCTGATGCCATTACATGAACGATCTCATCCAATCCCTACCATCCCCATAGCCTACAGCGGGGGATTACTCACTCATAGATGGGGGAAACATGGATGGTCGATGGAGAAGCGATGGTGATGATGATGGCGATGATCTCCTCCAATTCCCTGTCCCGACAGGGTGCTAGAACGGAGTTTCTGGTGCTGTTTCATGGAATCTGGTGGTGGCGGCGGAGCGGAACTCCTTCTGGAAAATCATCGACCCCCCCGAAGGTTTTATGTCAGAAGGCTCCTTATAGGCAAAGAGAGAGGCCGAGGGGGTGCCGGGGGGCCCACACCACCCCCTGGCGTGGCCTGGCCTGGCTCGCGCCAGCAGATGGTGTGGCCACCCCTGGTTCTTCTCCGTCTCGTATTCTGGCTCCTGGAGTTTTCGGGTGAAATAGGATTTTTGGCATATTTTCCGGGATTTTTCCTGATAGTTGATTTTCTGCACAAAAAGTAGACACCAACGCAATTCTGCTGAAAACATCGTCAGTTCGCATTAGTTGCATCCAAATCACACAATTATAGAGGAGAAACAATAGCAAAAGTGTTCAGGAAAGTAGATACGTTTTGGACGTATCACTACCCTTTTTAAAGATGCAAGAAAATTTGTGTTATCTTGTGATGAATGTCAGCGTGTTGGTAATATTTCTAGACACAATGAAATGCCTATGAACTACTCTCTAGTTATTGATCCTTTTGATTGTTGGGGATTCGACTTTATGGGTCCTTTCCCTCCTTCGAAGGGTTACACTCATATTCTTGTTGCCGTTGATTATGTTACTAAGTGGGTAGATGCCATTACTATGAAAAGTGCTGACGGGGAAACCTCTCTAAAAATGCTTAAGGACGTTATCTTTCCTAGGTTTGGAGTGCCTAGGTATCTCATGACTGATGGGGGTTCTCATTTCATTCATGGCGGTTTTAGGAAGACCCTCGCTAAATATGATGTTAATCATAGAATTGCTTCAGCTTATCACCCCCAAACTAGCGGGCAAGTAGAGTTATCAAATAGAGAAATTAAATCTATCTTGCAAAAGAATGTTAATAGGTCTAGAAAAAACTAGGCTAAGAAGTTGAATGATGCTTTATGGGCTTATAGAACTGCTTACAAAAATCCTATGGGAATGTCTCCTTATAAAATGGTTTATGGGAAAGCTTGCCACCTACCCTTAGAATTAGAACACAAAGCTTACTGGGCAGTGAAAGAACTAAATAGAGATTGTAAGCTCGCTGGTGAGAAAATATTATTTGACTTAAGTTCTTTAGATGAATGGAGGAGTGAAGCCTATGAGAATGCTAGGCTCTTTAAGGAAAAAGTTAAAAGATGGCATGACAAGCGAATACTTAAGAGAGAATTTCATGTTGGTGAGAAAGTTCTATTGTATAGGTCTCGTCTCAGATTTTTTGCAGGCAAGCTACTATCAAAATGGGAAGGACCTTTCATCATTGAAGAAGTATACCGTTCAAGAGCAATAAAAATTTCTTCTCTAAAAGATAATACTACACAAGTAGTGAATGGACAGCGACTCAAACACTATATTGCTGGAGATTCTTACAATGAAGATGTTGATGCCTTTCAAGTTATAACTCCAGAGAAATTCATTGAGGACCAAATTCAGAGACCTGCAGAGTCTGTTTTCATGTAGGTAACAGTTCTGGTAAGAAAAGTTCCATGAAAATACAATACAACTATATTTTTGTAGTTTTCAGTCGATAAGGAAAGCTACGAAGCGAAAAAGGGATGGAAACGGAGCCAGGGTGACCCACACCACCCTGTGGCGCGGGCCCACCCCTGGTCGCGCCACCAGGTGGTGAGTCCACCCAGGACTCTGCCTCCGACTCGTTTTCTCCCAGTACCTTCCTTTTGATATGAAACTTCGTAATATATAACCCCTCGAATCCCTCGAGGTTTGTATATCGTGTTTTCGTCGTGTTTTTGTTTCGATCTGTTTCTGCCAGGACATAGTCTTTGAAGGCTTAGAAGCACAATGGCGTTTGCCAAGGATAAAGGGAAGGAGACCATGGAGGAAGACCTCCAAGACCCCGGGAAGGAGAAGGAGGTCAAGAGTGAAGGTGAAGAGGAGCAAGGCCAACACCCGCACACCGGCACTACTATTTCAAGCATTGGAGTGGTGACGAAACCTGCCAGGGTTAGAAGGACGGCATGAATGCAGACTGGGGGGAAAGTTCCCCGTCACAGTTTGGCTCCAAGGTCACTTCCTCCACACACCAAGAATCCCTTCCATACCTTCATCCATAACCATGCAGGAAAAGAAGACTCCAAGAGGGAAGAACGGAAAAAGAATCACAAGAGCTGGGATCCACAAACTGAAATGATCACGAGCTGTATTGAGCACAACTCGGAGTTGATTCGTACTCTCACTTTCGAGATTGAGGACTTGGGGAAACTGATCAGAGATCTCATCGAGAGGATACCACCACCACCTAAGGAGTAATTCGTCATCAGGTTTGGCATCCCCTTGGTTTGTTCCAAGCTTGGGGGAGTGCCGCGGTATCATATCACTATCTTCTATCTTTTTACCTTTTTAGTAGAGTCATATCATGAATAGAGGAGTTATTATGTAGGATGGTTTGCATTATGGAAGTGTCCCCTCTCTCATTATATATGTATCCCTTGGTGTGAGTTGCCGTTATGGAATATTAATGAGAAGTTCTATCATTCACTCTTTTTCATAGCTTATATTAGTTTTCAATTTGTGTACGATTGATCCTGTTGTTAGTATTGGTATCCCTTTGGGATCATTGAGTTAATTTAGTTGGTTTTGGAAAACCTGGCTCGGTTAGTAGCAACACTATTTTTGAGAGTTGAAAGAAAAGATAAAAGTACCTTTAAAGAAAAATAATTTCATCATTTTTCTTTCTTGATTTGCTCATAAGTCTAGTATTCTCTAGTTAAGATCTTTTGTGCTTCCAAGGAAGATTGCATGTTTGTCTTTATCACTTGTATGTTTGTTTGTTTCCTTCAACTCTTATACTTGCTACCCAGCCTTGCTAGCCAAAAACCTGTACTGAGAGGGTATTCTTCTCATGCATCCACCTCCTTTAAACCAAAACCCATGCCATTTGTGTCGACCATACCTACCTAGTAGCATTATTGCTATTCCAAGTAAATTCTTGTTTTATCTACCTCCCAAATTAAACTTGTTATGTGAAAATTAGTGATTAAAGCTCTCACAAACTTGATGGCACACTTTACTTTCTTGCATTTAATAAACTTGAACCATTGGGTCCTTCTTTGTTGCGTATATGCTTGCGCTTTATGAGTTGAAGTTAGCCAAACCATGTATCATGGGGACCGCTTTCAACACTTCATTTGGTACTTTGTACCTAGTTGATATCATGTTCTTTTGCTTATGGATCCCGGCGGTGTGAAATAAAAGTGGAACTTGTAAGATCATGGAGTTTATATGTGTGTTAGAGGAACGCCTGGGCCGCTAGCCTAAGCCATGCCTAATCATGGTGGAAACTTGCAGCATAACTATAGTGAGCATTCTATGAAGCATCCTTAATAAAAACCTATGCAAATAGTAAATAAAAAGATCGCCGAGATGCTCACTGTCTGCTTGCCTTGTCATTTTGATTATGGGATAGCTCCTGTGTCATGTGCAAGGGGTACCCCGTTGGCGGTTCTCAATGATATACATGTATTTACAATGACAAGAGCTTGCTCGTGACTGAAGTTGAGTAGCATGAGGATCGGTACTCATAAGTAAGGGGCATGAGATTTCAACTTATAACTTGTCAAGCATATCCTCTTAGTTGTGTCACTTTAACCTTAATCACCTAAAGATGCCTATGATAGGGGAATGAGAGCTGAAAGCTAGTAAGTATCATAATTTTTGGGAGCTCTTTATGAGACTTGCAATCCCTGCTTCCCTCTTTGAAGGGCCTTTCTTTTACCTAGTAGTTGAGTCAGTAAACCTACTCCCTTCTACCTCAGCAAGTATTTTGAGTTGATGTGTTTCATTCATTCATATGATGATTTATTCAATCATGTTTCTTATGTTCCTTATTTTGCACATTGCTCTTATCTTGATGTTTACTACTTTGAAAGCTTTCATTGAAAAACCAGTTATTTGTGAACTCCAGCAAATTATCAACTATTCTTCGACCAAGAGCTAAGTTTGCCATTACCAATAATGATTCACTTTATGTATCTTTATTGTGTTTCCTTTACTTATTACAAGTTGAGTTATATAATAGTGAGTTGTATTCTATTATGATCTATGTATTTGATGAATGTGATGCTTCTTGTCCGTATTCCTTTATCGACTCTTCACTCTATAAACCCGAGGTCATGTTTATTGAGCTCAGTTTCGCTTGGGGACAAGCGAAGTCTAAGCTTGGGGGGAGTTGATACGTCCATTTTGCATTACTATTCTATGTCTTAATTCACTATTATTCATTGATATATTTCGTATTGAGAGGTGATACTTATGTTATTTCATCTATTTTTGCATGGTTGATGACTTTTGGAGCATGGACCGCTGCAGTCAGGATTCTGATGGAAAAGGTGCTGTTTGGAGGCAAAATTCGTGAAGATCAGAAAATCCGGGAAAATATACGGAAAATCCTATTTTTCCAGAAGACTAAGGATGCCAGAAGATGGAGTGGAGGTGGGCCACAGGGGGCCCACACCACCCCATGGCGCGGGCAGGCCTAGGCCGCGCCTGGAGGTGGTGTGGCCACCCTGGCCCACTCCAGCCTCTCCCCTCTGGCGTATATCATCCTCCCGAAACCCTAAGACTCGGGGAACGACCATAGAAAGATTCCGCCGCCTCTGCGGGGCGGAAAACACCGAGAGAGAAAGATCTCTCCGGCAAACAGATTTCTGCTGGGGGAATTCCTTCCCGGAGAGGGGAGATCGTCGCCATCAACACCACCATCAAGCTGGACTTCATCGGGATCATCATCATAATCATCACCACCATCATCACCATCAGCACCCTCATACCATCTCCATATTGCTGTAACAATTGAGTTGAATCTTGCATAGTTCATAGGGGAAACTTTCCCGGTGTTGATTACTCTTTGTAGTTGATGCTATTGAGTGAACCATTGAATTATTGTTTATGTTCAGATTGTTATACATCATTATTTCATCTCTGATCACGATCCATATGATGTCTTGTGAGTAGTTCGTTTTGTTCTTGAGGACATGGGAGAAGTCTTGTTGTTAGTAGTGGAGTTGCGTTGAGAAAGATTCAATAGATTGTTATTTAAGTTGTGGTGTATTTCTTCTAGTGGTGTCATGTGAACGTCGACTACATGACACTTCACCTATATGGGCCTAGGGGAATGCATTGTGTATTTGGCTACTAATCGTAGGGGTTGCCGGAGTGACAGAAACCTGAACCCCCATTAGGAAACCATTGCACAAGGGACGTAAGGGTCTTAGAGTTTAAAGCTATGGTTAGGTCTCTATCTTAATTACTTTCTTATACTTATGGATGTTTGCAAGGGGTATAATCACAAGTATGTATTAGTCTTGGATGGGGCGGTACATTAGGACAGGTTCACCTACACAACACTTAGCAAGCTAAAGAAGATTAATCAACTATATGAAGCGAAAGCACTTGACAGTCTTCCCATGTGTCATCGAGAATGTTTGGTCATCTTAAGAAATACAACCGACTTGTCCTTTGCTGCATAAAGGATTGGGCCACTTGCTGCATTTATTCCTACTGTCTTTTATTTACTCGTACTTTGTTTACTTGCTTTATCAAAAACCCCTAAAAATCCGTTTGCTAAGTATTTGCAGAGAATTCCTAATCCATACCACTAGCCAGCACCTTCTGCTCCTCGTTGGGTTTGACACTCTTAGTTATCAAAAATACTGCGATACACCCCCTATACTTGTGGGTCATCAGGCGGCGCGACAAGTAGCAGCGGCTGACAGCGGCAGATGGTGCTTGCCGGGCCCAACCGGCCCTGATCTAGCCCCTTAGAGCTCCAGGTGGATCAGGGGCGGGCCAACCTGCAAAGGTATGGAACTAACGATATTAAAAGAAAATAAAAAATATCTGACTTTTTACATTGGAGACGTTCACGTCTTTTTAATGTGTGAAGATTTTAAAAAAGAAAACTCATATCTTGCTCTGTGGAAAAAATAAAAAAATAAAAAATACTTTATGAGCCAAATTATGGACTGTCAAATTTGTTTCTTTTAATGAAAAATACATGTAGACATAAGACATAGACATATATTTGTTTTTCGAAAAGGGGAATAAAACCCCGGCCTCTGTATCGGTTGATGCACACAGTCTTTTATTAAAATGCATAATCTAAAAATATTACAAGTTCAGTGATCACATAAGGTCGAGACAAAGATCAACCAGCAAAAAATATGAAACAAAAGACTAAGCATCATTTTTCATTCTATTAAAACGTATCCAACCAGACTGGCTGAAGATGTGCCCAGCGACCATCAAGAGACGGCTGCACCCAGTAGCCATAATATCCCGCTGGTGTTGCATCGATAGGAGTGCCCATAGCTGCACCCAATAGGCCACCATATGTATAACCTGCAAAAGCTTAAAAGTTTTTGATCTGTTAAAAATGATATCATTTCTACATCTCCAGATAGACCAACATAAGGCTGAGACACCAATGCAAACTCTAGCTTTAGATGATTTATCAAAACCATTCAACCAGTTTCCAAACATATCTGTTACATTAGTAGGAGAGGTAAGTCATATGCGAAGTGAATAATAGGCCACAAAAGGCGAGCAAAAGGACAGGACATAAATAAATGCTCTATACCACAGAAATAACATTTTGTACACCCTTTCCATTTATTTACGAGATTGTCCTTTGTGAGAAGAACCCCATTATTGAGGAACCACAAAAAATCTTTATCAATAGTAGAATTTTTAATTGACAAAGATATTTCCACAGGAACACCATATGATCATTCATTAGATCTTCATACATGGACTTTACTGAAAATACCCTAGATGATGTCAACTTCCACATAAACTTATCATGATCCATTAATAACTGAACCATCATGAGTCTTTGACATAGGTTTAGCCAAACATTCCATCTATTACCGATTAGTACTCGCCTAAACCCGATATTTAGGGGTACATGGGTTAACACATGTGCTACGGTATCATTTTTCCGTTGTATAATATTGTAAAGAGATGGATATTGTTGTGCTAAAGGGGAATCTCCCAACCATGTATCCTCCCAAAACCTAGTGCTAAAGGGCTCCGGATCTGCAGGTGGTGGCGATTTGGCTAGTGCAGAGTGCAACGCTGCTGACTCGTGTATTAACGAGCTCGTTGGGAAACGCCAAGAGGAAGGTATGATGAGCACAACAGTAAGTTTTCCCTCAGTTATGAAACCAAGGTTATCAATCGAGTAGGAGCAAGGAAACACCTCAAAGGTGTAGCTAGCTGAACATTGGTAGGGCGCACTATTGGTGCTAGCAACAACGTGGAGACCTGCACAATACAACCACAGAACTCTGTCCCCAACTTGCGATGAGGTTGTCAATCTCACCGGTTTTGCTGAAAATAAAGGATTAAACGTATCGAATGGAACGAAGTAATAGTTTGCAGAAAGTAGACACAAAACAGTAAACAGTTTGTAGATTGTATGTAAAAAAAGGACCGGGGTCCATAGTTCACTAGAGGTGGCTCTCGTTAAGATAGATAACATGCTAGGTGAACAAATTATAGCGGGGCAATTGACAAACATCGAGAAAGCATACAAGCATATACTAATCATCTTGACTCCTTTGAGACTTGATTGGGCATTACAATATTATATATAGACCGCCATCCAACTTCATCTATGACTAATAATCCACCTTCAGGTTATCATCCGAACCCCCTCCAGTATTAAGTTGCAAGCAACAGATTATTGCTTAACGAATTGCGTGTAAAGTAAACAATACGATTGTTCTATGGACAAAGGATTTTTGTTTTCTCCCTAGTAGCAACAACACATCTAGTACCTTAGAGATTTCTGTCACTTCCCCAGATTACCAGAGGCATGAACCCACTATCGAGCATACATACTAACTCTTGGAGTTGCTAGCATCTACTTGGCCAAGATAGCTACTAACAACGGAAAGCATGCAAGATCACAAATAACAAAGACATGATAGAATCAATAATCAATCTGAAATAGCATCTCAATATCCATCGGATCCCTGCAAACACAACATGTACGGATTACAAATAGATGATCTTGATCATGAACGGAGCTCATAAGATCTAGACATGAAAGCACAAAGGAGGAGAACCAGCCATCTAGCTACTACATGAACCCGTAGTCCAGAGATGAACTACTCACGCATCACACTGGAGGCTTGCATGGTGATGAAGAAGGCCTCCAGGGTGAATTCCCCTCTCCGACAGGGTGCCGGGAAGAGCTTCAGATCCCTCCTGATCTAGGGATGGAGATGACGGCGGCTACAGACTCTTTTGTGGATTTTTGATCGGGTACTTAGGGTTTCCGTATTAGAGGCAATATATAGGCGGAAGGAGAGGCCGAGGGGGTGCTGGGGTCGGCCAGACCACCCCCTGGCACGAGCCAGGCCTGGCCACGCGGCCAGGTGGTGTGGCCAGGCCCCAGCCCTTCTCCGTCTCGTATTCTGGCTCCAGATGTCTTCCGGTAAAATAGCAACTTTGGCTTTTGTCCCGTCCAATTCCGAGAATATTCATTTTCTGACTGCTTGGAACCAAAAACAGCAGAAAACAGGCAGCTGGCACTGTGGCTCTTGTTAATAGGTTAGTCCAAGAAATCATATGAAAAGTACTCCAAAGTGTAGACAAAACACAAGAAAGTAGATAAAACCAAGCATGGAACATCAAAAATTATAGATACATTTGCAATGTATCAAACGCCAACGGTGACTGGCCTATTGCAGCATGGTTGTGGGGTTTACGGGAACATCTGGGTTCAGCAAGATCCTCTTGAGACTGGTGTGCCCCTCGGGGGCTTTACGTGTCTGTTGGACCCGACCTGACTTGACTAGGACTAGTGTGCCAGTGGCCGCATCCAGTCGACTACCACTTTTAGCGGTAGAGGCAGTTCCCTCCCGCGGGTCGTGGTTCTGCTGACCTCGATTCGAGCCACTTGTAACCTCTATCCTTCAGACCTCGCGACAATAAGCTCAGTGAGACGATGATGGTGGCTTCGTGATCATGGTGGCACATGTTCATGGACGACAAGTTTGGTGGTGGCGAGGCCTCAACCTCACAAGGCTCCTATTCAACGGATCACACGAGGGGTGTGGGGGAGGGTTTCAGGAGAAATCCTTGTCGACTAACCTGACATCGATGCAGTGTCGCCCTCGGGTGGCATCCTTCCTCTTTGGAGGGCGTCGAGGCTACCCTTCCCCCACTTCCTTCTGTGTGCAATGGGAAATTCTAGGACCGGTCTCTAGCCTGGGTAGAAGCGGTTGCTTTCCATCTTGAGGGTGTTGCTTGGTGCTTGACGAGTTGTTGCAAGGAGCGTGGTGGAACTTCTCTGGAGGGTGCAACAGTTGCTTTTCCCTCTTGTGGGTGTTCCTTGGTGCTTGGCGAATCATTGCAAGGAGCGTGGTGGGACTTCTCCGGAGGGCGCAGCGGTTGCGGGTCACCCTCATTAGTTGATCCACCTATGTGTCCATTTTGTTTCTTCTTTGTTTCTTTTGAGCGTGTGTTTGTTGCTGCCTCAACATTTTATTTTGTTTCGAAAATATCATGGTTGTACCATGTGGTTGCTATATTAATATAGCGGGACGAAAGCCTATTTTAGGAATAGCACGAATTGATGTCCTTTAGGGATATCTTCTTACATCTCTAAGCTCCCTAGAAATGGGCAGCCCTATTTGACCTAGCAATAGTATTTACTAATGTGGTTTTCAAGATTTATCTTTGAACATTAGTATTTACTATAATATATGTATAAAATACAAGAAGAGTATGCGGGGTATCTTTTAGTCATTCTAAAAAAGCAGTATTTATAGTCAAAGTTTTAGAAGTTTGATATAACAAGGCATGTCTAGAACAACAGAATAATATAATCAAACTTGTTTATAAAATCATACAAGAAAAGGGTCCCTCGTCGCTCCCCTGGTGGCACCAGGCCTAACCCTAGCCGCCGCCAGAGGCCATACAGAGGCATGCCCTGCCGTTGCCGCCGGCTCTTGCCGCAGTAGCGGCACCCCAGCTATCGAAGGCGGCTTGGGGAAGGCAGGCTGCGATGATTTGGGGTGGGGGCAACCACACCCATATCATCGGAGCACGGAGGCCGGGGCAGCGCCCTTGTGGCATTCTGCAGGATAGGGATGCGGCGACCTCTAGTGGAGGTTCGGCCTAGGGACGGCCTCCTCCTTGTTCGTCTTCGATCCCTCCCGCCGTGTTAGGCGGATGCTCGATGGAATTCATCTTCCGTGTCGTCCCCTTCCTTGCAATAAAGGAGGTAGTACGTCCCTAGAGGTCCTCGCCCGTCCGACTCGTTGTTCCGCTATTGCCGGTCACCTCCAATCGTCCCGACGATGAGTTCTGGACTTCTCCATTGACGGTCTTCACGATTTACAAAATGCTCCTGAACACCTGGATTGGAAGGGATTCGGTTGGGCACATCCACAAACATCAGCCCATGGGCTTCAAGGGGCGTGTTGCGAAGCTCCGCTTTCATCTGACACCACGTGACATGTCGAAGTTGCGATTTCCATGGTTATTGGCAGAGGCGGGGAATGTCAAGTTGGCTACGGTTAGAAGACCAAATGGCAACGACGGAGGAGGGATCCTAGATGCAACGAAGACATTGCTTCACGATCTGCTATGCATGTGAGCCTGGTGAGTTGTGATTTGCAGCAACGACCATGGTAAGTGTGGGCGGCAACATTGGGGGACTTCAGCTTTGGTGGTACTACTATACCAAGTCATGCTTTCTAGGGTGAAAACCCAATGTCTGGCTTTTTTATTGGTTGTCTAACAATGACCTTGTTGAAGGCGCTGTTTTAGGAACTTCGACTTTCTACAGGGTGAAAACTTAGATCTTTGATCGGGCGATGACAATGTTTGTACTTTGTTTTCTTCTTGGAGCCATTGCTTTTGGAGTCTCTTTTGTAGTCTGGGTGCTGTCTTTGGTGGTGTTTAGAGTGATACTGATGCTGAGTGTCTGATCACCATGGGGTCATTTTATCTTTTAGTTCTCGATGTGTGCATCCTACAACATCCTTGATATCTTCGGACATCATCTTGGTGCAGAGGCTGGATGCAATTGGTATCTTCGCGATATTAATATATTTATTTTATAAAAAACATGTCTGAGGAGATCATTTAATATACGCATGGGATGTTGCAGTTTTGTGCATGTATCGAAGCAAAAGGCCTGCAGGCAGTAAACTCTTCCATTATATTACAACACTTTATTTAATAATTTTGATGAAAAAGAAGAATAGCTCCCCTCGAAATTTTACGATTTTGTGCATTCCGAAATCTAAGCGTACAAACTTTTGAATGGTATGGTTATGTATGATCAGACACCACTCATTACCAAAAGCAAATCCTTTATCACTAAATTCTGTCAACTTCGTTCCATTCTATTAACAAGAACATAAACAGTAGATAACTGGTGCCATAAGACAGACATGATTGGCAAGACACCAATGAACATTTTAAACTACTCTTTGATTCTCTTAGTAGGAAAGCTGCTGGAGCCTACTGAGGCTGACTTGGCCTATTCAGAATGGCTAATCTTCAGTTGCACTCATTCATCATCGTCGTCGTCATCATTCTCGTCGAGCCCCACCCAGCGAGTAAAAGCAAAGAGAAACTCCTTAAAGGTCACCGTTCCGTTCTTGTCCCAATCCATTTCCTCTGGAACAACCAAAGAGTAATAAACATCAAGGTCAACGTAAACGAGGAGACATTCATAATGTGGACTGGGATAAGTCCTACCACAGTTAACTAAATCCTAAGCACCAACTTCCTATAGAGTTGTTGAACTGGAATGAAAATTCTTCAAATGCGTAGCATGAGGGAAAAAAACAACTTGTAAGAATCTCTACTTCTCAGGTTGGAACCAGTGTCACAAAGGATTTAAATTTCCAGCAGCTTAAAACATGTATCAATTATATATTCTCAATTTGATAATTTTGCCCCTACGAATCAGAGATGTATATCTAGATTTAAATCATTTATATCCCTCTCCATGCAAAGAGCTAGGCTAGCCTCAAAGAAGGTATGCAAGCATGGCTGGATACCTTATGAGAGACACTTTGTCATAGTTGCAGGACGCTTTGTACATATTTCTTGTTTTTTTTATAAAAATATATAAATGACACATTAGGGAGTTTCCCCTACTGTATTTGCGTAAAAAACATCATATATTCTCAACCCACATTCACAGGGCTGCCTATCACAAGCAAACTAGAGAGGTGGTTGACAACTTAGTCATAGTCGTTTTCACTAGCAGATGTACCTTATAATAATAATTTTTCAAACTGCAGAGATGCCTACAAAGGGATGGTGCACTAACACAACATGTATAAGGCAAATTAGCTGAGAAACCAAAGATAAACCAACAGAAAAATATGAGAGTGTGTAACAATTCGGACTTTTATAGAGGATTCAGTATAGTGCTGCAGGGGAGATGACTCACCAAATCTTTTCACCCCTATGCGCCCAGAAGAGCGTTCTCCTGCAGAGGTCTCATTTATTGCTTCTATCACCTCACTCTTACTGACATATCCATCTTTATTCTTATCCAAGAAGACAAATGCATCAACCAATGTCTCAAAAGTAGGCTCAAGGTTACCTAGTCCCATTCTTAGTCTCTAAAGCAACACACATCAAGGACATAACACGTCTCCTCATAAAAACAGATAAAAGAAACATGTAAACTAGGTTCTCAATGCAGAAGTCTGACATCTACCTAGTTGCCCTCATATGGTCTCTTTTTTAACAGTGACCAGAAAATTCAATAAAATACATTATATCCCTTGGACAATTTTAAGTACTTCTCTCTGATTATTCTATAGAAGTTCTCACTTGAGTTTTGTTTCAAACAAGAGCATTCATATCTTCACAGAATAATCTGATCTGAGTCACTTTGCAAGTAATTCCTACTCCCTATGTCGAAGTCATATTGTGTTTTGCCAAATAAAACTATGCATATTGATTTTTTTTATAATGGAGAAAATCATGTTACTTTTATGAACTGGATCATGTATTAGCTCCCATGCAATGTAGCAACAGCAATATAACACCAAGTGATATCAAAAACTCTGAAAGTATGGGTAATTTATATGCGTATGAAGGATACTGCTTCTGACACAGTTGGATCATTGAGAAGATAAACAAGGCACAGAAAGACAATGAACTCATTGAACTTCATTCCCATATGTTCATAGATGTCGCATGCCTCAAATAGATCTTTTATCTCCTCATCTGTGAAGGAGATATCCAGCTTTTGGAAACAATTCTTCAGTTCCAATTGATCAATTTCACCATTTGAATCTTCATCTGCAGAATAAGGACAGTATTTGTTATATCATGACAAAGAAAGGGATTGGGAAAAGACCCAACAATCGAGGACATAATTTACAAATTTAAGCTATTATTGTATATCACACGAAGTTAAAGTTACCCATAGTAACTGATCAAGTTCATCAACTTCAATCTCGGAATACCCATACTTCTGTAGTTTTGGTGGGTGGTAAAAATAAAAGGTTGACAGTATCAACTTTAGCCCACAACTTTATGTGCAGAGGGGATAATAGATACTCACCAAATTGCTGAAAGATAATCTTGCACTTCCTCAAACTCTTGTCAATTTTAGGGAACTTCATGATGACACTATTGAATGATCTCAGAGAAGTCCCTTCCTGTGCCCTCTGCTGCATGGCCTCAACCATCTTCTGCTCTAGCTTTGTTGCTGCTGTACTGTGCCTTGGGGAGTCTCCCTTTCCAACTACACCCCCCATTTCAGAAAATCGCTCTATTTTGTAGGGTGGTAGAAACCTGTTACCTGAAAATGTACATAGCATCGGAGATGAGAGCTTGGGCATAACCAACTATCCTGATACTGAGGACGTTTCACACATTTAAGGGTCCCTAAGCTGGCAAGCCCACCAAGCAGGCCACCAATAATATTATAACAATATAGACGGCAACGGTGGAAAACCATACAGGAGAATTAAGAAATTGAATACCTTAGTTGACTGCCTAACTGCAAATTGAGCATAGATTCTTCTAGGAGTGACACTCAGAACTAGAAAGACTCCTAGTTACTGCCGGAAATGAAATGCATTGTTTTACTCCCTCCGTTCAGAAATATAAGACGTTTTAGCTTTGTGAATCGAATGTATCTAGACGTCTTTTAGTGTATAGGTTCGTAAAGGTTCGGAGTGAACCTATACACTAAAATGCGTCTAGATACATTCATTTCACAAAGCTAAAATGTCTTATATTTCTGAATGAAGGGAGTACATAGTAACGAATTTCATATTTATGGTGAAAGGTGTGTATGTGAGTTCAGTTTCCGGTGCCTCTGGAACTACGAATTCACAGGGAATACCGTGGTTGAAAAGGAAAACTGATGAACATCAACATCACTGCGATGAAAGCAAACAACATCAACGCGATGAAAGCAAATAACAACGGCTCTTGAGATGTTACTTTCATCTCCCTTGACGAAGCTGAAGGCGGCACAAAACTGAGAAAAAATTACAGTTGCCAGTGGAGGACAAAAGATCATCCATCACCTCTCCCTCTCCTAGAATAGGATCTCCCGACTAATTCTCAATATTCCAGTATTTAGGGCGATGATTACATTTTGCTTTGATTGCCTTATCGCCACCCATTATTAACGCGCCTTTATATCAAATCATGCCATCGTTTTCGCTCATCCATATTGATACACACATCAAAAGCTGAATGCATCACCCAACACATGTTATTACGGAATGAACAGATTAACCCGTAACAATATCTCACTTCATAAACAACAATAATATTGCTATAGTAACAAAAAAAACTGACTAAGGGAAACTTTAAGCCGAAACTAAATTAAAATTCGGGATTAAAGGGAGAACATCAACGACAAGACCGGTGAATCATTATCCAGAAACAATTTAACAAAGACCCCACGCAGAGCCACGAAATTTACCAAACAAATCAAGAAACCCGCGCATCCACACCGTATCCCCCCGCCGCAGACCAGAACATTGTCATTACATCGGATTTGAAATCGGTACGTCATGGTGCAAATCAAATGAGTACCGAAACGACGAAGAGGAAGGAGCCAAGAAACGGGGCTTGCCTGGGCAGGAGCTCAATGCATCGATCGCAACAGCGAGGCGAGGAAGCCCTCGGGTGGCAGGATCGACGGGGCGTGAGGAGGGAGGGAGAGGAGCTCGATCGATCGATCGGCGGCGCGCGCGGGGATTCCGAACAGATGGGAGGAGGGGGAGCTCGGACGTGGATGGAATGGAGAAGCGTGGGGCGAGGGACGGACGGGAGATGGGTGCGCGGAGCGAAGAGGGATGATGGGTGTGGTTAGGCGGGCCGTTTGGGCCGCGGGGCCCACGACTCGTGCTCCTGCTGACACGCGGCAGTGCTGCCGTGCCGACTGGTAACGCAGTTTTAGCACGTGACGTATGACCAATCCTTTTTTTTCGAGTGGAGTGACGTACGACCAATCGAACCGGGCAGAAAAAACTACTCCCTGCCATCCATATTTCTTTTCGGATTTATCAATATTCGAATATATTCAATCATATTTTAATGATAGATATTTATAAATTTAGATAAATTTAAAAATATTAATTTGGATCAGAGAAAGTATTAATTTTCTTCCGCTTCACTTAACAGAGTTTCGCCGTTATAGGGCCGTATTTGGGCTCTCCCAAGCATAAGACTATCCATATCAACAATATTAAATCAATAACAGACTTCTTCTTAGGCCGGATTTTCCCAAGTATAACACGATCCGTGAGCATATCAATGAAGTGACAGTCCTTACTATTGAGTCATGTGCTAGTAAGATGACAACATTGTAAAAAAAGATTTATTTAAGAAAACAATCATATCCCGTCCCCAAATACGGTATGGACCTAACAATATTAAAAGAAAATACCTGACCTTTTTTTTTACATTGGAGACGTTCGTGTCTTTTTAATATGTGAAGATTTTAATAAAGAAAACTCATATCTTGCGTTGTGGAAAAAATAAAAAAAAAATTGTATGAGCCAAATTATGGACCGTCAAATTTGTTTTTTTACATGGGCCACAATACTTGTCTGCTTTTAATGAGAAATACATGTAGACATAAGACAGACATATACTTGTGCTATTTTTCTTTTTGAAATTTTCGTTTTAAGAACTTTAATTCTGAATTACCGGTTTTACCTCGCTTTATATTTATAGTATTACCATCAACAACATACGTGCCAACGATAATAAATTACATGTGAACAAATGGTAATAGTTGAACACACCACTTAAACAGTAGACTCACAAAAGGAAAAGGATATACTCGTGTGCTTGCAACAGCCGGCTACAAATTCAATGGTACCGGCCGCCCTGCTAAGCGCTCGTAGATCATCGGGTCCAAGATTGATTTATGTCCTTGTAACATCCCAGTATTTAGAACCCAACGAAGGATAGAAATAGAAATCTGCGCATGTGCATGTAAATCTGAGTAAAATTTTCACCAAACAAAAACCCTAAAAAGATCAGAGTTTCTTTCACTAACAAGAGATACGCATAGCTCTCTATAGTGATTGTTATAAATCTTGACATGATCTTTAGGCATTAATATGTTTTGGGGGGAAATGTTTTGAATTCAAATATGAAATTTAAATTATTTGATAAATATTAAAAATTAGAAGTTAGAAATGTAAAGTTGATTTCCTAAATGATTTATTAATATTGCTTGATTACATTAAAGGTATATTGAATCATAATAGGAACTAAAGACAAGGAAACTCAAATAAGAAATGAATTCTTATTTCTTTTCTTTATTCTATAATAATATTAAAAATTGAGATAAATACGTCAAAACAGTATATTAGAGGGAATAGCATCTAGTGAAATAAAACTTTATTAACTTATAAAAATATCCTTACAAGATTCTTTACAAAAGGATAAGAAGATTACAATGGAAACCTATCTACTCCTATACTAAGTCTTGACAATCCAGATCTTTGTTCCTACAAAATAAGATAAACAACTCAAATGGAAATAAAAGGTTAGTTGATTATTTACTCTCAGTGGTGAACAGTGAAGTGCATTGTTCATAGTGCATCATTAAGTAATTAAAAGAGGCAAGTTTCACCAATATGTAGTATCTGTTCTTTTCAAGTAAATAGCTTTAGTGCCACATCATCAACCAAGTAGAGAGGGGCAAGTTTCACCAGATCAGTAACTAGCAAAAGGATAGAAGTGAAAACAAATTCACTTGATCCAATCCAGAGAGGAAGAGCACAGTGAAGCAGCTTACTCAACTAACTGCATGCAGTGTGTTGTCGACCAGCAGTGAGAAAGAGAGAGAGATAAAGCCACATTCGGCACAACAAAGCAAGCTTTGCTCACCTCTTCACAGCCACAGTCACAACCATTGTTTTATCTCAAGGACACAACCAAGAACTCATTGAGCTTGCCAAATCCCTAGTAAATCCACCAGATAGCTTACCAAATCAACCATCAAATCACCACAAAATGGTGACATAAGGAGGGGGTGGTGCAGGAGGATAGCAAGGACAAGTACAAGATCACAGGGGATAGGAGGAGCAAGAGCAGCATCAGGAGGTGCAGAGCAAGATCAAGCCAACAAGATCAACCACCACAACATCATCACCAACCACCAAGTTGTGTGGTAAGTACACACAAAACCATCACATGCTCCATCTTAGCTAAGCATGTGTTGTTTTATATGGATCTTCTCAGAAAGGCACCCAAGTGGGGTGAATCCATCACAAAAGGAATTAAATAAAGCCAAGTCTTTGCAAATCACACCAAGATCTCAGTCTATGCATCACTGATCTTGGATAACAACATATGTTTCTACATCTAATTAGACAACAGCCTTAAGTGGAGATTTCTGGGCACATCCCATGGATGGTAGCACCTCAGAATACCTATAGCTTCTGGATCTAGCTTAAATAGTAAGGATCTATCATATTAACCTTACCAAGGCTTATCAAATTAATTTCCCAAAGCACTGTAGGAATGATATCTTGAGGTTATCCATACAAGATCATTTAAGAAGGAAAGCAGCAAGAGAAAGTAGCTATTTTCCATAGCTTTGCCTCAGACCAGCATCATAGGCTTGATAAAATTAAAGAGTACCACAGGCTAATTTATCCAATAAAGTTTTTCAACTCTCAGACACTCTAGAACACAAATAGAAAATAACTCAATATCAGGATAAAGCTTGTGTGCCATTCAAATGAATGTTTCACAAGGATTCATCCTAACCAAGCAGATTCTATTAGGAATTTCATAATTCTTTCAAAAAATACTCCTAATATAATACTTAGGAATCATTCTGCTTTACATAAGAAGCTATCAACAAGAATGCATTAGTAGTTTTTGAACAGGAGGGCAACTACATGTTCCAGTAGGGAACAAATCCACTCTCAACCTAGATCAGAGTCACAACATACAAAGTTTACAAGTGACAATAATCCAATATTATAGAAGAATGCATTTAACAGAGCCACTATCATCAATTCCACAGTCCACCAATATACAAAGCTATTAGCAATTCCAAGCCCATCAATAGGCAATAATCAACACAGAGGGATAGAACCCTAACAACACAGATGAACCCTAACTAGGGTGTTCCTTACCGTAATCACACAGAGGATAACAAGAGAGGCAGAGGAAGAATAAGATAGGGGGAACAGAAGCACTTACTTGTGGTCCTCGCTAGAGTTGAGAAGTGGAAGCAGGGGGCCGACGAGCACACACGACGGCACGGGGAGCACCTGAGGGCGCTGCAACCCGCGCCAAGCCATGTGGCGGTGGCCCCAGCTACACGAACAACAACATCCAACATCATAAGGCCACCAGAGCCACGACACATCACCACAGGGCGGCGAAACCTCACATCGCTGATAGCCACCAAACCCTAGGGTTCGGGGTGAAGTCAACCTAGACAGGTGAGGGGTCCAAAGGTGAATCGAACCGAACCAGTCGACGGAGCAATGATGACCCACAAGTATAGGGGGTGTATCGCAGTATTTTCGATAAGTAAGAGTGTCAAACCCAACAAGGAGCAGGAAGTGTTGACGAGTGGCTTGGATCAGGAATTCCCTGTAAATACTTAGCAAACAGATTTTTAGGGGTTTTTGATAATGCAGATAAATAAAGTGCGAGTAAATAAAAGACAATGATAATAATTGCAGCAAGTGGCCTAATCCTTTCTTTAGCAAAGGACAAGCTGATTGTATTACTTAAAATAACCAAACGTTCTCGAGGACACATGAGAATACTGTCAAGTGCTTTCGCTTCATATAGTTGATTAATATTCTCTGGTTGGATAAGTGTTGTGTGGGTGAACCTGTGCTAATGTAGTGACCTTCCTAGGACTAATACATACTTGTGATTATACCCCTTGCAAGCATCCGCAACTACAACAAAGTAATTAAGATAGAAACCTAACCACAGCCTTAAACTTTGAGATCCTACACTCCCTTGTGCAAAGGTTTCCTAACGGGGGTTTAGGTTTCTATCACTCCGGCAACCCCTACGATTAGTAGCCAAATACACAATGCATTCCCCTAGGCCCATAAAGGTGAAGTATCATGTAGTCGACATTCACATGACACCACTAGAAGAATAACACCACAACTTAATTATCAAACCATTGAATCTTTATCAACACAATTCCACTACTAACAACATGA
Source organism: Avena sativa (assembly GCA_916181665.1). Classification (NCBI taxonomy): domain Eukaryota; kingdom Viridiplantae; phylum Streptophyta; class Magnoliopsida; order Poales; family Poaceae; genus Avena; species Avena sativa. The sequence goes on from OV702291.1 coordinate 226,012,664, forward strand.
CTTCTCCCATGCCCTCAAGAACTAAACAAACTACTCACTAGACATCATATGGATCAAGATCAGAGATGAAATAATGATAAGTAACAACATGAACATAACAATAATTCAATGGTTCTACTCAATAGCATCAACTACAACAAGTAATCAACACCGGGAAAGTTTCCCCTAAGAACTATGCAAGATTCAACCCAATTGTTACAGCGGTACGGGATGGTGATGATGGTGCTGGTGGAGATGATGATGATGATGATCCCGATGAAGTCTAGCTTGATGATGGTGTTGATGGCGATGATCTCCCCTCTACGGGAAGGAATTTCCCCGACAGATTTCTGCCTGCCGAAGAGCTCTTTCTCTCTCTATAGTTTTTTGCCCCACAGAGGCGGCAGAATCTTTCCGTGGTTGCTCCCCGAGTCTTAGGGTTCTGCGGGGCTTATATGCGTCAGAGGGCGATGCCAGAGGTGGGCCAGGGTGGCCACACCACCTGGTGGCGTGGCCAGGGCTGGCCCGTGCTAGGGGTGGTGTGGGCCTCCTGTGGCCCATCTCCACTTCCCCTTCTGGATTTCTTCGTCTTCTGAAAAAATAGGAATTTCCGTATATTTTCTGGGGTTTTCTGATCTTCGCCAATTTTGCCTCCAAACGGTGCTTTTTCCATCAGAATCCTGGCTCCGGTGGTTCATCCTCCCAAAATCATCAATAATGAAAAAATAGGTGAAATAACATAAGTACCATCTCTTAATATGAAATATATCAATGAATAACAGTGAATTATGGTATAGAATGGTGATGCAAAATGGACGTATCAACTCCCCCCAAGCTTATACTTCGCTTACCCCAAGCGAAAACTGAGCTAGATAAACATGTCCATAGGTTTATGGAGTGAAGTGTTGATAAAGAGAATACAGACAAGACGCATCACATTCATCAAAACACAAATCATAATAGAAAATAACTCACTATTATATAACTTAACTTGCAATGAGTAAGGGAAACACAATAAAGATGCATAAAGTAAAGCATAATTAATAATGGCAAACTTTGTTCTTGGTCATAGAACGGTTAACAAATTGCAGGAGTTAAACATAATGGGTTTTTAATGATAGATTTCAAAGTAATATCCACTTAGGATAAGAGCAGTGTGCAAAATAGGGAACATAAGAAACACGATTGAATATATCATCATATGGGTGATTGCATCACAATAACTCAAATGCTTGCTTAAGATAGAAAGAAATAGGTTTACTGACTCAACTAAAAAGTAAAAGATAGGCCCTTCGCAGAGGGAAGCAGGGATTTCAAGTCTCATAAAGAGATTCCAAAAATTATGGTACTTACTAGCTTTGAGCTCTCATTGCCCCTATCATAAGCATCTTTTAGGTGATTAAGGTTAAAGTGAACAAATATGAGGATATGCTTGACAAGTTATAAGCCAAAAATCTCATGCCCCTTGCCTACGAGTCCCGGACCTCATGCTACTAAACTTTAGTCACAAGTAAGTTCTTGTCATTGTAAGTACATGTGTATCATGGAGAACTGCCAACGGGGTACCCCTTGCCCTGGATACAGGAGCTATCCCATATCAAAATGATAAGGCAACAGACAATGAGCATCTCAGTGATCTTTTTTATTTGCTATTTTCATAGTTTTTTATTGAGGATGCTTCACAGAATGCTCACTATGGTTATGCTGCAAGTTTCCACCATGATTAGGCATGGCTTAGGCTAGCTACCCAGGCGTTTCTCTAACACATATACAAACTCCGTGAGCTTACAAGCTCCCCTTTTATTTCACACCGCTGGGATCCATAAACAAAAGAACATGATATCAACTGAATAATAAGTGCAATGTTGAAAATGTTCCCCATGATAGCATGGTTCTGCTAATTCTCAACTTATAAAGTGCAAGCATATACGCAACATAGATGGACGCAATGGTTCAAGTTTATTAAGTGCAAGAAAAGTAGTGTGCCATCAAGTTCGTGAGAGCTTTAATCACTAATTTTCACATAACAAGTTTAATTTGGAAGGTAGATAAAAAACATGAATATACTTGGAATAACAATAATGCTAATAGGTAGATATGGTGGACGCAAATGGCATAGATTTTAGTTTTAGTATTGGATGCACGAGAAGTATTCCTTCTCAGTACAGTGTTTTGGCTAGCAAGGATGAGCAGCAAGCATAAGAATTGAAGGAACAAACAAACATACAAGTGATAGAAATGATCATGCAATCTTCCTTGGAAACACAAAAGATCTTAACTAGAGAATACTAAGCTTATGAGCCAAACAAGAAAGAAAGATGATGAAATTATATATCTTAAAAGTACTTTTTTTTCTATTCAATCTTCTAATAGTGCTACTACTAACCAGAGCTAGGTTTGCCAAAACCAATCTAAATTTACTTAATGATCCCAAAGTGATTCCAATACTATCAACAAGATCAATCATATAACAGAAATTTGCAAACTAAAATAAGATGTGCAAAGAGTAATTGATAGAACTTCTCATTAATATTACATAACGGCAACTCACACCAAGGGATACATAGATATCTAACTAGAGGGGAGATACTTCCATAATGCAAACCATCCTATATGATAACTTCTCTATTCATGATATGACTCTACTAAAAAGGTAAAAAGATGAAAGATAATGATATGATACCGCAACACTCCCCCAAGCTTGGAACAAACTAAGGGGATGCCAAAACCTGATGACGAATTACTCCTTCGGTGGTGGTGGTGTTCTCTCGATAAGCTTTTCGATCAATTCCTTCAAATCCTCGATCTCGAAGGTGAGCATACGAATCAACTCTGAATTATGCTCAATATGGTTCATGATCATGTCGAGCTATGAATCCCAGCCCTTGCGATCCTTTCCCCATTCTTCCTCTTTGAAGTATTCTTTCCCCGCATGGTTAGAACGAGGCATATCCCAATTGGAGGGTAGTTTTTCCTTGGGCATATTTTTGAATTGCTACTCATGAATAAGGGTATGGAAAGGATTCTTGGTGCATGGAGGAGGTGACCGTGAAGCCAAGCAATGACGCGGAACCTTCCCTCCAGTGGACATCCGTGCATTTCTTTTGAACTTGGCAGGATTTGCCACCACTCCAATGCTTGCAATGGTGGTGCTGGTGTGCGGATGCTAGTCTTCCTTTGCCTCCTCTTCAACTTCACTCTCGATCTCCTCCTCCCGCTCAAGGTCTTGGAGATCATCTTCCACAGGCTCCTTGCCCTTATCGTTGGCGGAGACCATCGTGCTTCTAAACTTGAGAATAGACCCTGACAGAAACAGATCGAAACGAAAACACGACGAGAACACGATATGTGAACCTCGGGGGATCCGGGGGATTATATATTATGAATTTTAACAACAAAAGGAAAGTACTAGGAGAAAATGGGTCAGAGACGGGCTCCGGGGTGGCCACACCCCCTGGTGGCACGGCCAGGTGGGCCCGCGCCATGGGGTGGTGTGAACCACACGGGCTCTGTTTCCTTCCCTCTTTCGACTCATTAATTTCCACGTTAGATAAAAACTGCAAAAATATAACTTGAAAAGTTTTTTGCGAACCTTTACTTACCAGAACTGTTTCCTATTCGAAAACAGACTTTGCAGGTCTCTGAACTTGGCCTTTAATAAATTCTTCCGGATTCATCGCTTGAATAATATCAATATCTTTGTTGTAAGAATCTCCAGAAATATAGTGCTTGAGTCTTTGACCATTCACCACTTGTGTAGTGTTGTCTCTTAAGGAGGAAAATTTTATTGCGCCAGAACGGTATACCTCTTCAATAATGAAAGGTCCTTCCCATTTTGAAAGTAGTTTCCCTGCAAAAAATCCGAGAGAAGACCTATACAATAGAACTTTCTCACCAACATGAAATTCTCTCTTAAGAATTCTCCTATCATGCCATCTTTTAACTTTTTCTTTAAAGAGTCTAGCATTTTCGTACGCCTCACTTCTCCACTCATCTAAAGAACTCAAGTCAAACAATCTTTTCTCACCGGCAAGTTTGAAATCTCTATTAAGTTCTTTCACTGCCCAATAAGCTTTGTGTTCTAATTCTAAAGGCAGGTGACAAGCTTTTCCATAAACCATTTTGTAAGGAGACATTCCCATGGGACTTTTATAAGCACTTCTATAAGCCCATAAGGCATCATTCAACTTCTTAGCCCAATTTTTTCTAGATCTATTAACAGTCTTTTGCAAGATAGAGTTAATTTCTGTATTTGATAGTTCTACTTGCCCACTGGTTTGGGGATGGTAAGCTGAAGCAATTCTATGATTGACGTCATATTTAGCAAGGGTCTTCCTAAAACCACCATGAATGAAATGTGAACCTCCATTTGTCATAAGATACCTAGGCACTGCAAACCTCAGAAAGATAACATCTTTAAGCATTTTTAAAGAGGTCTCACCATCAACACTTTTTGTAGGTCTGGCTTCTACCCACTTAGTAACATAATCAACAGCAACGAGAATATGAGTATAACCTTTTGAAGGAGGAAAAGGACCCATAAAGTAAAAATCCCAACAGTCAAATGGTTCAATAATAAGAGAGTAATTCATAGGCATTTCACTGCGTCTAGAAATATTACCAACTCGTTGACATTCATCACATGATAAGCTAAACTTTCTTGCATCTTTAAAAAGGGTAGGATAATAAAAACCTGATTGTAGAACCTTTTGTGCGGTTCTATCCCGAGCGTGATGCCCTCCATAGGCACTACCATGACATTTCCGCAATATCTCTTTTTTGCTCATATTATGGAATGCATCTTCGCATAATACCATCCACTCCCTCTTTATATAAATATGGGTCATCCCAAAAATAATGCCTCAAATCATAAAATAATTTCCTTCTTTGCTAGGCTGTAAAGGTTGGAGGCAAATACTTGGAAACAATAAAGTTAGCATAATCATCATACCAAGGACTCTCTCGCGAACTTACCCCTATTGTAGCCAACTGTTCATTTGGAAAACTATCATTAACAGGCATGGGGTAAAAAAAAAAGTTTTCCAACCGAGATAGGTTACCAGCGACATGATTTTCAGCACCTTCCCTATCTACAATATGCAGATCAAACTCTTGTAAAAGTAACACCCATCTAATAAGCCTAGGCTTAGCATCTTTCTTTGTCATGAGATACTTAATAGCAGCATGATCAGTATGAATGGTAACTTTTGAATCAACAATATAAGGTCTAAACTTATCAAAGGCAAAGACAACGACTAAATATTCTTTTTTAGTAGTAGCATAATTCTTTTGAGCAGCTGATACGTTGCAAACATATCTATAATTTTTGATGTTCCATTCTTGGTTTATATCTACTTTCTTATGTTTTGCCCACACTTCGGAGTATTTTTATACACTTTCTTGGACAAACCTATTAACAAGATGCCACAGTGCCAACTGCCTGTTTTCTGCTGTTTTTGGTTCCAGGAAAGTCAGAAAATGAATATTCTCGGAATTGGATGGGACAAATGAAGGAGTTATGCCCTAGAGGCAAATAATAAAGTGTATTATTTGATACTTCACCTGTATGTTCATAATACGTTTCATACTGTGCTATAACTGTGTTAATACGAAACGTTAATACACGTGTGGTATGTAAACAAACCGTGTCTCTAGTTACCTCTGGTGAACTAGTTCATTGGTCATAAGGATGGTCTATATTTCAAGACCATGGGCATTTATGCCAACTGACAATGAGGTCATGCTATTAGTTGAATAACATGATAGACAAACATCCGACCGTTATATCTTCATGAGATCTAGTTACAAAGTTCACCATTGATGATAAAACATAGAGAACCTCGTAACCCGATCCTTTGACTGTGAGGTAATGCAAATCACCATTCCGAAAGAAGCTTAGATGGTTATCAAGAGTCATCTCGTAACAGGGTGACCAAAAAGGTGCCACTCAGGTTTTCTAAAGGGATGCGTAGAGGAGTACATATCAAGACCAGGATTTGTCTAGTCTGTGTAACGGACAGATACATGTGGCCATCTCGGTGACATTGCATTAATGAAGCTTGCAAGCATGTGACTAGGTCACGGAATGCAATGACATGAGAACGAGAAAACAAGTTCATCAGTAACGATATCGAACTAAGGTATGCAGATACCAAAGATCAAGTCTCAGATGAATTAGGTATCGAGTGACAAAGGGAATGGGGAACAACTATCTCACGGTTCGAGCGATTGTATTCGTGAAACGCACGGGGGTCACATGGCCATCTAGGTCTCTCTGTTGATCATTGATATGAGAGTGGTCTCTATCATGTCCGGAGTGTTTCCGAACCGAAGGATGTCACGCTTAAGGGTAGGGACGCTTAGGGTAGATGAGGCATTGTATGAGAAATATATATAGAGAGAGAGACCGGAATAGTTTCTGTAACATCCGATGGAGATCGAAAAGGGGTCCAGAAGTTGTTCCGGAGTGAAGAGATAATATAATATGTATATTTGAATGTTAATTGGAGAATGAATATTAAATATATATTTTATTTTATTTTTGAAGGCACTATATTGCTAATGGGCCTCACCCGAAGGGAGGCCCAAGTGGGCAAGGCGCCTAGGGAGTGGGGGCCAGCCGGCCTAGGGCTGGTGGGCCGCCCCAGTGGGGCCCACCCAGGGCCAGCGGCTGCCCCAACGTGGCCGGCGGGTGTGGGGATTAGTCCCACCCCGCTTTGCCCTGGGTGGTGCGCCCCCTCCCACTATATAAAGGCCACCTCCCCCTTGGAAATCACCCCATTCCTCTCATTCTCTCTCTCACCTGCTGAGGACTTCCCCGTAATATTGGGGAGGACCTCGTGGTTGAGTTCTCCACCTTCACACTACCGTCGTGTGATCGGCGATCCGACATCTACTTCTTCCGCTGCTCGGCTGGATCGGAGCCCGGTTGACGTCCCCTACACCGGATGTGTGACGAACTTCGGAGGCACCACACTTGGGGTGCTGATCGTCTTCATCAATATACGCCTTCCTGAGTAAGGCGTGCCTCATTCTGCAAAAGTATGAATACTGTATTCCTTCTCCGTTACTTATGTCTACATAGTATAGATCCTGGTATTAGTGTTCGAGTAGATAGAATTTTTTTGTTTTCTACTACGGAACCCTTCAACAAAATCCAAAGTCAATATTTCACCGAGGGGGACATGGAGCCAGAATACGAGACGGAGAGGGGCCAGGGACTGCCCACACCCCCTGGCCACATGGCCAAGCCTGGCCCGCGGCAAGGGGTGGTGTGGCCTCCTAAGGCACCCCTCGGCCTCCCCTTTCGCCTATATATTGCCTCCGATACAGAAACCCTAAGTACCCGATCAAAATTCCACGCTAGAGTCTGTAGCCGCCATCATCTCCATCCCTAGATCGGGAGGGATCTGAAGCTCTTCTTGGCACCCTACCGGAGGGGAGAATTCACCCTAGAGGCCTTCTTCATCACCATGCAAGCCTCCGGTGTGATGCGTGAGTAGTTCATCCTTGGACTACGGGTCCATGTAATAGCTAGATGGTTGGTTCTTCTCCTTTGTGCTACCATGTTTAGATCTTGTGAGCTCCATCCATGATCAAGATCATCTATTTGTAATTCTACATGTTGTGTTTGCGGGGATCCGATGGATATTGAGATGCTATTTCAGATTGATTATTGATTCTATCATGTGTTTGTTATTTGTGATCTTGCATGCTCTCTGTTGTTAGTAGATATCTTGGCCGAGTAGATGCTAGTAACTCCAAGAGGGAGTATTTATGCTCGATAGTGGGTTCATGCCTCTAGTAATCTAGGGAAGTGACAAAAATCTCTAAGGTACTAGATGTGCTGTTGCTACTAGGGAGAAAACAGCAATCCTTTCTTCATAGAACAATCGTATTGTTTACTTTACACGCAATGCTTAATGCAATTATCTGTTGCTTGCAACTTAATACTGGAGGGGGTTCGGATGATAACCTGAAGGTGGATTATTAGTCATAGATGCAGTTGGATTATGGTATATGTATAATGTTGTAATGCCCAATCAAATTTCATAGGTGTCAAGATGATTAGTATATGCATGTATGCTTTCTTGATGTTTGTCAATTGCCCCGCTGTAATTTGTTCACCCAACCTATCATCTATCTTAAGGAGAATCACCACTAGCAAACTATGGACCCCGTTCCTTCTTTTACCATCAATCTACAACTGTTTACTGTTTTCTGTTTACTTTCTGCAAGCTATTACTTTCTTCCACACAATACGTTTAATCCTTTGTTTTCAGCAAAATCGGGGAGATTGACAACCTCACTATAAGTTGGGGACAAAGTTCTATGGTTGTGTTGTGCAGGATTCCAAGTTGGAAACAACACCTTGGAGGTGTTTCCTTGCTCCTACTGGTTCGATAACCTTGGTTTCATAACTGAGGGAAAACTTACTGCTGTGCTCATCATACATTCCTCTTGGGGTTCCCCAACGAGTTCGATATTAACCACGAGCCAGCAAGATATTTTTCTGGCGCCGTTGCTGGGGAGTCAAGGACATCTTCACAAGGGGATTCCCTCATCCAATCTCTTTACTTTGTTATTTTTGTCTTGCTTAGTTTATTTCTTCTTTGTTTGCTTGTTTCTTTATCGAAAACACACAAAAATTAGTTGTTCTAGTTTGCTTTCTTTATTAAAAACACAAAAAAAATGACTACTCTTGAAAACACTAAGTTGTGTGACTTCACTAGCACCAACAACAATGATTTCATGTGCACACCTATTGCTCCACCTGTTCCTGAAGCTACTTTCTTTGAAATTAAACCTGCTTTACTCAATCTTGTTATGACAAAACAATTTTCTGGTATTGGTACTGAAGATGCTGCTGCTCACCTTAATAACTTTGTTGAATTTTGTGAGATGCAAAAGCATAGGGATATAGATGGAGATATTATTAAGCTTAAATTGTTTCCTTTCTCTTTGAGAGGAAAAGCTAAAGAATAGTTGCAATCCCTAACTAGAAATAGTATTGATTCTTGGACTAAATGCAAAGATGCTTTCATTGGAAAATACTATCCTCCTACTAAGATTATATCTATGAGAAGTGAAATAATGAAATTTAAACAATCTGATAATGAACATGTTGCTCAAGCTTGGGAAAGAATGAAATCTTTGGTAAATAATTGTCCCACTCATGGACTGACTGCTTGGATGATTATCCAAACCTTTTATGCAGGATTGAACTATTCTTCAAGGAACCTATTGGATTCAGCTGCTGGAGGTACCTTTATGACCATCACTTTGGGTGCTGCAACAAAGCTTCTGGATAATATGATGGTTAACTATTCTGAATGGCATACTCGAGAGAGCTCCACAAGGTAAGAAGGTAAATTCTGTTGAAGAGACCTCTTCCTTGAGTGATAAAATTGATGTTATTATGTCTATGCTTGTTAATGGGAAAGCTCATATTGATCCAAATCATGTTCCCTTAGCCTCCTTGGTTGCTCAAGAAGAGCAAGTTGATGTGAACTTTATAATAAATAATAATTTTAGCAACAATGCCGACATAAATAATTTTGGTAATAATAACTATAGGCCATATCCTCCCAACAATGGTAATGCTTATGGACATTCCTACAAAAATAATAGGAGTGCTCCCTCTGAACTTGAAGTTATGTTTAAAGATTTCATTAGTAAACAAACTGCTTTCAATAAAACTATTGAGGAAAAACTCTCTAATGTTGAAAGAAATATAACATCATTGGCTGAAGCACAATCTTCTTTTAATAAAATGACTGCTAAACCTGAAACTATTGAAAATCCCTTTGCTGCTACTAATGCCATACAAGTTAGAATTGATGAAAATGTTAGACTATTAGCTGAATTGCATGCTAAGTGGGAAAGAGAAGATAAAATTGCTAGAAATATTAGTGTTTCTACTATCACTACCACTAATGTTGAATCTAGTAAACCCAATGGAACCTTTTCTAATAAAGATACTGAAATTCTTTGAAACATGGGAAACAATAGCTCTACTACTTTAGATGATAATTATGATTTTGATCTTGATGGTTGCAATATCTCTGAAGTAATTAAGTTCCTACAAAAGCTTGCTAAAAGTCCTAATGCTAGTGCTATGAATATGGCCTTTACAAAACACATTACTGATGCTCTCATAAAAATTAAAGAAGAAAAGATGAAACATAAAGCTTCTATTCCTATGAAACTAGAAGATGGTTGGGAACCCATCATTAATATGAAAGTGAATGATTTTGATTTCAAAGCTTTATGTGATCTTGATAGTAGTGTTTCTATTATGCCTAGAAGGATTTATGATATGCTTGATTTGCCACCATTGGAAGATTGTTATTTAAATGTCCCACTTGATGATAATGCTAAAAAGAAACTCATGGGGAGTATTAATGATGTCCTTATTATGGTTAACAATGCCTATGTCCCCGTTGATTTCTATGTTGATGTTGAATGCAATGCTTCTTGTCCTATTACTTTGGGAAGACCTTTTCTTAGAACTGTTGGTGCCATTATTGATATGAAAGAGGACACCATTAAATATCAACTCCCACTCAAGAAAGGTATAGAACACTTCCCTAAGAAGAGAGAGAAGATTCCTTTTGCCTCTCCTATGAAAACAAAATTTTCTCTTAATGCTTCTTCATTTGAGAATACTTGATCCTTTTTCTTGCTTCTTATGCCTAACTTAAAGGCGTTAAAGAAAAGTACTTATTGGGAGATAACCTAAAAGTTTTAGATGAGTCTTGGAAGTTATTACCTCTGTAATAACCGCTCCTTATCCTTTTTATTTGCTTTTTGTGCCAAGAGTAACCTCTAATGAGAGAGAAGTAATGCTTGGGAAAGTTGCTGTCCCAAAACAGATTTTTGTGCTTCGCTGTAAAAATTTGTGTAAAACCTCTGTACGTCGGTTTGAGCTGTGATTTTTTGTGCTTCTGCCCCAGGTTGTGATCCAACTTTAGTTAATTCAACACTTTTAGATTTGAGCAACAGAAGGTCTTCGAAAAAATTGGTTTTTACCTGCTGGTCTGTTTTGACATATTTCTGCCATTATCTGCATTTGCTTCTTATTGATTCCTTTTTGGGTTCTTTTTGGGAAATTGAGCTTTTTGAGGGAAGTGCTATAGTAGTTTGTGTTTTAATGGAAGTTTTATTGGTGTTGAAACTGAACCCAAAGACTTATTATCTTGAGTGCACTAATGTTGCTAATAAAGATTATGTGAAGTTTTGTATGAAGGAAAAATTTCAGGTGTATGGAGAGAATGATGTAATGAGATGAAGAATGGACTAAAGCTCAAGCTTGGGGAGGCCACGTGTGTCACCCCAAGAAATATCCAAGAAGTACAAGCGTCAAAGCTTGGGGATGCCCATCATCAGAACTGAATACAGTTGCATCACCGGCCACCCCTCCACCCCGACCTTATTTCTTCATATCGAGAACCTATTGTCGACCATGCTTTGCCATTGCTTCACGCGCTGCTTGATGGTGTGCCCGCTCCATTTCCCGGAGCGCATGGCACTATTCCTTTATAATTTATATTCCTTATAATTTCTTATAATTTAAGGATTGCCCAAAAATATTGTGGTACAAGTGGGTGGGTGAAACTAAACATGGACATTGGGCGAGGTGCTCACGTCATTCACTAATGTTATCCCAATGACTTCATTTTGTAAAGCCTAAAATATGATTATCATTTTCATGCCAGATTTTTATTGCCATTATACAAAAGTAAATTGTCATGAGTTCCACGGGGTCATGCGCCAAGGCGCACCCCTAAATCTAGTTTCCTATATTCCCGGCCTCAGGATTCTCCCCTTGTGGCCACCGGCTGGCAGGGGGATTGACCTAGAGAACCCTAGCGGCAGAAGAAACATGTGGGGCATGAGACATGAGGTCGTGTGGGTCGCCTCTACTAGAGAAATGGGCCAGCCCATCAGCGATTCGCGATAAAGGAGAAGCCACCCGCGCGACGAAAGGAGTTGGACGAAGTGGAGCGACATAGAGAGATATGGAAGAAAACCGGAACACCAATATGCTTGTTTAGATAGTAGTGATTTGGATCCACATTTTCATCCTTATTTGGATCATCCTCATTTGGACCAACATTTTCATCGAAACTCTCTCCGAACGCTCGATCTACTATATTATCACAATACTTAGCAAAATGTCCAGAACCACCACACCTCGTGCACTTACTCCTCCTCGCTCCAGGTCCAGCTCCTTCCTTGCGAGATCTTATTCAACTCTTCCTCGGTCTACCTGTTGCTCTCTTTAGAATTGGAGCGCAAAGCTTGAATCTAGGGTCCACGATGTCCCATTGCTGTTTTCCCTCCAAAGAAGGTAAGTCATGTGCATATGTAGCTTTGAACCTTGCAAAAGAATATTAATCATGCACATAGTATTGCATGTTGACTACTGGACCTGAGAGAGTAGTGATGAAAAACAAGGCATGAATGCATGGCAACCCAGTTATCCGTCATTGCCTACAACTACAAGTTCTAGCTTCTAAATCCACTGGATATATCCATTCCCTCTTCTCTTTATCCAAAAATGATACCCCTAATGTGGTAGCCAAGCAAAGAGGCATGTCCATTTCGAAGCATCTTGTTTTCTGCTTCAATTCATTCATCACGGAAGGGATGATAAATGTGTCCCATGAATTTTGCCGAGGCTATTCCTGCATGAACATGAAACTTGTGCATTTATTATATCCTTATCTTATCAAGCAAACCCACCAAATGAAGACCCTTTAGTTTCCTGATCATTGAGTTGAAGGACTCTACAATATTGTTGTGCACATAGTCTACTTTGCTTAGTCCACTGAATTATCTTCGTCCCATAACTTGGAGTGGTGTGTTTCCAAGTATTCCTTCACTTTGTCATTTGTGTATAACTGCCTCAAGTGGTAGTTGTGCTTATTCACACTTTAGTCAAAGATGCTGGCCATAAATTGTCATTATACAACTTTCCTCTAAATTTCTTCCCAAAATTTGTAGCAAGGTGACGCATGCATTACCTATGCTATAATCTAGGGAGCACATTGTCCACGGCCACTGATGGCTCCAAAATATCCATCTTCCACCATTTTTAAACATTATTTTTAGTCAAGAAATTGACAAGAAACTCTCTACCCTTGCCACTAATAACTAATAATTTCAAAGATATGCAAATCATTGCTTTGATTTGTGTTGTGCAGGAAATCACGCTTTTTAATGCGAAATCTAGAGTCATAATGAAGGTTTTGAGGAAGTCCAAATGACCAAGTTATTCTGGAGCAAATGCCAGGCGTCTGCAGTCGTAATGACCACTAGAATGGGCAGGACCCGCCCGTACCGTCCGTCTGTACCATGTGACCACGGCTTCATCTCTCCAAACCCTACAACTTTCATGAAGATGCCTATATATTTTTAGGCCTCAATCGACGCGCAGAAGACGGCCATTCTTAGATTGCATCATAACAGCACCAAAGGAGATCCACACCATAGTTCATCCCTTCCATCTTCCATCCCCTCCATTAGCCATAGCCATTACTTTATACTTGAGATCTCCTTGTGATTCGACGACCATTGTAAGAATATTTGATGTAGCCCAACATACGGAAACCACCTTTGGCCCATATCATGACATGCTAATCATCAGTCCAAGGGTAAACCCACAAGGAGACTCATAACAACTGGTATTAGCATCTTTTGGTTGCCACGGATTTGACTTCGCCCTTCGGTTTCCACCATAAACTGAAAAATACCCAAAATATAGCCCCAAATTGCTTTTGGATCGATCTCTCATTTTGGTGAGTTCATTGTGGTTTTGGTCCAATAGAAACTTGTCTTTGGAGTTGGTCTACTTGTGCCCTGCGTTAGCCAGCCCAATTTGGTCGAAATTTTATGAATTTGAGGGTTCAAGGGCCAAATTTCCGCTCAAGAACACGAGATGTTCGTCGGACTGGAGCCACACCGGAGTTTTCGGCCTGTCACACCGGAGTCTTCGGCCTACAGTGGAGTCTTCGGCCTACACGCACCAGAGTCTCTGGACTGAATGGTAGTTTCCAGCCTACCCACACCAGAATCTCCGGCCCTGACAAAATTTTGACCCCTTTTCCTTTTTTTGACTGATTTCCTTTTGACATTTGTGTTTCGTGTGTGTGTCTGTCAACTAACAAATCTTCCGCAAGATCAACAACAACACACGCTCGAAATCGACACCACGGAACTCAAACCATCCCTCCAACAACGGTTGCAAGTATGACATCACTGTAAGGTATAACTTGCACCACCCTTGTTAACCCCTTTCTTCCTTGGTGTGTTACCTAACCTATTGAGAGTAGACCATCTTGTGTTTGCCGAAGCATTGTGCGCTTGCTCTTGCATAGTCATAGTGTAGAGGAAATAGCAAAACTTGACTCCATAGCATAGAAAGAAAGTGGTACAAAAAAGCTTATAAGCAAAATAAAAAGAGAAAGGTACCAATAGTAAAAGAGAGTCCAAAGCTTCTAAGCAAGAGTGCGAGCAAGAGCAAGGCAAGCGCACAAATCCTTTGCTTCTCAATCTTTTGGCAAACAGGCTATGGTCTCTCCTAGCATTGGCATGACATCGAGCATTAGTCTTTGTTAGGACCAATTTTGTTTGTTGCTCATTTTTCATAGTCGTGTTAGCCACTTTAATCTTCACCATGTGTGTATAGTCATAGGTTCTTGTCAACCTTTTTGACCTTTTCCTTTGACTTTGTTTTTGTTGGATTTTACCCACTTTTGACAATAACCTTTTCGTTTGGTTGTTCCATTTGCTATCCACCTTCCTAACCTTCCACCATAGGCCTTTGTGTGTGTGTGTTTTGTGTATTTGCTTTACTCTTGGCAAGAACAACCTTTCCAATTTTTGACTTGTGAGGAAAGGTAGCACATACCATACCACCAATACCACCCTTCCTTTCAATTGTGGTCATACAACATGTCTAGGGGAAGCGGAGATAGCGGAGATGGCAACTTCAACAACCAAGATGGTTTCGCCACGTGCCACAACTTATGGGTGCAACACCAAGAATTCAATAGCCAATTTGAGGGGCTTGAGAACCGCCTTGGTGAAACTTTTTGAGAGTTCGACTATCATGACCGGCAATGCCAAGTGGAGCACAATGCTCAATTCCAAGCTCTTCACCAAGCTATTGCCAACCTTGGCAACCATCATGGACACAATTCAAGCTTGTCAAGCTCGTCTCATGCATTCTCCTCAAGTCGTCATGGAGACACTTCGCGCTCCCACTCTCATCATGGAGAACCCCACCACCACAATGAGGAACAATAAGCTCGTCATCGCCATGAACAAGCGGTTGATCCACAAGCTCAACAACTGCACGGTGCAAGACATCACCGACATCATGATCATCATGTGCATCCTCAACACCAATAAGAACATGGTTGCCCTCCACAACAAGCGATGGTACAAGCACCACCACCTCCTCAAGAACAAGAATTCCATGGTGAAGACAACCACCATGATAGGCGCCAACACCCGCAACATGACCATCACCAACAAAAGCAAGCCCATCGAGCACCAAAATGGGATACAAGTATCGAAGATTAGGATGCACACCGCGCGAGATGCAACAACCACTACGCTCAACCCTACCATCGCCATAAAAAACCAATGAATGCAAATGATCCCAAGCAAAGGCATAGAAGAGACTTTGCGCACCAAGCTCCTCCTCCACCGCCTCCTCGAGACAATCAAGCTCCTCGTCCTCCACCACGTGCACCAAGTGAAGCGAGCATAAGGCAAGAACGCCGCAACTACCACCGTGAACATGAAGAGGGCAAGTTTGGGAAGCTCAAGTTCATGTTCAAGGGATAAGAAGATGCCGATGCATACATTGATTGGGAGCTCAAAGTTGAAAAAATATTCCGAGTTCACAACTACTCCGAAGAGGAGAAAGTTGCAATGGCATCCCTTGAGTTTTAGGACTATGCAAATGTTTGGTTGGAAGACTTCCAAAAGAACCACGAGAAGCAAGAGGAACCTCCAATTAAAACTTGGACCGAGATGAAGGAAGTGATGTACAAGAGATTCTTCCCTGAGCATTATCGCCAAGATCTCTTCGACAAGCTACAAAACTTGAAACAAGGTACCAAGTTAATTGAAGAGTTGTACAAAAAAAATGGAGAAATCCATGATGTGAGATGATGTGAGAGAACTCGAAGAGCAAACCATCGCAAGGTTCCTCAATGGTTTGAGCCACCCAATAAGGAAGATTGTTGACTTTCAACCATACAAGAACCTCACCGAGCTCCTCCACCAAGCTACCAAAGCTGAGCGACACCTGCAAAAGGAGAATTCATATGAGAAGTCCAAATCATACTTTGCGTCCATCAATGCAAATGCTTCTGCCAAGCCAACAAACCAAGCACTGAGATCATCCAAAGCAAAGACCACAATAGCACCCTCCTCCAACACGATACCGAATAGTCAATTCACTTTATAATCATCACTCAAACATATGGAAACCACCTTTGGTCCACATCATGACACGCTAATCATGAATCCAAAGGTGAACTCCTTCCATGCTTTGCCTTTTGTTGGTTATTATGCGAATGGAATCCTACTTGAGACAAATGTGTATGATGTGACTAGGTCCATGAACGTGATGCCAAGATGATGCAACAAGGATGAACCTGGAGCCAAGACACCCAAGCAGGAGGCTTGGAAGAGAAGATGCAAGAAGGTGCTGGAAGAAGATCGAAGTCTCCGGTATGTCACACCGGAGTCTTAGGTCTGCCACACCGGAGTCTCCGACCCATCTCCGGACCGACCCCCGAACCAAAGCCTGGGTCAACCAGAATGCCCCTCCAGAGACTGACCGGAGATCGACCAAATTCTTCGGACCACATCGGAGTCTCCGGTCTGTCACACTAGAGTCTCCGGACTGAACATCACGGGCTTGCACGCCTCAAGTTGGGTTTGGCCCATGTAACGCCCAGAACTTCCTGTTTATGCATGTTTTACCCCTAGCTCGTGGTTGGCCTATATATATGCCCCCACCCCCTCCTTGAAACCCTAGAGATGATGATGAATTAAGGCATGTGCCTAACCCTAGATGGGAATGCCCTCTCAATAGTATATCTATGAGTTGTACAAGGCCTTGGAGTCGGTGCCCTTGTCCAAGTCGTCAAGACCCTCCTCAAGTGGTTGGTCTCTCCCAATTAAGGAGTCTGGTAGTGCTTGGTCTCTCCCCTTTGGGATTCTACTTGGTTGCTACTCTCTCCTTGGTTTGGATTCTATCATCCGCTTGCCGATCTCTCCTTTGGTGATTCTACCGCAAGGTCTCTCGCCGAGGATTCTATTGGATTAGTTGTTCGAACCAATAAGAGCAAATTGAATTGGTTGTGATTTGGCATGTGTTTGTATCTTTACCTTGCATTAGATTTATGTTCATCGTGTTCATCGCGTGTTCCCTCACTCCCCACCTTAAATCCATGAAGATCGGGCCACTCCAAGGGTAAATCCACAATGAGACCCATAACAATATTTGATTTCAATCTAAGTATTTTGCACAATGTTTTCTATCCTTGATTTATTGTTATGAGTGAGTAGTCCTCATGGGCTGCGAGTTGGGGAGAAACCTCACAGAGATTATGTGCATCTAATCTATGGGAGAATTGTGTATTGTTTGAAAGAAAGATTTATATCTTTTGTTTCTTTGTCTCTTGTCTCAATCTTTGGACTTGTAGGTACCCTGAACCCATAGATTGATAAAGGCTTGAGGTGGGATACTTGGCTAGCGACGATCTCATAGGAACCCCAGTGACAGAAATGGTAGTACGGTCTTTGCTTAGCGACCCATTCGGGATCACAACAACATCACCACTTAATGCTTTGATCTGTGTTTACACTTAATAATCGTTTGTAGCCTGGTGCTTCGTGGTACACTATGTTGGATTAAAAGACTATTGCTATGCCTATTGCCTCTCAGGGTCTCTAGTATATTAGGATGATTGTCCACACGAGATTATCTCTATTAAAACATTACACATGACTATCCTTATTATTATTATATTTTATCCCATATGATGTGCAACTCCAGGTGGATCTTCAACCCTGGCCTATCTCCGTCCACTGATTCAACCCACGATAAAGTAAACTAGATTGGTCCGGTAAATGAAGATAAAATGAAGAAACAAAGTCTTATAGACGTGTCCTTTTTATTTCCTTTTAGCATTGTTTCCCAAGGTTTGATTAAACCTAGGTATATTAGGGAAAAAGACTATTATATTACATCTGTAATCCGGATCGAAGGTATCAGCCCTTTTTCTGGCACGGTTGTCGGGGAAGCAATTTCGCTATCCTGGTGAGGTCACTAAAGACCTTGATTTTAGTTTTATTATTTGTTTGTATTTTATTTCTTGTTATTAGTTTACTTTCTTGTTATCTATTTGAAAACCTAGAAAACAGTTACTTGTTATTATTATTTTACCTAAAAAATGCCAAAAATATAAGAGCCATGTCTCAAAAGAGACTTGGGGAGTATGCTACTCCCACTGGTGATTTTATTCGTGCACCTATTACTCAGTACGCTGTTGATGCGTAAGCATATGAAATTAAGCCTAACCTTTTAAGTTTGGTTTAGAAAAACCAATTTGGAGGCTCATCTTATGAGGATTCAGGTTTGCACTTAAATACTTGTACTGAAATTTGCAACATGATGCGTATTAAGGATGTAGTTCCAAATGATATTAAATTACGCTGTTTCCTTTCTCTCTTAGAGGAAAGACTAAGGACTGGTTGCTAGCTCTACCTAAGGGCACCATTAAATCTTGGGAGGAATGTACTAATCTCTTTATGACTAATTTTCCCTCAGCTAAAATTATGCAACTAAGACCAACATTAAAAGTTTTAGACAAAAAGGTCGCGAGCCACTAGCGCTTGCGTGGGAAAGGATGAAAGAAGCCATAATGAACTATCCTAGTCATGGGATGGAAGAATGGCTTATATTACATTTAGTTTATACTGGACTTAACCCAATGTCTAAATCTATGCTACATACTGCAGCAGGAGGAACAATCATGGGAAAGCAAGTGAGTGTTGCAAAGAAATTACTAGATGATATGCAAAACTACCATGCCCAATGGCATGTGGAAAGAACCTCGAAAAGGGTTGAAAAGATAGAGATCTCGCCTAGAGGGGAGTGATAGGTAATTTCAACACTATTACGGTTTTGGCTTGATACAATGCAGAATTAAACTAACGTTTATTTTACAAGCATAAAACCTAAATACGCTAGGCTTAACTAAGTGCGCCAACAACAAGTTAAGCTAAGCAAGATAGCACAAGATAAATATACCACAAGTGATAAGCAAGATATAAGTACTTCAAGCATGATAGCTATCACAAGAAAAGTAAGCTCGGGTATAGAGATAACCGAGGCATGCGAGATGGAGATGTATTCTTGTGTTCCCTTACAAGAAGGTACGTCACGTTGGAGAGGCATGGGATTCCACGAAGGATTTCCCAACGCTACAAAGGCTCACCTTCTTCTCCGAGTCTATCCCACGAAGGAATAGGCCCTTTGCTTATGGCTAGCTTTTACGCCACTCCAGAGATGGCAAGCTCCACAACCACTTCACAAGCTCCACGAAGGAGAAGCCCGGGTCTCTTCACAATATTCCACGAAGAGGACATTGTGGCACCAACTGCCAGAGAATATCATTTTGTGGCCCGAAAGTTGGGGTGGCCAGGCAACGCGGTACCCGAGTTCCCTGATATCAGCCGCGATGACTACAGTTGGCGTGCCAAATACTCAGAGGGTCTTTTTCGGCACGAATTCAACTTTACGTTTCAATACAAAAAATCAGGCTAACGGCCGTGAAGTTGGGCCCCCCTATCAGCTTTCGCCGTTATGTTGTTGCCGTCGTCGCTGCCATGTAGGCTTGCAGCGTTGGCGCATGCATCCTTTACGCGTCTTCTTCTTCCTCCGGGGCGGCAATCTGTGGTCGTGGCCATGGCGTGGAGCTAGGACTTGGACAAACCTCCTCGGCCTGTTCTCCTCCCATCCCGAATCGGAGCTCACCCTCACCATGACCGCACCATTGACATGGCACGGGGACGGGAATTCATTCCCGGGTGAGATCTGTCACCATGCCGACCATGCTCGGTCCTGTTGGTCTGCTCCAGAATCCGAGCTCGCCGTCGCCGTGGTCACACACGCACCAGCCACGGTGCCTTCCTCTCCGAACCCCAAAGCCACATCCACCTAGTTCGGCACAATGCCAACAAGGTGAAAATGCATCAAGTTTTCTTCTTGTGATTGTAGAAAAACATGTATGTACCGTGGCCGTAGCATACTCTAACAATGTACACATATATTGTTTACTAGATTTTCATTTGAAATTAGTAGCTCCATGATGACGAAACATAGAGAACCTAAATGGAATGACGATGACGACCATGTTTTGTACTTTGCATTGCATCAACAAGTGCTCGCTGACGAAGCAAGTTACCAAGAGAGTGGAGTTCATCGGCCATTGCCAAAAAATATGTGAACAACTCAATGAGTGATTCAATGCAAATAAGTGCAGAAAAGCTAGATCCATGTCATCAATCATCAATAGGTGGCACATTCTAGTGATGCGTTCAAATGCGTACACGATGTATCATTTGCTTGAAGTGGTTGTTATCCTGAGCAAAAATGCCTGGTATGCACATTACATTTGTATGTTCTATGCTGCAATTTTGTTGTTATGGGCGTGGAAAGAAAAGCTGGGCTTCACTGAATATTACGCAGTTAGGCCTAACTTAGTCTTACACAAATAAGCACAGCTTAGTCTTTACACACATAAGCGTAACTAATGATAAAGATAAAGACAAATGGTTCATCGGATCTGCCAGTATGAGCACTAGGTCCCTGGAGCTGGTGGTATCGTCGGAACGAACCAGAATGCTGCGTTTGGCCATCTTTCATTCTCCTTCAAATAGTACGACCCCACTAATGAGCCAATTGTAGGCCCCCTCCCCCCGACGTGGATTCGGCTCTAGGTCGGATCTGGAGTGTCAACATGATAGGCGCGTGAGTGTGCAGCAAACACACAGTCTGCTATCAACACTAGAAGTGCTGGCACCTCAGCAACAACACCAGCATGTTCTTCCTGGACTCCGACAGCAGACTCAGCAGGTATTTCGTCAGCTTCACTAGTAGCAGCATTAGCAAGTATTTCGTCAACCTCACTAGCAGCAGCATCACCAAGTATTTCGTTAGCTTCACCAGGAGCAACAGCAGCTAGTTCTTCGTCAGCTCCACCACAACCAACACCACCACCACCACCAGCAGCAGCAGTAGCATCAGGGGCCAGGGATGCCTGAGCAATTACAGGTTCAACAGCTCCAGGGGCTCCGATAAAGAAAGGGTAGTTGATCCCAAGAAACACAGATTGTCCCTTTAGATTGTTGACTCTGCTCCAGACTTGCTCTACTGGGTCTTCGGATGGGCATGCGGACCTCGAGAAAACGTGACACCGCAGCGATGGGTATGAAGAAAGTTGTGTCCCCATATGTTCTATTGTATCACCAACGTTGTTTAGTGCTCCCCTGATATGAATCCACAAGAGTTCATCATCTTGTTCCATGTTGTCTCCGAGAGGTGCCAGGAACCAGCGCCGTGTCCCAAGTTTAGCATCTGCTACTGCATCTTCGATGACCGGAGATGGAATGATGCGCGGGGCTGCATGGGTACCTGCGTGTTACTAACAGTTAGTAAGCAGAATTTTGAATGGGATTTTACATGCTATATGACACCATGACTCACCCCAAATGGATGGCTCCCAAACACGCACGTCGCTGCTAGGTTCAGTGACCGCATAAATGCGTTGCAGTCTATACGAAGAGTAGCCGTAGGTGAAGACGGCGTCGACATACTTCTCCGACCCCAGGAAGTCGTCGCGCAAGACTGTCCATTCCTTGTCTTCTGGGCATCTAATGAAAGTGATTGCCTTGTCAAACACCGCTAAGAGGTCGTACTCCCAGTTCTTCCACGCCCCCTCCCGCGGTCTATGTGGGAGTTGTACCTTCACGAGGTCAAGTTCTGCCATGTTGAACCTGTAAGCAAATTCGGAAATGGGCGACAACCACCCGCTGTTGAATGCAGTAATGCCGACACCCTTCAAAGATGGCACTGCAAGTCTCTTCGATCTATAGCCATTTTTTAGAGTCCAAGTACTGCCATCCTGTGATAAAAGGATCAGCCACTCGCTGTTGCCACCCACCCAGTTCTAGTCATCTTCCATTTCCGTCTCTTCTTCTTCCTTGAGATTCACCACTATTGATTCGGACCACTTATCCAGCAGCATCAGTTTTGCATGAATATTCTGTAGAGTTTGTTGTCAGTTGGTACAATAAACTAGCTTGGATTCTATTGCAGAGACAATTTGACAACTGGGCCTTCAGATTAAAGTACACAAAATATCGCCTAAATACGAGTGTCTCCTCAGATATCGCCTAAATTGTTCATGTGTCACTACGAAGATACTCAATATATGGAGTAGTAGCAAAGCCCCCAGAAGAAACTCCTGACGATGATCATAATTAAACAGCTCGGGGCATAACAGCCTTAAATCGTCTAATCTGTTTATTTTATTTTAGGAAACAGAATATCACCTAGCAGGCATTCCATTGCAAAATCGAAATTGACAACTCGTCTATCACCTAAAGTAAGATTGTGTCACTAAGAAAATACCAGAATATCAGGTACGAGCAGAGCTTCCGCTGTATAGAATAGTCTTAAATGGTTCGATTTGTTCAAACCGCGCGTGCACACAACACGTTCGACGAAAGGAACATAGGATTCTGTTGAGAGTTCAACACAAATGAATCAACATATGATTGAACGAATAAGCTAGATACTGGAACTTACGTGGCCATCGCGGTCGTCTGGCCATTTGCTGTTATCGAGGTAAAGAAGGCCTGGCGTGCCGAACGATTGTTCGTCCATGTTCCGCATCATCACGCGGTAGCCAGGGATGCAGCGAGCGAGGCGGCCGACTGAGATGATGTCCAACTCCGAGGCGATCCTGTGCATGTTCGCGGCGCTGAGGTTCGGCCATCCCCAATCCTCGTGGTAGCAGTCGCCCTGGCCATCCGCGTCGTCATCGCATGCCTTTCGCTTCAGCCTGCTGCTACCCCAAGCTCTACCCATAGCGGCAATTGGAGTCTAGAATCCGGTAGATTAATGGAGGCGTTGTGATAAGGAGGCGGATGGATTCGAGAAGGGGCGGAATCAGGGATGGGGCAGTTGTTCGAGTGGGGAGTGAATCTGCAAGGAACCGCCACCGCCGCCGGTTCTCGTCCGCGTGGAAGACAAGAAGGGGGGCGTAATTATTGAGGGCGGGCACCGGAACCGTCTAGAGGAAGTGAAAAATAAATCGTAAAAGGGAAATGTGCGGCCCGCCTATTAGTGAGTGAATGTCGGCACGCGCAAACGTGCCTATGTTTGAATTGATTCCACCGCATGCAAGTGGCACAGAACAAATTTTAGGAAGTGCTAGCGTCGACGTGTAAAACCACCGTTTTTCGCCACCTTCACCCTACTATGAACGGTCGTGCACCATTCCAGATATTGGTAAGGGTGGTTCCAATCTTTCACTTCTCCGTCTCATTTCCTCTTCCACGGCCTCATCGTCTTTATCCTTCACGGCCTCATCCATTTCCTCCACCACCGCATCACCCTCTTCCTTCGTATCCTTTCCCTCTTGCCGGTAGTCATGGATGCTTCGGACGTCCGAAACAATGGCAGGCAAGAAACTGCGCACTTCGACATCGAAGTACATGGAGGGAAGAAGATCGATGTCATCTACACCACCGACCCTCGGACGATGAGGAACACTCTGAATAATTACACGAGTTGGCTGCAGTTCGAAGAAAACAGGTTCGTAGGTCTTGACCTCGAGTATAGCCGCGATCACCGTAGGATCGCCATGGTGCAACTCTCCATGAAGGGGCACGTCCTCGTATACTAGCCTTTTTGCGAGAAGGGGGTTGGCGGGATCTGGTAGACTTTGCTGTCTTTTTGTTCCTGAACCGTCTGTTTGCAAAAGTTGTTGCTATATTATTTGTCTGAATTCATTTTCATGCAGGTGGGGCGAAAGCATTAGGGATCTGTTTCATGACTTTGTCGTGAACCAGCACATAACATTACCAGTGTTGACATCACGAATGGCAGTAAACTGCTTGAAAGCCCGACTGTCAACATTAGAATCCCAAAGGAGTGCAGAGTGGACATCCAGGAAATTTATTGGATCATAGGGATGAAGGGCAGCAAGACCGGGATGGCCGCCCTTGCCTCCGAACTCATCGACCCGTGGTACGCTGACATGAAGGACAGATTGCCGAGATGTTCGTGGAGGCGTTTAGGGCACGATTACTAGGAGGATAAGCCACTTTCTGAACCTAATCTGAAGTACGCTGCAATTGATGGATATGTTAGCCACGAGCTATACCACCAGATTGTAAAATCTCGTTCAAGGCATCGCATCATTGAACCACCACCAAGGCAGGTTGTTTTTCCCAGATGCCGGAGTGTAGATGAATCTACAAACCGGGGCAAGCGACCGAAGGCATCCTGGGATCGATTGCCTTCTCCAACAGGCTGGGATGTAGACTATTAGTGCATGATTGTTGTGTTTATGAAAACATGTTATTTCATAAGTACACTATGTGAGCAATTACGAACTGTTGTGTATTACCTTTGTCAAACTATAATATGGTTTATGACTGTATCCTTCTCTATAATCTGGGTTTGGTTATGACTTATGACTGTATCACACCTTATGCATGTCAGTCCTGGATTCTGCCGCATGCAAATGGCACAGACAGAGTTTGTAAGAATGAATGTTGAGCATACAAAAGGGGGAATGTAATTCATACAGGTTAAGTAGCTAATAGCACAGGGATCACACGAGCTTGGTTCTTACACACAGAATGCTTAGAAAATACATGCGAGATAAAATACAGGTGAGATAAAACTAGGAACGAAATGCGAAACTAGTAGTGGTAAACAGCACACTCACCCACCCGCCAGATCCTGTTGAGCATCTCGTAGCAGACATACGCATCCCTGGCTACATACTTGATCGCATCGTAATCCAGGTGCCTCCACTCCCATCGCTCGTGCAGGTGCTTCGGGAACTCGATTTTCATGCCGGCGTACTCACGGTCGATGATGTCAGAAGCGAGTCTAGCCATGCCGGCTTTCCCCGTACCGCCATCCGGGTACCTCCACAAACATTGGAGATCGATGTGATTGACGACATGAACGAGGAGATCCTGTTCTAGCTTTGGAGTGTCGTTCTTGATGTCGACGCTGGCGAAGTAGATCTCCCTCCTGTGTAGGAACTCGCGAAGCTCCGGGCATACAGATTTGGCCCTACATACGTGATATAGTAGACAGTGGTTGCGCATGGACAGCTGCAAAAGCGCCATCCTCTTCCTATCTCTGGTATACTCGAGGTCAAGGCCGACGATCTTGTACTTGTCCATTGGCTCCTGTAGCCACCGCTCGTACATTGCGATGACCTTGGCCACCTCCGCTGACGCATTTGTGTGGACGACCGTCAGCTTGGTGGTGCCATGGGCGGTGACGGTGTACTCTTCGGTGTAGTCGCTCCCATCGCTGAACACGCCATACTCTGCATCCATGGCAGCAGCTAATGCGCGGCGATGGCCTAGGGTCGGTAGCGGTGGCTAGGACTAGGCGTGGAGGTGGAGTGATCTGTTGTGGTGGTATGGCCAGGCAGAGGCGGTGCCTGCGGCAGCATCGATGGTTCTTGTGGTGGCGGCGCTGGTGGAAGGAATGAGTTGGGGATTCTTGCACAGTGATGTGCTGAGGAGACGGAAGGCGATGCTTAAATTCCGTTTACCAATATTCCGGTCATACCCATGCGGAAGCAAGTTTGACCGGGCGAGCACCGATGGTTTCCAATCCTAATGATTAAATTCGGCTTCCGTCCTGGTAGGCGATGGGACGGGTGTGCGACGTGGCTTTGGCGTGGCAGAGACCGGTCACGTAGACCACCGTCCCGTTGCCGATCCATAGCGGGTGCGCGGTGCTGACACGACGTTACGTGACAGGACAGAAGGAAGTGTACAGTTATTATTAATTCCTTAAGAAGTGTAAGCATAGACATGGACCTAGCATCCCTGCACCCCGGGGCAGCCGCCCAGCCGATCAGGCCTGCCGATTGCGCAAAGCTTATCCCGAATTTGCCAAAATTAAGCTCGTTTGCCCATGCTTCTATAAGTTTATCTGTAGGCCACTTGTGTAAGCATGCACGATCAAGCAACTTTGCAACACACGTGTCGGTGGAAAAGCATTAGGTTTCAACGCACCACATAGTTTAGGGATTTAGAATAGCTACATTGTGGAGCTCTAGCCAAATTGCATGGTAAAGCCAAATTCAGCTTTTTGTCAGATTTAGCTATAGCAACATTGTGTCTCGTTTGTCCTCACTTTTGCCCTCCTGATATTCCGAAGCCCTCACATGCGCTCAGAGGGGGTGCCGTCTTGTCAAAGGCTTGGCCGTTACGTGCGCCATGACGCCTAAAGTGGAATTTTTTTGTTATTTGGCCTTTTTAAGAGCGCCTTTTCCCCTCTCTCTCTAACAGTTGTGTTTTTTTGCCCAAAAAGGTAGGGAATCTAGAGCAGCTTCTCTCTTCATTCATTGTTCCTTTTGCAAATCGTTTTCCCCAATCTGGTAGCAAATCTAGAGCAGCAAAACAAACCAGCATCATAAATAAATTCAGTAAACAGAGCAGATGTAGATAAAGCAGCTAATATATGTTATATAGTACGGTACTTAACGAGGTTCGACAATTAGGCTGCTCAGCAGCAGCAGCAGCGGACTGCTTCAACACAGACAAGACAAAAGAAGCTACTTTACAACAGCAGTAGCTGATCAGTGGCCCCTCGTGGCCTCTACCAGGAGGGCATCCGCCTCCTCCCTCTGGCGCCTCCTCTACTTCTTGCTGCCCAGCCCCTTGACCTTGGGCACCTTGGACCTAATCGGGGGGCATGCGACCCTCCTCGATAGCCACCTTCTGGAGGTTGCGAAGGTGAAGACCGAGCGCCTGGTGCTTGGCCCTAAAGCCGTGGACGTTCACGGACTCGCCGCAGGTCCTCACGTCCTCGGCATGCTTCACGATGGAGTTGAAGTCCGTGCTGCGGAGCCTCCTGGTGAGGCAGAAGGGGCACCTGTACACGTCGCCGGCGAAGAAGTTGTTGTACTGACCGGACTTTAGCCTCCTCAGCACATGACGATTCTTGGTGTCCTTGGCCTCGTCGTCGCTGCGGAGGTCGCTGCTATGCTCCTATTGGAAAAAAACAGTAGAGTGAAATAAGGACATGATTGAGATACTTTGATTATCGGGATTGATTTTTTGCATAAGTTAACCGAATGAGATCTCCCGATTATTCCCCAAATCTCAAACCAAATCGAATACTGATCCCAACTACGAATAGGGGGATTCATCGAAAATCGAGATCTAACACAATAGGATTAGCTACTGTAAAAAATACGAACAACCGAGCCCTAATAACATAAGATCTAGCATCCAACGATGGGAACGGGGGAAGAACAAGGGAAGGGGAGAAAACCCTGGTTACCTCAGACCACGGGTCAGCGATGCTGGTGTCGTAGGGGTTCTCCGGCCTTATGTAGACAACCTCCTCGTAGGGGTCCCAGTCGAGCAGGATCTGTCCGAGACCGGCGGAGGCCTCCTCGCCGGCAGCTACTGCGGATGCGGGGACGGGGACGGGGGGCTCCTCGCGGGCGGCCTTGGAGGCGCCGATGGCCACCGCGGCGATCTTCTCCATCGCCGGCATGGTTGGGGTTTTGTTGGGCGTTTGTAGAAGGTGATGGGACAATGGAGACGGTTGAGCGAGCGAGTGCATGATGAGTGGGAGTGGGGAGGCCTCTATTAAAGGAGAAGGAAAGCGACGTTTCGTTGCACTACCATGAACCGCGTACGCTAATGCACCGTGCACGGCCACACGTGTTCGCTACCGCCCCGTGCACCGCACACGCGTACCATGAGTCACGTTTTTTCCCTCGTGTCTAACCATGGCGATTCAGTTGTACTCAGTTTTGCCCACCAACCGTTGATCCTCTGTGATCTAGCGAACAGGATAACCCTTATATCTGTCAGGGGCACCCCTCTATCCATGCAAAATAATGAGTATGCCACCAGAACTTTAACAACATAAACAGACGAACTTGAATATATTTTGAAGGGTATGAAAATAGAAATCCCCATAGTTTAAGGGTCTAGATACGGTAAGAGAACTAAATATTATTAGTGGCTGGGCCAACACAGTGACGGGGTTGGTCGGCTAGAAGTTGCTGATTCCTAAGTAAGGGGACACTAGGCCGGTCTTGACATACTCTCTCAGGAACTTGCCATAAGCAGCGTGCTTAGCCTTGGTCGCCGACTTGTGTTTACTAGCCGGGCTTTTATCGATGCCAACCGCATGCGGAATCAAGCTGGCAATCCTTGGGTTGACTCCTTTCTTACAGAAAGGGCACCCGAGCTCCCCAAGTCGAGTGCAGAAAGGGATTATCCCGCTCTTGAGCTTCTTCATGACATGGCGACTCTTGTTGTCCCTGGTCTCCTTGTCAGAGTCCATCTCACTTGAATACACCTGTAATGTATGGAATACAAACCGAAATGAGCAAAATAATAAATATATATTCATTCCACCATTCCAAGTTACTTTCGATGCAATAACATGTCTATACAGGTTCAGCAGTTCATTATGGCCGTCTCCCTAGCTCGCTCCTAAATTAATGTGGTTTGTGTTCTTGGTAACTTATTAATAAATAAATAATATGGATTCATTCCGAACAGAGTAGATCTCTCCATGTACCAGTTCGTACGTTGCATCTAATTATTAGGACTAGATTTTTTTATGACGCCAGGATAGATTTAAGCTCGAGCAGAAAATATGAAACATGCAGAAATAGATGTACCTCCGGGTACATGAGCGGAGCGTGTTCGTCAAACTCCACGCCCTCATCGGCGCCTCCAAAGTCGTCAGCACCGGCGTGCACATGGTCCCCCAAGGGGTTGAACTGCACGTCCTCCTCGGCCTGTGTTGTGTGATGCTCCTCCAGATGTGCCGCGTGAAGCACCACCCCGACAGCGATGCCCAGACACTCACCCCCACGCACTGGTTTCATGGATAAGGTTCGTGCAAGTACGTTCAAGATTGTAGGGTTTTACTGGATAGGGAAGAGAGAGTAGTGGATGAGTGCGAATGGAGGACCCGATAGGCTGGGTTTTTAATGCGGGGACGTTTAGGCCTCCTCGAGGGCCCCGGTTGGCAGCTCTTCCAGCTATGGCTGCCACGTGGAAGGTTCGTGTGGTGGGGGCCTGAAGGAAGTGAGAGTGCAGGCGTGCTGCATAGTAAAAACGGTATAGCTGGTGGCTCGTGGATGACCAGTTGCTGTGCAGTAGACTCGTAGCCTTTGCAGACTAGATTAAACATGACATGACCACTCGACGACTTTTTCCATGGACGGCATCGTGTTCCTTCTTGTAAAAGTCTCGTTGAGGGAGACGTCCGTGCTGTCTCGCGCTGTCCTGTGAAGGGCACGACGTGTGCAACGAGCCTCATTGGATCACACAGGATCAACGGTTGGTGCGCACGATCCGTGTGACAACTGTGACAACCAATCAGGGCGTAGTAGACAGAGTGGGCACAGGTTTGGGCTTCTACGAAAGAGAGAGAGAGAGAGAGAGAGAGGGCAAAACTGGGTAGTATCAAAAAACCAAGGGCAAAGCTGAGTAGTATAAAAATGGAAAGTGGGTGTCTTTTATAATGAAATGCATCGTGGCATACATTAAATTATGCCAAGATAGATCCACTAGAGTTCATTGTATGTGTGTTCTTTTCATAAACCACATATGTATCCACAAGAGTTATTGCATGTGTGTTCCTGTCATGAACCACATTTGGATCAACCAGTGTCATTGCATGTGTGTTCTTTCCACAAACCTCATATGGATCAACCAATGGTATTGCATGTGTGTTCTTTTCACAAACCACACATGGATCAACCAGTGTTCACTGCATGTGTGTTCTTTCCACAAACCACTTATGGATCAATCAGTGGTCATTGCATGTGTGTTCTTTTCCACAAACCACATATGGATCCATATGTGTTCTTAAACTAAAACCAGCATTAGAGTCACTGCATGTGTGTTCTTTCCACAAACCACTTATGGATCCACCAGTGTTCATTGCATGTGTGTTCTTTTCCACAAACCACATATGGATCAACCAGTGGTCATTGCATGTGTGTTCTTTTCATAAACCACATGTGGACCCACTAGAGCCATTGCATGTGTGTTCTTATACTAAAACCAGCACTAGACTCATTACATGTGTGTTCTTTTCCACAAACCACACATGGATCCACCAGTGTTCATTGCATGTGTGTTCTTTTCCACAAACAACTTATGGATCAACCAGTGGTCATTGCATGTGTGTTCTTTTCACAAACTACATGTGGACCCACTAGAGTCATTGTATGTGTGTTCTTATACTAAAACTAGCACTAGAGTCATTGCACGTGTGTTCTATCCACAAACCACACATGGATCCACTAGTGTTCATTGCATGTGTGTTCTTTTCCAAAAAACCACATATGGATCAACCAGTGGTCATTGCATGTGTGTTCTTTTCACAAACCACATGTGGACCTACTAGAGTCATTGCATGTGTGTTCTTATACTAAAACCAGCACTAGACTCATTACATGTGTGTTCTTTTCCACAAACAACACATGGATCCACTAGACTCATTGCATGTGTGTTCTTTTCCACAAACCACATATGGATCAACCAGTGGTCATTGCAAGTGTGTTCTTTTCACAAACTACATGTGGACCCACTAGAGTCATTATATGTGTGTTCTTATACTAAAACTAGCACTAGAGTCATTGCATGTGTGTTCTATCCACAAACCACACATGGATCAACCAGTGGCATTGCATGTGTGTTCTTTTCACAAACCACACATGGATCAACCAGTGTCATTGCATGTGTGTTCTTTCCACAAACCACATATGGATCAACCAGTGGTCATTACATGTGTGTTCTTTTCCACAAACCACTTATGGATCCATTAGAGTCATTGCATGTGTGTTCTCTTCAGAGACCACGCATGGATCCACCAGTGTCATTGCATGTGTGTTCTTTTTACTAACAACAACTAGAGTCATTGCATGTCTGTTCTTTTCACATACCACATATGGATCCACCAGTGTCATTGCATGTGTGTTCTTTTCACAATCCACACATGGATCCACCAGTGTCATTGCATGTGTGTTCTTTTTACTAAGAACAATTGGAGTCATTGCATGTGTGTTCTTTTCACATACCACATATGGATCCACCAGTGTCATTGCATGTGTGCTCTTTTCACAATCCACCTATGGATCCACTAGTGTCATTGCATGTGTGTTCTTTTTACTAACAAGAACTAGAATCATTGAAATGTGTGTTCTTTTCAGATACCACATATGGATCCACCAGTGTCATTGCATGTGTGTTCTTTTCACAATCCACCTATGGATCCACCGGTGTCATTACATGTGTGTTCTTTTCCACAAACCACACATGGATCCACCAGTGTTCATTGCATGTGTGTTCTTTTCCACAAACAACTTATGGATCAACCAGTGGTCATTGCATGTGTGTTCTTTTCACAAACTACATGTGGACCCACTAGAGTCATTGTATGTGTGTTCTTATACTAAAACCAGCACTAGAGTCATTGCACGTGTGTTCTTTCCACAAACCACATATGGATCAACTAGTGTCATTGCATGTGTGTTCTTTCCACAAACCACTTATGGATCCACCAGTGTTAATTGCATGTGTGTTCTTTTTCCAAAAACCACATATGGATCAACCAGTGGTCATTGAACGTGTGTTCTTTTCCACAAACCACTTATGGATCCATTAGAGTCATTGCATGTGTGTTATTTCCACAAACCACACATGGATCAACCACTAGAGTCATTGCATGTGTGTTCTTTCCACAAACCACACATGGATCAACGAGTGTCATTGCATGTGTGTTCTTGCCACAAATCACATATGGACCCACTAGAGTCATTGCTTGTGTGTTCTTATACTAAAACCAACACTAGAGTCATTGCATGTGTGTTCTTTCCACAAACCACACATGGATCCACAAGTGTTCATTGCACGTGTGTTCTTTTCCAAAAACAACATATGGATCAACCAGTGGTCATTGCATGTGTGTTCTTTTCACAAACCACATGTGGACCCACTAGAGTCATTTTATGTGTGTTCTTATACTAAAACCAACACTAGACTCATTGCACGTGTGTTCTTTTCCACAAACCACACATGGATCCACTAGACTCATTGCATGTGTGTTCTTTTCCACAAACCACATATGGATCAACCAGTGGTCATTGCATGTGTGTTCTTTTCACAAACTACATGTGGACCCACTAGAGTCATTGTATGTGTGTTCTTATACTAAAACTAGCACTAGAGTCATTGCATGCGTGTTCTATCCACAAACCACACATGGATCAACCAGTGGCATTGCATGTGTGTTCTTTTCATAAACCACACATGGATCAACTAGTGTCATTGAATGTGTGTTCTTTCCACAAACCACATATGGATCAACCAGTGGTCATTGCATGTGTGTTCTTTTCCACAAACCACTTATGGATCCATTAGAGTCATTGCATGTGTGTTCTCTTCAGAGACCACACATGGATCCACCAGTGTCATTGCATGTGTGTTCTTTTTACTAACAACAACTAGAGTCATTGCATGTGTGTTCTTTTCACATACCACATATGGATCCACCAGTGTCATGGCATGTGTGTTCTTTTCACAATCCACACATGGATCCACCAGTGTCATTGCATGTGTGTTCTTTTTACTAACAACAACTGGAGTCATTGCATGTGTGTTCTTTTCACATACCACATATGGATCCACCAGTGTCATTGCATGTGTGCTCTTTTCACAATCCACCTATGGATCCACCAATGTCATTGCATATGTGTTCTTTTTACTAACAACAACCAGAGTCATTGAAATGTGTGTTCTTTTCACATACCACATATGGATCCAGCAGTGTCATTGCATGTGTGTTCTTTTCACAATCCACCTATGGATCCACCAGTGTCATTGCATGTGTGTTCTTTTTACTAACAACAACTGGAGTCATTTCATGTGCGTTCTTTTCACGTACCACATATGGATCCACCGGTGTCATTGAAAAGTGTGTTCTCTTCAGAGACCACACATGGATCCACCAGTGTCATTGGATGTGTGTTCTTTCTACTAATTAAAACCAGGGTCATTGCATGTGTGTTCTTCTCACATACCACATATGGATCCACCAGTGTCACTGCATGTGTGTTCTTTTCACAATCCACCTATGGATCCACTAGTGTCATTGCATGTGTGTTCTCTTCAATACCTCACATGGATCCACCAGTGTCATTGCATGTGTGTTCTTTTTACTAACAACAACTGGAGTCATTGCATCTGTGTTCTTTTCACATACCACATATGGAACAACCAGAGTCATTGCATGTGTTCTCTTTTCACAATCCACCTATGGATCCACCAATGTCATTGCATGTGTGTTCTTTTTACTAACAACAACCAGAGTCATTGCATGTGTGTTATTTTCACACACCACATATGGATCCACCAGTGTTATTGCATGTGTGTTATTTTTATGTGAGATCAAGGCACATGGCTTAATAGGATTGATAGGATACCCATATCAACAAGTTGCAACTTCTTTTCCGGAAGCTCATTCGAAAAGAACTCTAAGGTTAAGCGTGCTTGGCCTAGAGAAATTCTAGGATGGGTGACCGACTGGGAAGTGGGTAACCGGGTGCGCAAGAGTGAGGACAAAGTGCGCAGAAAAGACTAGTGTTGGTCTGTGGGGCCAGTCTAGATATCCTATTAAGCTGCCAGGACTGACACCCCCCGAGCCCAAGAGTGGACGGAGTGTTACAAGTGGTATCAGAGCCAGGTTCTTGCGATTACACGGGTGTATGCGGGTCAGTGGCGGGACATGTGGAGCATGGCGCGTGTGGCCCAGAGTGGACACGGCATGGCACATGTGCCGGCACTGGACGCACAGACGCGTGCCAAGTGGGAACGTTCCTGGGGTGTGCTTGATCGATGAGGGCATCGATCTTCTAAAGGGTGGGTGTATGTGAGATCAAGGCACATGGCTTAATAGGATTGATAGGATACCCATATCAACAAGTTGCAACTTCTTTTCCGGAAGCTCATTCGAAAATAACTCTAAGGTTAAGCGTTCTTGGCCTAGAGCAATTCTAGGATGGGTGACCGACCGGGAAGTGGGTAACCGGGTGAGCAAGAGTGAGGACAAAGTGCACAGAAAAGACTAGTGTTGGTCTGTGGGGCCAGTCTAGATATCCTATTAAGCTGCTAGGACTGACACCCCCGGGCCCAAGAGTGGACGGAGGATGGGCGTTGCACTATTTACTAGTCAGATACTTAGTTCAATTAAAAGCGGTACTTGTTATATTTGTCTATGATCGAGAAACTGTGCTCCAAGTCGTCCATAACCGCGGACACGGCTTTCAGAAAGATTTACCCTACAGGGGTGCACAAATAGCAACACACACTCGATCAACCTCGGAAAAACCAAATCAAAACCCAACGAGGCATTCTCGACAAAGCGATCACAGGATTCAGAAATGTTTCAGGGGGCCACCCCAGTAAGCTACCCGCAACGAAGTTGGCCGGCTCCGAGACAGACCCAGGGTTTGCGACGACGGCTGTAAACGACTGGGAACCCAAAAGTGTGACTGGGCTTGTCGATACCGCGAAAACATGGCGCGGTCCAAAACAATACAGGTGCTCCACGCACAATCTTAAATAAAGCGGTAAAGCATGGCATAAGTACAAGATAGTAATAAAGCCCCAAACTACTTTGTGGCCCCAAGAAATAAGAATGAATCAAGCTCTGGCTCAGGGGGGGGGTCCATAAGGCCTCCCGGATGTGGATAGTGCGAATAGTCAAGGAACAGGAATCAAGTACTCGGGGTCCTACGGGACACAAGTGAGCATGAAAAACCAAATAGCAGATATTGCTCACCGGTGCCACTTTCATTAGTTATCCCATTACTACTCCGATTAAGTTGTTTAGGTACCTCGTTATCCATCAGACTCTCACATACCCTACACATGCTGTTCTACGACTCGCATGGCTCAAACAACTCCTATAGTAATGGCTCATGGGATGGCGGAACAAGCTTCGGTGGGGTTTAAAAGTAAAGGCTATGCAGTACTTGGGATTCAATTTTGATGCAATCGTGACTCAATGATGCAAGGATAAGATAGAGGCCATAGGTACTATATGTATGCAAGCATGTGGTAGTGCTTGCCTGCCAGCTCAGTTGAAGCGAGAGTCGGATCTGGGTAGTGCTCCTGGGATTCCTGATATATCCCCTACTCAGCGTCTATTCGAAGAAGAACCAAACAAACAAGGGCCAACATAAATAAAGTGCACAAGCATATGTATTGAAATGCGACAAGCAAACAATCATGCCATGATGAATGATGCACAATTTGCATGGCAATAATGTAGCATGGCATGGGTGAGGTGTGGGGTACAAGATTGAAGCATTTTATTAGGTTTTTAGCCCGGTTTGCTCTCATATAAGTTGCTGTATACTTTATATTTATATGATTCATGCTGCAATTCAGAACATGGAATGCATAGATAGAACGGGCTCGTCGCGCTGATCGATTTAGACATATTATTTGTTAAATTTGGAGTTATAAAACTAAAGTTATTAATTAAATAAGAAAAGGGCATTTTATTGTAATTTTAATCATCTCGAAATTTTAAAGTGCTCAAATGATATTTTGAAGGGCATAATTGAAATCCTCACATTTTCTGATTCAAAAACATATATCATATGTATTATTTGGATTTATAATTTAAAAGTTATTGAAAATCTGATTTGAATTTGAATTTAACCAATTTCTGGAAAGTTTAATTAAAAACAGAAAAGCCGAAAACATTTTATACTCCGTCAGACCCAGCCCTAGTCGCTAACGGGTGGGCCAGCCGCTGACTGGGTCACACGCGCATAGGAAAAGGTTTTTTTCACGCGGTCTGACCTAGCCTCTGTGATTGACAGGTGGGCCAGCGGCTAGAGGCCCACGTGACAGCGGCTGAGCATGCAGAGGCTGACCGGTGGGACGTGTAGGAGCGCGGGTTGGTTGTGCAAAACTGCGAGGGCGTTTTTGTAAAAAGCACGCAGCGGCTGATAGGTGGGGCAGCGCGTACCGCGGGTTGAGGCGGCAGAAGAAGCAGGGGGATAAATGCAAAAAGGGGGGCCGCGTACTGTGGATCTTCTCCACGGTCTGACGGATCTGTCTGGCGCGCGCGGTGCGCGGCGCGGCGAGGCGGGGACTCGATCCCACGACCTGGGGCTCGCGTTCGGAGGCGGTAACCGGTGCGACTGGGTGTGGGCTGGTGACGGAAGAGCGGACGGGGCCTAGCTAAGCCTCTGCGAGGCGCGTCGACGCGCAGACGGCAACGGCTGCCGTGCATAGAGGCCGTTCGATGAAATCTCCGGCGAGCACAGCCCGCGATGACAACAACGGAGATGTACGTTAGGATGAGGAACTCACCGAGGGGAGGTTGATGGAGGTGGAACGGCCTGAGGTTCGTCGGAACAGCGAGGAAGCAGACGCTCCTGGAACTAGGGTTTACGTCAGGGCGGCGGTGGTTCTGGCGGTTCTGGTGCTCCTCCTCCTCGCTGGCGCATCCAGGGTGAAGCAGGGGAACCTCCTTGGTCTCCTCGACCACCTCCACGACGCGCTTGCTATTTGGAACGAGGAGAAGGCGGTGTTTCTGGCGGTGACCGGCGAGAGGAGATGGCGTCGGTGAAGAAGAAGGAGGGGAGAGGCAGGGCCCTGGGGTGGATCTGGGCAAGGCCAGGAAGAATTCAACACCATTTTTTTCTTCATGCATGATCAAATGAGGCCTTTTCTTTAAACCCCATTCCTCTCTCTTTTCTGGGGTTCACCTTCACCTTACCTTATGGTAAATTTAAGCCCTCACCTTTCATCTTGGTTTGATCTTATCAACATGTATTAAAACCTAAACACCTAATCTAAACCCTAACCCTAACACCTCTCCTTTTTCTCTCTAACCCTAGTTCTAACCTAAACTCTAACCCCTTAATCTCCATGCAAGCACTCACCCCTCTCTCTCTTTCTTCCTCTCTCTACCATGCTGGCCCACACCCTAGCCGAGGCTAGCTACCCCGGGCCTCCCCTCTCCTTCTCCCTCTTCCTTTCTCCCTCCCTGCCAGCAGGTCCCACCGCCACACCGTCCCTACCTGCAAGGCACCTTACCTGCCCCTGCCCTGGCTGCTCACGTCGAGCACGTGAGCGAGGAGGAGGAAAAGTGGCCGAAGCCACTTTATCTCTACCCCGAGCCCCACGGCCTCTCCTTCCTCCCTCTCGCTTTTGCCTCCTTTCTCACGCTTCCTGGCCTCGCCCAGATCCACCCCAGGGCCCTGCCTCTCCCCACCTTCTTCTTCATCGACGCCATATCCTCTCGCCGGTCACCGCCAGAACCTAACAACAACCAGAGTCATTGCATGTGTGTTCTCTTCAGAGACCACACATGGATCCACCAGTGTCATTGCATGTGTGTTCTTTTTACTAGCAACAACCAGTCATTGAAATGGGTGTTCTCTTCAGATACCACACATGGATCCACCAGTGTCATTGCATGTGTGTTCTTGTTACTAACAACAACCAGAGTCATTGCATGTGTGTTCTTTTCACATACCACATATGGATGCACCAGTGTCATTGCATGTTTGTTCTTTTCACAGTCCACCTATGGATCCACTAGTGTCATTGCATGTGTGTTCTTTTTACTAACAACAACTGGAGTCATTTCATGACTGTTCTTTTCACATACCACATATGGATCCACTAGTGTCATTGAAACGTGTGTTCTCTTCAAAGACCACACATGGATCCACCAGTGTCATTGCATGTGTGTTCTTTTTACTAACAACAACTGGAGTCATTGCATGTGTGTTCTTTTCACATACCACATATGGAACAACCAGAGTCATTGCATGTGTGCTCTTTTCACAATCCACCTATGGATCCACCAGTGTCATTGCATGTGTGTTCTTTTACTAACAACAACGAGAGTCATTGCATGTGTGTTATTTTCACATACCACATATGGATCCACCAGTGTCATTGCATGTGTGCTCTTTTTACTAACAACAACCAGAGTCATTGCATGTGTGTTCTCTTCAGAGACCACACATGGATCCACCAGTGTCATTGCATGTGTGTTCTTTTTACTAACAACAACCAGAGTCATTGAAATGTGTGTTCTCTTCAAAGACCACACATGGATCCACCAGTGTCATTGCATGTGTGTTCTTGTTACTAATTACAACAAGTGGTCATTGCATGTTTGTTCTTTTCACAAACCACATGTGGACCCACTAGAGTCCTTGCATGTGTGTCCTTATACTAAAACCAGCACTAGACTCATTGCATGTGTGTTCTTTTCCACAAACCACACATGGATCCACTAGACTCATTGCATGTGTGTTCTTTTCCACAAACCACATATGGATCAACCAGTGGTCATTGCATGTGTGTTCTTTTCACAAACTACATGTGGACCCACTAGAGTCATTGTATGTGTGTTCTTATACTAAAACTAGCACTAGAGTCATTCCATGCGTGTTCTATCCACAAACCACACATGGATCAACCAGTGGCATTGCATGTGTGTTCTTTTCACAAACCACACATGGATCAACCAGTGTCATTTCATGTGTATTCTTTCCACAAACCACATATGGATCAACCAGTGCTCATTGCATGTGTGTTCTTTTCCACAAACCACATTTGGATCCACCAGTGTCATTGCATGTGTGTTCTTTTCCACAAACCACACATGGATCAACAAGTGGTCATTGCATGTGTGTTCTTGTACTAAAACCAGCACTAGAGTCATTGCATGTCTGTTCTTTCCACAAACCACTTATGGGTCCAGCAGTGTTCATTGCACGTGTGTTCTTTCCACAAACCACTTATGGATCAACTAGTGGTCATTGCATGTGTGTTCTTTTCACAAACCACATGTGGACCCACTAGAGTCATTGCATGTGTGTTCTTTTCCACAAACCACATATGTATCAACCAGTGGTCATTGCATGTGTGTTCTTTCCACAAACCACACATGGATCAACGAGTGGTCATTGCATGTGTGTTCTTTTCCACAAACCACACATGGATCAAGCAGTGTCATTGCATGTGTGTTCTTTCCACCAACCACAAATGGATCAACCAGTGGTCATTATATGTGTGTTCTTTTCACAAACCACATATGGATCAACAAGTGGTCATTGCATGTGTGTTCTTTTCACAAACCACATGTGAACCCGCTAGAGTCATTGCATGTGTGTTCTTATACTAAAACCAACACTAGAGTCATTGCATGTGTGTTATTTCCACAAACCACATATGGATCAACCACTAGAGTCATTGCATGTGTGTTCTTTCCAGAAACCACACATGGATCAACCAGTGTCATTGCATGTGTGTTCTTTCCACAAACCACATATGGATCCATTTGAGTCAATTCATGTTTGTTCTTATACTAAAACTAGCACTAGAGTCATTGCATGTGTGTTCTTTCCACAAACCACTTATGGATCCACCAGTGTTCATTGCATGTGTGTTCTTTTCACAAACAACATATGGATCCACCAGTGGTCACTGCATGTGTGTTCTTTCCACAAACCACTTATGGATCAACCAGTAGCCATTGTATGTGTGTTCTTTCCACAAACCACATATGGATCAACCAGTGGTCATTGCATGTGTGTTCTTTTCACAAACCACATGTGGACCCACTAGAGTCATTGAAATGTGTGTTCTCTTCAAAGACCACACATGGATCCACCAGTGTCATTGCATGTGTGTTCTTGTTACTAACAACACTAGAGTCATTGCTTGTGTGTTATTTTTACATACCACATATGGATCCAACAGTGTCATTGCATGTGTGTTCTTTTCACAATCCACCTATGGATCCACCAGTGTCATTGCATGTGTGTTCTTTTTACTAACAACAACTGGAGTCATTTCATGACTGTTCTTTTCACATACCACATATGGATCCACCAGTGCCATTGAAATGTGTGTTCTCTTTAGAGACCACACATGGATCCACCAGTGTCATTGCATGTGTGTTCTTTTTACTAACAACAACTGGAGTCATTGCATGTGTGTTCTTTTCACATACCACATATGGAACAACCCGATTCATTGCATGTGTGCTCTTTTCACAATCCACCTATGGATCCACCAATGTCATTGCATGTGTGTTCTTTTACTAACAACAACTAGAGTCATTGCATGTGTGTTATTTTCACATACCACATATGGATCCACCAGTGTCATTGCATGTGTGCCCTTTTTACTAACAACAACCAGAGTCATTGCATGTGTGTTCTCTTCAGAGACCACACATGGATCCACCAGTGTCATTGCATGTGTGTTCTTTTTACTAACAACAACCAGAGTCATTGAAATGTGTGTTCTCTTCAGAGACCACACATGGATCCACCAGTGTCATTGCATGTGTGTTCTTGTTACTAATTACAACCAGGGTCATTGCATGTGTGTTCTTTTCACAAACCACATGTGGACCCACTAGAGTCATTGCATGTGTGTTCTTATACTAAAACCAACACTAGACTCATTGCATGTGTGTTCTTTTCCACAAACCACACATGGATCCACTAGACTCATTCCATGTGTATTCTTTTTCAAAAAACCACATATGGATCAACCAGTGGTCATTACATGTGTGTTCTTTTCACAAACTACATGTGTACCCACTAGAGTGATTGTATGTGTGTTCTTATACTAAAAGTAGCACTAGAGTCACTGCATGTGTTTTCTATCCACAAACCACACATGGATCAACCAGTGGCTTGGCATGTGTGTTCTTTTCACAAACCACACATGGATCAACCAGTGTCATTGCATGTGTGTTCTTTCCACAAACCACATATGGATCAACTAGTGGTCATTGCATGTGTGTTCTTTTCCACAAACCACTTATGAATCCATTAGAGTCATTGCATGTGTGTTCTCTTCAGAGACCACACTTGGATCCACTAGTGTCATTCCATGTGTGTTCTTTTTACTAACAACAACCAGAGTCATTGCATGTGTGTTCTTTTCACATACCACATATGGATCCACCAGTGTCATTGCATGTGTGTTCTTTTCACAATCCACCTATGGATCCACCAATGTCATTGCATATGTGTTCTTTTCACAATCCACCTATGGATCCACCAGTGTCATTGCATGTGTGCTCTTTTCACAATCCACCTATGGATCCACCAGTGTCATTGCATGTGTGTTCTTTTTACTAGCAACAACCAGAGTCATTGAAATGTGTGTTATTTTCACATACCACATATGGATCCACAAGTGTCATTGCATGTGTGTTCTTTTCACAATCCACCTATGGATCCACCAGTGTCATTGCATGTGTGTTCTTGTTACTAACAACAATTGGAGTCATTTCATGTGTGTTCTTTTCACATACCACATATGGATCCACCGGTGTCATTGAAACGTGTGTTCTGTTCAGAGACCACACATGGATCCACCAGTGTCATTGCATGTGTGTTCTTTTTACTAATTACAACCAGAGTCATTGCATGTGTGTTCTTTTCACATACCACATATGGATCCACTAGTGTCATTGAAATGTGTGTTCTCTTTAGAGACCACACATGGATCCACCTTTGTCATTGCATGTGTGTTCTTTTTACTAACAACAATTGGAGTCATTGCATGTGTGTTCTTTTCACATACCACATATGGAACAACCAGAGTCATTGCATGTGTGCTCTTTTCACAATCCACCTATGGATCCACCAGTGTCATTGCATGTGTGTTCTTTTACTAACAACAACCAGAGTCATTGCATGTGTGTTATTTTCACATACCACATATGGATCCACTAGTGTCATTGCATGTGTGCTCTTTTTACTAACAACAACCAGGGTCATT
Source organism: Avena sativa (assembly GCA_916181665.1). Taxonomy (NCBI): domain Eukaryota; kingdom Viridiplantae; phylum Streptophyta; class Magnoliopsida; order Poales; family Poaceae; genus Avena; species Avena sativa. The sequence continues at coordinate 226,054,832 of OV702291.1, forward strand.
GCATGTGTGTTCTCTTCAAAGACCACACATGGATCCACCAGCGTCATTGCATGTGTGTTCTTTTTACTAACAACAACTAGAGTCATTGAAATGTGTGTTCTCTTTAGAGACCACACATGGATCCACTAGTGTCATTGCATGTGTGTTCTTGTTACTAATTACAACCAGAGTCATTGCATGTGTGTTCTTTTCACAAACCACATGTGGACCCACTAGAGTCATTGCATGTGTGTTCTTATACTAAAACTAGCACTAGACTCATTGCATGTGTGCTGTTTTCCACAAACCACACATGGATCCACTAGACTCATTGCATGTGTGTTCTTTCCCACAAACCACATATGGATCAAACTGTGGTCATTGCATGTGTGTTCTTTTCTCAAACTACATGTGGACCCACTAGAGTCATTGTATGTGCGTTCTTATACTAAAACTAGCACTAGAGTCATTGCATGTGTGTTCTATCCACAAACCACACATGGATCAACCAGTGGCATTGCATGTGTGTTCTTTTCACAAACCACACATGTATCAACCAGTGTCATTTTATGTGTGTTCTTTCCACAAACCACATATGGATCAACCAGTGGTCATTGCATGTGTGTTCTTTTCCACAAACCACTTATGGATCCATTAGAGTCATTGCATGTGTGTTCTCTTCAGACTAGTTATGCCTCTCTTATAGACTAGCTTGTTGATTAACAAGATGATCAAGGTTTCCCGATCATGGACATTGGATGTTGTTAATAACAAGGTCACAACATTAGTTGAATGATGTGATGAACATTCATCCGAAGTATAGCATTACGATCAAATTCATTATGTTTATATTGCTATAACACCATACAAAGTAATCTTTATCCTTAGACCATGAGATCATGTTAATTGCTAACACCAGAAGAGTATCTTGATAACATCAAACGTCACACCGTAACAGGGTGACTATGAAGATGGGTTCAGTGCTACGAAGGTGTTATGTTGAGGCTCATGGATCAAGAGTGAAATTTGTCAATCCTGATGACGGATAGATATACTTTGGGCCCTCTCGGTGATATCACATTAAGGTAGCTTGCAAGCAAGTGATGTCATCACTAATCGTTATATCACGGGAACAAGAAAAGAGTGCATGTCGGCAACGAGATCAAACTAGGTATGGAGATACCGATGATCGAATCTCGGACATGTAATATATCACAAGACAAAGGGATTTAGTTACTAGCGTTAAAGGTTCTCATGATCACAGAAGTCATCGTTGAATGTGTAGGAGTCAGTACGGATCTCCAGGTCCCGCTGCTGATTATTGATCGGAGAGGGGTCTCGATCATGTCTTCATTATTCGCGAACCATAGGGTGACACACTTAAGAGTTATCGGACACCATTTTGGAGCACATATGTTTCAGACGAAAGAATTGCAAAGCGCAGGAATTGTTTCGATAGAAACCGGAAATTATTTCGGGTGAAATTGCAGAAAGTGGTTCTGCATGTGATATTGAAATATTGCAAGGGGTTATATGTGAATGTTTGTTAATTAAAGTAATTAACAAAATTCTGAATAAATTTAATAAAAGAGTTTTATTCAATGAGAAAGCATTAAACTTGGAGAATTTTAATGCATTTAAAGTGGGGACTTTAAAAGGGAATGTGAAGAGGCATTTTAATGTGGAGGGGTTACCACCACATGAATGGGGGAGGTGAGGAGTCACCCCATGCGCCGGCCATGGAGAGGAGGGGCACCCCCTCCTCCTATAAAAGGCCACCCTCTCCCTCCTTCTTCCTCACACCTCCTTGTGAAGGATCTCTCTCCCCCTCTAGAATTATTCCCCCATGGTCTCGGATTAGTGAGATACATGTTCCCGGTGGCATTTCGTCTGGAAGGAGTTGCTGCTTCCGCTGGATCGCTGGAGCGAGGAGGTGGAGGTTGTCCGGTGGCTTGAACGTGTGTAGGAGTATGGATGCGCTGCTGAGTTGCGGCGCTCGGACTTACTCACGATCTTGAGATCGGCAAGTGTACGACTACATCAACCACGAGTTCCTACTCGTTAACAAAACTCGTTGTCTTCAAGAGTAAGTTCTTGTTCGATTTACGTCCACCCGTTGCTTTGTACCTAGTAGATAGATCTTGGCGTGTAGTTCTCATCGTAGGAATTTTTTTGTTTTCTATGCTGCGGACCCAACAGTGGAATCAGAGCCTGATCTATGCGTAGGTTCTTTGCACGGGTAATACACATATGTTTATAAGTGGGCGATGATGATCATGTTATTACATCTTCTATGTATTTTGGATATTGGTGGCATAGTGGGATGAAGCGGCCCAGACCAACCTTACATGTCATCGTACATGAGACCGGTTCCACGACTGACATGCAACTTGTTTTGCATAAATGGCTGGCGGGTGTCTGTCTCTCCTACTATATTCAATATCTTATTTACAACGAGTTGCTAATAACTTAGTTATCCTCGTTGTGGTTCATGTTCGTATGTGAGAACGATTCTATCTCCGAAAGCCCTAAGCCACGTAAAACTTGCAATTGATAAATTAGAGGCGTCTAGTTTAGATCATTGTTGGGCTAGTGTCTTGATATGGTATTGTTGTAAGTAGATGTATGATAGATACTCTTACAACACACTCAACGTTTAAGTTCCATAGACCTTGGCCTTACACACAAAGGAATGATAGAGATCATACCACGATGCAAATGATAGAGATCAAATGCATGGACCATATCATCTCACTTGACACATTAGATGTTAGCATCTTATACTGCTAGTTTGGCGCTTTCTGTAGCATTGTAAGATGGTCCCTCATTTAGATATCAAGATAAAAATGTGTTCTTCCTTAAGTATGCACCGTTTTATGGATCGTGTTTCGAGACATCACGTGATGATCGGGTGTACTCGACTCTACGCTTTCATACAAACAGGTGTAAGATAGTTTTACACATGCGAGTACTAAGGTTCTTACTTGGGGAGCCTAGCATGTACAGACATGGCCTCGGAACACGGACCGAAAGGTTAAGCATGAGTCATATAGTTGATATGATGCCCATATAGATGCTCGCCTTTGAAGCTACATCAACTCACGTGATGATCGGACTTGGTGTAGTGGATTTGGTTCGTGTAATCACCAAAAAGGCACGAGGGATGTCGTTTTTGAGTGGGAGTTCATTTCTAATTTGGATTAGTCAAACTAAATTTGTCATAAACTAAATCAAAGTGAATTTGCATAATTTGTTGTAGTCATTGGTGTTTGTTCACTACCTTATGCTTAGTTTTAATTGAGATAATAGAACTATAGAATTCTGGATATTTACTTTACGAACCGGTATCGTATTGTTTTGAATGTCAATTTAAAGTTTATAAGTCCTATTGCAGACTTTCAGCAAACTCTATTTACTCCATGAAGTTTAATAAGTAGTATTAAATCAAGAGTAAGAATTCCAATGTTAGTATCTAAAGTATCATGTTTGCCTCCATGATTATTGATATTCAAAAGTTGTTTTAATATCAAGATTATATAGGAGCTGAAAGAATTGTTTCAGAAACCATCATGTGTGAAAGATATTGTGATATCTGAAACAATGTTTTTGGTTGCATTATGATAGAGTATAATTTATCAAAATACATGTTCTCATATTGTATGAGAATTTGTGAAGGATGGAGATGCTAGGCATCCGGATCTCCCAAAAAGGTTTTTCGGAACTAACATTATACTCGCGATTCTTCCTTACAGGCTATAGTAGCTTCATCATGAAAGTTGTCATGATAAGGATGAATAGAAGATTGTAAGTAAAATGTTTACTACACTAATAGATTACTAAAGAATGGATTTTTGAAAGAATGCCAAACATTTGATGATGGAGATCCACTTCAAAGTGAAAGTCCAAAGGTATTAGTATTTGACTATATACGCTTTGTACTATGTGTCATGTGAATGACACCACTATTGATGTTGATAGATTCTTTTAAAAGGAAAAGGAATTGCTGAAAGAGAATCTATAAAATATTTGGCAGAAAAGAAAAGGTTGGAGATGTCCAACTTAGGATATAGAAGATATACATGTTATGGCTGTATTCCTTGCTTGTTAAACAATGTGGTTCTGAGTCATTGCATGTGTGTTCTTTTCACAAACCACATGTGGACCCACTAGAGTCATTGCACGTGTGTTCTTATACTAAAACCAGCACTAGACTCATTGCATGTGTGTTCTTTTCCACAAACCTTCTTTTCCACAAACCACACATGGATCCACTAGACTCATTGCATGTGTGTTCTTTTCCACAAACCACATATGGATCAACCAGTGGTCATTGCATGTGTGTTCTTTTCACAAACTACATGTGGACCCACTAGAGTCATTGTATGTGTGTTCTTATACTAAAACTAGCACTAGAGTCATTGCATGTGTGTTCTATCCACAAACCACACATGGATCAACTAGTGGCATTGCATGTGTGTTCTTTTCACAAACCACACATGGATCAACCAGTGTCATTGCATGTGTGTTCTTTCCACAAACCACATATGGATCAACCAGTGTCATTGCATGTGTGTTATTTCCACAAACCACACATGGATCAACCACTAGAGTCATTGCATGTGTGTTCTTTCCACAAACCACACATGGATCAACCAGTGTCATTGCATGTGTGTTCTTTCCACAAACCACATATGAATCCATTTGAGTCATTTCATGCTTGTTCTTATACTAAAACTAGCACTGCCCCCCAATGGATCCACCGTTAGACCGAGTCTTCTAGAAGGCACGCCATAACACAGTTGTTTTGCTTGAATTTTGGTACATACTGTTCGATTGGGGCGCTTGGACGATTGGGATGGTCTTCGCGAGAGCGATCCTCGAGTAGGCTGTTCTGCAGCATGATTGGCCACACTTTCTCTGGACAAACTGGCAGGTTGCGAGTGTTACGACTCACGAGTTCAGTGGGCCATATCCCAGTGTCACGTCCCCGTTACTTCTCTTCCTCCTCGTACTTCTCTTCCTTCCCCTCGAAGCCACTTTCCCCACTTCACTTCCATCCTGCCGTAGCCGCAAGCCGACGACATCCGCCAATTCTCCGATCACTACCTTCATGGTAAGAAATCATTTTACAAGCTTTTGAACTTATCCTACATATTCCTGCTATTCGCCAATCTAACTGCTGCTCTTTTTTCCGATTTCTCGACGAACTTCAGATGTGGCAGATGTTGCAGCCCAAGAATCTGGAGATCCTCGCGCGCAACTTTGCAGCGTCGTTCCCGCTCGTGTGCTCCCACCCAGGATGCTTTCGCCGTTACTCCTACCACGAGCTCCCGCTCCACGAGCTCGCGTGCCCGCACGGCGCGTGCTCCTGCACGGAGCCGGGTTGCAACTACACCGGCCCGCCGGCAGAGCTCGTCGTCCACCTTGCAGAGGGGCACTTGATCGAAGTGATTAGGATCTCATACGGGCAAGCCCAACTTCTCCAATAGGAGGTGTCGTTCACTAACTCGGCATGCCGGCTGCTAATTTTCCAGGGGGACGGCTCTGTTTTCGTCCTGACCATCACCGCCGGTGTTCCGAGAACAAGAGCCGGGCCCACCGTCGTGGGTGTCGTATGCGTCAGGTCGGTCTCATGCGCCTGGCCCGTATAGACGATGCGCATGTGGGCGAACGCCCAACCGCCATTGTCGGATATCATTCTTGTGCTAGCCGAGGCGTCGAGCTGTCCGACGCCTCGGGAGGTGGAGTATGTGGACCTAAGGTCGATCCTATGCGTGCCATTTCAGTACCTTGTCGGTGCTAGACCAAACAGGCAGATGCATTTCTACATTTGTATCGAGAAGATGGACAGGCAAATGTAGTACTTGTGCTATCGTTACTGTTAGACTTAAGCGATGCTTCTCAGGTGCTTAGAGCATACGTGTTGTGCGAATGTACCCCAGTTGTAGTTTTCAGTACTCCTTAATACTTCGACGAGTTATTATATTGGTCCAATCAGCTTGCTGTTGTCACGTTGCAAAGTCCGCTTGCTCTGGACAGACCGGCAATACCGTGTGCTCCCGCTCCCGCATGTCAGTGTCACGTGTTCCGAGGGCCCACCTGCCAGTGTCACGCCCCATCCTCTTCCTTCCCCTCGAAGCCGCTGTCCCAACTTCTCTTCCATCCTGCCACTCCCGTCCAATGGTTGTAATCTGATGATTTTCGTTGGATTGTTTACAAGTAATCTACGTTGATAATGCAACATGCAAATGGCACATACACAATTTCTAAAGTGGAAGCACTCACACGCTGCTATTGCACATATTTCTCAATATAGCTCGACAAACCCATTATAATAATTGTACTCACATTAAACACAACCAAAATTGCAACCATCCTAAACGACATCTAAACCCACATCACACCACTGTCATCGGAGTCCACCTCGATTGGTGACACCGTCGTGCCCTTCCCGGTGACATCCACTCCCGCCCATGGCTTGCCCTTCACCAAGGAGGCAACAATGGCGTTCTGCACAGCTTCGCCCCCGTCGTCCTCCACATCGGAATCGACAATGACGAAGGTGACGGGGTTGGCGTGGACCGAGCGCCGTCGCGCCTGGTGGCTCCTGCTCGAGCTCGACGCCGCATCAGTCCTTCTACAGGTAGGAGGGGCCGAGCTCGCATACGTAGCATCGTCGCTCCTCTCAAGAAACCATGGCCATTTGATACTGCGACGGTAGGATCTTGGGGTGGATCCACCACGGTGAGCCCTACCGGAAGCGGTGGAGCGGATGGATCTGCCAGCGCGAGCCATGACAAGTTCCTAGGAGGGAGTAAGATTATGGGCCAGGCGTGTCTGGTTCCTGAGAAAGGCCTCCCAGTGATATGTACGCGGGCAAGGTACCAAAATTTTTTATCCAATGCGCGCGAGAGGGCTTTTGAACCACGAAGGCGCGAGTTTTTTTTGACAAGTCCACACGCTAGGTCCCCCACCTGTCAGCCGAATGTGTACGGTAGGATTCTGCCCGAGTTATTAAATAGGGATAAATCACGCTTCACCACTACCCTGACATCCAAAGGCTCCTCTTTCCTCTGCCCTCGCTCCCCTCACTCATGGCTCGCAACTCGTGCAGTTTGTCTCGGGCGGAATCAGGGTCGGCTCAACGCCGTCAGGCGGGTGCCCCCCCATCAGGTACCGGAGGGCGCCCTACGATTACTACCCCGATATGCTGTGTTTGTGTGGTGAGAAGATGCCGAGATGGATTTCATGGACCGACGAAAATACTGCAGGAAAATTCAGCAACTACAGCATCAGAGCGGTAAGTTCCTACTATAGGTACAATGGTAACCCGGATCGGGAAAGCGTAATGTCATTCTTTTTTTTGTTTCCTTCGATCTACTACGCAGGAAGGGAGGGGGACTGGCTGTGACAAGTTCTTGTGTTTTGTCCACACTTTGAAGTACTTTTCATATGATTTCTTGGACTAACCTATTAACAAGAGACATAGTGCCGGCTGCCTATTTTCTACTGTTTTTGGTTCCAGGAAAGTCAGAAAATGAATATTCTCGGAACTGGACGAGACAAAAGCCAAAGTGCCTATTTTTCCGAAAGTCATCAGATGCCAGAATACGAGACGGAGAGGGGCCAGGGGTCCACCACACCACCTGGCCGCGCGGCCAGGCCTGGCCCGTGCCAGGGGGTGGTGTGGCCGCTCCCGGCACCCCCTCGGCCTCCCCTTCCGACTATAAGATGCCCTCGGGACGTAAACCCTAAGTACCCGATCAAAAAATCCACGAAAGAGTCTGTATCCACCGTCATCTCCATCCCTAGATCGGGAGGGATCTGAAGCTCTTCCCGGCACCCTGCCGGAGAGGGGAATTCACCCTAGAGGCCTTCTTCATCACCATGCAAGCCTCCGATGTGATGCGTGAGTAGTTCATCCTTAGACTACGGATCCATGTAGTAGCTAGATGGCTGGTTCTCCTCCTTTGTGCTTTCATGTTTAGATCTTGTGAGCTCCGTTCATGATCAAGATCATCTATTTGTAATCATACATGTTGTGTTTGGCGGGATCCGATGGATATTGAGATGCTATTTCAGATTGATTATTGATTCTATCATGTCTTTGTTATTTGTGATCTTGCATGTTTTCTATTGTTAGTAGCTATCTTGGCCAAGTAGATGCTAGCAACTCCAAGAGTTAGTATTTATGCTCGATAGTGGGTTCATACCTCTGGTAATCTGGGGAAGTGACAGAAATCTCTAAGGTACTAGATGTGCTGTTGCTACTAGGGAGAAAACAACAATCCTTTATTCATAGAACAATCATATTGTTTACTTTACACGCAGTTCGTAAAGCAATAATCTGTTGGTTGCAACTTAATACTGGAGGGGGTTCGGATGATAACCTGAAGGTGGATTATTAGTCATAGATGCAGTTGGATGGCGGTCTATGTATAATGTTGTAATGCCCAATCAAGTCTCAAACGAGTCAAGATGATTAGTATATGCATGTATTGCTTTCTCGATGTTTGTCAATTTCCCCGATGTAATTTGTTCACCCAACATGTTATCTATCTAAGGAGAGCCACCTTTAGTGAACTATGGATCTCGGTCCTTGTCTTTTACATTCAATCTACAAACTGTTTACTTCTTTGTGTTTACTTTCTGCAAACTTTTACTTCTTTCCATTCGATACATTTAATCCTTTGTTTTCCGCAAAACACGGTGAGATTGACAACCTCATCGCAAGTTGGGGACAAAGTTCTGTGGTTGTGTTGTGCAGGTCTCCATGTTGCTACTAGCACCGGTAGTGCGCCCTGCCAAAGCTCAGCTAGTAACACCTTTGGGGTGTTTCCTTGCTCCTACTGGTTCGATTAAACCTTGGTTTCTTAACTAAGGGAAACTTGCTGCTGTGCTCATCATACCTTCCTCTTGAGGTTCCCAATGAGCTCTACATCAACCACGCACCATCACTTTTCTGGGCGTCGTGCATTGAGCCATCAATGCTGTGTGGGACAAGACACAGGAGATTCGTGCGATGGAGCGAGAGATTCGGGAGCTTCGCCAGGTGCAGGGGAGGCAGGGGCAGGGAGGTGGTGAGACATACGGGCTCAAGATTAGGCCAGATAGTGGACACAATTTCCTCATTATCTGGGCATTATCTATTGCATTTGCAGTTTATGTTGCCATGTTGTTGTCCAGCAGCTGAAATAAGTTGCTGCTTCGTGGAGTGTAGCAGCCAGCTTAAGAAATTGTTTTCCAGCCCAGAGCTTATCATAAGTGTAATGCCAACAGCAGGGATTTATTAAGCGCCTATAAATAAATCATGTCTGTGCCACTAACACCCATCGATTTTGGAGAGTATTTAACCGCTCAGCTATCGCGATTGTTCAGATAGTAGTGGCACAGTCACAATTTTGGATTCAACTAGTGGCCTCGGCCGTATCAAATCCTGAAGTCGCAATACATTTTACTCCGAGTACGGGAGGCAGATTGTTTCGCCCGACAAGTTCCACGCACACAACTCCAGAGTTTAACCGAACTACATATATAGGTTCAAGTTCAATACATCATTAGGCTGCTACACTGCCATCCCTCTTTCTCTGCTTGGGTGCCAACTTTCTTCCTCTTTCCTTCATGTCCACTGGCTTCTTCATCTCCTGCCTTCTTCCTCTTCCTGGGTGCCAATTTTCTTACCTTCACGTACCCTGCATCTCCAGGCTGAGGGAAGTCAGGCCAAGCAGCACCAGAATCTTGTCCGGCATCATCAGTCCACTCGTTTTGGTTTTCTTCCCGCAGCAAAATCACTGAGTCGGCTGTCTTGTTTCTTACCTTGCGCTTCCTGTAAAAAAATAGTACATGGATTACTACCTTATATCTACAGACTATAAACAATTTTTTGTGTGAATGTACCATCTCATACCTAGGTTTGGGAGCATTAAGGGGACATCCAGCTGCTCTATGGCCTATAAGATGGCAGGTCTTGCATCTGTTTTTGCCCTTCTTTGTAGCACAGAAAGCCGAACCCTTCTTCTCGAGAAAATTCTTAAACCTATTCACCTGAGGTCTTCCTCTGCCCCTTTTTGTAACTGGCTGGCAAAGCTCGAAAGATAGTTGTACTTGAGGCCACTGAGATGGGTCTGTACATGGCTCGACGGATCCAGCGTACGCAACTCTGAACTTTTCCATAGAGTAGTAGTCTGAAAAATACTGATCCAAATGTGGTAGAGTTCTTTTCTTCACCAAGAAGGCCAAGGCGTGGTCGCAAGGTTTCCCGGTATGCTGCCACTCTAAGCAGGTGCATTCTCGCAGCTGGATGTTCACAACATCCCTTTTGCCACTCTTGGACATATCGATCACCTCACAGCTTCTGCTGGTTGATGGGGGAACCTTAAGATGAGCAAGTCATCGGCTTCTCTTGTGCAGTTGCTGTACAACTAGCGGTAACATATGTCCTCTAAGTCTCCTACCGATCTCTCTCCTTATATTTAATAACTTCATGATCATACCACGTATGATGTCCATCAAGATATGAACAGGACGCACTTCTATGTCCTTCACCCAGTTATTTAGGCATTCTGCAAGGTTGTTGTTTATGTAATCAACTTTGATGTCAGGGTTGAATTGACTCCTCTTCCATAGCTGTGAATGATGGATGGCTAAGTACTCTGGAAGTTCAGGGGCTTCGGCAAAAATCTTGCTCATGAAATAATCGCTGCTACTAGGTTTGTAAACTCTAGCAGTAGGAAACATGTAACAAAATACACTGCCTGCGTAGTGTGAGTACAAGTTGAGCATCATATGGGCATGGCATTCTCTACCTTCAGCTCGCGGGAACACCTCCTTCACTGCATTCGTCAGCCCTTTGCATGCATCCGTGGATATAGCCAATGGATCCATGTGGCCTATTGATCTCCTGAGCTGCCTCATAAACCAGACCTAGTTTTCCTCCGTTTCTGTTTCAAACAGCCCGAATGCCACTGGGAACATCTAGTTGTGACCATCAAATGCTATGGCAGATGGCAGGCAGCCTTTCCATTTGCCAGTTAGGACAGTGCTGTCTACACTCAAATATGGCCTACAGCTGTCCTTGAATCCCTGGATGCAAGGTTTAAGCGCCATGAAAAATCTTTTGAAATATATTTTACCACCTTCTGATTCGGTGTCAATCTCCACAACAATCTCCGGACACCTAGCATGTACATCCGCCTTGAAGTTGTATAGCATCCTGAAGCTATTGGTCCAATCCCCGTGCAAGACCCCCAGAGCTTTCTCTTTACCTTTCCAAACCGTGTAATACGGAAGGACAATGTTGTATTTAGAACCGAGGCTAGTCTGAATATTCTTCGCGGTCTCCTTAGGGTTATCCTTTAGTATGGGCATAGATTGCATAGCCACCCACTCCATATCAGCCATTGAGGATTTCAGTTTGCTGCCTGTCGGACACATGTGTGGAGGGCCCATTTTGTTCACCTGCAACACAGATTCATTTAAAAGATAAGCAGAGTCGACTAGTTGCCAGAAAGATATCGCACATCAATTGTAGTTATAGAGTGAAAAGAGAGAGAGAGAGTTCTAATGGTTTGTTGCATTCATTGCCCCAATACCCTAATTGCAGTCGATGCAGGTAAGGATCTTGCTATGATCCTCCATGGACAATGTACCTCTGCCCGTCCATTCATCCATGTTAACTTGCAAACGGCCTCATACCTCTCGGCCGAGTTCTTCAGTCGATAAACATCGAACTCCCCCTTGATACAAAAATGCCGGAACGACATCCTGAACTCATGCATGCTCCTGAACTCGGTGCCGACCGAAATTATAGGATACTCGTGGTCATGTTTCATTTCTTCTACTTCAACACCCAAATCATCGACTAGAATACCAGCCTCATCGTTAAGTTCCTCATCTATTTCATCATCACCAGATTCTTGATCCTCTATAGTGCCTTCTTCTTCATCTGATTCAGAATCTTCGCCATCGTCTCTAATGCCTAGTACTGCACACATCATATTGACTCCCATGGGTGGGGCTGCACCATCGTCTCCACCCGGATGGACATGAACATTGCCCCAGTCCACCTCACCGACAACTCTGTTTTCTCCAAGACACTCGGTTGGTTCTGCTGCAACCACATGGGGTGGTTTTACGTTTGCACGCATCCCAGGTACTTCAGTGGACAAACAGCAGTCAGAATCAATTTCATCTTGAGTGTACAGAACCCTCTTGCTCTTCCTATGTACATCCTCCTTCCTGAGGTAATCTTTCCTGATCGTATCAGTAGGGCTTGACACCCGCGTTCCATTCCCCATCAAACTAGGCCTTTTGCTGCCGCTCTTGGGTGTGATCTCCTTACTGCCTACCCTCACGGGTGTTGGCGCTAGGGTGCTGGCATTATTGCCTGACCTCTGCGGCGTATTCTTCTTCGAATTAGCCCTTTTGCTGCTACTATTGGGCGTGTTCTCCTTCGTGCTGGCATTATTGCCTGACCCCAGCGGCGTGTTCCGCTCCAAATTAGCCCTTTTGCTGCTACTATTGGGCGTCTTCTCCTTCGTGCTGGCATTATTGCCTGACCTCAGCGGCATGTTCCGCTCCAAATTAGCCCTTTTGCTGCTACTATTGGGCGTGTTCTCCTTCGTGCTAGCATAATTCCCTGACAGCGGCGTGTTCCGCTCCAAATTAATGTTTTTTTGCTCCCATTGGGTGTGGTAGCCTCTGTGCTGGCCATCTTCGCCTCTTTGCTACCACTCCTGGGAGTATTCACCACCGTGCTAGCCCTCTTAGCATTTTTGCTGCTACCATTCGGTGTGGCATTTTGACTGGATCTTAGGGGTGTACTCTGCGGCGTGGAGCCTTTTGTCGTGTGACTCTTGGGCGTCCTCTTCTCTGGCGTGGTCTCCTTGGTGACGTTCTTCTTCGGGGTGCCCTTTCTGGGGATGCTCTTCCTGCTCCTCTTTATGACGCTCCTCTGTAAGACTCTCCTCTGTTCGAAGCCACCCTTAGTCGCACCAGCCCCAGTGATGCCATGGATCAGGTCACACATGCCTTCTAAAATTCCATCATCTCTATTGTCGAGTTCTAATTCCTCTCCAACCATGAGCACTACCAAGTGGAAGTAAACTTCACCTCTATAATGTTTCCTTGTAAACGGTATGACTAAATCCCTAGTATCTTTCACTTCGATAGCCTTTTTGCTCATGTAACCATAATATAACAAACGTGCTTCCTGGGAGGACCCCCACAGCACCTTCACACGTAACGATGCCATCAGGTCAGATAACTCTACCACTTCAGGGTCGTATCTGCCAAGGATTACATCAAACTCATCATAGAATTTTTCTGTGCCATCATCTAATTTTGGAGTATAATCCGCAACACCGATACGAATGATTAATTTGCCATCGTCAGGTTCTTCAGGATAGAAACCTCCGAGAGGTTCGAGAGATGGAGCGGCACCATCAGACCCAGCCCCAATGCCACCGCCGCCATCACCAGCGTCATCGTTAGCTGGATTAACCTCGGTGGAAGTACCAGGACCAGGAGCAAGGCGAGGGCCCTTAGCAGCGGGAGCTACATTACATGGTGGACAGGCAGGGCCCCTTCTAATGGCAGCCACAATAGGATCAGCTGCTTCCATGCTACCTCGACGATCAGGAGCAGTTCCCACAACAGCAGTGTTTCGAGTGCTAGCAGAGTCCAGACCATGAGCTCGCTTTAGACCAGCAGCTCGCTGAACCCGAGCACGGGTTCGAGGAGGAGACAAGGCATCAGTCTTTGCAACAACAGTGGGGCAGCCTCCGGAAGCCTTAGTTTGCTCAACAGCGGCAGGGATTGGGTCAACAATGTCTAGATCAACAACAACACGAGGACGACCAGTACCAGCAGATTCTAGAGAACGGGTTCGCACAACTTGAGGACGGTTTCGAGGAGGAGCAGCACACAAGGCGACGGTCTTGGCAACAACAGTGGGGCAGCCTCCGGACGCCTTAGTTTGCTCAACAACGGCATGGATTGGGTGAGCAGTAGCCGCAGAAACACGGGCACGGGGACGGGCACGACCAGTACCAGTAGATTCCAGAGCAGAGTTTTCCACAATGGCAATACGGGGACTCCTACGAGGAGGTTGCCTGACAGAAGCATGTCACGGACAAGGAACCACATTTTGCTCAACAACAGCAGGGGTTCGAGTTAGACCTCCCTGTCCAATAATAGCTGGGCAACTCCCAGTTGCAGGAGCTTCCTCATCCACTATGTTACACACCAGCATAACCACGTGAAGCCTAACATGTTGTTTCATCAACCCAATTAGCTGACTGTCACACGCTATAGGAACCCTGAAGCCTCGTTCATCAACGATGCTGAACCGTGCAGTCTGCTCTGGCCTCATTTTAGCAAATTCACGCACAGTAGCAACCAAACTAGGGACAGTGCATAACTGCACAGGCGCTACTTCCATCTTCAAACACTGAGCTTGTTTCCACGTGCTCTTCCCATGTGCTAATTTAACGAGGTAGCCGCAGATGCTCACCAGAACCACGTATTTGGGTTCAGCGGAGATCCTAGTTGACAGAAAATTGGAGACAAAAGATAAGAATTGTTTGTCAGCATCGTGCTAGCAAACAATTCTATGTTCGATATATCTCTGTAATGCCAATAGCCAGCTAGCAGTTATAGGTAGTGCGAATAGGAAAGAGAAGAGTAGCTCACCCGAAATTAGCCAGAAGTACTTCTTCCTCGGCAAATGGATCTGCCATCCTTCGCGCTGCTCAGCTCGTCGGCGGTAGAGGCGGGCTAGATCGTCGCAACGGCTGGCACGGCATTCGGCATTAGAGCTTGGTAGTAGCGAGTAGGCGCAGCAACTTGGCGCCGGAAGTCAAATGCCCGAAGAGATCATTCTGGTTGAAGAGGGGATTTCAGCGCCACCGGTGCTAGGGTTCATGCGAAAGGAGGGAGGGAGTGGATTTGTGAATTTGGTCAACGCACGATGCTCCTTTAATATCTCGTTTTGCCTACGTGGTTGCCGCGTTGGCGCTCGCGTCACGGAAATATTACTGACATGAGGGTCCCGACCGTCTACTTCACGGGGCAGTTTCACGACATGTTTGGATTTGGTAGGGGTGAGACGAGTTTGCATCGAAATGGCCCCTCTCGGTAGTTGGCGGCCCAACTTTTCAAAATGTGGTAATTTCAGGCAACTTAGGTACCGCCATGCCTGGCCTGCCAACTTTGGTACCACACACGAATAAGCCCCAACTGCCAAGCCAACTAGGAGGTCACCCTCCAAGAGTAACAAGCTCATGGTCTCTCACTCGAACAAATCATAATGGAGAGCTCAACACTAATGAAAGAATGCAAAGCAAGAACACCAAGGGTGCTCAAATCCTTCACTCTCAAATCCCACCAAAGCAACAAGTGCTAGGGAGGAATTAGAGAGGAAGAATAATGGTGGAAGTCAACCAATGACTCCAAGATCTAGATCCAAAGGGTTATCCTCACTTAGAGGAGGAATTGATTCGTGGGGATTGTAGATCTATATCTCCTCTTCCAAATCCCTTAAAAAGATGCAAGAATCATATGAGGGAAGGCAGACAAAGCAAGCTCAAGAGGTTCAACAATGGATGTCAATTTCATGGTCAAGGCCACTCAAAACGCGTTGGGGAAGAACCTCCTTTTATAGGGGAAAGCAAATATGGCCGTTGGGAGAAATCTACATGAACCAGGTTTGAAGTTCGGTTGAACCGGCTCACAGACCGGACGACCCGGTTTCAAGTTCGGTTGAATCCCGGTTGAACCTGGTTGAACCGGGAAAGGTTACTGAATGCAATTCTGGATAGACTCGGTTGCGAAACTAGGAATCCTGGTTGAACCCGGTTGAATCCCGGTTGAACCCAGTTGAAACAGACTTCACGAAAAACACAATAACTCTTGCATCCGGACTTCGATTTCGATGATCTTGGGCTTGTTTTGAAGAGGACAACAAGATCTACAAGATGGTGCATAAAAAATCATAGAAGAAGAAAGGAGGATAAAACCAAATGAAGAAAGTTATGAAGGTTCCTTATAAGAGGAACCGATAAAACCTTCAAACTCCAAAATGCCATAGAAGATGCATACGAATTCTGTTTTCGTTGAACTTGGGCTTGTTGAAGAGCTAGCAACAAGATAAAGAACCTCACATGGAGAAACACCAAGAATCAAGAAAATAGTAAGATGCAAAGTATGCAAAGGATTGAGCTCCCTAAGACGATGTGATCAAGTTACCCAACCGAAAGCCCCTCTTGATAGTGCGGCTATCTATACTATAACCCGGTCTCCCAACAA
The DNA here is from genome assembly GCA_916181665.1 of Avena sativa. Taxonomy (NCBI): domain Eukaryota; kingdom Viridiplantae; phylum Streptophyta; class Magnoliopsida; order Poales; family Poaceae; genus Avena; species Avena sativa. Next base: position 226,071,116 of record OV702291.1, read on the forward strand.
CCACCTTGAGACCGGTAAAAGGAAAACCTATAAAGGACATAACTTTGCCTTGTGCATCCCGCTTGATCTTGATGACAACCCTTCAAGCTCCATCCATGTAGGAATGCATCACTTGATCATTGTTGCTTTGTGAAGACTCATAATTTGCTCCCCATACACCACTATGGGATAGCTTCATTAAGCCACGTCTTCACATGTCCATTATCACCAATATGGATGGCAAGCTTCAAGCACATGATCTTCTCGAGATGCTTATCTTGAACTTTCCCTTCTCAACCTTGATGACTATCACCACTTGATGTCATCCTCTCATGGGCATACCACAACATGTGGTACATTCTTTATGCTTCATGTGTTGACCAACTTGAAATCACTCTTCACTCTTTGTATTGGTCAACCAAGTATCTTCGCATGCTCCATATCAATATCTTGAGATACATAAAGGACTCTTCATTTGATTACATGCTCTAAATCTTAGTCAACCATAGCTCAACTAATGAGCCTATCATGACAATGACTTAGAGCCATATCTTGAATTCTTCTATTGAGATCAAACTCTCAAGATCTTGATCATATCATATTATTCTTCAACTCGATGATCTAGATGCCAATACTCAAGGTATATCTTTATCTTCATGGCATCCATACTTGAATCCAACACATGAACTACAAGCATGACCTATGGAATATTCCTTCATATAAAAATCAATGAAAACATTTTCCAATAGGGATTGTAATTAATCACCAAAACCACACATAGGGGAAATTACCCTTTCAATCACCCCCATTTTGGTAATTAATGGCAATCACAACAAGAGGGTTCATATAATGAATATTAGAAACAAGTACACAGCTTATCCAAGAATAAGTTGTATACAAGAGGTTGTATTTGATATGTTTAAGTAACACAAAGATACTAGCCCATATCAAAACCGATTCTACTCACACAAACTACAAATAATGCACGAGATGTGAGTAGAACCAACATATATAGAGAAAACTCCCCCACAATATATGCATGTGTGATGAACTTGAATTTCATTGCATACATTGTCAAGCATGACCTTTGGGAGAGTTTCCACTATATATATTCAACCATGCAATACGTAATAAAGATGAAATGCATGAAAGGCAAACACTTAAGAACAAACCAACCTTAAGTACAAAATCATTTCCCTTAAGACCCTCTAAAATTCTCCCCCATTGACAACAAGTGCCAAAATGGATGACAAAGTTAGAAGGACAATATAGTATGAGTTCCTACCCAAGGTGTGCATTGCTCGTAATATGAGCGAAATCATATGCACATATCCAATGACGAATACTTGGAGGAAATCAAACTATATTGAGGATCAAATATTGCTAAAAGGATAACAAGGTGAAGAAACTTCAACGGACAAAGCAAGCAATCAAAAGATCCAAATAATCAAATGGACAAATAGTGCTCTAAATGAAATAAGGAAGCTCCCCAAGGTTCGTGCATAAATTAGTTGTTTCATTTGAATACAATATGCACTAACAAGGAATCCTCACTCCCTCTATATCATTTAGAACACAACCAAGATACAAGGAGTATAGATATAAATCAATACACTTGTCAAGACAAGCTTAAGTACAAAATAAACCAAATATGAGATATGAGTGTGTGAAGATGCAATAAAAGTAGACCGAGCACTCATAAATCAAGACCTTCCCAATACCATTAAAAACCAAGCGGATAAAAGAGATGGTCAGAAAAGAGAGAGCATATCAAGGCAAGAGATTAACACTCTCGTGCATATAAGTTTCTAAGTGGACAAAACATGAGAATAATCCAAAAGAAACATCCACACATAACAGGTTAATAAAAAGAATACATGATATCCAAGAGGAAGTCATACGATATACCAAAAAGGATATTTTCTTAAGTGCATATACACCCATGGCTCTATTTTATCTCATGGTATATCAATGAACTTCACCAAATAAATACAAAAACTTCACAACTAACACTAAGGGAACAAATGCTAGTTGGGATATTTTGAGAAAGGCAATAAGTAGATTAAGGAAGGATTCAATGCAATTTCAACAATATTGCACATGCGAGTACCTTGAGTAATTGATATGAAATAAATTGCTAGAAGGCATATTTGGGATTGGTGAATCGTGAACATGATTTTATATACTCCCCATTATATGCATCATCTCAAATTACTCACATAAGCAATAAGGATAGAGAAGTGTTTCAAAGATCCTTACAAGAACCGCAACATTTACAAATAAATAAATTCGTGCCAAGATGCAACCTATAAGAGATTGGATGGAAGAATAGTATGCATGAATAAGATAATTATTACCGAGATAACAAGGGTATGATGTAGTAGATAAGCATTCTTCGATCATCCTAGATTAAATCCAATTATCATGTGGTGACAACACCTTCCTTATAGACGAGACAAGCATCCATTGCATCTCCAATGTACCTAAAACAACATTCAAGTACATCTTGGTACCAAAACTTATTGGGTCCAAAGTGGTTAGACTAACCACAACACATAGGACACACTCCATAAAAATATGTGCATATTTAGGGATGAAATTTGAATTTCATGCACATCATAGCCATTTAAGGATTTGATGGAGTATACCCTATATATTGGATCAAAAAAGGCAAAACATGATATAATATATACATTTAATAAACATGCATGCACGAGACTTTCAAGATCCAACAAAGATATAATTTGGAAAAAACAACAAAATATTCAATAAGGCATACAAGGTGTGACAAAACACATTTGTTGTCCAAACTATATCAAAGAATTAAATCAACACAAGATTTGTTCAACAAAGTTCAACAAATGAACCAAGAAAAAACTATTGAGCATAAAAGATGAAATAAAAACACAAATGCTCAAAGATTTATCTCATTCAAGCAAATAAGATAGAGAAGAAATAATGAGATAGAAAACTCCCAAAAGAGTAAGATTTCAACAAATAAACCAAACCCTTAACACTTTTCACAATGGCACAAGGTTCCGAGAAGAAAAGGTTTGTCTTCCACTAAAACACAATTGATTATAATCAAAAACATCATCAAAGAGATGTTCAAAAGCCAAGGAAAACAATGGGAGCCACAAAAAAATTGGAAAGAAAAAGGTAATAAGAGGTGAAATCCAAGGTGAAGATGATCCACAAATGCTACCACACACAAGTATATCAATTGTAAAAGACAATGAGTGTATTGGAATTGATTTCTGGTGGTATATTGCACGAATATTAAAGATAAATCTTCACAATAAAAAGCATAGGATAGGAATAAAAAGATTAAGCACTATGTAAAGATAGAGATTCTTGATAGCTTCAACTAGTCACACAATCATGCAATGCAATGATTAGAATAACTTGAAGCAAATGGTATCCCAAATAAGATATAGAGATATGCATTTGAGGAAGGCCCCACCAAGAATTTCTTACTCAAACAAAGACCAAAAAGACGAGCAATAAAAGCTTCTAACAAAAATAGGACCTTGTTTGAGCTAACATGCCACCTAGATACAAGATAATTAACAATATCAACTCTAAGTGGCAATACCTCATATGTTAACATTTCCTAGGATTGTGATATGTAACAAGAAGCGTATTACTCCCCCATAATGTGATATTCAAATCTTCTCAACATGAGGCAAAACAACCTCAACTAGAGATAATTAATGGACATTTAGAATTTGAATTTCTCATGAGTATGACACACCACATAGTGCATATATAAGCTTGCAATATCAATACTAAGTGGTAGTACTCATGTACACACATTTTAAGGTTTGAGAGATGTGCGAGCCATATCACTCCCCCCAAATGGGATGTCCCATTAACCACTCGAAAAGAGCCAAAAAGACATCATCAAGATGCATTACAGGCTCAAAACAAAACACACAAGTAAAAGATGTTCCAAACACATAGACATACTTGAATACACAAAATAATCAAGCATGAGGCACAAAAAATACAAACACATACTTTGTACAAAACCAAAACATGTAAAGGGGAAAGTAAATTATAATATAAAAGTGTGAGTTCGAGTTACAACAAAGAAGCACATTGGGTATATGGTAGGGAGATGATAATCCTTATAACTTGGTTTGATAAAATGTAATATATGAAGATCCCTTAATTATTCATGAGTTAGCCAAGTCTCCACTGCCCTCCACAAACACCTATTGATCAAGTTTGAGCTTGTTGGTCCCCAACCAAGTTGGGTCCTAAGAAGTTAGTCTCAATAGGCTTGACAACCCAAATGGTTCTTTTCTTAACACCACTTTGAGTTCCAAAAACCTTGGCATACACATTGCCATCCTTATCCTTCCCAAGAGAATAATCATAATCAACAATGACAGGGTTAGATAAGGTACCGCTTGAACATGAAGAGGCAAGGTGCCCCTTCTCACAGCATATGTAGCAACAAGTGCTCCCCTTTATCTTCCTCATTAATTTCTTGGCTTGGGGAGACTTATATTGATTATTCTTGGGAAGTGGCATATCTTAAACTTGAGGTTGAGATTGGGCTTGACCTTGAACTTGTGGCCTCTTCCCTTGTTGCTTCTCACTTAAGTGGTTTTTCTTTAATGGACAAGATCTTACATGATGTCTACAACCTTGCACTTGAAGCAAATAATCTTGGCTGAATTCTTTACTTGGTCTCGGCCCTTCTTATTGTTGCTCTTGGACTTGTTCTTGTTATTGGAGTTGAATCCAAGTCCACTTTTATCATTGGGGGATTTTTGCACACTCAAAATATTATCGAGTGTGGATTTCCCTTCATGACTCTTTTCCAAGTCTTTCTTCAAAGAAGTTACTTGGGCCTTGAGATCTTTGATTTCCTATACATGGTTAGTAGAAATAGAGGTACTAGAGAAAGTAGAAGCTTCATTCTTAGAGCAACAAGGCAAAGCAAGTTATTCAACACAAGGTTTATCACTAGTATGAATAGAAGGATCAATAGGACTAGCACATGGCAAAATAGCATTTTGAATAGAAGTTGTGATAATGTCCAAAAGAGGCTCACAAGATGTTACCTTAGTAATACTTGCCTCACGAGCTAACTTTAGCCCATCATGGGAGATTGGAAGATCATTATGAGAGCCCGAGAGCTTTTCATGACTTTCTTCCAATTTCCTATACTTTCTAGTTAACAACTCAAGTTGAGCCCTTAGCTCAACATTCTCCTTTAGGGTAGATGCTTCACAAGAAGTAGAGTTAGTATCACAAGCATAATTAATGGAATTTTCCTTTTCAAGCTCATAAGATTCATTTTTTTTGTGTGAGGAGACAATTAGTGTGCTTCTCCTCGGCAAGCTCTTGCTTAAGGATATTGAATCTCCGACTCCCATCATCAAGTTGGAAATCCAACTCCTCTATGGTTCCCGTTTGTTTAGTTATGGTGTCCATAACATGTTTGAGACAAGTAATGGCCTTATTATTACCACGAAAAGAGGTACACAAAAAAGTCAAATCAAGCATGAGAGCACTAGTATCCTCATCAATGTCATCATCACTATCATCATTATCATTGCTATTATCTTTATAAGATATGTTGGGATCCAAAGTAGGAGATACCTTTGATCCTCTTGCCATAAGGCACATGTGAGCATGGGAGGATGAAGATGAGGATATTCTTGAATCTTCATTCATGATCGTGTCTTGCTCCATATAATGTTTGATTTCCTCTACATTGTTAGATGAACAATTAGAGGAAATAGAAGTATTGTTCATGGTAGCAACGCAAATCAAGCATATCATCTACACTAGTACTCAAATAATTTCTGGACGATATGCAAGGACTAGAAACACAAGGGGATATAACATCAATGTTGCAATAAGTGTTTAAGGACAAAGAAGAAACATTGCAATGGTATAGAGATGAAGGATCATCATTAGTGAGCATAATATAAACATTGCAATTTCCCACACCACTCACCATATCATTACGTTGTGTCTTGCCACATGTTGGTGAAGTGGATGAACATGAGAACTCATCGTGGCCGGAGGTGGAAGAAACTTGGAGCTCTTCATAATGTGAAGGATAAGAGATCTCCTCGGAGAAACCACCAACAATATAAGAAATGGAACAACCAAATATTTCTTTAAGCTTGGTCCACTTCTCATGAGATGACTTGCGCTTTACAATCGTCAAAAACAAATTAATTGTGGGGCTCAAAGAGAAAATAAGCTCATTAGGCACTTGAGCTTCGAGGTGTAAATTTTTCTCATCCTCTAAAGATAGATTTTGAGGATCCATCAGAGGAGAAAAACCTACATCTAGAAATTTCTCAATATTTGGACAGAAGGTCCGAAGTTTACAAAGCAAGCAATTTCTCCACAAAGCATAATTTGTGCCATCAAAGATAAGTGTGTCATTGTGCACTATATTACTAGCCGACATCTTTACACTCAAGGTGGTGAAGCCTAAACAAGGAGAGACCTTGATCTGATACCAATTGAAAGGATAGAGATGTCGCCTAGAGAGGGGTGAATAGGAAATTTCAAAACTGTTACGGTTTTGGCTTGATAGAATGCAAAATTAAACTAACATTTATTTTACAACCACAAAACCTAAATACACTAGGCTCAACTAAGTGCGCCAACAACAAGTTAAGCTAAGCAAGATAGCACAAGATAAATATACCACAAGTGATAAGCAAGATATAAGTACTTCAAGCACGATGTTTATCACAAGGAAAGTAAGGTCGGGTATAGAGATAACCGAGGCATGCAGAGACAAAGATGTACTCTCGTGTTCCCTTACAAGAAGGTATGTCATGTTGGAGAGGTGTGGGATTCCATGAAGGATTTCCCAACGCCACAAAGGCTCACATTCTTCTCCGAGTCTATCCCACGAAGGAATACACCCTTTCCTTATGGCTAGCTTTTCCTCCACTCTAGAGATGGCAAGCTCAAAAACCACTTCACAAGATCCACGAAGGATAAGCTCGAGTATCTTCACCATCTTCCACGAAAAGGACATCGTGGCACCAACCGCCAAGCCAACTAGGAGGTCACCCTCCAAGAGTAACAAGATCACGGTCTCTCACTCAAACAAATCGTAATGGAGAGCTCAACACTTATGCAAGAATGCAAAGCAAGAACACCAAGTGTGCTCAAATCCTTCACTCTCAAATCCCACCAAAGCAACAAGTGCTATAGAGGAATTAGAGAGGAAGAACAATGGTGGAAGTCAGCCAATGACTCCAAGATCTAGATCCAAAGGGTTCCCCTCACTTATAGGAGGAATTGATTGGTGGGGATTGTAGATCTAGATCTCCTCTTCCAAATCCCTCAAAAAGATGCAAGAATCATAGGAGGTAAGGGAGAGGAAGAAAGCTCAAGAGGAAGAACCCCATTTTATAAGGGAAAGCAAATATGGCCATTGGGGGAAATCTGCGAGAACCCGGTTTGAAGTTCGGTTGAACTAGCTCACAGACCGGATGACCTGGTTTCAAGTTCGGTTAAATCCCGGCTGAACCAGGTTGAAGTGGATCTAAAGCAGGAAAGGTTACTGAACGAAATTATGGATAGACTCGGTTGCGAAACCAGGAATCCCGGTTGAACCCGGTTGAAACAGACTTAACGAAAAACGCAATAACTTTTGCATCCGGACTCCAATTTTGATGATCTTGGGCTTGTTTTGACGAGGAAAAAAAGATCTACAATATGGTGCATAGAAACTTCATAGTCCAATAAAGTAGGATAGAACCAAATGAAGAAACGTATGAATCTTCCCTATAAGAGGAACCGGTAAAACCTTCAAACTCCAAAACGCCATAGAAGATGCATATGAATTACGTTTTCGATGAACTTGGGCTTGTTGAAGAGCTACAAACAAGATCAAGAACCTCACATGGAGAAACAACAATAAGCAACAAAATAGGAAGATGCAAAGTATGCAAAGGATTGAGCTTCCTAAGACGATGTGATCAAGCTACCCAACTGAAAGCCCCTCTTGATAGTGCGGCTATCTGTCCGATAACCCGATCTCCCAACAACCTCCTTGAGACCGTTAAAAGGAAAACCTAGAAAGGCCATACCTTTGCCTTGCACACCCCTCTTGATCTTTATGACAACGCTTCAAGCTCCATCCAATCCGGAATGCATCACTTTATCATTGTATCTTCGTGAAGACTCATAATTTTCTTCCCATACACCACTATGGGATAGCTTCATTAAGACACGTCTTCACATGTACATCATCACCAATATGGATGGCAAGCTTCAAGCACATGATTTTGTTGAGATGCTTATCTTGAACTTGCCCTTCTCAACATTGATGATGATCACCACTTGATGTGATCCTCTCATGGGCATACCACAAGATCCATGTGGTACATTCTCTATGCTTCATGTGTTGAACAACTTGAAATCACTATTCACTATTTGTATTGGTCAACCAAGTATTTTCTCATGCTCCATATCAATATCTTGAGGTACATAAATAACTCTTCATTTGATTACATGCTCTAAATCTTAGTCAACCATAGCTCAACTAATGAGGCTATCATGACATCGACTTAGAGCCATATCTTGAATTCTTCTATTGAGATCAAACTCTCAAGATATTGATCATATCATATTCTTCTTCAACTCGATGACCTTGATGCCAATACTCAAGGTATATATTTATCTTCATGGCATCCATACTTGAATCCAACACATGAACTACAAGCTTGACCTATGGAATATTCCTTCATATAAAACTCAATGAAAACATTAGTCCATAGGGATTGTCATTAATCACCAAAACCACACATAGGGGTAATTACCCTTTCAAGGGTGAATTCAATCACCAAGGTAAACAATGAAGAGCTTACATCCAAGGTAGACGAGTTACTCAACATAGTAAAGGGTAAGGAAGATACCCAAGTTAGTGCCATCGCTACCGATGTTAATGATGTTAATTTTATAGCTCGCACTCCTTATAATCCTACTTGGAAAAACCAAAAAAAATATTCTAATATTCAAAACATTATTCTAATCCTGAAGGAGCGCCTTACAATAATTATGAGAAACATAATTGAGCAAATCATGGCAATATATCGTTTGAGAAAACTGTTAGAACCTTTATGCAAGCTCAAACCGAGCAAAATAATATACTTACTAAAATCACGGAGAACCATGAAAGTAATATAGGAAATTATCTAACCAAGTCGTTGCAATTAAAAATGATGTGTAGGCTCTACAGGAAAGGACAAAGACCGTGGAGGCTCAATTGGGCAAGGTAGCTGAGAGCCAAGATCTCATACTAGCAAAGTTTGCTGGGAAGCCCGAGACAAATACGGTAGAAGACCTCAAGATGATGAGGATGGAAACAAATGAAGAGAAGCCCGAAGAGCTGGATTATAGCAAGGCACCTTCACCTAAATATGCCGTGGTAGATCTACTAAAGATGATCGCCGTAAAGAATCCCGTTATAGAACAAGGTAATGATGCTATGTACCAACAATTTATTCAACAAGTAGCATCTAAAGTTCGAGATTTAGAGATGGAGTATAAAATACTAGCTAATAAGCTTCCTGCTAAGCTAGATGATATATTTGAGCCCACTATTAAAATTAAGATTGAGATTAATGAGATATCTGCACTTTGTGGTCTTTGTGCAAGCGTCTCAACAATTTCCAAAAGTCTATTTGACAAGTTAAACTTGGGGCCTTTTGCAACCAATGAAATGAGACTCCATCTAGCGGATTCAACTTATAAACAAGATGTTGGGATAAAAGAAAATATAGTTGTTGAAATCAAAGGAAGTCCCGCTGACATGGGTATGACTACTCGGATGCTCGTTATTCGCTACCCTACATTGGGTAAAAGGCCTACAGCCCATGAAGATTACAGATAACAGCCCAAGGAAACAACCGACAAAGACTTTGATTGTATTAGGAAAGAAGCCACAAACCGACATTGTGTTGGTATTGTAATCGAGCGTGTATGAAACCTATCCGCATACAGCTTTGAGACCCGGCCTATTATATATAGGACGGGAGAAGCCCAAGCGAGGGTACCAAAATCTAGAGGACAACTTGTAATAGTGTGTTTTCTCAATATTCGGGCGACTTTGATTCCATTGTTTTCCCTGACATCCGATGAAATCCCTAGCGTTCTCTTTTCCGCGAAACCCCAAGTCCATCACCATGGGCATTGCCGAGGTTACCCCTCGTCAATTGGCGCCGTCTGTGGGAAACTTGAACGCTGGAGGCATGGATTCAATGGAACGCTCTCCACCAAGCATCAACTCGACAAAAGCAAATCCACACCCGCCCACCCTTATATTGGTACCCGCCGATTTCAACGGTGGATCTGGTCTAATCATCGGAAGCCTCCACTTCCAAGCAGACAATATGCAAGAATCACACCCTTCGCCCTGATCACATTAGAACCGTCGGTGGGAAAGGCTACACCCATAGCAGTACTAGCATCGCCCGTTGGATCCTCCATAGACATCACAACACAGATCGAAACAGGAGAAGAAGGTCACTAGCCAACCCCACCACATGAAGCAAACCCAACAAACTTAGAACCCAAAGAAAGCAGTTAAAACATCGACTTTGAAGAAAGGATGGCGGAAATTTATCCAGAAGTACGCTCTCGGAGTACTACCAACACACCCGCATAAGCAAAAGACGACACCGTTAGGCTACAGATAACACGCCACCAAGTGTACATGATCAACAGAGATACCTCAACACCACTTGACGAAAATGGTAATCCTATCATTAACCCCGATGATATTTTATCAGATGACCATGCTGAAGGAAATATGCCCTGAGAGGCAATAATAAAGTTGTTATTATGTATTCCTTGTATATGATAGATGTTTATTTTGCATGCTATAATTGTATTGATAGGAAACGGCAATACATGTGTGTTTAATAAACAAATAAAATGTTCCTAGTTATGCCTCTCTTATAGACTAGCTCATTGATTAACAAGATGATCAAAGTTTCCTGATCATGGACATTGGATGTTGTTAATAACGAGGTCACAACATTTGTGAAATGATGTGATGAACAATCATCTGAAGTATAGCATTACGATCAAAGTCATTATGTTTATATTGCTATAACATCATACGAAGTAATCTTTATCCTTAGACCATGACATCATGTTAATTGCTGACATCAAAAGAGTAACTTGATAACATCAAACGTCACACCATAAAAGGGTGACTATAAAGGTGGGTTCAGATACTCCAAAGATGTTATGTTGAGGCTCATGGATCAAGAGTGGAATTTGTCAATCCCGATGACAGATAGATATACTCTAGGCCCTCTCGGTGATATCACATTAAGATAGCTTGCAAGCAAGTGATGTGATCACTAGAATGTTATATCACGGGAGCGAGAAAAGAGTGCATGTCGGTAACGAGATCAAACTAGGTATTAGGATACCTATGATCGAATCTCGGACATGTAATATATCATGAGATAAAGGGATTAAATTACTAGCGTTAAAGGTTCTCACGATCACAGAAGTCATCATTGAATGTGCAGGAGTCAGTATGGATCTCCAAGTCCCGCTTCTAATTATTGATTGGAGGGGAGTCTCAATCATGTCTGCATTATTCGTGAACCATAGGGTGACACACTTAAGGGTTTACAAACACCATTTTGGATCACATATGTTTCAGACAAAAGAATTGCAAAGCGCTGGAATTATTTTGATGGAAACCAGAATTATTTTGGGTGAAATTGCAGAAACTAGTTCTGCATGTGATATTGAAATGTTACAAGGGGTTTTATGTGAATTTTTGTTAATTAAAGTAATTAACAAAATTCTGAATAAAATAAATAAAAGATTTTTATTAAATGAGAGTTGCATTAAATTTGGTGAAAATTTAATGCATGTGAGTGGAACTTTGGGTGGAGGCTAAATTGATGTGAGTGGAGCTTCCACCACATGAATGAGGAAGAGGTGGGGGCACCCCCCATGGGTGCCGGACATGGGAGGGTAGGAGCCCCCCTATCCTATAAAAGTCCCCCCTCTCCTCCCTCGCAAAGCACACCTCCTCGTGAAGGATCTCTCTCCCCCTCTAGATATATTCCCCATGGTCTCAGATTAGCGAGATACATGTTCCCGGTGGCATTGCATCTGGAAGGAGTTGCTGCTTCCGCTGATTCGCTGGAGCGGGGAGGTGGAGGTTGTTCGGTGGCCTAAACGTATGTGCGAGGACGGATGCGCTGCTGATTTGTGGCGCTAGGACTTCCACACGATCTTGAGATCAGCAAGCGTACGACTACATCATCCACTAGTTTTGCATAAGTGGCTGGCGGGTGTCTATCTCTCCTACTATAGTCAATATATGATTTACAATGAGTTGCTAATAACATGGTTATCATCGTTGTGGTTCCATGTTCGTATGTAAGACCGGTTCTATCTCCGAAAGCCCTAAGCCACGTAAAACTTGCAATGGATAAATTAGAGGCATCTAGTTTAGATTGTTGCTGGGCTAGTGTCATGATATGGTAATGTTGTAAGTTGATGTATGGTAGATACTCTTACAACACACTTAATGTGTAAGTTCCATAGACCTTGGCCTTACACACAAAGGAATGATAGAGATCATACCACAATGCATATGATGGTGATCAAATGCATGGACCATATCATCCCATTTTACACATTTGATGTTCGCATCTTATATTGCTAGTTTGGCACTTTTAATAGCATTGTAAGATGATCCCTCATTTAAATATCAAGATAAAATGTGTTCTTACTTAAGTATGCACCGTTCTATGGAACGTGTTTTGAGACATCACGTGATGATCGGGTGTACTCGACTCTACACTTTCATACAACGGGTGTAAGACATTTTTACACACGCGAGTACTAAGGTTCTCACTTGGAAAGCCTAGCATGTATAGACATGGCCTCGGAACACGGACCGAAAGGTTAAGCATGAGTCATATAATTGATATGATGCCCATATAGATGCTCGCCTTTGAAGCTACACCGACTCACGTGATGATCGGACTTTGTGTAGTGGATTTGGTTCATGTATTCACGAAAATGACACAAGGGATGTCGTTTTTGAGTGGGAGTTCATTAGTAATTTGGATTAGTTGAACTCAATCTATCATAAACTTAGTCTAAATAAACTTTACAAATTCTGTTGTAGATAGCACCACCTGCTTTTAATTTCAATGTGTTCATGGAGAAATAGAAACTTGATGCGAATGGTAGCAACTTCACCAACTGGGCTATGAATTTGAGGATTCTCCTCACCGCTGCACAAAAGCAATATGTGCTAGAAGCGCCGCTAGGCCCGCCACTAGCTTCTGAAGCCTCTGACGAGGAAAAGAATGTCTATATAACTCGTCAGGAGGACCACAACTTAGTTCATTGCGGCATGCTGTATGGGCTAGAGCCAGAACTTCGAAAGCGTTTCGAAAATGGCAATGCTTTTGATATTGAAAATGATTTTCGATACCCATGATGCCGTAGAGAGTTATAATGCTTCTGAAAAGTTCTTTAGCTACATGATGGAGGAGAACAGATCCGTTAGTGAGCATGTACTCAAAATGTCTGGGTACGCTGACAAGCTTGAGTCCTTGGGAATAACGATTCCCATTAACCTAGGCATACATCGTGTTCTCCAATCTCTGCCACCTAGATACAAGAGCTTCGTGATGAACTATAACATGCAGGGCATGAAGAATTCTCTTCTCGAGCTTCTATCAATGCTTAAAACTGCAGAAGTGGAGATTAGGAAAGAACATCAAGTGTTGATGATCAATAAGACCACTGGTTTCAAGAAAGACAAGAAAGGCAAACAGAAGGGAAAGAAGGGCGGCAAATCTGTTGCCACACCTGAAAAGAAATCCCGAGTTGGCACTAAGTCTGATACCGAGTGCTACTATTGCAAGGGGACTGGCCATTGGAAGCGCAACTGCCCCAAGTATTTGGCGGACAAGAAGGCCTGCAAGGCAAATAAAGGTATATGTGATATACATGTTATTGATGTGTACTTGACTAGTACTCGCAGTAGCACCTAGTTATTTGATATGGGATCGGTTGCTAATATATGTAACTCAATTCAGGGGATGCGGAACAAGCGACAACTAGCAAGGGATGAGGTCATGATGCGGGTCGGCAATGGATCAAGAGTTGATGTGATCGTCGTCGGAACGCTGCCTCTCCATATGCCGTCGGGATTAGTGATAAATCTAAATAATTGTTATTTGGTGCCTGCACTGAGCATGAACATTGTATCCAGATCATGTTTGCTGCGAAGTGGTTATTCCTTTAAATCTGAAAACAATGGTTGTTCGATTTATATGAATGATATCTTTTATGGTCATGCACCTGTGATGAATGGTTCATTTCTGTTGGATCTCGATAGTAGTATTACACATATTCATAATGTTGATGCTAAAAGGATTAAACTTGATAATGATATATCTGCACTACCGTCTAGGTCATATTAGCGTTAAATGCATGAAGAAACTCCATTCTGATGGACTTTTGGAATCACTTGATTTTGAATCATTTGATACATGTGAGCCATGCCTTATGGGCAATATGACTAGAACGTCATTTTTCGGTTCAATGGAACGGGCAACAGATTTATTGGAAATCATACATATTGATGTATGTGGACCAATGAGTGTGTCGGCGCGAGGTGGATATCATTATTTTGTTACTTTCACAGATGATTTTAGTAGATACGGGTATATCTATTTGATGAAACATAAGTCTAAAACATTTGAAAAGTTCAAAGAATTTCAGAATGAAGTGGAAAATCACCATAACAAAAAGATCAAATTTCTTCGGTCTGACCATGGAGGAGAGTATCTTAGTTACGAGTTTAGCACAGATATGAAAGACTGTGGAATAGTTTCACAACTCACGCCTGCCGGAACACCACAACGTAATGGTGTGTCGAAACGTCATAATCGTACTATATTGGATATGGTTCGATCTATGATGTCTCTGACTGACTTGCCACTGTCATTTTGGGGTTATGCACTGGAAACCGCTGCATTCACTTTAAATCGGGCACCATCTAAATCCATTGAAACGACACCGTATGAATTATGGTTTGGAAACAAACCTAAGTTGTCATTTCTTAAAGTTTGGGGATGCGATGTTTATGTGAAGAAACTTCAGCCGGATAAACTCGAACCCAAAGCGGAAAAATGCGTCTTTGTAGGATACCCTAAAGAAACGATTGGGTATACCTTCTATCACAAATCTGAGGGCAAGATTTTTGTTGCCAAGAATGGATCCTTTCTTGAGAAGGAGTTTCTCGCGAAAGGTGTGAGTAGTCGGAAGGTAGAACTCGAAGAGGTTATTGAACCTTCTCTTCATGAAATGGCGAGTGGCACAACACCGAAAATTGTTTCAGAATTGACTTCACCTAATGAAGAGAGAGATAATGATGATAATCATGAAACTCCGAAAGAGGACACTAGTGAACCTCGCAGGTTAAGCAGGACACGTGCAGCTCCTGAACTGTACGGAAATCCTGTTATAAATTTCATGATTGATGAAATAGATGACCCTGCGACGTATGAAGAAGTGATGATGAGCCCGGATTCCAACAAATGGCTAGAAGCCATGAAATCCGAGATGGAATCCATGTACAAAAACCAGGTTTGGACCTTGGTGGACTTACCTCACGATCGAAAGGCCGTTGAGAATAAATGGATTTTCAAAATAAAAACTAATGCTGATGGTAATGTGACCATCTATAAAGCTCGACTTGTCGCAAAAGGGTTTCGACAAATTCAAGGAGTTGACTACAATGAGACATTCTCTCCCGTAGCGATGCTAAAGTCGGTTAGGATTATGTCAGCAATTGCTGCATATTTCGATTATGAAATATGGTAGATGGATGTCAAAACTACGTTCCTCAATGGTAATATTGAAAAATAGTTGTATATGATACAACCTAAGGGTTTTGTCGATCCTAAGGATGCTGATAAGGTATGCAAGCTTCAGCGATCCATCTATGGACTGAAGCAAGCATCCCAGAGTTGGAATCTCCACTTTGATGAGGTGATCAAAGAGTTTGGATTTGTCCAAACTTATGGAGAGTCTTGTATTTACAAGAAAGTGAGTGTGAGCAATGTGGCATTTCTGATATTATATGTGAATGACATATTATTGATTGGAAATGATATAGATCTTTTAAACAGTGTTAAAAGTTATCTAAACAGCAAATTTTCAATGAAGGACCTTGGTGAAGCTTCATATATATTAGGCATTATTATAGAGATAGATCAAGGCGCCTAATTGGGCTATCACAAAGTACATACCTTGATAAGATATTAAAGAAGTTTAATATGGACATAAGTAAGAAGGGGTTCTTACCTATGTTGCAAGGCAAGACATTGAGTAAGACTCAAAGTCCGGCTACGGCGGAAGAAAGAGAGATAATGCATAAGATCCCCTATGCCTCAGCCATAGGCTCTATAATTACACCATGCTATGTACAAGACCGGATGTGGCACATGCTATTAGTTTGACTAGTAGGTACCAATATGATCCAGGTTCAGAACACTAGATAGCGGTCAAGAATATCCTTAATTACTTAAGAAGAACTAAGGATATGTTTCTTGTATACGGAGGTGAAGAAGAGCTAGTCGCTAAGTGTTATGTTGATGCTAGCTTTGACACCGATCTGGATGACTCTAAGTCTCAATCTGGATATGTATTTCTCTTGAAAGGAGCAACAGTTAGTTGGAGGAGTTCCAAACAACCAGTGGTGGCTGGATCAACGACGGAGGCGGAATATGTTGCTGCTTCAGAAGCGGCGTAGGAAGCGGTTTGGATGAAGGAGTTCATAACGGAACTTGGTGTGGTTCCTAGTGCATTGGACCCAATGGTGATCTATTGTGACAACAATGGAGCCATAGCCAACGCCAAGGAACCAAGGTCTCACAAGAATTCCAAGCATATTAAGCGCCAGTTTCACTCCATCCGCGAGCATGTCAAGGATGGAGATATAAAGATTTGTAAAGTACACACGGACCTAAATGTAGTAGATCCATTGACTAAAGTTCTCCCTAGGGCAAAACATGATCAACACCAGAACTCCATGGGTGTTAGATTTATCACTATGTGAACTAGATTATTGTCTCTAGTGCAAGTGGGAGACTGAAGGAAATATGCCCTGAGAGGCAATAATAAAGTTTTTATTATGTATTCCTTGTATATGGAGAATATCATTTTGCGGCCTGAAAGTTGGGGTGGCCAGGCAACGCGGTACCCGAGTTCCCTGATATCAGCCGCGATGACTGCAGTTGGTGTGCCAAATACTCAGAGGGTCTTTTTTGGCACAAATTCAACTTTACATTTCAATACAAAAAATCAGGCTAACGGCCGTCAAGTTGGGCCTCCTGTCAGCTTTCGCCATTATGTTGCTGTCGTCATTGCTGCCATGTAGGCTTGCAGCATTGGCGCATGCATCCTTTATGCGTCTTCTTCTTCCTCCGGGGCGGCAATCTATGGCCGCGGCCATGGCGCGGAGCTAGGATTTGGACAAACCTGCTCGGCCCGTTCGCCTCCCCATCCTGAATCGGAGCTCGCCCTCACCATGACCGCACCATTGGCACGGCGCGGGGACGGCAATTCATTCCTGGGTGAGATCTGTCACCATGCCGACCATGCTCGGCCTTGTTGGTCTGCTCTAGAATCCGAGCTCACCGTCGCCGTGGTCACACACGCACCAGCCACGGCGCCTTCCTCTCCGAACCCCAAAGCCACATCCACCCAGTTCGGCACAATGCCAACAAGGTGAAAATGCATCAAGTTTTCTTCTTGTGATTGTAGAAAAATATGTATGTACCATGGCCGTAGCATACTCTAACAATGTACACATATATTGTTTACTAGATTTTCATTTGAAATTAGTAGCTCCGTGATGACGAAACATAGAGAACCTAAATGGAATGATGATGACGACCATGTTCTGTACTTTGCATTGCATCAACAAGTGCTCGCTGATGAAGCAAGTTACCAAGAGAGTGGAGTTCATCGGCCATTGCCAAAAAATATGTGAACAAATCAATAAGCGATTCAATGCAAATAAGCACAGAAAAGCTAGATCCATGTCATCAATCATCAATAGGTGGCACATTCTAGTGATGCTTTCAAATGCGTACACGATGTATCATTTGCTTGAAGTGGTTGTTATCCTGAGCAAAAATGTCTGGTATGCACATTACATTTGTATGTTCTATGCTGCAATTCTGTTGTTATGGGCGTGGAAAGAAAAGCTGGGCTTCACTGAATATTACGCAGTTAGGCCTAACTTAGTCTTACACAAATAAGCACAGCTTAGTCTTTACACACATAAGCGTAACTAATGATAAAGATAAAGACAAATGGTTCATCGGATCTGCCAATATGAGCACTAGGTCCCTGGAGCTGGTGGTATCGTCGGAACGAACCAGAATGCTGCGTTTGGCTGTCTTTCATTCTCCTTCAAATAGTAGGACCCCACTGATGAGCCAATTGTAGGCCCCCTCCCCCGACGTGGATTTGGCTCCAGGTCAGATCTGGAGTGTCAACATGATAGGTGTGTGAGTGTGCAGCAAACACATAGTCTGCTATCAACACTGGAAGTGCTGGCACCTAAGCAACAACATCAGCATGTTCTTCCTGGACTCCGGCAGCAGCCTCAGCAGGTATTTTGTCAGCTTCACCAGCAGCAGCATTAGCAAGTATTTCATCAGCTTCACCAAGTATTTCGTTAGCTTCACCAGGAGCAGCAGTAGCTAGTTCTTCGTTAGCTCCACCACCACCAACACCACCACCACCACCATCAGCAGCAGCAGCATCAGGGGCCAGGGCTGCCTGAGCAATTACAGGTTCAACAGCTCCAGGGGCTCCGACAAAGAAAGGGTAGTTGATCCCAAGAAACACAGATTGTCCCTTTAGATTGTTGACTCTGCTCCAGACTTGCTCTACTGGGTCTTCGGATGGGCATGCGGACCTCGAGAAAACGTGACACCACAGCGATGGGAATGAAGAAAGTTGTGTCCCCATATGTTCTATTGTATCACCAATGCTGTTTAGTGCTCCCCTGATATGAATCCACAAGAGTTCATCATCCTGTTCCGTGTTGTCTCCGAGAGGTGCCAGGAACCAGCGCTGGTCCCAAGTTCAGCATTTGCTACTGCATCTTCGATGACCAGAGCTGGAATGATGCACGGGGCTGCGTGGGTACCTACGTGTTACTAACAGTCAGTAAGCAGAATTTTGAATGGGATTTTACATGCTATATGACACACAGACTCAGCCCAAATGGACGGCTCCCAAACACGCATGTCGCCGCTAGGTTTAGTGACCGCATAAATGTGTTGCGGTCTGTACGAAGAGTAGCCGTACGTGAAGACGGCGTCGACATACTTCTCCGGCCGTAGGAAGTCGTCACGCAAGACTGTCCATTCCTTGTCTTCTGGGCATCTAATGAAAGTGATTTCCTTGTCGAACACCACTGATACGTCCATTTTGCATCACTATTCTATGTCTTAATTCACTATTATTCATTGATATATTTCGTATTGAGAGGTGATACTTATGTTATTTCATCTGTTTTTGCATGGTTGATGACTTTTGGAGCATGGACCGCTGCAGTCAGGATTCTGATGGAAAAGGTGTTGTTTGGAGGCAAAATTGGTGAAGATCAGAAAATCCGGGAAAATATACGGAAAATCCTATTTTTCCAGAAGACGAAGGAAGCCAGAAGGGGCGCTGGAGATGGGCCACAGGGGGCCACACCACCCCCTAGCGCGAGCAGCCCTAGGCCGCGCCAGCAGGTGGTGTGGCCACCCTGGCCCACTCCAAGCACTCCCCTCTGGCGTATATTATCCTCCCGAAACCCTAAGACTCGGGGAGCGACCACAGAAAGATTCCGCCACCTCTGCGGGGTGAAAAACACCGACAGAGAAATATCTCTCCGGCAGACAGATTTCTGCCGGGGGAATTCCTTCTCGGAGAGGGTAGATCATCGCCATAAACACCACGATCAAGCTGGACTTTATCGGGATCATCATCATCATCATCACCACCATCATCACCATCAGCACCCTCATCACCATCTCCATATTGCTGTAACAATTGCGTTGAATCTTGCATAGTTCATAGGGGAAACTTTCCCGGTGTTGATTACTCTTTGTAGTTGATGCTATTGAGTGAACCATTGAATTATTGTTTATGTTCAGATTGTTATACATCATTATTCCATCTCTGATCATGATCCATATGATGTCTTGTGAGTAGTTCGTTTTGTTCTTGAGGACATGGGAGAAGTCATGTTGTTAGTAGTGGAGTTGTGTTGAGAAAGATTCAATAGTTTGATATTTAAGTTGTGGTGTACTTCTTCTAGTGGTGTCATGTGAACGTCGACTATATGACACTTCACCTATATGGGCCTAGGGGAATGCATTGTGTATTTGGCTACTAATCGTAGGGATTGCCGGAGTGACAGAAACCTGAACCCCCGTTAGGAAACCATTGCACAAGAGATGTAAGGGTCTTAGAGTTTAAAGCTGTGGTTAGGTTTCTACCTTAATTACTTTCTTGTACTTGCGGATGTTTGCAAGGGGTATAAACACAAGTATGTATTAGTCCTAGGAAGGTCCATACATTAGCACAGGTTCACCCACACAACACTTAGCAAGCTAAAGAAGATTAATCAACTATATGAAGCGAAAGCACTTGACAGTCTTCCCATGTTTCCTCGAGAACGTTTGGTCATCTTAAGTAATAAAACTGGCTTGTCCTTTGCTGCATAAAGGATTGGGCCACTTGCAAGGGGTATAATCAAAAACCCCTAAAAATCCGTTTGCTAAGTATTTGCAGAGAATTCCTGATCCTTACGACTAGCTAGCACCTTCTGCTCCTCGTTGGGTTCGACACTCTTAATTATCAAAAATACTGCGATACACCCCCTATACTTGTGGGTCATCAAGACTATTTTCTGGCGCCGTTGCCGGGGAGTGAAGCGCTATTGGAGAGTGGAACTAGTAAAGGAAACTTCTACTATGAGTATTGTTTACTTCTGTTAGTTGCTTTATTTTCATTATGGATAATTCGCTGAGTTTCTTATTTGGTAATGCTACTACCACTGCTAAGGTAGTAGATAAGCCACCACCTGCTGAGAAAGATGTTTTTAAAATACCTACAAGAATTATTGATCGTGTTATGGATAACTACTATGTTGGGGATGGAACTGTCCATCCCGATGATCATGTACTCTTTATACACGAATTATGCGGGTTGTTCAAGTGTGCAGGTATTACTACAGATCAAGTTAAGAAGAAGTTATTCTCATTATCACTTAAAGGAAGAGCTGAGGAATGGTATAAGCTGCTGAAGAATGGTCAAGCTCTAGAATGGGAGGAAATAGTGCCTCTCTTCTATTCAAAGTTTTATCCTCCTAGTGAGATTCATAAAGATTGGAATCAAATATACAACTTTTGGCCTCTTGATGGAGAGAGTACAGCTCAAGCTTGGGGGAGATTGAAGTTACTAATGCTCAAATGTCCCATTCATGAGCTCCCCAACAATATTATTATCAATAACTTTTATGCAAGGCTTTCACTTCATGATAAGGATTTATTGGATGCTTCTTGTGCTGGATCATTCACTCGCATGGAAGAAGAAGCTAAATGGGATCTTCTAGACCATGTTCAAGACAATGTTGAAGCTTGGGAGAATGACAAAGGTAGAAAGTCAGGTATAAATTATGATTATGAATGCATTGAAACTTTTATGGGAACTGATGACTTTCAAAATATTAAAAATGCTTATGGTCTAGATTCTCAAGCTATTGCTTCTTATTTTAAGGCTTTTGCTTCCTATATTGAAGTGCCTAAAAAGAAGTGGAATAAGTATCATGAACCTTATAAAGATGTTGCTAAGAGTGTTCCTGCAAGAAATACTGAAGTTTATACTGCTAATCATGTTTACATGAACCTTATATTGAGAAAATGCCTTTCCCAGTTAAGATAAAGGAACATTCTATGATAGCTAGTATGTTTAATGAAAATATGAATAAAGATGTTGAACCTGATAAACAAATGGTTGATGAACCTATAATAGCAAATGTGAAAGACTTTGTTACTAAATATGATAAAGAGGAACACCCTATCCTTTGTAAGGATACCTCTAATATTGTTTCACATAGTAGTGTTATGAGAGCTAGTATTCCTGTATTTTCTATTAGAATAAGTGATCATTGTTATGATGGTCCTTGTGATAGTTATATTGTTAAGTTTATGCATGATACTGAAAGTTACTATGAGAGAGGGAAAAGTGTTCTTATGCATCTCAATAATATCAAGTTTCCTCGTTTTATGTTTAAAGTTTTATTTTGCACTTCTTTTGCCTTCTTATGCAAGTAGCCTCTGGTTTCAACAACTTGTTTGTTTACAAAATTCCCTTGCATAGGAAGTGTGTTAGACTTAAATATGTGTTTTTGCTTCTTAATGCTCTCTTTCACTTCAATTCATATTCCTGAGTGAGCATCTCCAAAATTATCATGTCCATCTTAATGGCTATAAAGAAAGAGCTTTTTGGGAGACAACTCAATTTGTTTTTGCTTTCAGTTTGTTTTTGTTTCTTTGAGTCTTAGAAGTTATTACTTCGGTAATAACCGCTCCTTATCCTTTTTGTTTGGTTTTTGTGTCAAGATCAACCTCTAATGAGAGAAGTAAGATTTGGAGAAGTTGCTGTCCCGAAACAGATTTTTGTGCTTCACCGTAAAAATTCGTGAGAGATCTCTGTAAGTCGGATTTAGCTGTAATTTTTTTTGCTTCTGCCCCATGTTGTTATTTAACTTTCGTTAGTTTTGCACTTTTTGATTTGAGCAACAAAAGATTTTGGAAAAAATTGATCTTTACCTGTTGGTCTGTTTTGACAGAATTTGCCACTTTTGCATTTGCTTCTTTATTCGATTTCCTTTTTAAATTCTTTTTGGGTTTTTGGAAGGAGTTGCTTCAGTAGCTTCTGTTTTGATGGTTTTCCGTTGAAGTTGGACTCAAAAGGTTTTATCACTTCACTTATACTAATGTTGCTAATGAGAGCGGTGTGAAGTTTTGTGTGAAAGAAATTTCCAGGAAGTGGAGATAATGGTGTAATAAGGAAGAGAAGGGTTTTATGACTCAAGTAATAAGTGTATGAAGATGAAGATATTGATATTATTCAAGTGGTGACTCCGGAAGAATCTACTAGACACCAAATTCAGAGACCTGCAGAGTCCGCTTTCAAATAGGTAACAGTTTTGGTAAGAAAAGTTCCACGAAAATACTATCCAACTATATTTTAGCAGTTTTTAGTTAATAAGGAAAGCTACGAAGCGAAAAAGGGACGGAAACGGAGCCAGGGTGGCTCACACCACCCTGTGGCGCGGACCCACCCCTGGCCGCGCCACCAGATGGTGAGTCCACCCCAGACTCCGCCTCCGACTCGTTTTCTCCCAGTACCTTCCTTTTGATATGAAACTTCATAATATATAACCCCCCGGATCCCCCGAGGTTCGTATATCGTGTTTTCGTCGTGTTTTTGTTTTGATCTGTTTCTGCCAGGACATACTCTTTGAAAGCTTAGAAGCACAATGGTGTCCGCCAAGGATAAAGGGAAGGAGCCTATGGAGGAAGACCTCCAAGACCCCGGGAAGGAGAAGGATATCAAGAGTGAAGGTGAAGAGGAGAAAGACCAACATCCGCACACCGGCACTACCATTGCAAGCATTAGAGTGGTGACAAAACCTGCCAGGGTTAGAAGGTCTGCACGGATGCAGACTGGGGGGAAAGCTCCTCGTCACTGCTTGGCTCCACGGTCATTTCCTCCATGCACCAAGAATCCTTTCCATACCCTTATTCATGAACATCAATACCAGAATATGCCCAAGGAGAAATTACCCTCCAATTGGGATTTGCCTCGTTCTAGCCATGCAGGAAAAGAAGACTTCAAGGAAGAAGAGTGGGGAAAGAATAGCAAGAGATGGAATTCTCAACCCGACATGATCATGAGCCGCATTGAGAAAAACTCACAGCTGATTCGTAATCTCACCTTCGAGATTGAGGATTTGGGGAAACTTATCAAAGAGCTCATCGAGAGGATACCACCGCCACCGAAGGAGTAATTCGTCATCAGGTTTGGCATCCCCTTGGTTTGTTCCAAGCTTGGGGGAGTGCCGCGGTATCACATCACTATCTTCTATCTTTTTACCTTATTAGTAGAGTCATATCATGAATAGAGAAGTTATTATGTAGGATTGTTTGCATTATGGAAGTGTCCCCTCTCTCGTTAGATATGTATCCCTTGGTGTGCGTTGCCTTATGGAATATTAATGAGATGTTCTATCATTCACTCTTTTGCATAGTTTATATTAGTTTTCAATTCGTGGTTATATGATTAATCTTGTTGTTAGTATTGGTATCACTTTGGGATCATTGAGTTAATTCAGTTGGTTTTGGCAAACCTGGCCCTGTCAGTAGCAACACTATTTTTGAGAGTTGAAAGAAAAGATAAAAGTACCTCTAAAGAAAATAATTTCATCATCTTTCTTTCTTGATTTGCTCATAAGTTTAGTATTCTCTAGTTAAGATCTTTTGTGCTTCCAAGGAAGATTGCATGTTTGTTTTTATCACTTGTATGTTTGGTTTTTTCCTTCAACTCTTATACTTGCTACCCAACCTTGCTAGCCAAAAACCTGTACTGAGGGGGAATTCTTCTCGTGCATCCACTTCCTTTAAACCAAACCCATGCCATTTGAGTCCACCATACCTACCTAGTAGAACTATTGCTATTCCAAGTAAATTCTTGTTTTATCTACCTCCCAAATTAAACTTGTTATGAGAAAATTAGTGATTAAAGCTCTCACGAACTTGATGGCACACTTTACTTTCTTGCATTTAATAAACTTGAACCATTGGGTCCTTCTTTGTTGCGTATATGCTTGCGCTTCATGAGTTGAAGTTAGCAGAACCATGTATCATGGGGACCGCTTTCAACACTTCATTGGTACTTGTACCTAGTTGATATCATGTTCTTTTGCTTATGGATCCCGGTGGTGTGAAAGAAAAGTGGAACTTGTAAGATCATGGAGTTTATATGTGTGTTAGAGAAACGCCTGGGCCGCTAGCCTAAGCCATGCCTAATCATGGTGGAAACTTGTAGCAAACTATAGTGAACATTCTATGAAGCATCCTCAATAAAAACCTATGCAAATAGCAAATAAAAAGATCGTTGAGATGCTCACTGTCTGCTTGCCTTGTCATTTTGATTATGGGATAGCTCCGGTGTCATGTGCAAGGGGTACCCCGTTGGCGGTTCTCAATGATACGCATGTATTTACAATGACAAGAGCTTTCTCATGACTGAAGTTGAGTAGCATGAGGTTCGGTACTCATAAGTAAGGGGCATGAGATTTCAACTTATAACTTGTCAAGCATATCCTCTTAGTTGTGTCACTTTAACCTTAACCACCAAAAGATGCCTATGATAGGGGCAATGAGAGCTGAAAGATAGTAAGTATCATAATTTTTGGGAGCTCTTTATGAGACTTGCAATCCCTGCTTCCCTCTGCGAGGGGCCTTTCTTTTACTTTGTAGCTGAGTCAATAAACCTACTCCCTTCTATCTCAGCAAGTATTTTGAGTTGTTGTGTTTCATTCATTCATATGATGATTTATTCAATCATGTTCCTTATGTTCCTTGTTTTGCACATTGCTCTTATCTTGATGTTTACTACTTTGAAAGCTATCATTGAAAAACCCGCTATTTGTGAACTCCAGCAAATTATCAACTATTCTTCGACCAAGAGCTAAGTTTGCTATTACCAATTATGATTTCTTTTATGTATCTCTACTGTGTTTCCTTTACTCGTTGCAAGTTGATTTATATAATAGTGAGTTGTCTTCTATTATGATCTATGTATTTGATGAAGGTGATGCTTCTTGTCCGTATTCTTTTATCGACTCTTCACTCCATAAACCTGAGGTCATGTTTATTGAGCTCAGTTTCGCTTGGGGACAAGCGAAGTCTAAGCTTGGGGAGAGTTGATACGTCCATTTTGCATCACTATTCTATGTCTTAATTCACTATTATTCATTGATATATTTCGTATTGAGAGGCGATACTTATGTTATTTCATCTGTTTTTGCATGGTTGATGACTTTTGGAGCATGGACTGCTGCAGTCAGGATTCTGATGGAAAAGGTGCTGTTTGGAGGCAAAATTCGCGAAGATCAGAAAATCCGGGAAAATATACGGAAAATCCTATTTTTTCAGAAGACGAAGGAAGCTAGAAGGGGGGCTGGAGATGGGCCACAGGGGGCCCACACCACCCCTTGGCGCGGGCAGCCCTAGGCCGCGCCAGCAGGTGGTGTGGCCACCCTGGCCCACTCCAGGCACTCCCCTCTGGCGTATATTATCCTCCCAAAACCCTAAGACTCGGGGAGCGACCACAGAAAGATTCTGCCGCCTCTGCGGGGCGGAAAACACCGAGAGAGAAAGATCTCTCTGGCAGACAGATTTCCGCCGGGGGAATTCCTTCCTGGAGAGGGGAGATCATCGCCATCAACACCACCATCAAGCTGGACTTCATCGGGATCATCATCATCATCATCACCACCATCATCACCATTAGCACCCTCATCACCATCTCCATATTGCTGTAACAATTGCGTTGAATCTTGCATAGTTCATAGGGGAAACATTCCCGGTGTTGATTACTCTTTGTAGTTGATGCTATTGAGTGAACCATTGAATTATTGTTTATGTTCAGATTTTTATACATCATTATTCCATCCCTGATCATGATCCATATGATGTCTTGTGAGTAGTTCGTTTTGTTCTTGAGGACATGGGAGAAGTCATGTTGTTAGTAGTGGAGTTGTGTTGAGAAAGATTCAATAGTTTGATATTTAAGTTGTGGTGTACTTCTTCTAGTGGTGTCATGTGAACGTCGACTACATGACACTTCACCTATATGGGCCTAGGGGAATGCATTGTGTATTTGGCTACTAATCGTAGGGGTTGCCGGAGTGACAGAAACCTGAACCCCCATTAGGAAACCATTGCACAAGGGACGTAAGGGTCTTAGAGTTTAAATCTGTGGTTAGGTTTCTACCTTAATTACTTTCTTGTACTTACGGATGTTTGCAAGGGGTATAATCACAAGTATGTATTAGTCCTAGGAAGGTCCGTACATTAGCACAGGTTCACCCACACAACACTTAGCAAGCTAAAGAAGATTAATCAACTATATGAAGCGAAAGCACTTGATAGTCTTCCCATGTGTCCTCGAGAACGTTTGGTCATCTTAAGTAATACAACCGGCTTGTCCTTTGCTGCATAAAGGATTGGGCCACTTGCTGCATTTATTCCTACTGTCTTTTATTTACTCGTACTTTTTTTACTTGCTTTATCAAAAACCCCTAAAAATCCCTTTGCTAAGTATTTGCAGAGAATTCCTGATCCTTACCACTAGCCAGCACCTTCTGCTCCTCGTTGGGTTCAACAATCTTACTTATCGAAAATACTGCGGTACACTCCCTATACTTGTGGGTCATCAACCGCTAAGAGGTCGTACTCCTAGTTCTTCCACGCCCCTCCCGCGGTCTATGTGGGAGCTGTACCTTCATGAGGTCAAGTTCTGCCATGTTGAACCTGTAAGCGAATTCGGAAATGGGCGGCAGCCACCCGCTGTTGAATGTAGTAATGCTGACACCCTTCAAAGATGGCACTACAAGTATCTTCGATCTGTAGCCATTTTTTAGAGTCCAAGTACTGCCATCCTGTGATAAAAGTACCAGCCACTCGCCGTTGCCACCCACCCAGTTCTGGTCATCTTCCATTTCTGTCTCTTCTTCTTCCTTGATATTCACCACTACTGATTCGGACCACTTATCCAGCAGCATCAGTTTTGCATGAATATTCTGCAGAGTTTGTTGTCAGTTGGTACAACAAACTAGCATGGATTCCATTGCAGATACAATTTGACAACGGGGCCTTCAGATTAAAGTACACAAAATATCGCCTAAATACGAGTGTCTCCTCAGATATCGCCTAAATTGTGCCTGTGTCACTGAGAAGATACTCAATATATGGAGTAGTAGCAGAGCCCCCGGAACAAACTCCTGACGATGATCATAATTAAACAGCTCGGAGCATAACAGCCTTAAATCGTCTAATATGTTTGTTTTTATTTTAGGAAATAGAATATCACCTAGCAGGCATTCCATTGCAAAATCGAAATTGACAACTCGTCTATCACCTAAAGTAAGACTATGTCACTACGAAAATACCAGAATGTCAGGTACGAGCAGAGCTTCCGCTATACAGAATAGTCTTAAATGGTTCGATTTATTCAAACCGCGTGTGCACACAACACGTTTGATGAAAGGAACATAGGATTCCTATGGGAGTTCAGCACATATGAATCAACGGTATGACTGAACGAATAAGCTAGATACTGGAACTTACATGGCCATCACGGTCGTTTGGCCATTTGCTGTTATCGGGGTAAAGAAGGCCTGGCATGCTGAACGGTTGTTCGTCCATGTTCCGCATCGTCACGCGGTAGCCAGGGATGCAGCGAGCGAGGCGGCCGGCTGAGATGATGTCCAACTCCGAGGCGATCCTGTGCATGTTCGAGTGCTGAGGTTCGGCCATCCCCAATCCTCGCGGTAGCGGTCACCCCGGCCATCTGCGTCATCGTCGCATGCCTTTCGCTTCAGCCTGCTACTACCCCAAGCTCTACCCATAGCGGCAAATGGAGTCTGGAATCCGGTAGATTAATGGAGGCGTTGTGATAAGGAGGCGGATGGATTCGAGAGGGGGTGGAATCAGGGATGGGGGCAGTTGTTCGAGTGGGGAGTGAATCTGCAAGGAACCGCCACCGCCGCCGGTTCTCGTCCGCGTAGAAGACAAGAAGGGGGGCATAATTATTGAGGGCGGGCACCGGAACCGTCTAGAGGAAGTGAAAAAATAAATCGTAAAAGGGAAACGTGCGGCCTGCCTGTCAGTGAGTGAAGGTCGGCACGCGCAAACGTGCCTACGTTTGAATTGATTCCACCACATGCAAGTGGCGTAGAACAAATTTTAAGAAGTGCTAGCGTCGACGTGTAAAACCGCCATTTTTCGCCACCTTCACCCTACTACGAACGGTCGTGCACCATTCCAGATATTGGTAAGGGCGCTTCCAATCTTTCAGTTCTCCGACTCATTTCCTCCTCCACGGCCTCATCGTCTTTCTCCTCCATGGCCTCATCCATTTCCTCCACCACCGCATCACCATCTTCCTCCGTATCCTTTCCCTCTTGCCTGTAGTCATGGACGCTCCGGACGTCCGAAACAACGGTAGGCAAGAAACTGCGCACTTCGACATCGAAGTACATGGCAGGAAGAAGATCAATGTCGTCTACACCACCGACCCTCGGATGGTGAGGAACACTCTGAATAATTATACGAGGTGGCTGCAGTTCGAAGAAAACAGGTTCGTAGGTCTCGACCTTGAGTACAGCCGCGATCACCGTAGGATCGCCATGGTGCAAATCTCCATGAAGGGGCATGTCCTCGTATACCAGCCTTTTTGCGAGAAGGGGGCTGACGGGATCTGGTAGACTTTGCTGTCTTTTTGTTCCTGAACCGTCTGTTTGCAAAAGTTATTGCTATATTATTTGTCTGAATTCATTTTCATGCAGGTGGGGAGAAAGCATTAGGGATCTGTGTCATGACTTTCTCGTGAACCAGCACATAACATTTACTAGTGTTGACATCACGAATGACAGTAAACTGCTTGAAAGCCCGACTGTCAACATTAGAATCCCAAAGGAGTGCAGAGTGGACATCCAGGAAATTTACTGGATCCCAGGGACAAAGGGCGGCAAGACCGGGATGGCCGCTCTTGCCTCCGGACTCATCGACCTGTGGTACGCTGACATGAAGGACAGATTGCCAAGATGTTCGTCAAGGCGTTTAGGGCACGATTACTAGGAGGATAGGCCACTTTCTGAACCTAATCTGAAGTACGCTGCAATTGATGGGTATGTTAGCCACGATCTGTACCACCAGATTGTAAAATCTCGTTCCAGGCATCGCATCATTTAACCACCACCAAGGCAGGTTGTTTGTCCCAGATGCCGGAGTTTTGATGAATCTACAAACCGGGGCAAGCGACCGAAGGCATCGTGGGATCAATTGCCTTCTCCAACAGGCTGTGATGTAGACTACTAGTGCATGATTGTTGTGTTTATGAAAACATGTTATTTCATAAGTACACTATGTGAGCAATTATGAACTATTGTGTATTACCTTTGTCAAACTATAATCTGGTTTATGACTGTATCCTTCTCTATAATCTGGGTTTGGTTATGACTTATGACTGTATCACACCTTATGCATGTCAGTCACTACTAGGAAAACGGTTATAGGTAATACACACATCCGCGGCGCACGTGCCAGTGGTGCCCCACGGCTAAAATAGGCGTGGCGCACTGCATAGAGGTGCGCTACGGGTAACTGCAGTAAGCATGGCGCACATATGCGCGGTGCGCCACGGATGTGTGTGGGCCAGGGCACTGCTGGCCGTATACCACATAGCCGTAGGGCACCTACAGCTAGTGCGCTTTTAGTGTGACCGGTAGTTGTGGCGCACTTGGGCACCATGCGCTACAGATCAAATCGGGCCGCACTGCTGTGCAACTAGGAAAACAATTCTATGGTGCACGGGTGTATGTGCGCCACGGCTGTTCGTTATGCCTATGGCGCACCACGCCACGTGCGCCACGGATGTGCGTGCTGCCTGCTACATTTTGGCAGATAGCTTTTTGCACATTGCCTAGATCCACCATCTCCCACTTCACTTTCCCCTCCATCTTCCTCTTTGGATCTCGCCCCCCTCCTCCTTACCACCTCAATTTCTCCACTCTTTCACCATTTGTAGCTTGTAAAACTTACCTTGGATGCTACATACATAATAGAGGAAGGCTCTCCTTCCGGCCACCATCTCTCGGTCTCTCACCTCTCCTTCGAGATCTTCTTGCGGTCTCTCGTCTCGGTAAGTTGTCTATGTAAGAGGGATGTGTTTATGTGTATGGATGATATGGTTGCATATCTATGAAGAGGATCGATGCTATCATGTGTTTGGAGAGCATGCACGCTCTCTCATATATTGGCATTGTTTTGCCAAAATGTTGATTTATTTCCATTTTGGCAAGACTTTGACATTTCGCAAAGGTCTAAATTTGAGGATAGGTCATGCCGAAATTTTCCATCGACCATTGCATGTATGCATTGGTTCTATGGTTGTAATAAACTTCTAATTCTATCGTGTACACCGCGCAGGCAACCATGGTCCGCATAATGAGCGAAGGCATTGTGGCTAGATTTTTGAAATGCGCGACAGCCGACATGATACGAAATAACATGAAGGAGATAAGATGTCCATGCAGAAGATGCAAACTCAATTGGTTGATCGACCCAGATTCCGGAAATCTGCAGGCGCACCTGCTCCGCCATGGTTTCATGGATGGCTACACTCGGTGGATAAGTGATGACGAAGACGATGAGGCCGTAAATGGGGTGGCAGAAAATGAGGAAGGCGGGCAACATGATCATGACCACGGCAAGGACGGACGAGATGAAGAAGAGTCTCCTGGAGCTGGTGAAGGTGCGGAAGCAGACCAGGACGATGATGATCTAGATGCCAAAGCAGATGATGGAACAACGTTAGGCTGGGTGCGGGACCCTTATGTTCAAGAACTGCTTCTCAAGCAAACGAGTAACGCCAGGGCTGCCGCTAGAGAGAAAGACAAGCTTGCGCAACTTGAGAAAGATGCGGTTACTCCATTGTATGAAGGATGCAAGCCCGATGATACCCGGTTGAATGTAACGCTCAAGGCTATGGAGATGAAGGCAAAACATAAATGGACCGACGCAAGCTTCGACGATATGATGATATTCTGGCATGATCGTCTCCCGGAGGGGAACACGTGTCCAACTAGTATCGAGGACACCAAGAAAATCGTGTGTCCTCTTGATCTACCGCACATTAGATACCACGTCTGCATCAACGATTGCATCATTTATCAGGGCGAGGACGCGAAGAAAACCACATGCCCGGTGTGCGGCGTTAGTCGATACAAGAAAGGGAAGAAAGCTCCTCGAAAAGTGGTATGGTACTTTCCTATCACTCCTCGTCTGCAGCGCTATTTCGCAGACCCTAAGGAAGCAAATCTCATGCGCTGGCATGCGGAAAGAAAGAAGCCAGCAGATGACGATGACCCTGAAAAGGATGAGCTGCTGACGCACCCTTCAGATGGTAGCCAGTGGAAAGCATTAGACCTCTAATTCCTAGAATTTGGTGGAGATTCGAGAAACATCAGGCTAGGTGCAAGCACTGATGGACTCAATCCGTTTGGTAGCCAGAGCAGCACGCACAACACTTGGCCTGTGTTTGTATGGATGTACAACCTCCCTCCCTGGTTGTGCATGAAAAAGAAGTACATACAAATGAGTATGCTAATTCAAGGGCCAAAACAACTTGGTACCGACATCAATCTATATCTCGGGCTGTTGAAAGAGGAGCTAGTCATGTTATGGGAATCCGGAGCCAATACGTATGACACTGTCGCACAAGATTATTTCACTATGAGAGCCGCGTTGGTCACTACGGTGCAAGACTATCCAGGTTGCGGATATTTCTCGGGGCAGGTTATCCAAGGATTCTACACATGCGTTAGGTGCATGGATAACACGACCTATCTCCAACTAGAGAAAGATCCAGGGTCTTCGAAAACTGTGTTCATGGGGCACCGAAGGTGGCTTGGAAAGAATGATGCATGGAGAAAACGTGGAGATCTGTTCAATGGAAAATCCGAGACCCGAGGAATCCCAGAGCGGAGGAGCAGTGAAGAAGTGGATGAATTGCTGAAAAACTGGAAAGAGTGTCCTAAACCGGGAAAGAAGCGAAAGAGGCAACAAGACAAGCCGTTGATGAATGTATGGAAAACAAGGTCTGTTTTCTAGGAGTTGCCATACTGGAAGTTTCTCCGCACGCCTCATAGCCTTGACATCATGCATATCACAAAGAACGTGTGCGAGAGCCTAGTCGCCACCCTAATCAACATGCCAGATAGGACGAAAGATGGTCCTAAAGCAAGGAACGACTTGATATTCATGGGCATCCAGAAGGATCTTCACGGAGGATGCCCTACTCCTGATGATCAGGAAGATGACGATGATCATCAGTCGGAGGCGACACAAGGTCGTCGAAAGGGTAAAAAGGTCAAGAAGAACGAATATTACTGCCCCCCTTCGTGCTTCACACTAAGCCAGGATGAGATCAAACAGTTTTTCAAGTGCCTTCTAGGAGTCAAATTTCCTTACGGCTACGCGGGCAAGATAAGCAGGTACCTAGATGAGGCTAAGCAGAGATTTAGTGGGATGAAGTCTCACGACTGTGCTGTGCTAATGACGCAGATACATTCGGTTGCACTACGAGGTATAATGGACGAGCAGGTCGGAGAAACATTGTTTGGGCTCTGCAAGTTTTTCGACGTTGTCTCTCGAAAGTCAATTGGCGTGAAACAGCTCGGGAGGCTACAAGAGGAGATCGTGGTGATACTATGCGAGCTCGAGATCTACTTCCCGCCCGCATTCTTCGACATTATGGTGCATCTGCTGGTCCATATTGTGGAGGATATCATCCAACTCGGGCCGATGTTCCTCCGCGGCATGATGCCGTTCGAAAGGATGAACGGACACATCAAAGGATACGTTCGCAACAGGTCCCGTCCAGATGGAAGCATAGCCAAGGGCTTTCTGGCCGAAGTGTGCATCTCTTTCTGCACGAATTATCTAGGCACCGAGAACCCTGTCGGTTTTCCCGTTAATAGGCACCTTGGCAAGCTCGATGGATCGGGTCACCAAGAGGGTCGTCGCGTACTGCATGCAGGCTACGATTATCGACGCGCAGACTTTGGTAGAGCAAACCTAGTCGCGCTACAACATTTAGAACTGGTCGATCCTTGGGTACAAAAGCACAAAAGGTCAACCGAGAAGAAGTATAGTGACCAGGGCATACAGAGGACACAGGGAGAAATAATCAAAGAGCACAACTCAGATTTCACGCGTTGGTTTAGGCAGGCGCTCCTAGATAATCCCCCGCAATCGCATTCTGCGGAGGAAAACATCATATTCACCTTGTCGCAGGGACCCATGCACAACCTGGTGACCTATCAGGCATATGATATCAACGGCTACACATTCTACATGGAGGAAAATGACAACAAGTGTGACTATCAGAACTCAGGCGTAACATCGGAATTCTACACCGATGACAACGTGAAGGAAAGATTTTACGGAAGGATCGAGGAGATCTGGGAGCTCGACTACTATGGAGAAAAGGTGCGGATGTTCCATGTCAGATGGGCCAAGAGCGTCGAAAGAGAAGACCGGTATTTCACAACCATGTTAATACCCGAAGCAGCCAAATCCAAGGCCGCCGGTGCGCACGTCACCGCGAAAAATGAACCGTGGGTACTGGCTAGCAAAGTGGAAAAATGTTACAAAGCCTAGCCGTGTTGTCGTGAGGAGAGGAAAAAGAAACATCATCGGAATGGATGGAGTCGCCAACGAGCAAGACTTCGACCAGTACGGTGATCCAAAGATTGAATGACGACGACTACGATGAAGAAACATACATCACAAGAAGAAAAAGGACAACCTTACCCAAAAAAGGTAGCCCGTTCGAGCGAAGAAACATAAAAGTGCCAGGGCTAAATTATTCAACCGCGACAAAGAAGGGAAAAAAGATTGTAAAACGCTAGCTCAAAAAAGATTGTAAAACGCATGCTCAAAAAAGATTGTATTGATGCATATGGATGGCATATTATTAATGGACACATTATTATTTAATTTCTTTCTACTTTGAATCACTTTTGTACCACTTTTGATGATATATATGTACCTTTTTGTCATATAAAACATATAACATATATTTTATATAGTTTACATAATTTTTGGGATATTTTTTAACATTTTAAAGTAGTTTTAAAATAAAAACAAAAAATGGGGGCACCAGGGTTAGAACCTAGGTGCTCCAGGTTTGGTGAGCGTACATAGCTAGGGCGGAACTAGTGGGATATGCAAGTGCTAGTGTCAACTAACAGGGCGGCAACCTTTTGTTTAACTTGACACGACACTTAGCCGTAGCGCACCCTTACCTAGTGCGCTACGGTTACCCGTAGTGCACTAGATAAGGGTACGCTACGGCTAAGTGTTGTGACAAGTCTATGCTGCGCACGGTCACATCTCCCATCGTCTCCCATCTATCTACCGACAAGTCTATGCTGCAGCTACAACGCGTCGCCTCCGCTCGATCTGCCGCCTTCGCTCGCCCGCTGCCTGCCGAGGAGGAGGAGAGGAGGCTGCCGCGTCCGTGGAGGAGGAGAGGAGGCCGCCGCGTCCGAGGAGGAGGAGAGGAGGCCGCCGCGTCCGTGGAGGAGGAGAGGAGGCCGCCGCGTCCGAGGAGGAGGAGAGGAGGAGGCCGTCGCGCATCCGTGGAGGAGCTCTGTCCGCCCTCTTCGTCATCGTCTGCGTGCTCTTCGTCGTCGTCTTTGAGGTGAGCGTCCCCTCTCCCCTCTCTCCCCTCTCTGACCTAGAACATAGGGCTACCTGCCGAGGGTTTCCTGACCTAGAACACAAAATTTCAGTGATAGTGTTGTTCGTGATAGGTGTGCAGTTAGCATAGGGCTGCCCTCTTTGATTCAGTGATAGTGTTGCTGACCTAGAACATAGGGCTGCCCTAGAACATAGAACATAGGGCTGCCCTCTTTGATTCAGTGATAGTGTTGCTGACCTAGAACAAATTTAGGTTGCCGAATTTTTGCTGACCCAGAACAACACTATCACTGCCGAGGGTTTGTGCTGAATCAAAATTTCCTGACCTAGAACACAAAATTTTTGATGACCCAGATTTTTTTTGCATATGAACCCTAGCTTGATTCAGTGATAGTGTTGTTGGTGATAGGTTTGATTCCTAAATGTTACAGTGAGTTGAGACTGAAACCCTAGCTTGATATTCTTTCACATATGTTGGTTCCTCTGGACTCTGGTGAACACAGTGCAATCACATATGTTGGTTCCTCTAGACTCTGGTGAACATAGTGCAATTACTTGGATGAGATGTGCTTGTGTTGTAGCTATTGGGTAGTAGATGTATATCTCGAGTAAGTGTTATTGCCTGCTGCTGAGGTGTGGTTTTCATTTCATTCCCTTTCGTGTACTAGATCCTATACTAGAGAAACTAGTAGTGTTTCAGCATCAGTTTTTTCTTCGAGCGCTAAAACTTTGTATTCTTGGTTAGCTGCGTCCCTGCCTATACCTATTTCGATCCTAGCAACCTAATGCTTCATCTGGTCCTCTACATTCTGCTATTCTGAAATTTGGTTAGTCCCCAATTGTGATGCAACAATGTTTGGAAGTGATGTGCGTGTCTAGTCTTGAAATTCTTTTGTGTAGCTCCAGGTCTGCTGTTAGCATACATAGTGACTGTGAAGCTCCAGGTCTGTTGTTAGCATACATAGTGTAGCTCCAGGTCTTCTGTTAGCATACATAGTGACTCTGAAGCATTGGTACAGATCACCCATTTGAAGCAAATAATGTGATGTAAATTCAACAAATCTTAGAACTTAATTTCTTGCTCTTAGAGGTTTCTGTTTGCCAGCCTCAAATAGGCTTATAAAGCCTAACACATGCCATGGTTTTCAACTTTCTTTTGTAGTGCTACTAATAAAGAATATCTTACAATGTGAAAAAAAAGGATTGTTATTTTTTTGAAGCTCATATCTGATCATGCAGTAGGTATTGGAAAAATAATAACTTGACACATGTTTTAACTGACACAATCAAGCCATCTGCATAACTCCCTGCATGTGTATTTAACTATTCAAATGACTATATGAGAGAGCAGAGCTAAGAAACTTCTAACAATTAACTAATAAGCCGAACTATTTCAAGTTTACGATAACATAAGGTCCTACGATATGTTTTCTACAGTTAAACATTTACCCTGCCTATATTACCCTGCCTAGTTGTATTCGTAGCTATATTACCCTGCCTAGTTGTATTCGTATACAGGTGCTTGTATGAAATGAGTCCCGATTTTCACCGAAATGTTGATTAACTTCCGTTTCGGCAGAAATCAGGCACTCCTAGTTTAACAAAAATGAGCAAAGGTCATGCCGGATTTTTCCGCGCACTTTACTAACCATTATTTGCCTTTTATTAGTGCAAACATGTGTGACAACAACAAGGCTGGATCTTCTCAGCGTATCAATGCTGAAGGAGAAGTGAGACCTCAAAACAGACCCTTGTCATTCTAGGAGGAGGTCGAGCGTCTAGAAAGAATGACAGAGGGTGATGAAGAATACAACCCTTCCGAGAGCGACGCCGATGAGATGGAAGACGCGGAGGAAGAAGAAGCGGCTGAAGGAACGGTGGATGATGAAACCACTGATGGCGGCGAGGGCACAACAAGTGGTAGTAATCCTCCTAAGAAGAAGAAGGAAAGGCGCCCGAACACGGTCGGCACCGTCAGAGAGGAAATTACCGAAGTGATCCCAACAGGGGTTCCTTTGGCGCCCGACCATGTGGTCAAACGGTACGGTGGGCAAGTGGTGGCTATCACCCGGACCACCATCTCGATCAACACCGAGAATCTCCGGCATAAAGATAATGGCCATTTGCGCACACTCCTCTTCGAGAAGCTGCACGCAAGATACAAGTTCCCCCTTCAGTATCGGAACACAGATTATCATGGGAATGAAGTAAATAAATCCGCCCTCACGAGGATGAGCATCGCCCTGGCCAGCTGGATAACCCAGATAAAGAAGAAGATATTTAAAGAAGGGAAAAGTCTCGAGGAGATCCAGAAGATTGACCCGCAGATCACCGAAGATCAATTCCAGGAGTTCAAGGCCAAGTGCAAATCCGAAGCAGCCAAGGCCTTGAGTAAGCAGGGAAAGGAATTGCAGGCGATGAATATAGGTCACCACCATCTCGGATCTAGTGGTTACAGAGCTGCGGATCCCAAATGGGATAAGGAGGACGACGAGTATAGAGCTAAGGGGATACTAACCCCTTTTCGAAATTCGAAAACAACCAGCTTCGAAACTTTATCCGGGCTCGTTACCATGTGGACCCCAAAACCAAAGAACTCACCGCGGAAACTAAGGTGAAGGACTTCGAGGTTCTTGCGGTAAGTAATTTAATTACTGCGGATCAAGTTGATTACATTCTAATCGATCAAGTCGAATTTCTAAATGGTTCACGTTACTTCTTCTGCAGGAGAAGGAAATTGCTAGTCAGGGATCCCATGGTTCCTCATCCCACGGGTCGACGGCGGCCACCCGGTGGGATAACCCTTTTAACAGGGCGATGAACCGGGCAAAGAAAATCACGCCGGTTACAAAGAAGCCATCGTCGGCTAGCCGTTTGGCCGACTTCGGGGCTAAGAATTGGGTGGATCATTTTGGTCCACCCCCGAGGACGCGTGTGGAGGGAAGGAGCGACGAGGAAAACCGCGAGGTTCAGGAACTTAAGGAACAAGTGGCGCGGATCCCGCAGATCGTCCAAGACAACCTGGCAATCACCCTCACCTCCATCCTGCCTACCTTGGTGGAGTCAATAGTGAACTGGAGTGCGGGTGGTCGACAAGGGTCGTGCCCGATTCCAAGCATGGTCAGTAGCCACTCAAACAATGTGGTGCCGGCGATCCCGGTGAATTATGTGTTCGTGACTCTGCCCGCTAGCACGGCAGCGCCGGAAGCATTGGTGACTCCCCCTGCCATCACCGTGGCGCCAGAGCTTAATACAACCGATAGGGAGAATACATCGACGGCCGGCACCGTGCCATCAAGTAGCCCCTCCGTCTCTTGCACGCCCGTCGTCGTATGCGGTGCCTCGACATTAGCCGAGCTCGACGCCATCACGGTAAACCAAATACTTTACCGCCTTGCCATTTATTACTCTTATGGCATCTTTTTAATGCCATACATGTTTTTCGCAGACGGATGTTCCATGCACTCTCTTAATCTTCGTGAACAACGAGTTGAGGGATGTTGCCAAGGGTACCATCATTCAACCCTTGCACCGCACGTTCCACTCAAAGCCGATGCCAGATAGCGTGCATAGGGTTAAAATTATCCGGGTGCTAAGGGGCTGCGATGACCTAGAACCTCCCATTCAACCCCCAGGAGCGGATGAAGAAGAGTCGGCTTTCCTTAGAAGTTGCTTCGGCTTATTCCTGCTATGGCCAAAGAGCATGCTTCGTTTGGGGACGGCCAGGGCCATCACCCCACAGACAACAACACTGCATGTCGTGCCAGCGCCAAGCCATGGCAAGACCCCCACACCGCTACCGCCGTCACCTCCACGCGATTGTTCGGCTGGTCATATTGACATGACCATGGCGCGGGATCCGAACGAGGATGACAAAGATTACTTCGATGATTTCATCAACACTAATCTTTTCCCCGGCGACCTAAACGAAGACCCAGCTGGTGGCCCCGCAGAGAAAGCCACTTGCAACAAACGTCTCTTTGGTTCTCAGGAGACGCCTCCAGCTTGCACCTTCATCGAGCCAGCGGATACATCCAACCGGCCCTTTGTTCTAAGCCTTGACACACTACATAGGGCGATCGATGCTCAAATTGCGGTGCCTACCCACTTCCCAAAAGGCAAGAAGACCAGGAAAAGAAAATCTCGCAGCTCGAGCCAGCCGGTGGCGTCAACTGCGAATCCAATCAGGTTTCAGGACGTGCCACCAAGACCAAAGGGTATTATGTGGAGGATGCATGTGGCGGGTGAGCCCAAGCTAACTAAGAAATTGCTCAGGCTTGCCACTTCAGAAATGAGGAGTGTGCATGACGGTGTGCTGACGATAGAGAGACGCCTTCTTGCGGAGAAAGATCCCTCGCACCCAGTATTCGTGGTGAAGGTGCCACGAGGCTTGGGCTTCGTTGATAATGTCCCGGCGGATCTGTTCTTCCTGCTGTTTGACGACATCTTCAATATGTTCCACCTATATCCGCTGCACTATACCATGGTGCGCCTGTTTTCTCTCAGCCTGGCCATTTAGATCATTAGAGAGAACACCCCGGGCATCGCTATAGTGGACCCCTACTACAT
The DNA here is from genome assembly GCA_916181665.1 of Avena sativa. Classification (NCBI taxonomy): domain Eukaryota; kingdom Viridiplantae; phylum Streptophyta; class Magnoliopsida; order Poales; family Poaceae; genus Avena; species Avena sativa. The sequence continues at coordinate 226,111,294 of OV702291.1, forward strand.
GTGTGATGGCTGCTTGGGAAGTGCCATTGAACAACGATTCGTGGCCTCGTACCTCCAAGGCATCTTGGTGGCGAACAAGACAAAGGAATACATTCTCGTGCCTTTCTTTCCCGAGTAAGTCATTATTCACTCGCCGCTATAACATGCTTTATTAGATTTTCATCATTCTTTTTCCAACACATTCCGTTTGAATTGTTTTGCGCAGAGATCAACACTGCACACTCATCTGCTTGTCGCTGAAACATTCACAAGCCACGTATTTTGACTCAGGGAGTCAAGAAAAGAAGAAAAACTACGACATGATCAAGGAAGTTCTGGATGATGCTCTCACCGGCTATGCCTCAGCGGAAGGCGCCACCTTCGTGCGTAAGAAGCTCAAGTTTGGCAGGCACGTCTTCACCCATGTGACGGAATTCCCCTGCGTGAAGAAGCCGGCAGGCAGTCAGAAGGAAGCCTACTATGCACTCCATCACATGAGGGGGTTCCTACTAGAGCAACAGAATTCTATGCTGCCAGATCATCTCAAACGGTGGGCCAAAGTCAAGGCCAGGATCAATGATTCAGATATTAGACAAGAGATGTATCGCATCCAGCAATAGTTTGGGGCAATCATCATCCGTGATGTCATGACTTCAGGGGGGGTCTTCTACGGAGGCAATCCCCTGAATAACCGTGACGTAGTAGATCACCTAAAGATGCAGGGTGACTATAGGGCGTTCATGACGAAACAAGGTGTCCTCCCGTTCCCTGAGCCGAGCCAGAAGTCTTGATGTGTTGGTCTAGTTGTAGTTCTTTATCCCCACGTGTACTTGTGTGTGTCGACATGTACATGCTACTACTTGGTATTTTTTGCTTACTTTGTTACCTTATTTGATAAGTATATCTTTATATGCGAATTTTACTTGTTTTTTCACCACCATTTAATTATTATTGACAACTTTTAGATGATGTGGTACATCGTGTACAAGGGACGGGTTCCCGGAGTCTATGATGATTAGGAAGACTGCCGGAGACAGGTGCACCATTTCAGCGGCAATAGCTATAAAGGGTACAACACTATGGCGGAAGCGGAAGCTAGATACACGTGCTATCTAGCGGGAGTTAGGACGAGAAACCGGATGAAGACCTATACCTCCGTCGCCGTGATGGTTATCGTCCTTGGTTGTATGTCCTGCATGTTCCTACTTTAGATGTCTAGGCAAGCTTCCGCGAGCTCTAACCATGTTGAGACATGTATTCATTTCATCACTAGCTACTTTCTAACTTGATCGAAATAATATAACTTATACTATGTATTTATGTATGTGACTTATCTATATGTATTTGTTTCTATCTTGTCTGTGTATTTATTTATGTATTGTATATCTGTGTATTTATTTTTGTACTGTATATATGTGTATATTAGCTGTATTGTATATAATCTGTATTGAATATCATCTGTATTGAGTATTTTTTTTGGTTTTTGAAAATCTCAGCCGTGGCGCACATATACGTGGTTAGTGGCGCACTACGTTGGTGACGCACGTGGTCAAATACTAGTAGCGCACTATGTCATGCGCCACAGGAACAACAGTAGTGGCGCACCAGCCAGTGCGCTACTACTAACTAGATACTAGTAGCGCACTAAGTCATGCGCCATAGGAAAAGCAGTAGTGGCGCACAAGACAGTGCGCTACCACTAACTCGAGATACCTGTAGCGCACCTGGCAGTGCGCTACGGGCACTTTTTAGCCGTAGCGCAGAAGTCGTGGCGCACCCCTAGTGCGCCATGGAAGGGGAAAATAGGTGCGCCACAGACTTGCGTTTTCCTAGTAGTAAGTCCTAGATTCTGCCGCATGCAAATGGCACAGACATAATTTGTAAGAATGAATGTTGAGCATACAAAAGAGGGAATGTAATTCATACAGGTTAAGTAGATAATAGCACAGGGATCATACAAGCTTGGTTCTTACACACAGAATGCTTAGAAAATACATGCGAGATAAAATACAGGCGAGATAAAACTAGGAACGAAATGCGAAACTAGTAGTGGTAAATAGCACACTCACCCACCCGCCAGACCTGTTGAGCATCTCGTAGCAGACATACGCGTCCCTGGCTGCGTACTTGATCACATCGTAATCCAGGTGCCTCCACTCCCATCGCTCGTGCAGGTGCTTCGGGAACTCGATTTTCATGCCGACGTACTCGCGGTCGATGGTGTCGGAAACGAGTCTAGCCATGTCGACTTTCCCCGTACCGCCATCCGGGTACCTCCACAAACGTTGGAGATCGACGTGATTGACGACATGAACGAGGAGATCCCGTTCTAGCTTCGGAGTGTCGTTCTTGATGTCGAAGCTAGCGAAGTAGATCTCCCTCCTGTGTAGGAACTCGCGAAGCTCCGGGCATACAGATTTGGCCCTACATACGTGGTATAGTAGGCAGTGGTTGTGCATGGACAGTTACAAAAGCGCCGTCCTCTTCCTATCTCTGGTATACTCGAGGTCAAGGCCGACGATCTTGTACCTGTCCATCGGCTCCTGTAGCCACCGCTCGTACATTGCGATGACTTTGGCCACCTCCACTGACGCATCTGTGTGGACGACCGTCATCTTGGTGGTGCCATGGGCGGTGAAGGTGTACTCGTCGGTGTAGTCGCTCCCGTCGCCGAACACGCCGTACTCTGCGTCCATGGCAGTAGATAATGGGGCGGCGGTGGCCTAGGGTCAGTAGCGGTGGCTGGGACTGGGCGTGGAGGTGGAGTGATCTGTTGCGGTGGTATGGCCAGGCGGAGGCGGTGTCTGCGACAGCGTCGATGGTTCTTGCGGTGGCGGCGCCGGCGGAAGGAATGAGTTGGGGATTTTTGCACAGTGATGTGCTGAGGAGACGGAAGGCGATGCTTAAATTCCGTTTACCAATATTCCGGTCATACCCATGCGGAAGAAAGTCTGACCGGGCGAGCACCGATGGTTTCCAATCCTAGCGATTAAATTCGGCATCCGTCCCGGTAGGCCATGGGACGGGTGTGCGACGTGGCTTTGGCGTGGCAGAAACCGGTCACGTAGACCATCGTCCCGTTGCCGATCCGCAGCGGGTGCGCGGTGCTGACACGACATAACATGACAGGACAGAAGGAAGTGTACAATTATTATTAATTCCTTAAGAAGTGTAAGCATAGACATGGACCTAGCATCCCTGCACCCCGGGGCAGCCGCCTAGCCGATCAGGCCTGACGATTGCGCAAAGCTTGTCCCGAATTTGCCAAAATGAAGCTCGTTTGCCCAAGCTTCTATAAGTTTCTCTATAGGCCACTGGTGTAAGCATGCACGATCAAGCAACTTTGCAGCACACGTGTCGGTGGAAAAGCATTAGGTTTCAACGTACCACATAGTTTAGGGATTTAGAATAGCTACATTGTGGAGCTCTATCCAAATTGCATGGTAAAGCCAAATTCAGCTTTTGTCAGGTTTAGCTATAGCAACATTGTGTCTCGTTTGTCCTCACTTTTGCCCTCCCGATATTCCAAAGCCCTCACATGCGCTCGGAGGGGGGTGCCGTCTGGTCAAAGGCTTGGTCGTTACGTGCTCCATGACGCCTAAAGTGGAAGTTTTTTTTGTTATTTGGCCTTTTTAAGAGCGCCTTTTCCCCTCTCTCTCTAACAGTTGTGTTATTTTGCCCAAAAAGGTAGGGAATCTAGAGCAGCTTCTCTCTTCATTCATTGTTCCTTTTGCGATCATTTTTCCCCGATCTGGTAGCAAATCTAGAGCAGAAAAACAAACCAGCACCATAAATAAATTCAGTAAACAGAGCAGATGTAGATAAAGCAGCTAATATAGGTTATATAGTATGGTACTTAATGAGGTTCGACAATTAGGCTACTCAGCAGCAGCGGACTGCTTCAACATAGACAAGACAAAAGAAGCTGCTTTACAGCAGCAACAGCTGATCAGTGGCCCCTCGTGGCCTCTGCCAGGAGGGCATCTGCCTCCTCCCTCTGGCGCCTCCTCCACTTCTTGCTGCCCAGCCCCTTGACCTTGGGCACCTTGGGTCTGATCGGGGGCATGCGACCCTCCTCGATAGCCACCTTCTAGAGGTTGTGGAGGTGAAGACCGAGCGCCTGGTGCTTGGCCCTAAAGCCGTGGAAGTTCACGGACTCGCCGCAGGTCCTCACATCCTCGGCATGCTTCACGATGGATTTGAAGTCCGTGCCGTGGAGCCTCCTGGTGGGGCAGAAGGGGCACCTGTACACGTCACCGGCGAAGAAGTTGTTGTACTGACCGGACTTTAGCCTCCTCAGCACATGACGAGTCTTGGTGTCCTTGGCCTCGTCGTCGCTTCGGAGGTCGCTGCTATCTTCCTGTTGGAAAAAACAGTAGAGTGAAATAAGGACATGATTGAGATACTTTGATTATCGGGATTGATTTTTTGCATAAATTAACCGAATGAGATCTCCCGATTATTCCCCAAATCTCAAACCAAATCGAATACTGATCCCAACTACGAACAGGGGGATTCATCAAAAATCGAGATCTAACACAATAGGATTAGCTACTTAAAAAATACGAACAGCCGAGCCCTAATAACATACGATCTAGCATCCAACGATGGGAACAGGGGAAGAACAAGGGAAGGGGGGAAAACTCTGGTTACCTTAGACCACGGGTCGGTGATGCTGGTGTCGTAGGGGTTCTCCGGCCTTATGTAGACAACCTCCTCGTAGGGGTCCCAGCCGAGCGGGGTCTGTCCGAGACCGGCGGGGGCCTCCTCGCCGACGGCTACAGCGGATGCGGGGACAGGGACGGGGGGCTCCTCGCTGGTGGCCTTGGAGGCGCCGATGGCCACCGCGCCGATCTTCTCCATGCCCAGCGTGGTTGGGGTTTTGTTGGGTGTTTGCAGAAGGTGATGGGACAGTGAAGACGGTTGAGTGAGCGAGTGTGTGATGAGTAGGAGTGGGGAGGCCTCTATTAAAGGAGAAAGGAAGCGATGTTTCGTTGCACTACCGTGCACTGCGTACGCTAATGCACCATGCACGGCCACATGTGTCTGCTACCGCCCCGTGCACCGCACACGCGTACCGTGAGTCACGTTTTTTCCCCTCGTGTCTAACCATGGCGATTCAGTTGTACTCAGTTTTGCCCACCAACCGTTGATCCTCTGTGATCTAGCGGACAGGATAACCCTTATATCTGTCGGGGGCACCCCTCTATCCATGCAAAATAATGAGTATGCCACCGGAACTTTAACAACATAAACAGATGAACTTGAATATATTTTGAAGGGTACGAAAATAGAAATCCCCATAGTTTAAGGGTCTAGATACGGTAAGAGAACTAAATATTATTAGTGGCCAGGCCAGCACAGTGACGGGGTTGGTCGGCTAGAAGTTGCTGATTCCTAAGTAAGGGGACACTAGGCCGGTCTTGACATACTCCCTCAGGAACTTTCCATAAGCAGTGTGCTTAGCCTTGGTCGCCAACTTGTGTTTACTAGCCGGGCTTTTACCGATGCCAACCGCATGCGGAATCAAGCTGGCAATCCTCGGGTTGACTCCTTTCTTATAGAAAGGGCACCTGAGCTCCCCAAGTCGAGTGCGGAAAGGGATTATCCAGCTCTTGAGCTTCTTCATGACATGGCGGCTCTTGTTGTCCCTGGTCTCCTTGTCAGAGTCCATCTCACTTGAATACACCTGTAATGTATGGAATACAAACCGAAATGAGAAAAATAATAAATATATATTCCTTCCACCATTCCAAGTTACTTTTGATGCAATAACATGTCTATACAGGTTCAGCAGTTCATTACGGCCGTCTCCCCAGCTCGCTCCTAAATTAATGTGGTTTGTGTTCTTGGTAACTTATTAATAAATAAATAATGTGGATTCACTCAGAACAGACTAGATCTCTCCATGTACCGGTAGGTATGTTGCATCTAATCATTAGGACTAGATTTTTTATGACGCCAGGATAGATTAAGCTCGAGCAGAAAATATGAAACATGTAGAAATAGATGTACCTCCGGGTACACGAGCGGAGCGTGTTCGTCAAACTCCACGCCCTCATCGGCGCCTCCGAAGTCGTCAGCACCGGTGTGCACATGGTCCCCCAAGGGGTTGAACTGCATGTCCTCCTCGGCCTGTGCTGCGTGATGCTCCTCCAGATCTGCCGCGTGAAGCACCACCCCGGCGGCGATGCCTGGACACTCACCCCCATGCACTGGTTTCATGGAGAAGGTTCGTGCAAGTACGTTCAATATTGTGGGATTTTGCTGGATAGGGAAGAGAGAGTAGTGTATGAGTGCGAATGGAGGACCCGATAGGCTGGGTTTTTAATGTGGGGACGTTTAGGCCTCCTCGAGGGCCCCGGTTGGCAGCTCTTCCAGTTGCGGCTGCCGCGTGGAAGGTTCGTGTGGTGGGGGCCTGACGGAAGTGAGAGTGCAAGCGCGCTGCATAGTAAAAATGGTATAGCCGGTGGTCCGTGGATGACCAGTTGTCGTGCAGTAGACTTGTAGCCTTTGCAGACTAGATTAAACATGACATGACCACTCGACGACTTTTTCCATGGACGGCATCGTGTTCCTTCTTGTAGAAGTCTCATTGAGGGAGACGTTCGTGCTGTCTCGCTCTGTCCTGTGAAGGGCACGACGTGTGCAACGAGCCTCATTGGATCACACGGGATCAACGGTTGGTGTGTGTGATCCGCGTGACAATTGTGACAACCAATCAGGGCGTAGCAGACAGAGTGGGCATAGGTTTGGGCTTCTACGAAAGAGAGAGAAAGAGAGAGGGGGCAAAACTGGGTAGTATCAAAAAACCAAGGGCAAAGCTGAGTAGTATAAAAATGGAAAGTGGGTGTCTTTTACAATGAAATGCATCGTGGCATACATCAAATTATGCCAAGATAGATCCACTAGAGTTCATTGCATGTGTGTTCTTTCCACAAACCACATATGTATCCACAAGAGTTATTGCATGTGTGTTCCTGTCATGAACCACATTTGGATCAACCAGTGTCATTGCATGTGTGTTCTTTCCACAAACCACATATGGATCAACCAATGGTATTGCATGTGTGTTCTTTTCACAAACCACACATGGATCAACCAGTGTTCACTGCATGTGTGTTCTTTCCACAAACCACTTATGGATCAATCAGTGGTCATTGCATGTGTGTTCTTTTCCATAAACCACATATGGATCCATATGTGTTCTTAAACTAAAACCAGCATTAGATTCACTGCATGTGTGTTCTTTCCACAAACCACTTATGGATTCACCAGTGTTCATTGCATGTGTGTTCTTTTCCACAAACCACATATGGATCAACCAGTGGTCATTGCATGTGTGTTCTTTTCACAAACCACATGTGCACCCACTAGAGCCATTACATGTGTGTTCTTAAACTAAAACCAGCACTAGACTCATTGCATGTGTGTTCTTTTCCACAAACCACACATGGATCCACCAGTGTTCATAGCATGTGTGTTCTTTTCCACAAACAACAAATGGATCAACCAGTGGTCATTGCATGTGTGTTCTTTTCACAAACTACATGTGGACCCACTAGAGTCATTGTATGTGTGTTCTTATACTAAAACTAGCACTAGAGTCATTGCACGTGTGTTCTTTCCACAAACCACATATGGATCAACCAGTGTCATTGCATGTGTGTTCTTTCCACAAACCACTTATGGATCCACCAGTGTTCATTGCATGTGTGTTCTTTTCCAAAAACCACATATGGATCAACCAGTGGTCATTGCACGTGTGTTCTTTTCCACAAACCACTTATGGATCCATTAGAGTCATTGCATGTGTGTTATTTCCACAAACCACACATGGATCAACCAGTAGAGTCATTGCATGTGTGTTCTTTCCACAAACCACACATGGATCAACCAGTGTTAGTGCATGTGTGTTCTTTCCACAAATCACATATGGACCCACTAGAGTCATTGCTTGTGTGTTCTTATACTAAAACCAGCACTAGAGTCATTGCATGTGTGTTCTTTCCACAAACCACACATGGATCCACCAGTGTTCATTGCATGTGTGTTCTTTTCCAAAAACGACATATCGATCAACCAGTGGTCATTGCATGTGTGTTCTTTTCACAAACCACATGTGGACCCACTAGAGTCATTGCATGTGTGTTCTTATACTAAAACCAGCACTAGACTCATTACATGTGTGTTCTTTTCCACAAACCACACATGGATCCACTAGACTCATTGCTTGTGTGTTCTTTTCCACAAGCCACATATGGATCAACCAGTGGTCATTGCATGTGTGTTCTTTTCACAAACTACATGTGGACCCACTAGAGTCATTGTATGTGTGTTCTTATACTAAAACTAGACTAGAGTCATTGCATGTGTGTTCTATCGACAAACCACACATGGATAAACCAGTGGCATTGCATATGTGTTCTTTTCACAAACCACACATGGATCAACCAGTGTCATTGCATGTGTGTTTTTTCCACAAACCACATATGGATCAACCAGTGGTCATTGCATGTGTGTTCTTTTCCACAAACCACTTATGGATCCATTAGAGTCATTGCATGTGTGTTCTCTTCAGAGACCACACATGGATCCACCAGTGTCATTGCATGTGTGTTCTTTTTACTAACAACAACTGGAGTCATTGCATGTGTGTTCTTTTCACATACCACATATGGATCCACCAGTGTCATTGCATGTGTACTCTTTTCACAATCCACCTATGGATCTACCAGTGTCATTGCATGTGTGTTCTTTTTACTAACAACAAACAGATTCATTGAAATGTGTGTTCGTTTCACATACCACATATGGATCCACCAGTGTCATTGCACGTGTGTTCTTTTCACAATCCACCTATGGATCCACCAGTGTCATTGCATGTGTGTTCTTTTTACTAACAACAACTGGAGTCATTTCATGTGTGTTCTTTTCACATACCACATATGGATCAACCAATGGCATTGCATGTGTGTTCTTTTCACAAACCACACATGGATTAACCAGTGTTCACTGCATGTGTGTTCTTTCCACAAACCACTTATGGAGCAATCAGTGGTCATTGCATGTGTGTTCTTTTCCACAAACCACATATGGATCCATATGTGTTCTTAAACTAAAACCAGCATTAGAGTCACTGCATGTGTGTTCTTTCCACAAATCACATATGGATCAATCAGTGGTCATTGCATGTGTGGTTCTTTTCCACAAACCACATATGGATCCATATGTGTTCTTAAACTAAAACCAGCATTAGAGTCACTTCATGTGTGTTCTTTCCACAAACCACTTATGGATCCACCAGTGTTCATTGCATGTGTGTTCTTTTCCACAAACCACATATGGATCAACCAGTGGTCATTGCATGTGTGTTCTTTTCACAAACCACATGTGGACCCACTAGAGCCATTACATGTGTGTTATTATACTAAAACTAGCACTAGACTCATTGGATGTGTGCTCTTTTCCATAAACCACACATGGATCCACCAGTGTTCATAGCATGTGTTTTCTTTTGCACAAACAACTTATGGATCAACCAGTGGTCATTGCATGTGTGTTCTTTTCACAAACTACATGTGGACCCACTAGAGTTATTGTATGTGTGTTCTTATACTAAAACTATCACTAGAGTCATTGCATGTGTGTTCTATCCATAAACCACACATGGATCAACCAGTGGCATTGCATGTGTTTTTTTCTCAAACCACACATGGATCAACTGATGGGTCCGCAGCATAGAAAACAAAAAATTTCCTACGGTGTGAACTACACGCCAAGATCTATCTACTAGGTACAAAGCAACGGGTGGACATACATCCAACAAGAACTTACCCTCATAGACAACGAGCTTTGTTAACGAGTAGGAACTCGTGGTTGATGTAGTTGTACACTTGCCGATCTCAAGATCGTGAGGAAGTCCGAGCGCCGCAACTCAGCAGCGCATCTGCACTCGCACACACGTTCAAGCCACCGGACAACCTCCACCTCCTCGCTCCAGCAATCCAGCGGAAGCAGCAACTCCTTCCAGACGAAATGCCACCGGGAACATGTATCTCGCTAATCCGAGACCATGGGGGAATAATTCTAGAGGGGGAGAGAGATCCTTCACAAGGAGGTGTGAGGATGAAGGAGGGAATGGGTGGCCTTTTATAGGAGGAGGGGGGGTGCCCCCTCTCTCCATGGCCGGCGCATGGGGGGGTGACCCCTCACCTCCCCCATTCATGTGGTGGTAACCCCTCCACATTAAAATGCCTCTTCACATTCCCTTTTAAAGTCTCCACTTTAAATGCATTAAATTTCTCCAAATTTAATGCTCTCTCATTTAATAAAACTCTTTTTACTAAATTTATTCAGAATTTTGTTAATTACTTTAATTAACAAACATTCACATATAGCCCCTTGCAATATTTCAATATCACATGCAGAACCACCTTCTGCAATTTCACCCGAAAAATTTCCGGTTTCTATTGAAACAATTCCTGCGCTTTGCAATTCTTTCGTCTGAAACATATGTGCTCCAAAATGGTGTCCGGTAACTCTTAAGTGTGCCACCCTATGGTTCGCGAATAATGCAGACATGATCTAGACCCTTCTCCGATCAATAATAAGCAGCGGGACCTGGAGATCCGTACTCACTCCTACACATTCAACGATGACTCCTGTGATCGTGAGAACCTTGAACGCTTGTAACTAAATCCCTTTGTCTCTCGATATATTACATGTACGAGATTCGATCATCGGTATCTCCATACCTAGTTTGATCTTGTTACCGACATGCACTCTTTTCTTGTTCTCGTGATATAACATTCTAGTGATCACATCACTTGCTTGCAAGCTATCCTAATGTGATATCACCAAGAGGGCCCAAAGTATATCTATCCATCACGTGGATTGACAAATTCCACTCTTGATCCATGAGCCTCATCATAACACCTTCGTAGTACTGAACCCATCTTTATAGTCACCCTGTTACGGTGTGACGTTTGATGTTATCAAGATACTCTTCCGGTGTTAGCAATTAATATGATCTCATGGTCTAAGGATAAAGATTACTTCGTATGATGTTATAGCAATATAAACATAATGACTTGATCGTAATGCTATACTTCAGATGAATGTTCATCACATCATTCCACCAATGGTGTGACCTTGTTATTAACAACATCCAATGTCCATGATCAGGAAACCTTGATCATCCTATTAATCAACAAGCTAGTCTATAAGAGAGGCATGACTAGGAACCCTTTTTGTTTATTAAACACACATGTATTGATGTTTCCGAATCAATACATTTCTAGCATGTAAAATAAACATCTATCATATATAAGGAATATATAATAACAACTTTATTATTGCCTCTGAGGGCATATTTCCTTTAGTCTCCCACTTGCATTAGAGACAATAATCTAGTTCACATAGTGATAAATCTAACACCCATGGAGTTCTGGTGTTGATCATGTTTTGCCCTAGGGAGAACTTTAGTCAACAGATCTTCTACATTTAGGTCCGTGTGTACTTTACAAATCTTTATATCTCCATCCTTGACATGCTCGCGGATGGAGTGAAACCGGCGCTTAATATGTTTGGAATTCTTGTGAGACCTTGGTTCCTTTGTGTTGGCTATGGCTCCATTGTTGTCACAATATATCACCATCAGGTCCAACACACTAGGAACCACACCCAGTTCCATAATGAACTCTTTCATCCAAACTGCCTCCTGCGCCGCTTCTGAAGCAGCAACATATTCTGCCTCCGTTGTTGATCCAGCCACCACAGGTTGTTTGGATCTCCTCCAACTAACTGTTGCTCCGTTCAAGAGAAACACGTATCCGGATTAAGACTTAGAGTCATCCGGATCGGTGTCAAAGCTAGCATCGACATAACACTTAGCGACTAGCTCTTCTTCACCTCCGTAGATGAGAAACATATCCTTAGTTCTTCTCAAGTACTTGAGGATGTTCTTTACCGCTATCCAGTGTTCCGAACCTGGATCAGATTGGTACCTACTAGTCAAACTAATAGCATGTGCCACATCCGGTCTTGTACATAGCATGGCATACATAATAGAGCCTATAGCCGAGGCATAGGGGATCTTATCCATCATCTCTCTTTCTTCCGCCGTAACCGGACTTTGAGTCTTACTCAATGTCTTGCCTTGCAATATAGGTAAGAACCCCTTCTTACTTTCGTCCATATTAAACTTCTTTAATATCTTATCAAGGTATGTACTCTACGATAGCCCAATTAGGCACCTTGATCTATCTCTATAGATTTTAATGCCTAATATATATGACGCTTCAACAAGGTCTTTCATCGAAAATTTGCTGTTTAGATAACTTTTAACACTGTTTAAAAGATCTATATCATTTCCAATCATAATATGTCATCCACATATAATATCAGAAATGCCACATTGTTCCCACTCACTTTCTTGTAAATACAAGCCTCTCCATAAGTTTGGACAAATCCAAACTCTTTGATCACCTCATCAAAGCGGAGATTCCAACTTCGTGATGCTTGCTTCAGTCCATAGATGGATCACTGAAGTTTGCACACCTTATTAGCATCCTTAGGATCGACAAAACCCTTAGGTTGTATCATATACAACTCTTCTTCAATCTTACCATTGAGGAACGCAGTTTTGACATCCATCTGCCATATTTCATAATCGAAATATGCAGCAATTGCTAACATAATCCTAACCGAATTAAGCATCGCTACGGGAGAGAATGTCTCATAGTAGTCAACTCCTTAAATTTGTCGAAACCCCTTTGCGACAAGTCGAGTCTTATAGATGGTCACATTACCATCAGCATTAGTTTTCCTTTTGAAAATCCATTTATTCTCAACGGCCTTTTGGTCGTGAGGTAAGTCCACCAAGTTCCAAACTTGGTTCTCGTACATGGATTCCATCTCGGATTTCATGGCTTCTCTTCATTTGTTGGAATCCAGGCTCATCATCGCTTCTTCATACGTCGCAGGGTCATCCATTTCATCAACCATGAAATTCACAACAGGATTGCCGTACAGTTCAGGAGCTGCACGTGTCCTGCTTGACCTGCGAGGTTTGGTAGTGTCCTCTTTCGGAGTTTCATGATCATTATCATTAGCTCTCTCTTCATCAGGTGAAGTCAACTCCAAAATAACTTTCGGTGTTGCGCCACTCGCCATTCCATGAAGAGAAGGTTCAATAACCTCTTCGAGTTCTATCTTCCTACTACTCACACCTTTCGCGAGAAACTCCTTCTCAAGAAAGGATCCATTCTTGGCAACAAAAACCTTCCCCTCGGATCTGTGATAGAAGGTATACCCAATTGTTTCCTTAGGGTATCCTATGAAGACGCATTTTTTCGCTTTGGGTTCGAGTTTATCCGGTTGAAGTTTCTTCACATAAACATCGCATCCCCAAACCTTAAGAAATGACAGCTTAGGTTTGTTTCCAAACCATAATTCATACGGTGTCGTTTCAACGGATTTAGATGGTGCCCGATTTAAAGTGAATGCAGCTGTTTCTAGTGCATAACCGCGAAATGACAGAGGTAAGTCAGTCAGAGACATCATAGATCGAACCATATCCAATAAGGTATGATTACGACGTTCCGACACACCATTATGTTGTGGTGTTCCGGCAGGCGTGAGTTGTGAAACTATTCCACACTCTTTCATGTGTGTGCTAAACTCGTAACTTAGATACTCTCCTCCACGGTCAGACCGTAGAAACTTGATCTTTCTATTACGATGATTTTTCACTTCATTCTGAAATTCCTTGAACTTGTCAAAAGTTTCAGACTTGTGTTTCATCAAATAGATATACCCATATCTACTCAAATCATCTGTGAAAGTAACAAAATAACGATATCCACCTCGCACCGACACACTCATTGGTCCACACACATCAGTATGTATGATCTCCAATAGATTTGTCACCCGTTCCATTGAACCGGAAAATAGCATTCTAGTCATCTTGCCCATAAGGCATGGCTCACATGTATCAAATGATTCAAAATCAAGTGATTCCAAAAGTCCATCAGAATGGAGTTTCTTCATGCGTTTAACGCCAATATGACTTAGACGGCAGTGCCACATATATGTAGACATATCATCATCAAGTTTAATCTTTTTAGCATTAACATTATGAATGTGCGTAATATTACTATCGAGATCCAATAGAAATAAACCATTCAACATAGGTGCATGACCATAAAAGATATCATTCTTATAAATCAAACAACCATTGTTTTCAGATTTAAAGGAATGACCACTTTGCATCAAACACGATCCAGATACAATGTTCATGCTCAGTGCAGGCACCAAATAACAATTATTTAGGTTGATAACTAATCCCGATGGCAAATGGAGAGGTAGCGTCCCGATGGCGATCACATCAACTCTTGATCCATTGCCGACCCGCATCCTGACCTCATCCCTTGCTAGTTGTCGCTTGTTCCGTAGCCCCTGAACCGAGTTACATATATTAGCAACCGATCCGGTATCAAATACCCAGGTGCTACTGCGAGTACTAGTCAAGTACACATTAATAACATGTATATCACATATACCTTTGTTTGCCTTGCTGGACTTCTTGTCCGCCAAATACTTGGGGCAGTTGCGCTTCCAATGGCCAGTCTCCTTGCAATAGTAGCACTCGGTGTCAGACTTAGGGCCAACCCGGGGTTCCTTTTCAGGCATGGCAACAGACTTGCCACCCTTCTTTCCCTTGTGCTTGCCTTTCTTGTCCTTCTTGAAACCGGTGGTCCTATTGATCATCAACACTTGATGTTCTTTCCTAATCTCCACTTCTGCAGTCTTAAGCATTGATAGAAGCTCGGGAAGAGACTTCTTCATGCCCTGCATATTATAGTTCATCACGAAGCTCTTATAGCTAGGTGGCAAAGATTGGAGAACACGATGTATGACTAAGTCAATGGGAATCGTTATTCCCAAGGACACAAGCTTATCGGCGTACCTAGACATTTTGAGTACGTGCTCACTAACGGAGCTCTTTTCCTCCATCATGCAGCTAAAGAACTTTTCTCTAGCATTATAACTCTCTACGGTAGCATGGGTATAGAAAATCATTTTCAATTCTCCCATGGTATCAAAGGCATTGCCATTTCGAAACGCTTTCGAAGTTCTGGCTCTAGCCCATACAGTATGCCACAATGAACTAAGTTGTGGTCCTCCTGACGAGTCACATAGACATTATTTTCCTCGTCAGGGGCATCAGGAGCTGGTGGGGGGCCTAGCGGCGCATCTAGCACATATTTCTTTTGTGCAGCAGTGAGGAGAATCCTCAAATTCATAGCCTAGTTGGTGAAGTTACTACCATTCGCAGCAAGTTTCTCTTTCTCCATGAACACATTGAAATTAAAAGCAGGTGGTGCCATCTACAACAGAATTTGTAAAGTTTATTTAGACTAAGTTTATGATAGATTGAGTTCAACTAATCCAAATTACTAATGAACTCCCACTCAAAAACGACATCCCTCGTGTCCTTTTTGTGATTACATGAACCAAATCCACTATACCAAGTCCGATCATCACGTGAGTTGATATAGCTTCAAAGGCGAGCATCTATATGGGCATCATATCAACCATATGACTCATGCTTAACCTTTCGGTCCGTGTTCCGAGGCCATGTCTGTACATGCTAGGCTCGCCAAGTAAGAACCTTAGTATTCGCGTGTGTAAAACTGTCTTACACCCGTTCCTATGAAAGCGTAGATTCGAGTACACCCGATCATCACGTGATGTATCGAAACACGATCCATAGAACGGTGCATACTCAAGGAAGAACACATTTTTATCTTGATATCTAAAAGAGGGATCATCTTATAATGCTATCAAACGCGCCAAACTAGCAGTATAAGATGCTAACATCTAATGTGTAAAGTGAGATGATATGGTCCATGCATTTGATCTCTATCACTTTCATCGTGGTATCATCTCTATCATTCCTTTGTGTGTAAGGCCAAGGTCTATGGAACTTACACGTTGAGTGTGTTGTAAGAGTATCCACCATACATCTACTTACAACAATACCATATCAACACACTAGCCCAGCAACGATCTAAACTAGACGCCTCTAATTTATCGATTGCAAGTTATACGTGGCTTAGGGCTTTCAGAGATAGAACCGTTCTTACCTACGAACATGAACCACAACGAGGATAACTAAGTTATTAGCAACTCGTTGTAAATCAGATATTGACTATAGTAGGAGAGACAGACACCCGCCATCCACTTATGCAAAACAAGTTGCATGTCAGTCGTGGAACCGGTCTCATGTATGATGACATGTAAGGTTGGTCCGGGCCGCTTCATCCCACTATGCCACCAATATCCAATATACATAGAAGATGTAATAACATGCTCATCATCGCCCACATATCAACCATATGTGTACTACCCGTGCTAAGCACCTACGCATAGATCAGGCTCTGATACCACTATTGGGTCCGTAGCATAGAAAACAAAAAATTTCCCACGGTGTGAACTACACGCCAAGATCTATCTACTAGGCACAAAGCAACGGGTGGAAATACATCCAACGAGAACTTACCCTCGTAGACAACGAGCTTTGTTAACGAGTAGGAACTCATGGTTGATGTAGTCGTACACTTGCCGATCTCAAGATCGTGAGGAAGTCCGAGCGCCGCAACTCAGCAGCGCATCCGCACTCGCACACACGTTCAAGCCACCGGACAACCTCCACCTCCTCGCTCCAGCGATCCAGCGGAAGCAGCAACTCCTTCCAGATGAAATGCCACCGGGAACATGTATCTCGCTAATCCGAGACCATGGGGGAATAATTCTAGAGGGGGAGAGAGATCCTTCACAAGGAGGTGTGAGGATGAAGGAGGGAATGGGTGGCCTTTTATAGGAGGAGGGGGGTGCCCCCTCTCTCCATGGCCGGCGCATGGGGGGTGACCCCTCACCTCCCCCATTCATGTGGTGGTAACCCCTCCACATTAAAATGCCTCTTCACATTCCCTTTTAAAGTCTCCACTTTAAATGCATTAAATTTCTCAAATTTAATGTGCTCTCATTTAATAAAACTCTTTTTATTAAATTTATTCAGAATTTTGTTAATTACTTTAATTAACAAACATTCACATATATCCCCTTTCAATATTTCAATATCACATGCAGAACCACCTTCTGCAATTTCACCCGAAACAATTTCCGGTTTCTATTGAAACAATTCTTGCGCTTTGCAATTCTTTCGTCTGAAACATATGTGCTCCAAAATGGTGTCCGGTAACTCTTAAGTGTGCCACCCTATGGTTCGCGAATAATGCAGACATGATCTAGACCCTTCTCCGATCAATAATAAGCAGCGGGACCTGGAGATCCGTACTCACTCCTACACATTCAATGATAACTCCTGTGATCGTGAGAACCTTTAACTCTTGTAACTAAATCCCTTTGTCTCTCGATATATTACATGTACGAGATTCGATCATCGGTATCTCCATACCTAGTTTGATCTCGTTACCGACATGCACTCTTTTCTCGTTCCCGTGATATAACATTCTAGTGATCACATCACTTGCTTGCAAGCTATCCCAATGTGATATCACCAAGAAGGCCCAGAGTATATCTATCCGTCATCTGGATTGACAAATTCCACTCTTGATCCATGAGCCTCAACATAACACCTTCGTAGTACTGAACCCATCTTTATAGTCACCCTGTTACAGTGTGACGTTTGATGTTATCAAGATACTCTTCTGGTGTTAGCAATTAACATGATCTCATGGTCTAAGGATAAAGATTACTTTGTATGATGTTATAGCAATATAAACATAATGACTTGATCGTAATGCTATACTTTGGATGAATGTTCATCACATCATTCCACCAATGGTGTGACCTTGTTATTAACAACATCCAATGTCCATGATCAGGAAACCTTGATCATCCTGTTAATCAACAAGATAGTCTATAAGAGAGGCATGACTAGGAACCCTTTTTGTTTATTAAACACACATGTATTGATGTTTCCGAATCAATACATTTCTAGCATGTAAAATAAACATCTATCATATATAAGGAATATATAACAACAACTTTATTATTGCCTCTCAGGGCATATTTCCTTCATCAGCCAGTGTCATTGCATGTGTGTTCTTTCCACAAACCACATATGGATCAACCAGTGGTCATTGCATGTGTGTTCTTTTCCACAAACCACTTATGGATCCACTGGAGTCATTGCATGTGTGTTCTCTTCATACACCACACATGGATCCACCAGCGGCATTGCATGTGTGTTCTTTTTACTAACAACAACCAGAGTCATTGCATGTGTGTTCTTTTCACATACCACATATGGATCCACCAGTGTCATTGCATGTGTGTTCTATTCACAATCCACCTATGGACCCACTAGTGTCATTGCATGTGTGTTCTTTTTACTAACAACAACTAGAGTCATTTCATGACTGTTCTTTTCACATACCACATATGGATCCACCAGTGTCATTGCATGTGTGTTATCTTTAGAGACCACACATGGATCCACCAGTGTCATTGCATGTGTGTTCTTTTTACTAACAACAACTAGAGTCATTGCATGTGTGTTCTTTTCACATACCACATATGGAACAACCAGAGTCATTGCATGTGTGCTCTTTTCACAATCCACCTATGGATCCACCAGTGTCATTGCATGTGTGTTCTTTTACTAACAACAACCAGAGTCATTGCATGTGTGTTATTTTCACATACCACATATGGATCCCTAGTATCATTGCATGTGTGCTCTTTTTACTAACAACAACTAGAGTCATTGCATGTGTGTTCTCTTCAGATACCACACATGGATCCACCAGTGTCATTGCATGTGTGTTCTTTTTACTAACAACAACCAGAGTCATTGAAATGTGTGTTCTCTTCAGACACCACACATGGATCCACCAGTGTCATTTAATATGTGTTCTTGTTACTAACTACAACCAGAGTCATTGCATGTGTGTTCTTTTCACAAACCACATGTGGACCCACTAGAGTCATTGCATGTGTGTTCTTATACTAAAACCAGCACTAGACTCATTGCATGTGTGTTCTTTTCCACAATCCACACATGGATCCACTAGACTCATTGCATGTGTGTTCTTTTCCACAAACCACATATGGATCAACCAGTGGTCATTGCATGTGTGTTCTTTTCACAAACTACATGTGGACCCCCTAGAGTTATTGTATGTGTGTTCTTATACTAAAACTAGCACTAGAGTCATTGTATGTGTGTTCTATCCACAAACCACACATGGATCAACCAGTGGCATTGCATGTGTGTTCTTTTCACAAACCACACATGGATCAACCAGTGTCATTGCATGTGTGTTCTTTCTACAAACCACATATGGATCAACCGATGTCATTGCATGTGTGTTATTTCCACAAACCACACATGGATCAACCACTAGAGTCATTGCATGTGTGTTCTTTCCACAAACCACACATGGATCAACCAGTGTCATTGCATGTGTGTTCTGTCCACAAACCACATATGGATCCATTTGAGTCATTTCATGCTTGTTCTTATACTAAAACTAGCACTGCCCCCAGTGTCATTGAAACGTGTGTTCTCTTCAAAGACCACACATGGATCCACCAGTGTCATTGCATGTGTGTTCTTTTTACTAACAACAACTAGAGTCATTGCATGTGTGTTCTTTTCACATACCACATATGGATCCACCAGTGTCATTGCATGTGTGCTCTTTTCACAATCCACCTATGGATCCACCAGTGTCATTGCATGTGTGTTCTTTTTACTAACAACAACCAGAGTCATTGAAATGTGTGTTCCTTTCTCATACCACATATGGATCCACCAGTATCATTGCATGTGTGTTCTTTTCACAATCCACCTATGGATCAACCAGTGTCATTGCATGTGTGTTCTTTTTACTAACAACAACTAGAGTCATTTCATGTGTGTTCTTTTCACATACCACATATGGATCCACGAGTGTCATTGAAATGTGTGTTCCCTTCAGAGACCACACATGGATCCACCTGTGTCATTGCATGTGTGTTATTTTTCCTCACAACAACCAGAATCATTGAAATGTGTGTTCTCTTCAGAGACCACACAAGGATCCACTAGTGTCATTGCATGTGTGTTCTTGTTACTAATTACAACCAGTGGTCATTGCACGTGTGTTCTTTTCACAAACCACATATGGACCCACTAGAGTCGTTTCATGTGTGTTCTTATACTAAAATCAGCACTAGACTCATTGCGTGTGTGTTCTTTTCCACAAACCACACATGGATCCACTAGACTCATTGCATGTGTGTTCTTTTCCACAAACCACATATGGATAAACTAGTGGTCATTGCATGTGTGTTCTTTTCACAAACTACATGTGGACCCACTAGAGTCATTGTATGTGTGTTCTTATAATAAAACTAGCACTAGAGCCATTGCATGTGTGTTCTATCCACAA
This sequence comes from Avena sativa, assembly GCA_916181665.1. Lineage (NCBI taxonomy): Eukaryota > Viridiplantae > Streptophyta > Magnoliopsida > Poales > Poaceae > Avena > Avena sativa. The sequence goes on from OV702291.1 coordinate 226,131,741, forward strand.
ACCACACATGCATCAACCAGTGGCATTGCATGTGTGTTCTTTTCACAAACCACACATGGATCAACCAGTGTCATTGCATGTGTGTTCTTTCCACAAACCACATATGGATCAACCAGTGGTCATTGCATGTGTGTTGTTTTTCACAAACCACTTATGGATCCATTAGAGTCATTGCATGTGTGTTCTCTTCAGAGACCACACATGGATCCACCACTAGAGTCATTGCATGTGTGTTATTTCCACAAACCACACATGGATCAACCACTAGAGTCATTGCATGTGTGTTCTTTCCATAAACCACACATGGATCAACCAGTGTCATTGCATGTGTGTTCTTTCCACAAATCACATATGGACCCACTAGAGTCATTGCTTGTGTGTTCTTATACTAAAACCAGCACTAGAGCCATTGCATGCGTTTCTTTCCACAAACCACTTATGGATCCACCAGTGTTCATTGCATGTGTGTTCTTTTCACATACCACATATGGATCCACAAGTGTCATTGCATGTGTGCTCTTTTTACTAACAACAACCAAAGTCATTGCATGCGTGTTCTTTTCACATACCACATATGGATCCACCAGTGCCATTGCATGTGTGTTCTTTTCCACAAACCACACATGGATCAACAAGTGGTCATTGCATGTGTGTTCTTGTACTAAAACCAGCACTAGAGTCATTGCATGTGTGTTCTTTCCACAAACCACTTATGGATCCACCAGTGTTCATTGCATGTGTGTTCTTTCCATAAACCACTTATGGATCAACTGATGGAAATATGCCCTGAGAGACAATAATAAAGTTGTTATTATATATTCCTTATACATGATAGATGTTTATTTTACATGCTAGAAATGTATTGATTCGGAAACATCAATACATGTGTGTTTAATAAACAAAACGGGTTCCTAGTTATGCCTCTCTTATAGACTAGCTTGTTGATTAACAGGATGATCAAGGTTTCCTGATCATGGACATTGGATGTTGTTAATAACAAGGTCACAGCATTGGTGGAATGATGTGATGAACATTCATCCGAAGTATAGCATTACGATCAAAGTCATTATGTTTATATTGCTATAATATCATATGAAGTAATCTTTATCCTTAGAACATGAGATCATGTTAATTGCTAACACCGGAAGAGTATCTAGATAACATCAAACGTCACACCGTAACAGGGTGACTATAAAGGTGGGTTCAGTGCTACGAAGGTGTTATGTTGAGGCTCATGGATCAAGAGTGGGATTTTTCCATCCCGATGACGGATAGATATACTCTGGGCCCTCTCGGTGATATCACATTGAAATAGCTTACAAGCAAGTGATGTGATCACTAGAATGTTATATCACGGGAACGAGAAAAGAGTGCATGTCGGTAATGAGATCAAACTAGGTATGGAGATACCGATGATCAAATCTCGGACATGTAATATATCACGGGACAAAGGGATTTAGTTACCAGCGTTAAAGGTTCTCACGATCATAGAAGTCATCGTTGAATATGTAGGAGTCAGTATGGATCTCCAGGTCCCGCTACTGATTATTGATCGGAGAGGGGTCTCGATCATGTCTGCATTATTCACGAACCGTAGGGTGACACACTTAAGGGATACCGACACCATTTGGAGCAAATATTTTTCAGATAAAGATTTAAGAAAGCGCTAGAATTATTTCAATAGACACCAAAACTATTTCGGGTGAAAATGCTGAAATTGGTTCTGCATGTAATATTGAAATGTTGCAGGGGGTTTTATGTGAATGTTTGTTAATTAAAGAATTAAAAAAATTCTGAATAAAAATAATAAAATAGTTTTATTAAATGAGAGAGCATTAAATTTGGAGAAATTTAATGCATTTAAAGTGGAGACTTTAAAAGAGAATGTGAAGGGGCATTTTAATGTGGAGGGGTTACCACCACATGAATGGAGGAGGTGAAGGGTCACCCCCTCCATGCGCTGGCCATGAAGGAGGGGCACCCCCCCTCCTCCTATAAAAGGCCACCCCCTCCTCACTTCTCACTCACACCTCCTTGTGAAGGATCTCTCTCCCCCTCTAGTATTATTCCCCCATGGTCTCGGATTAGCGAGATACATGTTCCCGATGGCTTTATCTGGAAAGGAGTTGCTGCTTCCGCTGCTTTGCTGGAGCGAGGGATGGAGGTTGTCGGGGTACCGGACGTGTGTGCGATCACGGATGCACCGCTGCTTTGCGGTGCTGGACTTGGTGGTGCTGGAGCTGGATCAGATGGACGTGCTGGAGCCGGACCTGCTGGACTTCATCACGATCTTGAGATCGGCAAGTGTATGACTACATCAACCACGAGTTCCTACTCGTTAACAAAGCTCGTTGTCTACGAGGGTAAGTTCTCGTTGGATGTATGTCCACCCGTTTCTTTGTACCTAGTAGATAGATCTTGGTGTGTAGTTCACACCGTAGGAAATTTTTTGTTTTCTATGTTGCGGACCCAACAGTGGTATCAGAGCCTGATCTATGCATAGGTGCTTAGCACGGGTAGTACACATATGTTGATATGTGGGCGATGATGATCATGTTATTGCATATTCTATGTATTTTGGATATTGGTGGCATAGTGGGATGAAGCGGCCCGGACCAACCTTACATGTCATCGTACATGAGACCGGTTCCACGACTGACATGCAACTTGTTTTGCATAAGTGGCTGGCGGGTGTCTGTCTCTCCTACTATAGTCAATATCTGATTTACAACGAGTTGCTAATAACTTAGTTATCCTTGTTGTGGTTCATGTTCGTAGGTAAGAACGGTTCTATCTCTAAAAGCCCTAAGCCACGTAAAACTTGCAATTGATAAACTAGAGGCGTCTAGTTTAGATCGTTGCTGGGCTAGTGTATTGATATGGTATTGTTGTAAGTAGATGTATGATAGATACTCTTACAACACACTCAACGTGTAAGTTCCATAGACCTTGGCCTTACACACAAAGGAATGATAGAGATCATACCACGATGTAAGTGATAGAGATCAAATGCATGGACCATATCATCTCACTTTACACATTAGATGTTAGCATCTTATATTGCTAGTTTGGCGCTTTCTATAGCATTGTAAGATGATCCCTCTTTTAGATATCAAGATAAAAAATGTGTTCTTCCTTAAGTATGCACCATTTTGTGGATCGTATTTCGAGACATCACGTGATGATCGGGTGTACTCGACATTACGCTTTCATACAAAGGGGTGTAAGACAGTTTTACACATGCGAGTACTAAGGTTCTTACTTGGCGAGCCTAGCATGTACAGACATGGCCTCGGAACACGGACCTAAAGGTTAAGCATGAGTCATATAGTTGATATGATGCCCATATAGATGCTCGCCTTTGAAGCTACATCAACTCACGTGATGATCGGACTTGGTGTAGTGGATTTGGTTCATGTAATCACCAAAAAGGCACGAGGGATGTCGTTTTTGAGTGGGAGTTCATTTCTAATTTGGATTAGTCGAACCAAATTTGTCATAAATTAAATTAGAGTGAATTTGCATAGTTTGTTGTAGTCATTGGCATTCGTTTTCTACCTTATGCTTAGTTTTTATTTGAGATAATAGAACTATAGAATTCTGGATATTTACTTTACGAACTGGTATCATATTGTTTTGAATGTCAATTTAAAGTTGATAAGTCCTATTGCAAACTTTCAGCAAACTCTATTTACTCCATGAAGTTTAATAAGTAGTATTAAATCAAGAGTAAGAATTCCAACGTTAGTATCTAAAGTATCATGTTTGCCTCCATAATTATTGATATTCAAAAAGTTGTTTTAATATCAAGATTATATTGGAGCTGGAAATTGTTTCAGAAACCATCATGTGTGAAAGATATTGTGATATCTGAAACAATGTTTTTGGTTACATTATGATAGAGTATAATTTAGCAAAATACATGTTCTCATATTGTATGAGAATTTGTGAAGGATGGAGATGCTAGGCATCCGAATCTACCAAAAAGGTTTTGGGAACTAATATTATACTCGCGATTCTTCCTTATAGGCTATAGTAGCTTGATCATGAAAGTTGTCATGATAAGGATGAATAGAAGATGTAAGTAAAATGTTTACTACACTAATAGATTACGAAAGAATGGATTTTTGAAAGAACACCAAACATTTGATGATGGTGATGCACTTCAAAGTGCAAGTCCAAAGGTATTAGTATTTGACTATATACGCTCTGTACCATGTGTCATGTTGATGACACCACTATTGATGTTGATAGATTCTTTTAAAAGAAAAGGAATTGCTGAAAGAGAATCTATAAAATATTTGGCAGAAAATAAAAGGTTGGAGATGTCCAACTTAGGTATATAGAAGATATACATGTTATGGCTATATTCCTTGCTTGTTAAACAATGTGGTTCTTAGGTATTGGATACCGGTATTGGATACCAAATTGGTTGGTATGAAGTGTCATACAGGACAACGCAATTCATGAACTACAATGGCCTAAGTAACCAGCAAGAGAATGAGTGATGATGTTCATCGAAAACAAATAAAGTGTTATTGTGTTTTTCTTTGTCATCAAACCAAGCCTTCAAGATTTGTTTAAATAATTGTTATTTTGTTCCGGTATCATGAGAACAATGGATGTTCAAATAATTACCGTATTCCATAAAGGATGGATGAACTTTTACAAGTCTAGTTGAAGAAATCACATCCATAAACACTATTGCTAAAATGTCGCAAGACAAATGATTGAAAGATCACTTATGAAGTGACATCGCTGTTTAAATTATATTTGAAAGAAAACATGAAGAAACTCCATGTTGATGGATTTTTGGAGCCTTTTGATTTTGATCAATTGACGCATGTGAGACTTTCCTCGAGATAATTGAAACTCCATCCATAGGCCAGAGAGGAACGGATGACTAGCTTATTGGAAATTGTGCATGCTTATGTGCATAGTCCATTATGTGTAGCCATATGCGATGGATCTTTTTTGCTTCATATGCTTTCTCCGAAAACTTGAGTGAATATATCTGTATATTTACTTAATAAGGAAGAAGTATGAAACATTTGAAAATTGTTCAAAGACTTTCAAGATGAAGTGGAAAATCATTGTAACAAGAAAATAAAGAGTTTATGATTCGATCATAAAGGAAGATATTTGAGTTACATGTTTAGCAAAAACACCTAAGACTTGAGGAATTGTTCCATGATTTGTGTTTCCCGATAAACCATAGGAGTATGGCATATTCGAGAGATAAAATCAAACCATGTTTGACATGGTAAGATCAAGGGTGTCATTTATAAAACTTCCATTATGTTTTAAGGATTGAAGCTTTAGAGACTACCGCTTTTACACTGAAAATAGCACCATCGTGATCCATTGAAATGACACCATATGAGTTATGGTTTGGGGTAAAACCCGAATTGTCTTTTCTTAAATTTTGGTATGCTATGCATAAGTAAAATGTTTACAACCAAAGTCGGATAAGCACGTCTTTGTAGGTTATCCCAAAGAATTTGTTGGGAATTTCTCCATAACACCGAGGGCAAAAGAATTTGTTACTTGGAACGTCAAGTTTCTTGAGAAGGAATTTTTCGTGAAAAGTTAAGTGGGAGGACAATAGGACTTTGATAAGGTTGTTGAACCTTAGCTATATGTGCTAAGTAGCGCAGCGCCGGAAAGTGTCCCGGTGGCGGCCACAATGCTCATGGCTCTCGTGATTACAAAAGGTGTGATCTCGGAGATTAGAGTTTCTATAGAACCGTGTGGGTCGGTAAGAATCAAATAGTAAGATTTGATAAGCAAGTCGTTATTGTTTTGACAATGATGAACCGACTACATGCAAAGAAGCGATGATGGGCCCTGACTCCATAAAATGACTAGAAGTCATAGAATCAGTGATAGTATCCATACACGAGAAAACAAGTTTCTGAACTTGGAAGACCCTCCGGAAAGGCGTGAAGCCTATCGGTCGTGTTTGGATCTATAAAGAAATAAGACATGGATGTTTAACATCTATGAAATAGTCGACATGTCGGAAAGAAGTTTACGACAATGTTCAAGGAGTTGACTATGAAAAGATTTGATCTTTCATACCGATATATAGTCTTGACGGATTAATGTAGCAACCACTACATATAATTTGGTATATGGTAGTTGAATAAACAAAACAAGGTTCTTCTACTAGAACGGTAACCTAGGACATGTACATGACATGGTCCGAAGGGTTTTGTTAATTCAAAGGGTGCTAAAAGGGCATGTAAACTTCAATAGTTGAAGTAAGCATAGCGGAGTTGGAATCTTCACCATGATGAAACTGTTAAAAGAGTTTAAATTCATCGGAGATGATGAAGATGCTTGCATTTGCAAGAAATTAAGTGGGAGCGCTGAGACATATTTCTAATACATTATGTAGAGGACATATTGTTGATTGGAAATGATGTATCTTGTATTGACACAAGTTAAGAATTTCATTAAAATAAGATTTCGATGAAAGACTTGGGCAAACCTAGAATATTAGGCATCAATATCTATATGGATAGATTAAGGCGCTAATATGGTTGTGGCAGACATACATATATGAGATATTGAAAGGGTTCAATATGGAAACAACAAGAAAGGTTCTTGCTGCATGGAAAGGATTGTATCAAAATTCAAGTGTTTCAACACTTGGTGAGTAAAATCACATGAATATTTTGATCGATTATACCATGATATGTATATATACAGAATGTCCTATGCTCTAAATGTTATGAGCATATACCAGAATGATTCATAAGATGATCATTGGACAATAGTAAAGATATTCTTATGAGCTTTGGAAGAACTAAGAATATATAATATATAAGTGACAAATAGTTAAAGGTAGTTCATTGTAAAGTGTTACATTGATACTAGTTTTGTCACAAGATACAAATTAAATTTATCTCAATTTAGACTATGGGTGGCACAATGTAATGGAAAGGATGTTCCATGATGGATTTGGATGAGTTCCAAAGTTGAGACATTATGACGGATACTACAACAAAAGGATAAGTATATGACTGCTATAGTAGCAGCAAAGGAGGGCATTTGTGTTAAGTAGTTTGTTATCAAACTAGGTGTGGTTCAAAGTGGGCTAATACTATGAAGATATATTGTGTGACAATAATATCAACATATTTTGAGCCGAACGAACTAAAGGTCTCACCAAAGGACCAAATCTATACAATGCCATCTCATTTGAGAATGAGTGATGCGTAGAGATGCAGAGACATGCAAATACACATGGACCTGAAACTGTCAGATCCAGAGATTATGTTAACCACTAGCAATAGCGTATATGCAACACCAGAAAGCCATAGGTGTTCAATACGCAAAGTTTTTCAAACTAGATTATTGACTCTAGTGCAAGTGGGAGACTAAAGGGAATATGCCCGAGAGGCAATAATAAAGTGGTTATTATCTTATTCCATGTTTATGATAAATGTTTATTTTACTTGCTAGAATTGTGTTGATCAGAAACATCAATACATGTGTGTTTAATAAACAAAAAGGGTTCCTAGTTATGCCTCTCTTATAGACTAGCTTGTTGATTAACAAGATGATCAAGGTTTCCTGATCATGGACATTGGATGTTGTTAATAACAAGGTCACACCATTGGTGGAATGATGTGATGAACATTCATCCGAAGTATAGCATTACGATCAAAGTCATTATGTTTATATTGCTATAACATCATACGAAGTAATCTTTATCCTTAGACCATGAGATCATGTTAATTGCTAACACCGGAAGAGTATCTTGATAACATCAAACGTCACACCGTAATAGGGTGACTATAAAGGTGGGTTCAGTGCTACGAAGGTGTTATGTTGAGGCTCATGGATCAAGAGTGGGATTTGTCCATCCCGATGACGGATAGATATACTCTGGGCCCTCTCGGTGATATCACATTGAAATAGCTTGGAAGCAAGTGATGTGATCACTAGAATGTTATATCACGGGAACGAGAAAAGAGTGCATGCCGGTAACAAGATCAAACTAGGTATGGAGATACCGATGATCGAATCTCGGACATGTAATATATCACGGGACAAAGGGATTTAATTACCAGCGTTAAAGGTTCTCACGATCACAGAAGTCATCATTGAATGTGTAGGAGTCAGTATGGATCTCCAGGTCCCGCTGCTGATTATTGATCGGAGAGGGGTCTCGATCATGTCTGCATTATTCGCGAACCGTAGGGTGACACACTTAAGGGATACCGACACCATTTGGAGCAAATATGTTTCAGATAAAGATTTAAGAAAGCGCTGGAATTATTTCAATAGACACCAAAACTATTTCGGGTGAAAATGCTGAAATTGGTTCTGCATGTAATATTGAAATGTTGCAGGGGGTTTTATGTGAATGTTTGTTAATTAAAGTAATTAACAAAATTCTGAATAAAAATAATAAAAGAGTTTTATTAAATGAGAGAGCATTAAATTTGGAGAAATTTAATGCATTTAAAGTGGAGACTTTAAAAGAGAATGTGAAGGGGCATTTTAATGTGGAGGGGTTACCACCACATGAATGGAGGAGGTGAAGGGTCACCCCCTCCATGCGCCGGCCATGAAGGATGGGAACCCCCCTCCTCCTATAAAAGGCCACCCCCTCCTCACTTCTCACTCACACATCCTTGTGAAGGATCTCTCTCCCCCTCTAGTATTATTCCCCCATGGTCTCGGATTAGCGAGATACATGTTCCCGGTGGCTTTATCTAGAAAGGAGTTGCTGCTTCCGCTGCTTTGTTGGAGCGGGGGATGGAGGTTGTCGGGGTACCGGACGTGTGTGCGATCACGGATGCACCGCTGCTTTGCGGTGCTAGACTTGGTGGTGCTGGAGCTGGATCTAATGGACGTGCTGGAGCCGGACCTGCTGGACTTCATCACGATCTTGAGATCGGCAAGTGTACGACTACATCAACCATGAGTTCCTACTCGTTAACAAAGCTCGTTGTCTATGAGGGTAAGTTCTCGTTGGATGTATGTCCACCCGTTGCTTTGTACCTAGTAGATAGATCTTGGCGTGTAGTTCACACCATAGGAAATTTTTTGTTTTCTATGATGCGGACCCAACAACTGGAGTCATTTCATGTGTGTTCTTTTCACATACTACATATGGATCCACCGGTGTCATTGAAATGTGTGTTCTCTTCAGATACCACACATGGATCCACCAGTGTCATTGCATGTGTGTTCTTTTTACTAATTACAACCAGAGTCATTGCATGTATGTTGTTTTCACATACCACATATGGATCCACCAGTGTCATTGAAATGTGTGTTCTCTTCAGAGACCACACATGGATCCACCAGTGTCATTGCATGTGTGTTCCTTTTACTAACAACAACTGGAGTCATTGCATGTGTGTCCTTTTCACATACCACATATGGAACAACCAGAGTCATTGCATGTGTGCTCTTTTCACAATCCACCTATGGATCCACCAGTGTCATTGCATGTGTTTTCTTTTACTAACAACAACCAGAGTCATTGCATGTGTGTTATTTTCACATACCACATATGGATCCACCAGTGTCATTGCATGTGTGCTCTTTTTACTAACAACAACCAGAGTCATTGCATGTGTGTTCTCTTCAGAGACCACACATGGATCCACCAGTGTCATTGCATGTGTGTTCTTTTTACTAACAACAACCAGAGTCATTGAAATGTGTGTTCCCTTCAGAGACCACACATGGATCCACCAGTGTCATTGCATGTGTGTTCTTGTTACTAATTACAACCAGAGTCATTGCATGTGTGTTCTTTTCACAAACCACATGTGGACCCACTAGAGTCATTACATGTGTGTTCTTATACTAAAACCAGCACTAGACTCATTGCATGTGTGTTCTTTTCCACAAACCACACATGGATCCACTAGACTCATTACATGTGTGTTCTTTTCCACAAACCACATATGGATCAACCAGTGGTCATTGCATGTGTGTTCTTTTCACAAACTACATGTGGACCCACTAGAGTCATTGTATGTGTGTTCTTATACTAAAAATAGCACTAGAGTCATTGCATGTGTGTTCTATCCACAAACCACACATGCATCAACCAGTGGCATTGCATGTGTGTTCTTTTTACAAACCACACATGGATCAACCAGTGTCATTGCATGTTTATTCTTTCCACAAACCACATATGGATCAACCAGTGGTCATTGCATGTGTGTTCTTTTACACAAACCACTTATGGATCCATTAGAGTCATTGTCTGTGTGTTCTGTTCAGAGACCACACATGGATCCACCACTAGAGTCATTGCATGTGTGTTATTTCCACAAACCACACATGGATCAACCACTAGAGTCATTGCATGTGTGTTCTTTCCATAAACCACACATGGATCAACCAGTGTCATTGCATGTGTGTTCTTTCCACAAATCACATATGGACCCACTAGAGTCATTGCTTGTGTGTTCTTATACTAAAACCAGCACTAGAGTCATTGCATGCGTGTTCTTTCCACAAACCACTTATGGATTCACAGTGTTCATTGCATGTGTGTTCTTTTCACATACCACATATGGATCCACAAGTGTCATTGCATGTGTGCTCTTTTTACTAACAACAACCAGAGTCATTGCATGCGTGTTCTTTTCACATACCACATATGGATCCACTAGTGTCATTGCATGTGTGTTCTTTTCCACAAACCACACATGGATCAACAAGTGGCCATTGCATGTGTGTTCTTGTACTAAAACTAGCACTAGAGTCATTGCATGTGTGTTCTTTCCACAAACCACTTATGGATCCACCAGTGTTCATTGCATGTATGTTCTTTCCACAAACCACTTATGGATCAACCAGTGGTCATTGCATGTGTGTTCTTTTCACAAACCACATGTGGACCCACTAGAGTCATTACATGTGTGTTCTTTTCCATAAACCATATATGGATCAACCAGTGGTCATTGCATGTGTGTTCTTTCCACAAACCACACATGGACCAACCAGTGGTCATTGCATGTGTGTTCTTTTCCACAAACCACACATGGATGAAGCCAGGGGCGGAGGCAAGGGGGGCGAGCAGGGGCTAGACCACCCCCCCCAATGCTTCCCCCCCCCCCCAATGATTTTCAGTAGGTAGTACTAGTAGTATACTGCTATACCCATGTACTAATGGCTGGAACTAATCCCCTAATTAGCATATTATAGTTAATTGGTCCATGCACTGATCACACCAAAACAAATAGGCCCGAGATACGTATACAACAGCCCATGTACGATGTACCAGCAGTCTAGCACTAGGCCTCGCATAGTCGCACGTACCCAAGTCCCAAGCGATTGATCAGATCGAGATCGATCCAAGTTGCATCGCATTTGCGTGACTGCCACGTGCCGCCTCTCTTTCCCATCTCACTTCTCTAGGGATTCCTTCTGGTGCCGGTCGCCGGCGGCCCGGCGTGCTGCCTGCTGAGTGCTGGTTGCTTCCATTCATCTGCCAGACTGCCACTGCAATTTCGTCATTCCGTCGCATACCGCAGCAGGCCTGTACCGCAGTCCGCATACAGACGGATCTTCAGCCTCATTGCGCTTCTGGAAGCCGGAGACCTTACGCTGACGGCCGGCGGTAAAAACTTCTGTTCACCAGTATGTTGTATCATATAAAATAGTAGATTAATCTAGTTTATTAATTTTTTGTATTTTGTAATTTCGTTGTGCTCAAAGATGAAGAGAAAGGCATCTCAAAGGGGCGTAGATTTCTTTTTCCAGTGACTTGGTTCAACATCAAGCGCTAATATTACCATATCTGAAAATACAAGTACATCTGAGGCGAAGCAACCTACTGTAGATGACCGTTCCATTCCGGCTGAGGAGCAACAAACTACTGTAGGTGACAATTCCAGTCCAGCTGATATGCAAAGTGATGATCAAAATATTCTGGAACCGGTAGAAGCCTTAGAACAAGGTAGAACAGGAAGCACATCATTTGAAAGGGATCTTGGAAAGCGCAAACAAATTTAGGAACTTCCTCTTGATCAGCAAGAAGAAGCACGGCGCTTTTATATTACAGAGGGCCCTTATCAGCCATATATGAGACAGTATCCATATAACGGAAATCGTCGCCGATTCTAGTTCAGCTATTTCACAAATTTTCCTTGGCTAGAATATTCACTTTCCACGCATCGTGCATATTGTCTGGCTTGTTTTGTCTTTACAAAAAAACAAGTGGAAGGTGTGGCCCTGATGCATTCACTATTAAGGGGTTTATAAATTGGAAGAAGGTGAATGACGGAAAAGAGTGTGCTTTATTAACTCATGTGGGCAAAGATTCCAACTCAGCTCACAATTATTCCGTTCGATGTTTTGATAATCTGAAAAATAGTATGACCCATATCGACAAGGCAATTGTACAAGCGATCGAAAAAATGGTTTTAGATGCAAGGCTAAGGCTCAAAGTTACAATCAATTCCATCAGGTAGGAAATATTTTGTATCCTAGATATTACAATTTTATAATTTTTTTAAAGTGGCTAATAATAATATTTTCCTTGTTGATTTCACCAGGTGGTTAACATTCCAAGCCTGTGCGTACAGAGGGCATGATGAATCTCCAGAATCGTTAAATCAGGGTAATTTTCTTGAATTGGTAAAGTTGTTGGCTTCTTACAACCAGGAGGTGGATGTGGTTGTCTTGGATAATGCTCCACGGAATGCGAGGTACACCTCTCATCCTGTTCAGAAAGAAATTCTTGAGTTATTAGCTCGAAAGGTTCAGAGACAAATTAGAGAAGAAATTGGTACTAGCAAGTTCTGTATAATGGTGGATGAAGCTCGAGATGAATCAAAAAAAGAACAAATGGCATTGGTCCTTCGGTATGTGAACAAGAAAGGATTCATAAAGGAGCGTTTTCTTGATATCATTCATGTCACTGACACCGTCGCATTGACTCTCAAACAGGCAATTTGTGCGGTCCTGGCAGACAATAATTTGAACGTTCGAGATATAAGAGGGCAAGGATATGACGGGGCAAGTAACATGCAAGGTGAATGGAATGGGTTAAAGGATCTAATTCTAAACAATTGCCCATATGCATATTATGTACATTGCATGGCTCATCAGTTGCAATTGGCTCTTGTTGGTGCATCAAGGGAGGTACATGAAGTGCACAATTTTTTCCAACATGCTATTCTCATCATAAATGTTGTCAGTGCATCGCCGAAGCGCAATGATAAGTTACTAGCAAATCAAGCTGCAGAAATTGAATGTCAAATTGAATTAGGTGAGCTTGATACAGGAAAAGGAGCAAATCAGATAGGATCTTTACAGAGACCAGGGGACACTAGATGGAGTTCTCACTTCAAGTCCATTCAGAGTTTACTTAAGATGTTTGGTTCTACAGTTGCAGTCCTATAGAGTGTAGCGACTGACCGCTCAGTCTCGAAATATTGTAGAGGAGATGTTGTAGGTGCTCTAAAAAAAATATGTCATTTGATTTTGTGTTTATTCTGCATCTAATGGAGAAGATCATGAAGATCACTGACGTCTTATGGATCAACCGGTGTCATTGCATGTGTGTTATTTCCACAAACCACACATGGATCAACCACTAGAGTCATTGCATGTGTGTTCTTTCCACAAACCACACATGGATCAACCAGTGTCATTGCATGTGTGTTCTGTCCACAAACCACATATGGATCCATTTGAGTCATTTCATGCTTGTTCTTATACTAAAACTAGCACTGCCCCCTAATGGATCCACCATTAGATTGAGTCTTCTAGAAGGCACGTCATAACACAGTTGTTCTGCTTGACGATTGTTACATACCGTTCGATCGGGGCGCTTGGACGATTGGGATGGTCTTCGCGAGAGCGATCCTCGAGTAGGCTGTTCTGCGACATGATTGGCCATGCTTGCTCTGGACAAACTGGCATGTTGCGAGTGTTACGACTCACGAGTTCAGTGGGCCATATCCTAGTGTCACATCCCCGTTACTTCTCTTCCTCCCCGTACTTCTCTTCCTTCCCCTCGAAGCCACTTTCCCCACTTCACTTCCATCCTGCCGTAGCCGCAAGCCGACGACATCCACCAATTCTTAGGTTGCTACCTTCATGGTAAGAAATCATTTTACAAGCTTTTAAACTTATCCTACATATTCCTGCTATTCGCCAATCTAACTGTTGATCTTTTTTCCGATTTCTCGACGAACTTCAGATGTGGCAGATGTTGCAGCCCAAGAATCTGGAGATCCTCGCGCGCAACTTTGCAGCGTCGTTCCCGCTCGTGTGCTCCCACCCAGGATGCTTTTGCCGTTACTCCTACCACGAGCTCCCGCTCCACGAGCTCGCGTGCCCGCACGGCGCGTGCTCCTGCACGGAGCCGGGTTGCAACTACACCGGCCCGCCGGCAGAGCTCGTCGTCCACCTTGCAGAGGGGCACTTGATCGAAGTGATTAGGATCTCATACGGGCAAGCCCAACTTCTCCAATAGGAGGTGTCGTTCACTGACTCAGCACGCCGCCTGCTAATTTTCCAGGGGGGGACGGCTCTATTTTCGTCCTGACCATCACCGCCGGTGTTCCGAGAACAAGAGCCGGGCCCACCGTCGTGGGTGCCGTATGCGTCAGGTCGGTCTCATGCGCCTGGCCCGTATAGACGATGCGCATGTGGGCGAACGCCCAACCGCCGTTGTCGGATATCATTCTTGTTCTAGCCAAGGCGTCAAGCTGCCCGACGCCTCGGGAGGTGGAGTATGTGGACCTAAGGTCGATCCTATGCGTGCCATTTCAGTACCTTGTCGGTGCTAGACCAAACAGGCAGATGCATTTCTACATTTGTATCGAGAAGATCGACAGGCAAATGTAGTACTTGTGCTGTCGTTACTGTTAGACTTAAGCGATGCTTCTCAGGTGCTTAGAGCATACGTGTTGTGCGAATGTACCCCAGTTGTAGTTTTCAGTACTCCTTAATACTTCGACGAGTTATTATATTGGTCCAATCAGCTTGTTGTTGTCACGTTGCAAAGTCCGCTTGCTCTAGACAGACCGGCAATACCGTGTGCTCCCGCTCCCGCATGTCAGTGTCACGTGTTCCGAGGGCCCACCTGCCAGTGTCACGCCCCCTCCTCTTCCTTCCCCTCGAAGCCACTATCCCAACTTCTCTTCCATCCTGCCACTCTTGTCCGATGGTTGTAATCTGATGATTTTCATTGGATTGTTTACAAGTAATCTACGTTGATAATGCAACATGCAAATGGCACAGACACAATTTCTAAAGTGGAAGCACTCACACGCTGCTATTGCACATATTTCTCAATATAGCTCGACAAACCCATTACAATAATTGTACTCGCATTAAACACAACCGAAATTGCAACCATCCTAAACAACATCTAAACCCACATCACACCGCTGTCGTCGGAGTCCACCTCGATTGGTGACACCGCTGTGCCCTTCCCGCGACATCCACTCCCGCCTGTGGCTTGCCCTTCGCCAAGGAGGCAACAATGGCGTTCTGCACAGCTTCGTCCCCATCGACCTCCACATCGGAATCGACAATGACGAAGGTGACTGGGTTGGTGTGGACCGAGCACCGTCGCGCCTGGTGGCTCCTGCTCGAGCTCAACGCTGCATCAGTCCTTCTACAGGTAGGAGGGGCCGAGCTCACATATGTAGCGTCGTCGCTCCTCTCAAGAAACCATGGCCATTTGATACTGCGATGGTAGGATCTTGGGGTGGACCCGCCGCGGCGAGCCCTACCGGAAGCGGTGGAGCGGATGGATCTGCCGGTGTGAGCCATGACAAGTTCCTAGGAGGGAGTAAGATTGTGGGCCAGGCGTGTTTGGTTCCTGAGCAAAGCCTCCCAGTGATATGTACGCGGGCAAGGTACCAAAAAATTTCGTCCAATGCGCGCGAGAGGGCTTTTAAACCACGAAGGCGTGAGTTTTTTGACAAGTCCACACGCTAGGTCCCCCACCTGTCAGCCGAATGTGGACGGTAGGATTCTGCCTGAGTTATTAAGTAGGGATAAATCACACTTCACCACTACCCTGACATCCAAAGGATCCGCTTTCCTCTGACCTCGCTCCCCTCGCTCATGGCTCGCAGCTCGTGCAGTTCGTGCAGTTTGTCTCGAGCGGAATCAGGGTCAGCTCAATGCCGTCAGGCGGGTGCCCCCATCAGGTACCGAAGGGCGCCCTACGATTACTACCCCGATATGCTGTGTTTGTGCGGTGAGAAGATGCCAAGTTGGATTTCATGGACCGACGAAAATACTGCAGGAAAATTCAGCAACTGCAACATCAGAGCGGTAAGTTCCTACTGTAGGTACAATGGTAACCCGGATCCGGAAAGCGTAATGCAATTCTTTTTTTTTTGTTTCCTTCGATCTACTACGCAGGAAGGGAGGGGGACTGGCTGTGACAAGTTTGTGTGGATCGAAAATCCACTGACAGGTTTTCACAAAGAGCTTGTTCAGGATCTGCGTGATGCTGTGTGGGACAAGAAAGAGGAGATTCATGCGATGGAGCGAGAGATCCGGGAGCTTCGCCAGGTGCAGGGGAGGCAGAGGCAGGGAGGTGGTGAGACAGACGGGCTCAAGATTAGGCCAGATAGTGGACACAATTTCTTAATTATCTGGGCATTATCTGTTGCATTTGCAGTTTATGTTGCCATGTCGTTGTCCAGCAGCTGAAATAAGTTGCTGCTTCATGGAGTGTAGCAGCCAGCTTAAGAAATTATTTTCCAGCCCAGAAACTTATCATAAGTGTAATGCCAACAGCAGGGATTTATTAAGCGCCTATAAATAAATCATGTCTGTGCCACTAACACCCATCAATTTTGGAGAGGATTTAACCGCTCAGCTATCGCGATTGTTCAGATAGTAGTGGCATAGTCACAGTTTTGGATTCAACTAGTGGCCTCGGCCGTATCAAATCCTAAAGTCGCGATACATTTTACTCCGATTACGGGAGGCAGATTGTTTCGCCTGACAAGTTCCACGCACACAGCTCCAGAGTTTAACCGAACTACATATATAGGTTCAAGTTCAATACATCATTAGGCTGCTACACTGCTAGCCCTCTTTCTCTGCTTGGGTGCCAACTTTCTTCCTCTTTCCTTCACGTCCACTGGCTTCTTCATCTCCTGCCTTCTTCCTCTTCCTGGGTGCCAATTTTCTTACCTTCACGTACCCTGCATCTCCGGGCCAAGGGAAGTCAGGCCAATCAGCACCAGAATCTTGTCCGGCATCATCACTCCACTCGTTTTGGTTTTCTTCCCGTAGCAAAATCACTGAGTCGACTGTCTTGTTTCTTACCTTGCGCTTCCTGTAAAAAAAACGGTACATGGATTACTACCTTATATCTACACACTATAAACAATTTTTTTGTGTGAATGTACCATCTCATACCTAGGTTTGGGAGCATTAAGGGGACATCCAGCTACTCTATGGCCTATAAGATGGCAGGTCTTGCATCTGTTTTTGCCCTTCTTTGTAGCACAGAAAGCCGAACCCTTCTTCTCGAGAAAATTC
Source organism: Avena sativa (assembly GCA_916181665.1). Taxonomy (NCBI): domain Eukaryota; kingdom Viridiplantae; phylum Streptophyta; class Magnoliopsida; order Poales; family Poaceae; genus Avena; species Avena sativa. Next base: position 226,149,249 of record OV702291.1, read on the forward strand.
TTAAACCTATTCACCTAGGGTCTTCCTCTGCCCCTTTTTGTAACTGGCTAGCAAAGCTCGAAAGACAGTTGGACTTGAGGCCACTGAGATGGGTCTGTACATGGCTCGACGGATCCAGCGTACGCAGCTCTGAACTTTTCCATAGAGTAGTAGTCTGACAAATACTGATCCAAATGTGGTAGAGTTCTTTTCTTCACCAAGAAGGCCAAGGCGTGGTCCCAAGGTTTCCCGGTATGCTGCCACTCTAAGCAGGTGCATTCTCGTAGCTGGATGTTCACAACATCCCTTTTGCCACTCTTGGACATATCGACCACCTCACAACTTTTGCTGGTTGACGGGAGAACCTTAAGATGAGCAAGTCCTCAGCTTCTCTTGTGCAGTTGCTGTACAACTGGTGGTAGCATATGTCCTCTAAGTCTCCTACCGATCTCTCTCCTTATATTTAACAGCTTCATGATCATACCACGTATGTTGTCCATCAAGATATGAACATGACGCACTTTTATGTCCTTCGCCCAGTTATTCAGGCATTCTGCAAGGTTGTTGTTTATGTAATCAACTTTGATGTCAGGGTTGAATTGACTCCTCTTCCATAGCTGCGAATGATGGATGGCTAAGTACTCTAGAAGTTCAGGGGCTTCGGCAAAAATCTTGCTCATGAAATAATCGCTGCTACTAGGTTTGTAAACTCTAGCAGCAGAAACATGTAACAAAATACGTTGCCTGCGTAGTGTGAGTACAAGTTGAGCATCATATGGGCATGGCATTCTCTACCTTCAACTTGCAGGAACACCTCCTTCACTGCATTCGTCGGCCCTTTGCATGCATCCGTGGATATAGCCAATGGATCCATGTGTCCTATTGATCTCCTGAGCTGCCTCATAAACCAGACCCAGTTTTCCTCCGTTTCTATTTCAAACAGCCCGAATGCCACTGGGAACATCCAGTTGTGACCAGCAAGTGCCATGGCAGATGGCAGGCAGCCTTTCCATTTGCCAGTTAGGACAGTGTTGTCTACACTCAGATACGGCCTACAGCCGTCCTTGAATCCCTGGATGCAAGGTTTAAGCACCATGAAAAATCTTTTGAAATATATTTTACCACCTTTTGACAACACTCCCCGGACACCTAGCTTGTACTTCCGCCTTGAAGTTGTACAGCATCCTGAAGCTATTGGTCCAATCCCCGTGCAAGACCCCCAGAGCTTTCTCTTTACCTTTCCAAACCGTGTAATACGGAAGGATAATGTTGTATTTGGAACCGAGGCTAGTCTAAATATTCTTCGCGGTCTACTTAGGGTTATCCTTTAGTATGTGATACGTCCAAAACGTATCTACTTTCTCGAACACTTTTGCTATTGTTTCTCCTCTATACTTGTGTAATTTGGCTGCAACTAATGCGAACTGACGTTGTTTTCAGCAGAATTGCCTTGGTGTCTACTTTTTGTGCAGAAAATCAACTATTAGGAAAAATGCCGGAAAATATGCCAAAAATCCTATTTCACCTGAAGACTCCAGGAGCCAGAATACGAGACGGAGAAGAGCCAGGGGGTGGCCACACCACCTGGTGGTGCGGGCCAGGCCAGGCCGCGCCAGGGGGTGGTGTGGGCCCCCCAGGCACCCCCTCGGCCTCTCTCTTCGCCTATAAGGAGCCTTCTAACCTAAAAATTCGGGGGGTTCGACGTTTTTCTAGAAGGAGTTCCGCTCTGCTGCTACCACTAGATTCCAAGAAACAGCACCAGAAACTCCGTTCTGGCACCCTGCCGGGACGGGGAATTGGAGGAGATCATCGCCATCATCACCATCGCTTCTCCATCGACCATCCATGTTTCCCTGATATATAAGTGAGTAATACCCCGCTGTAGGCTATGGGGATGGTAGGGATTGGATGAGATCGTTCATGTAATGGCATCAGATTATTAGGGCATGGTGCCTAGTATCTTTTATTAGTGCTTTATGACTTTGTTGCGACTTGTTGTGCTTAATGCTTGTCACTAGGGCCCGAGTGCCATATTTCATATCTGAACATGTTATTGATTCATTATGATAGTATTGTTCTTGGTCTTATCTACAAGTTGTATACACACATCGTTGTCTGGAACCTATGGCCCCGAAGTGACAGAAATCGGGATAACCGGAAGGGAAAGGCTTTGATGTGAGGATCACATGTGTTCACGGAGTGTTAATGCTTTGCTCTGGTGCTCTATTAAAAGGAGCACCTTAATTGCCAGTAGTTCCCTAGAGGCCTCGCTGCAAACGGGCTGGCAGGACAAAAGATGTTGTGCAAGTTCTCATTGCGAGCACGTATGACTATATATGGAACACATGCCTATGATTGTCTAGTACTTGGATGCTTTATCTTATTTATCTGCAATTGCCCTATGTTCTGATTGCTATGTGAATTGTCTTGTCCATGCAATGCCCGTCCATCCATCCCTATGCCTACCGCACTCGAATCCCACGGTTTACTGCTTTTGTTACTACTGTCTTTGCTTTACTACTGCTGTTACTTTACTATTCCTACTACAAAACTGTTGCTACTGATAAACTGCTGTGAGCAAGATTGTTTCCAGGTGCAGCTGAATTGACAACTCGGTTCTTAAGGCTGATAAATATTCTTTGGCTCCCCTTGTGTCGAATCAATAAATTGGGTTTCACTTCCCTCGAAAATACTGCGATACACCCCCTATACTTGTGGGTCATCAAGACTATTTTCTGGCGCTGTTGCCGGGGAGCATAGCTTTATTTATCAAGTCCACTTGGATTCTCTATTGTTCGCTGCTATCCATCCATCATGGGTAAGTCTCGTGATGGCAAGGTTCCTATTTTACCATCCACTACAAGAAGAGGTACGGTTCTAAACACCTCTATTGCTCTTGATTCACCGTCTATCATGAGTAAGTTCCTTACACCACCACATACACATGCTACACACACTGCTACTACTGCTGAATCTGAAACTTCTGATGCTGCTTCTATTGTGCTTGATAAGAGTGGTTCATTAGGTCCTTTCCTAGATGCTACGATTGCTAGAACTATAGATGTAAATACCAAAACTCCTAATGAAGACACTACCACACCTGTTAGCTCACTTGAGTCTAGTGAGAGTTATGATATTGAAGAAGATTATGTTGAGATGACCGATGAGTTTATTAAAGAATGTAAGAACACCCATGATAGGAGCGCTGCTAAGAGTCTCCTTGAGAGGCGTACTATTAGACCCAAATTGTATCCTGCTGCTAAGTTTGCTGCTTCTCCCATAAACATTACAGATGAAGATTATGATTTCTCTCTCGATATATCTTACATAGCTATTGTCGAGAAAGAACCTTTTTGTGGGACTAAGAATGAAAGTGTGGTAGCACATATGAATGAACTTTCTACCATGAGTGGCTTGTTTTCTGATAATATTAAGATGCGTACTTACTTTGTTGCTAAGATTTTTCCTTTTTCACTAAAAGGAGAAGCTAAAACTTGGTTTAGTAATTTACCTCCTGGATCTATTGATAGCCCTGAGTGCTTGATTAGTACTTTCCTACAGAAATATTTTCCTCCTAGTGCTAGACATACTATTTTGCAGGAACTTTTTGATTTCAAACAGGGAGAAAAAGAGGTATTGCCCGAATCTTGGGCAAGGTTTTGTGCTTTGATTCATGCATAGGCTGGAAGTCCATTACCTAAGAATGAGCTTCTTGATATATTTTATAATGGACTAACCGAGGAATCTAGGACATACCTAGATAGTTGTGCTGATTGTGTTTTCATGAATAGGACTCCTAAGGAAGCAGAGGAATTAATGGCTAAAATAAGCAAGAATTATGAAGATTGGACTCCTCCTAAACAAGCTATACCTGAAGTAATTGTACCTGAACCATCTATTCCTAAGCCTATTCCAACATCAAATAAGAGGGGAGTTATTGAATTAAATGATGAAGTGATGAAGGAAGCTAAGAAATGTCTTAAGGAGAAGGGAATTAAAGCTGCAGATGTCAAGAATTTACCTCAAGAATTATGTAAGCCTATTCCCTACTCACCCACTATTGAGGTACACTCTCTCCAACACTTTGATGAAGGTGATATCCCTTATTTGAAACCTCCTGATCAATGCTTAGAAGAATTTGATATCTTTATTGTTAAGCAAGATAACTTTAATAAAAGGGTGCAAAATCATCTTATGGAAAACACTAGAGCTATTGTTGAGTTGAAAGATATTGTGGAAAGAACCTCTAATGATGTTAAAATGATTGTTAAACACTTTCAAATGGTTCAAACTCAAATAGATCAACTCGTTAAAGTGCAAAACGACTTGCTAGTGAATGCTGCTAAAGAAAAACATGCTTATGAAATTAGAACTAGAAGTGGTGCTGCTACCCAGGATCCTCTATATCTTGAGGGGCATCCCAAAAGAATTGAGCAGGATTCTCAACAAGCTGAAAATAGTGGTTCTACTCGTAAGAAAAGGAAAAAGAAACATAAAATTGTTGAAGAACCCTCTGAACCTGCTATAGATCCTAATAGTATATCTATCTCTGATGCTGAAACTGAAAGTGGTAATGAAAAAATGAAGTGCCTAATGAAGAAAAATTTGAAGAAGAACCTGAAAACCACACTAAGACTACTAAATACACCAAATAAGATTTTATTGCTAAGAAACATGGTAGTGAAAGAGAACCATGGGTCCAAAAACCTATGCCTTTCCCTGATAAGAAACACAAGTCAAAAGAAGATGAACACTATAATAAGTTTTGCGAGTGGATGAAGCCTTTATTCTTGCAAATTCCTTTGACTGATGCTATTAAATTGCCTCCTTACTCAAAGTATATGAAGGACATTGTCTCGAATAAAAGGAAGATCCCTAATGAAGAAATTTCTACTTTGCTTGCTAATTATTCTTTCAATGGTAAGGTTCCTACGAAACTTGGAGACCCAGGGATTCCAACTATCCCTTGCTCTATTAAGAACAGTTATGTTAGAACTGCTTTGTGTGATTTGGGAGCTGGAGTTAGTGTTATGCCTTTCTCTCTCTATACGAGGCTTCAGCTTGAAAAATTGATACCAACTGATATATCTTTGCAAATGGCTAATAAATCTACCACTATTCCTGTGGGTACATGTGAGGATGTACCTATTCAGGTGGCTCACAATTGCTTGATATTAACTGATTTTGTTGTGTTTGAAATGCCTGAAGATGATAATATGTCTATTATTCTTGGGAGACCTTTTCTTAATACTGCAGGAGCTGTTATTAATTGCAATCAAGGAAAGGTGACTTTCAATCTTAATGACAAGGAACATGCTGTCTATTTCCCCAAGAAGATCGAAAGGACTTATGGTTTGAATTCAATTGAACATCTTGAAGGCATTCAAGTTGGAGAAATATATTGTCCCATACCAAGAGAAAATTTTGAAACTATTATGATTGGGACTATTGCTATCAAGGTTAAGGTAACATAATCATTAGTGGAGTACAAAGTTTGGTCTCATATGCAATTGTTTTGGTAGCAAGACTTAATCAACCTTGCCAACAAAAGGATTCCATTGAACAAAACAATGTTTTCATTATGATTATCTCTGTTTATTTCTATCCTTTGCATTTTAGTTTTTGCTTTCGTTTAGTTTTCTTTGTGTTGTTAGTTGCTTGCATGCTAGAACTTCTGTAGTTCTAGCCTTGTTTTGTCCTTGCATCATGTTTCCAAAAGGAAAAAAATCTGTCTGTCAGAAAAATCATTCTTCTATTTCTGAAAAAAGCCCCAAAATAAAGTGTCTCGAAAAATTCCAGAAAATACATATTAAATTTTTACGTGAAAAAGGGGCAGAGGAGTACCTGGTAGGTACCAGGGGGCCCACCAGGCAGGCACACCATGTGGTGGCGCGGCCAGCCCTGGGTGGCGCCATGCCCTGGTGTGGGCCACCCCTAGCCCCCCACTTACTCTTTCACCTGCCACTTTCTTCTCTCTCCCGAGTAAGCTCTAGTTCATAGCTCAAAATCGCGTTCTTTCTGTGGTTGCTCTCGATTTCTTCGATCTCCTTGCTCGGCCCATCTTTCTTGCTGAAATTTGGAGCATTTGTTCCCTGGTATGTGACTCCTCCCCTTGTCCAAGTAGATTTGTGTTTAGTGGACTATATGTTGAGTATTTTGCTACTGTAGGTGACTGGTTATGAGAGCTTGTAAGCTTGTTTGATGCTTAGAGATATAGTTTTGATGCATGTTTAGGCCTCTTGCAAGTCCCTATGAGTAGAATCCTTCATTATATTTACTTTGTAATCACTTGTTTGATAGGTGTTTAAATTCCAGAATACCAAGCATGGACAACCATACTTTTGGAGAGATATTTGAGAGTGGTGCACCTAGGAGGTCGAGGCCCTCAAGAACAGCCTCTCAAGCTAGTCCATCATATAATGAAGATCTCATTGCAACTCATATTGGTAGTGAAAGGGATGATGGGGATGCTCACCCATCCTCTTTTCCTTGTTTTACCTTCTTACAAGCTGCAGGTATTCTTGATGATTTCTTGCTACTGATTGAGAGGGTTGGTTTGACCTCATATATGCAAGATGAGAGTGCGCAATACGCTATGCTCACCAAAACTTTTGTTGAGAGCTTCTCATTTACTAACACACCCAATCAATCTACTGCCTCTTTTAAAATCTATGATATGCCCTTCACCATGCCTTTGGAGAGATTTTGCAGTATTGTAGGTGTGCGTATGACAGGGACCGTGAAGAAAATTCAAGGGCGACCCGCTGATTTGTTGGAGCTTTACCGAGGGGTGACCAATGATGATGACCGCGTAGCGTCGTGCGGAAAGATAAGAAATATCCAACTCCCTGCTCTTAGATACTTTGCATATTATCTTGCTACTAGTGTATTGGGTAGGGAGAACACTAGTAATATCTCCAACTATCATTTAGCATTCCTTGCTGCTGCGCTTAACAATGATACTCGGTACAATCTTGGCTCGCTTATTGCTCACCGCCTAGCTGCTAGGGGGCCTATCTATGGGGGCATCAATGCCTCGCGTGTAGTCAATGCATTAGGTCTTTCGGTGGATCCCGATGATGCTATGCTAGCACCACAGAGGCTTGACCTTGTTGCCATGAAAACTCATCACTTTGTCACTGCTACCTCTGATTTGAACAATCTAGTATATAGGATGCTTTTCACTGACGGGGATGAAAGGGAGATCCTTTTTCCATAGCCTGCTTTGTTTAGTGTTGACAGGAGACCGTGGTCGTGCTCAAAGGAGGAGGTGGACGAGCAGCTTCGTTTGCTGGGTTTCCATGAGCAGCACCAGGAGGATGTGCCCTCCTATGATTACTCCGCACATTACGGAGGTACGTACTCGAGCTCGCACCAGGACGAGGGTACCTCCTCGTCGTACCATGATGACACTTCATCTTGGCCAGCTTGGGATTGATACCCACTTAGGCCAAAAGCCTAAGCTTGGGGGAGGTACATCGACACCGCACTCATCTCCATATCATGTTGCGTCGGTACTTTGTATATTTCATGTTTTCATTCTCTTTTTAGTTTTTGTTCTTCTTTGCTTTTGCTTTCTAAAAACACAAAAAGACCAAAAATATTTGTGTTCTTTCTCTTTGGTTTGCTTCTTCTTTTTGCCTTGGTTTGTTTTTCCCTTTTTGCTTTGTTTGAACTATTCGAAAAATCCAAAAAGATTTTGCTTTGTTTGTTTTTCCCTTTTGGTTCTTGTTTAAAAATCAAAAACACCAAAAATATTTGTCGTTCTTCTTTGGTTTTTGCGAGTTTGCTACAGGGTTCGGCAGTTCTCAGTGGAATATTGGTTTCATATTATTATTCAAGCCACACAAGTGAAGAGCAATAATGAGGATTAATGACAACTTGAGGCGTGGTAAGAGGCTGGTAACGAACTCTATTTGTTTTCATTTTTGTACATATACTCATCACTGTGGGCATGCTTAGTCCGTTCATGTAGAGTGTATGTTTTCTTTGGATGCTTAGTAGTTCTTGCTTTCTTATGATTAGCTCCATCTCGCTAATAGTTTGTAGCATGTCTCATGAATGTTTGTTTGCATTACTCTATTCATAAATCGGTATGACACCGTGGTATCCTCCTCTGAATGTTTCATTTGATTGACTTGGCACATGCTCATGCATGCACATGACTGTAATAATCAGTTAAGCCTCGATGAATTATTTTGCCTTGAGGACCTTGAATCACTTTCATGCCATGAGTAGTCTTGTTTTGTTGCAAGCATGATAATGACAGCTATTGCTCTCTCGTTTGTCGCTCCCTTACTATTGCTAGCCTTCACTTCCATTGAGTGTTTTACTCAAGTTTCCAACTTCCTAAACCAAATATTTCCAAAGTGTCCACCATACCTACCTATTAGCATCATTTGCTACTCCCGTGCATATTCATTATGCCTTGTTTTCTTCTGAATAAAATGTTTGCTTGTTATGGGAAAATTAGTTAGTAAATCTCTCACGAACTTGATGGCGCACTTTATTTCCTGCACTTAATAAACCTGAACCATTGTGAACTCTCCATGAAAGTTATATGCTTGCAAATTATAGGTTGGGGATTAGCAGAACCGTGTTGTCATGGGGAATGCTTTCAACACTTGTAAATATATACCCAGTTGATACCTTTCTCTTTTGTTTGTGGATGTCGTCGGTGTGAAATAAAAGGGGAGCTTGTAAGTCCATGGAGTTATGTATGTGTGTTAGAGAAACGCCTGGGCCGCTGGTCTAATCCATGCTGACATGGTGGAAACCTGTAGCGTAACCATAATGATATCTATGAAGCATTCTTCTTATAAAAAAGAGAGAGAGATAGCTATTGAGAAAAAGGAAAAAAAGAGTTTTATGAAAAGAGGAAAGAGAGAAAAAAAAGCACCATTTTCCCATGGTAAATAAGAAGATTGCTGAGATACTCATTGTCTGCTTGCCTTGTCATTTTGATATGGGAATTCTTCCGTATCATCGGGCAAGGGGTACCCCGTTGGCGGTTCTCAATGATACGCACATACTTACGATGACAAGAACTTACCGGTAACTAAAGTTGAGTAGCATGAGGAGCGGCCCTCGTACTCAAGGGACTTGGGATCTTCAGTTTATAGTCTGTCAAGCATATAACTCAGATTGGACCTCACTTTCACCTTAACCACATTAAAGATGCTTATGATAGGGGCAATGATAGCTCAAATCTAACGAGTACCATACTTTCAGCATTTGGAAGCCTTTTAAAATTATTCAAAACCTTTTTCTTCTACTTGTTGAGTCTCCACATATTCTTTGAGCACCTTCTTGAGAGCATAGTTGTCATTCCTTGTGTTTGCTCCATTACTTGATTATTTGTGTTATGACTTTGATGCTTGTATCCTTGATATCTTTACTTCTAGTCATCACTTGAACTTCAGAGGTGCCTTGATATTCATAATCAAAGGGCAAGCGAGATACCACTCTATCATACCTTTTTATGAGCATTGTAATGTTGCTTATGTTTGTGCTTCATGCTACTTATTATTCTTGAGTTGGAATCTCCTCATAGCTTGCAATGACTATTAAGTAGACTCAGTTGCATACTCTTTATTATGAACTGTCTGAGTAGTTGATCACATTGCTGAGAATATTTACATCATATGAAGCAAATGTGTTCGTGAAAGTTCTTTTATCGCACTCAGTTTTCAACTGAATTGCTTGAGCACAAGCAATAAGCTAAGCTTGGGGGGATTTGATACGTCCAAAACGTATCTACTTTCCCGAACACTTTTGCTATTGTTTCTCCTCTATACTTGTGTGATTTGGATGCAACTAATGCAAACTGACGCTGTTTTCAGCAGAATTGCCTTGGTGTCTACTTTTTGTGCAGAAAATCAACTATCAGGAAAAATCCCGGAAAATATGCCAAAAATCCTATTTCAGCCGAAGACTCCAGGAGCCAGAATACGAGACGGAGAAGAGCCAGGGGGTGGCCACACCACCTGGTGGCGCGGGCCAGGCCAGGCCGCGCTAGGGAGTGGTGTGGGCCCCCCAGGCACCCCCTCGGCCTCTCTCTTCGCCTATAAGGAGCCTTCTGACCTAAAAACTTCGGGGTGTTCGACGTTTTTCCAGAAGGAGTTCCGCTCCACCGCCATCACCAGATTCCACGAAACAGCACCAGAAACTCCGTTCTGGCACCCTGCTAGGACGGGGAATTGGAGGAGATCATCGCCATCATCATCACCATCGCTTCTCCATCGACCATCCATGTTTCCCCCATCTATGAGTGAGTAATCCCCCGCTGTAGGCTATGGGGATGGTAGGGATCGGATGAGATCGTTCATGTAATGGCATCAGATTGTTAGGGCATGGTGCCTAGTATCTTTTATTAGTGCTTTATGACTTTGTTGCGACTTGTTGTGCTTAATGCTTGTCACTAGGGCCCGAGTGCCATGATTTCAGATCTGAACATGTTATTGATTCATTATGATAGTATTGTTCTTGGTCTTATCTACAAGTTGTATACACACGTCGTTGTCCGGAACCTATGGCCCCGAAGTGACAGAAATCGGGATAAACCGGAAGGTAAAGGCTTTGATGTGAGGATCACATGTGTTCACAGAGTGTTAATGCTTTGCTCCAGTGCTCTATTAAAAGGAGCACCTTAATTGCCAGTAGTTCCCTAGAGGCCCCCCTGCAAACGGGCTGGCAGGACAAAAGATGTTGTGCAAGTTCTCATTGCGAGCACGTATGACTATATATGGAACACATGCCTAGGATTGTCTAGTACTTGGATGCTTTATCTTATTTATCTGCAATTGCCCTATGTTCTGATTGCTATGTGAATTGTCTTGTCCATGTAACGCCCGTCCATCCATCCCTATGCCTACCGCACTCGAATCCCACTGTTTACTTCTTTTGTTACTACTGTCTTTGGTTTACTACTTCTGTTACTTTACTATTCCTACTACAAAACTGTTGCTACTGATAAACTGTTGTGAGCAAGATTGTTTCTAGGTGCAGCTGAATTGACAACTCAGTTGTTAAGGCTGATAAATATTCTTTGGCTCCCCTTGTGTCGAATCAATAAATTGGGTTTCACTTCCCTCGAAAATACTGCGATACACCCCCTATACTTGTGGGTCATCAGTATGGACATAGATTGCATAGCCACCCACTCCGTATCAGCCATTGAGGATTTCAGTTTGCTACCTGTCGGACACATGTGTGGAGGGCCCATTTTGTTCACCTGCAACACAGATTCATTTAAAAGATAAGCGGAGTCGACTAGTTGCCAGAAAGATATCGCACATCAATTGTAGTTATAGAGTGAAAAGAGAGAGAGGGGTCTAATGGTTTGCTGCATTCATTGCCCCAATAACCTAATTGCAGTCGACGCGGCTAAGGATCTTGTTGTGATCCTCCATGGACAATGTACCTCGGCCCGTCCATTCATCCACGTTAACTTGCAAACGGCCTCATACCTCTCGGTAGAGTTCTTCAGACGATAAACGTCGAACTCCCCCTTGATACAAAAATGCCAGAATGACATCCTGAACTCATGCATGCTCCTAAACTCGGTGTCGACCGAAATTATAGGATACTCGTGGTCATGTTTCATTTCTTCTACTTCAACACCCAAATCATCGACTGGAATACCAGCCTCATCGTTAAGTTCCTCGTCTATTTCATCATCACCAGATTCTTGATCCTCTACAGTGCCTTCTTCTTCATCTGATTCAGAATCTTCGCCATCGTCTCTAATGCCTAGTACTACACACATCATATTGACTCCCATGGGTGGGGCTGCACCATCGTCTCCACCCAGATGGATAGGAACATTGCCCCAGTCCACCTCACCGGCAACTCTGTTTTCTCCAAGACACTCGGTTGGTTCTGCTGCAACCACATGGGGTGGTCTTACCTTTGAACGCATCCCAGGTACTTCAGTGGACAAACAGCAGTCAGAATCAATTTCATCTTGAGTGTACAGAACCCTCTTGCTCTTCCTGTGTACATCCTCCTTCCTGATGTAATCTTTCCTGATGGTATCAGTAGGGCTTGACATCCGCGTTCCATTCCCCATCGAACTAGGCCTTTTGTTGCCGCTCTTGGGTGTGATCTCCTTACTGCCTACCCTCACGGGTGTTGGCTCCAGGGTGCTGGCATTATTGCCTGACCTCTGCGGCATGTTCTTCTTCGAATTAGCCCTTTTGCTGCTACTATTGGGCGTGTTCTTCTTCGTGCTGGCATTATTGCCTGACCCCAGCGGCGTGTTCCGCTCCAAATTAGCCCTTTTGCTGCTACTATTGGGCGTCTTCTCCTTCGTGCTGGCATTATTGCCTGACCTCAGCGGCGTGTTCCGCTCCAAATTAGCCCTTTTGTTGCTACTATTGGGCATGTTCTCCTTCGTGCTGGCATAATTCCCTGACAGCAGCATGTTTCGCTCCAAATTAGTTTTTTTTCTGCTCCCACTGGGTGTGGTAGCCTCCGTGCTGGCCATCTTCGCCTCTTTGCTACCACTCCTGGGAGTGTTCACCACCGTGCTAGCCCTCTTAGCGTTTTTGCTGCTACCGTTCGGTGTGGCATTTTGACTGGATCTCAGGGGTGTACTGCGCGGCGTGGTGCCTTTTGTCGTGCGACTCTTGGGCGTCCTCTTCTCTGGTGTGGTCTCCTTGGTGACGTTCTTCTTCGAGGTGCCCTTTTTGGGGATGCTCTTCCTGCTCCTCTTTATGATGCTCCTCTATAAGACTCTCCTCTGTTCGAAGCCACCCTCAGTCACACCAGCCCCAGTGATGCCATGGATCAGGTCACACATGCCTTCTAAAATTCCATCATCTCTATTGTCGAGTTCCAATTCCTCTCCAACCGTGAGCACTACCAAGTGGAAGTAAACTTCACCTCTATAATGTTTCCTTGTAAACGGTACAACTAAATCCCTGGTATCTTTCACTTCGATAGCCTTTTTGCTCCTGTAACCATAATATAACAAACGTTCTTCCTGGGAGGACCCCCACAACACCTTCACACGTAAGGATGCCATCAGGTCAGATAACTCTACCACTTCAAGGTCGTATCTGCCAAGGATTACATCAAACTCGTCATAGAATTTTTCTGTGTCATCATCTAATTTTGTAGTATAATCCGCGACACCGATACAAACGATTACTTTGCCATCGTCAAGTTCTTCAGGATAGAAACCTCCGAGAGGTTTGAGAGATGGAGCGGCACCATCAGACCCAGCCCCAATGCCACCGCCGCCATCACCAGCATCATCGTTAGCTGGATCAACCTCGGTGGAAGTACCAGGACCAGGAGAAAGGCGAGGGCCCTTAGTAGCGGGAGTTACATTACATGGTGGACAGGCAGGGCCCCTTCTAACGACAGCCACAATAGGATCAGCTGCTGCCATGCCACCTCGACGATCAGGAGCAGTTCCCACAACAGCAGTGTTTCGAGTGCTAGCAGAGTCCAGACCATGAGCTGGCTTCAGACCAGCAGCTCGCTAAACCCGAGCACGGGTTCGAGGAGGAGACAAGGCATCAGTCTTTGCAACAATAGTGGGGCAGCCTCCAGAAGCCTTAGTTTGCTCAACAGCGGCAGGGATTGGGTCAACAGCGTCCAGATCAACAACAACACGAGGACGACCAGTACCAGCAGATTCCAGAGCACGGGTTCGCACAACTTGAGGACGGTTTCGAGGAGGAGCAGCACACAAGGCGGCGGTCTTAGCAACAACAGCGGGGCAGCCTCTTTACGCCTTAGTTTGCTCAACAGCGGCATGGATTGGGTGAGCAGCAGCCGCAGAAACATGGGCACGGGGACGGGGACGACCAGTACCAGTAGATTCCAGAGCAGAGTTTTCCACAACGGCAATACGGGGACTCCTACGAGGAGGTTGCCTGACAGAAGCATGTCACGGACGAGGAACCACATTTTTCTCAACAATAGCAGGGGTTCGAGTTAGACCTCCCTATCCAATAATAGCTAGGCGACTCCCAGTAGCAGGAGCTTCCTCATCCACTATGTTACACACCAGCATAACCACGCGAAGCCTAACATGTTGTGTCATCAACCCAATTAGCTGAATGTCACACGCTATAGGAACCATGAAGCCTCGTTCATCAACGATGCTGAACCGTGCAGTCTGCTCTGGCCTCATTTCAGCAAGTTCACGCACAGCAGCAACCAAACTAGGGACAATGCATAACTGCACAGGCGCTACTTCCATCTTCAGACTCTGAGCCTGTTTCCACGTGCTCTTCCCATGTGCTAATTTAACGAGGTAGCCACATATGCTCACCAGAACCGTGTATTTGGGTTTAGCGGAGATCCTAGTTGACATAAAATTGGAGACAAAAGATAAGAATTGTTTGTCAGCGTCGTGCTAGCAAACAATTCTATGTTCGATATATCTCTGTAATGTCAATAGCCAGCTAGCAGTTACAGGTAGTGCAAATAGCAAATAGAAGAGTAGCTCACCCGAAATTAGCCAGAAGTACTTCTTCCTCGGCAAATGGATCTGCCATCCTTCACGCTGCTCAGCTCGTCGGTGGTAGAGGTGGGCTAGATCGTCGCAACGGCTGGCACGGCATTCGGCATTAGAGCTCGGTAGCAGCGAGTAGGCGCAGCAACTTGGCATCGGAAGTCAAATGCCCGAAGAGATCATTTTGGTTGGAGAGGGGATTTCCACGCCGCTGGTGCTAGGGTTCATGCGAAAGGAGGGAGGGAGTGGATTTGTGAATTTGGTCAACGCACGATGTTCCTTTAGTATCTCGTTTCGCCTACGTGGTTGCCGCGTTGGCGCTCGCGTCACGGAAATATTACTGACATGAGGGTCCCGGCCGTCTACTTCACGGGGCAGTTTCATGGCATGTTTGGATTTGGTAGGGGTGAGACGAGTTTGCATCGAAATGGCCCCTCTAGGTAGTTGGCGGCCCAACTTTTCGAAACACGGTAATTTCAGGCAACTTAGGTACCGCCATGCGCTGGCCTGCCAACTTTGGTACCACAGACGAACAAGCCCCTGTATATGATAGATGTTTATTTTGCATGCTATTATTTTATCGATAGGAAACGTCAATACACGTGTGTTTAATAAACAAATAAAAGGTTCCTAGTTATGCCTCTCTTATAGACTAGCTCGTTGATTAACAAGATGATCAAAGTTTCCTGATCATGGACATTGGATGTTGTTAATAACGAGGTCACAACATTTGTGAAATGATGTGATGAACATTCATCCTAAGTACAGCATTACGATCAAAGTCATTATGTTTATATTTCTATAACATCATACGAAGTAATCTTTATCCTTAGACCATGAGATCATGTTAATTGCTGACATTAAAAGAGTAACTTGATAACATCAAACGTCACACCGTAAAAGGGTGACTATAAAGGTGGGTTCAGATACTCCGAAGATGTTATGTTGAGGCTCATGGATCAAGAGTGGACTTTGTCAATCCTGATGACGGATAGATATACTCTGGGCCCTCTCGGTGATATCACATTAAGATAGCTTGGAAGCAAGTGATGTGATCACTAGAATGTTATATCACGGGAACGAGAAAAGAGTGCATGTCGGTAACGAGATCAAACTAGGTATTAGGATACCAATGATCGAATCTCGGATATGTAATATATCATGGGACAAAGGGATTAAATTACTAGCGTTAAAGTTTCTCATGATCACAGAAGTCATCGTTGAATGTGCAGGAGTCAGTATGGATCTCTAGGTCCCGCTTCTGATTATTGATTGGAGAGGAGTCTCAATCATGTCTGCATTATTCGCGAACCGTAGGGTGAAACACTTAAGGGTTTCCAAACACCATTTTGGAGCACATATGTTTCAGACGAAAGAATTGCAAAGCGCTGGAATTATTTCAATGGAAACCGGAATTGTTTCGGGTGAAATTGCAGAAACTGGTTCTGCATGTGATATTGAAATGTTACAAGGGGTATTATGTGAATGTTTGTTAATTAAATTAATTAACAAAATTCTGAATAAAATAAATAAAAGAGTTTTATTAAATGAGAGTTGCATTAAATTTGGTGGAAATTTAATGCATGTGAGTGGAACTTTGGGTGGAGGCTAAATTGATGTGAGTGGAGCTTCCACCACATTAATGAGGAAGAGGTGGGGGCACCCCCCCATGGGTGCCGGCCATGGGAGGGGAGGAGCCCCCTCTCCTATAAAAGGCCCCCCTCTACTTCCTCACAAAGCACACCTCCTCGTGAAGGATCTCTCTCCCCCTCTAGATATATTCCCCATGGTCTCAGATTAGCGAGATACATGTTCCCAGTGGCATTGCGTCTGGAAAGACTTGCTGCTTCCGCTGATTCGCTGGAGCGAGGAGGTGGAGGTTGTTCGGTGGCCTGAACGTGTGTGTGAGGACGGATGTGCTGCTGATTTGCGGCGCTAGGACTTCCACACGATCTTGAGATCGGCAAGCGTACGACTACATCATCCACGAGTTCCAACTCGTTAACAAAGCTTTGTTGTCTTAGAGGGTAAGTTCTCTATGGATGTATATCCACCCATTGCTTGTATCTAGTAGATAGATCTTGGCGTATAGTTCTCATCATAGGAATTTTTTGTTTTCTATGTTGCGAACCCAACACATGCAGGAAACCATGACAACAGAGGAGAACACGAAAATAGAGGAGAGCAGATAATCGCATAGTCCAAGGAGGAGGCAGAGAACCTCACACAGGAGAGACCAGGACTTCGGCTACCAACATCGGCATGGCAAAAAGCAAGGGAGGCAATTTCGGGAGTAGTCCCAATGACAACAGATGCTTCACATGAGGATCTACTGGCATACCAATATTTGCTCCACCACAAGAAGAGAGACCTACTTCGGATGCAAAGACAGGTCGATGAAAGAAAAAGGTTAGCCGACGAATCCAGTTTATGATGGGCCCAACTAAGCTCTACTCGAGGGTCAAGGAGTGTGACAGTAGAAGCACCACCAAGAAGGGTGACATCTCGATTACTGAATATCCCCGAAGAAGAAAGAAGTGGAATTATCCGAGATCTCAACCTATCGTTCATGTCAATTGATCAAGCAGGAAACATCAAGGCAAAAACAGCTCAGGCAGCCATTGTGGCCGCACAAACATATCTGATCACCACTCAAACCGCACCCGACAATCTGCGCATGGCCCTTCACCGCTCCGCCCTGATGAACCTCGGCATGGTAGGAGCCTCACTCGCGGAAGCAGAACAAGGACTCACACAAAGATCCCCACGCCGTCACAACAGTCCTTGGCAAGTAGGACACACCCGGCGATCTCGATCACCACACCAGGCCCATCTCGTAGGATCCGAACCGCGAAGCAATACAAGAAACGACAACACCTAGCATAGGAGCAGTGGACCTAGAGACGAAAGACACACCCGACGATATCAAGATGGAGATGATGAAATGACCATGGGCTATGCGGGGCTAGCTGTTTCACACAGAGGATTCGCAAAGCCTCAGTACCCAAAGACTTCAAACTTCCACACGACCGACATAAATACGATGGACTCTAGAAACCCGAAGCTTGGTTAGCATACTATCTAGCCACCGTCAGATTACAGGGTGGCTCCACAACTACTGCAATGCAAAGCCTACAACTACACCTCACCGGCGCCGCAAGATCATGGTTGAAGCAGTTACCCGAAGATTCAATTGGTAGTTGGAACAATCTGGAAGATAAATTCATCTAACATTTCCATTCTACATTCAAACGACCAGCATCCTTGGAGCAGTTGTGAGCGTGCAAACAAAAATCTGGAGAGTCAATAAGAGCGTTCATACAGCGATGGAATATTATCAAAAACTCAGCTGAATCCATATCTAACGAAAGGGCCATCGACGCCTTCAACAAAGGCCTCCGTCGCTGAGAATTCATAGAAGAACTGGGTCGGATTAAACCAAAGACAGTATCATAGTTAATGGAAATAGCAAACCGATGGGCTGATGGAGAGGACGCGCTACATAATAAGCGTGCGCGGTCACCCGACGAAGATAGGGATAAACGCGGCAATGACAGAAGAAGAAGAAGGAACAACGATGGAAACATGGGACCAAGGTATGTCGCAGCAGGTTTTTCGGGTGAAGGTAACAACAGAAGCAACAACCACAATGGCGAATACCGTCAGAATAGGGACGACGTCGGAGGAAGCCAGTCCGCACAGCGGTATCAGCCAAGAGAACGAGACCCACCTATGTCCGCAATACAAATGCTGGAAGGGCCCTGTAATATGCATTTTTACGTCGACTCAGCAGGCAGGCAACAATCCAATCACCTGATGAAAGACTGCCGAACATTCCTAAAGATGCAGGAGTTGTGCAACACAAAGGTAGCCGAAGCGGCAAATCAAGGATACACATCCACGCCTGGTGCACTAGCCATCTGCGCACCACCACCAGTTGCACCACCACAAAACTCAAACGATCAAAACAACGAGTACCCCATATCAAAAGGAACAATGTCTATGATTCAGAAAGGGCGTCCACCCAACAGAATTCAGAAGCTCATCACAAGACAAATCAATATGGCGGAAACATCAACATTAGCTGCACCCGAATATCTCCATTGGTTAGAGCAAGAAATCAAATTCAGCAGAGCCGATCACCTACTATGGGTCCCATGACCAGGTCATTTAGCCCTGATAGTCGAAGCACAAATCGGCGGGTTCGATATGAGCAAGGTCTTCATGGACGCAGGAAGTAGCATAAATCTGATCTACGCAAAAACGTTGCGAACAATAGGCTACCCCCTGGATAATATCGCTCCAACAGAAACCTCTTTCCACGGAATAGTACCAGGTAAAGCCGGAATCCCTTTAGGAAAAGTTTTTCTTGACATTGTTTTTGGTTCCAAGATAAATTTCGGGCGAGAAAGACTCGAATTTGAAGTCATGGATTGGCCATAACAATACCATGCAATCCTGGGACGACCAGCCTTTGCACGATTCATGGCAGTGCCGCATTACGCATACTTAGTAATGAAAATGCCAGCACCACAAGGAATTATCACGGTATAAGGAAGCTTCACAAGTGCGGACAGCTGCGATCGAGAGTTCAACAAATTTTTTGAATCTTTCGGGATGGCAATGGAGTTTAAGCAACTCAAAAGTTTAGCAAACGAACAACCTCTGGAAGTAGCACGTGTCAATCCCGATCAGGCTTTTGACACGGCAAAAGACACAAAAGAAGTACAGATCCACCCGGCTGACCCGACGAAAACAACATTTGTGGCTTCCAACCTTGATCCCACATAGGAAAGCATGCTCATCGAGTTCCTCCGTGAGCACTAGGAGATTTTCGCATGGCTACCTTCTGACATGCCGGGAATCCCTAGGGAACTCACTGAGCATGCATTAAATCTAGATCCAAAGGCGAAGGAAGTAAAACAACCGCTTTGATGCTTCGCAGAACCAAAGCGCAAGGCCATTGGAAAGGAGCTCCATCGCCTGACCGATGTCAATTTTATCAAAGAATTAACAAAATCAGAGTAGCTTGCAAACCCAGTATGTGTTCCAAAGAAAAACACTACAGAACTTCGGATGTGCATCGACTTTACTGCACTGAATAAACATTGTCCAAAAGATCACTTCCCATTGCCGCGAATCGACCAAATCATCGATGCAACCGCGGGATGCGAACATCTTTCTTCCTTGGACGCTTACTCAGGATACCACCAGATCAGGATGAAGGAACAAGATCAGGAGAAAACAACGTTTATCATGCCTTATGGCGTATTCTGCTACACAACAATGTCGTTTGGCCTCAAGAACGCTGGAGCAACTTATCAGCGGATGATGCAGAAGTGCCTGGGAAGCCAAATAGGTACAAACGTGCAAGTATATATTGATGACGTCATAGTTACCACAGGTCAAGGATCTGTGTTGTTAAAGGACCTAGAAGAAACATTCAGAAATCTTGACAGGTTTAGCATCAAACTAAATCCGAAGAAATGTTCCTTTGGAGTCCCGGCAGGGCAACTCCTCGGATATTTGGTATCAGCTAGAGGAATCGAGGCTAATCCCAAAAAATACAAGCAATCCTCACAATGAAGAAGCCAACAAATCTACGTGGTGTACATCAACTAGCGGGACGAGTGGCGGCTCTAAGTCGTTTTATTGCAAGATTAGGAGAAAAGGCACTGCCATTCTACGCCCTCATGAGAAAATCAGAAAAATTCGAATTGACGGAAGAAGCTCAGCATGCCTTCGAAGATCTTAAAAGAACACTTTCGACATCTCCTGTCATCGTGTCACCAAAAGAGAAGGAACCTCTGCTCCTTTATATTGCTGCCACACACCAGGTGGTTAGCAAGGTCCTGGTCGTAGAGCGACCCGAAGAAGGAAAGACCCAGGGCATGCAAAGACCATTTTACTTCCTGGGCGAGGTTTTATCGCCATCTAAACAAAGGTACCCACACTACCAGAAACCATCATACGGGGTATTTATGACAGCACAAAAACTACGCCACTATTTTTCGGAGCACCCGATCATAGTGGTCAACGAGGCACCTTTGTCAAGCATCCTCAACAATCCAGAAGCAATTGGGCGTGTTTCTCTATGGAGCATCGAATTATCCCCTCGGGATATCACTTATGAGAAGCGCAAAGCAATTAAGTCACAAGTTCTGCCGGATTTCATCACAGAGTGGACAGAATTGCAATGTGCGGGTCCACCAGACCTTTCTAGTACCTAGACAATGTATTTTGATGGATCAAAAAGAATGGAGGGAGCGGGAGCAAGAGTCGTACTAATATCACCTCAAGGCGACAAAATGTGCTATATTCTTCGGATGAGCTTTACAAACGCATCCAATAACGAAGCAGAATACGAGGCCCTGTTGCATGGCATGCGGATGGCCAAAGCTTGCGGTGCAAGTCGCCTCAAAATCTTCGGAGATTCCAATCTTGTGGCACAGGAGGCAATGAACAAATGTGATATTGTCAGCAAAAATATGGTTGCTTATCGTGACTTATATAGCATTATGGAGGCTCAATTTGATGGGTGTGAAGTATCACATATAGGAAGAGCAAGCAATGAGGAAGTTGACAATCTAGCAAACATCGGATCATTGTGTCTACCAATACCACCAGGAGTTTTTTGGGAGGAGATAGTGGAGCGATCGATCAAAGCGAAAAGAGTCTCTGAGGTCGTGGCACCAAAAACAGGGAAAAAGAAGCATCCGCAAAAAGAGTCGAGGGCTACTTCAGAAACCAAGAACATAGAAGAGGCCATCGAAGAAGAAGAACAAGAAATCAAAGAGGTCATGCTAATTGAGCCAACATGGATGCAGCCGTATATAGCATATATGACTAAGGGAGAGTTACCAGAGGAAGTGATAGAAGCTCAACGAATCACCCGATGATTGAAGGCTTTCAGGATAATCAATGGAGAACTATACAAAAGAAGTATTTCGGGTGTGTTGCAATGTTGCGTAACACCCGAAGAAGGAAAAATTATACTGAAATATATACATGAAGGAGTCTGTGGTCACCATGCTAGTAGCCGAGCAATTGCTGCAAAAGCATTCAGGGCAGGATTTTATTGGCTCACTGCAGTACAAGATGCAAAAGACATTGTCAGAATATGTGAAGCATGTCAACGATTCGCAACAAAGCCTGGAGCACCCTCCGCTGAGCTGAATCCCATACCGTTGGCTTGGCCTTTCGCTCAGTGGGGACTCGACATGGTGGGAAAACTTCACAAATCATCGCCAGGAGGACACGTCTTTCTGCTAGTAGCAGTCGACAAATTTACTAAATGGATTGAAGTAATGCCTATCACCACCCAAGATGGAACTTCAGCTGTGAATTTTATCAAATCCATAGTATTCTGGTTTGGCGTACCGAACAGCATCATCACGGATAATGGGACCAACTTCACTTCAAATGAGTTCAAGGAGTACTTCTAGGAGATGGGCATCAAAATAAGCTACGCTTCGGTAGCTCACCCGCAAACAAATGGATAGGTCGAAAAAGCCAATGGACTAGTTACCGATGGACTCAAAAAGAGACTACTGGCACCACTTGACAGAGCAAAAGGAGCATGGGTGGATGAATTACCATCCGTGTTATGGATTTTACATACAACTCCAAATAATTCAACGCAAGTGACGCCCTTCTTTTTGGTCCATGGTGCAGAAGCCGTGCTTCCAGTTGAGGTGTCACACGAATCACCAAGAGTAGCTGCATATAAGAAAGAGGAATCAAGAGAAGCACTTGAAGATGATGTGGATGCGCTTGATGAAGCTCAAGACGAATCCCTCCAAAGAGCAACTATGTACCAGCAAATCCTGTGCAATTACCATAGCAGAAGATTGCGGCCTAGGTCCTTCGCAGTAAGGGACCTAGTTCTTCGCCTCAAGCAAGATAGCCACAAGAAGCTAGAATCGCCATGAGAAGGACCATACATCGTCATAGAAGTTATTCCCGGAGGAGCATATCGACTACAAGACAAGAAGACAAGAGTAAATTATTCAAATCCATGGAACGTAGCACAACTACTATGCTTTTACGCATAAGATTATTTGCAATATGATAAGAGTCACAATTCGGCTTATTGGCCAAGATGTCCAGGAGAAAAGGCTCAAACAGCCATCCGCTAAAAGAATAATGTATCGTTGATTTTCGCCTTATATATAAAGAGATAAGTTATTTGTATCTTAATCTTTTTTCAAAGATCAATGCTTTCTATCAAGCTAACAACAACATGAGCCTATGTCCAGATACAGGCATCCGAACATAGCCTCGGGGGCTACCCCCATTGCGAGCGCTAGCGCGCACCCGATAGAAATTCCCTTGTGCATGAAGTGCATTGACAAATTACAAAAAAAACATTTTTTGAGTTTTACACTAGTGTCTCCCATCGGGAGATAGTATAAAATAATAAAATTATCTGATATAATCAGAAAGATTGGCGGCCCAGCAGGCCAACCACCAATCAAACCAAAAACCTCGGATCACGCTCAGACGCGAGAAAAAATCTGAATGCCGTGTTCAAAAACATGAAGGTAAGACCCCAGGATTCGTCCTGTGTGGCCTGGTAATCGCACAAGAATACGCTCTGGCAGTAAAAAATCCGTATCAACGATACGATAAAAAATCCCGACGGACGCGTTGGATACCCGATAAAAAATAGAAAACTGGAATTCAGTATTCGGTAAGACCTCATTGGCTCGAACTGAATTACGCCAGTTATAAATTCCGGATTCGAACCTGGGGACTTGAATTTGATGTAGGTCAACCTTGTTTTTGCCCAGGAGCAATTAACTGATTCTCGATCCGTCGGAAGCATCAGACTCATTGTACCAAATCCCTACAAAATGTAAAAAAAAGTGATAAAAATAAAGGAAACTTTGAGACTCAACCTGAAACTACGGTTCAGGCAGAGTCTCAGGGGCTACTGACATGGGTATGACTACTCGGATGCTCATTATTCGCTACCATACATTGGGTAAAAGGCCTACAGCCCATAAAGATTTCAGATAACAGCCCAAGGAAACAACCGACAAAGACTTTATTTGTGTTAGGAAAAAAACCACGAACCGAAATTGTGTTGGTATTGTAATCGCGCGTGTATGAAACCTATCCACATACAGCTTTGAGACCCGGCCTATTATATATAGGACGGGAGAAGCCCAAGCGAGGGTACCGAAATCTAGAGGACAACTTGTAATAGTGTGTTTTCTCAATATTCAGGCGACTTTGATTCCATTGTTTTCCCCTGACATCCGACGAAATCCACAGCGTTCTCTTTTCTGCGAAACCCCAAGTCCATTATCATGGGCATTGCCGAGGTTACCCCTCGTCACCTGTTCTTATTGATTTAGTTATAGTGGGCATGCCCGAAGATCCCATAGCACCTATAATTCTAGGTAGGCCATTCCTAAGAACTATTAAAGCTTTAATCAATTTACATAAAGGGAATGTAAGAATAGGACTACCGCCTAGAGATCCTTTTACAGTCCACTTCCCTAGGAAGAAGAAGGCCAAACCTAATAATGATGATGATGGTATAATTACACTGAAAGCCAATTACTTTGGAGTGGATGTTCCGCTCACTAAACATAAATAATAATCATCTGGATCAAGCTAATTGACCTTATCTAGAAGCGCTTCATGGAAGGCAACCCATGTGAAATAAAAGTTTTCACTATTGTGTTAGTTTTGTTTAGCTTTGTTTGTTTTTGTTTTCTTTTTGTTTTCAATAATGAGTGTTCAATAAGACCTTTGGAGAGAGAAAAAGAAATAAAATAATCCTCGATCTTTTACTTTACTAACACATGGCCTAAGAAGTATTGCTAATTTTTATAAAGTCTATTTGATATTATTTTGTCTTTTGCTAAGATGTGTAAACACGCACGAAACTACTAACCAAATTCTATGAATTTTTTTAACTTACAGGCTGCAAAACAACTAGTGGTGCGGCCAGAAGCAGTGCGGATCTACAGGATATGCCAGGTATGTCGTGGCATACCCTGCAGTCCAACGCCGCATCGTACGGGAAAAAGTTAGGCTGCAGCTAATCAGGTTTTACCGGTAGAAAAAAGGATAGAGCGGTAACGATCGAGCCCAACTACTCGTATCCGTCCCACGATTCCGTAGTCTTCCCTCATCTCGTCCTCGATTGGATCTACAAGCACAGACGCCAGGTCGTGCGCGGTCATCGGCCAGGCCGCCACACTAAACTAGCTAGGTCCAACCAATGGCAGGTCGCCAGCACCCGTCCCGGCTCGCTAGTTCTAGTCGTATAGGATCAGAAGTGGTTCGTCGATCAGGACAAAACAATCTGCATGGACGCCGGTCACCTAGTACGCAGCACTCGGCTGACTGAGGACCTTGACGATAGTTCGTTCTTTGCCGCATGTGAAGCGCAAACCCGGACCACTACACGTTCGCTCCTCCGCCGGCCAGGATCCCAGCACGGTACGCACATCCCCACGGTGGCTATATGGCAGTTTATGAACTATGATTCTACTACACATGTAAGTTGTGTTAATCGCGATGTACATGTTGCTAATTGTTGTAGCTTACATTTCTTTTTCAGTTGTTTAGCTATGAAGAGAAACGGATACATATCATTGCGTCTCTTTTTCACAAACACGCATCAAAGAATGGTTGTTTACGCAACTTTTTTTTCAACTTAATCGCTCAAATTTTTTATTTATTGCTTCTATGTTATGCAAATTTATATTTATTTATTGAACTGGTAAACAAAATTTTATCAAGATACCGTCAAATTTGATCCGGCATACCCATAGATAAAATCCTGGGTCCACAACTGGCCAGAAGGCCCCGTACCATGTGCTCGTACCACATCGAGGCTTGGAAAATAGAAACTTTGATTTTTTGCCGCGGGACCCAGGCATCGTAACGACCACTGGTATGAATGGAGCCGCCCGTACCGCGCGACCGTACCGTACCCTCGAGCAAAACATCAGACTTCAAGCAAATATACTGCCCTTATAACGATCAGTAGTACGTGCGCACGACTGTACCGCGTGCCCGTACCGAGTGCATCGCCGGAAGAGAGTCAACACCCCCAAGGTTTATTACTCGGTACGGGCGGGCCGTGCCGCCCGCCCGTACTGCTCGCCCATACCACGTACGTGGGCCGCCATATCACACACGAGGAGGTAACCCTAAAATAAACACAAACTTTTCTCTTTCTTATTCCTCCAAAATTCAAACTACCTCCATTGGATCTTCAAATTTATTCAATCTTTCTTCAATTACTCGCACCCAATTGATCTATAAGGTATGATTCTCCTCCGATCTCCAACTTATTTGCAACAAAACTCTGCTCAATCTTTCACCATTATCAATCTAGACTTAGGTCTTATTCTTGAGCTAATATTATATTGAGCATGCTTAGTATTATTTTTATAGGAGTTTGTTTTGTAATAAGTGTAGGGGATTGTTTATGCTATATTTCTGTTAGACTAAAAAAATAATTAGCAATTTTTATTTATTTTATTTTAGATGAACACGAGGAATCATACACGTGTGATGGCTGCGGAACTTGCCGCACCATCTGTTGATATGTTGACCCCCCCCCCCCCCCCCGAGTCACTTGGTATTGAGTTTACCGAGGAGTTTCATATGAACCGTTTCGACCGTATCAAGCTCCGAGAAATCAAGTCCACCAAGTGGGCGTGTCCATATATCCTAAACCAACTTGGCATTCATGCTAATTTTGATTTACTTTGCAACAATGTTGGTTTGTATGACTTTGTCTTCCAGGATGTCGCCATGTACCTCTGATTGACGCTTGAGTTTCTCAGCACCTTGACGCGTACGGTATGCTCTCACTATTGTTCCGAGGAGCAAATGACTGGAGTTGATCGCATCAACTTCCGTCTTATGAACTGTGAGTACTCCTTAACACTCGACCAATAGGCTCAATGATTTGGGTTTGCCAACAACACCACTAACATACGCCCCACCAACTTTGTTTTAAATCCTGCACCTCAGGAGTACTTTAATAGAATGAAAATTCATGGAAACACACCCAAGAGGGACTAAATTGATCATCCTGCTATTCGCTATTTGTTTTATGTTATTGCTAACAGCTTGAAGGCACGTGGTGAGTTTACTAGAGTCAATGAGAAAGATATGATGGTCCTCGCAAAAGCGGCTATTATTAATTGTAACTTAATGCCAAATTTGGGCGTCCTTCTTGTGTTTTACCTTAAGCATCAAGCTCTGTAGTTTCGAGGACCCATATGCGGAGGAGAAGTTATAACCGTTCTTGCACGCGCACTTCACATCAACCTAGGTAACATCCAACCGTTGCCAAGAAATCACCATCTTGGTTTTTCTACTTTAAGAGCTTGTGGTATGATTTCTAGAACTAATGGTAGATACTTCCTTGATATACCTGGAGTGGATCACTTGATCCCAACTCCTTTGTCTAATGGCCTATTCTCTATCGAGGATGGACGTTTGCGTTTTGACGTGCAGGTTGAGGCAGGTCTACCACAACATGAAATACCCATGGGAGAGGAAGGAGAAGATGAAGAAGTAGAACAAGAAGAACCCGAACAAGATGTGCAGCCACTAAACTACTACACCACCTATAATGATATCTATGGTCTCGAAGGAAATATCCAAAAATGAACAACTTCTCCATCAACCTTTGAGATGCTACTGTCAACCACGCCACTCAGTTCCATGATTGGAGCAGCCAATGGAACGTGGAAGATTATCCACCACCACCACAATGAGCAACACAAGGGCTTGCAAAAGCTTGAGCTTGGGTATGTGTTCCCCCGACAATTTTATTTGTGTAATAATGAGGTTGTACTCTAGCTACTTGAGAGCTTTAAAACACTCGTGTTGGTTTGTTCCAACACTTTGCTTTTTTCCTTTGCTTTTGTTTTTAGTTTGCTTTTGTTTTTTGTTTGATTTTATTTTCTTAGTTCCTTGCTTGGTCACAAGTTATTTTCGATTCTTTAATCCTTATCCTCAAAAATACAATTTTCCCATTTTTCCTTTTTCGTGAACGTGGATTCGCACTTTGCCTCTTTGTTTTGAAGGAACACATCCCTATAAGAAAGAGGATTATGAAGTCACTCATGAGAGGTATGTCCTATGTCTCCCACTTTTGAAGTTTGAGTTGTTTATTTTAGTTGGTTGATTTGCTAAGATGCCATGCTAGTGGGAGTAATTCAAAATAGTTAGAGTAAAGCTTTTTATTGGTATGGATGATTAATTGTGGAAGCTTTTGCTCTAGTTTTTTAGCTAATCGAGTCTTGCCTTGAAAATAATATTGCCAAACAAGTACAACAAGAAAAAGTCTGAAATTTATGACTTGTTTGATGAATGATTGTCTTGATAGTATACCCTTGAAGATACTTAACCCCATAGATGTTTTGATAGACTTGACGGTACTCTTGAAAGGAGTTGTTTGATTGAAATGAAGTCTAGCGATAATGGTTATGCATGTCAAAGCTAACCTTGTGGATCAAACCGTGGTACTATTTAAAAAAGTTTTATGTTTCTCATGCACGCCTTTGGATGCCAACAACTCCTCTAGCCTTTGAATGATCTATGGTATAACCCCGGATTTTGGCTATGAGTTGATGACTTGAGTGGCATACGTGTCAATATATGGGCAAAAGTATTGGTACTCTCAAAGGTTGTGCAAGAACTTGTAAAATAAACACTCAATGATCCTTGAAGAAGGAAGAAAAAAATGAAGATACACATAACAAGTCCTTAGCATGGTCTTGTTACTACTTTATGAATTTTCTTGAAATACAATGATTAGACTAGAAGTGTTTTGATAGCCTTGATTTACTGATGTGGGCATCAATAAGACACTTCACTATTATGCTACTTAGGACATGAACTCTATTACTCAATTATGTTATTAAAAACATTCTAGTGTTCATTGACAAGCAAAGAGTTAACTAGAAGAATTAGATTGATTGTTACACTTCTAGTTATTTATATTTATATTAAACTCTACTTTGATTGTCTTAACTTACCAAAGCTTGTATAGTATTCTTGTCATCTCTCTAACTTTGACAAGCCTTTCAAATGGATGAAGTGTTGGACGCATATGACTACCAATCGTAAGTGAATTCCTATTCTCGTTGTTTCAAGTTTAAATGTTGAATTTCTTATAGTTCTTTTGTTTCTTCTTGCTCAAGGGCGATCAAGGTGTGAGCTTGGAGAGGTTGATGGCTCCAAAAATAGCCATCATCCACCGTGTTTAACATTGTTTTTAGTCAAGCAATTGACAATAAACTCTCTACCCTTGCCATTAATGACTAATAATTGCAAAGATATGCAAACCATTGCTTTGATTTGTGTTGTGCAGGAAATCACGCTTTTAAATGCGAAATATGAAGTCATAAATAATGGAGGTTTTCAGGAAGTCCACACGACCAAGTTATTCTGGAGTAAATGCTAGGCGTCTACAGCCGTAACGACCATTGGTATGGGCAGGGCCCGCCCGTACCATGTGGCAACAACTTCGTCTCGTTAAACCCTACAAATTTTGTGAAAACGCCTATATATTTTGAGGTCTCAGCAGCCGCGAAGAAGACCGTCATTCTCAGATTGCATCACAACACCACCAAAGGAGATCCACACCATAGTTCATCCCTTCCATCTTCCATCCCCTCCATTAGCCATAGCCATTACTTTGTACTTGAGATCTCCTTGTGATTCGGCAACCATTGTAAGAATATTTGATTTCAATCTAAGTATTTTGCACAATGTTTTCTATCCTTGATCTTATTGTTATGAGTGAGTAGTCCTCACGGGCTGCGGGTTGGGGACAAACCTCGCAGCGATTATGTGCATCTAATATATGGGAGCATTGTGTATTGTTTGAATGGGAGATTTGTATCTTTTGTTTCTTTGTCTCATGTCTTGATCTTTGGATTTGTAGGTACCCAAGACCCCATAGATTGATAAAGGCTTAAGGTGGGATACTTGGCTAGCGGTCATAGGAACCCTAGTGATAGAAAGGATAGTACGGTCTTCGCTTAGTGACACATTCAGGATCACAACAACATCACCACTTAATGCTTTGATTTGTGTTTTACACTTAATAATTGTTTGCAGTCCGGTGCTTTATGGTGCACTCGGTTGGATTAAAAGACTATTGCTATGCATGTTGCCTCTCAGGGGCTCTAGAGTATTAGGATGTGTTGCCCACACGAGATTATCTCTATTAAAACATTACACATGACTATTCTTATTATTATATTTTCCCCATATGATGTGCGGTGGATCTTCAACCCTGACCTATATCCATCCATTGATTTAACCCACGATAAAGTAAACTAGACTGGTCTAGTAAACGAAGGTAAAACAAAGAAACAGAGTCTTGTAGACATGTCCATTTTATTTCTTTTAGCATTGTTTCTGAAGGTTCGATTAAACCTAGGTCTACTAGAGAAAAAGACTATTATACTACATCCATAATCCGGATCGAAGGTATTAGCCACTTCTAAACCCTTACAGGCATATGTATGAATTACCAACTCATTGGGATGTGCAATAGCCTGACGTAGATTCTGCAAAAACCAAATCCAGCTCTCCTCAAACTCTGTCTCCAGCACACCGTACGCAACTGGAAATGTGAAATTATGTGCATCAACTACACAAGTTACTACTAACTGTCCTTTAAACCTCAACGTGAGAAAAGTAGCATCAACAGCCAAATAAGGCATGTAGTCTGCCAAAAAAACCTGGCGACAAGCCTCAAAGCAGACAAAAACCCTCCTAAAACATTCCTTAGTCCTTGTCACTCCCTTCAATGTGTACTCCACGGAGTGGTGGTCAATATCTACAATACTACCTAGGTTGGTCCTCTCCACTTCAGCTTTGAATGAATACAACAATTCAGAACTTTCCCGCTAGTTACTATAAATAGAATCCATAGCTTGTTATTTACCATTGAACACCCTCATGTATGGTAACTCTATCTTGAACTTGTAGTTGATGTTCTTCTGCAATTCCTTTGCACCCACTTGATGGTTTTCTGTCACCCATCGTTTTACTTCTTCCGCCACACATCTTGACTTGGCTCTACTGATTGTTTCTTTCCTAAGGGTTGATTCCTTGCATGTGTGTCTAAAAGAGTTCACTATGACCTGCAA
The DNA here is from genome assembly GCA_916181665.1 of Avena sativa. NCBI lineage: Eukaryota > Viridiplantae > Streptophyta > Magnoliopsida > Poales > Poaceae > Avena > Avena sativa. Next base: position 226,179,849 of record OV702291.1, read on the forward strand.
TTGTATGAATAAAATGCATTACAAATGGAACATCGAAAACTTGAGTACTTATATGAGATATAACCCAATGCCACATTTTACTGACCTGAACATTCATGCTATTTCGCATTTTTTATGCGAGCATCCTCCATGGACAATTCTCAGTTGGCGCACTCTGTAACATACTTGATCGCTCTTGTCAACTTCGAAAGTATGTTCTGCCTTGATGTAGTACGTCACAAGTGCATTTGTACACTCACTCATGGATGCAAAAATAAAACCTTCTTCCATCTGAGGGTTCTCACGATCCCATTCAACAGCTTCAAGGTCTTCCTCCTCACCCACCTCGTCATCCACCACATGGATGTCATTGTCAGCCTCATCTTGGTTTTCAGCCTGAGATGTCCGTCATAAATTCTGAACAACATCAGAATATAGCCTCTCTTCATCATCCCCAGAATTGTAGGAATCAGGCTCCACTTCAAGGGGGACCCTTTTGCTGGTGCCCACGCTTGTCGAGCCACCACATCGTCATGCACTAACTGAAGATATGTTCTGTCTAGAGCTGCCATTAGGACGATATGGTTCTGCCCGAGATGCTGCATCTGCCATCCTAGGTCCAAGTACTGGCACAACCACATCATTTCGCAGGCTCACATGAAAATTTTCTTTCTCCTTATGCTTAGCAAACATGGTAGCGAGTTCTGCATCATTACTAACTTTCACCCATTTACTTCCGCGTCGTAGTATTTGAATTCCACTTCATCATGCAAACCCCAAGGATATGGGCTGCATATTACCTCTCTAAATTGTCTGAAACTCCAGTTACAATCCATTGACAACGGATAATCGAACCCTCTATGGAATTTCTTCTTCTTTGCATCCACGATGTACCGGTCCCTTCTAATGTTCACCAAGAAAGCACACCGCAACTCCATCCTAACCCATGAAAAAAAGAGACGCAATCAGTACACCAATAGCAAAATCAACCGCAAACCAATGGCGTCCTATGTCGAATCGACTGTTGAAATGCATAAGCAAGCTCAATCGGAACAAGACTTACCCCACGGGAACCCAGTCATGGACACGGCGGGTCCACGGCGAATCTTCAGCCCGACGGCTGCCTCGCCAAGTACTCCGGGGCACCAATCGATCACGAGAACGTAAATTAAATCAGCGGAAATCAATAGCATGATGTCACTCGAGTGAGAATTAACTAAATCCTCAGTCGATTGATTGAGGACTAGTCGCACCCATATAGTATTTGTTGTCCCGTAGCCTCTGTGGCTCTGCCTGGCCAGGTTTAATCACGATGGACAATGAATCTCATCTGAAGACGAAAAACTGAATAAAAGCACACGAGGACGGGAAAACAATGGACCGCATCCCTTCCATTTCGCCAACAGGCATCGCAAGTTACAACATCCACGGCAACGAGGAAAACAGCACCGAGCCACCAGAGACGGCGGCGATGACCCGCGCAGCTCGATCACAAGAGCCGTGGGACTAAATTACATACATATACGTATTCACCTAGCGTTAGTTACAGCTCCGTGGGTCGTCAGGATCTTCACGTCAGTCCGAACGGGATCAGTGGTACGTGTCAGCTATAGTGGCTGTCCAGATGATGATTGGGTTCGCCTGTGACGAGACTGCCCGAGGCACATCCTCAGACGCTGGGAGAGGCTGTCTCCCATCTCCTCCCGCTCACGCTTCAGCTTCTTCCAGAGTGCATGGATCTTCTTTTCCTTCGTTTTCGGGGGCGTCGATTTGGCCACTTTCCTCTGTTCGTGTCTCCGCGGCGTGGCCAGGGCATGTACAGTCATGCTCTGCAAAGCAAATTACCATGTTGTGGGGGTTTAATATTTTCTGAATTGAGTTTGTTTGCTCGCAATATTGTTGGAAACAAGTGACCAATACTGGCACGTGTTACTGTGATTGGTGCATAATAGCACAGTCCGAATAAAGGGAAACACATGGATCCTGGAGATCTTGATTTCTTAAAACAGCTCAATGAACCGATAGTGGAAGGCAAGAAACTCGAGAAATGTACCTCATGCTTATCATTAGTGCCGCGTAGGGGTGATCCATCACTGGCCGCACCTAAAGATGAACATCTGCCCCAACTTTCTCTGTTAGAGCTTGTGTATGAGCAGGACTCCTCATTGTGCCTACTTGTTTTATCCTATTAAGAAAGGTATACTCATTAGTTAGTACCATCAGAGAGCTTACAAAGATGATCCATTTTTCACTGCGTGAGCGGTGCAGGCCACAAAATCTTTTTTGATACTGCATGAGCGGAGTCTTGAACTTGAGACCTCTTGACTCTGATACCATATTGAATTGATGCACTAGCCATCTGGACCAAAACTCCGTACTGATGGAAAGGGCTAAGCTATATATTTATATTGTTAACAAACTTGATTGCACAATAAGTAGCAGCTAGAGAAATTTATACTGTGTACCTGCAAATGTTGTCCAGCACTATCCGGATCCACGCCTGAGAGGTTATGATTCTCATCTAAAAGGAAATCCTGCATTTGACGGAAATATATTAGGAAAGGGTCTTTCAAAATAGATATGAACATACTGCTAACAAACCTACCAAGTCGTCATTCTTAATAGACATCTGATTTGCACTCTCTGGTAGCAATTCAACAACTGAAGTTGTAGCTGTAGAAAAGTAAAGCAGTTAATGAACAACAACTAAGGTATAATTTACAAGGACAATGAGAAGGGGCCTGTGCTAGACCATTTCGAAAGCCATGTGCATCTGTTGATGAACTGCCTGCATCGGTTCTAGCTGCCCTCAGACCATTGATGATCTCAAAGAACAAACTCTGGAAGAAAAGCAACAAAACACAAGGGTGATTTCCTTCAAGTACTTCATTCCATGCAAAAGATTACAGTAGTTCCCAATTAGGTTACATAGTAATATTTCATAGATTTTACCTCATTGGTCATGGTACCAACTTTTAAAGCACCCATATGTAGCTTATTTGAGCATGATGAAGGCAACTGAGGAGGACGCAGAGTATTGTAAAAGAATATTGAAACTGAATCATAATATGACTGTGGTCTCGGGGAATTATGATCACCCTCAAACTTTACTATACTTTTATCCCCCTGTACATAAACACATACATTAAAAAATGGTTAGCATGTTCATCGGGGCAATCCCTATATTATTTTAGATGTGATGCGACATCTATTTGCCGGTGAAACTTTATAAAGCAAGCTACATTTGCATTTACCCCATATGCTTCGTGAATACGATCACAGTGGTGAGGCTGAATAAACATGTCATCCAAACCATGTCCAAATAATGCAGGAATAAATGTCTTGGGAGCAACCTGATTAAGGAAAACGAGAGCACTCAAATTAGTTGCAAATTTTGAAATATGCAGGCAATTTAGAAGTTACTGGAATTAAACATAAATCCACAGTACTTGATATGTCCATGTTGAATAATCTACGCTATTAGAGGACCGAATGTAACCGCCCACCAAACCCCAGCAATAACCAGTCTATCGCGAAACTAGAAACACTGAGCTGACCAGTTTTGAAAACTAGACAGTAAGATATCTACTTATGTTGAGGCAAATTAAAGATAATGTACAAGAAACTTGTTCAAAATTTAGGAAACGGGGAGAATTTGAAGTTCTGGACGAGTGAGCTTTCTGAGTTCTGCATAAGAAAATTTGGTAGCAATACAAGGCTAAGAAAAAATGGGTCCTTGAGTTTTGGTTGAAATTGGTTAATCAGTAATTACATAGTATCCTTGGTGAGAACTGGAAAATACTAGTTCCAAAATCTGACGTTGGCGCAATGCAACAGATAACACAAATTTCTTAATAACCTTGCCACCTTATGAGTTACAAAACACACATAAGGTGTGTTTTAGGCCTGCCAGATGCAGGCAACAGGTGTATCTTTGCCTGCATCCGCCAACAAGCTGCAACGAAGGTCTGTTTGGTTGCCTGCATGAGCAGCTCATGCAAGAGCAGCACGAACCTTAACACGCCCTCAGACAGGCTCCGAGGAAATGGAACTATCGAGTATTTCTAAATGGCCAGGCTGAGCTGATGCAGCGTGCAGTCTCCTGCTCATCTATGGTCATCTTCCTCTATCTTTTTGGTTGCCTGCATGAGCAGCTCATGCAAGAGCAGCACGAACCTTAACACGCCCTCAGACAGGCTCCGAGGAAATGGAACTATCGAGTATTTCTAAATGGCCAGGCTGAGCTGATGCAGCGTGCAGTCTCCTGCTCATCTATGGTCATCTTCCTCTATCTTCACGCTAATGGTTGCCACAGCAAGCAAGTCCACAATTCTTTCACCAATCCCTGCAGAAAAACTGGAATTGTCATTGCCGGGAACACAGGATGCTCCCTCTGTTTCTCCTACATCTGGTCTTGCTGCTCGGTATATACAGCATCGCAGGCTACACACCACGTGTTCGACAAGATGCTTGGTGAGCTCAAGCTCGCACCGGGATAGGACAGCCATGTCCAGGTCCTCTCTGGCCACACAAGCAGCATGCTGCCCTCCCCAACGCACAACACGGCCTCCTCATCATGCTGCTGTCCTCTTCTCATGCCTCGGACATTACATGCTGCTATCCTTGTCCATGAAGAGCCATGCAAGCTGTGGCATGGGAGCAGCGTGACAGAGGGCTAGGCCAAGCCACACTGTGCTTTGGCAAGACCACATCGATACAGCCTGACTTGTGTGTATCTCACTGACATGCGTCGTCTGTTCGATGGAACCATGGGGTTATCTCACTTAGTCTTATTTCTGGGCAACCATACTAAATACCATGCACGCAACCAAACAATATCTGTACCGGGCCTGACTCTCCAAATGCAGGCAACCAAACCCCAGCTCATGTATCACCATAGCTCGCCACGGCAGTCTGGCTCACTGGGTCATGGATAGTGTACACCATTGCAAAATTGTTTTATCATCTTCCTTGAGTTCAATTGTATCCAGCTATATGTTACGAGACATAGTTTATGAAATGCACCTTTACAACATTAAGATCCATTATGTCAAACTTAGCTCTTTTCTGAATGGTTCGTCGCATGTACTGTAAAGCCATCTTAACCTGGAAAGACAGAACAACTCATTAACACTATGCAATTACAGCAATGCTCACAAAGTTTAGAAAAAAATCTTAGCTAAAATGCATTAAGGAACTTCACCAAATAGTATTTAATGAACACATTGTCCTTCTATACATAGTAGTGAGAAAACAGATTCCCCTAAACTCAAATGTCAAATGAAAGCTCCAAATGTAAGAAAGCAATAATTCAACCAGTTTGTCACTTTTGTGCTAAAGTTGAGTGTCTGCAAAATATGTTTCAGTAGCAGAATAAGAGTGCAATGGCATAATTTTTCACGATCTTTTGCAAATTGCGACTAGAAGATGAATTGATTCGTTGTCTGAGCTAAATTCAAATAGGTACTAATCCGATCGAAGTACTTCTTACTTGGCAAGTTCTATCGAAGATATAAACTAACGACACACTGAAGGAAACATCAGCATTAGTTATTTTGGGCTGTAGAGCACACAGAAGTAAGTTCAGATACATCGGCAATTACTTTGGTTGCATCTGTATTAAATATGGGCTGTATAATTTATATGTCTTTGTGTTTAAACAACTGAATGATGTTAGTCACATAGTTTACAGTTTTTATATATTCTTAACGTGATAAAGTGGCACATAATTGAAACATTGCGCAGCCATAATTGCAGGAAGAACAAAAGACAGGGTGCTGGATAGAAAAGACAGATTTTGATCAGGCATGATTAAATACGTGGCATTGCACTACTATATGGCAACGTTGTGTTTGAAGGGAACAAGGAAGAACCACAATAATTAAGTCATGATTCCCAAATATTAAGACAATGCACCTTCCAGCATTTCAATGATCATTTCGTGGGGAAGCAGATTCTGTAGGAGATGCACGTACCGTGAATTTAGGAACACGGATTTTGTACACATCCACAAGTTCCAGCATCAAGCCATACAAGTTGGTAAAAGCACTATCCAATACCATGCCAGCAATTGAGGGATCTTCTGCTCCATATAGTAGGCTGTATAAAAAAATACAGAACATGAATTCAAGGCCTGAAGATGTTCTTACAAATTGAATCTAAGAGTTAAACGGAAGAACCCAGAATCACCTAAATACACACAGTTCCGCTCAATAGCTTGAGGGTTTTAGGGTCTAGTGCATTGTAATCCAAAAATATTGAATCATTTGGAATTAATAGAGATGCCGCAAAGTAAAAGGAGTACACAGTGTAGCTAACCCAGAAAGTACCTTGTAACAGCACCCATCGATCGCCCCCAAATGCCTATACGGGAAACTTGCTTATTGGTACGCAGAAATGATACTGCGCATTTGAGGTCTTCTTTCTAGAAGCAAGTTACTGTGAATTTCAGAATACAGTGAACACTGACGATATGAATGCGGAAGAAAAAAATCTATACTGATTATATACCTCGTGCCAACCAAGGCTGACATATTCTCCATCCGATAGACCTGATCCAGAAAAGTCTAGTGTAAAAACTGTGATGTTTGAAGGAAGAAGTATTACAGCAGCTTCATTTGCATCTGCTCTGCATCCGCTGCATTGAGTTAGAGCAAACGCCTGTTAAATATTCCAGAAGATATTGGTGACTGCTCGAGCTGATCAGCTGAATCACATTACTACTCCCTCCGACCCAAATTAGTTGACTTGGTTTTGTCTAGATTCGGAGGTATCTAGCACTAAAACAAGTCTAGATACATTCAAATCTAGACAAATCTAAGTCAACTAATTCGGATCGGAGGGAGTACTAAAGAGGAAGTGTGGAAATTTAAATTGTACTAGTGATCAAATGCAGCAGTTTCCAAAGTCTTAGAACATGTATGTTAATATAAAGCAAGTTACATGGAATCAGAATGCCATGCTTATGCTTGAGCAAACATATGGTAGCAGTGAGCACACAGGGTAAGTTACCTATTTCCATGGCAGTAGATCACACACGGAAGGGTGGTATTTTCTGGAACGAGAGCTGGAACATAGTGGCTGCATTTTAATGTATGACCCCTTGCATTTGTAAGCTGCCAGGTAAAGGTATACCAATAAGGTTATGAACAAAGATGGTGTCACTTCTCATCAGCAAACAAAAGAAAGAAGAAACCTCGATAATTGGTCTCCATACTTGCCTCCATGTCTATTCGTTTGTACCTTCGCCCTGCGAGCATAAACTCTGTCTCCCATAAATACTGATCTGGATTATAGTCTGATCTGCAAATTAGCAACCATTCAATCGCATCAGCTCAGCTGCAGATGTTTAAAATATATGAAGTTACAAATCGTACCAATGGACATGTGCTTGAGAAATGCCAAGTCACAAGAAATTACTTTTGCAGCCTACGATACATTGCATTGCTGCTCTAATTAAACGTCTACTATAAGATTCTCGGTTTTCAGTGAAGAATGAAGAGACATGCCTTGGCTCGAGTTGATACTGTAGAACAAACCATATGCATAATTCTCTCAACAAAGCTAAACCTTAAAGCAAGTTATAAAGGAAGCACGGGTAATAACCATCACAACTAAATCGAGAAAAGACTACATCAAAGAGGGTGCCCAACAGGCTACCATTTAACTCATTTTCCTTTCTCCGTAAGGATCTCAGTTTGAAATTTGAGCAGCATTAAGATTGACACGAGAGATATAAGTAGGTTAAAATTACTTCTCAACGCTATATGGATAGACATCAAGTCTGAACAGGTACAGGTACACCTACACATAAAATTACAACTTTAATGATCATTGTGTCGTCCTAACTCTAGCCTTAATGGCAGATGATAGTACTGATTTGCAATGCGCGAACAACATATAGTCCTATAAGACTAACTGAAATAACTGCCCTCGGCTTCCTTTTAATGGAACTTGCAATTCCAAACTTGACAATTGGTACAATTAACATGGCAGGCTAAATGAACTCTTGATTGTCACACGTATCAATCAAAATTTTAAAACCATTGGTACAATTAACAGCTACATGCACTATCATTTTAAAACTGCCGACCATTTCGGACCTGATGTTGCATGTGTACCGAACGATCGTTTGTACCCCAGCCACATTGTTTCAATTTACAACGACACGGGTACGACCGCGTGCCAAATTGCAAATGCAACGTCATGTCAATTAGCACCAAACAACACAACACAAGCAACAGCATGCGGGAGGCAGCAAGGTTACCGAGGCGGCCGGATGACGAAATTGACGAACTGCTCGATCATGGCGTCGGCGGGGCGCGGCTCCTATGCGACGCCGCGCCGATCGTATGGGGTTGGGGTGGGTTGGGTCCAAGAGCTCACGGTGAGCGCGCTCACGGCCCACCCGACACCCACGGCCCCAGCTTCTCCTCTCCAAATTCCACCCTGCCCACCCGCGAGAACGCACCCGAGCCCACCACAGGCGCTGCAGGAATCCCCGGGGTGTCCCAGCGAGCGCAGGCGCGCGCGTTTGCGGATCTGCGCGAGACGCCGAGAGAGCTCGCTGCCGCGCCGAGGGCCCGCCGGATCCGGCGCGGTTGCCGGCGACCCGAGGCTCGGGACTCTCGCCGGGAGCCGCGGAATCCGGCGGGGAGGGCGGCGAGCGGGAGGGGCGAGGTGGGTGGGCTCTGGTTCGCGGAGGTGGTGGGGGTGGGAAGAGGGGAGGAGCGACAGGGAGCGAGCAATAGCCGTGGGAAATGGAGGACGGTAACGAAAGCCGAGGTTAACGGGGGAATAAAAGTAAAATAAGTACGTAAATCATTTATTTCCGCAGATAGTTAGAAAGCACGTGCAACACATGTCTACCTGGCATCAACCATGAAAATTGTACTCGTAATTCGTAAATCAACATGAATAATACTTTTTACCCGCACAAAAACATGAATAATACTTTTAAATAATTTGCAAGAGCATAGTTATATACCAAAGTTCCGCAAAAAAAGTTATATACCAAAGTTCTAAAACTTAATGATTACAATAGCAACCGAGCACACGCCAAGGTCATAGTACTCAATATATATACTGTTATTGATGATAATTAATAGATTGATGAAAATTTTACAAAAAATAGTACTCAATATATACCACATAAAATATATAGAAATGCTTCTTAACATAAATTAGCATGTAGAAGGAACATATGGCATGGTACAGCCGCATACTTTGTCAAATAATTCGTCCTCTTATAAACCTTGTCCTATGGATTCCCCGTGCGACGAAACAAATTCTACTTTGAATATGCATATTACGTGGTGGTAAGATTATTTGACAACAATATGGAAACAATTTGTACAGACTATAGCACATCTTAGGGCAAAAGTTGACTACTCTCTCGGATCCAAATTAGTTGACTCAAATTTATCAAGATACAGGTATATCTAATATTAAATCATATCTAGATACAATCGAATCTAGACAAATCTAAATCAATTAATTTGGATCGGAGAGAGTATTATCGTTGAAAGTACCACACGGTACGGATCTAATACTTAACCTACACTCTAAAAAATCAAAGCACGTCACTTAGATTGTCAAAACATAAAGTAAATGAATTGTTGATTGTGAAGAAATACATTGCACATTATATTTAATTTAGAGACTGCAATTCAGCACACTTTAGAAGATAGAAAGAACAAAACTAAACCTCCCAAAACCATATTGAAGTCAATCTAATAAAATTGCGTTAACCAAAAAAACTACTACCCTGTCCCAAAATATAGAACGTTTGGGTGGGATATTTTAGTCTACCAAAACATTTTATATTTTAGAACGGAGATAATTGAATAGCAACTCAACGCAACTGTGCCTGGATGAAATATTACATAATAGTGTAGAAGCATCTGATTGTAATGATCTCAAGATAAAAGACTCGGCAACAGTAGGAAAGTAAATTACCAATAAGCTCTTAGGCCATCTCCAGTAGCTTAGCTGAAAATGTTACCCCAAAACTGCTTTTATGATTAAGGGAGCCGAAAACAGCTCCAAGAGTTTACCCATGAGTGTTCCAGATCCATATTTCATATTTTTTAGGCAATGACCCATATTAAGACCCCAAATACCAAATATAGGTCATCCAATCCAATGAGCCATTATACTATAGCTTATGCTTGGTGAGCTGCGGCTCTTCTGAGGGCATCCGTTGCCAGCCTGCCACTGCCTTGTGGGTCTCGCTAGCGCTGCGTCCTAGGCTACTAGCCTTGCGACCATTTTGCCTCTTGATAGTGGGCATGCGTGTGTGTATGTGTGCTCGTCGCAGATGTCACGTGGTCCTTCTTCGGGTTGGGCCAGGGGTCAGAGAACACACTAAGAGACACAGAGAGCACCTCGACAGCCTGGCCACATCTCTTTCCTGGACGCCGGAGCAATCCGCTCGGCCTCATCTCTACCATCAAGCAGCTTTTTATAGGCAGGATTTGAGGGGCCTCTCAGGCCAACGGTTGACGGTCGTTGAGGCACCGCGGAATGAGCCTGTGCAGAGGAGCTGCGGGGCGGACGACGATGGGGGAGCGCTCAGGAGGGTAGGAGGGAGCTCAGGCGGCACCGAGTGAGGGAGAAGGATGTGGATGTGTGGCAAGCCGATGCAGATCAACAAAAGAGGCACATATATTCAACAGTATGCGCATGTGAGAGAGAATATGTCATCAGTGTTCTGTTACTTGCTATCTGCCACTGCCACGGCATGCCTGCTGCGCCGCAGCATGTGAGAGGTGTTGTGTTGGCTGCTTGCTGCCAAAGATTGATGGTAATTAGAGAGATCCCCATCACCAGTGTTCGTTGTTGAGCATATAAGTCCCTCCCCAATATTTTCCATTGTCCCCGTAGAGTTGGGCACTGAATACTTTTTTTGCACGGTAAAGGTTCCGAAGGACTTGGAAACTGCATTAAGATAGTGGGCACCATTTTATAGAAAGGACCTAAGAGGTACCCACGTACATGTCCTTGATATTATATATCGCACCCTGGGGGAAAATTGCGCCGGCCCACTGGACGCGACTGAGTCCTTGATCATTATCGCCGTGCCTCTAGATGTGGCCGCTCTAGACATCACTGGGGACGAAACCACTTGGGACGCTAGAGACACTGGACTCCACCAGATCTGAGCAGAAGAGAATCCTCACCCAGAGGATGAACTTGCTCGACGCAACCTGGTCGAGCGTGGCATGGCCAATCTTGTGGCTGAGGATAGCAATGGTGACACCCCGCCTCTCGGAGATTGCTGCAAGGTGCGTAGTTTCCAACTGCACCGATAACCACCGCCGAAAATCTGTTGCAACAAAGTTAATTCCACCATCTCCCTCGCCACCCCGGCCAGCCAAGAGGGAAAAATCGACGAACATGCAGCTGTGAGGACGGTGGAGACGCTTATTCGGGAAGCTTACCGCCTATTAGCAACTTGTCGTCCTCCTCCATGGAGGCTTGACGCAAAAGCTCAACAGCACCCTGTTGGCGCCACGCCCGAGCACCGCCGCAGGAGAATCTTCCTAGCCTCCTCCTCGTCGGTGCCCTGTTGAAAGGACAGCGACGTCGCCTAGTGGGGGTGAATAGGCGATTTAAAACTTTTATGAGATGGGCTTAACAAAGGCATAATAAAACTAGTGTTTACTTTGTCAAGCACAAAACCTATATATACTATGGTTCACCTATGTGCACCAACAACATATGCTAAGCAATACAAGCAACTATGTGATAAAAAGATATATGACTTCAAGCATGAAGGCTATCACAAAGTAAAGTGCCTAAGAAAAAGCTGGGTATAGAGATAATCGAGGCACGCGGAGACAACGATGTTTTACCAAGTTTCTCCCAACAAGGGGGTATGTCTCGTTGGAGGGGTGTGCGGTACTAAGACCATTGGCGTCACACGAGGCGTCACTCAATTCTCCTGAGCACCCGCCGCACGGCAAGCACCCGATCTACTATGGGACACTTGAGGCGGTCACCAAACCCGTACAAGATTGGGGCAATCTCCTCAACTTAATTGGAGGCTCCCAATAAACACCACTAAGGCCACAAACTTGGGAAGAGCTCCACAACTTAAGTGGAGGCCCCAAGAACTCGCCACAAAGACCATAACACCGTCTAGGGTTTCAAGAACCCAAGAGTAATAAGCTTCTTAATTTCACCAACTAAATCCTCTGAGGAGAACTCAAACTGATGCACATAATGCAATGGCAAGTTCTTCATGCCCAAATTCCACCAAAGCTACAAAAGCTATTGGGGGATAAGAGAGAAAGAACACAATAGAAAATCCACAAAATACTCGAATATCTAGATCCCAATATGTTCTCCTCACTTAGAGGAGAGATGGATTTGTGAGATTGTAGATCTAGATCTCCTCTCTTTTTTCCCTCAAATAGATCCAAGAATAATGGGAGGGAGAAGACAAGCTCAAGAGATTCAACAATGGAGGGGAAAGGATCTCAAAGGGATTCGGTCAAATGGAGAAGAAGGGCCCCTTTTATAGGGGTCAGGAATCTGCCTGTTACCCACCTGGGACGAGCGGTACTATCGGACTTGGCAGCGGCAACAAATGCAATAACTTGAGCATCCAAAATCCAAATGGGATGAAACCAATTTTGTTAGAAATATTGGATACCACCAAGGGAGAGAAAATCAAGTATAAGAATGTGAGGTACCTCCCAAGGTATGGAGCCGGGAAACCTTCAAGATCAAAAATGTAATAGGGTATACAAGGGAAATCCGTTTTTGATGAACTAGAGCTTGTTATGAAGATTACCACAAGCTCTAGAACCTCGCATGGATAAAATCCAAGTGTCAACCAAGAAAGATGATACAAAGTATGCAAAGGTTTGAGATCTCTCTGAAGAAAGATACGATCGAGTTACTCACTCGAGAGCCCCTCTTAATAGTACGACTATCTATCCTAAACCCGGTCTCCCAACTACCAACATGAGACCGATACAAGGGAAAACATATCAAGATCAAAACTTTGCCTTGAGCGTTCCACTTGAGCTTGATGTAGATGACTTGTCCTCCTTAAGATGGAACACCTTTCTTGATTGCTCTTGCCACGCTTGCTTGATGAAGACTTGCAAATTGCTCCCCTATACACCATGGGGAAACCACTTCTTTTATCTTGTGTTCATAGATCCATGAACACTTAGAATGACAAGCTTTAAGCATGATATCTTCTAGAGAAGGCAATCTTGAATTTGAACTTCATTTCTTATATATATCCATTAGGATGATGTCTTGAAGTTATACACGAGGAACTCCATCTTCTTCTTCTTCAAGACACACTTGATCTTCATTTCTTTATTCTTATTCTTCATCAACATGATTCTAATAGGCCCAAAGCCCTTGGACATAGCTTGTTGTTCTTCATCTTTCAACCTTGAAGCCAACACATGGTTCAAGGATGCCAATGGACAATTCCTATAAGTGTAACTCCATGCAAACATTAGTCTATAGAGATTGTCATTAATTACCAAAACCACACATGGGGCACACATGCCCTTTCACCTGCCCTGCTCCCATCCCCTAGCCCCTCATCGCTGTGGCCGGCCGACTGGGAGAGGAGAAGCAAAGGAGGCACATGAGGAGGGAGGATGCCCAAGACCTTATTCATGGAGTTGCCATGGCCACCGTCCACCATCAGCTCCAGCCATCGGAGCATAAGGAGAAGCACAACCAGTAGAAAGGGAAGGAGCTTGGCCCAAAGAACTCGCCTCCCACTCCCAGCAAAACGCCATACCGCGGCATCAAGCCGCAACCTACCCCTACCAGCTCCGGCTTCCCTCCTTTGCCTCTTCTCATTGGGAAGGCTGCATATATCAATTTTCAAAAGCTTGATTAGCGAGTGGAGATTTTCAGCTCCCGAGGCTCTAGTACTCCTGGTATTTTAAAAAATTCAAAATCATATTTGTGAGTTTTAAAAAAATAAAATATATTCAGATATAGTCCATGATTTATCCCACAAACATGTAAAATATCAATTTTAAATATTTTGTGTTCTGAGTTGTACAAAAAAGATAAAATTCTTTAATTTGGTGGAATGGAACGATCGTCAAATTCTGAAGAACAAGTAATATATCGAGTTGATCCTCGTGACACCAATTGTTGGTGTGTTTTCAGAAGTGCAAAGCCTAGAGTATCGGGTTTGTGATGGCATAGCGGTTTACACACTACTCTTCTCTGACCCGACGACCTGTCGACCCAGTCCTCCTTTCTTCTCCACTATGTTGTGCCAATTATTAAAAAAAATCATGCATCTTACAATCTGCCTCCTAGCATCAATACTTCCAGGAAAAAGCAAGAAAATTGCACTATTAGATATAGGCCATGGAGAATGAAAACAGGTAAGGCAAGTCTTAAGGTATTCTTATCCATATCGATCAAACCTTTTTTTTATTTCACTATCAAATGGATAACATCAATTTAAATGGTATTTAATCATCATTATTTATGGAACCATCTTTTTATTTCAAATGTATAAGTAAAGAGGCATGGTTGTCTATATTACTTATTCATCCATCCATGTCATTGTACTCGACCACTACTCTAAGACGGCTACTTACCTAAACAGCATATGCTCAAGTTATGTACCCTGTGATATGAGAGCATGGATGAAAAGAACCTACGTTGACCCTACGAAAATTAGAAGACGTGTAGCTCTGTGAATAGGAGAGCTGTAAGGCTAAGGACAACGAGGAGGAAAGGAGCGGATGAAGGACCAACATTTTCATAAAGGCCAAGAATTATACTCTCAACGCTCCCCGGGATAGAAATACTCCCTCCGTTCAGAAATATAAGATGTTGTAGCTCTGTGAATTGAATGTATCTAGACGTCTTTTAGTGTATAGGTTCGTAGAGGTTCGGAGTGAAACTATACAGTAAAAAGCATCTAGATATATTCATTTTACAAGCTAAAATGTCTTATATTTCTGAACAGAGAAAGTATATATTAAGGGTTTCAGAACTTTCTATTTATAAGTTCAAGATGTGTATGTGTTCTTCTAACCTTGCGGAAATGCACATTTGATCCCATATGTATTTGCTTCCCTTATTGAAAACACATATTTCAAATTGTTAAAAAAATAAAAATAGAATTGCGTGTGTATGTGCATATTCGATGTTCTCACATGTAGTTTCACGAAAAACCGATATATTTTGTGGACCGTGTAAAAAGACAAAAACATGTGCCGTGGAGAGTCTTATTTTATCACCGAATTTTATCCTTTTACACAAATGTCAATTTTTTCGTGAAACGACTGTGCGAATCTAAAACATGGAGATGTACGTGCAGGTATTTTTTTTTTGATTTTTTTGACATTTCAAAATTTGTTGAAAATAAAATTCAATAAAGGGAGTATATGCACCCTAGAGCATATTTAGTTGTGTCCCCTTGCATACTCCATAGTTTGAGATTTTAAATAGGACAAATGGATCGACTATTGTACTACCCGTGTCTCTGCTCATGGTATTGAACCATTTAATCTTGACTCACGCATATATCTAGATGCGTTTTTATGTATAGTATTGAACCATTTAATCTTGACTCACACATATATCTAGATATGTTTTTATGTATATATACATGTGAATCTAAATAAATCTATCTACATTTAATTTGAAACAGAGAGAGTATAAAGAAGATGTAGGTGATAACCATTGTGTTATAAGCAAAGCGGGTATCACTTCTAATTTAGAGGGTACTCAAATAAAAGGGGGAAATGGGTTATGACCAACTTGGCAGCACGACTGAACAAACATCCAAGTCCACCACACCTACTAGGGAATGCCGAGATGTATTGCAGGTTATGCGGCGAAGCGCGCTTGATCTGTGTCCTGAAAAGGTAAGATGGAAATGCCTCGGATAAATATTTTGTTTCGTCCTTATACACATCGAGCATTCAGAAGCCATGACACACAAAGACGACCAACATATTTGGAACATCGAGACACCTCCAACCAGTTATCAGGAGTCGTGTCTCTGGAACGAGATCGGCATGTGATGTCTCACACAGGTAGATCATGCAATACCCCGTTTATCCGAGAGTGCACCACTGGGAACCGTTGCAGTCATGTGCGCGGCAAGTGTCGTCAGACTGAAGACAAGTATACCATGAGGGGATTCTTGAGACTTAGGAAAAGATGGGGGTGTCGGACATATGATTCTCCGGTATGGTGAGCACACAAGTTTATCCAGGTTCAGATCCGACTACAGTGGACGGATACTACTCCTACTAGCAATCCAGTATATCGGCAGAGCCAGAAGTATAGATTACAATAGAGGTTTTGCCTGTGCGAGTTGAGGTTGTAATGCGTTGTACCCTAAAGGCCTATCCCTAGGAAGGCTTATATAGTCATCCAGTCCTAGGGTTACATGAGAGTCCTACCCATCTACGATACAGAGTCGGTTATGTAGTACATCTTGGACTACAAGTATTCCTATAGGCCTAAGTCCCAGAAAGTATATCCCCAACAGTAGCCCCGGAAGCCTCCAAGATCCAAAGACGGATTCCATCGTCTAGCTTGATTTTTCTTCGGCTATAAAATCTTGAAGGGTTCCTGAAACTTCAAAACAAAAGGTAGGATTCGAGTCTCAAAATGAGTCGGACTTGTAGATATCTCATCATGGTTTCCCTGCTTGTTTTCAAACAGAGCCAGAGTTTGGTCAGTGACGTAACCTGAAAACTTTTTAGGTATTGTCTTGTCACTGACAAATATTCTACCAGTGTGATCGTTGGTGGGTCTGCATTGCGCGGAACTGAGGCGATGTTTCAATGCGAGCACAAAGATCGAGGCGGCAGAGCCTTCGTGTGGAAGTTTCCCCTCCCATTATGTGATGCCTGGTGTTAAATCCGTGCATTTAAACGCTGATCTCGGTGCAGGTGATTGCCTTATAAGGGGTAAATCTCCTAATTTGCTTCTTCTTCCGCACCTGTTCTTCCTTCTTCCCAAGAAAACCCATGCGCTCCTCCTCTTCCCCTCTCTCCTTCTCCAAATCCAACAGTGTCGCCCATCCAAGGTCAACCGGCGATGAGATGGTTAACGCATCAAGATCAGGGGGCGTGGCGTCATCGGCGATGGAGGATAAGAAGTACCGTGGGTTTGGATCCCGTGTGTACTGTATGATGAGAAACTTCAATCCACGGAGGAGGAAGGACTTCTCCACACTGGCGAGTGGTGGAGCAGCTTCAGTGAGCTTCTCCCCCCTCCCACAACGACGAGCGGGTTCATTTTGGTACCCATCTAGATCGCTGATTAAGCTTCCTGTCGTTGGAGTTCTTATTTGAGGTAATCTCCTACTACGGCGTCCAGCTCCATATTATCCCCCCAGATTCCATTCTAGAGCTTAGTGCCCATGTCTCTATTTGTGAGGGATATCTCGGAATTAAACCGAGTCTTCTTCTCTTTCGGTAATACTTTGGTACTAGGAAAATTTTGATCACTGACGGTGTTCCATACAATACCAAAACCCTTAGTATAGTCCTTAGAAGAGACTGAGTATATCCCAAGGTCATAGCTAGCGAGTCAGTGAAGAGGTGGTCAGACACTTTCTTTTATCATAAGGATAAGCCAGCTCCTGGCAAGCTAGAAATCTTGCCAATTTTTGTTGACGGTGCCGCCGCCCACTGAGAATCCTGGGATGAGGAGGTGTCGACTCTGATTGAAGACTTGATCCACGCGAAGAGGCGGATTGAGTTTCTGATGAAGAACAAAGGTCTAAAGGGATCCGACTTAGTCCACTGCTGGCTAACTCGTCGGATTCAACCTCTACAACATCACGGGGACCGGCTGATGCATACGGTCACCCTGAACAAGAAGGACAACCTGAAGGTGAGTTCGAACTTGATTCCCTCCAAGGAATACAAATCTCGGGTTAGGTGGCTGATCAAGGAGCAAGTTAACCAGAAGGTTCCGGAGATCTCAATGCATATTACATAGCAGATAAACCCCTGACACCGATGAGTTTTTCGACTAGCCTGCCTTGTCCTTGTCTGTTTGTACATGTTTTATTACATCGCAATGCTTAGATATTTCTGACTTTCAACTCGCTGACCTCCCCGAGTCGGAGCTTGCTCCCGTCGAGGGATATCCACCAGAAGATTAAGTTCCTCTAGAGGATGAAGAACTTGAAGAGTTGTCAGAAGCGCTTACCCGAAAGCATAAAACTCCGATTGTTTTGGCTAGCCAACGCTACTAGTCATAAAGAAGTAAGTTCTTCCGTCAAATCTCGTATTTTTGTTCGTATTCTTTCCGGGTCATAACGATTCCAATATGTTACTATCTAGAGCTAAACCATTTGGAAAAGGAAAGGGGAAGTCTATGAATACTTTGTGCCAGCAGAAGTTGACTTTGATTTCACCTTCTGCTGCTCCTCCGACTCCCAATCCCACATCATCGTTAGCGTAAGAAGATATTCCGTCTCCAAGCGCTAGGGATGCTGAGGTTATCCTAAAGAGCCAGTGAACTTAGGTTCACAAACCGACGTCACCATGAGTGACTCGAGAACTGATAAGGGTGAACCTTTTAAGGTTAATGATCCCTCAGCTAAAAATTTTGCCGATAATCCACTAAAGATTCCTAGTGCGGCCAATCTTGGCCTCACCATAAAAAGTGTAGAAGAACTTCGGAAGTTTACCTTGAATTGCCTGGAGACCAGGAATATTACAGCCGAGGAAGAGGCTCAAGAAGCTAAAGATGTGAAACTTGTAGATCTACTGGATCAAGTTCGTCTTCGCGACAAAAAGTTAAAGTCTGGTGTAGTTCCACCTCCACCAATCATACCTTTAACTTTGGCCGAGAAGGTTTCTGCTGAGATCAATAGCAGCCTCAACAAGTTGCAACATGAGCATTTTGTAAGTCATTTTCCGACTCTTTATTGTAATTATATCATATCCCCTAGACCCCAAGCATGAATTTGGATAGAGATAGAATCCGAGATTATGCTTTTATAGGATGCCAAAGAACGAAGTAGCGTATCCCCCAAGGCTCGTGCTGAAATTTAACTTAGTTAAAATAGCAGCCCGAGTCTTAGTAGACTTCTGACTCTGGTTATCATTCTGACTTACAGAAAGTTAATGTTTACAACCAGGAATTATTGAAGAACATATGCAACAAGCGGAGAGAGGTCAAGGCTCTCTGACTTGAAATGCTCAAATTAAGGTTGAGAAGGATGAAGCGAAAAGTAAGTTTTTCCGGCTACCTCTTCTTAGAATTTTACTCAATGCCGAATTGTGATTTTGACTAACTTTGTCCTTTCCAATCCAGGTTTACTAACTCAGTCTTGCAAACTCATGGAGCAAGCTAAGAATTTCAAAGTCTTGGAGTCCGAGAATTCCGGATTGCGAGAGGAACTCGAAAATTTGAGGGCTGACCATGAACGTAGTGTCAGCGATATCCTAGAATCCAGCAACATGGCCATCGAAGAGTGTGACCGAGCCATTGCTCGCCAAGACAAGGAAAACACTGACTTGAAGGGAGAACTAGGTCGACAGAAAGATACGACTCAAGCCCTTCTAGATGAACTCCGATGTTTGCGAGTTGAGAAGACCAAGATATACGATGTTATACTTGGTAAATTTTGTTGCCAAAACCATATACCTTTCCTGCTTTAATATTTTCCAACTCAATCTTGTTAGTATTTTCTAATGTTATATTTGTTGGGTTCGCGGCATAGA
This sequence comes from Avena sativa, assembly GCA_916181665.1. Taxonomy (NCBI): domain Eukaryota; kingdom Viridiplantae; phylum Streptophyta; class Magnoliopsida; order Poales; family Poaceae; genus Avena; species Avena sativa. The sequence continues at coordinate 226,199,537 of OV702291.1, forward strand.
AGACAAAAAATTCCTACGATGGGAACTATTATACGTCAGGACTATCTACTAGATACAAGCAACAGGTGGATATACATTCATAGAGAACATACCCTCGAAGACCTAGAAATCTTTGTTAACGAGATAGAACTCGTGGATGATGTAGTCGAATGCTTGCCGATCTCAAGATCGTGTGGAAGTCCTAGCGCCGCAAATCAGCAGCGCATCCGTCCTCACACACACACTCAGGCCACCGAACAACCTCCACCTCCTCGCTCCAGCGATGCAGCAGAAGCAACAACTCCTTCCAGACGAAATGCCACCGGGAACATGTATCTCGCTAATCCGAGACCATGGGGGAATAATTCTAGAGGGGGAGAGAGATCCTTCACGAGGAGGTATGCTTTGTGAGGGAGGAGAGGGAGGCCTTTTATAGGGGAGGGGGCACCCCTCCCATGGCCGGCGGCCATGGAGGAGACCCTCCACCTCCTCTAATTCATGTGGGTGGGATCTCGACTCACATAAACATGCCTCCACTCAAAGTTCCACTCACATGCATTAAATTTCCACCAAATTTAATGCAACTCTCATTTAATAAAACTCTTTTATTTATGTTATTCAGAATTTTGTTAATTACTTTAATTAACAAACATTCACATAAAACCCTGCAACATTTCAATATCACATGCAGAACCAATTTCAGCAATTTCACCCAAAACAATTCCGGTGTCCATTGAAATAATTCCAGCTCTTTGTAATTCTTTCGTCTAGAACATATTTGCTCCAAATGGTGTTTGGAAACCCTTAAGTGTGTCACCCTGCAGTTCGCGAATAATGTAGACATGATCGAGACCCCTCTCAGATCAATAATCAGAAGCGGGACCTGGAGATCCATACTGACTCCCACACATTCAACGATGACTTTTGTGATCGAGAGAACCTTTAACGATAGTAACTAAATCCCGTTGTCTTGCGACATATTACATGTACGAGATTCGATCATCAGTATCTCAATACCGACATGCACTCTTTTCTCGTTCCCATGATATAACATTCTAGTGATCACATTACTTGCTTGCAAGCTATCTTAATGTGATATCATCGAGAGGGCCCAGAGTATATCTATCCGTCATCGGGATTGAAAAATTCCACTCTTGATCCATGAGCCTCAACGTAACACATTTGCAATACCTGAACCCATCTTTATAGTCACCCTGTTACGGTGTGACGCTTGATGTTATCAAAGTATTCTTCTGGTATTAGCAATTAACATGATCTCATGGTCTAAGGATAAAGATTACTTCATATGATGCTATAGCAATATAAACATAATGACTTTGATCATAATGATATACTTCGAATGAATGTTCATCACATCATTCACCAATGTTGTGACCTCGTTATTAACAACATCCAATGTCCATGATCAGGAAACCTTGATCATCCTATTAATCAACGAGCTAGTTTATAGAGAGGAATAACTAGGAACTTTCTATTTGTTTATTATACACACATGTATTAAGGTTTTTGTATTAATACAATTATAGCATGCAAAATAAACATCTATCATATACTTGGAATACATATAATAACAACTTTATTATTGCCTCTCAGGGCATATTCCCTTCAGTCTCCCACTTGCATTAGAGACAATAATCTAGTTTACATAGTGATAAATCTAACACCCATGGAGTTCTGGTGTTGATCAAGTTTTTCCCTAGGGAGAACTTTAGTCAATAGATCTACTACATTTAGGTCCATGTGTACTTTACAAATCTTTATATCTCCATCCTTGACATGCTCACGGATGGAGCGAAACCGGCGCTTAATATGCTTGGAATTCTTGTGAGACCTTGGTTCCTTGGCATTGGCTATGGCTCCATTATTGTCACAATAGATCACCTCTGGGTCTAACGCACTAGGAACCACACCTAGTTCTGTTATGAACTCCTTCATCCAAACCGCTTCCTACGCTGCTTCTGAAGTAGCAACATATTCCGCCTCCATCGTTGATCCAGCCACCACAAGTTGTTTGGAACTCCTCCAACTAACTGCTGCTCCATTTAAGGGAAATACGTATCTCGATTGAGACTTAGAGTCATCCGGATCAGTGTCAAAGCTAGCATCAACATAACACTTAGCGACCAACTCTTCTTCACCTCCGTATACAAGAAACATATCCTTAGTTCTTCTTAAGTATTTAAGGATATTCTTGACCGCTATCTAGTGTTCTGAACCTAGATCAGATTGGTACCTACTAGTCAAACTAATAGCATGTGCCACATCCGGTCTTGTACATAGCATGGCATACATTATAGAGCATATGGCTAAAGCACATGGGATCTTATCCATTATCTCTCTTTCTTCCGCTGTAGCCGGACTTTGAGTCTTACTCAATGTCTTGCCTTGCAACATAGGTAAGAACCCCTTCTTACTTCCGTCCATATTAAACTTCTTTAATATATTATCAAGGTATGTACTTTGCGATATCCCAATTAGGCGGCTTGAACTATCTCTATAGATCTTAATGCCTAATATATATGATGCTTCACCAAGGTCCTTCATCGAAAATTTGTTGTTTAGATAACTTTTAACACTGTTTAAAAGATCTACATCATTTCCAATCAATAATATGTCATCCACATATAATATCAGAAATGCCACATTGCTCCCACTCACTTTCTTGTAAATACAAGCCTCTCCATAAGTTTGGACAAATCCAAACTCTTTGATCATCACCTCATCAAAGCGGGGATTCCAACTCCGGGATGCTTGCTTCAGTCCATAGATGGATTGTTGAAGCTTGGATACCTTATCAGCATCCTTAGGATCGACAAAAACCTTAGGTTGTATCATATACAACTCTTCTTTAATATTACCATTGAGGAACGCAGTTTTGACATCCATCTGCCATATTTGATAATCAAAATATGCAGCAATTGCTAACATAATCCTAACTGACTTTAGCATCACTACGGGAGAGAATATCTCATCGTAGTCAACTCGTTGAATTTGTCGAAACCCCTTTGCAACAAGTCGAGCTTTATAGATGGTCACATTACCATCAACATTAGCTTTTCTTTTGAAAATCCATTTATTCTCAACGGCCTTTCGGTCGTGAGGTAAGTCCACCAAGGTCCAAACTTGGTTTTCATACATGGATTCCATCTCGGATTTCATGGATTCTAGCCATTTGTTGGAATCCGGGCTCATCATCGCTTCTTCATATGTCGCAGGGTCATCTATTTCATTAACCATGAAATTCATAACAGGATTTCCGTACAGTTCAGGAGTTGCACGTGTCCTGCTTGACCTGCGAGGTTTGGTAGTGTCCTCTTTCAGAGTTTCATGATCATTATCATTAGTTCCCTCTTCATTCGATGAAGTCAACTTCAGAACAATTTCCGACGCTGTGCCACTCGCCGTTTCATGAAGAGAAGGTTCAATAACCTCTTCAAGTTCTACCTTCCGACTACACACGCCTTTCGCGAGAAACTCTTTCTCTAGAAAGGATCCATTCTTGGCAACGAAACCTTGCCCTCAGATTTGTGATAGAAGGAATACCCAATTGTTTCTTTAGGGTATCCTATGAAGACACATTTTTCTACTTTGGGTTTGAGTTTATCAGGTTGAAGTTTCTTCACATAAACATCGCAACCCCAAACTTTAAGAAATGACAGCTTAGGTTTGTTTCCAAACTACAATTCATACGGTGTCGTTTCAACGGATTTAGATGGTTCCCTATTTAAAGTGAATGCAACAGTTTCCAGTGCATAACCCCAAAATGACAGTGGCAAGTTAGTCAGAGACATCATAGATCGAACCATATCCAATAAAGTACGGTTACGACGTTCCGACACACCATTTCGTTGTGGTGTTTCGGTAGGTGTGAGTTGTGAAACTATTCCACAATATCTCATGTGTGTGCTAAACTCGTAACTAAGATACTCACATCCACGATCAGACCGCAGAAATTTAATCTTTCTATTACGATGATTTTCCACTTCACTCTAAAATTCCTTGAACTTTTCAAAGGTTTCAGACTTGTGTTTCATCAAATAGATATACCCGTATCTACTCAAATCATCCGTGAAAGTAACGAAATAACGATATCCACCTCGCGCCGACACACTCATTGGACCACATACATATATATCTATGATTTCCAATAAATCTGTCACCCGTTCCGTTGAACCAGAAAACGGCATTCTAGTCATCTTGCCCATAAGGCATGGCTCACATGTATCAAATGATTCAAAATCAAGTGATTCCAAAAGTCCATCGGAATGGAGTTTCTTCATGCGTTTAACGCCAATATGACCTAGACAGTAGTGCCACATATATGTAGATATATAATCATCAAGTTTAATCCTTTTAGCATCAACATTATGAATATGCGTAACACTATTATCGAGATCCAATAGAAATAAACCATTCATCACGGTGCATGACCATAAAAGATATCATTCATATAAATCGAACAACCATTGTTTTTAGATTTAAATGAATAACCTCTTCGCAACAAACATGATCCAGATACAATGTTCATGCTCAACGTAGGCACGAAATAACAATTATTAAGATTGACGATAGGTGGAGAGGTAGCGTTCCCACGGCGACCACATCAACTCTTGATCCATTGCCGACATGCATCTTGACCTCACCCCTTGCTAGCTGTCGCTTGTTCCGCAGCCCCTGATTCGAGTTACATATATTAGCAACCGATCCAGTATCAAATAACTAGGTGCTACTACGAGTACTAGTCAAGTACACATCAATAACATGTATATCACATATACCTTTGTTTTCCTTGCCAGCCTTCTTATCCGCCAAATACTTGGTGTAGTTGCGCTTCCAATGGCCAGTCCCCTTACAATAATAGCACTCGGTATCAGACTTAGGGCCAGCTCGAGATTTCTTTTAGGCGCGACAACAGATTTTCCGCCCTTCTTTCCCCTCTGTTTACCCTTCTTGTCTTTCTTGAAACTAGTGGTCTTATTGATCATCAACACTTGATGTTCTTTCCTAATCTCCACTTCTGTAGTTTTAAGCATTGAGAGAAGCTCGGGGAGAGACTTCTTCATGCCCTCCATATTATAGATCATCACGAATTATTATAACTCTCTACGACAACATGGGTATCGAAAATCATTTTCAATTCACCCATGGTATCAAAGACATTGCCGTTTTCAAAACGCTTTCGACAAGATCTTTGATCAGTTTCCCCAAGTCCTCAATCTCGAAGGTGAGATTACGAATCAGCTGTGAGTTTTGCTCAATGCGGCTCATGATCATGTCGTGTTGAGAATTCCAGCTCTTGCTATTCTTTCCCCACTCTTCCTCCTTGAAGTCTTCTTTTCCTGCATGGCTAGAACGAGGCAAATCCCAATTGGAGGGTAATTTCCCCTTGGGCATATTCTGGTATTGATGCTCATGGATAAGGGTATGGAAAGGATTCTTGGTGCGTGGAGGAAGTGACCAGGGATCTGAACGATGATGAGGAGGCTTCCCTCCAATGGCTGGATTTTCCACCACTCCAATGCTTGCAATGGTAGTGCCGGTGTGCGGGTGTTGGCCTTGCTCCTCTTCACCTTCACTCTTGGTCTCCTTCTCCTTCCCGGGGTCTTGGGGGTCTTCCTCCATGGGCTCCTTCCCTTTATCCTTGGCGGACACCATTGTGCTTCTAAGCTCTCAAAGAGTATGTCCTGACAGAAACAAATCGAAACAAAAACATGACAAAAACACAATATACGAACCTCGGAAGATCCGGGGGGTTATATATTATGAAGTTTCACATCAAAAGGAAGGTACTGGGAGAAAACGAGTCGGAGGCGGAGTCCTAGGTGGCCTCACCACCTGGTGGCGCGGCCAGGGGTGGGCCCGCGCCATGGGGTGGTGTGGGCCACCCCAGCTCCGGTTCCGTCCCTTTTTTGCTTCGAAACTTTCCTTATTGACTGAAAACTACAAAAATATAGTTGGATTGTATTTTCGTGGAACTTTTCTTACCAGAACTGTTACCTAGTTGGAAACGGACTCTGCAGGTCTCTGAATTTGGTCCTCAATGAATTTCTCTAGAGTTATAACTTTAAAGGCATCAACATCTTCATTGTAAGAATCTCCAGCAATATAGTGTTTGAGTTGCTGTCCATTCACTACTTGTGTAGTATTATCTTTTAGAGAAGAAATTTTTATTGCTCCTGAACGGTATACTTCTTCAATGATGAAAGGTCCTTCCCATTTTGATAGTAGCTTACCTGCAAAAAATCTGAGACAAGACCTATACAATAGAACTTTCTGACCAACATGAAATTCTCTCTTAAGTATTCGCTTATCATGCCATCTTTTAACATTTTCCTTAAAGAGCCTAGCATTCTCATAGGCTTCACTCCTCCATTCATCTAAAGAACTTAAGTCAAACAATATTTTCTCACCAGCGAGCTTACAATCTCTATTTAGTTCTTTCACTGCCCAGTAAGCTTTGTGTTCTAATTCTAAGGGTAGGTGACAAGCTTTCACATAAACCATTTTATAAGGAGACATTCCCATAGGATTTTTGTAAGCAGTTCTATAAGCCCATAAAGCATCATTCAACTTCTTAGCCCAGTTTTTCCTAGACCTATTAACAGTCTTTTACAAGATAGATTTAATTTCTCTATTTGATAACTCTACTTGCCCGCTAGTTTGGGGGTGATAAGCTGAAGCAATTCTATGATTAACATCATATTTAGCAAGGGTCTTCCTAAAACCACCATGAATGAAATGAGAACCCCCATCAGTCATGAGATACCTAGGCACCCCAAACCTAGGAAAGATAACATCCTTAAGCATTTTTAGAGAAGTCTCTCCGTCAGCACTCTTTGTAGGAATAACTTCTACCCACTTAGTAACATAATCAACGGCAACAAGAATATGAGTGTAGCCTTTCGAAGGAGGGAAAGGACCCATAAAGTCAAATCCCCAACAATCAAAAGGTTCAATAACTAGAGAGTAGTTCATAGGCATTTCATTGCGTCTAGAAATATTACCAACACGCTGACATTCATCGCAAGATAGGACAAATTTTCTTGCATATTTAAAAAGGGTAGGCCAGTAGAAACCTGATTGTAGTACCTTTTGTAGTACCTTTTGTGTAGTTCTATCTCCTTGCATCTTTAAAAAGGGTAGGCACTACCATGACATTTACACAATATCTCCTTTTGTTCATATTCTGGAACACATCTTCGCATAATACCATCAACTCCTTCTGTGTATAAGTGTGGGTCATCCCAAAAATAATGCCTCAAATCATAGAAGAACTTTCTTCTTTGCTGAGCTATAAAAGTTGGAGGCAAATACTTGGAGACAATAAAGTTAGCATAATCAACATACCAAGGGCTTCCTCGCGATCTCACCCCTACTACGGCTAACTGTTCATTTGGGAAACTATCATTAACAGACATAGGGTCAAAAGATATGTTTTCCAAACGAGATAAATTATCAGCTACGGGGTTTTCAGCACCCCTCCTATCTACTATGTGTAGATCAAACTCTTGTAAAAGCAGTACCCATCTAATAAGCCTAGGCTTAGCGTCCTTCTTCGTCATAAGATATTTAATAGCAGCATGATCAGTATGAATGGTTACTTTTGAGTCCACAATATAGGGCCTAAACTTATCACAGGCAAAAACAACAGCTAGAAATTCCTTTTCAGTAGTGGCATAATTCCTTTGAGCAGCGTCTAGGGTCTTACTAGCATAATGGATAACATTTAACTTTTTATCAATACGTTGCCCAAGGACAGCCCCTACAGCAAAATCACTAGCATCACACATTATTTCAAAGGGTAAACTCCAATCAGGTGGTTAAACAATAGGGGATGTAGTTAAAGCCTTCTTAAGAGTTTCAAAAGCTTCCCTACAATCATCATCAAAAATGAAAGGTACATCTTTTTGATGAAGATTAGTGAGAGGTTTTGATATCCTAGAGAAGTCTTTAAAAAACCTCCTATAGAAACCAACATGACCAAGGATACTACGAATACCTTTGATGTCTCTTGGACATGGCATCTTCTCAATTGCCTCAACCTTAGCTCTATCAACTTCTATGCCTCTTTCAGAAACTTTATGCCCAAGAACAATCCCTTCATTAACCATGAAGTGGCATTTCTCCCAATTAAGAACAAGATTAGTTTCTTCACATCTCTGCAAAACTTTATCAAGGTTGTGTAGACAATTATCAAAAGAAGTTCCATAGACAGAAAAGTCATCCATGAACACTTCTACAATTTCCTCACAAAAACTATGAAAGATAGCAGACATGCACCTTTGGAAAGTAGCAGGAGCATTACATAAACCAAAAGGCATACGTCTATAAGCATAAGTTCCATAAGGGCAAGTAAAAGTAGTTTTTTCTTGATCTTGTTGTTTAACAACAATTTGAGGGAAACCAAAATAACCATCAAGAAAACAAAAATGAGTCTTTTTAGACAACCTTTCCAACATTTGATCAATAAAAGGAAGCGGGTAGTGATCTTTCTTAGTAACTTTATTGACTTTCCTAAAATCGATGCACATCCTATAGCCTACCACTATTCTTTGAGGAATAAGCTCATCATTATCATTAGGGACAACGGTAATACCTTCCTTTTTAGGAACACAATGAATAGGACTAACCCATTCACTATCAGCAATAGGGTAAATAATACCAGCATCAAGGAGTTTTAATACCTAATTCCTTACCACTTCCTTCATCCTAGGATTTAAACGTCGTTGGTGCTCCAACACCGGCTTCGCATCTGGTTCTATGTTGATAGAGTGCTGACATATAGTAGGTGAAATCCCTTTTAAATCATCCAGAGTATAGCCCATAGCTCCTCGATGTTTCCTCAAAACTTCCAATAACCTTTCTTCTTCCTTCCCTGAAAGTTTAGCGCTAACAATAACAGGATATATCTTTTTATCATCTATATAAGCATATTTAAGATCATTAGGGAGAGGTTTTAGATCGAAAACAGGATCCTTTTTAGGTGGCATCGTGGTACCCAAGTCTTCTACAGGCAAGTCGTGCTTAAGCATCATAGGTTGATCACGGAGAATCCTGTCAATCTCATTCCTTTCTTCCATGAAGATTTCACTTTCATGATCCTCCATAAATTGCTGCAAAGCATTGTTAGGAGCAAGAGAAATAGAAGCAAGTTGTTCAACCCTAAATCCTCATTATGGGTTTCCTCTCCGCAAGGTTCTTTAGCAAATTTCGAAAAATTAAACTCATAAGATTCCCCATCAAACTTAGTCAAGATTTTCTCCCTCTTGCAATCAATAATAGCTCCACAAGTACTCAAGAAAGGTCTACCAAAAATGATAGGGTAGGTTTTACTAGCAGCCAGACCAAGTACTAGAAAATCAGCAGGGTACTTAATCTTACCACAAAGAACTTCCACGTCTCGTACAATACCAATTTGAGAGATGGTCTCTCTATTAGCAAGGTGAATAACCACATCAATATCTTCCAACTCGCAAGGACTAATTTCATGCATAATTTCTCTGTAAAGGTCATAAGGAATAGCACTGGAACTTGCACCAATCTCACATAAACCATAATAGCAATGATCACCAATTCTAACAGAAAGCACAGGAACACTAGCCTTTTTAGTTCTATTGGGATGTGAAACAATATTAGAAGCATCCTCACAAAAGACTATGTGCCCATCTTCTACGCTTTTAGTGACAAGGTCTTTCACAATTGCTACCACAGGTTCAATGTTTATTTGTTCATCAGGTTTTATAGTTCTTTTTTCACTTTTGGTGATTACATTAGTTATCATAGGATGATCCTTTACCTTTTCGGGGAAGGGAATCTTCTCGATATAAGGTTCAGGTAAAATGGGGTCAATAATGCAATACTCAACACTTCCAATAGGAGCATAGTCAACAATATCTTTGTAAGGTGCATGGTATTTGTTCCATCCCCTTTTTGGAATTTCGATATAGGAAGCAAAAGCTCTAAAGCAATTTGTAATAACTTGCAAATCAAGACCATAAATATTACTAATATTTTGAAAGTCATCAGTTCCCATAAAAGATTCAATGCATTCATAATCATAATTTATACCTGACTTTCTACCTTTGTCATTCTCCCAAGCTTCAGCATTGTCTTGAATACGATCTAGAAGGTCCCATTTAACTTCTTCTTCCATGCGAATGAATGATCCAGCACAAGAAGCATCCAATAAATCCTTATCATGTAGAGGGAGCCTTGCATAAAAGTTGTTGATAATAATACTGTCGAGGAGCTCATGAATGGGACATTTGAGCATTAGTAACTTCAATCTCCCCCAAGCTTGAGCTGTACTCTCTCCATCAAGAGGCCAAAAGTTGTATATTTGATTCTGATCTTTATGAATCTCACTAGGAGGATAAAACTTTGAATAAAAGAGAGGCACTATTTCCTCCCATTCCAGAGCTTGACCATTCTTCAGCAGATTATACCATTCCTCAGCTCTTCCTTTTAGTGATAATGAGAATAACTTCTTCTTAACTTGATCTGTAGTGATACCTGCACACTTGAACAACCCGCATAATTCGTGTATAAAGAGTAAATGATCACCGGGATGGATAGTTCCATCCCCAACATAGTAGTTATCCATAACACGATCAATAATTCTTGTAGGTATTTTGAAAACATCTTTCTCAGTAGGTGGTGGCTTATCTACTACCTTAGCAGTGGTAGTAGCATTACCAAATAAGAAACTCAGCGAATTATCCATAACGAAAATAAAGCAACTAGCAGAAGTAAACAATACTCACTGTAGAAGTTTCCTTTACCAGTTCCACTCTCCAATAGCGCTTCACTCCCCGACAACGGTGCCAGAAAATAGTCTCGATGACCCACAAGTATAGGGGGTGTATCGCAGTATTTTCGATAAGTAAGAGTGTCGAACCCCACGAGGAGCAGAAGGTGCTAGCTAGTGGTATGGATCAGGAATTCTCTGCAAATACTTAGTAAACGGATTTTTAGGGGTTTTCAATAAAGCAAGTAAACAAAGTACGAGTAAATGAAGGATAGTAAGAATGAATGCAGCAAGTGGCCCAATCCTTTATGCAGCAAAGGACAAGCCGGTTGTATTTCTATAGATGACCAAACGTTCTCGAGGACACATGGGAAGACTGTCAAGTGCTTTTGCTTCATATAGTCGATTAATCTTCTTTAGCTTGCTAAGTGTTGTGTGGGTGAACCTGTGCTAATGTACCGCCCCATCCAAGACTAATACATACTTGTGATTATACCCCTTGCAAACATCCGTAAGTACAAGAAAGTAATTAAGGTAGAAACCTAACCACAACTTTAAACTCTAAGACCCTTACGTCCCTTGTGCAATGGTTTCCTAACGGGGGTTCAGGTTTCTGTCACTCCGGCAACCCCTACGATTAGTAGCCAAATAAACAATGCATTCCTCTAGGCCCATATAGGTGAAGTGTCATGTAGTCGACGTTCACATGACACCACTAGAAGAAGTACACCACAACTTAAATAACAATCTATTGAATTTTTCTCAACGCAACTCCACTACTAACAACAAGACTTCTCCCATGTCCTCAAGAACAAAACGAACTACTCACAAGACATCATATGGATCATGAACAAAGATGGAATAATGATGTATAACAATCTAAACATAAACAATAATTCAACGGTTCACTCAATAACATCAACTACAAAGAGTAATCAACACCGGGAAAGTTTCCCCTACGAACTATGCAAGATTCAACGCAATTGTTACAGAAATATGGAGATGGTGATGAGGGTGCTGATGGTGGTGATGATGATGATGATCCCGATGAAGTCCAGCTTGATGGTGGTGTTGATGGCGACGATCTCCCCTCTCTGGGAAGGAATTCCCCCGACAGAAATCTGTCTGCCGGAGAGATCTTTCTCTCTCGGTGTTTTCCGCCCCGCAGAGGCGGCGGAATCTTTCTGTGGTCGCTCCCCGAGTCTTAGGGTTTTGTGGGGATGATATACACCAGAGGAGAGAGGCTAGAGTGGGCCAGGGCGTCCACACCACTCCCAGGCGTGGCCTAGGCCTGCCCGCGCCATGGGGTGGTGTGGGCCCCCTGTGGCCCACCTCCACTCCATCTTCTGGCATCCTGAGTCTTCTAGAAAAATAGGATTTTCCATATATTTTCCCGGATTTTCTGATCTTCGCGAATTTTGCCTCCAAATAGCACCTTTTCCATGAGAATCCTGACTGCAGCGGTCCATGCTCCAAAAGTCATCAACCATGCAAAAATAGATGAAATAACATAAGTATCACCTCTCAATACGAAATATATCAATGAATAATAGTGAATTAAGACATAGAATAGTGATGCAAAATGGACGTATCAGAGATCTGGAGGCGGATGGTGATCTGTGGCAGAGACTTTTTGGCGAGGTCTGGCTTGTTTTATCGTCGCCCGAGGCTTCTTTATATAGAGATCCCTTCACGAAAGTTGTTCTGTTTGACCTAACGGTGGCGGCACCAACTATACGATCGGAGCTATACGACCGGAATTTTTGCTCCGGTCGTATAGTTGGTCATTAAAGCGTCTGCCTCCATTGTACGGCTCCTGGTTTCTTCTGGTTGTTGGAGATCTCGTATCTTTGACTTTAATGTAGTGATTCCCTCCATTAAACGACATTATCTGCGCAGGAAAAATATAAAAGAAAGGATTACATACCCCTCTGAATATTAGCATTAGTGGCAGGGTTTACAGAGATATTTCATCAAGAATATGAGTATATCCAGTTTAAATGTGGACGTAGATGGCTATATTTCAAAGCCATCAACTTTCCAAAGCTTAAACTTGATCATCCCCGAGCAAGAAAACCAAAATCAAAAAGGAACTCAGCATTTAAACTAAAATAACAAGATGGTGATCTTAATCATGATTAGTAGTCTCATGTTTCCTCCACTTCATAAATCTGAAAAACTTTAGCATAGATATAGTAATGACAAGCACATCATACGGGTTTCATGCATCCTTATAGTGCAACAGAATTATTATAAACATGGATGATTCAAATGAGTAAACTTTATTCCATGTCAAGTAATCAACTCATAAGCTTGCCTTTGAATGATAAAGTATAATTATGTAAATTAAGAGTGTGAGAGTTTTCATGAAAAGCATATACACTAGAGTATCTCAATTCTCCCACATCAATGAATCGAGACTTTGCAAGCACTACTTTTCTATTCATTGTCCTTCAAGAATTTCAGTTTTTAAGTAATTGAGAGCATGCCAAAACAATTATTAGTTTATCGGGTTGTGATGGACACTCGTGGCATCACTAAGGTTTTGTTCATTTTTCATAATGATTTCTCATAACAGCCAGAGGAGTGATTCCATCATGATTACAGCTACCCGGGAGTGCCAAAAATCTTACCCACTATAGCATTGCTGCTACAAGTGTTTAATCAACTCATAGCCGAAATCTAGGAGTTTCCTCCATGAAGATCGTTCGTAGGCCAGCGGGGTTGTTGCCATACCATGAAGTTTGACACGCGTAAAGCTATATCATTCTTATGATTAACAAGTCAAACTTTGGTATGCTCACAAAAATCGCTAAACATTAATTCAATCAAACAAATCCTTTCAAAGAGAGATATTAAGTCAATCAACATTTTCAATGGTGTTGAGTGTCTCTAGAAATAAACCTTCAAGACTAAGCGCTACAACACCCAAGCCTTCAATTGTGAGACCTTTTCTTATTACAATTGTTTAGCAGTTTTTAGGCAAGACTTGGTTAATTATGAGAGATGGAACAAAACGTACCCAATTAAATACCCATGCAAACAAAAATCTTACTACAATAAAAATACTCACTCCACCAATATAATATCTCAATATTTACTACTAACTAGCATGGGTTTCTCAAACTTCAAAAGTGGGGAGTCATAAGGCATACCTCTCATGTGTGGTTCCACTTCTCTCTTCCTTTTTTTATTTCTTGGAAACTCGAAGTCGATCACTCTACTTCAAATATATGAAGACCTCGACGCGGAAAGAAAAGATAGAGGGAAAATAAGGAAAAATGGAGAAATCTTTTTGTGGTTTTTAAGCGAGGAACTTTAAAGAATAGAAAATTGGTGGCAAAGCTCGGCTAGAAAATTTTGAAAGCAAAAATAGATAGAACTAAAAATAAGGTGTTGGGGAAACCAACACGAGTGCTTATAAACTCAAATAAAAACACAACCTCTAAATTAAAAAAAATAAATGCCAAGTAAAGATACATGAGGAAACTTCCCCAAGCTTAGGATTTTGCAAGCCCTTCAAATCATTGTGGTGGCAGGAAAAAGTCGTTAACTCCAGTTCGCAAATTGAGTTGAGAGGTTAGTTGTTGATTCTCGAAGGTTCAAAGAGAGGATATGCATCCTCTCCATAGTCCCTCCAAGTCCTTGGAAATCTTGGTATGTGGCGAACCGGGTTTGTGGCTGCTCCTCTTGATAAGGAACTTCTTGCTCCTCCTCTTGGTCCTCATCCTCCTCCGAAATCTCTTCCTCGGGTTGGTATTGCTCAACGTGCAAATCATATAGCAAACGTCCTTCCTCGATAGAGAAAATACCATTAGGCATAGGAGCGGGGTAGAGACGCCTAGCTCCAGCAATATGCAGGTAATAAACACCACCTCTCCTAGTGAGCATTCCACAGGCTCTCAAAGTGGAGAAACCAACACGTGTCTCACCTAGTACGGGTTACAACTCACCTAGGTTGAGGCCTAGGGCAGTGGAAAGCACGGTGATGATGCCTCCACCTGTGATCGGTCCTTGGCTTTGGGAGGCTTGGTGCTCCAAGTAGCGCACAAGGATGGCGCCCAAGTTAAGTGACAAGCCACAGTTGATGTAAGCAGCCTTTGCAAGGACTAGGATGTCCTCCTCGTTGAGTCTCGTAAACTCATTACGTGCCTGTAAGGTGTTAGCAATAACATAGAACAAATAGCAAATTGTAGGATGTTGAATATTCTTCCCCTTGTTCACTCTACTAGTGAAACTCATTCCATTATAATATTGTTCGGGGGTAGGTTCTAAGCCAGTAAAGGATGCATGTAAGGCATGAATATCATTGTTTGGCAAATTAAAGCATGCGCACCATTCAAATAATGTTAAGGTGTAGTTGTTGTTCATCAGATGGAAAGAAATAGTATCCTCTCCCTGCCATTGTTTAACGGTGCTCTGCAACAAACATAGAAATTCAATGGTTAAGCGGCGATAAGTAGGTACATTATTGTACACAAAGTCTTGCAGGCCATCTCTATTGCAAAGTAAATTGAAGTCGTTAGAAATACCGAGTTGGTTCAATATAATGGGTCAAGCCCACTTGGTGGCCTTCACTTCGCGGTTCTTGATCCTATTGAAGCGATCACGATGTGCATCATCCCTAAACCGTATCCCCATGCATTCCTAAGCGGCAACCCAATAAGCGCTAGCGGTGGCACGAGCACGAGTTTGGCTCCTTGTGTTCATCATCTAAAACTAGAAAGGCAAAAATAAAACTTTTTGATCCAATAACATTAAGTGCATCATATTCCTCATCATAGCACACTAAATAATTCTCCTCAAAATAGTAATCTAGGCAAGAAAATCATGGCACTATGTTCATAGCAGATCTCACCCTAGATTGATAATGATAATAGACCGAAGATGAATTTGCAAAAATTAATTGGAGGATCAGAGGAGAAACATACCATAGATCACTCGTGTGCAAGGAAATCGAACGAAATTGAGTAGAGATGAAGATCTCTTGAGGTTTTGAGAGAGTTTGAAGGTAGAAGAAAGAAAAATGATTGAAGTTTTGGAGTTGGAAGTACCTTCCCGTGCATTTTTGTGGTCGGACGCAACTATACAGGCAGAACTATACAATCGGAACAAGGTGTTCCAGCAGTATAGTTGACCTTTTGTCAAAATATTAGGGTTTCCTCCTAGCGGCGTGGCTATACGGACGCAACCATATGGCTGGAACCAAATGTTCCCGCCGTATAGTTGGTCGTTAAACTGTTTATCCCTATGAAATAAAATATACAAAGGCATCGATATCTATATGACCGAAACTATACGACGGGAATTTTTTTTCCTGCCGTATAGTTGGTCGCTAAACTCTCAGTACATTAGAAAAAAAATTGTACAGAGGCACTGATATCTATACGACTAGAGCTATACAGCCGGAATTTTTATTCCTGCCGTATGGTTGGTCATTCAACTCTCAGTACATATGAAAAAAAATTTGTCGATGGCAAAGATATTTATATGGCCGAAACTATATGGCCGGACTTTTTATTCCCGCCGTATAGTTGGTCGTTAAACTCTCCGTGTGCATCAAAAAAATTATGTTTCTTCGAAAACTATTTATTTTCCTGTAACTTAGTGATATACCTTGTTTTTGATAGAAAATTGACAGTAAATATTATCGACCAACAATAGCATGAATAAAGCAGAATTTCAAGTACTACCGAACTTCTTCTCCTCAAATAGAGTTTTCTAGCACTCTTTATTAAACATAAACTTAACTAAAACTTAAAACTTTACTCAAACCTTTATTTCACATGGGTTGCCTCCCATGAAGTGCTCTTTTATGGTTAATAGCTTGACCTTAGCGACACTCACTTGGGTCAGATGAGTGGAACACCCACTCCAAAGTAATTGGACTTTAAAGTGATGGCCTCCTTTTCATAATGCTTGGCTTTCTTCTTCCTGGGGAAACTAATAACAAAAGGATCCTGTGAAGGCAATTGCAGCTTCACGTTCCCTTCATGCAGATTAATCAAAGCCTTAATAGTTCTTAAGAAAGGACGACCTAATATAATAGGAGCAGTAGCATCTTCAGGCATGTCAACAATAACAAAATTAATGAGAGCAGGACAACCTTTAATGTATACTAAAGTGTTCTCCTTAATTCCTACAGCTTGTTTGTAGGTAGAATCTGCTAGATGCAATTTTAACTCAGTAATTTCAAAGGAGCCAAGATTTAACTTGTTAAAAAGACTCTTTGGAATTGTTGAGACGCTTGCACCTAGATCACAAAGTGCAGCTATCTCATTGGTTCCAATTTCAATCTTAATAGTAGGCTCAAATATGTCATCTAGTTTAACAGGTAATTTTTTAGGAATTTGCTTGTATTCTTCCTCAAGTTCACGTACCTTTATTTCTACTTGATTGACAAAGTTCTAGTACATAGCTTCCTCACTACCTTCACTTACCGGAATCTTGACGTTGATCCATTTTACGAGATCTTTAACGGTGTAGCTTGGTGAAGGGGCATTACTATAGTCAAGTTCTTCAGGCTCCTCCCTTTGGATCCTCATCATTTTGAGTTCTTCAACAGGATTGGGCTCAGCTTTACCTACCAATTTAGCTAGAATGAGAGTCTGACTCTTGGTTATCTTACCTAGCTATGCCTCAATGATCCTCGTTCTTTCTTGGAGGGCCTGCAAATCATTTCTCAAACTAACAGCTTAGTTAGATAATTTACCAAGCATGGCATTATGGTTCTCCGTTATTTTAACAAGAATATTGTTTTGTTCATTTTGTGAGTCTATGACAGACTTAAGTGTTTCTTGGAGACTACCATTACTAGTTCCCATATTATTATTGGAGTTACCTGCCAGACTAGAATAATGTTTCTAAAAGTTAGGATCGTAACTCTTCTTCCAAGCAGGGTTATAATCATTACGAGCTACAAAGTCTATTTCTTCAATATTTGTTTCAGGGGTGGCTCTTACCTGGGCCTTACCTTTTACGGCTAGTATGAGCTCATCCAACTTAGCATTGAGTTCTTCGTTTTCTTGTGGTGAAATAGAGTTCACCTTCTTCATGTTTGATCTTTCCACATGCCATTACGCATGGTTGTCTTGCATATTGTCTAGCAGCTTCTTCGATTCGATAATATGTTTACCCATAAATGTTCCTCCAGCTGTAGTATCAAGCATAGACTTAGACAAAGGATTAAGAGCATTATAAAATAAATGGAGGATTAAGCAATCTTCCATCCCATTACTAGGATAGTTTCTTAAGCATTCTTTCATCCTCTCCCATGCAAGCGCTAGTGGTTCATCTCTTCCTGTCTAAAGCCAATAATATTAGATCGGAGCTGCATAGTCTTTGCAGGTGGGAAAATTTTAGTCATAAATAAAGAAGTACATCCCACCCATGATGTAATAGTATTTCTAGGCAAAAATAGCAACCATTCTTTTTCTCTCCCTCTTAGAGAGAAAGGAAATAAACGCAATTTGATCGCATCGGGGTCAACGTCTTTTATACGCATCATATCACATATTTCATTAAAAGTATTCAAGTGCATACTTGCGTCTTCAACAACAGAGCCTCCAAATTGATTATGTTGAACCAAACTTAAGTAATGGGGCTTAATTTCATAGTCATCAGCAGCGATTGCTGGCTGAGTAATAGGAGTACGCAAATAATCATTGTTGGGAGTAGCAAACTCCCCAAGCTTCTTTTCAGCCATATTTCCTATGTTTTTGGGTTTTCTTAAACAAAGAATTACACTACTAGGGAAAAACCTACCCGAGGAGCACCTGAAACCCTATCCGAGGCGCATATGGTATGCGCCTCTAGCGCCCCGCCTCTAGTATTTGTTATGCGAGGCGCATATCATATGCGCCTCTAGTATTTGTTATGCGAGGCGCATATCATATGCGCCTCCTATACTTCATATACGCGAGGCGCATATATCACATATATATGCGCCTCGCGTATATGAAGTATAGGAGGCGCATATGATATGCACCTCGCATATGTTGTAAAATGCGCCTCGTATAGTACCCTATATGCGCCTCCTATACTTCACATATGCGCCTCAGATATATTTTCAAAATTCAAGTTTTACAGCAATTTTCAAATAATAGTTTACAGGTATTCAAATATACAATACAGTCCAGAATACAGTATAAATAGCACAGAATTTTCTAGAAACTTGCAATTGGCCAAAGCATAATAGAACTAGCATGAATACAACTACATTACACATCAATCGTGACATATGAGTTCATAGATCAACTAGAATCAACAAGTGCCAAGTTTTCACACAACACCAAGTGTTTGTGCCACAAGTTCACACCTCCGAGTACAAGTTCACAATGACATTACAACTCCGATGACAGAGCTCTATCTAGATGAAGTAGAGCACATAACCTACCATGAAGAGCAACAAGGTGGTGATCACGAGGAAGTTCCTCCACTTCTTCCGCATGTGCCTCCTCCACTTCTCTTCCGGAACCTCTCTAGTCTTGTAGCCTTTGTAGCTTTTGCCCGAGAATTTGTTCACTTGCTTCTGGCAGTCTTCCCACTCCTCATACACACCTGGAACCTTGCCGACGTACATGACATAGCACTTCTTCACCATCTCCTGTACACAAGATAGATGATATTATCTATGTTAGTGGAAAGCAATAGCAGTTCACAAGATAAGATCATGCATATATATATGGGTGCAACAAGATGTAAGAAATCACGTTCTAATCATCGGAATTTCAAAGAAAGACAAAAAAATCTAACCAATAATGACTTGCATTAGTGCCTCATACTTAGGTTGGGCATGGAAATAACAATGCTCGCTGTTTGATCTCGTGCGGCAAGTAGAGTATATGCCCAAATTACTAGTCTACTTGGCACACCAGATCAAACAGCGGCATAGTCATACACATGACGCCACAACACGTTCTAATCATCGGCATTTCGAAGAAAGACCAAAAAAAGCAAACCAAGAATGACTTGGATTCGTGCCTCAAACTATCCGTATCGCCAAAGACAAAAGAAGAGAAATACTTCCATGTTTCATATAGCATGGGCATGATATGTCGAGTGGCAAAGCAAGGAAAGAATTCGGTCTCCACCGCAACGACTCATTTCGAGTTTGGTGTGTCTAAAGGAGTCGTTGCCGTGGACCCAGAACCCTTTCCTTGGCTTACCGCTCAACATATTATGTCTTATGTATATGAATCTCGAAAATATTTGTCCTCTTTCGACTTTGGGGCTATGAGATGAATTGTTTTCTCATTTAATTGTATCGCCAAAGACGAAAATAAAGAAATCATTCCACGATTCATATAACAATGTTGCCAGTGCTATACGAATATTGAAGCAATGTCTTTCCTTTCGACTTTGGGGCTACAATGAGATATTTGAAACTAAATACTTCACCATTTCATTTAATTCATGCTATCTAATCTATTCATATCGCCAAAGAAAAAAGTGATGGGTTCATAGCAGGGAAAACAAAAAAATTCTACCGCAAGAATGAACAAAACCAAGATCTAATCTATGGAAAAGACAAGATCTAATCTATGAGATAAGTGCAACAAGATAGATTTGTACTAACCCTTGTAGATCCAAAGCCTTGTTCGAGATTAGATCTCATGGTTGATGTAGATGATCCTTCCGGCGCTGCGTTCCGGCAGCGCTTTCACAGACGGTCACACGTGCGGAGTCGATGTAGACCTTCCTCTCCCCATTCCAGCGAGCAGCGGAGGTAGTAGATCTCCACAAAATCCTAGCAGCACGACGGCATGGTGGTGGTGGAGAAGGATTTCTGCAGGGCTTCGCCTAAGCCGGAGCAGGAGGATGGTGGAGGAGAGAGGCGGCTAGGGTTTGGGGTGGAAGGGTGGCAGGGGGAGGCGCCCCCACCCCTCTTTATATAGAGGGGGGTGCGGCCTAGGGCTGGCCCCCTTGGCCCTCTAGGACCGACGCGCCAAGGGAGGGGGGAGTTCCCTTCCCTCCCAAGTCTCCCCTTTTTCTTTATTGGTTTTCAAGCAAACTCTATGGAACCTTCTAGAACTTTCTGGAACACTCCAAAACCTTCTAGAACCTCCATATGAATACTCCAGAACATCTCTGAAACCCAAAAATTGATCTCCATTATATGAATCTTATTCTCTGGACAGTTCTGGATCTCCTCGTGATGTCCTGGATCCAATCCGAGACTCCGAACAACATTCGGTCTCCAACTCGTATTCCATATCTACCTAAACAACATCGAACCTTAAGTGTGTTAGCCTACGGTTCGTGAATATGCAGACATGATCGAGACACCTCTTCGATTAATACCCATCAGCGGGATCGGAGATCCATAATGGCTCCCACATACTCAATGATGACTTCGTGATCAACAAAACCATTAACATACGAAACCAATTCCCTTTGCCACGCGACACTCTACTTATCCGAGGTTTGATCATCGATATCTCCATACCTAGTTCAACCTTGTTACCGATAAGTACTCTTTACTCATTCCGTGATATGTCATCCCTTGTGACCTAGAACATGCTTGCAAGCTAATTAGATGACATTCCACCGAGAGGGACTAGAGCATATCTATCCGTCATATGGATGGACAAATCCCAGTCTCGATCCATGCGCTTCAAGACATACTTTCAGAATACCTAATGCCACCTTTATAACCACCCAGTTACGAAGCGGCATTTGATGTCATCAAAGTACTCATCCAGTAATGGTGATTAACACAATCTCATGGTCGAAGGATTAGGTTACTATGTATTTGAAAGCTTATAGCAAAACAAACTTAATGACTTGATCTTATGCTATGCTTAGTATGGGTGTGTGTCCATCACATCATTCTCCTAATGATATGATCTTGTTATTAATAACATCCAATGTTCATGATCAAGAAGCCATGATCATCTATTAATCAACAAGCTAGCCTTAGCAAGAGGCTTACTAGGGACTCTTTTATGTTTACAAAACACACAAGTATTCGTGTTTCCTAATAATAGAATTATAGCATGGGATGTAAACATTCATCATAAACACAAAGATATAATAATAACCATTTTATTATTGCCTCTTGGGCATATCTCCAACAGTCTCCCACTTGCACTAGAGTCAATAATCTAGATTACATTGTAATGTACCTAACACCCATGGCGTTCTCGTGTTGGTCATGTTTTTCTGTAGGGAGAGGTTTAGTCAATGGATATTCCACATTCAGATCAGTGTGTACTTTGCAAATCTTTATGTTGCCATCTTGGACATACTCGCAAATAGCATGGAAACATAGCTTGATGTGCTTCAGCTTGCTGTGTGACCTTGGCTCCTGTTTATTGGCTATGGCACCCGTGTTGTCACAATAGATGGCCATCGAGTCCAACGCACTAGGAACCACACCAAGCTCAGTAATGAACTCCTTCATCCATATCGCTTCTTGTGTAGCCTCCGAAGGAGCTATGTATTTCGATTCAGTTGAAGATTTTGCCACAACGCTTTGCTTGGCACTCCTCCAGCTCACTGCAGCACCATTCAAGATAAATACGTATCCAGACTGTGACTTCAAGTCATCCGAATTGGTGTTCCAACTAGCATCGGTGTAACTGTTTACAACGAGTTGTTCATCACCTCCATAAGAAAGAACCATATCCTTAGTCCTATTCAGGTACTTGAGGATATTTTTGACCGCTGTCCAGTGTTCCATTCCAGGATCATTTTGATATATGCTAGTCAAACTAACAACATGTGCTATATCCGGTCTTGTACACAGCATGGCATACATGACAGAGCCTATGTCCGAGGCATAGGGGATTTTACTCATCTTCTCTGCCGTAGCTGGACTTTGAGTCTTACTCAAGGTCTTACCTGACAACATGGGCAAGAACCCTTTCTTGCTTTCTTCCATTCTAAATCTCTTTAGAACCTTGTCCAAGTATGTACTTTGTGAAAGCGCTATTAAGCGTCTTGATCTATCTCTATAAATCTTGATGCCTAAAATGTATGCCGCTTCACCAAGATCCTTCATTGAAAAACTATTATTCAAATAGGCATTGACACTTTCAAGAAGTTATCTATCATTCCCAACCAACAATATGTCATCCACATATAGTATTAAGAATGCTACAGAACTCCCACTCACTTTCTTGTAGATACAAGCTTCTCCATAAGTTTGTATAAATCCAAAGTTTTTGATCACCTTATCAAAACGTTGATTCCAACTACGGGATGCTTGCTTCAGTCCATAAATGGAGCGCTGAAGCTTACACACCTTGTCAGCACCTTTAGGATCGACAAAACCTTAGGGTTGTACCATATACAACTCTTCCTCAATGTCACCATTAAGGAACGCTATTTTGACATCCATCTACCAAATCTCATAATCGAAATATGCAGCGATTGCTAACAAAATCCTCACAGACTTTAGCTTCGCTACCGGTGAGAAGGTCTCATCATAGTCAACTCCTTGAATTTGTTGGAACCCTTTCGCGACAAGTCGAGCTTTATAGATAGTAACATTACCATCAACATCTGTTTTTCTTTTAAAGATCCATTTGTTCTTGATAGACTTGTGGCCATCCGGTAAGTCCACCAAAGTCCATACTTGGTTTTCGTACATGGATCCCATTTCGGATTTCATGGCTTCTTTCCATTTGTCGGAATCTGGGCTCATCCTAGCTTCCTCATACATCGCAGGGTCGTCGATGTTGTCCACCAACATGACATTCAACACAGGGTCATACCAATAAGGAGTGGCACGAACCCTCGTCGACATGCGAGGTTCAGCAGCAACTTCATTCGAAGCTTCATGATCATCATCATTAGCTTCCTCTATTATTGGTGCAGGCAGCACAAAACATCTTTCGGTGCTGCGCTACTCTCAAATCCGGGAGAAGGTTCAACAACCTTGTTGAGTTCTACTTTCCTTCCAGTCACTTCTTTCGAAAGAAACTCCTTCTCAAGAAAGGATCCATTCTTAGCAACGAAAACTTTGCCTTCGGATCTATGATAGAAGGTATACCCAATTGTTTCTTTAGGGTATCCTATGAAGATGCATTTTTCTGCTTTGGGTTCAAGCTTGTCGGGTTGTAACTTCTTTACATATGCTTCGCAACCCTAAACTTTAAGGAACGACAACTTAGGTTTCTTGCCAAACCACAATTCATACGGTGTCGCTTCAACGGATTTAGATGGTGCCCTATTTAAAGTGAATGCGGCTGTCTCTAATGCATAACCCCAAAACAATAACGGTAAATCTATAAGAGACATCATAGGCCGAACCATATCTAAGAGACTTCGATTACGACGTTCGGACACACCATTACGCTGTGGTGTTCCCGGCGGTGTCAATTGCGAAAGTATTCTGCATTTCTTTAAATGCATGCCAAACTCGTAACTTAGATATTCACCTCCGCGGTCAGAACGTAGAAACTTAATCTTCTTGTTACGATGATTTTCTACTTCACTTTGAAATTCCTTAAACTTCTCGAAAGTCTCGGACTTATGTTTCATAAAGTAGATATACCCATATCTACTCAAGTCATCCGTGAAAGTAAGAACATAACGATATGCACCATGTGATGCTACGCTCATTGGGCCGCACACATCGGTATGTATTATTTGCAATAAGTCCGTAGATCGCTCCATTATCCCAGAGAATGGAGTCTTAGTCATTTTTCCCATTAGACATGCTTCGCATCTTTCAAGTGATTCAAAATCAAGTGATTCAGGAAGTCCATCGAAATGGAGTTTCTTCATGCGCTTCACTCCAATGTGACCAAGACGACAGTGCCACATGTATGTAGAATTATCGTTCATTTTTATTCGTTTAGCATCTATGTTGTGAACATGTGTATCACTACTATTGAGATTCAATAAGAATAAACCATTCATATCAAGTGCATTACCATAATAGATATTACTCATATAAATCGAACAACCATTATTCTCAGACTTAAACGAGTAACCGTCTCGCAATAAACAAGATCCAGAAATAATGTTCATGCTTAACGCAGGCACCAAATAACAATTATTCAAGTTCAAAACTAATCCCGAAGGTAGATGAAGAGGGAGCATGCCGATAGCGATCACATCAACCTTGGAGCCATTTCCAACGTGCATCATCACCTCGTCTCTCGCTAGTCTTTGTTTATTCCGCAGCTCCTGTTTCAAGTTACAAATATGAGCAACCGAACCAGTATCAAATACCCAGACACTACTATGATTACTAGTAAGATACACATCAATAACATGTATATCAAATATACATTTCTTCTTGATGTTGCCGTTCTTCAGATCTGCCAGGTACTTGGGGTAATTACGCTTCCAGTGACCACACTCTTTGCAACAAAAGCATTCTGTATCAGGTTCATGGCCATCACGGGTCTTCTTATTAGGTTTGGCAACAAATTTGCTACCTCCATTGAAGTTGCTCTTGGGCTCACCCTTTCCCTTCATGTCTACTTCAGAAGCCACCAAATTGGTAGCAAGTTCAGTGAGTGATCCAATCGCACCACTTATCTTGTAATTTAGCACAAACTCTTGGTAACTGGGTGGGAGCGACTACAGAACTCTATCCGTCGCAAGATCAACTGGGATGTCATATCCTAGAGTCTTGAGACGTTGAACATAGCACATCATCATCATGACGTGATCATTCACATAGCTGTGTTCCTTCATCTTAACGCTAAAGAACTCGCTGGAGATCATATATCTCTCAGCATAGATTTGGCTCTCAAACATGGTTTTGAGTTCCTTCACTTTCGCATCAACATTGCTGAGTTCAAAGTGTTCTTGGAGTTCATGCTCCATTGACATAAGGATCGCACATTTCACTAGATTGTAGTCAGCACGCTTTGTGTCATACACACTGCACTCATCTCGAGATGCAGTATTTGCAGGTGGGTCACCTAGCGGTGCATCCAGCACATAGGCCAATTTACCAGCATCGAGGACAATCCTCATGTTACGGAACCAGTCCGTGAAGTTGCCTCCATTGTATTTCAACTTTTCTTTCTTTAGGAACGCATTAAAAATGATGGAGGGGGTCGCCATGATCTACAACATATTTGCAAAGAGTTTAGACTAAGTTTATGACAAATTGAGTTCAAATTTAATTATTAAATTAACTAAGTGAATTCCCACTCAAAACAACATCCCTCATGTTGCCTTAGTGATTACACGAACCAAATCCACTACACCAAGTCCGATCTTCACGAGAGAAGATGTAGCTTGAAAGGTGAACAATCAACATGTTCATCATATCATTCATATGACTCATGCTTTACCTTCCGGTATTCCGTGGTCCAAGACCATGTCTATACATGCTAGGATCGTCAAGATTAACCTTAGTATCCACATGTGCAAATCTGGCTTGCACCCATTGTATGCACACGTAGAATCTATCACACCCGATCATCACGAGATGCTTCGAAACGACGAGTCTTAGCAACAGTGCCTACTAAGGATGAACACTTTATTACTTGATATTTTAGTGAGAGGGATCATCTTATAATGCTACCGTCGCGATCTAAGCAATACAAGATGCAAAAAGGATTAACATCACATGCAATTCATAATATGTGATATGATATGGCCTTTCTTCTTGTTCCTTTGATCTCCATCTCCAAAGCACGGACATGATCTCCATTATCACCAGCATGGCGTCAAGGTCAGTGGCGCCGCTTCATGGTTGTCCATCACTAATAGCAACTATAACAACTACTTGGAATAAAGCTATTAAATGATGAATAGACATGCATGTCTTAACAAAATAAAGACAACCATTAGGATCCTGTCGGTTGCCATATTACAATAATGATCATTGCATACATCAAATATATTCACAATCACATCACATGCCCCTGCAAAAACAAGTTAGACGCCTCTAATTTTCTTTGCATGTTTTACAAGGTTTGGGGCTTTCGTATAAGAACTGATCTTACCTATGAACAAGAACCACAACGCTAATACAAGTGTTGTCAAATGCTAATTGTAAATTGAATCTTAACTATGGTGGGAGAGACAGACACCCGCAAAGCCACTTGTGCAATGCAAGTTGCACGTCAAGCATGGAGCAAGTCTCATGTACAAGGACATGTAAGGTTAGGTGATGGATCAGTGTTGATGTAGAGCTCGTTGGGAACCCCAAGAGGAAGTTATGATAACAAAAAGTTTCCCTCAGTTATGAAACCAAGGTTTAATCGAACCAGTAGGAGCAAGGAAACATCCCAAAGGTGTTGCTAGCTGAGCCTTGGCAGGGCACACTACCGGTGCTAGTAGCAACGTGGAGACTTGCACAACACAACCACAAGACTTTGTCCCCAACTTGCGATGAAGTTATCAATCTCACCAGTTTTGCTAAAAACAAAGGATTAAACATATCGAATGGAAGGAAGTAATAGTTTGTAGAAAGTAAACACAAAGCAGTAAACAATTTGTAGATTGTATGTAAAAGAAAGGACCGGGATCCATAGTTCACTAGAGGTGGCTCTCCTTAAGATAGATAACATGCTGGGTGAACAAATTATAGCGGGGCAATTGACAAACATCGAGAAAGCAATACATGCATATACTAATCATCTTGACTCCTTTGGAACTTGATTGGGCATTACAACATTATACATAGACCGCCATCCAACTGCATCTATGACTAATAATCCACCTTCAGGTTATCATCCGAACCCCCTCCAATATTAAGTTGCAAGCAACAGATTATTGCTTTACGAATTGCGTGTAATGTAAACAATACGATTGTTCTATGAACAAAGGATTGTTGTTTTCTCCCTAGTAGCAACATCACATCTAGTACCTTAGAGATTTCTGTCACTTCCCCAGATTACCAGAGGCATGAACCCACTATCGAGCATAAATACTAACTCTTGGAGTTGCTAGCATCTACTTGGCCAAGATAGCTACTAACAACGGAAAGAATGCAAGATCACAAATAACAAAGACATGATAGAATCAATAATCAATCTGAAATAGGATCTCAATATCCATCGGATCCCCGCAAACACAACATGCAGAATTACAAATAGATGATCTTGATCATGAATGGAGCTCACAAGATCTAAACATGAAAGCACAAAGGAGGAGAACCAGCCATCTACCTACTACATGGACCCGTAGTCCAAAGATGAACTACTCACGCATCACACCGGAGGCTTGCATGGTGATGAAGAAGGCCTCCAGGGTGAATTCCCCTCTCCGGTAGGGTGCCGGGAAGAGCTTCAGATCCCTCCCGATCTACGGATGGAGATGACGACGACTACAGACTCTTTCGTGGATTTTTGATCGGGTACTTAGGGTTTTCGTCCCGAGGGCATCTTATAGGAGGAAGGAGAGACCGACGGGGTGCTGGGGTCAGCTAGACCACCCCCTGGCGTGGGCCAGGCCTGGCCGCGCGACCAGGTGGTGTGGCCGGCCCCCAGCCCTTCTCCGTGTCGTATTCTGGCATCTGATGACTTCCGAGAAATTGTCCCGTCCAATTCCGAGAATATTCATTTTCTGACTTTCCTAGAACCAAAAACAGTAGAAAACAGGCAACTGGCACTCTGGCTCTTGTTAATAGGTTAGTCCAATAAATCATATGAAAAGTACTCCAAAGTGTGGACAAAACACAAGAAAGTGGATAAGACCAAGCATGGAACATCAAAAATTATAGATACATTTGCAATGTATCAACATCCCCAAGCTTAACTCCTGCTCGTCCTCGAGTAGGTAAGTGATAAAAAGAAAGAATAATTTTTGAGGTGACATGCACCATCAAAGACTTGATCAAAGTATTTGTAAAACATTCAAAGCTAGGATCATAGTACTTCAATCATAACATGAAAGACAAAGTTCTAGCAATAAGACAAAGAAACTATGATGCAACATGAAAAGGCACAAACAAAAGATTCATGAATAACAATGCTTTGCAAGACGTTTGTTTGACATAAAGAAAACATAGGATAATAGTATTCATCTTGTCCCTCATAGAGTAGCAAATATAAATGCATAGGACACCTTCAAAGTTCATAAGAGTGACTAGATACAAATAGTTTAAAACAAGCAATATCAAGATATGCATCAATCAACTAGTCTTGGGACAATGCACATAGAACTAAAAATAGCCACTATGCTCTCAAAGTAGGTGCATAAAGGTAGAAGGTGGAGACTCAATATAATGGTGGAAGAAAGGCCTTCATAGAAGGAAGCAGGGATTCAAGTCTCATAAAGAGCTTCCAAAAATTATGGTACTTATAGCTTTCAGCTCTCATTGCCCCTATCATAAGCATCTTGAAGTGATTAAGGTTAAAGTGAACAAACTATGGTGTACATGCTTGACGAAGTATAAGTTAGAAATCTCATGTCCCTTGTATACGAGGGCCGCTCCTCATGCTACTCAAGTTTAGTCACCGGTAAGTTCTTGTCATCGTCAGTACATGTGTATCATAGAGAACCGCCAACGGGGTACCTCTTGCCCGATGATACGGAAGAATCCCCATATCAAAATGACAAGGCAAGTAGACAACAAGCATCTCAGCAATATTCTTATTTACCATGGGAATATGGTGCTTTTTTCTCTCTTTCCTCTTTTCATAATCTCTTTTTTATACTTTTCTCTTTTTCTCAATATAGGACTCCTTTTTTTATAAGAAGAATGCTTCATAGACAGCTCATTATGGTTACGTTGTAGGTTTCCACCATGTCAGCATGGATTAGACCAACGGCCCAGGCGTTTCTCTAATACATATACATAACTCCATGGACTCACAAGCTCCCCTTTCATTTCACACCGACGACATCCATATACAAAAGAGCATGATATCAACTAGGTACAAGTACCAAGTGCAATGTTGAAAGCGTTCCCCATGACAGCATGGTTCTGCTAATTCCCAACAAATAAGTGCAAGCATATACAACATAGATGACACAATGGTTCAAGTTTATTAAGGGCAAGAAAAGTAAAGTGTGCCATCAAGTTCGTGAGAGCTTTAATCACTAGTTTTCTCATAACAATTTTAATTTGGAAGGTAAACAAAAGCATGAATATACTTGGAATAGCATAAGCTAGTAGGTAGGTACGATGGACTCTTTGGAATAACTTGGTTTAGGGAGTTGGATGCATGAGTGGAACTCATACTTGGTTACGGAGGCTAGCAAAAGACTGGGAGCGACAAACTAAGAGAGCAATAATGGCCATAATCATGTAGAGCGACAAAACATCATTGATCAAAGCATAAAGTGATACTACAAGTTGAAAACTAAAGGATCATAAAGGCTATGGTGACTTGAGATAGTCATAACATGGTGTGAGCATGTGCTAAGTCAACCCAAATAAAGCATCAAAGGAGAATACCACTATACTATGCTTTAATATGCTAAAACAACGCATGATTCATCCAAGGCACATTAAGCAATCTCAATTGCTTATAACAAGTCATGTACAGCAAAGAATACTAAGCATAAAGCCAAAACAATATCAAGCATGGCAGGACAAAGCATAGGCCGCAGTAAAAAACAAGCTCTTTTTACCACATAAGCATGAACTTTCCTACTCTTTTCCAATACAAACCAAACTATTTGAATACCAATGTATGAAAGAGGGGTCTAATCAATTTATTCAGAAAACTAAGCAAACAAAAGCAAACGAAAAACCAAATCAAAAACGAAAAAGAAGACGCTCCAAGAACAACACAACTGTGCATGAAACAATAAAAATAAAGCGTTTGGAAGAAACCTGTGATTTTTATTGATGAAGAAGGGGATGCCTTGGGCATCCCCAAGCTTTGACGCTTGTACTTATTGGATATTTCTTGGGATGACATGCGTGGAATCCCCAAGCTTGAGATTTAGTCCATCCTTCATCTCATTACTCATTCCTTCCATACACCTGAAATTTTTCCTTCATACAAAACTTCACACAATCTTTATTAGCAACATTAGTGCACTCAAGATAATAAGTCTTAAGTTCAGTTCTAACACCAAATAAACTTCCATTATAACACTAGATACTGAAGCACTTCCCTCAAAAAGCTCAATTCCCCAAAAGAACTCAAAAAGGAACCAACAAAAAGCAAATGCAGAAAATGACAGAAATCTGTCAAAATAGATCAGCAGGTAAAGACGAATTTTTTGGAAGACCTTATGTTGCTCAAATCAAAAAGTGTTGAACTAACGAAAGTTATATAACAGCCTAGGGCAGAACTAAAAAAATTCACGCCTCAAAAAGACGTTCAGAGATTTTACACGAATTTTTACGGTGAAGCACAGAAATCTGTTTCGGGACAGCAACTTTCCCAATCATTACTTCTCTCTCATTAGAGGTTACTCTTGGCACAAAAAGCAAATAAAAAGGATAAGGAGCGGTTATTACTGAAGTAATAACTTCCAAGACCCATCTAAAACTTTTGGGTTATCTTCCAATAAGTACTTTTCTTTAACGCCTTTAAGTTAGGCGTAAGAAGCAAAAAAGAATCAAGTGTTCTCAAATGAAGAAGCATTAAGACCAAATTTCTTGCCATTACCTCTCTTACTTTTATTCATAATCTTGGGGAAAATATGATTGTTTGGTGGAGAATAAAGGTGCATGGTCCCCTTTCCCACATCTATTATTGCTCCAAGGAGTTCTAATAGGGACCTTCCAAGTGTAATTTGTCCTTTTCCTGCACATTCAATAACAAGATAATCAGTAGACATCATTTTCCCAAGGATCTTTGTAAACACTCCTTCATCTATTCCAATAGGTAATATGGTAGCATTATTGGCAAGAGATATTTATTTTCCTCCTTCAGTAAGCCCCCAAAGATTCAAAGATTCATAAAAATCTTTGGGCATAAGACAAATTCAGACATGATATCACAGCGGGCTTGAAAAGTTTCAGTGTTTATCTCAATCTTTACTGTAGGGAGCCACTTTGATGCTTCAGAATTTATTGGAACATAATTGTGATGCTCCCTAAGCGTATTATAACAATCTTTTAAGCTAGTAGTGGTAGTCTCAAGAGTGTTCAATCTAGCAAATATTCTTGTGAAAGAAATATCAGTTTGGCTAGGCAAGTTGTAAGTGAGGATAAATTTCTTTATAGCATTAATAGCATCATCCTCATTACATTGGAGGAAATCTCCACCCACAACAGCATCTAAAGCATATCTATAGCAAAGAGCAATTCTAAGGTAAAAACTACTAAGGAACAAGCTTTGAGTCATTTTAGGTTCAGTTTTTTCATGTAGATTAGAGATTCTAGACCAAGCTTCCTTAAAACTTTCCTCAATTCCTTGTTTAAAAGTGAAAATCATTTCCTCGTGTGACATAGTGATTGGATCAAGGCTAGAAATAGTGGCAACTTGAGAAAGGAACTAATTTTGTGTGTGTTTTTTATAAAGAAAGAAAAACTAGTAAAACTTATTTTTGTGTGTTTTTGATAACAAAACAAGCTAACAAAGCAAAAAGAAACTAAGCAAAACAAAAATAACAAAGTAAAGAGATTGGTTATGAGGGACTCCCCTTGTGAAGATGTCCTTGACTCCTCGGCAACGGCGCCAGAAAAATGCTTGATGGCTCAGTGTTGATGTAGAGCTCGTTGGGAACCCCAAGAGGAAGGTATGATGAGCACAACAACAAGTTTCCCTCAGTTATGAAACCAAGGTTTAATCGAACCAGTAGGAGCAAGGAAACACCCCAAAGGTGTTGCTAGCTGAGCCTTGGCAGGGCACACTACCGGTGCTAGTAGCAACATGGAGACCTGCACAACACAACCATAGAACTTTGTCCCCAACTTGCGATGAAGTTGTCAATCTCACCGGTTTTGCTGAAAACAAAGGATTAAACGTATCGAATGGAAGGAAGTAATAGTTTGTAGAAAGTAAACACAAAGCAGTAAACAGTTTGTAGATTGTATGTAAAAGAAAGGACCGGGATCCATAGCTCACTAGAGGTGGCTCTCCTTAAGATAGATAACATGCTGGGTGAACAAATTACTGCTAGGCAATTGACAAACATCGAGAAAGCAATACATGCATACTAATCATCATGACTCCTTTGGAACTTGATTGGGCATTACAAAATTATACATAGACCGCCATCCAACTGCATCTATGACTAATAATCCACCTTCATGTTATCATCCGAACCCCCTCCAGTATTAAGTTGCAAGCAACAGATTATTGCTTTATGAATTG
Organism: Avena sativa; assembly: GCA_916181665.1. Classification (NCBI taxonomy): domain Eukaryota; kingdom Viridiplantae; phylum Streptophyta; class Magnoliopsida; order Poales; family Poaceae; genus Avena; species Avena sativa. Next base: position 226,232,426 of record OV702291.1, read on the forward strand.
CGTGTAATGTAAACAATACAATTGTTCTATGAACAAAGGATTGTTGTTTTCTCCCTAGTAGAAACAGCACATCTAGTACCTTAGAGATTTCTGTCACTTCCCCAGATTACTAGAGGCATGAACCCACTATCAAGCATAAATACTAACTCTTGGAGTTGCTAGCATCTACTTGGCCAAGATAGCTACTAACAACGGAAAGCATGCAAGATCACAAATAACAAAGACATGATTGAATCAATAATCAATCTGAAATAGCATCTCAATATCCATCGGATCCCTGGAAATACAACATGCATAATTACAAATAGATGATCTTGATCATGAACGGAGCTCACAAGATCTAAACATGAAAGCACAAAGGAGGAGAACCAACCATCTAGCTACTACATGGACCCGTAGTCCAAAGATGAACTACTCACGCATCACACCGGAGGCTTGCATGGTGATGAAGGCCTCCAGGGTGAATTCCCCTCTCCGGCAGGGTGCCGGGAAGAGCTTCAAATCCCTCCCGATCTAGGGATGGAGATGACAGCGGCTACAAACTCTTTCGTGGATTTTTGATCGGGTACTTAGGGTTTTCATCCCGAGGGCATCTTATATGCGGAAGGAGAGGCTGAGGGGGTGCTGGGGTTGGCCAGACCACCCCCTGGCGCGGGCCAGGCCTAGTCGCACGGCCAGGTGGTGTGGCCGTCCCCCAGCCCTTCTCCGTCTCGTATTCTGGTATCTGATGACTTCCGGAAAAATAGGCACTTTGGCTTTTGTCCTGTCCAATTCCGAGAATATTCATTTTCTAACTTTCCTGGAACCAAAAACAGCAGAAAACAGGCAGCTGGCACTGTGGCTCTTGTTAATAGGTTAGTCCAAGAAATCATATGAAAAGTACCCCAAAGTGTGGACAAAACACAAGAAAGTGGATAAAACCAAGCATGGAACATCTAAAATTATAGATACATTTGCAATGTATCAGTTAGCCCGAGCCGCTTCATCCCATCATCCCGCAAGATGTAAAGTACACGTGAAGACAACAACAACAAAAGCATCAATGCCCATAATAACCATTGTGTTCTACTCGTGCAATAGATCTACGCATAGACATGACTCTAATACCACTGATGGGTTCGTAGTAGGGAAAACAAAAAATTTCTACCGCAAGAACGAACAAAACCAAGATCTAATCTATGGAAAAGCCAAGATCTAATCTATGATATAAGTGCAATGAGTTAGATCTGTACTAACCCTTGTAGATCCAAAGCCTTGTTCGAGATCGGATCTCGTGGTTGATGTAGACGATCACTTGACGATCTCAAGATTGAGTAGACGATCCTTCCGGTGCTGCGTTCTGGCAGCGCTTCCGCAGACGGTCACACGTGCGGAGTCGATGTAGACCTTCCTATCCTTGTTCCAGTGATCAGCGGAGGTAGTAGATCTCCACGGAATCCCAGCAGCACGACGGCATGGTGGTGGTGGTGGAGAAGGATTTGTGCAGGGCTTCGCCTAAGCCAGAGTAGGAGGATGGTGGAGGAGAGAGGTGGCCAGGGTTTGGGTGGAAGGGTGCCAGGGGGAGGCGCCCCCACCCCTCTTTATATAGAGGGGTGTGGCCTAGGGCTGCCCCCCTTGGCCCTCTAGGGCTGGCGCGCCAAGGGAGGGGGAGTTCCCTTCCCCCCAAGTCTCCCCTTTTTCTTTCTTGGTTTTCAAGCAAACTCTATGGAACCTTCTGGAACTTCCCGGAACACTCTGAAACCTTCTAGAACCTCCATATGAATACTCCAGAATGTTTCCGAAACCCAGAAATTGATCTCCATTATATGAATCTTATTCTCCAAACAGTTCCGGATCTCCTCGTGATGTCTTGGATCCAATCCGAGACTCCGAACAACATTCGGTCTCTAACTCGTATTCCATATCTACCTAAACAACATCGAACCTTAAGTGTGTCACTCTACGGTCCGCGAATATGTAGACATGATCGAGACACCTCTCCGATCAATAACCATCAGCGGGATCTGGAGATCCATAATGGCTCCCACATACTCAACGATGACTTCATGATCGATAGAACCATTAACATATAAAACCAATTCCCTTTGTCACGCGATACTCTACTTATCCGAGGTTTGATCATCGGTATCTCCATACCTAGTTCAACCTCGTTACCGATAAGTACTCTTTACTCGTTCCGTGATATGTCATCCCTTGTGACCTAGTCACATGCTTGCAAGCTAATTAGACGACATTCCACCGAGAGTGCCCAGAGCATATCTATCCATCATATGGATGGACAAATCCCAGTCTCGATCCATGCGCTTCAACACATACTTTTAGAATACCTAATGCCAGCTTTATAACCACCCAGTTACAAAGCGGCATTTGATGTCATCAAAGTACTCATCCAGTAATGGTGATTAACACAATCTCATGGTCGAAGGATTAGGTTACTATGTATTTGAAAGCTTATAGAAAAACGAACTTAATGACTTGATCTTATGCTATGCTTACTATGGGTATGTGTCCATCACATCATTCTCCTAATGATATGATCTAGTTATTAATAACATCCAATGTTCATGATCAGGAAACCATGATCATCTATTAATCAACAAGCTAGCCTTAGCAAGAGGATTACTAGGGACTCTTTTATGTTTACAAAACACACAAGTATTCGTGTTTCCTAATAATACAATTATAGCATGGGATGTAAACATTCATCATAAACACAAAGATATAATAATAACCATTTTATTATTGCCTCTTGGGCATATCTCCAACAAAAAGAAGAGAAATACTTCCACGATTCATATAGCATGTGCATGTTATGTCTAATGGTAAAGCAAGGAAATGATTCGGTCTCCACGGCTTTCGAGTTTGGTGTGTCGATAGGAGTCATTGACACGTGGACCCAGAATCCTTTCCTTGGCTTACCATTAGACATATTATGTCTTATGTATAAACCTCGAAAATATTTGTCCTCTTTTGACTTTGGGGCTACGAGATAAAATAGTTTATCATTTCATTGTATCGCCAAAGACGAAAGGAAATAAATCATTCCACGATTCATATAACAATGTCGCTAGTGCTATACGAATAGTGAAGTAATGTCTTTCCTTTCAACTTTGGGGCTACAATGAGATATTTGAAATTAAATACTTCACCATTTCATTTAATTCATGCTATCCAATCTATTAGTATCGCCAAAGACAAAAGAAGAGAAATACTTCCACGATTCATATAGAATGGGCATGATATGTCTAGTGGTAAACTAAAGAAAGGATTCGGTCTCCACGACAACGACTCATTTCGAGTTTGGTGTGTCGAAAGGAGTCATTGCCGTGGACCTAGAATCCTTTCCTTGGCTTGCCACTAAACATATTATGTCTTATGTATATGAATCTCGAAAATATTTGTCCTCTTTCGACTTTGGGGCTACGAGATGAAATAGTTTATCATTTCATTATATCGCCAAAAATATGAAAGGAAAGAAATCATTCCACAATTCATATAACAATGTCGCTAGTGCTATACGAATAGTGAAGTAATGTCTTCTTCCTTTCGACTTTAGGGATACAATGAGATATTTGAAACTACATAATTCACCATTTCATTTAATTCACGCTATCTAATCTATTCGTATCGCCAAAGACAAAAGAAGAGAAATACTTCCACGATTCATATAGCATGGGCATGATATGTCCAGAGGTAAACCAAGGAAAGGATTCGGTCTCCATGGCAACGACTCATTTCGAGTTTGGTGTGTCGAAAGGAGTCGTTGCCATGGACCCAGTATGGCATCCCGCAAAACCACTACTAGAAAATCGCGGTGTTTTTGTGCATTGCATCATCATGACCACATGCTCATGTCATCATGCCACATTGCATTTGAGCATCGTCATCACCATGCATCTGTTTGTCTGAAACTATTTTCGAAAACCTATTTTGTTTTTCTAATTAAGCCCCGTCTTTATTCAAATACAAAACCCGGGGGTCCGGAATATTTTGTTTCGTCTACCAACGGTTTGCAAAAGCCTCGTTCTTAATAAATAAAATATTTAAATTATTTTTGGGAGGCAGCCAGCCAGGCCCGAAAGCCTAGCCGGCCACCTCCAAATTAAAACCCTAATCTGTCTAACCCCTAACCCTTTTCTACCCAATCCTATCCTACCCAGCCTCCCTCCACCTCACCCTGACCAATCCCCTCCCTCCACCTCACCCCTGCAACATCACTCCGGCCAATCCCTGCTTGACACCTCACCCACCCACACACGTGGACACACGGACACAGATGCACCTGCCTTTTTTTTCTCCCTCCAACCGCCGCCACCTGCATGCGCACACCCACCCCACCTGGTCCCGTTTTCCCGCCCACATCTCTTTTCCCCCATCCGCCCCTCTCTCTCCTCCCGCCTGTTTCCCTCGGTTTCCGTGAGCCACCAACCCGTGCGGGCCCCATCCTCCTGGGATGGATAGCCACGCCACCTACGCCCCGTCCACCCCACCTGCCTGCCCCGATCCCCACACTCGAATTCCACCCCGCGTACGCCACCGCCCCGCCCTGGCCCCACCACCATCGACCGCCCACGCGTCCCCAGGCCCCTGGCCCCGCGCCCCCACGTCCCCGTCTCCATCCCTTCCACCCACCACGCGCCGCCGCCAGGCATCTCCTCTCCCCGCGCCCCGCGCTTGCCGCCAGCGACCCGAGTTCGCCTCGCCGCCTCGGCCCACGGCGGCCTCCCTCCGGCCTCCTCCCCCTCGCGCCTCGGGCCTCGCCTTCCCACTGCCGGTCGCCCTCGTCTCCGGCCGTGCCTCGCCTCGCCTCCTCTGGCCGTGCCGCGCCCGGTCTCCCTGCCGACCCCGTGGTCCTCTGCCCGGTCGCACCGCGCCGCCGCGGGCCCCGCCTCGCCACCAGGCCGCGCTTGCTCCGGCCGCCGCGTTCCCTCACCGGTCGTCGCCCTGTGCCTTGGCCCCTGGGCCTCGCTCCCCTCTCCGTCTGTGCCATCTCGCCGGAGGGCGGCCGACCCATCCCGCGCGCCCCTGCCTCGCCGGTCGCTGCCGTCCACCGGGCCTCCTCCTCCCGCACTCGCGCGGCTCCTCACCGGCCAGACCCCGTCGCCGGACCTCCTCTCGCTGGCCCCTGCATGCCATCGCCTCGCCCGCATCCTCCTCTCTGACGCCGCCTCCCTCGGCCGGTTGTCGTCGCCCCTGAAGCCCCTGGCCGGGACCGTGTCCCCGCAGAACGAGTTACATCAGTTCTGCCCTTGTGAGGTGTTGGCCAGGCCGTTGTGGGATTTCTAGAGCTTTGTCCAACAGGTGTAACCGATGCCCTTGATGGAACATGTTCTACAGACAAGCGAGTCATCCCGAACCCTTGTTCCACCAAGTTTGTCGCCCTGATGGCTGCTTGACGTCAAGATCTACTTCCGGTGCCACCGAGATCTACCGAAGACTCGCAGCAACACAAAACCTAAAGATCACAGTAACGAACACCGAGATCTTCGCCGCGAAACGACAAGGCCTTTGGGGTGGAGCTGACAAGATCTACTGCACGGACGCCATGACCTTCACGGAACACCGAGATCTGCTGCGCGAACCCTCGGCACGCCAAGATCGCCATGGGACACCAAGGACTCCTTCCCGGACCCGAAGACCATCGGTCAAGTTCGCCACCGACAAAAGACGATGACAAGACCTCCTTCCCGCACCGATGGCCGAGAATCCGGACGCCAAGGTTGCCGACACGGATACGCCATGTACTTCCTCTTAGGCGCCAAGACTTGAATCTGGAGACCGCCAAGATCGCCACCGAAACGACAAGTACTTCACCCCGGATGCCAAGACCGACTCGATGGCGCGGACCCGACAAGACCTTCGTGACGACAAGATCGACACCGACCAGGGTGAATCCGATGCGCCCCGACGCCAAACCAAGTCCTTCTTCCCGGAATGCCAAGCTCTCCTTCCGTTGTCTGAGAATGATCCCTTTGATCCGAACCCCAGATCCGAGCCCCGTCAAACCCTATCGAACCCCGAACCCCCGGAACCAAGATCTGCCGAGCCCAGATGTGTGACCCCTTTATCCGAGACCCCTATTTTTATAATATGACATTATCAACTGTCGCATATTAAATTGTTCATGCATGCATACCTGTCCGTGGGTTTGGGGACATTATGCCGATTCCCCTCATAATTAAATATGGAGCCTATATGCGGGGTACTTTTGTCTTATTCTGCACTCCATTTAAATTGGTGTAGCGAACCGATGCCATGTTTTGTCTTACTAATCCAACATTAAAATTGCGGGGTTTCTAAATAACTCGAACCTATTAAATAATTGTCGGGACCCTGGTTCCGCTTAATACTGCCTAATTGCGCCGCATCTGCATCATATCATGATCATGCCGGTCTTCTGCCGTGGTATTAAATATTGCAACCGGTGTTTCTGCTAGTGTTTGCTTCTTCGCGGATTAGGCCGATGAGTTGATGCGAGTATCGACAAGTCCTCCGGATACGAACATTCGGCAGTGTTTCCCAGGCGAGCATCTCTTCCCCTTCTACCTATTTTGCATTTATAGTCTTTATTTCCTCCTGTTGATCTATTGCTATCCGTGTCGTGATGCTTTAGTTCCCGTACCCCAGTTATATCCCTGCAGCCTTTATATTGCCTTGGACACCTCCTATTACCTGTGTTTGGTAGATAGCTGGCCTTGCGAGTCGTAGTTGCTTGCTCAGGTGTGATCTCGTGTTGTCAAGTACCACAGTTGTTGGAAGGTTGGCAGGTGCTTAATGGTGAAGATGCTTATTGGTGAAGATGATCATGACTTTAAATACAACTATTAAAATGCTAGATATAACTAATGCAGAGGCATCGGTGGGCAATAGATGTTATTTGGTTCTTCCACGCTCACTTGTGTCCCGTAGGACCCCGAGTACTTGATACCTGTTCCTTGATTTTTCGCACTATCCACATCTGGGAGGCCTTATGGACCCCCCTGAGCCAGAGCTTGATTCGTTTCTATTTCTTGGGGCCACAAGTAGTTTGGGGCTTTATTACTATCCTGTACTTATGCCATGCTTTACTGCTTTATTTAAGATTGTGCATGGAGCACCTGTACTGTTTTGGATGCGGAATGTTTTCGCGGTATCGACAAGCCCAGTCACACTTTCGGGTTCCCAGTCGTTTACGGCCATTGACGCAAACCCTGGGTCTGTTTCGGAGCCAGCCAACTTTGTTGCGGGTAGCTTAGTGGGGTGGCCCCCTGGAATATTTTATGAATCCTGTGATCGTTTTGTCGTGAATGCCTCGTTGGGTTTTGAGTTGGTTTTTCCGAGGTTGATCGAGTGTGTGTTGCTATTTGTGCACCCCTGCAGGGTAAAACTTTCTGAAAGCCGTGTCTGCGGTTATGGATGACTTGGAGCACAGTATCTCGATCATAGACAAGCATAACTAAAGTAGTGCTATAAATTTGACTTAATATGTGACTAGTAATTCAGCTTCAACTATAGTGGAATGGATAATAAAAATGCCAACAACTGGTGGATCTGTGGTGATCTGTGTCATACTATACCTGCCTAGTAAGTATTGCAACTCCAATGGAATGTGATAAAAGTGCCAACAACTGCTGGGTTTTGGGATTCCTCAGGACAATTATATCTGACTAGTAAATGTTCCAACTATAACGGAATGGTGATTAAAACTGCCCACTACTTATGCTTCAGGATGACTCATGCTATCTATATCTGATTAGAAATTGCTGCAACTATAATGGAATGAGTAAAATTGCCAACTGTGTGAGTTCCTTGGTCCGACTTCCTCGTTTGGTCTCGAGGGGGAAATACCAGGATGGGTTTGTTTGGTGTTAGCTTCAGGTTGGATCCGAATAGGTCTTTCTTATCCCTCTCTGATAACCGCCAGTTGTATCGAGTCTCTATAGGTTGTTTAGTGCCGCTGCGCTGCCGCTTCAGCCCACCATACCTATGTAGGCGAGAGCCGCCGAACTCTAGCCTCGCCATGTACTGGCCTCAGTACTGACGCTCCTCTTTTTCCTTTGCCCTTTGTCGGCACCCCTTTTGTTTTAGCAGGTTTGAGATCGACGTCGTTAGCAGGGTTACCCTTCCGGCTTGGCCTGGGCAGGGTTATGGACGCCATTGGTTATTCTTCAGGGCTCTTAGCCCCATTTGCATCTTGTCCTTAGTCGGACGCCCTATCGATTTCAAGGTGATTTGGATCTTTGTATTGTATATTTGTATTCTTGACTCATGGAGTCGTGTTGTATATATATATATCCGTTCTATGGGTCCCATCGAGGACTGTTGTGTAATGTTATTACTTCGTTTTCCACCCGCACGAAAGTGCCTGGTGGGCGTCCTTGAATCGTTTCTATGCGGGTTTAGCGGAAAGAGCTAAAACTTGCATAGGGCCGATTCGAGGGTGTTACACCCAGAACCCTTTCCTTGGCTTGCCTCTGAACATATTATGTCTTATGTATATGAACCTCGAAAATATTTGTCCTATTTCGACTTTGGGGCTACGAGATGAAATAGTATTAACTTGGGTGACATTGTTACAAGTATACTTGCCTCATACTTAGGTTGGGCACAGAAAATGACAATGCCGCTGATGGATCTGGTGCGGTAAGTAGAGTATATGCACAAACCTCTAGTCTACTTGGCACACTAGATCCAGCAATGGCATGGTCACACACATGACGCCACGTTTTAATCATCGACATTTCGAAGAAAGACAAAGAAAGCAAACCACAAGAAGTAGGGCGGCAATAACGAATGAAAAGCAACAAGCACTTAAAATAGTTCATAGCACAAATAACTAGCTAGTATCGCTCACAATCAAGTTCAACAGTTGATGAAATAGTTTAACCTAGTGATAAGAGGTTACAACACGAGTTTGGAACTAACAGCTAGCTACCTAGGCAATGTAATCATCAAGAATTCTTCGGCTGTTGAGTCGGCTTTGGCGGCGGGGGGGGGGGGGGGCATTGATGAAGCCCGACCGAGTTTTCGCCATCTGCATGAATGTCATGCGGTCACCCTGCTATGCTAAGCATTTGTCTATCTCCCTGTTGGGCGGTGTATGGCCACCGTAGAAGGTGCCCCCGGATTTCATGACTCCCTGGTGCATGATTGTCGCGATGTCCTCCTGGATGTCGAAGAAGTGCTGCTTGAGGTTACGATCATGTATTATTGCAAGCCTTTCAGCCCACTTCGCAAGGTCAGATGGTAGCGTTTTGCTCTCCATGTCATTGAAGAACACCTTCATGTGGTAAATGGTGTAGAAGGCATCCTTCCCGCTGCCAGATGGCTACTTGACGCAAGCAAACTTGGTGTTGTGGCGGAACACGTGCATGCCAAACTTCACATGTGGTGTTGCCGGTTTGACGCCTCCAGCTGCGACGTAGCCGGTGAGAGCACCATCAAGAATTTTCTTGATATTGGTGTAGTTTTCCAGATCGCACTATTTGAGTCGAGGTACACGGTTGTTGAGTGTTTAAAATTCAAGCATATGAGCATGCAGCCTGTCTGATCATCCTCCGTGATTGGATGGTAGGGAAGGAGAATCACATTCTTGTCCGAATATGTTTGCAGGAAGGTTGAGAGGTAGTCGATCGCTAGAGCTATGTCCTCAGCATCTTTCAGGATGACGTCACGCATGAAGTAGGGATCCACTATTTGGATGCCGGGGATCTTGTCTCTGGTGATCTGCATGGCCATATTGAGGGAGAATAGCTGGACCAGGGTATTGTGCAGCCGGAACCCATTCAACATGTTGAAGATGTCGGTATGCCACACGTAGAAGATATCCCCGGGGGGTACACTGACGAAGCACGACACAGAAGGCACCTTAGCCTTGAAAACGAGGTACGACTAATCATTCTCGCGAATGTGGCGCTTCTCAACTATGAGACACCTATAATGAAGATTGCACATTTGAGAGCCTACGATCTCGAGCAACGAGTTACACATCATCGGTGCACCTGCCACGTGCTACTGATTCCTAGCTTGCCCCGCAGGGCCGTCCTGAGCCCGGAGAACAAGATTTGGATCCTTGCCCCGGTCACCCTTAGGCTTCCTTTTGCGACCCTACTTCCTGCCCTTTGGGGCGTCGGCCACCGCGTTCACCTCACCGATCACCTTATGAAGGCTGCTAGGGCTGATCAAAGGAACTGCTGGCCTCGGAGGCTCGATGAAGGGGTCGGGTGGCGGCGTCTCCTAACTAGTTGGGAAGAGACGCACCTGGCAAGGGGGTTTCCCGGTGATGGTTGGGTATCGGCAACTTGATGTGTGCCCGATGGTGCTGGCTCATACCAATCAGAAAACCTTGTGTTAACGAACTGGTCGCCGAAGTTCGGGTCAATTTCTCCATCATCATCATAGGGATCCTGTGCCATGTTGTCCAAGTCTGCCATCTCGAAGTATTCATCATGTGCTGGTTGTGCTGCCTCTGGGGTGATGTTGAGCTGGTCCTCCGTCCCCAAACGGATCTGGCTCTTCGGCCATAGGTACAAGTAGACAAAGCCGGTATTGAGGACCGCTGCCATCTCCTCATCATCCCATCCTTGAGGTTCAGAGGGAGGTTCCACTTTCTCGTAGCCCAGAAGCACCATACTGTATCTGACCCTCATCATGTCGGGTGGCATTGTGACATTATGAATTTTGCGGTTCTCCGGTTGAACGATAGTACCCTTGGCAACATCCTTCAACTGGCCGCCCACCCAGTGCATTAGAGTGTAAGGAGTGTCTCCCTACGAAAGACGTGTAGGCCGGGCATCAGTAAAATGGACATCAAGTCATCGGTGTGGTTAAGCCTCCCAACTCTCACTTGAATTAGTTAGTTACCTTGAGGGCATCGAACCTGGCCAATGTCGAGGCACCGCCACCAGCAGGCTTGAGCGCGCAAGTGGCGGAGTGGCTGCCTGATGGCACGTTGGTGCGGGCCGGCGCCTTCGCCGCAGCGGGCAAGTTAAGCTCTGGAGCTGGAGGAGTCTCCACCACCACCGCCCCTGCTGGAGGAGTCACAAGCGCCTCCGGCCATGCCATGTTGTCCGATTGGGCGCTATCGAGGTTGGGAGACGGTGGTGGCCCTCGTTTACCACCCTTCTGCCACTTGCTGTACTTTTCCATGTAGGCGGGAAGGATGGTATTGAGTTTATCGTTCACTTGTGACTGGACTTGTGCCTGGACTTGTGTATGAACTTGTTCTTGGAACTTTGTCTCGGTAGCCGACACAGCCTGGTTCACGACATCTTGGACTATACTAGGAAAGGCTTCCACCTGTTCCCTTAGGTGTCTTACCTCGGCGCTTTCCGCCTTCCTACCCTTCCTCTCTAGGGTGCCATAGTTCTCGGACCATGTTATGCCGCCAAAGCCGACGACAGGACCAACCGACGACGGGGCTGCCAGGGGCTTGACATTCTTAGTCCGGTTCAGGGCCCTGTTAAAAGTGGTGTCCCACTTGGTGACAGGCGCCGATCCCTGGGATGAGGAGCTCCTACACTCCTTGTCCTGCGCACAAGGACTAATCAGAACGCAATTAATCGTGAATGCAATTAATCGACTTGCATGCAAACTACTTACATATTTTCTCATGAAGTCCTTCACCTTCATAGCAAAGGGGCCGATGGGCTTCGAGGAATAATCAAAACTCCCTTTCGGCTTGGCAAACCGGGCCCTGACAAAGTGCTTTGCCTGCTGCTCTTTTATGTCATCAAAGGGAGGTGTCAACCCCTTTGCACGAGCGCCGGCGTCCTCCTTCTCCCATTTGGGAATCACAACTCTATAACCGCAAGAGCCGAGATGGTGGGTACCAATGTTCTTCTCGTACAACTCCTTGAAGTATAGACTCTTGGCCTTGCCTAGGGCGGATTCACATCTGGCCTTGAACGCCTTGAAGTCTTCTTCCGTGACTAGAGGCTCCTTCTTGACGACCTCCGAATAACTTAGATTGTCCTCGAAAATCAACTTCTTCACCCGGACCTTCCAATTCGACAAGGCCTTGGTCATCTTCCCGAGGGCGAACTTGTTCATCGGATTCCCTTTGAGATTGTCATTATTGCACTTGTGTTCCTTATCACCCAGGAACGCGTATCTCGTGTGTAGCTTCCGGAAGAGCTAGATGAGGAAACCCATGTTCTCTTCATCCTTCAGGTTATCCGTGTTGATCGTGACGGTGTTCCGGAGGATTGCCGCGAGCTGGTTTGAGTAACCCGCGACAAACTCTTCCGGCTCCAAAGGCGCACCTTTAGCGCTCACGCTTGTGATGATGGACCTTTTGATGTGCACCACGATCGGGGTCCGATCCTTCTAGGCCTTCTTCGATGTGCTACCACCGTCCGTAATAGATTCACCGCCGCCATCAGTGGTAGTGGCATCGCCATCAGTGTCCCTGATCTCCTCATCGCCCGACGAGGTATCCTCGTCCGCTTCCATCTCGTCGTCCAGCGGAACGAATTCCGGGTCCTCTTGGGATTCCATCTCCGCCTGCTGCTCCCAAAAGGGCTTCTTGGTAGAAGGGCTCGGCTCTGCCGACATTTCTAAACACACAAATAAATGGAACTAATAAGCACAAAACTTCACAGAAAATTTCGGCATAACCTTTGCTAATTTTCTATGTCTAGGAGTGCCAGAAATTCGCCAGAATAGAAATGAATCAACATTCCGGCGAAACATTGGCAACTCAAAAAGAAAAACCTGCACAAAAAAGCCTAAATAGGCACAAACACAACCATTTTGTTGCCAGAATACACAAGCACATCCATACACAACTTGCTGCCAGCAGCATACAAGGATTTGCAACAGAAGCTCATTCACAAAAAAGAAACAGAAGCTCAATAACAAAAAGAAATAGAAGCTCATTTGCAATAGAATTTCTGTAGCTTTTTTTTTAAAACCATCACCTCTAGCTTTATTACTCAGATGATAGAAGCATAGCAACTTTAGTTAGTGCATGAACTCTGCTATTCTGAATGTTTTTCTCTCTGTTCTAAATGTCTTGTCTTGCTCTGTTTTCTGAATGTCCATGAGAAGGGAATGTTAAGGTCGAGATACATCATAGAATCTACAGTACATCAAAACTATGAAGTCATGGTGAGCCGACAATAAACATACATAGAATTTGGACACTACTACTTGAATGACCATCTAGCAACTAGAGAAAAATGCAGTTGTAAACCACACTCCGATAGTACAATTAACCAGTTTGTGTGGATAGAAGCAATCAAGACCACACACTCATATTACCTGCACATTTATCTTTCTCTAGGGAAATACCAGACCTTGGAACAAAATACAAAAAAGCAGCAAAAAAGAGGCTTATACGCTCACTAAACCCGGAGCACCCAGGTTCGAACCCTGGTGCCCCCATTTTTTGTTTTTATTTTAAAACCACTTTAAAATGTTAAAAAATATCCCTAAAATTATGTAAACTATATAAAATATATGTTATATGTTTTATATGACAAAAGGTACATATATATCATCAAAAGTGGTAAAAAAGTGATTCAAAGTAGAAAGAAATTAAATAATAATTTGTCCATTAATAATATGCCATCCATATGCATCAATACAATATTTTTTGAGCATGCGTTTTACAATCTTTTTTGAGCTAGCGTTTTACAATCTTTTTTCCCTTCTTTGTCGTGGTTGAATAATTTAGCCCTGGCACTTTTATGTTTCTTCGCTCGAACGGGCTACCTTTTTTGGGTAAGGTTGTCCTTTTTCTTCTTGTGATGTATGTTTCTTCATCGTAGTCGTCGTCATCTTCAATCTTTTGATCACCGTACTGGTCGAAGTCTTGCTCGTTGGTGACTCCATCCATTCCAATGATGTTTCTTTTTCCTCTCCTCACGACAACACAGCTAGGCTTTGTCGGGTCAGTAATAAAAAAACATTGGTCCACTTTGCTAGCCAGTATCCACGGTTAATTTTTCGTGGCGACATGCGCACCGGCGGCCTTGGATTTGGCTGCTTCGGGTATTAACATGGTTGTGAAATACCGGTCTTCTCTTTCGATGCTCTTGGCCCATCTGACACGGAACATCGACACCTTTTCTCCACAGTAGTTGAGCTCCCAGATCTTCTCAATTCTTCCGTAAAATCTTTCCTTCACGTTGTCATCGGTGTAGAATTCCGATGTTACGCCTGAGTTCTGATAGTCACACTTGTTGTCCTTTTCCTCCATGTAGAATGTGTATCCATTGATATCATACACCTGATAGGTCACCAGGTTGTGCATGTGTCCCTGCGACAAGGTGAATATGATGTTTTCCTCCACAGAATGCGATTGCGGGGGATTATCTAGGAGCGTCTGCCTAAACCAACGCGTGAAATCTGAGTTGTGCTCTTTGATTATTTCTCCCTGCGTCCTCTGTATGCCCCGGTCACTATACTTCTTCTCGATTGACCTTTTGTGCTTTTGTACCCAAGGATCGACCAATTCTAAATGTTGTAGCGCGACTAGGTTTGCTCTATCAAAGTCTACGCGTCGACAATCGTAGTCTGCATGCAGTACGCGACGACCCTCTCGGTGACCCGATCCATTGAGCTTGCCAAGGTGCCTATTGACGGGAAGACCGATAGGGTTCTCGATGCCTAGATAATTCGTGCAGAAAGAGATGCACTCTTCGGCCAGAAAGCCCTTGGCTATGCTTCCATCTGGACGGGACCTGTTGCGAACGTATCCTTTGATGTGTCCGTTCATCCTTTCGAACGACATCATGCTGCGGAGGAACATCAGCCCGAGTTGGATGATATCCTCCATGATATGGACCAGCAGATGCACCATAATGTCGAAGAATGCGGGCGGGAAGTAGATCTCGAGCTCGCATAGTATCACCACGATCTCCTCTTGTAGCCTCCCGAGCTGTTTCACGCCAATTGACTTTCGAGAGACGACGTCGAAAAACTTGCAGAGCCCAAACAATGTTTCTCGGACATACTCGTCCATTATACCTCGTAGTGCAACCGGAAGTATCTACGTCATTAGCACGGCACAGTCATGAGACTTCATCCTACTAAACCTCTGCTTAGCCTCATCTAGGTACCTGCTTATCTTGCCCGCGTAGCCGTAAGGAAATTTGACTCCTAGAAGGCACTTGAAAAACTGTTTGATCTCATCCTGGCTTAGTGTGAAGCACGAAGGGGGGCAGTATAATTCGTTCTTCTTGACCTTCTTACCCTTTCGACGACCTTGTGTCGCCTCCGACTGATGATCATCGTCACCTTCCTGATCATCAGGAGTAGGGCGTCCTCCGTGAAGATCCTTCTGGATGCCCATGAATATCAAGTCGTTCCTTGCTTTAGGACCATCTTTCGTCCTATCTGGAATGTTTATTAGGGTGGCGACTAGACTCTCGCACACGTTCTTCGTGATATGCATGATGTCAAGGCTATGAGTTGTGCGGAGAAACTTCCAGTATGGCAACTCCCAGAAAATAGACCTTGTTTTCCATACCTTCATCCACGGCTTGTCTTGCTGCCTCTTTCGCTTCTTTCCCGGTTTAGGACACTTTTTCCAGTTTTTCAGCAATTCATCCACTTCTTCACTGCTCCTCCGCTTTGGGATTCCTCGAGTCTCTGATTTTCCATTGAACAGATTTCCACGTTTTCTCCATGCATCATTCTTTCCAAGCCACCTTCGGTGCCCCATGAACACGGTTTTCGAAGACCCTGGATCTTTCTCTAGTTGGAGATAGGTCGTGTTATCCATGCACCTAACGCATGCATAGAATCCTTGGATAACCTGCCCCGAGAAATATCCGCAACCTGGATAGTCTTGCACCGTAGTGACCAACGCGGCTCTGATAGTGAAATAATCTTGTGCGACAACATCATACGTATTGGCTCCAGATTCCCATAACATGGCTAGCTCCTCTTTCAACAGCCCGAGATATAGATTGATGTCGATACCAGGTTGTTTTGGCCCTTGAATTAGCATACTCATTTGTATGTACTTCTTTTTCATGCACAACCAGGGAGGGAGGTTGTACATCCATACAAACACGGACCAAGTGCTGTGCGTGCTGCTCTGGCTACCGAACGGATTGAGTCCATCGGTGCTTGCACCTAGCCTGATGTTTCTCGAATCTCCACCGAATTCTAGGAATTCGAGGTCTAATGCTTTCCACTGGCTACCATCTGAAGGGTGCGTCAGCAGCTCGTCCTTTTCAGGGTCATCGTCATCTGCTAGCTTCTTTCTTTCCGCATGCCAGTGCATGAGATTTGTTTCCTTAGGGTCTGCGAAATAGCGCTGCAGACGAGGAGTGATAGGAAAGTACCATACCACTTTTCGAGGAGCTTTCTTCCCTTTCTTGTATCGACTAACGCCGCACACTGGGCATGTGGTTTTTTCCGTGTCCTCGCCCCGATAAATGATGCAATCGTTGATGCAGACGTGGTATCTAATGTGTGGTAGATCAAGAGGACACACGATTTTCTTGGCGTCCTCGATACTAGTTGGACACGTGTTCCCCTCCGGGAGACGATCGTGCCAGAATGCCATCATATCGTCGAAGCTTGCGTCGGTCCATTTATGTTTTGCCTTCATCTCTATAGCCTTGAGCGTTACATTCAACTGGGTATCATCGGGCTTGCATCCTTCATACAATGGAGTAACCGCGTCTTTCTCAAGTTGCGCAAGTTTGGCTTTCTCTCTAGCGGCAGCCCTGGCATTACTTGTCTGCTTGAGAAGCAGTTCTTGAACATAAGGGTCCCGCACCCAGCCTGACGTTGTTCCATCGTCTGCTCCGGCATCTAGATCATCATCATCCTGGTCTGCTTCCGCACCTTCACCAGCTCCAGGAGACTCTTCTTCATCTCGCCCGTCCTTGCCGTGATCATGGTCATGTTGCCCGCCTTCCTCATTTTCCGCCGCCCCATTTACGGCCTCATCATCTTCGTCATCACTTATCCACCGAGTGTAGCCATCCATGAAACCATGGCGGAGCAGGTGCGCCTGCAGATTTCCGGAATCTGGGTCGATCAACCAATTGAGTTTGCATCTTCTACACGGACATCTTATCTCCCTCATGTTATTTCGTATCATGTCGGCCGTCGCGCATTTTGAAAATCTAGCCACAATGCCTTCGCTCATTGTGCGGACCATGGTTGCCTGCGCGGTGTACACGGTAGAATTAGAAGTTTATTACAACCACAGAACCAATGCATACATGCAGTGGTCGATGGAAAATTTTGACATGACCTATCCTCAAATTCGGACCTTTGCGAAATGCCAAAGTCCTGCCAAAATGGAAATAAATCAACATTTTGGCAAAATAATGCCAATATATGAGAGAGCATGCATGCATGCTCTCCAAACACATGAGAGCATCGATCCTCTCCATAGATATGCAACCATATCATCCATACACATAAACACATCCCTCTTACATAGACAACTTACCAAGACGAGAGACCGCGAGAAGATCTCGAAGGAGAGGTGAGAGACCGAGAGATGGTGGCCGGAAGGAGAGCCTTCCTCTATTATGTATGTAGCATCCAAGGTAAGTTTTACAAGCTAAAAATGGTGAAAGAGTGGAGAAATTGAGGTGGTAAGGAGGAGGGGGGCGAGATCCAAAGAGGAAGAAGGAGGGGAAAGTGAAGTGGAAGATGGTGGATCTAGGCAATGTGCAAAAGGCTATCTGCCAAAATGTAGCAGGCAGCACACACATCTGTGGCGCATGTGGCGTGGTGCGCCATAGGCATAACGAACAGCCGTGGCGCACATACACCCGTGCGCCACAGAATTTTTTCCCAGTTGCACAGTAGTGCGACCCGATTTGATCTGTAGCGCATGGTGCCCAAGTACGCCACAACTACCAGTCACACTAAAAGCGCACTAGCCATAGGTGCGCGACGGCTATGTGGTATACGGCCGACAGTGCCCTGGCCCACACACACCCGTGACGCACCGCGCATATGTGCGCCACGCTTACTGCAGTTACCCGTAGCGCACCTCTATGCAGTGCGCCACGCCTATTTTAGCCGTGGGGCACCACTAGCACGTGCGCCACGGATGTGCGTATTACCTATAGCCGTTTTCCTAGTAGTGTTTCTGCAATACATCAGCACACAACAAAACTACCAAGGTTAATATATCAACCAGAGACAGAATTACACTGACACAAAGAGCAGGGGCAACCAGGCTTAAGATTTATGGCCCAAGCTGCCAGGCTTGAAATGAGAGATACCGAATAACCATTTCAACAGCTAAATTAATATGCAATAACTAACATCTAATGAAATGGCAGTGTTTCTCTTATTCCTTTTAAATGGTTTTATGAGGTTTTATATTCAAACATGAGACCAATAAAAAATCCTATTCTAAGGACCTGAAAACCTTAATCATCTACCTTCCTTTTTTTCTTTGTTTTCCCTTTTAAATTGATCATGCATATGGGTTTTTCACACAAGGTTTGAAAATAATCAAACAAATAAAAATAAAACCAAACCTATCTAACTACCTGGACGTGTGTATGCATGCAACCACACCTACACTAGTGACTAGTATATCTACTCTCTATCTACACATGCTTGCACACACGCACATACACACAACTATCCTACCGTGTGTGTAATTGTAACTAGATACTGCTCCACTGTCAATTTTAGAAAGGGTATTCTGATACTACTACTGTTGCATGAGCACCCAACTGCAATCATATTCATTTGGGTATATTCATATCAAAATTTGCATTCATCTCATCTCATCTCATCTCAACAACCAGCAAACAAGACCATCCAAGTTTCAATGCTGGCACTATCACACTACCACAACATAACCTCTCTTTTTTATCAACATCATCACAACATAACCTCAACATCCAAGCCAACACAAATTTCTTCATGATTCATCCCACTGTTATTACTATGTGAACCAACTTAGAGAATAAACCTGGCGCTACACAAGTGCAAAACTCAAAACTGACGAGACCAGCTAGGCAGCATCACCCTTCCGATCACCGTTTTACCCTCTTATCTTTCTAAATGCTTAGGACAATGACGACAGAGGGAGTCATAGGGAGCAGGGAGTAGGGAATCACCACGGTGAGGGTAGACGACGGCGGTGACAGAAGATGACCGGCGGGTGGGCGGGCTCCTCCTCCTAGGCACGGCGGCGCGGGCGGGCTCCTCCTCCTCCTAGGCACGGCGGGCGAGCTCCTCCTTCTCCTGGGCACGGCGGACGGGCTCCTCCTTTTCCTGGGCACGGCGGGCGGGTGGGCGGGCTCCTCCTCCTAGGCGTGGGTAGGCTCTCCTCCTTGGCTGCGGAGGGAAGGCGAAGGGGCGAAGCAGGTTGCAGTTTGTCAGATCTAGAGAAGGTGAAAGAGAAAAAAAGGCTCAATCATCATAGACAGGTACCAGCTTATGCGAGGCGCATATTTGACAATGTGCCTCGTATAAGTTTACACGAGGCACATCTGGACAGAATGTGCCTTAGTATTCTATAGCACTAGTCAACTAGCGCAGTGCGCTGTATGTGTCAACAAACAGACACTAGCCCACTGGTTTCGTCCCTTTTCCTAAACTAAAGCTTAGCCACCCAGGTTTGAATCCTGGTGGCTCAAATTTGTTGAAAACTTTTTTGAAGGCCATTTTTCATGTAAAAACATTGTCCAAACACAATATGAACTATAAAATATACTGCAAATATTTTAAAAAATCAAATATTGCCAAAACAACAAAAGTGAGTATTATGAATGTGTCTCTTCTATACATAATATTCTCAATACAATATTATAACATACAAAAAATGATAATTATGAATGTTTCGATACATAATAGTAGGCCATACACACATGACGGTTCTTGACAATGGTCGGAGCACGCTAGCGTTTCTTGACAATGGTCGTCTTCTGGCCCTTCTTTGTCACGGTTGTATAGATTAGGTCCGGGACGTCTTCACTACTTCTTTTGAACAGAATTCCTCTCTTAGGTAGGGTTGTGGTGTACGGTGCTTGGTTGCCGTATCCGTCTTCCATCTTCGGGTCACCGTTCTGGTCAAAGTCTTGCTTGTTGGTGACTCCGTCCATTCCGATGATGTTCCTTTTGCCTCTCCTGATGACAACCCGGCTAGGCTTTGACGGGTCTGTGATGTACCAACATTGGTAGACCTTGCTAGCTAGAACCCATGGCTAATTTCTCGCAGGTGCGTTCGCGCTGGTGGTTTTTGATGGTATAACCATGGTGGTGAAATATCGACCTTCTTTCTCGACGCTCTTGGCCCACCTGACACGGAACATCGACACCTTTTCTATAACATAGTCGAGCTCCCAAATCTCCTCGATCCTTTCATAGTATCTTTCCGGGATGTTGCCGGTGTAGAATATCCCTGTAACCCCTGAGTTTTGGCAATCGCAGTTATTGTCCTTTTCCTTGGTGTAGAATGTGTATTCGTTGATATCGTATGCCTAATAGGTCATCAGGTTGTGCGAGGCGCCCCGTGATAAGGATAATATGAGTATATCTTCCTCCGAGTACTCGCCCTGTGGTGGATTAGCAATGACCTTCTCCCTGAACCACCACGTGAAACCGGAGTTGTGCTCCTTGATAACATCTTCCTCCGAGTATTGGCGCCCCTAGTCAGCGTAATTCTTCTTGATAAACTCTTTGTGCTCATATATGTATGGATCGACCACCTGCAGGTGTTGTAGCGTGACCAGGCTTTCTCTTTCAAAGTCCTTGGTTCGGCCCTCGAGGTTGACATGCTTTGGGCGCCGCCCTCGTGGTGACCCCATCCAGCGAGCCCCCCGAGGTTCTTGTTGAATGGCAGACCAAGAGGGGTCTTGGTTTGTAGAAAGTTCGAGCAGAAAGAGATGCACTCTTCGGCCAGGAAGCTGTTTGCTATGCTTCCATATGGACAGGACCTGTTCTTAATGTATCGTTTGATGTGTCCATTGAGCCTTTCGAACGGCATCATGCTTCATAGAAACGGAGGACCGAGCTGGACGATATCCTCCACGACATGGAGAAGTAGATGAAGCATGACGTCGAAGCATGCGGGGGGGGGGGGGGAGGGGGGAGGGAGGGAATAGATCTCGAGCTCGCATAGTGTCACCACGATCTCGTCCTGTAGCCTCGTGAGCTTCTTAATGCCTATCGACTTCCGAGAGATGACGTCGAAAAAGTTTCAGAGGCCAAACAACGTTTCACAGACGTGCTTGTCCATTATACCTCGGATCACGACCGGGAGTACCTGTGTCATCAGCACGGCAACATTGTGAGACTTCATCCCGCTGAACCGCTGCTTCGCCTCGTCTAGCCATTTGCTGGTCTTCCCCGCATAGTCGTTCGGAAATTTGACTCCGAGGAGGCACTTCAAAAACTGTATGGCCTCCTTCTTACTCAGAGTGAAGCACCGGGCCTTGAGCTTGACCTCGCCCTTCTTGACCTACTTTTTGCCCTTGCGATGATGGTTATTCTGCGTTTCCATATCCTCATCCTCGTCCTCCTCGTCGTCATCACTAGGTGGTGGTTGAAGTTCATCCCTAATGCCCATATTCTTCAAGTCGTTCCTTGCCTTCGGCCCATATTTGGTGTTGTCGGTGTTAAGGAGGGTGTCAAGCAGACTCTCGCCCATGTTCTTCATGATATGCATGAGACCGAGGCTATGAGGCATGCAGAGGATCTTCCAGTATGGCAAGTCCTAGAAAACAGACCTCGCTTTCCATACCTTCAGCAGTGACTCTGGTTCTTCTGGGTCTTTCCTGGTGCAGGGCATTCCTTCTAGTTATTCAACAGCTCGTAGATTTCCGCGCCACTCCTCTGGTCCAGGATTCCTCGGAGCTCGACCATCCCATCAAACAGATCTCCTAGCTTCTCCAGGCGTGATTCTTGGGAAGCCACCTCCGAGCCCCAAGGAACACGGTTTTCCCGGACCTGGGATATTTCTGTAGCTGGTGGTACATTGTATTACCCTTGCACCTATCGCACCCATAGAATCCTTGGACCACCTGCCCCGAGAAGTATCCATAACCAGGATAGTCTTGCACCGTCGTGATCACCGCCGCTCTCATGTCGAAGTATTCTTGTCTCGGGCATCCCACGTACGGGCTCCTTCTTCCCATAACATGGCCAGCTCCTCTTTCAACAGTGTGAGATAAATATTGATGTCTGTACTGGGTTGTTTTGGCCCTTGAACCAACATACTCATGGTTACGTACTTCTTCTTCATGCACAACCAGGGGGAAGGTTGTAGATCCATACAAACACGGGCCAGGTGCTGTGTGTGCTGCTCTGGCTTACGAACGGATTGAGTCCGTCGGTGCTCACGCGCAGCCTGAGGTTCCTTGACTCTTTCCCGAAATGTTGGTAATATTGGAGGTCCAACACCTTCCACTAGCAAGCATCCAAAGGGTGCCTCAGCATTTCCTCCTTCTCCGGATCATCGTCTTCTGGCCTCTTTCTTTCCGCGTGCCAGCGCATGAGCTCTGCTTCCTTAGGGTCCGCGAAATACCATTGCAGACAAGGAGTTAGAGGAAAGTACCACACCACCTTTCTAGGAGATTTCTTGGTCCCTCTCTTGTATCGAGAGGTCTTGCACACCGGACACGTGGTCTTATCCGTGTCCTCGCCCCGATAGATGATGCAATCATTTATGCAGACGTGGTATTTCACGTGCGATAGATTGAGAGGGCACGCGACTTTCTTGGCCTCAACGATACTAGTCGGACATGTGTTCCCCTTCTTGGGAAGAATATCGTGCCAGAATGCAATGTTGTCGTCGAAGCCTTTGTCGGTCATTTTGTGTTTCGCCTTCATCTCCAAAGCCCTGAGCGTTACATTCAGACGGGTATCCCTGTCGTTGCATCCATTAAATAATGGAGTGACCGCGTCTTTCTTCATTTGCTCTAGCTTAGATTTCTCTCTAGCGGCAGCTCTAGCGTTACTCGTTTCCTTGAGAAGCAGATCTTGGACATGAGGGTCTCACAGTCAGCTCAAATCATGGTCGACACCTTGATCTTCGTGTTCATGCCCGGCGCCACCTTGATCATCTTCGTGTCCATCATGCCTGGCACCACCCTGATCTTCATGATCATCACCTGCCCTGCCGCCGATGTCTTGATCTTCGTGATCGTGACCAGCATCTTGATATTCACCATTATCGACATCCTCATCATCATCTTTGTCATCACGTATCCACAAAGTGTAGCCATCCATGAAACTACGTCGGAGCAGGTGCGACTCCAGCACTCCGGAATCGTGCCTTATCAGATACATCAGCTTGCAGTCGCGACACAAACATCTTATCTCCGCCTTGTTTGCGCGTGCCATATCGGCCCTCGTGCATATCATCCACCTATCCACGAGGGCTTTGAAGATCAGTGGTTGGACCATGGTCGCCTACGCGTGGTACAAAAAGCAAGATAATAATTAGAGCATATATGGACGTCTGGATTGCCAGAAAAATTCGGCATGACCTCCCCTAAAAATAGGACATTCGTGAGTGCCAGAAATTCACCGGAAAATAAATGAATCGACATTCCAGCGAAACATTGGCATCTCAAATGAAATCCCTGCACAAAAATAAGCATGCACCACAACACAATCATATAGTCGTGGTGTCGCCAACAACGCGCATGAGCATGCAAGCAACGCCTTCACGCTTCCTCCAATGATGACTTGCGCAAGAGAGCCGGAGGAGAAGTAAAGGGACATGTTGTAGATCTAGAGGAGCAAGAGACTTCACTTACATATGAGTGTCAACCAATGGAGATTGAGCAAGCTTCTATGGTGAATCAATGTGGGAAATGAGGTGGGGAGGAGGAGGGGGGCGACCAAATCTGTCTTGGTGGAGGAGGAAGAAGTGAGAAAAGTGGGGTGCATGTGCCAAAAAGTGCAAAAAAAGTGATCCAGGTTATGCGAGGCGCATATTGCACTAAATGCGCCTCCTATAATATAAAATATCTGAGGCGCATATGCTAACATGCGCCTCGGCTATGCGGCCACCCGGGCCCGCAGGGGTTACTTGAGGCACACTCTGCTTAATGCTCCTCACCTATTATCAACATATTGGACCACCGATGTCCTCCCGGGCCCACCCAACTTATGCGAGGCGCATTCTTCCCATATGCGCCTTTCCTATCTAACATATTGGAGGCGCATATAATTAGAATGCGCCTCGCATAATATGGGGGTGCCAGATTTCGTCCGTATAGAGACTATAGGAGGCGCATCCTATAAATATGTGCCTCGCTTATTTTAATACTAGAGGCACATGTCAGTGCAGTGCGCCTTGCCTATTTTATGGGAGGCGCATATTGTATAAATATGCCTCAAATGAGCATGTCTCCTATAGCCTTTTCTCTAGTAGTGTTATAATAGTAAAAACAAGAATTTAAAGGCTAACTAATTTTTTTGGTTTATCAAATAAAGACTGAAAGCAAACTAACAAAATTAAAAACAAGAATTAAAACTAGCAAGGTTCCTAATAACCTCACCAGGGTAGCTATTGCTTCCCCGGCAACGGCACCAGAAAAAGGGTTGATACCTTTGATCCGTATTACGGATGTATTATAGCTTCTTTTTCCCTAGTAGACCTAGGTTATCGAATCCTCGGGAAGCGAATGCGTAGTGAAGTTACTTTAATGGACCTTTGGGAGTTTTAGAATTCCTTTTGTGTTTTTACCGGACCAATAACTTGCGTCTTTTTGTTGTTGTCGATGATGGAGAGAGAGGGCCTAAGGCGTTCGGTTTCACCTGTAGCTGTGCAAAACATCTGATGGGAATAAAAGATAGAAATAAAGTATGTGTGTACTTGTTAGAGCAAGATAAATTATATGTGGGCAGTGCATCCATAATTGCTATTGCCTCCACAACCTCTTATAGCAATAACCTACTAGTCTCATCCATAGAAGAAAGAGAACTAATGATATGCATAGTGATGTCACCGTTAATCCCAAGCAAATCCCTCACATACAACCGTACTACCCCTTCTGTCACTGGGGTTCCCAACCTGCAGATCAGTCATCACTCATACTCCCTATACCTGGCTCAACCCTCGGGGTCTTGGGTACCTGAAAAGTCCTTGGATTGAGGCAAGAGAGGATACAATAATAATCATGTCATACAAACTAATACACGATCCCATCCATGATAAATAACATGGACAATTGCTACATGGCTAGGCCGAAGCCCTTAGCCCAAGGAGAATTACTCACACATAGAGATGAGATCAACAATCACAAACATTGTAATGAAAATCATAAGATTGATAGCAATAGTCTTACAATGTCGCCAATCAGAGAAGAGATCTACTATTACAAGTGGTGGAATATGGCTATGGAGATGGAGAAGGGTTTGGAGATCTGGAGGCGGCTGGTGATCTGTGGCAGATACTTTTTGGCGAGGTCTGGCTTGTTTTCTTGTTGGCCGAGGCTTCTTTATATAGGGGTCCCTTCACGAAAGTTGTTCTGTTTGTCCTAATGGTGGTGGCGCCAACTATTCGATCGGAGCTATACGACCGGAATTTTTGCTCCGGTCGTATAGTTGGTCGTTAAAGCGTCTGCCTCCGTTGTATGGCTCCTGGTTTCTTCTAGTTGTTGGAAATATCGTAGCTTTTACTTTAATGTAGTGATTCCCTCCTTTAAACGACATTATCTACGCAGGAAAAATATAAAAGAAAGGATTGCATACCCCTCTGAATATTAGCATTAGTGGTAGGGTTTAGAGAGATATTTCATCAAGAATATGAGTAATATCCAGTTTAAATGTGGAAGTAGATGGCTATATTTCAGAGCCATCATGTTGTCATCTACAACATAATTTGTAAAGTTTATACTAAGTTTATGATAGATCAAGTTCAACTAATCAAATTACGAATGAACTCCCACTCAAAAACAACATCCCTCGTGTCTTTTTGATGATTACATGAACCAAATCAACTACACCAAGTTCGATCATCACGTGAGTCGGTGTAGCTTCAAAGGCGAGCATCTATATGGGCATCATATCAACTATATGACTCAAGCTTAACCTTTCGGTCAGTGTTCAGAGGCCATGTCTGTACATGCTAGGCTCGCCAAGTAAGAACCTTAGTACTTGATGGCCCAAAATATATCGAGCTCGTTGGGGAACCCCAAGAGGAAGGTATGATGAGCACAACAGCAAGTTTTCCCTCAGTACGAAACCAAGGTTATCAATCCAGTAGGAGCAAGGAAACACCCCAAAGGTGTAGCTAGCTGAACGTTGGTAGGGCGCACTACCGGTGCCAGCAGCAACGTGGAGACCTGCACAACACAACCACAGAACTTTGTCCCCAACTTGCGATGAGGTTGTCAATCTCACCGGTTTTGCTGAAAACAAAGGATTAAACGTATCGAATGGAAGAAAGTAATAGTTTGTAGAAAGTAAACACAAAGCAGTAAATAGTTTATAGATTGTATGTAAAAGAAAGGACCGGGATCCATAGTTCACTAGAGATGGCTCTCCTTAAGATAGATAACATGCTGGGTGAACAAATTACATCGGGGCAATTGACAAACATTGAGAAAGCAATATATGCATATACTAATCATCTTGACTCCTTTGGAACTTGATTGGGCATTACAACATTATACATAGACCGCCATCCAACTGCATCTATGACTAATAATCCACCTTCAGGTTATCATCCGAACCCCCTCCAGTATTAAGTTGCAAGCAACAGATTATTGCTTTAGGAATTGCGTGTAATGTAAACAATATGATTGTTCTATGAACAAAGGATTGTTGATTTCTCCCTAGTAGCAACAACACATGTAGTACCTTAGAGATTTTTGTCACTTCCCCAGATTACCAGAGGCATGAACCCACTATCGAGCATAAATACTAACTCTTGGAGTTGCTAGCATTTACTTGGCCAAGATAGCTACTAACAACAGAAAGCATGCAAGATCACAAATAACAAAGACATGATAGAATCAATAATCAATCTGAAATAGTATCTCAATATCCATCGGATCCCCGCAAACACAACATGCAGAATTACAAATAGATGATCTTGATCATGAACGGAGCTCACAAGATCTAAACATGAAAGCACAAAGGAGGAGAACCAGCCATCTAGCTACTACATGGACCCGTAGTCCAAGGATGAACTACTCACGCATCACACCGGAGGCTTGCATGATGATGAAGAAGGCCTCCAGGGTGAATTCCCCTCTCTGGCAGGGTGCCGGGAAGAGCTTTAGATCCCTCCCGGTCTAGGGATGGAGATGACGGCGGCTACAGATTCTTTCGTGGATTTTTGATCGGGTACTTAGGGTTTTCGTCCCGAGGGCAATATATAGGTGGAAGGAGAGGCCGAGGGGGTGCTGGGGTCGGCCAGACCACCCCTGGCGCAGGCCAGGCCTGGCCGCGTGGCCAGGTGGTGTGATCGTCCCCCAGCCCTTCTCCGTCTCGTATTCTGGCATCTGATGACTTCCGGACAAATAGGCACTTTGTCTTTTGTCCCGTCCAATTCCGAGAATATTCATTTTCTGACTTTCCTGGAACCAAAAACAGTAGAAAACAGGCAGCTGGCACTGTGGCTCTTGTTAATAGGTTAGTCCAAGAAATCATATGAAAAGTACTCCAAAGTGTGGACAAAACACAATAAAGTGGATAAAACCAAGCATGGAACATAAAAAATTATAGATACATTTGCAATGTATCAGTACTCGCGTGTGTAAAACTGTCTTACACCCGTTTATGATCGTGGATTCAAGTACACCCGATCATCACGTGATGTCTTGAAGCGGTGAAACATAGAACATGCATACTTAAGGGAGAACACATTTTTATCTTGATATCTAAATGAGGGATCATATTATAATGCTACTAAAACGCCAAACAAGCAATATAAGATGCAAGCATCAAATGTGTAAAGTGAAATGATATGGTTCTTGCACTTGATCACCATCATGTGCATCATGGTATGATCTTTATCATTCCTTTGTGTGTAAGGCCAAGGTCTAAGGAACTTACATGTTAGGTGTGTTCCAAGAGTATCAACTATACATCAACTTATAATATTACCATATCATGACACCATCCGAGCAACGATCTAAACTAGACGCCTCTAATTTATCAATTGCAAGTTTTACGTGGCTTAGGGATTTCGAAGATAGAACCGGTGTTACCTATGAACATGGAACCACAACGATGGTAACTAAATTATTAGCAACCCGTTGTAAATCAGATATTGAATATAGTAGGAGAGACAGACACCCGCTATGTAACATCCCAATTTCAGCAACCCTGATTAGTTGTTCAGAATGCAAAAATCAGGGGGAACAAAAACTTTTTCTTGTTTAGTGATGAAGTGTTGTATATTGTTTAACAATGTTTATGCTTATGAATGTGTATTAGAAGATATACTCCTTACCTCAACACCAGTTGACAAAAGCTACTTCCCAAATTTGTCTTGGCTTAATTCCATATTCTCATATGTTCTGGCATTTCAAAACCTGAGACAAGAAGCCTTTGCAAACCAACTATTTTAGTAGCTTCTGTTTCCCTAAACTATGAAGAGCAACCTATTATAATCTCCTTATGTTTATAGACAGAACCTTCAACCATTCTTATCTCTAGGTTTCCCAAAACCTCTTTTTAAAGCTTTTGAATTCTACTCTTGGTAGAGATACCAAGGACTCTCATCCTATCCAAACCACAACCTTTTCAAAATACCTATCCCTACCTCAAGCTAAGCTTGATGGTAACCCTAGTAGTAGGTTTGCTTAGTTTCTTAGATGAGTTGCCTTGATCTGCTGTCTAATGAATTGCCTTGATCTGCTGCTTGATTTGTCTGCTTGATGGTAACCCTAGTAGTCCGGAATCTGTTTCAACATCACCTTTTTTAATGTCTCCCTTTATCAACCCTTGTGCATTTTTGGTAATGCACTTGAACCATATTGTTAACCATCCTAAGGACTACCAAGGCCCACTCTTTCCCTTGGTTAGATCATCCTCCAACCCACCTGTTCTTGATGGTTTTACAGGCAAGAAAATAATTTTTCCAGCAAATCTTATCAACATGCCTATTTT
Source organism: Avena sativa (assembly GCA_916181665.1). Classification (NCBI taxonomy): domain Eukaryota; kingdom Viridiplantae; phylum Streptophyta; class Magnoliopsida; order Poales; family Poaceae; genus Avena; species Avena sativa. Next base: position 226,261,424 of record OV702291.1, read on the forward strand.
GACACAAGCTCACACCACCATCCAACTTTCTATGGACCAACTATTTGCATGGTTGTGTTATAATCATATAGGTCTATCAATATCTACTTCACTTGTTCCAAGTGGATCCTTGTGCCTCTTAAACCCACAAGGTTTTGAAGGCTAGTTGATGATCTTCTTTGGCAGGCTTATTTTATTCAAAGTTTGAAAGCCTGTCTTGGTGAGATCAAGCAGGATCAAGCTCAAATATCTACACCCTTGTGATCTACATCACTTAGTATATCTATCCATACATCCCATGCCCCAAGGGGAGCTCTGAGCTCCAAGATACAACCATGTTTTGATGGTATGCACTTAACATCACCCTAGATCCTTAATCTAGGGTATTTCACCAAAATCAACTTGGATTCTCCAATCCCAAGGTTGCAAATGCTTGCTACACCTTGTCTACATCATTAACCATGATCATCTAGATTTATCAAATATTATCCATATTTATCATGGCCCCAAATCTATTTAATTCCTTTAATAGTCAAAATCTCCAAAACTCCTTTCCCAAAGGAAAGTTTGGTTTTTGCCAAAACACTTCCCCAACTTTTGGCTCATCTGAGCTCCATTTATCATACCCTACCTTCCAACTTCAAAAATAAATATTTTTGAAGAGCTCTAATAATTCTTTTTGCCCTTTTCCCTAAATGGCAGAAACAACAAAATAATTGTTTTAAATACTTTTAAGCCTCAATACATCTTGGGAAAATTCCCATAAGTGTGTATTCACATATGGGACCATCTCAAACCAAAAACCGACCTTGTCCAATGTAAAAATATCAAATGAGATCCGGTACTTCACTTCTGCAGTTTCTGAATAAATGGATTTAAGTGGACTTCTAATCTTCTGAAAAATCCCAAATAAATCTCAGAGATGTATCTTAACCTTGTCCATCTACCAGTATACTTAACTCATCTTGCAAAGATCAAATTTGTAGAACTTGACCATGATCATTCTATATGGCAGATTTGGACTTTTATCAACCTTAAACCAAAACCCAACCAAACCATCACCAAATGTGGACATGTGACCACCACAACCACTCTAACACCCCCTGGTCGTGTGCACTATATCAATTACTGTAGCACACCCCCTCCCCTTGTCTTTTGCTCTTGGAAAGAGAGAAGATAGATATGCATATCTTGCAAATCTTGGAAATAATGGTGCAGCAGCAACCACCATCCTCCCACCACTCACTGCTCGACTCCAGTACCCCATCACACCCCTCCACCGCCCACATTGCCCAATGGCAAGGCCATGGACCATGTCCAAGCTCCTCCATGCACCAAGCTCACCATGGGCCTCTCCATTCGATTTAAAGGACTAGAGGCCAGCACAACTCTCCCCTCTGCTCTCAGACCACCCCTACCCTATCCCCTCACCCCTCTCGAGCTCCAGATCCAGATCCCGAGCTCCCCATTGCCATGGAGGAGAATAAGCTCCCCTCTCGATCTCCCCCGGGTAGTGGAGTGCTTAGTCGACTCCGACCTTCCCCCATCCCCTCATTCCACCCCCAAACCTTCTCTAAGCCACCCCAGCTCGCCCTCTCCCTTTCCCTGGCTTCCCCTGCCCAGGAACCCGAAGCTTCGGCCCATGGAGCTGCGAGGAAGAAGAAGGCCGTACAAGGGCTACCCTACTCCTTTCCTCCCCATTTCTTCTCTGGCGTGAGCCTCCCGGCGAGCCTGAGCTAAAACAGCTCTTTTCTCCAACATGCAGGCACCCCTGGAAGCATTTCCGATGAGGTCCGTCGCGTGCATCACCGTGGCTCTCGCGCGAGTTTCATTCCGGCATCGAACTGGGCCCTATCGGCCCTCTCCGGACTCGTCGCCGCGCACCGCACCGACCTGGAGCACCGCCGTTGCCTCCCAGCCATCGGTGAGCTCCCCCTTCACCGGACCCCGCCGCAGTTAGGGTTCTGCCCCGCTGTCTCGTGCGTGAGGTAGGAGACGGCCCGCGACCATCGACCCTGACTAGATCGGACGGCCGACGGTGCCTGGTACCTCCTTCGCCCCCGCCAGCCGCTGACAGCCCAGGCCCACCTGGCAGCCCTTCGAATTTCCCTCATGCGCACATCCCCGCTTGCTGGGCCAAATTGGCACTGTACGGCCCAGCTCCGTTCTAACTCTAGCCCAAAACTAGTGCTCTTTTATTCTTTTCCCAAAAACTTCTTAGAGGCTGTTAGGATTAAATGCTTATGAAAATGGAAGATGCCTGTTATTTTCCATTTACAAATTTATTTGTATGCCTAAATGTTTTGTCAAACATTCAGAGCAACCCCTAGGTCAAAAATCATTTTCAATATTGTTTGACAATTAATCTACTAACTAGGGTGTTTTTCACTCCATAAATTCTCCAGGGACTTGCACATACCTTTTTGAGAAAATCCAATTTCTAATGGTAGATAAGGGAAGTACCTACCTTCTGGATCTGATCCCAGACCAAGTGGAGCCATAGTTTCACTTGAGTAAAAATAAAAAAAGATCCTCATTTCTGCATTTAGAAAAATTCCTAGGTAAACCTACAAAATATATTGGGTTGTTTATAACTCCCAGTGATGCGGTACATCAATACATATCCAAACCGAGGAGCTCGCTATTTATTGGGCTTCTGATAAATTTTAGTGAATTAAATACTTCTGTAAGTGGTATTACCACTACATAAATCATTCCATGAGTTTGACAACTCCAAAAAGAGTGATTCCAATTTCTATGGAAAGGTATTCAAAGTACCTAACATGTGTCCTTGGAATCATAACAAAAGCTTCTGTGGTTTTAATTTTGTGAAAAAGACAAAACAACTCCAGAACTGCTTTTGGGAATTTCCTGAGGGCATTCTGGTAAATATTTTGGCACGATTCCAACTCCAGTGAACAAGTACATCAAGCCCTACCTAACCACCCAAGTAAATAATATTTGGAGCCCTAGAACTTTTCTGGTGAATTATTCCCTAAAACTAGAAGTTATTTCACTAAAAAAATCATAACTAAATAAAGAAAAGTGATTAAATAGTGAAACCACTTTTGTTGGTTTCATTTTCGCAAATCCTATCTGTTGGTATCATTTTTACCCAATGGTATCCTATAGAGTATGTCCTTGGTCCAAAAACCCCTCTTAGGTAGTTCCTCGACAATAAACCCTAAGGGGTGTTCATCCCCTTCTCCAAGGCCATCCCCACCTTCTAAATCAAACCCTTTCCAAACCCTCTAAATCTTAGTCTGGTATTATTCAGTTGCTTGTTGTACTGTATTGGTGCTTGTATGCCTTGTGTTGATTGTGCTCTTGCTTGTTGCATGTATACTCGATGACGACGATAGTTGCGCTTGTTTTGACGCCGAGAAGAAGAGACCGTATTATTATTGGTATTGGTATTCTTGGTTATCTAAAGAAGAAGTCCAGGGACATATTGCCATATTGCTGATCTCAGGCAAGCCACCTTCTTGCTCATAAGCCTTGTCCTACTGTTTACTTATGCATGTCTTACTTACTGTTTTATGAAAACTGCATTGTTTTACTATATGATGATGTATATATGGTAGTGGTTCGGCTCCTCTGAACTATTACACTTTGGTACTACTAAGTACAACCCTCTTGGTGACACCTACTTGTCCCTAGTGGAATATATGGTGTATATCACCATAACCCTTTGGAGACCCCCGATTTAGCCGAAGCAAAGTTAGAGGATGGGAAGACCCCGGAAAAAGTTTTATCAAATGTTTTATGATAAAACCTTGGTGAGGTGGGACCTACCAAGAGATGTTGAGAAATACAAAGGTTTTGCTTTACAAAATGCTGAAGGAAAGATGGAGGAAAAAGGTTTACAAAAACGCACCCGGTTCTTTGCAGTTTTGCTAGAACAATTAACCCTGTGCAACCACATTACTCTGGAATGGGACGGAGCTGGATTTGATGCTTGTCTATTCTGGTATAAGCTCCCTCACAACTACTACAGGGGATCGGGGATCCCTGGAGGGTGGGCCTTCTCCGATAAAGGTCCATGTGGGACATCGACCTGGAGAAGGAACGAAGGGTCTGCTGGCCTCCACGCATTACTATGAGCCCCTCATTGAAAGCGCACACTCAAGAAGTGGGAAAAGCGCTCCGGTTGGTCCTCGGTACCCGACATCCTGGTTTTGAGGGGAATAACACTCATAGGGTAGGCACTTATATTGGAGTGGGCATCCGGAGAGTCTTGATCGGTTACTCGACCCACGATTGGTGAAGATCAGGGTAGTGTACCCGGATGGTGTGGGTAAAGTGTACAACCTCTGCAGAGTGTAAATCTATTCGAATAGCCGCGTCCGCGGTCATGGACGATTGGGAAGGTTGCTGTAGAGCGGTGCTGGTTTTGTTTTCAAAAAGATTTCAGAAAAGCAAAAGCTTTGAAAATATTTTGACCATGGGATGGTCGAAAAGGAGAAAGGTTTTGACCATGGGATGGTCAGAAAGGAATGAAAGGAGTTAGGTCATGGGACGACCTGAAGATGGGAACAAATGGGTGACCCAGTCCTAATGTTTTCCAAACTTTTCAAAAAGGTTTCCAAAATGTTTACAAAGGTTTTCAACAAACATATGTAGATGCTATATCTACAAGAGAAACTAATTAAGAAAAGAACCTCTCCTGGAGCCCTCCTACTACCACAGCCATATTGCATATCCTCTTGTTATTATTTATTTCTCTTAAGGTGGTTTGCGAGTACATTCAAAGTACTCAGTGGCATTGTCCCTGGCTATTAACTTGGTCAGATATCAAGAAGAAGATGTTGGTGACTCTGTGAACTAGGACGTTCTCCCAGTCAGTTGCCTGTAGGTTAAGGCTAGGATCGGGCTCTACGCTTGATGAAATTCCACTGATGATTATTGATGTATCCATAACGACATTTATGTAAGTCTTGTAAATTCGGTATGTCTCGGATGTTGTAATGATACTTGTCGGTTATGTGCCACGACTAACTGATCATGGGATTGTGGTTGTATGCATAACAGGGATTCTCGGAGGATTAAGGAGGCCCCACACGCTAGGCACTTATGCAAAACTAGTTGCATGTCAAGCGTAGAACATGTCTCATGTGCGAGGACATGTAAAGTTAGTCCGGGACGCTTCATCCCACTATGCCACCAATATCCAAAATACATGAAAGAAGCAATAACATGATCATCATTGCCCACATACTCATATGTGTACTACCCGTGTAAACCATCTACGCATAGATCAGGCTCTGGTACCAGTGTTGGGTTTGCAACATAGAAAACAAAAAATTCCTACGATGGGAACTATTATACGCCAAGATCTATCTACTAGATACAAGCCACGGGTGGATATACATCCATAGAGAACATACCCTCGAAGACCGACAAAGCTTTGTTAACGAGATGGAACTCGTGGATGATGTAGTCGAATGCTTGCCGATCTCAAGATCGTGTGGAAGTCCGAGCACCATAAATCAGCAGCGCATCCATCCTCGCACACACGTTTAGGCCACCAAACAACCTCCACTCCTCGCTCTAGTGATGCATCAGAAGCAGCAACTCCTTCCAAACGAAATGCCACCGGGAACATGTATCTCGCTAATCCGAGACCATGGGAAATAATTCTAGAGAGGGAGAGAGATCCTTCACGAGGAGGTGTGCTTTGTGAGGGAGGAGACGGAGGCCTTTTATAAGGGAGGAGGGCACCCCCTCCCATGTCCGGCAGCCATGGAGGAGCCCCTCCACCCCCTCTCATTCATGTGGGTGGGAGCTCCACTCACATAAACATGCCTCCACTCAAAGTTCCACTCACATGCATTAAATTTCCACCAAATTTAATGCAACTCTCATTTAATAAAACTCTTTTATTTATTTTATTCAGATTTTGTTAATTACTTTAATTAACAAACATTCACATAAAACCCCCTGCAACATTTCTATATCACATGCAGAACCAATTTCAGCAATTTCACCCGAAAAAATTCCGGTGTCCATTGAAATAATTCCAGCGCTTTGCAATTCTTTCGTCTAGAACATATTTTCTCCAAATGGTGTTTGGCAACCCTTAAGTGTGTCACCCTATGGTTCGCGAATAATGTAGACATGATCGAGACCCCTCTCAGATCAATAATCAGAAGCGGGACCTAGAGATCCATACCGAGTCCCACAAATTCAGCGATGACTTTAGTGATCTAGAGAACCTTTAACGATAGTAACTAAATCCCTTTCTCTTGCGATATATTACATGTTCGAGATTCGACCATTAGTATCTCAATACTTAGTTTGATCTCATTACCGACATGCACTCTTTTCTCATTCCCATGATATAACATTCTAGTGATCACATCACTTGCTTGCAAGGTATCTTAATGTGATATCATCGAGAGGGCCTAGAGTATATCTATCCATCATTGGGATTGACAAATTCCACTCTTGATCCATGAGCCTTGACATAACACCTTTGGAATACCGGAAACCATCTTTATAGTCACCCTATTATGGTGTGATGTTTGATGTTATCAAAGTATTCTTCTGGTGTTAGCAATTAACATGATCTCATGGTCTAAGGATAAAGATTACTTCGTATGATGCTATAGAAATATAAACATAATGACTTTATCGTAATGCTATACTATGGATGAATGTTCATCACATCATTCACCAATGATGTGACCTCGTTATTAACAACATCCAATGTCCATGATCAGGAAACCCTTATCATCTTGTTAATCAACGAGCTAGTTTATAGAGAGGCATAACTAGGAACTTTCTATTTGTTTATTAAACACACATGTATTAAGGTTTCCGTATTAATAGAATTATATCATGCAAAATAAACATCTATCATATACTTGGAATACATATAATAACAACTTTATTATTGCCTCTCAAGGCATATTCCCTTCAGTATTCTCACTATTGGAAATATGCCCTAGAGACAAATAATAATAAGGATTATTATCATATTTCATAAAGTTTATGATTAAGTTTTATATCATGCTATAACTGCATTGAAAGGAAACGTCAATACATGTGTGATATCTAAACAACCAAGGGTTCCTGGTGAAACTCTAGTCATTGGTTGATTGGTCAATAGATGATCAAGGTTTCCTGATCATGTGGCATTTATGCCAGTTGGAAATGGAGTCAACTCATTCTGAGAATGAGATGATGAACCAATACCTAACCTAAACATCATGACCCGATAATGTCATGAAGTTCAAGTTATGATGATTAGAATATACCTCGTAGACTATTCCTTAGACCGTGAGGCTATATCAATCACTATCTCTCGAGAATGCTTGGATAACATCAAATGTCACTTGGTAATACAGTGACAATAAAGGTGTGTTCAGGTATTCGGAGGAACAGTAGAGGCAATATATGTCAAGAGCGGGATTTGTCAATCTGTGTGACGGAAAGATACTCGAGGGCCCACTCGGAGTAGTTATATCCAATAGCTGCGCAACGTCTGATTTGATCACAGGGATATCACTTGTCGAAACGAGTCAAGTAGCATTGTTCAGTAACGATATTGAACACGACATGGTGATGTCATTGATCAGATCTCGGGAAATGCAAGTATCGAGAGACAAATAGAATAAGACATGACTGTCCCGGTTGAAACGATGAAAGATCTTCGTGGAATGCACAGGGGTCACATGGCCATCCAGGTCCCTCTATCGATCATTGGTCTGGGAGTGTCCCGACCATGTCTAGAGTGTTCCCGAACCGTGGGGTATCACGCTTAAGGGCTTTATGATGCTTAGAGAGTGTTTATAGGATCGGTAGAATCACCGAAGAATAGAAAGAGAGAATACCGGAAGGGTTTCGGTAAGACCGTAGGATGTCCAGAGTAGAGGTGGAAGGTGTTCCATAGCCATAGAGATTGAATAATATGTGAATGAATGTTAAATATTGATTTATTCATAATTATTTAATAAAAGAGAAATCAATTTAATGGTCAAAGGGCTTAATGGGCCAAATCCGGGAGGGGAAAAGGCCCAAGAGGGGACCACACCCCTAGGAGGGGCCTAGGGGGTGGCCGGCGGCCCTAGTGGGCCTTCCCCACGTGGGACCCATGGTGGGGGCTTGCCGACGCGCCTCCCCACCCCACCCCTCTCCCATGATTAGTCCCACCCTGGGACTTTGAGGGAGGTAGTACCTCCCCTCCCTTATATAGTGGGGGTATTTTGACCAGAAAAATAAACACAATATTTAATAAAGGTTTCCTCACTTTTGGGGAGACCTCCAATTGGGGCTTGTTCGTCTACGGTACCAAAGTTGGCAGGCCAGCGCATGGCGGTACCTAAGTTGCCTGAAATTACCGCGTTTCGAAAAGTTGGGCCGCCAACTACCGAGAGGGGCCATTTCGATGCAAACTCGTCTCACCCCTACCAAATCCAAACATGCCGTGAAACTGCCCAGTGAAGTAGACAGTCGGGACCCTCATGTCAGTAATATTTCCATGACGCGAGCGCCAACGTGGCAACCACGTAGGCGAAACGAGATACTAAAGGAGCATCGCGTGTTGACCAAATTCAAAAATCCACTCCCTCCCTCCTTTCGCATGAACGCTAGCACCAGCGGTGTCGAAATCCCCTCTCCAACCAGAATGATCTCTTCGGGCATTTGACTTCCGGCGCCAAGTTGCTACGCTTACTCGCTACTACCGAGCTCTAATGCCGAATGTCGTGCCAACCGTTGCGACGATCTAGCCCGCCTCTACTGCCGACGAGCTGAGCAGCGCGGAGGATGGCAGATCTATTTGCCAAGGAAGAAGTACTTCTGGCTAATTTCGGGTGAGCTACTCTTCTCTTTGCTATTCGCACTACCTATAACTGCTAGCTGGCTATTGGCATTACAGAGATATATCGAACATAGAATTTTTTGCTAGCACGACACTAACAAACAATTCTTAACTTTTGTCTACAATTTTCTGTCAACTAGGATCTCCGCTGAACCCAAATACACGATTCTGGTGAGCATCTGCGGCTACCTCATTAAATTAGCACATGGGAAGAGCACGTGGAAACAGGCTCAGAGTCTGAAGTTGGAAGTAGCGCCTGTGCAGTTATGCACTGTCCCTAGTTTGGTTCCTGCTATGCGTGAACTTGCTGAAATGAGGCCAGAGCAGACTGCACGGTTCAGCATCGTTGATGAACGAGGCTTCAGGGTTCCTATAGCGTGTGACAGTCAGCTAATTGGGTTGATGAAACAGCATGTTAGGCTTCGTGTGGTTATGCTGGTGTGTAACATAGTGGATGAGGAAGCTCCTGCTACTGGGAGTCGCCCAGCTATTATTGGACAGGGAGGTCTAACTCGAACCCTTGCTGTTGTTGAGCAAAATGTGGTTCCTCGTCCGCGACATGCTTTTGTCAGGCAACCTCCTCGTAGGAGTCCCCGTATTGCTGTTGTGGAAAACTCTGCTCTAGAATCTGCTGGTACTGGTCGTCCCCGTCCCCGTGCCCGTATTTCTGCGGCTGCTGCTCACCCAATCCATGACGCTGTTGAGCAAACTAAGGCGTCCGGAGGCTGCCCCGCTGTTGTTGCCAAGACCGCCGCCTTGTGTGCTCCTCCTCCTCGAAACCATCCTCAAGTTGTGCGAACCCGTGCTCTGGAATCTGCTGGTATTGGTCGTCCTCGTGTTGTTGTTGATCTGGACGCCGTTGACCCAATCCCTGCCGCTGTTGAGCAAACTAAGGCTTCCGGAGGCTGCCCCACTATTGTTGTAAAGACTGATGCCTTGTCTCCTCCTCGTACCCGTGCTCGGGTTTAGCGAGCTGCTGGTCTGAAGCCAGCTCATGGTCTGGACTCTGCTAGCACTCTAAACACTACTATTGTGGGAACTGCTCCTGATCATCGAGGTGGCATGGCAGCAGCTGATCCTATTGTGGCTGCCGTTAGAAGGGCCCCTGCCTGTCCACCATGTAATGTATCTCCTGCTGCTAAGGGCCCTCGCCTTGCTCCTGGTCCTGCTAATTTCACCGAGGTTGATCCAGCTAACGATGACGCTGGTGATGGTGGCGGTGGCATTGGGGCTGGGTCTGATGGTGCCGCTCCATCTCTCGAACCTCTCGGAGGTTTCTATCCTGAAGAACCTGATGATGGCAAAGTAATCGTTCGTATTGGTGTCGCGGATTATACTGCAAAATTAGATGATGGCACAGAAAAATTCTATGACGAGTTTGATGTAATCCTTGGCAGATACGACCCTGAAGTGGTAGAGTTATCTGACCTGATGGCATCGTTACATGTGAAGGTGCTGTGGGGGTCCTCCCAGGAAGCACGTTTGTTATATTATGGTTACAGGAGCAAAAAGGCTATCAAAGTGAAAGATACCAGGGATTTAGTCGTACCATTTACAAGGAAACATTATAGAGGTGAAGTTTACTTCCACTTGGTAGTGCTCATGGTTGGAGAGGAATTGGAACTCGACAATAGAGATGATGGACTTTTAGAAGGCATGCGTGACCTGATCCATGGCATCACTGGGGCTGGTGCGACTGAGGGTGGCTTCGAACAGAGGAGAGTCTTACAGAGGAGCGTCATAAAGAGGAGCAGGAAGAGCATCCCCATAAAGGGCACCTCGAAGAAGAATGTCATCGAGGAGACCACACCAGAGAAGAGGACGCCCAAGAGTCGCACGACAAAAGGCACCATGCCACAGAGTACACCCCTGAGATCCAGTCAAAATGCCACACTGAACGGTAGCAGCAAAAATGCTAAGTGGGATAGCACGGTGGTGAACACTCCCAGGAGTGGTAGCAAAGAGGCGAACATGGCCAGCACGGAGGCTACCACACCCAGTGGGAGACGAAAAAACACTAATTTGGAGCGGAACACGCTGTTGTCAGGGAATTATGCCAGCACGAAGGAGAACACGCCCAATAGTAGCAGCAAAAGGGCTAATTTGGAGTGGAACATGCTGCCGAGGTCAGGCAATAATGCCAGCACGAAGGAGAAGACGCCCAATAGTAGCAGCAAAACGGCTAATTTGGAGCAGAACACGCTGCTGGGGTTAGGCAATAATGCCAGCACGAAGGAGAACACGCCCAATAGTAGTAGCAAAAGGGCTAATTGAAAGAAGAACACGCCGCAGAGGTCAGGCAATAATGCCAGCACCCTGGAGCCAACACCTGTGAGGGTAGGCAGTAAGGAGATCACACCCAAGAGCGGCAGCAAAAGGCCTAGTTCGATGGGGAATGGAACAGGATGTCAAGCCCTACTGATACCATCAAGAAATATTACATCAGGAAGGAGGATGTACACATGAAGAGCAAGAGGGTTCTGTACACTCAAGATGAAATTGATTCTGACTGCTATTTGTCCACTGAAGTACCTGGGATGCGTGCAAATGTAATACCACCCCATGTGGTTGCAGCAGAACCAACCGAGTGTCTTGGAGAAAACAGAGTTGCCAGTGAGGTGGACTGGGGCAATGTTCCTGTCCATCCGGGTGGAGACAATGGTGCAGCCCCACCCATGGGAGTCAATATGATGTGTGCAGTACTAGGCATTAGAGACGATGGCGAAGATTCTGAATCAGATGAAGAAGAAGGCACTGTAGAGGATCAAGAATCTGGTGATGATGAAATAGACAAGGAACTTAACGATGAGGCTGGTATTCCAGTCAATGATTTGGGTGTTGAAGTAGAAGAAATGAAACATGACCACGAGTATCCTATAATTTCGGTCGGCACCGAGTTCAGGAGCATGCATGAGTTCAGGATGTCGTTCCGGCATTTTTGTATCAAGGGGGAGTTCGACGTTTATCGACTGAAGAACTCTGCCGAGAGGTATGAGGCCGTTTGCAAGTTAACGTGGATGAATGGACGGGCCGAGGTACATTGTCCATGGAGGATCACAGCAAGATCCTTACCTGCGTCGACTGCAATTAGGGTATTGGGGCAATGAATGCAGCAAACCATTAGAACTCTCTCTCTCTCTCTCTCTCTCTCTCTCTCTCTCTCTCTCTCTCTCTCTCTCTCTCTCTCTCTCTCTCTCTCTCTCTCTCTCTCTCTCTTTTCACTCCATAACTACAATTGATGTGCGATATCTTTTTGGCAATTAGTCGATTTCGCTTATCTTTTAAATGAATCTGTGTTGCAGGTGAACAAAATGGGCCCTCCACACATGTGTCCGACAGGCAGCAAACTGAAATCCTCAATGGCTGATATGGAGTGGGTGGCTATGCATTCTATGTCCATACTAAAGGATAACCCTAAGGAGACCGCGAAGAATATTCAGACTATCCTCGGTTCTAAATACAACATTGTCCTTCCGTATTACACGGTTTGGAAAGGTAAAGAGAAAGCTCTGGGGGTCTTGCACGGGGATTGGACCAATAGCTTCAGGATGCTGTACAACTTCAAGGCGGAGGTACAAGCTAGGTGTCCGGGGAGTGCTGGGGAGATTGGCACCGAATCAGAAGGTGGTAAAATATATTTCAAAATATTTTTCATGGCGCTTAAACCTTGCATCCAGGGATTCAAGGACGGCTGTAGGCCGTATCTGAGTGTAGACAACACTGTCCTAACTAGCAAATGGAAATGCTGCCTGCCATCTGCCATAGCACTTGATGGTCACAACTGGATGTTCCCAGTGGCATTCGGGATGTTTGAAACAGAAACAGAGGAAAACTGGGTCTGGTTTATGAGGCAACTCAGGATATCAATAGGCCACATGGATCCATTGGCTATATCCACGGATGCATGCAAATGGCTGACGAATGCAGTGAAGGAGGTGTTCTCGCGAGCTGAAGGTAGAGAATGCCATGCCCATATGATGCTCAACTTGTACTCACACTATGCAGGCAGCATATTTCGTTACATGTTTCCTGCTGCTAGAGTTTACAAACCTAGTAGCAGTTATTATTTCATGAGCAAGATTTTTGCCGAAGCCCCTGAAATTCCAGAGTACTTAGCCATCCATCATTCGCAACTATGGAAGAGGAGTCAATTCAACCCTGACATCAAAGTTGATTACATAAACAACAACCTTGCAGAATGCCTGAATAATTGGGTGAAGGACATAAAAGTGCATCCTGTTCATATCTTGATGGACAACATACGTGGTATGATCATGAAGCTGTTAAATATAAGGAGAAAGATCGGTAGGAGACTTAGAGGACATATGCTACCGCCAGCTGTACAGCAACTACACAAGAGAAGCCGAGGACTTGCTCATCTTCAGGTTCTCCCGTCAACCAGTAGAAGCTGTGAGGTGGTCGATATGTTCAAGAGTGGCAAAAGGGATGTTGTGAACATCCAGCTGCGAGAATGCACCTACTTAGAGTGGTAGCAGACCGGGAAACCTTGCGACCACGCCTTGGCCTTCTTGGTGAAGAAAAGAACTCTACCACATTTGGATCAGTATTTGTCAGACTACTACTCTATGGAAAAGTTCAGAGCTGCGTACGCTGGATCCGTCGAGCCATGTACAGACCCATCTTAGTGGCCTCAAGTCCAACTGTCTTTCGAGCTTTGCCAGCCAGTTACAAAAAGGGGCAGAGGAAGACCCTAGGTGAATAGGTTTAAGAATTTTCTCGAGAAGAAGGGTTCAGCTTTCTGTGCTACAAAGAAGGGCAAAAACAGATGCAAGACCTGCCATCTTATAGGCCATAGAGCAGCTGGATGTCCCCTTAATGCTCCCAAACCTAGGTATGAGATGGTACATTCACACAAAAAAATTGTTTATAGTTTGTAGATATAAGGTAGTAATCCATGTACTGTTTTTTTACAGGAAGCGCAAGGTAAGAAACAAGACAGCCGACTCAGTGATTTTGCTGCGGGAAGAAAACCAAAATGAGTGGTGTGATGATGCCGGACAAGATTCTGGTGCTGATTGGCCTGACTTCTCTCGGCCCGGAGATGCACGGTACATGAAGGTAAGAAAATTGGCACCCAGGAAGAGGAATAAGGTAGGAGATGAAGGAGCCAGTGGACGTGAAGGAAAGAGGAAGAAAGTTGGCACCCAAGCAGAGAAAGAGGGCTAGCAGTGTAGCAGCCTAATGATGTATTGAACTTGAACCTATATATGTAGTTCGGTTAAACTCTGGAGCTGTGTGCGTGGAACTTGTCGGGCGAAACAATCTGCCTCCCGTACTCGGAGTAAAATGTATCGCGACTTTAGCATTTGATACGACCGAGGCCACTAGTTGAATCCAAAACTGTGACTGTGCCACTACTATCTGAACAATCGCGATAGCTGAGCAGTTAAATCCTCTCCAAAATCGATGGGTGTTAGTGGCACAGACATGATTTATTTATAGGCGCTTAATAAATCCCTGCTGTTGGCATTACACTTATGATAAGTTTCTGGGCTGGAAAACAATTTCTTAAGCTGGCTGCTACACTCCACGAAGCAGCAACTTATTTCAGCTGCTGGACAATGACATGGCAACATAAACTGCAAATGCAACAGATAATGCCCAGATAATGAGGAAATTGTGTCCACTATCTGGCCTAATCTTGAGCCCGTCTGTCTCACCACCTCCCTGCCCCTACCTCCACTGCACCTAGCGAAGATCCCGGATCTCTCGCTCCATCGCACGAATCTCCTCTTTCTTGTCCCACAAAGCATCACGTAGATCCTGAACAAGCTCTCTGTGAAAACCTGTCAGTGGCTTTTCGATCCACACAAACTTGTCACAGCCAGTCCCCCTCCCTTCCTGCGTAGTAGAGCGAAAGAAACAAAAAAAAAGAATTACATTACGCTTTCCGGATCTGGGTTACCATTGTACCTACAGTAGGAACTTACTGCTCTGATGCTGCAGTTGCTGAATTTTCCTGCAGTATTTTCGTCGGTCCACAAAATCCATCTCGGCATCTTCTCACCGCACAAACACAGCATATCGGGGTAGTAATCATAGGGGCCCCTCCGGTACCTGATGGGGGCACCCGCCTGACGGTGTTGAGCCGACCCTGATTCCGCTCGAGACGAACTGCACAAGCTGTGAGCCATGAGCGAGGGGAGCGAGGGCAGAGGAAAGAGGAGCCTTTGGATATCAGGGTAGTGGTGAAGCGTGATTTATCCCTACTTAATAACTTGGGCAGAATCCTACCGTCCACATTCAGCTGATAGGTGGGGGACCTAGCGTGTGGACTTGTCAAAAAAAACTCGCGCCTTCATGGTTCAAAAGCCCTCTCGCGCGCATTGGACGAAATTTTTTGGTACCTTGCCCGCATACATATCACTGGGAGGCCTTGCTCAGGAACCAGACACGCCTGGCCCACAATCTTACTCCCTCCTAGGAACTTGTCATGGCTCGCGCTAGTAGATCCATCCGCTCCACCGCTTTCGGTAGGGCTCGCCGCGGAGGATCCACCCCAAGATCCTACCGTCGCAGTATCAAATGGCCATTGTTTCTTGAGAGGAGCGACGACGCTACGTATGCGAGCTCGGCCCCTCCTACCTGTAGAAGGACTGATGCGGCGTCGAGATCGAGCAGGAGACGCCAGGCACAACGGCGCTCGGTCCACGCCAACCCCGTCACCTTCGTCATTGTCGATTCCGATGTGGAGGACGACAGGGACGAAGCTATGCAGAATGCCATTGTTGCCTCCTTGGCGAAGGGCAAGCCACAGGCGGGAGTGGATGTCACCGGGAAGGGCACGACGGTGTCACCAATCGAGGTGGACTCCGACGACAGCGGTGTGATGTGGGTTTAGATGTTGTTTAGGATGGTTGCAATTTTGGTTGTGTTTAATGCGAGTACAATTATTGTAATGGGTTTGTCGAGCTATATTGAGAAATATGTGCAATAGCAGCGTGTGGGTGCTTCCACTTTAGAAATTGTGTCTGTGCCATTTGCATGTTGCATTATCAACGTAGATTACTTGTAAACAATCCAACAAAAATCATCAGATTACAACCATCGGACAGGAGTGGCAGGATGGAAGAGAAGTTGGGATAGTGGCTTCGAGGGGAAGGAAGAGGAGGGGGCGTGACACTGGCAGGTGGGCCCTCGGAACACGTGACACTGACATGCGGGAGCGGGAGCACACGGTATTGTCGGTCTATCCAGAGCAAGCGGACTTTGCAACATGACAACATCAAGCTGATTGGACCAATATAATAACTCGTCGAAGTATTAAGGAGTACTGAAAACTACAACTGGGGTACATTCGCACAACACGTATGCTCTAAGCACCTGAGAAGCATCGCTTAAGTCTAACAGTAACGACAACACAAGTACTACATTTTCCTGTCGATCTTCTTAATACAAATGTAGAAATGCATCTGCCTGTTCGGTCCAGCACCGACAAGGTACTGAGATGGCACGCATAGGATCGACCTTAGGTCCACATACTCCACCTCCCATGGCGCCGGGCAGCTCGGCTCCTCGGCTAGCACAAGAATGCTATCCAATGATGGCGGATGGGCGTTCGACCACATGCGCACCGTGTATACGGGCCAGGCGCACGAGACCGACCTGACGCATACGACACCCACGACGGTGGGCCCGGCTCTGGTTCTCGGAACACCGGCGGTGATGGTCAGGACGAAAACAGAGCCCCCCTTGGAAAATTAGCAGGCGGCATGCCGAGTTAGTGAACGACACCTGCTCTTGGATAAGTTGGGCTTGCCCGTACGAGATCCTAATCACTTTGATCAAGTGCCCCTCTGCAAGGTGGACGACGAGCTCTGCCGGCGGGCCGGTGTAGTTGCAGCCCGGCTCCGTTCAGGCACGCGAGCTCATGGAGCGGGAGCTCATGGTAGGAGTAACGGCGAAAGCATCCTGGGTGGGAGCACACGAGTGGGAATGCCGCTGCAAAGTTGCGCGCTAGGATCTCCAGATTCTTGGGCAGCAACATCTGCCACATCTGAAGTTCGTCGAGAAATCGGAAAAAAGTTCAGCAGTTAGATTGGCGAATAGCCAGAATATGTAGGATAAGTTCAAAAGCTTGTAAAATGATTTCTTACCATGAAGGTAGCGACCGGAGAATTGGCGGATGTCGTCGGTTTGCGGCTACGGCAGGATGGAAGTGAAGTGGGGAAGGTGGCTTCGAGGGGAAGGAAGATAAGTACGGGGAGGAAGAGAAGTAACGGGGACGTGACACTGGGATATGGCCCACTGAACTCGTGAGTCGTAACACTCGCAACATGCCAGTTTGTCCAGAGCAAGCGTGGCCAATCATGCCGCAGAACAACTTACTCGAGGATCGCTCTCGCGAAGACCATCCCAATCGTCCAAGCGCCCCAATCGAACGGTATGTAACAATCGTCAAGCAGAACAATTGTGTTATGGCGTGCCTTCTAGAAGACTCGGTCTAACGGTGGATCCATTGGGGGGCAGTGCTAGTTTTAGTATAAGAACAAGCATGAAATGACTCAAATGGATTCATATGTGGTTTGTGGAAAGAACACACATGCAATGTCACTGGTTGATCCATGTGTGGTTTGTGGAAAGAACACACATGCAATGACTCTAATGGTTGATCCATGTGTGGTTTGTGGAAATAACACACATGCAATGACTCTAGTGGTGGATCCATGTGTGGTCTCTGAAGAGAACACACATGCAATGAATCTAATGGATCCATAAGTGGTTTGTGGAAAAGAACACACGTGCAATGACCACTGGTTGATCCATATGTGGTTTGTGCAAAAAACACACATGCAATGACACTGGTTGATCCATGTATGATTTGTGAAAAGAACACACATGCAATGCCACTGGTTGATCCATGTGTGGTTTGTGGATAGAACACACATGCAATGACTCTAGTGCTAGTTTTAGTATAAGAACACACATACAATGACTCTAGTGGGTCCACATGTAGTTTGTGAAAAGAACACACATGCAATGACCACTGGTTGATCCATATGTGGTTTGTGGAAAAGAACACACATGCAATGAGTCTAGTGGATCCATGTGTGGTTTGTGGAAAAGAACACACATGCAATGAGTCTAGTGCTGGTTTTAGTATAAGAACACACATGCAATGAATCTAGTGGGTCCACATGTGGTTTGTGAAAAGAACACACATGCAATGACTCTGGTTGTAATTAGTAACAAGAACACACATGCAATGACACTGGTGGATCCATGTGTGGTCTCTGAAGAGAACACACATTTCAATGACTCTGGTTGTTAGTAAAAAGAACACACATGCAATGACACTGGTGGATCCATGTGTGGTCTCTGAAGAGAACAAACATGCAATGACTCTGGTTGTTAGTAAAAAGAGCACACATGCAATGACACTAGTGGATCCATATGTGGTATGTGAAAATAACACACATGCAATGACTCTGGTTGTTGTTAGTAAAATAACACACATGCAATGACACTGGTGGATCCATAGGTGGATTGTGAAAAGAGCACACATGCAATGACTCTGGTTGTTCCATATGTGGTATGTGAAATGAACACACATGCAATGACTCCAGTTGTTGTTAGTAAAAAGAACACACATGCAATGGCACTGGTGGATCCATGTGTGCTCTCTAGGATTATCTAGTACTTGGATGCTTTATCTTATTTATCTGCAATTGCCCTATGTTCTGATTGCTATGTGAATTGTCTTGTCCATGCAATGCCCGTCCATCCATCCCTATGCCTACCGCACTCGAATCCCACTGTTTACTGCTATTGTTACTTCTGTCTTTGCTTTACTACTGCTGTTACTTTGTTATTCCTACTACAAAACTGTTGCTACTGATAAACTGTTGTGAGCAAGATTGTTTCCAGGTGCAGCTGAATTGACAACTCAGTTGTTAAGGCTTATAAATATTCTTTGGCTCCCCTTGTGTCGAATCAATAAATTAGGTTTCACTTCCCTCAAAAATATTGCGATACACCCCCTATACTTGTGGGTCATCAGGGCCACATGTGGTTTGTGAAAAGAACACACATGCAATGACCACTGGTTGATCCATAAGTGGTTTGTGGTAAGAACACACATGCAATGAACACTGGTGGATCCATAAGTGGTTTGTGGAAAGAACACACATGCAATGACTCTAGTGCTGGTTTTAGTACAAGAACACACATGCAATGACCACTTGTTGATCCATGTGTGGTTTGTGGAAAAGAACACACATGCAATGACACTGGTGGATCCATATGTGGTATGTGAAAAGAATACACATGCAATGACTCTGGTTGTTGTTAGTAAAAAGAGCACACATTCAATGACACTTGTGGATCCATATGTGGTATGTGAAAAGAACACACATGCAATGAACACTGGTGGATCCATAAGTGGTTTGTGGAAAGAACACGCATGCAATGACTCTAGTGCTGGTTTTAGTATAAGAACACACAAGCAATGACTCTAGTGGGTCCATATGTGATTTGTGGAAAGAACACACATGCAATGACACTGGTTGATCCATGCATGGTTTATGGAAAGAACACACATGCAATGACTCTAGTGGTTGATCCATGTGTGGTTTCTGGAAATAACACACATGCAATGACTCTAGTGGTGGATCCATGTGTGGTCTCTGAAGAGAACACACATGCAATGACTCTAATGGATCCATAAGTGGTTTGTGGAAAAGTACACACATGCATTGACCACTAGTTGATCCATATGTGGTCTGTGGAAAGAACACACATCCAATGACACTGGTTGATCCATGTATGGTTTGTGAAAAGAACACACATGCAATGCCAGTGGTTGATCCATGTGTGGTTTGTGGATAGAACACACATGCAATGACTCTAGTGCTAGTTTTAGTATAAGAACAGACATACAATGACTCTAGTGGGTCCACATGTAGTTTGTGAAAATAACACACATGCAATGACCACTATTTGATCCATATGTGGTTTGTGGAAAAGAACACACATGTAATGAGTCTAGTGGATCCATGTGTGGTTTGTGGAAAAGAACACACATGCAATGAGTCTAGTGCTGGTTTTAGTATAAGAACACACATGCAATGACTCTAGTGGGTCCTCATGTGGTTTGTGAAAAGAACACACATGCAATGACTCTGGTTGTAATTAGTAACAAGAACACACATGCAATTACACTGGTGGATCCATGTGTGGTCTCTAAAGAGAACACACATTTCAATGACACCGATGGATCCATATGTGGTATGTGAAAAGAACACACATCAAATGACTCTAGTCTTTGTTAGTAAAATGAGCACACATGCAATGACACTAGTGGATCCATAGGTGGATTGTGAAAAGAACACACATGCAATGACACTGGTGGATCCATATGTGGTATGTGAAAAGACCACTCATTTCAATGACTCTGGTTGTTGTTAGTAAAAAGAACACACATGCAATGACACTGCTGGGTCCATAGGTGGATTGTGAAAAGAGCACACGTGCAATGACACTGGTGGATCCATATGTGGTATGTGAAAAGAACACACATGCAATGACTCCAGTTGTTGTTAGTAAAAAGAACACACATGCAATGACACTGGTGGATCCATGTGTGGATTGTGAAAAGAACACACATGCAATGACACTGGTGGATCCATATGTGGTATGGGAAAAGAACACACATGCAATGACTCTAGTGGTGGATCCATGTGTGGTCTCTGAAGAGAACAGACATGCAATGACTCTAATGGATCCATAAGTGGTTTGTGGAAAAGAACACACATGCAATGACCACCGGTTGATCCATATGTGGTTTGTGGAAAGAACACACATGCAATGACACTGGTTGATCCATGTGTGGTTTGTGAAAAGAACACACATGCAATGCCACTGGTTGATCCATGTGTGGTTTGTGGATAGAACACACATGCAATGACTCTAGTGCTAGTTTTAGTATAAGAACACACATACAATGACTCTAGTGGGTCCGCATGTAGTTTGTGAAAAGAACACACATGCAATGACCACTGGTTGATCCATATGTGGTTTGTGGAAAAGAACACACATGCAATGAGTCTAGTGGATCCATGTGTGGTTTGTGGAAAAGAACATACATGCAATGAGTCTAGTGCTGATTTTAGTATAAGAACACACATGCAATGGCTCTAGTGGGTCCACATGTGGTTTTTGAAAAGAACACACATGCAATGACTCTGGTTGTAATTAGTAACAAGAACACACATGCAATGACACTGGTGGATCCATGTGTGGTCTCTGAAGAGAACACACATTTCAATGACTCTGGTTGTTGTTAGTAAAAAGAACACACATGCAATGACACTGGTGGATCCATGTGTGGTCTCTGAAGAGAACACACATGCAATGACTCTGGTTGTCATTAGTAAAAAGAGCACACATGCAATGACACTGGTGGATCCATATGTGGTATGTGAAAATAACACACATGCAATGACTCTGGTTGTTGTTAGTAAAAATAACACACATACAATGACAGTGATGGATCCATGTGTGGTCTCTGAAGAGAACACACATGCAATGACTCTAATGGATGCATAAGTGGTTTGTGGAAAAGAACACACATGCAATGACCACTGGTTGATCCATATGTGGTTTGTGGAAAGAACACACATGCAATGACACTGGTTGATCCATGTGTGGTTTGTGAAAAGAACACACATGCAATGCCACTGGTTGATCCATGTGTGGTTTGTGGATAGAACACACATGCAATGACTCTAGTGCTAGTTTTAGTATAAGAACACACATACAATGATTCTAGTGGGTCCACATGTAGTTTGTGAAAAGAACACACATGCAATGACCACTGGTTGATCCATATGTGGTTTGTGGAAAAGAACACACATGCAATGAGTCTAGTGGATCCATGTGTGGTTTGTGGAAAAGAACACACATGCAATGAGTCTAGTGCTGGTTTTAGTATAAGAACACACATGCAATGACTCTAGTGGGTCCACATTTTGTTTGTGAAAAGAACACACATGCAATGACCACTGGTTGTAATTAGTAACAAGAACACACATGCAATGACACTGGTGTATCCATGTGTGGTCTCTAAAGAGAACACACATTTCAATGACTGGTTTTTGTTAGTAAAAAGAACACACATGCAATGACACTGATGGATCCATGTGTGGTCTCTGAAGAGAACACACATGCAATGACTCTGGTTGTTGTTAGTAAAAAGAACACACATGTAATGCATGAACACACATGCAATGACACTGGTGGATCCATAGGTGGATTGTGAAAAGAGCACACATGCAATGACTCTAATTGTTGAATATGTGGTATGTGAAAAGAACACACATGCAGTGACTCCAGTTGTTGTTAGTAAAAAGAACACACATGCAATGACACTGGTGGATCCATGTGTGGTGTCTAAAGAGAACACACATGCAATGACACTGGTGGATCCATAGGTGGATTGTGAAAAGAACACACATGCAATGACACTGGTGGATCCATATGTGGCATGTGAAAAGAACACACATGCAATGACTCTGGTTGTAATTAGTAAAAAGAACACACATGCAATGACACAAGTGGATCCATGTGTGGTCTCTGAAGAGAACACACATTTCAATGACACCGGTGGATCCATATGTGGTATGTGAAAAGAACACACATGAAATGACTCTAGTTGTTGTTAGTAAAAAGAATACACATGCAATGACACTAGTGGATCCATTGGTGGATTGTGAAAAGAACACACATGCAATGACACTGGTGGATCCATATGTGGTATGTGAAAAGAACACACATTTCAATGACTCTGGTTGTTGTTAGTAAAAAGAACACACATGCAATGACACTGGTGGATCCATAGGTGGATTGTGAAAAGAGAACACATGCAATGACACTGGTGGATCCATATGTGGTATGTGAAAAGAACACACATGCAATGACTCCAGTTGTTGTTAGTAAAAAGAACACACATGAAATGACACTGGTGGATCCATGTGTGGATTGTGAAAAGAACACACATGTAATGACACTGGTGGATCCATATGTGGTATGTGAAAAGAACACACATGCAATGACTCTGGTTGTTGTTAGTAAAAAGAACACACATGCAATGACACTGGTGGATCCATGTGTGGTCTCTGAAGATAACACACATGCAATGACTCTAATGGATCCATAAGTGGTTTGTGGAAAAGAACACACATGCAATGACCACTGGTTGATCCTATGTGGTTTGTGGAAAGAACACACATGCAATGACACTGGTTGATCCATGCGTGGTTTGTGAAAAGAACACACATGCAATGCCACTGGTTGATCCATGTGTGGTTTGTGGATAGAACACACATGTAATGACTCTAGTGCTAGTTTTAGTATAAGAACACACATACAATGACTCTAGTGGGTCCGCATGTAGTTTGTGAAAAGAACACACATGCAATGACCAATGGTTGATCCATATGTGGTTTGTGGAAAAGAACACACATGCAATGAGTCTAGTGGATCCATGTGTGGTTTGTGGAAGAGAACACACATGCAATGAGTCTAGTGCTGGTTTTAGTATAACAACACACATGCAATGACTCTAGTGGGTCCACATGTGGTTTGTGAAAAGAACACACATGTAATGACCACTGGTTGATCCATATGTGGTTTTTGGAAAAGAACACACATGCAATGAACACTGGTGGATCCATGTGTGGTTTGTGGAAAGAACACACATGCAATGACTCTAGTGTTGGTTTTAGTATAAGAACACACAGGCAATGACTCTAGTGGGTCCATATGTGATTTGTGGAAGGAACACACATGCAATGACACTGGTTGATCCATGTGTGGTTTCTGGAAAGAACACACATGCAATGACTCTAGTGGTTGATCCATGTGTGGTTTGTGGAAATAACACACATGCAATGACCCTAATGGATCCATAAGTGGTTTGTGGAACAGAACACACATGCAATGACTCTAGTGGGTCCACATGTGGTTTGTGAAAAGAACACACGTGTAATGACCACTGGTTGATCCATATTTGGTTTTTGGAAAAGAACACACATGCAATGAACACTGGTGGATCCATGTGTGGTTTGTGGAAAGAACACACATGCAATGACTCTAGTGTTGGTTTTAGTATAAGAACACACATATAATGACTCTAGTGGGTCCACATGTAGTTTGTGAAAAGAACACACATGCAGTGACCACTGGTTGATCCATAAGTTCTTTGTGGAAAAGAACACACATACAATGACTCTAGTGGGTCCGCATGTAGTTTGTGAAAAGAACACACATGCAATGACCACTGGTTGATCCATATGTGGTTTGTGGAAAAGAACACACATGCAATGAGTCTAGTGGATCCATGTGTGGTTTGTGGAAAAGAACATACATGCAATGAGTCTAGTGCTGATTTTAGTATAAGAACACACATGCAATGGCTCTAGTGGGTCCACATGTGGTTTTTGAAAAGAACACACATGCAATGACTCTGGTTGTAATTAGTAACAAGAACACACATGCAATGACACTGGTGGATCCATGTGTGGTCTCTGAAGAGAACACACATTTCAATGACTCTGGTTGTTGTTAGTAAAAAGAACACACATGCAATGACACTGGTGGATCCATGTGTGGTCTCTGAAGAGAACACACATGCAATGACTCTGGTTGTCATTAGTAAAAAGAGCACACATGCAATGACACTGGTGGATCCATATGTGGTATGTGAAAATAACACACATGCAATGACTCTGGTTGTTGTTAGTAAAAATAACACACATACAATGACAGTGATGGATCCATGTGTGGTCTCTGAAGAGAACACACATGCAATGACTCTAATGGATGCATAAGTGGTTTGTGGAAAAGAACACACATGCAATGACCACTGGTTGATCCATATGTGGTTTGTGGAAAGAACACACATGCAATGACACTGGTTGATCCATGTGTGGTTTGTGAAAAGAACACACATGCAATGCCACTGGTTGATCCATGTGTGGTTTGTGGATAGAACACACGTGCAATGACTCTAGTGCTAGTTTTAGTATAAGAACACACATACAATGATTCTAGTGGGTCCACATGTAGTTTGTGAAAAGAACACACATGCAATGACCACTGGTTGATCCATATGTGGTTTGTGGAAAAGAACACACATGCAATGAGTCTAGTGGATCCATGTGTGGTTTGTGGAAAAGAACACACATGCAATGAGTCTAGTGCTGGTTTTAGTATAAGAACACACATGCAATGACTCTAGTGGGTCCACATTTTGTTTGTGAAAAGAACACACATGCAATGACCACTGGTTGTAATTAGTAACAAGAACACACATGCAATGACACTGGTGTATCCATGTGTGGTCTCTAAAGAGAACACACATTTCAATGACTGGTTTTTGTTAGTAAAAAGAACACACATGCAATGACACTGATGGATCCATGTGTGGTCTCTGAAGAGAACACACATGCAATGACTCTGGTTGTTGTTAGTAAAAAGAACACACATGTAATGCATGAACACACATGCAATGACACTGGTGGATCCATAGGTGGATTGTGAAAAGAGCACACATGCAATGACTCTAATTGTTGAATATGTGGTATGTGAAAAGAACACACATGCAGTGACTCCAGTTGTTGTTAGTAAAAAGAACACACATGCAATGACACTGGTGGATCCATGTGTGGTGTCTAAAGAGAACACACATGCAATGACACTGGTGGATCCATAGGTGGATTGTGAAAAGAACACACATGCAATGACACTGGTGGATCCATATGTGGCATGTGAAAAGAACACACATGCAATGACTCTGGTTGTAATTAGTAAAAAGAACACACATGCAATGACACAAGTGGATCCATGTGTGGTCTCTGAAGAGAACACACATTTCAATGACACCGGTGGATCCATATGTGGTATGTGAAAAGAACACACATGAAATGACTCTAGTTGTTGTTAGTAAAAAGAATACACATGCAATGACACTAGTGGATCCATTGGTGGATTGTGAAAAGAACACACATGCAATGACACTGGTGGATCCATATGTGGTATGTGAAAAGAACACACATTTCAATGACTCTGGTTGTTGTTAGTAAAAAGAACACACATGCAATGACACTGGTGGATCCATAGGTGGATTGTGAAAAGAGCACACATGCAATGACACTGGTGGATCCATATGTGGTATGTGAAAAGAACACACATGCAATGACTCCAGTTGTTGTTAGTAAAAAGAACACACATGCAATGACACTGGTGGATCCATGTGTGGATTGTGAAAAGAATACACATGTAATGACACTGGTGGATCCATATGTGGTATGTGAAAAGAACAGACATGCAATGACTCTGGTTGTTGTTAGTAAAAAGAACACACATGCAATGACACTGGTGGATCCATGTGTGGTCTCTGAAGATAACACACATGCAATGACTCTAATGGATCCATAAGTGGTTTGTGGATAAGAACACACATGCAATGACCACTGGTTGATCCATATGTGGTTTGTGGAAAGAACACACATGGAATGACACTGGTTGATCCATGCGTGGTTTGTGAAAAGAACACACATGCAATGCCACTGGTTGATCCATGTGTGGTTTGTGGATAGAACACACATGTAATGACTCTAGTGCTAGTTTTAGTATAAGGACACACATACAATGACTCTAGTGGGTCCGTATGTAGTTTGTGAAAAGAACACACATGCAATGACCAATGGTTGATCCATATGTGGTTTGTGGAAAAGAACACACATGCAATGAGTCTAGTGGATCCATGTGTGGTTTGTGGAAGAGAACACACATGCAATGAGTCTAGTGCTAGTTTTAGTATAACAACACACATGCAATGACTCTAGTGGGTCCATATGTGGTTTGTGAAAAGAACACACATGTAATGACCACTGGTTGATCCATATGTGGTTTTTGGAAAAGAACACACATGCAATGAACACTGGTGGATCCATGTGTGGTTTGTGGAAAGAACACACATGCAATGACTCTAGTGTTGGTTTTAGTATAAGAACACACAGGCAATGACTCTAGTGGGTCCATATGTGATTTGTGGAAGGAACACACATGCAATGACACTGGTTGATCCATGTGTGGTTTCTGGAAAGAACACACATGCAATGACTCTAGTGGTTGATCCATGTGTGGTTTGTGGAAATAACACACATGCAATGACCCTAATGGATCCATAAGTGGTTTGTGGAACAGAACACACATGCAATGACTCTAGTGGGTCCACATGTGGTTTGTGAAAAGAACACACGTGTAATGACCACTGGTTGATCCATATGTGGTTTTTGGAAAAGAACACACATGCAATGAACACTGGTGGATCCATGTGTGGTTTGTGGAAAGAACACACATGCAATGACTCTAGTGTTGGTTTTAGTATAAGAACACACATATAATGACTCTAGTGGGTCCACATGTAGTTTGTGAAAAGAACACACATGCAGTGACCACTGGTTGATCCATAAGTTCTTTGTGGAAAAGAACACACATGCAATGAACACTTGTGGATCCATGTGTGGTTTGTGGAAAAGAACACACATGCAATGACATTGGTGGATCCATAGGTGGATTGTGAAAAGAACACACATGCAATGACACAGGTGGATCCATATGTGGTATGTGAAAAGAACACACATTTCAATGACTCTGGTTGTTGTTAGTAAAAAGAACACACATGCAATGACACTGGTGGATCCATAGGTGGATTGTGAAAAGAGCACACATGCAATGACACTGGTGGATCCATATGTGGTATGTGAAAAGAACACACATGCAATGACTCTAGTTGTTGTTAGTAAAAAGAACACACATGCAATGACACTGGTGGATCCATGTGTGGATTGTGAAAAGAACACAGAAGCAATGACACTGGTGGATCCATATGTGGTATGTGAAAAGAACACACATGCAATGACTCTGGTTGTTGTTAGTAAAAATAACACACATGTAATGACACTGGTGGATCCATGTGTGGTCTCTGAAGCGAACACACATGCAATGACTCTAATGGATCCATCCGTGGTTTGTGGAAAAGAACACACATGCAATGACCACTGGTTGATCCATATGTGGTTTGTGGAAAGAACACACATGCAATGACACTGGTTTATCCATGTGTGGTTTGTGAAAAGAACACACATGCAATGTCATTGGTTGATCCATGTGTGGTTTGTGGATAGAACACACATGCAATGACTCTAGTGCTAGTTTTAGTATAAGAACACACGTACAATGACTCTAGTGGGTCCACATGTAGTTTGTGAAATGAACACACATGCAATGACCAATGGTTGATCCATATGTGGTTTGTGGAAAAGAACACACATGCAATGAGTCTAGTGGATCCATGTGTGGTTTGTGGAAAAGAACACACATGCAATGTGTCTAGTGCTGGTTTTAGTATAAGAACACACATGCAATGACTCTAGTGGGTCCACATGTGGTTTGTGAAAAGAACACACATGCAATGACCACTGGTTGATCCATATGTGGTTTCTGGAAAAGAACACACATGCAATGAACACTGGTGGATCCATGTGTGGTTTGTGGAAAGAACACACATGCAATGACTCTAGTGCTGGTTTTAGTATAAGAACACACAAGCAATGACTTTAGTGGGTCCATATGTGATTTGTGGAAAGAAAACACATGCAATGACACTGGTTGATCCATGTATGGTTTGTGGAATGAACACACATGCAATGACTCTAGTGGTTGATCCATGTGTGGTTTGTGGAAATAACACACATGCAATGACTCTAATGGATCCATAAGTGGTTTGTGGAAAAGAACACACGTGCAATGACCACTGGTTGATCCATATGTGGTTTTTGGAAATGAACACACATGCAATGAACACTGGTGGATCCATAAGTGGTTTGTGGAAGGAACACACATGTAATGATACTGGTTGATCCATATGTGGTTTGTAGAAAGAACACACGTGCAATGACTCTAGTGCTAGTTTTAGTATAAGAACACACATACAATGACTCTAGTGGGTCCACATGTAGTTTGTGAAAAGAACACACATGCAATGACCACTGGTTGATCCATAATTTGTTTGTGGAAAAGAACACACATGCAATGAACACTGGTGGATCCATGTGTGGTTTGTGGAAAAGAACACACATGCAATGAGTCTAGTGCTGGTTTTAGTATAAGAACACACATGCAATGGCTCTAGTGGGTCCACATGTGGTTTGTGAAAAGAACACACATGCAATGACCACTGGTTGATCCATATGTGGTTTGTGGAAAAGAACACACATGCAATGAACACTGGTGGATCCATAAGTGGTTTGTGGAAAGAACACACATGCAGTGACTCTAATGCTGGTTTTAGTTTAAGAACACATATGGATCCATATGTGGTTTGTGGAAAAGAACACACATGCAATGACCACTGATTGATCCATAAGTGGTTTGTGGAAAGAACACACATGCAGTGAACACTGGTTGATCAATGTGTGGTTTGTGAAAAGAACACACATGCAATGCCATTGGTTGATCCATATGTGGTTTTGGAAAGAACACACATGCAATGACACTGGTTGATCCAAATGTGGTTCATGACAGGAACACACATGCAATAACTCTTGTGGATACATATGTGGTTTGTGGAAAGAACACACATGCAATGAACTCTAGTGGATCTATCTTGGCATAATTTGATGTATGACACGATGTATTTCATGTAAAAGACACCCACTTTCCATTTTTATACTACTCAGCTTTGCCCTTGGTTTTTTGATACTACCCAGTTTTGCCCCCCCTCTCTCTCTCTCTTTCGTAGAAGCCCAAACCCATGCCCACTCTGTCCGCTACGCCCTGATTGGTTGTCATAGTTGTCACACGGATCGTGCACACCAACCGTTGATCCTGTGTGATCCAACGAGGCTCGTTGCACACGTCGTACCCTTCACAAGATAGCACGAACGTCTCCCTCAACAAGACTTCTACAAGAAGGAACACGATGCCGTCCATGGAAAAAGTCGCCGAGTGGTCATGTCATGTTTAATCTAGTCTGCAAAGGCTACAAGTCTACTGCACGACAACTGGTCATCCATGGACCACCGGCTATACCATTTTTACTACGCAGCACGCCTGCACTCTCACTTCCGTCAGCGCCCCCCCACATGAACCTTCCACGCGGCAGCCGTAGCCGGAAGAGCTGCCAACCGGGGCCCTCGAGGAGGCCTAAACGTCCCCGCAATAAAAACCCAGCCTATCGGGTCCTCCGTTCGCACTCATCCACTATTCTCTCTTCCCTATCCAGCAAAACCCCATAATCTTGAATGTACTTGCACGAACCTTCTCCATGAAACCAGTGCGTGGGGGTGAGTGTCCGGGCATCGCCGCCGGGGTGGTGCTTCACGCGGCAGATCCGAAGGAGCATCACGCAATACAGGCCGAGGAGGATGTGTAGTTCAACCCCTTGGGGGACCATGTGCACGTCGGTGCTGACGACTTTGGAGGCGCCGATGAGGGCGTGGAGTTCGACGAACACGCTTCGCTGATGTACCCAGAGGTACATCTATTTCTAAATGTTTCATATTTTCTGCTCGAGCTTAATCTATCCTGGCGTCATAAAAAAATCTAGTCCTAATGATTAGATGCAACGTACGAACCGGTACATGGAGAGATCTAGTCTGTTTTGAATGAATCCATATTATTTATTTATTAATAAGTTACCAAGAACACAAACCACATTAATTTAGGAGCAAGCTGGGGAGACGGCCGTAATGAACTTCTAAACCTGTATAGACATGTTATTGCATCGAAAGTAACTTGGAATGGTGGAAGGAATATATATTTATTATTTTGCTCATTTCGGTTTGTATTCCATACATTACAAGTGTATTCAAGTGAGATGGACTCTGACAAGGAGACCAGGGACAACAAGAGCCGCCATGTCATGAAGAAGCTCAAGAGCGGGATAATCCCTTTCTGCACTCGACTTGGGGAGCTCAGGTGCCCTTTCTGTAAGAAAGGAGTCAACCCGAGGATTGCCAGCTTGATTCCGCATGCGGTTGGCATCGGTAAAAGCCTGGCTAGTAAACACAAGTCGGCGACCAAGGCTAAGCACGCTGCTTATGGCAAGTTCCTGAGGGAGTATGTCAAGACCGACCTAGTGTCCTCTTACTTCGGAATCAGCAACTTCTAGCCGACCAACCCCGTCACTATGCTGGCCCGGCCACTAATGATATTTAGTTCTCTTACCGTATCTAGACCCTTAAACTATGGGATTTCTATTTTCGTACCCTTCAAAATATATTCAAGTTCATCTGTTTACGTTGTTAAAGTTCTGGTGGCATACTCGTTATTTTGCATGGATAGAGGGGTGCCCCCGACAGATATAAGGGTTATCCTGTCCGCTAGATCATAGAGGATCAACGGTTGGTGGGCAAAACAGAGTACAACTGAATCGCCATGGTTAGACACGAGGGAAAACACGTGACTCACGGTACACGTGTGTGGTGCACGGGGCGGTAGCAGACACGTGTGGCCGTGCACGGTGCATTAGCGTACGTGGTGCACAGTAGTGCAACAAAACGTTGCCTCCCTTCTCCTTTAATAGAGGCCTCCCCACTCCCACTCATCATGCACTCGCTCACTCAACCGTCTCCACTATCCCATCACCTTCTGCAAACGCCCAACAAAACCCCAACCACGTCGGCGATGGACAAGATCGGCGCAGTGGCCATCGGCGCCTCCAAGGCCGTAGCCACCGGCGAGGAGGCCCCCGCTGGTCTCAGACAAATCCCGCTCGGCTAGGACCCCTACGAGGAGGTTGTCTACATAAGGCCGGAGAATCCCTACGACACCAGCATCGCCGACCTATGGTCTAAGGTAACCAGGGTTTTCTCCCCTTCCCTTGTTCTTCCCCCGTTCCCATCATTGGATGCTAGATCGTATGTTATTAGGGCTCAGTTGTTCGTATTTTTATAGTAGCTAATCCTATTGTGTTAGATCTCGATTTTCGATGAATCCCCCTGTTCGTAGTTGGGATCAGTATTCGATTTGGTTTGAGATTTGGGGAATAATCGGGAGATCTCATTCGGTTAATTTATGCAAAAAATCAATCCCGATAATCAAAGTATCTTAATCATGTCCTTATTTCACTCTACTGTTTTCTTTCCAACAGGAGGATAGCAGCGACCTCCGCAGCGATGACGAGGTCAAGGACACCAAGACTCGTCATGTGCTGAGGAGGCTAAAGTCCGGTTAGTACAACAACTTCTTCGCCGACAACGTGTACAGGTGCCCCTTCTGCCCCACCAGGAGGCTCCGCGGCACGGACTTCAACTCCATCATGAAGCATTCCGAGGACGTGAGGACCTGCGGCGAGTCCGTGAATGTCCATGGCTTCAGGGCCAAGCACCAGGCGCTCTGTATTCACTTCCGCAACCTCCAGAAGGTGGCTATCGAGGAGGGTCGCATGCCCCCGATCAGACCCAAGGTGCCCAAGGTCAAGGGGCTGGGCAGCAAGAAGTGGAGGAGGCGGTAGAGGGAGGAGGCGGATGCCCTCCTGGCAGAGGCCACGAGGGGCCACTGATCAGCTGTTGCTGCTTCTACTGCTGTAAAGCAACTTCTTTTGTCTTGTCTGTGTTGAAGCAGTCCGCTGCTGCTGCTAAGCAGCCTAATTGTCGAACCTCATTAAGTACCTTACTATATAACCTATATTAGTTGCTTTATCTGCATCTGCTCTGTTTACTGAATTTATTTATGGTGCTGGTTTGTTTTTCTGCTCTAGATTTGCTACCAGATTGGGAAAAAATGATCGCAAAAGGAACAATGAATGAAGAGAGAAGCTGCTCTAGATTCCCTACCTTTTTGGGCAAAAAAACACAACTGTTAGAGAGAGAGGGGAAAAGGCGCTCTTAACAAAAAAAACTTCCACTTTAGGCGTCATGGCGCACGTAACAGCCAAGCCTTTGACCAGACGGCACCCCCCTCCGAGCGCATGTGAGGGCTTCGGAATATCGGGAGGGCAAAAGTGAGGACAAACGAGACACAATGTTGCTATAGCTAAATCTGACAAAAAGCTGAATTTGGCTTTACCATGCAATTTGTCTAGAGCTCCACAATGTAGCTATTCTAAATCCCTAAACTATGTGGTGCGTTGAAACCTAATGCTTTTCCACCGACATGTGTGTTGCAAAGTTGCTTGATCGTGCATGCTTACACAAGTGGCCTATAGAGAAACTTATAGAAGCATGGGCAAACGAGCTTCATTTTGGCAAATTCGGGACAAGCTTTGCGCAATCGGCAGGCCTGATCGACTGGGCGGTTGCCCCGGGGTGCAGGGATGCTAGGTCCATGTCTATGCTTACACTTCTTAAGGAATTAATAATAACTGTACACTTCCTTCGGTCCTGTCACGTTACGTCGTGTCAGCACCGCGCACCCGCCGCGGATCGACGACGGGACGGTGTTCTACATGCCGGTATCTGCCACGCCAAAGCCATGTCGGACACCTGTCCCATCGCCTACCGGGACGGACACCGAATTTAATCGCTAGGATTGGAAACCATCGGTGCTCGCTCGGTCAAACTTGCTTCCGCATGGGTATGACCGGAATATTGGTAAACGGAATTTAAGAATCGCCTTCCGTCTCCTCAACACATCACTGTGCAAAAATCTCCAACTCATTCCTTCCACCGGCACCGCCACCACAAGAACCATCGACGCTGCCGCAGGCACTGCCTCCGCCTGTCCATACCACCACAACAGATCACTCCACCTCCACGCCTAGTCCCAGCCACCACTACCGACCCTAGGCCACCGCTGCCGCATTAGCTGCTGCCATGGACGCAGAGTATGGCGTGTTCGGTGACGGGAGCGACTACACCGACGATTACACCGTCACCGCCCATGGCACCACCAAGCTAACGGTCGTCCACACAAATGCATCAACGGAGGTGGCCAAGGTCATCGCAATGTACAAGCGGTGGCTATAGGAGCCGATGGACAGGTACAAGATCGTCGGCCTTGACCTCGAGTATACCAGAGATAGGAAGAGGACGGCGCTTTTGCAGCTATCCATGCGCAACCACTGCCTACTATATCACGTATGTAGGGCCAAATCTGTATGCCCGGAGCTTCACGAGTTCCTACACAGGAGGGAGATCTACTTCGCTAGCATCAACATCAAGAACGACACTTCGAAGCTAGAACGAGATCTCCTCGTTCATGTCGTCAATCACGTCGATCTCCAACGTTTGTGGAGGTACCCGGATGGCGGTACGGGGAAAGCCGGCATGGCTAGACTCGCTTCTGACATCATCGACCACGAGTACGCCGGCATGAAAATCGAGTTCCCGAAGCACCTGCATGAGCGATGGGAGTGGAGGCACCTGGATTACGATGCGATCAAGTACGCAGCCAGGGACGTGTATGTCTGCTACGAGATGCTCAACAGGATCTGGCGGGTGGGTGAGTGTGCTGTTTACCACTACTAGTTTCGCATTTTGTTCCTAGTTTTATCTCGCCTGTATTTTATCTCGCATGTATTTTCTAAGCATTCTATGTGTAAGAACCAAGCTCGTATGATCCCTGTGCTATTAGCTACTTAACCTGTATAAATTACATTCCCTCTTTTGTATGCTCAACATTCATTCTTACAAATTTTGTCTGTGCCATTTGCATGCGGCAGAATCCAGGACTGACATGCATAAGGTGTGATACAGTCATAAGTCATAACCAAACCCACATTATAGAGAATGATACAGTCATAAACCAGATTATCGTTTGACAAAGGTAATACACAGCAGTTCGTAATTGCTCACATAGTGTACTTATGAAATAACATGTTTTCATCAACACAACAATCATGCACTAATAGTCTACATCCCAGCCTATTGGAGAAGGCAACCGATCCCAGGATTCCTTCGGTCGCTTGCCCCGGTTTGTAGATTCATCTACACTCCGACATCTGGGACAAACAACCTGCCTTGGTGGTGGTTCAATGATGCGATGCCTGGAACGAGATTTTACAATCTGGCGGTACAGCTCGTGGCTAACATACCCGTCAATTACAGCGTACTTCAGATTAGGTTCAGAAAGTGGCTTATCCTCCCAGTAATCATGCCCTAAACGCCTCCACGAACATCTCGGCAATCTATCCTTCATGTCAGCGTACCACGAGGCAAGAGCGGCCATCCCGGTCTTGCCGCCCTTCGTCCCTGGGATCCAGTAAATTTTCTAGATGTCCACTCTGCACTCCTTTGGGATTCTAATGTTGACGCTCGGGCTTTCAAGCAGTTTACTGTCATTTGTGATGTCAACACTGCTAAAAGTTATGTGCTGGTTCACGAGAAAGTCATGAAACAGATCCCTAATGCTTTCACCCTACCTGCATGAAAATGAATTCAGACAAATAATATAGCAATAACTTTTGCAAACAGACGGTTCAGGAACAAAAAGATAGCAAAGTCTACCAGATCCCGTCAGCCCCCTTCTCGCAAAAAGGCTGGTATACGAGGACGTGCCCTTCATGGAGAGTTGCACCACGACGATCCTATGGTGATCGCGGCTGTACTCGAGGTCGAGACCTACGAACCTATTTTCTTCGAACTGCAGCCAACTCATGCAATTATTCAGAGTGTTCCTCACCATCCGAGGGTCGGTGGTGTAGACAACATCGATCTTCTTATCGCCATGTACTTCAATGTCGAAGTGCGCAATTTCTTGTCTGTCGTCATTTCGGACGTCCGGAGCATCCATGACTATAGGCAAGAGGGAAAGGATACGGAAGAAGAGGGTGATGCGGTGGTGGAGGAAATGGATGAGGCCGTGGAGGAGAAAGACTATGATGCCGTGGAGGAGGAAATGAGACGGAGAAGTGAAAGATTGGAACCGCCCTTACCAATATCTGGAATGGTGCACGACCGTTCGTAGTAGGGTGAAGGTGGCGAAAAACAGCGGTTTTACACGTCGATGCTAGCACTTCCTAAAATTTGTTCTGCACCACTTGCATGCGGTGGAATCAATTCAAACGCAGGCACGTTTGCGCGTGCCGACCTTCACTCACTGACAGGCGGCCGCACATTTCCCTTTTACGATTTATTTTTACACTTCCTCTAGACGGTTCCCGTGCCTACCCTCAATAATTACGCCCCCCTTCTTGTCTTCCACGCGGACGAGAACCGGTAGCGGCGGCGGTTCCTTGCAGATTCACTCCCC
Source organism: Avena sativa (assembly GCA_916181665.1). Classification (NCBI taxonomy): domain Eukaryota; kingdom Viridiplantae; phylum Streptophyta; class Magnoliopsida; order Poales; family Poaceae; genus Avena; species Avena sativa. The sequence goes on from OV702291.1 coordinate 226,297,446, forward strand.
ACTCGAACAACTGCCCCCATCCCTGATTCCACCCCCTCTCGAATCCATCCGCCTCCTTATCACAACGCCTCCATTAATCTACCGGATTCCACACTCCATTTTCCGCTATGGGTAGAGCTTGGGGTAGCAGCAGGCTGAAGCGAAAGGCATGCGACGATGACGCGGATGGCCAGGGCGACCGCTACCACGAGGATTGGGGATGGCCAAACCTCAGCGCCGCGAACATGCACAGGATCGCCTCGGAGTTGGACATCATCTTAGCCGGCCGCCTCGCTCGCTGCATCCCTGGCTACCGCGTGACGATGCAGAACATGGACGAACAACCATTTGGCACGCCAGGCCTTCTTTACCCCGATAACAACAAATGGCCAGACGACCGTGATGGCCACGTAAGTTCCAGTATCTAGCTTATTCGTTCAGTCATATCGTTGATTCATATGTGCTGAACTCTCATCGGAATCCTATATTCCTTTCGTCGAACGTGTTGTGTGCACGCGCGGTTTGAACAAATCGAACCATTTAAGACTTCTGTACAGCGGAAGCTCTGCTCATACCTGATATTCTGGTATTTTCATAGTGACACAGTCTTACTTTAGGTGATAGACAAGTTGTCAATTTCGATTTTGCAATGGAATGCCTGCTAGGTGATATTCTGTTTCCTAAAATAAAAACAAACAGATTAGATGATTTAAGGCTGTTATGCCCCGAGCTATTTAATTATGATCATCGTCAGGAGTTTGTTCTGGGGGCTCTGCTACTACTCCATATATTGAGTATCTTCGTAGTGACACAGGCACAATATAGGCGATATCTGAGGAGACACTCGTATTTAGGCGATATTTTGTGTACTTTAATCTGAAGGCCCAGTTGTCAAATTGTATCTGCAATGGAATCCATGCTAGTTTATTGTACCAACTGACAACAAATTCTGCAGAATATTCATGCAAAACTGATGCTGCTGGATAAGTGGTCCGAATCAGTAGTGGTGAATATCAAGGAAGAAGAAGAGACAGAAATGGAAGATGACCAGAACTGGGTGGGTGGCAACGGCGAGTGGCTGGTCCTTTTATCACAGGATGGCAGTACTTGGACTCTAAAAAATGGCTGCAGATCGAAGGGACTTGTAGTGCCATCTTTGAAGGGTGTCGGCATTACTGCATTCAACAGCGGGTGGCCGCCGCCCATTTCCAAATTCGCTTACAGGTTCAATATGGCAGAACTTGACCTCGTGAACGTACAACTCTCACATAGACCGCGGGTGGGGGCGTGGAAGAACTGGGAGTACGACCTCTTAGCGGTGTTCGACAAGGCAATCACTTTCATTAGATGCCCAGAAGACAAGGAATGGACAGTCTTGCACAACGACTTCCTGCGGCCGGAGAAGTATGTCGACGCCGTCTTCACCTACGGCTACTCTTCGTACAGACCGCAACACATTTATGCGGTCACTGAACCTAGCGGCGACGTGCGTGTTTGGGAGCCGTCCATTTGGGGTGAGTCATGGTGTCATATAGCATATAAAATCCCATTCAAAATTCTTCTTACTGACTGTTAGTAACACGCAGGTACCCACGCATCCCCGCACATCATTCCAGCTCCGGTCATCGAAGATGCAGTAGTAGATGCTGAACTTGGGACACGGCGCTGGTTCCTGGCACCTCTCGGAGACAACACGGGACAGGATGATGAACTCTTGTGGATTCATATTAGGGGGGCACTAAACAGCGTTCGTGATACAATAGAACATATGGGGACACAACTTTCTTCATACCCATCGCTGCGGTGTCATGTTTTCTCGAGGTCCGCATGCCCATCCGAAGACCCAGTAGAGCAAGTATGGATCAGAGTCAACAATCTGAAGGGACAATCTATGTTTCTTGGGATCAACTACCCTTTCTTTGTCGGAGCCCCTGGAGCTGTTGAACCTGTAATTGCTCAGGCTGCCCTGGCCCCTGATGCTGCTACTGCTGGTGTTGGTGGTGGTGTTGGTGGTGGTGGAGCTGACGAAGAACTAGCTGCTGCTGCTCCTGGTGAAGCTGACGAAATACTTGGTGATGTTGCTGCTGGTGAAGCTGACGAAATACTTGCTAATGCTGCTGCTGGTGAAGCTGACGAAATACCTGCTGAGGCTGCTGCCGGAGTCCAGGAAGAACATGCTGGTGTTGTTGCTGAGGTGCCAGCACTTCCAGTGTTGATAGCAGACTATGTGTTTGCTGCATACTCACGCGCCTATCATGTTGACACTCCAGATCCGACCTAGAGCCAAATCCACGTCGGGGGGAGGGGGCCTACAATTGGCTCATCAGTGGGGTCGTACTATTTGAAGGAGAATGAAAGACGGCCAAACGCAGCATTCTGGTTCGTTCCGACGATACCACCAGCTCCAGGGACCTAGTGCTCATACTGGCAGATCCGATGAACCATTTGTCTTTATCTTTATCATTAGTTACGCTTATGTGTGTAAAGACTAAGCTATGCTTATTTGTGTAAGACTAAGTTAGGCCTAACTGCGTAATATTCAGTGAAGCCCAGTTTTTCTTTCCACGCCCATAACAACAGAATTGCAGCATAGAACATACAAATGTAATGTGCATACCAGGCATTTTTCCTCAGGATAACAACCACTTCAAGCAAATGATACATCGTGTACGCATTTGAACGCATCACTAGAATGTGCCACCTATTGATGATTGATGACATGGATCTAGCTTTTCTGCGCTTATTTGCATTGAATCGCTCATTGATTTGTTCACATATTTTTTGGCAATGGCCGATGAACTCCACTCTCTTGGTAACTTGCTTCGTCAGCGAGCACTTGTTGATGCAATGCAAAGTACAGAACATGGTCATCATCGTCATTCCATTTAGGTTCTCTATGTTTCGTCATCACGGAGCTACTAATTTCAAATGAAAATCTAGTAAACAATATATGTGTGCATTGTTAGAGTATGCTACGGCCACGGTACATACATGTTTTTCTACAATCACAAGAAGAAAACTTGATGCATTTTTACCTTGTTGGCATTGTGCCGAACTGCGTGGATGTGGCTTTGGGGTTCGGAGAGGAAGGCGCCGTGGCTGGTGCATGTGCGACCACGTTAACGGCAAGCTCAGATTCTGGAGCAGACCAACAGGACTGTGCATGGTCGGCATGGTGACAGATCTCACCCGGGAATGAATTACCGTCCCCGCGTTGTGCCAATGGTGCGGTCATGGTGAGGGCGAGCTCCGATTCGGGATGGGGAGGAGAACGGGCCGAGAAGGTTTGTCCAAGTCCTAGCTCCGTGCCATGGCCGCAACCATAGATTGCCGCCCCAGAGGAAGAACAAGACGCGTAAAGGATGCATGCGCCAACACTGCAAGCCTACATGGCAGCGACGACGGCAGCAACATAACGGCGAAAGCTGACAGGAGGGCCCAACTTGACGACCGTTAGCCTGATTTTTTGTATTGAAACATAAAGTTGAATTCGTGCTGAAAAAGACCCTCTGAGTATTTGGCACGCCAACTGTAGTCATCGCGGCTAATATCAGGGAACTCGGGTACCGCGTTGCCTGGCCACCCCAACTTTCGGGCCGCAAAATGATATTCTCCTTAAATTGATATTTCTCTCTCTCTCTCCCATGACCATGGTCCCAAGTTTGGACTACACGAACGAGAGAAATCTTCACCGTGGAGCGTCGTCGCGCTGCGCGATTTGGATCCAGGAGCTCTACTTCCGCAACTGCTGCTGGATCGGGGAAGAAGGAGTCATCACCAGGCACCGGATGCATCTAACTCCCCGTGAGGTGTCACACTTGAGGCACTAGGAGTTGTTGGAGCCCCAGGAGCGCAAGGACTTCATCACGACCTTGAGGTTGGCTTTGGCTCGTCTACATCAACCACGGTCTCCTAAGCATTTACAACACTTTTCGGTCTTCAAGGGTGACATGGGCATACCCTACAGGTACTTGAGTTTGGCATATACGGTCCAGATACGGCAGAAGCCCACAACATTGCGAAGGCCCAATTGAGGATTCGGGTGGCCCACGCAGACTCCAATTGCTTGCAGCACAAGGTGAAGCTTAAGATAGAAAGTTCAAAGGGACGAACCCTAATCTGTAACAGACTTGACCTGCTACCTGAGACCTATCCTATCTATATAAAGGCTAGGAGGGGGCGGCGAGGAGGACAATCACAACCCTAGTTTCCACAACCATCGCTAGTTTGCATCTGCGCACCCCTGTAACTTCCGGCTCCCTCGATAATCCCAAGAGCAGACAAGGAGGACTAGGGACCCCTACGAGGCCTGAACCTGGGTAAACCTTGCGTCCTTGTGTGCTTGTTTGCTAGCCAATTGATGCCTCCAGCTCTCCCTCCTTCTCCAAAACCCAAGTCCATAACAATGGGCATTGACGAGTTAAACCCTCATCAATTGGCGCCGTCTGTGGGAACTGGGAGTGCTGTTGTCTCGGCTTCTTCGGCCCCATCAATCGCAATCTACAACTCCGCAATTGTGGAGATTCGCCAGCTCTTCGGCGCTTTCGACTTCACCGTCCACACGCCGGCCACTCGCCTGGCTTTCGAGTCCGTGGGCGATGGGATCGGCCTGGCGATCGGGAGCTTCCGCTTCCAGGTCGGTCAATTGGGCATGCTTTGCCTGCTCGACCAGCAGACAACTTCCACGATTGCTCCAGCATTGTGGTTCCCACCACCAATCGGCACCCTCGATGATCCCAATGCCCCGGCAACAGCTTGAAGCACGGACAGCGACAGCAATCACGAATCCGATCTGGGTGGCCTGGCCATAGAAGATGGAGCCTACGGCTCCGGATCTGGAAGTTGTGGGAGCAACAGCTTCCCCAATCACTTCATGTGCACCGTCATGAACGCGGGCGACACCGGCATCAATCGCGAAAACACCGGTACTAGGACTGGACCGTCCAACGGCGGTATACAAGTCACAAATGGTGGCCCCACCAATGGTGCACCCACCAATAATGGGATGGGAGGAGAACCGCACCTCACAGCGACCAGAGAGCACATGCTGATCAGGCTCAAGGACAACGAGTGGGCCTGCTGTCGAGAAGCTCTACGGGGCAATCCTCTACCCCTTAACTCATCACAGGACATGCTGATGGGCTACCATTAGCTGTTGAAGGAAGAATTCAAACGCTAGTAGTAGGTAATCGCGCAACTCGAGGCGTGCAGAAGGTGGCGGATGAGTCAAGCCTTCGCGGGCTCAACTCTCCTCCCATAGAGGATCCTTCTCCAAAGGCAATGAGTATGTGGCCAACAAAATACGACCTCGACTGGCCCACCTCACCGAGAAGGAGCGCATAGAAGCCACAAAAGTCCTCGACTTCAGCTCTATGACGGTGGATACATGGGGAAATGTGCTCTCAAAGACACCGCAAGTAGCGGCGAAAGCAGCTACCATGTACCTCCTCAACAACCAGCCACCGACTGGAGATCCGCGAGCTGCCATGCACCAATCTACTATCACGAGCCTAGGACTAATTGAAGCTGCCCTCAATAAAGAGCCAACACCAGAGCCAAATAAAAGAAAGGCTCTTGCCAAACGCTACTCCTCTCCCTCGTCCAGTGATGATAGCCACGACCAGTTTCAGCGTCGTCGCTCACGGCGGCACGATCACGACTACGACGCGCGTGATGACATCACGCAGCGCAAAGTCGACAAAATGCATGCAAGACACGCTCGTTCGACTGACTCGGAGGACGACGAAGTAGAGCTCTGTGGCGCTAGATGCTTTAGCAAGGCCATCAGGCAAAAGCGAATGCCTAAAGGGTTAAAACTCCCATCGGAGAACCCAAAATTTGATGGCCTACAGGACCCGAAGATTTGGCTGGAGGATCACATCTCCTCTGTCAGGCTGCATGGAGGGAGTTGAAGCACGACCATGCAATGCCTACAACTACAGCTGCAGGGCGCCGCTCGCGCATGGCTCAACAATCTCCCGCACGAATCTATTCACAGCTGGGAAGAGCTAGTCTACAGCTTCGTGCACAATTTCAAGGGCACTTACAAAAGGCCCGCATCAATCAAAGTGCTAAGAGGCTGCCACCAGAGATCTGGCGAGTCGATGCGCTCGTATATCCAGAGATGGTCTATCATCAAGAACTCCATAGAAGACATCTCCGAGGATCGTGCAATCGACGCGTTCAATGGTGGTGTATGCCGCAAAGAGCTCAGGGAAGAGCTGGGCCACTCGAAGCCCAAAACAATTGACCACCTAATGGAAATCGTGAATCAGTGGGCCGATGGAGAGGACTCGGTGAAAAATGGTTCCTACTCTGATGACGACGAGGACGTCGAGCACAGACGCGACCACCGAGGGAAACACCGAATGCACGGATATGAGGACCGTGACAAAGTCGACATGATCGCAGCCGGCTACACCGACAAACGCGACGACAACCGCAACAGTGGATATTGTAGTGGTGGATACCACGATGCTGGTAAAACCACGCTAGTGTGGCAACGCCGCATTCGCGAAGAGGCACCCACAACATCCATCTAGGACAAACTGTCCGGACCATGCAACATGCACTTCTACATAGACAAGCACGACGGCAAGAAAAAATCTAGCCACCTTCTAAAGGATTGCTGCGAGTTCCTTAAACTCCATGAGGGCCTGTCCCAGATGAATCGCGACGCGATCAACTAGGGCAATGGAGCTGCCCTAGGCACAGTGGCACATGGAGCTCCTCCACCACCGCTCGGACCACCACCACCTGCGGCTGCACTAGCCCACAACCATGGAGGTGAGGCATACCCCCGACCACTAGGGAACATGGGGATGATCCAAAAGGGTCGCCCCTCAAAACAAACACAGAAGGCAATCACTCGCCAAGTCAATTTGGCGATAAACTCTCCTCCATCAACCATTAAGTACCTCAGTGGCCACGAGTCATGCATCACCTTCGACAAAAGCGACCACCCACGTCAAGTACCTCGCCCAGGCCACTGTCCCATGGTACTCGAGGCGCAGATCGGCGGGTTCGAGATGAGTCACGTTTTCATGGACGGCGGAAGCGGCATTAACCTCATGTTCGCGAGTACCTTGCGAGCAATGCTGATCCCCCTGACATGTCTGGAAGTCTCAGATACGACGTTCCACGGCATCGTCCCAGGGAAGGGAGTATACCCCCTGGGAAAGATCAACCTCGACGTCATCTTCGGCACGCCACAAAATTTTCGGCGAGAGCGCATCAACTAGCCCTCATAGTACCACGGCATCCTCGGACGTGTCGTGTTCACAATGTTCATGGCGGTACCACACTACACCTATCTGCAGATGAAGATGCCAGGACCAAACGGTGTCATCACAATCAACAGAAGCTTCGAGAGGTCCGATATCTGCGACAGGAAATTCAACAAAATCTCCTAGTAATTTGGCATGCAAGTGTTGGAAATATGCCCTAGAGAAAAATAGTAATAAGGACTATTATGATATTTCATATAGTTTATGATTAAGTTTTATATCATTTTATAACTATATTGAGTGGAAACATCAATACACGTGTGATATATAAACAACCAAGGGTTCCCAATGAAACTCTAGTCACTGGTTCATTGGTCAACAGATGATCAAGTTTCCTGATCATGTGGCATTTATGCCAGTTGGAAATGGAGTCAACTCATTCTGTGAATGAGATGATGAACCAATACCCAACCTAAACATCATGACCCGACCATGTCACAAATTTCAAGTTACGATGATTAGAAATGGATCCTTGTAGACTATTCCTTAGACTGTAAGGCTATATCAATCATTGTCTCCCGAGAGTGCTTAGATAGCATCAAGCGCCACTTGGTAATACAGTGGTTATAAAGGTGTGTTTAGGTACTCGGAGGAAATCGTAGAGGAAATATATGTCAAGAGAGGGATTTTTCCATCCATGTGACAGAAAGATACTCAAGGGCCCACTCGGAGAAGTTATATCCAATAGCTGCGCATCATGTGATTTGATCACATGGATATCACTTGTCGGAACGAGTCAAGTAGCATTGTTCGGTAACGAGATTGAACACGACATGGTGATGTCATTGATCAGATCTCGGGCAATGCAAGTATCGAGAGACAAAGGGAATAAGACACGACTATCCCAGTTCAAACGACGAAAGATCTTCGTGGAACGCACAGGGGTCACATGGTCATCCAGGTCCCTCTGTCGATCATTGGTGCGGGAGTGTCCCCATTTCTGGAGTGTTCCTGAACCATGGGGTATCACGCTTAAGGGCTTGATGATGCTTAGAGAGTGTTTATAGGATTGGTAGAATCACCAAAGAATAGTAGAGAGAAAACTGGAAGGGTTTCGGTAAGTCCGGAGGATGTCCGGAGTGGAGGTGGAAGTGTTCCATAGCCACGGAGGTTGAATAATATGTGAATGAATGTTAAATATCGATTTAATCATTTATTCATAATTATTTAATAAAGAGAAAATCAATTTAAAAGGCCAAAAGGCTTAATGGGCCAATTCCTGGAGGGGAGAGGGCCCATTAGGGAAAGGAGAGAGGGAGAAGGGACAAGGGGGGTGGCCGGCTGGGCCTAGCCCCCCCGTGCGGGGCCCACTAGGGCCGGCCGGCGGCTGTCCCTCCTCCTCCTCTACTTTAGTCCCACCTCGAGATTTTGAGGGAGGTAGTACCTCCCCTCCCCCTATATATAGTGGGGGTATTTGGCCAGATAAATACACACAATATTCAATAAAGGTCTTCTCACTTTTGGGAAGACCTCCAATTGATTTTCTCTCTCTCCCTCTCCCTCTCTCTCTCTCTCTCTCTCTCTCTCTCTCTCTCTCTCTCTCTTTTCTCGTGACTGTGGTCCCAAGTTCGGACTGCGCGAACGAGAGACATCTTCACCGCAGAGCGCCGTCGTGCTGCCGGATTCGGATCTAGGAGCTCTACTTCCGCAAATGCTGCTGGATCGGGGAAGCGGGAGTCATCGTCAGGCACCGGACGTGTTTAACTCCCCGCGAGGTGTCGCACTTGAGGCACTCAAGTCATTGGAGCCAAAGGAGCGCAAGGACTTCATCACGACCTTGAGGTCGGCTTCGGCTCGTCAACATCAACCATAGTCTCCTGAGCATTGACAACGCTTTTCGGTCTTCAAGGGTATGTTCGCGAAAATCCCCTACCGTTACTATATTACTAATAGATAGGTCCTGGCAGCATCAGGGGTTCAGGGGCATAGGGTAAAAAATTATTGTTTTCATACGCGGAACCCCTACAGTGGTATTAGAGCTAGATCTATGCGTAGTAATGCTAGTACGGGTAGAACACACGAGATGTAGCATGTGGGCGTTGATCTTTTAGTTGTTACCCTCCCACGTGTACTTGTGTATACCATAGTAATGCTTGATGAAGCGTCCCCCAACCGACTTTACGCATTCATTCACGAGACTGGTCCACGCTCGACATACAGCTTGTACCGTATAAAGTGGCTTAGGGGGGTGCCTGTCTCTCTCGCATTAGTTGGTATATCATTTGCAACGGGGGGCCCTGAAATGGGTGTAGTAGAGACAACTACTTGATCGACGTTGTGCTGAAAGTTCGTAGGTAAGAACAGTTCTTGTGCGAAAGCCCATTCAGCCATGTAAAACATGCAAAGATAAAATGGAGGCGTCTAACTTTGTTTTGTAGGGGGGCGTTGCTTTATGATATGGTTTTGGCAAAGGTAAAGTGATTACCTTATGTTACGTAGTAGTAGATAGTCATGGAGGTGACGGACTACCACGCCGGAAAGACACCGGTACCCTGGTGTCTACAGCGCCGGAACCCTGGCGCCAGAATCCGGTGACGACGGATGGAGATCACGACGCGAAGGACCATATCACATCGCATTTACATTCAATGTTATTGTTTGTATATCTTATTGTGTGATAGTATTAGATACTCGACGGTAGCCTAATAAGATGATCCCTATTAAAATTACCAATGATTGTGTTCCCCCTTAGTGTGCACCACCCAGAAAGTTCTTTGGTATGAGGCAGGCCGTGATGATCGGGTGTCAGACATATCTACGTTCGCATATAGTGGGTGTAAGCCATGTTGCACAGCGAATACACTAAGGTTGAGTTGGAGAGCCTAGCATGTACATACATGGCCTTGGAACACGGATGGTCGAAAGATCGAGCACGAGTCGCATGAATGATGTGACCGACGTTTAGCGTCCACCCTTGAACCCACATTGATGGCCGTGATGATCGGGGGAGATGTGGCTAATAGGGGCCGTGTTATCACTAGGAACCCTTCTGGGGATAGGTGTTTCTAAGTGGAGTTATTATTAACTCATTTAATTATAAACTTAGTCTAAATTCCTCTTTGCAATTATAAATGTAGAAAATGGTTCTCCCTGAGATTACCTTCCCTATTGACAATTGGTTAAAAGGAGAAAAGCTCAAGTTAGATGGATCCAACTTTTCTGCATGGGTCATGCGCCTTCATGATCTCCTTAGCGAGAACAAAGTGGTTGGCTACATGATATACGAGATGTACTTGGAGCCACCCGATTTACATGAGACCCAGGAGCAGCGGGATCTCCGCTACCGTCGTCGTGTGATGGCCACATTCATATCAGTAACAATGCGCCTCGGGATGGAAGATGGGCTATGGCCGATTGTGGGAAGTCTTAATCCCGAACGGTTATGGCACATCTGAGATCACATTTCGTGGAACAAGTGCGCATATGGGAGTATGAGCTGATGGGGGATTTCCTCTCCATAAAGATGGAGGAGGGCTCCTCACTGGATGATCACTTGTTGAGCATATATGATGCATACATGAGTCTGGCATACTTCCTAGATAATTGGTTTGCAAGCCCTTTTGCAATAGGAGTTGTGATGTGGTCGCTACCACCAAGCTTCCAAGCACAAGTCAGGATTTGCATTATGAGAGGCGACGCGGAAACACAGGATTTCCATGAGTTCATATCACATTTCAGAGATGTGATGGTTGAACCCGTTGTCACTAAGGTCATCAATGACAAAGGTATATATTTGATATACAATTTTATAAATGTTATAATCTTGCAAACACACTTGCAGTGTTAAGTATATTTGATACTTGTTCTGTTTTGCTGAAAATAGGTCCTTCTGCATGAGAGGTGCTTGCTGGAGAGGAGGTGATGTTGCGTGTTGATGGCGAGCATGATGATGATGGCCAATGACATTCTCCCTCGACATTTATCATTTAGTTTATGTTTTTGGATAGTTATTGTAATCAAAAGATTGTGAACTTCTTTAGTGTGTCTCACACTTTGTGAGGCGGTTATTCATATGAGTTTGTAACAAATAGTTGTTCTACTTTTATGAATGATTTCTATTTGTGTTCATATCTTGTTTGATTATATGTGAATTATCCTTGTTGTTTGAAACTAACTGGTAATGCATGAACATTTGTAAAATATTGAAATGCCTTTGAAATACCCAACTTAATGATATATTCATTAATGAATGAAACCATTGTTTAAAATTCGAAGTTAGTTGATAATATGTTAAAGACATTCGATTTCTTATCACATATAAATCATGCCTAAGTTCGGAAAAATAACTTGAACACCGTGTATTACTTGAATACAAAGTGTTTTAATGAATTGTTAAAAGTAAATACATATTTGATGTATTGTGTTTTAACGAAAATGGTAATTATCATTGTATGATTGTTTAAAAGTGTAAAGTAGTTTACCAAAGGAAACATGAGTATGAAACTATTTGATATGATCAAAGTGTTTCATCAACAAAGGGTATAAATATAAAAGAGAATCTAATTACTATGATTTGATCAATAGTAATGAAATTCGACTATATAAGAATGGCATAAAAGAAATTGTGAAATGCAAAGTGTTTTGAAACGTCAAAATGCAAAGCATCGCAATGTGATATTAGATATCAAATTGGGTGAATAGATGGCACCAAATAAATCATTGTATTGTAGATGTAGAGACCATTAGTTAGAAATATTTAGCACTCAATTAGAATATATAGTGAACCATTTGAATTCGTGAAAGCGGCTCCATATTTAGTATGGGTCGTCATAAAAGTTTTGGGGTTATTCGATATAACCAAAAAAATAGCGAATAAGTCCTTGTAGAGTATTCATTGGAAACTTTGAATACGAAATCCATAGCTGAAACCAAAAGAGAAGCAAAACTGGTATTGCTTGGTTTTTCGTACATTTTTGAGAAAGTTCGCGTTCAGTGATATTTCTCGATTATGGAGCAAATGGAAGATAGTGAAAAACACGATGTGGATTCAAATCCCTATATCAGAGTGTTGAGAGGCGCAACAGAAATCCTAAATGATTCTCTTCACAAAGGAAAGAATCAATGATAATGATCATTGTGTTTTCCCCACTGGTGTTTTCACTACATGAAGTAGGATTCAAAATGTAGCCCATATCTGGTATGGAGACATTTGTGAATGATTTGTCATGATTCTTGGAATATGACATACCTACGAACTACTAAGGAAATAATGGTAAACTAGAATTATGAGAAATCCCAAAGCAGAATTCCCTTGAGATTAGAAAGCAATTCGTTGCTGAATCTCACAAGTAAAAGGCTTTACTTGAATTTTCCCAAATGACTGCAAATCCATAGTAGAAAAGGGGGTGAATGACGAAGGCATAATTTTTCAAGTATTGGACGAATTCAAATGTACTAGTATATCAAAGTAAAAGTACTAGTATATCAAAGTAAATCTCCAAGTTTGATATTTGATCAAAGTTTTTAAGTTGTTCAAAATGGTGAGTAGATGTGCAATTTGCATGAAATTGAGTGGGATCTATGAAAGTCTTCCTAAAAAAATATGTGAATGACATATTTTTGAGTAGGAGCAATATAAGTCTCAAATTCAAATATGTAGGAACATAGTTTGAGTAAGAGTAGTGACTCATACCCAAATATGTTAGAAACATATTTGAGTGGGAGCTTATAGGAGTGATTCTTAAGTATGTTAAGAAAGAAAGCGCAAGTACCAATAAATAATGATTTATGAGGTGTAGAAGTTGATAATAAGTGTATTATGATATTATGTAGTATTCCTTAAGGGATTCGGAAAAGGGTTTCAGAATAGAAGTTAATTCAGGAACTGGTCCTTAATAACTCAAGTTAGGAATAATATTAAGTTTAAACATCAATGGTTGAAAGAAAGAAAAGGATGATCATCATCCACTATGTTGAGACATAGGTTCTATCTTAGAAAACCATGATGATAACTTAACATAATATATGATCCAATAAGGAACGTTTAAAAGTGATTAAGTTCGAATCACATAACGTTGAGCTAAATTTGTCCGTAATGTCTAGTAGAGAACTATAGACATATTTTCCAAATCCATAAAGGATGACATATCTTAAAACATAAAGGGTTGTGTTATAAGGGAATATGTTGGAAACTCCTGTAATACCGATTAGAGTCAAGTAGGAAGCGATGTGAACAAAAACATCGAAAGTTGCACAAGGTGCACTCGTGTTTCGATTATTACATTTATAATAATAGATAAGGGTACCATCTAAAGTGTTGTATAATGTTATGGCGTGGCTAGTTTGCTTTTAACATAGAATGATGTGTCCCAGGGCACAGTGCCCATGAGAAAGCCCTCGAGGTTGATCTAAAGTCACTATAGGCTCTTGGAATCAGGCCTCGTTCTGCTGCCATAGCGACGATGCATACACACAGATGTTATCATGTGATGATAAAGTATTTATGTCAATCAAGGTGACATTAGTAAGTTGCAAAGGATTTGGGACTATAAAGTACGAGCCCAAGACTCAACCTCTTCCATGAGCAAGCGTGTTTAGGGTACCGGATATGGTGCCAATGATTAAGAACAAATGCAGCTAGTGTATTTGTACTCTAGTGAAAGTGGGAGACTGGTGGAAATATGCCCTAGAGACAAATAGTAATAAGGACTATTATCATATTTCATATAATTTATGATTAAGTTTTATATCATGCTATAACTATATTGAGTGGAAACATCAATACACGTGTGATATATAAACAACTTGGGGTTCCTAGTGAAACTCTAGTCACTGGTTCATTGGTCAATAGATGATCAAGTTTCCTGATCATGTGGCATTTATGCCAGTTGGAAATGGAGTCAACTCATTCTGTGAATGAGATGATGAACCAATGCCCAACCTAAACATCGTGACCCGATCATGTCACGAAGTTCAAGTTACGATGATTAGAAATGGATCCTCGTAGACTATTCCTTAGACCGTGAGGCTATATCAATCACTGTCTCCCGAGAGTGCTTAGATAGCATCAAGCGCCACTTGGTAATACAATGGTTATAAAGGTGTGTTCAGGTACTCGGAGGAAATCATAGAGGCAATATATGTCAAGAGCGCGATTTGTCTGTCCATGTGACGGAAAGATACTCAAGACCCCACTCGGAGAAGTTATATCCAATAGCTGCGCATCATGTAATTTGATCACAGGGATATCACTTGTTGGAACGAGTAAAGTAGCATTGTTCGGTAACGAGATTGAACACGACATGGTGATGTCATTGATCAGATCTCGGGCAATGCAAGTATCAAGAGACAAAGGGAATACGACACGACTGTCCCGGTTCAAATGACGAAAGATCTTCGTGGAACGCACAAGGGTCACATGGCCATCCAAGTCCCTCTGTCGATCATTGGTGCGGGAGTGTTCCCGAACCGTGGGGTAACACGCTTAAGGGCTCGATGATGCTTAGAGAGTATTTATAGGATCGGTAGAATGACCGAAGAATAGTAGAGAGAAAACCAGAAGGGTTTCGGTAAGTCCGGAGGATGTCCGGAGTGGAGGTGGAAGTGTTCCATAGCCACGGAGGTTGAATAATATGCGAATGAATGTTAAATATTGATTTAATCATTTATTCATAATTATTTAATAAAGAGAAAATCAATTTAAAAGGTCAAAAGGCTTAATGGGCCAATTCTCAGAGGGGAGAGGGCCCATTAGGGAAAGGAGAGAGGGAGAAGGGACAAGGGGTGTGGCTGGCTGGGCCTAGCACCCCCCCCCCCCCGCGTGGGGCCCACTTGGGCCGGCCGGCGGCTGCCCCTCCCCTCCTCTCCTTTAGTCCCACCTCAGGACTTTGAGGGAGGTAGTACCTCCCCTCCCCCTATATATAGTGGGGGTATTTGGCCAGATAAATACACACAATATTCAATAAAGGTCTTCTCACTTTTGGGAAGACCTCTAATTGATATTTTATCTCTCTCTCTCTCATGAACGTGGTCCCAAGTTCGGACTGTGCGAACGAGAGAAATCTTCACCGTAGAGCACCGTCGCGCTGCGGGATTCGGATCCAGGAGCTCTACTTCCACAACTGTTGCTGGATCGTGGAAACGGGAGTCATCGTCAGGCGCTAGACATGTGTAACTCCCCTCGAGGTGTCGCAGTTGAGGCACTCAAGTCGTTGGAGCCAAAGGAGCTCAAGGACTTCATCACGACCTTGAGGTCGGCTTTGGCTCGTCTACATCAACCATGCTCTCCTGAGTGTTGACAACGCTCTTCGGTCTTCAAGGGTAAGTTCGCGAAAAGCCCCTCCCATTACTGTACTACTAATAGATAGGTCCTGGCAGCATCAGGGGTTCAGGGGCGTAGGGTAAAAATTTATTGTTTTCATTCGCGGAACCCCTACAACAAGAGGAACTCGCAATATTGAAGGAGTCAAGAAACAACAGTCTGCCTCCCCTGAGGAGGCCAAGTTCACCCGACCTGTCCTTGGACTCATCGGTGCACACAAAGAAAGTCTAGATCCACCCAACGGACCCGACCAAGACGGCCCTCATCGCCAACAACTTGAGTTCCGCATAGGAACTCACGCTCATCGAATTCCTCCATGAGCCCTAGGAAATCTTCGCCTGGTGTCTAGCGGACATGCCAGGGGTTCCCAAGGAATTCGCCGAGCACTCACTCAACATGAATCTAGACGCAAGGCCAGTCAAGCAGACAATACGGCGACTGTCTGAACCAAGAGCCAAATCGGTCAGTATGGAGATCAACAGAATCCTCGACGCAAATTTCATACGCGAGATCAAGGAAAGCACCTGGCTCACAAATACAGTGCTTGTGCCTAAAAAGGACACGTATATCCTGTGGATATGCATGGACTTCACCTCCTTAAACAAGCACTGCCCAAAGGATCACTTCCCGTTGCCACGGATCGATTAAATAATCGACTCCACTGCGGGATGTGAGCGCCTCTACTTCCTCGACGCCTACTTAGGCTACTACCATATTCGAATGAAGGAGGAAGACCAGGAGAAAATGACATTAACAACACCCTTTGGTGTGTTCTGCTACAACATGATGCCCTTCGGGCTAAAAAACATAGGAGCCACCTATCAGTAGTGCATGCAGGCTTGCCTCAAGAACCAACTTGGTCGCAATATCCAAGTCTACGTCAACGACATAATCATCAAAACCAAAGAGGAAGCCACGTTAATTGACGATCTCCGCGAGACCTTTGCTAACCTCGACCACTACCGGATCAAGCTCAATCCAGAAAAATGCGCCTTTGGCATACCATCTGGGCAACTACTTGGGTATCTCATCTCTACGAGAGGGATCAAAGCAAACCCAAGAAAATAAAATCCATACTGGCCATGGAGAAGCCGAAGAACGTAAAATCCGTCCAACAGCTGGCTGGGCGAATCGCGGCGCTTAATCGATTCATCAGTTGAATGGGAGAAAAGGCATTGCCCTTCTACCAAATCCTCCGCAAGGCTGACAAGTTCGAGTGGACAGACGAAGCACAAGAAGCATTCGAAGACCTCAAGCGTCTATTATCCACCTCGCCAGTACTGGTAACGCCTCGCGAAAAGGAGCCGCTACTTCTATACATCTCCGCCACCAACCAGGTGGTCATCACTGTGCTCGTTGTGCAGCGAGCCGAAGAAAATAAAGTCCACGGGGTCCAGCGCCTAGTATACTACCTCACCGAGGTGCTCACGCCAACAAAGGAGTGGTACTCGCACTACCAGAAGCTGGAGTATGGCGTCTTCATGACAGCAAGGCGACTGCGTCAGTACTTCAAGGAGCACCCAATCGTGGTGGTAAACGACGCCCCGATCGGGCATATACTCAACAATCCTGACGCCACCGGACGAGTCGCGCTCTGGGGAATCAAACTGTCTCCACGAGACATCACATATGAGAAACACGACGCGATCAAGTCGCAAGTTCTCCCGGACTTCCTCATGCACTGGATGGAGAACCAGCTCCCCGACAAGCCAGATATGTCCTATCTCTGGACAATGCACTTCGACCGATCCAAGTGAAAGGACGGAGCTGGTGCAGGTGTCATACTGACATTGCCCTAAGGAGACAAGATGAAGTATGTTCTGCGAATGCAGTTCATAGCCTCCAATAATGAAGCTGAGTATGAAGCCTTAATCCATGGAATGCGGATGGCGAAAGCCTGCGGTGCCAAGAGGCTCATCATCTATGGCGACTCCAAGCTAGTGGTCAACCAAACGATGCACGAGTGCGACGCACTGAGGGACAACATGATTGCCTATCGCGGCCTCTATGACACACTCGAGGGAGACTTCGACGGCTGCGAGCTACGACACGTCAGCCGCGAAAGCAACGAAGAGGCGGATATACTCGCCATCATCGGCTCCACCTGTGCCCCCATACCACCTGGGGTATTCCTCGAGCGCATATGCGAGCGCTCCATCAAGCCCAAGGCTCTAGAGAAGAAAGCAAGCACGTCAATGGACTCGGGGGCTATGCCACCCAACAAGCCAATGGCACTCGATGACATGGAGCTTGGTATGAGACTCGAAGGCCCAATTGAGATCATGATGATCGAGCCATCTTGGACACAGCCGTACATCACATATCTGCTCAGCAAGAGGCTGCCAGATGACCGGACTGATGCGCGACACATCGCGCGATGATCCAAGGCATTCGCCCTCATCAACAGCGAACTGTACAAGCGCAGCATCACAGGAGTACTTCAACAGTGCGTCTCCAACAGGGATGGAAGGGCCGTCCTCCTCGACATACATGAAGGCACTTGCGGACACCATGCTGGCAGTCGCGCCCTCGTTGCCAAAGCTCTCCAAGCTGGATTTTATTGGCCCACGGCCATGCGTGACGCCAAGGACATCGTCCAGCGCTGCAATACTTGCCAGCGATTCGCGGACAAACCACACGCACCTGGCGCGAAACTCAGGACAATACCATTGGCTTGGCCCTTTGCACAATGGGGACTCAACATGGTCGGCAAACTCCCAAGGTCCTCGCAAGGAGGCTACGTCTATCTCTTAGTTGCGGTCGACAAATTCACCAAGATTGAGGCCATGCCGGTGACGAATTAGTCAGGGGCCAGCGCCGTCAAGTTCTTCGAGTCCATCGTATACCGCTTCGGAGTGCCACATAACATCATCACGGACAATGGGACGAACTTCACCTCCAAGGAGTTCCAAGAATTCTGCGAAAGCCTGGGAATCAACATTAGCTACGCCTCGGTGGCTCACCCTTAGACCAACGGTCAAGTCGAAAAGACCAACGGCCTCGTCTGTGGCGGAATCAAGAAGCGACTCCTTCGACCACTCGAACAAGCCGCTGGATGCTGGCAAGACGAGCTGCAGTCCGTACTTTGGAGCCTACGCACAACTCCAAACAGCACCACAGGCTACACTCCGTTCTTCATGATGCACGACGCTGAAGCAGTGCTACCTGCAGAAGTACGCTACAAAGCCCCATGGGTGGTTGCATATAGCGAGCATGAGTCAACTCTCGCACTCGCACACTCTGTCGACCTCCTTGATGAGGCATGCGAGATCGCCGCGGAAAGATCAACGATCTATCAGCAGAACCTCCGCAACTACCATAGCAGAAGGCTACGCCCTAGATCCTTCGTCGAAGGAGATCTGGTCCTACGAATGAAGCAGCAAGGGAACCTCAAACTCGAGTCCCCTTGGGAAGGACCTTATGTGATTACTGAAGTAATCCCAGGTGGCGTCTATCGCCTCAAAGACCTAGAAAGCGGAGTCGCATACTCCAACCCTTGGAACGTCGCACAGCTGCGTTGCTTCTACCCCTAGTTGTTTTTACTTTACAAATAAGGTTGTTCAGCCTGGCTACTTAGCCACACATTGTACCTCATACTATTCTGCGAATAAATAAAGCTAAGTGCCCCAAAACTCTGTGTCTTTTTCTATTTTCTTAAATTTTTATCACTCGGGGGCTATGCCACCCTTTACACCTTCATTCTACGAACAAATCGCAGTATCCTGAGTAGCCGACACACTACCAATCGAACCCTTGATAAACACCAACCCAGTTGCAACGCACATGATAGGTTAGCAAGGTGCTGAGATACATACACGTCAGGCTAACGAAAAGGAACTACAGAGTACAACACACTCGCAAATAACACAAGCTAGCAAGCTCTTCATATATCAATTGGTACTAAATACACCCACCACAATCATATGAACTTTACAACACTTATACATCTATGTGCAGGATACAAACTACACTACTTCTGCAAAAGATGAACATTCATCTGCTCTTGAAAGAAGTCGACGATGTCCTTCGCTGGCCGATCAACCGCCTGGTAGTTCAGTACCATGTTCCAAGTCATCCCTTCTGGCGGCAGCGGTCCAGCAGCAATCGACGCGATGTCCACATCTGGCCTATGCAGTCGCACCAACGACAGCGCAGCCTTGGCACCAGCGACCAGCTGCTGCCGCACGCACTCACGTACCGTGCTTGTATCTTGAAACTTTGCCAGAAGAGCCAACAGGCTTGAGGGCACCACATCGAGAGGAAACATTGCTTGGAAGATATTCCTAAGGCACGACTACGCCTTCTTCAAGCATTGAAGTAATCGCGAAGAATGATCCTGCAGGGTCGCCAGCGCGACTGCATAGTCGGGATCCACCCAAAAATACCCACTAGCCTATAGCTACTCTTGGGTCAGGTCATTCATTCGAATCGCCACCCGGTCCTTCTCATCCTGCGGATGACGAGCGCTAACAACTACACCAAGAAGGAGCAAAGTGTAAGGACAAGGCATCACCACGATTGGCTAAAAGACAAGATGAGATGACAGAGAGCTAACATTTAGACTGCTCGTTCAACTGCGCCACTTCATCCAAGAGATACTTCTCGCGGGCGATGGCCTTCTCAGCTTTTGACTTCCACACATCTGCTTTACCGCGGATCATGGGCAACTCACGCTCCAACTGCTTAATACGGTCACGAAGTTGCGATAGCAAGGACAGTTCCTCCATGTTTGAATGCGGCTGTGCCGTGGTTTCATCGGTGGGAGGAGAGTCATGAGGATCACTTGAAGAACCACTTGAAGGACCCTAGTTACAATCAAGCAAGAGGCAAATGAGACCAATCATACATTGATAAAAAAGGAGGATTGCATTCAAATTCGATAAAAGTATCAAGGGGCACCCCCCACAAAATGCGGATCAGCAAAAGAAAGCTACAACTATTACGAAGGGCAGCAACGAAGCAATATGCTTCTTTGACTTGGACTTCGACTTCGGGGGCCTCATCGAATCCGTGGCAGCCTCCGACATCACAGACTTTCCGGTGGTAGCCCCAGATGTCACAGTCTTCACAGCCTTCGCTCGCTGCAGCTCCATCAAATATCTCGCGACTGTATCGATGAGCTGAGGCCCATACTTACCACAGCTAGAAGCAAAGGGAGCAAACACTACCTGTTGGCCACCCATGTCGACAAGCATCGCCTTGGAGACCACGCTGGGATCAAACTCCACGCCATGGGCTTGTGCCATCGCGAGTGCCATGGTAGCACCGACGGACCGCTGAGAGTTCTTGTAATCCATGGGAATACCTTCAGCGAAGGATTCCACCAGATCACCAAGATTATCAATTAGGCTGGCCTTGGGGGCCAGGTCCTCCCGGAGGTGACTTAGCACACCTTTGGCCTTCCCCGGCGTCTCTTGGAGGGAGACACCATGGTCCTCGACTGCGGCCACAGTGCCAGCAAGAGCATCCTCACGACACAAGGCCTGGGCGTCGAAGCTAAGGCCAGCGGCATCTGAAGAGTACAAGGTGTCAGCACAAGGACAAGAAAACCAAGATAAGGAAAATACAAGGAAAAGCAGTGCAAGTACCTGAGAGCGCCTTTGCAGTCGAGAAAAGATGTTCCACAAACAACTTCTCCCTCTCAACAGTAGAAGCGCGTAGGTCTTCCTCACGCTTCCGTGACTCCTTCAAGGCTGCGAGTGCCTCGTCGTGCTTCTTCTCTGTCGCCGCAAGCCCCTTCTTGAGGGAAGTAATACAACGGAGAAGTTCATTATGTTCACCTGCAAAAGGCAGAGCACGACAAAGTATATGAGCCTACAAATCCCTGTACAAAGGAGAGTAAAGAGACAAAGTCTAGAACAAACCTTGGACTGCATGATGGCGGTTGTCCAGTAAGGCGTGCTGATGACCCAAGGCAATGATCTGCTGCACAAGGCAAGTGGAATTCTTCACGATAGGCTATATCAAAAAGAAAAAAGAAATTTCAGCAATGATAAAAGATGCAAAAAACAAAGATACGACTGCTGAAAAACAAAACTTACGTGCTCCTCCAGGGACTCCAAAGATTCCTGTCGAGTGGATGTCCGCGCAACCATCTGGTGCCCCCCAGTGTGGGGGGAACTCGACGAATTGGCACCGGAGTGGGCCGCCACCAGAGGAGAAGGATACCATACGGCCACCTCCTTGGTCTTGGAGTCTGCGACTCTGGATTCTTTCACAAATCCGACATCGTCAGATGATGACGACACCGTTTGACTGCAAAACATGCACGACGCCACTTCAGGAAAGCAACTTCGAAGAACACAAGAAGAACTCACAGATATAGAACTCACCAGTTGAATTTATCGAGGTCAAAACAGTCATTCGACGACTCCTTCGGCAACCTCAGCTTCTTTCGAGCAGGAGGAGCCATGGCGCGTACTGGCATGGCAGGGATAGGATCCTCCACAATAGTAGGAGATCCCTCCAGTCTCGTCGGCGAAGAAGCGTCAGAATCCTTGCTGCGGGAGCGCTTGTGAGTGTCGTGGCCATTGTACTCGGGGGCTTCCTCCTCTTCTCCAATCGAGACGGTCGAATCCGACTCGTCCTCTTCCATTGGTTCATGCGGGATAACCCCTTTAGGCTGAGGAGGCAAGCTGGAGGCCACTTTCCAGTCCTACAATCAGAAGAAACATCAGTATATATCAAGCACTTGGCAACCAATCGAAAAATACAGACTACTTCATCGGAAAGCTCTACCTAAGGTGGAGGGTTGTTGGCGTCGAAAGGAGGCACGACTGATTCACCTGGGAGATCCTCCTTAGTGGTGTATTTGGTCACTAGTCGCAACCTCCTGTCTACCTCACCCACAGAAATGCCCTCCGCAGATATGCGAGTGACATTGCCAGCACCGATCCAGTGGTACATCGGATGGACCCTAGCCTGCACAGGCTAGATACGGCGGCGCACCACATGTGAATGAGCGCAGCGCCACCCTCTTCTTTGCCTATGCAGCCTTCGAGGTCGCAGACACGCTGATACAACATCTCCATCTCCTCGGACTCGCCAGGCATCACGGCATTCTTCTAGGAGCGCCTCCTCTTGCAAACTGCCATATGATCAAAGGGCACGAGTCTATAGTGCTCTCCGTCAGCCTTCTGGTCGCGCATGTAGAACCACTTATCTCTCCACCCTTGGATAGACACGGTGATCTTGATATCGAAGTAAGTGGCGGAGGAGTCGACGTGTATCCTGTAGCCCCCTATGTCATAGACTACCGAACCAGACGCCAACTGACGTTTGAGCTTAAAAATCTTCTTGAAGAGACCAAAGTGTGGCTCGATTCCAAGCCAGCACTCGCAAAGGGTGATGACACAAGTGATGTGGAGAATCGAACTTGGGGACAACTGGTGCATCTGGAGCCCATAAAAACAGAGAAGACCCCTAACAAAAGGATGCAGGGGAAGAGAGAGACCACGGATGATGAACGCAAGGAACATCACCTGGAAACCTGCAGGAGGAACGGGAATTACCTCCTCGCCAGGCACGCGGGAGTCGCCTTTTGTGGGAGGAAGTGCTTCATCTTGACAAAGATTGAACAGCTCCACGGGCTTGATGATAGATGGGTGCCAGGACCCATTGGTGACGTGAGTCCCCACGCCCTTCTTCTTCCCAGCGCCGGCGGCGCTGGTGCCCATGGTGGCGGCGCCTCCCTTCTTCTTGGCGGTGACAATGGCAGCCGCAGATCCAGTAGTAGTGCTTCCTTTCTTCTTGCCCATCTTGCGATGGCGACGCGAGCGCAGGAAGTAACTAGGGAAGACGCTGAGCTGGTCCAGTGCCACGAAGAAAAGGTGCACAAAGGAGGAGCAAGAGCAATAATGGAGGAGGAAGCGTGATCAAAGAAGAGAGATGTGGGGAATTATCGCACGGTGTATCCCTACTTAACCACCTAGAAGATTACATCCAACGGTCAACACAAAACCTACCAGATGCATGGCGCACATCAACACTGACGCGTGGCAAGGGTGAATAATGAACTGTCCCCCACTACTCCCATTACGCACGGAGATCGAGGAGACGCGGTTAAAACAGAAGATTACGCATGCCCAGTCAAATCAAAGTCCGAAAGTAGGACCCACTGCTCGTCACGTCCCATCAAAGCCGCTCACGCGGGCAACTGAAGTCATCACTTCGTCATCACTAACGTCATCAATTCCAGCAGAAGAGCATTTTGACTATTTTAGTCCATGCTCGAGTCTTCGACTCAACCAAGCACTCAGGGGCTACTCCTAACAGGAGCGCTGGCCGTGCACCCGAAAGAATTTTTATGCAGGTATACAAGCTTCACGAAAACCCTTCACTCAAATCAATGATTCAATTGTGAACTACGGGTTACTCCCATAGGGAGCGCTGGAAGCACATTCGACTGAAACAAGCAACAAAAGACGACAGTAGTCGCAAAATGTTTTTAGTCCCCACTCGAGTCTATGACTCGAATAGGAACTCGGGGGCTACTCCCATAGGGAGCGTTGGTCGCGCACCCTATGATTATTTTTCCTTGTACATCGTACTGTGTGTCGATAAAATCATCTCTGTGACTCCGCCTCATATTTTCCCTACAAGGAGATTACGTCTCCTGGGTCACCCGGATCATCTCTGCGATGACAAAAATTCAGATGTCGCGCTTACAGCATGAAGATAAGACCTAAATAAGGCCTAGCAACGCATCTGCTGTGCACTGCCAGAAAAATATCCGTACCTATAGGTGCGATGAACATGCCTTGACGGACGCGTCGAGTGCTCACATTTATACACTAGAATTCGACTCCTGTAAGACCTCTGTGGCCTGAGTCGGATTACGCCAGCAATTTTCCGAATTCGAGTCCTGGGACTCGAGTTTGAGTAGATTGCGTTGTTTTGCCCTAAGGCAGTTAACTGATACCGATACATCGGATAAATCAGGCATGTATATCAACAATCCCTATGACACAGACAGAACACTCGAAAATATGCTCAGTCATGCACTCGAAAGACTTCATAAAGTCTCTCCAGTCGAATCTGCGATTCCACTAGACACTCGGGGGCTACTGACATGGGCATACCCTACAGGTACTCAAGTTTGGCATATACGGTCCAGATACGGCAGAAGCCCATGGCGTTGCCAAGGCCCAATTGAGGATTCGGGTGGCTCACGAAGACTCCGATTACTTGCAGCACAAGATGAAGCTTAAGATAGAAAGTTCAAAGGGACGAACCCTAATCTATAACCGACTCGACCTGCTACCTGATACCTAGCCTATCTATATAAAGGCTAGGAGGGGGCGGTGAGGAGGACAATCACAACCCTAGTTTCCACAACCATTGCCAGATTGCATCTATGCACCCCTGTAACTTTCGACTCCCTCGATAATTCCAAGAGCAGACAAGCAGGAGCAGGGACCTCTACGAGCCCTGAACCTGGGTAAACCTTGCGTCCCTATGTGTTTGTTTGCTAGACGATTGATGCCTCTAGTGCCCCGTCCTTCTCCAAAACCCAAGTCCATAACAATGGGCATTGATGAGTTAAACCCTCGTCAAAGGGTAAGTTCGCGAAAAGCCCCTCCTGTTACTGCATTACTAATAGATAGGTCCTGGCAGCATCAGGGGTTCAGAGGCGTAGGGTAAAATTTTACTGTTTTCATACGCGAACCCCTACAGTGGTATCAGAGCTAGATCTATGCATAGTAATGCTAGTACGGGTAGAACACATGAGATGTAGTGTATGGGCGTCAATCTTTTAGTTGTTACCCTCCCACGTGTACTTGTGTATACCGCAGTAATGCTTGATGAAGCGGTCCCCAACCGACTTTATGCGTTCATTTGCGAGACTCATCCACGCTTGACATACGGCTTGTACCATATAAAGTGGCTTTGGGGGTGTCTGTCTCTCTCACATTAGTTGGTATGCCATTTGCAATGGAGGGCCGTAAAAGGGGTATAGTATAGACAACTACTTGATAAGTGTTGTGGTGAAAGTTCGTAGGTAAGAACGGTTCTTGTGCGAAAGCCCATTCAGCCACGTAAAACATGCAAAGATAAAGTAGAGGCGTCTAACTTTGTTTTGAAGGGGGCGTTATGATGTGATATGGTTGTGGCAAAGTGATGACCCACAAGTATAGGGGGTGTATCGTAGTATTTTCGAGGGAAGTGAAACCCAATTTATTGATTCGACACAAGGGGAGCCAAAGAATATTTATAAGCCTTAACGACTGAGTTGTCAATTCAGTTGCACCTGGAAACAATCTTGCTCACAGCAGTTTATCTGTAGCAATAGTTTTGTAGTAGGAATAGCAAAGTAGCAGCAGCAGTAAAGTAAAGACAGTAGTAACAATAGCAGTAAACTGTAGGATTCGAGTGCGGTAGGCATAGGGATGGATGGACAGACGTTGCATGGACAAGACAATTCACATAGCAATCAGAAAATAGGGCAATTGCAGATAAATAAGATAAAGCATCCAAGTACTAGATAATCCTAGGCATGTGTTCCATATATAGTCATACGTGCTCGCAATGAGAACTTGCACAACATCTTTTGTCCTGCCAGCCCATTTACAGTGGAGCCTCAAGGGAACTACTGGAAATTAAGGTGCTCCTTTTAATAGAGCACCGGAGCAAAGCATTAACACTCCTTGAACACATGTGATCCTCACATCAAAGACATTCCCTCCGGTTATCCCGATTTCTGTCACTTCGGGGCCATTGGTTCCGGACAACAACGTGTGTATACAACTTGCAGGTAAGACCAAAAACAATACTATCATAATGAATCAATAACATGTTCAGATCTGAAATCATGGCACTCGGGCCCTAGTGACAAGCATTAAGCATAACAAGTCGCAACAAAGTCATAAAGCACTAATAGAAGATACTAGGCACCATGCCCTAACAATCTGATGCCATTACATGAACGATCTCATCCAATCCCTACCATCCCCATAGTCTGCAGTGGGGGATTACTCACTCATAGATGGGGGAAACATGGATGGTCGATGGAGAAGCGATGGTGATGATGATGGCGATGATCTCCTCCAATTCCCCATCCCGACAGGTTGCCAGAACGAAGTTTCTGGTGCTGTTTTGTGGAATCTGATGGTGGCAGCGGAGCGGAACTCCTTATGGAAAAACGTCGAACACCCCTGAGTTTTTAGGTCAGAAGGCATCTTATAGGCGAATAGGGAGACCGAGGGGGAGTCTGGGGCAGCCAGACCACCCCCTGGCATGGCCTGGGCTTTCCCGTGCGGCCAGGTGGTGTGGCCTGGGCCCAGCCCCCCTCCGTCTCGTATTCTGGCTCTGGGAGTCTTCTGGTGAAATAGGATTTTTGGCATATTTTCCGGGATTTTTCCTGATAGTTGATTTTCTGCACAAAAAGTAGACACCAATGCAATTCTGCTGAAAACAGCGTCAGTCCGCATTAGTTGCATCCAAATCACACAAGTTTAGAGGAGAAACAATAGCAAAAGTGTTCAGGAAAGTAGATATGTTTTGGGACGTATCAACTCCCCCCAAGCTTAGCGTATTGCTTGTCCTCAAGCAATTCAGTTGAAAACTGAGTGCGATAAAAGAACTTTCACGAAAACATTTGTTTCATATGATGTATATATTCTCAGCATGTGATCAACTACTTAGACAATTCATAATAAGGAGTATGCAACTAAGTTTATTTAATAGGCATTGCAAGCTATGAAAATATTCCAACTCAAAAATAATAAGTAGCATGAAGCATAAACATAAGCAACATTACAATGCTCATAAAAAGGTATGATAGAGTGGTATCTCACTTGCCTTTGATTCTGAATGCCAAGGCACCTCTGAAGTTCAGGTGAAGACTAGAAGTAAAGATATCAAAGATACAAGCATCAAAGTCATAACACAACTAATCAAGTTTTGAGACAAGCACAAAGAATGACAACTATGCTCTCAAGAAGGTGCTCAAAGAATATGTGGAGACTCAACAAGTAAAGAAAAGGTTTTTGAATAATTTGAAAAGCTTCCAAATGCTGAAAGTATGGTACTCATTAGCTTTGAGCTCTCATTGCCCCTATCATAAGCATCTTTAAATGGTTAAGGTTAAAGTGACACAACTAAGAGGATATGCTTGACAAGTTATAAATCAAAGTCTCATGCCCCTTACTTACGAAGACCGATCCTCATGCTACTCAACTTCAGTCACAAGTAAGCTCTTGTCATTATAAGTATATACGTATCATAGAGAACCGCCAACGGGGTACCCCTTGCACATGACACAAGAGTTATCCCATAATCAAAATGACAAGGCAAGCAGACTATGAGCATCTCAGCGATCTTTTTATTTACTATGTGCATAGATTTTTATTGAGGATGCTTCATAGAATGCTCATTATGGTTATGCTGCAAGTTTCCACCATGATTAGGCATGGCTTAGGCTAGCGGCCCAGGCGTTTCTCTAACATACATACAAACTCCATGATCTTACAAGTTCCACTTTTATTTCACACCGCTGGGATCCATAAGCAAAAGAACATGATATCAACGAGGTACTAAGTACCAATTAAATGTTGAAAATTCTCCCCATGAAACATGGTTCTGCTAACTTCAACTTATAAAGCGCAAGCATATACGCAACAAAGAAGGACGCAATGATTCAGGTTTATTAAATGCAAGAAAATAAAGTGTGCCATCAAGTTTGTGAGAGCTTTACTAACTAACTTTCTCATAACAAGCAAACATTTTATTCAGAAGAAAACAAGGCATATTGAATATGCACGGAAGTAGCAAATGATGCTAATAGGTAGGTATGGTGGACACTTTGGCAATATTTGGTTTTGGGGAGTTGGAAACATGAGTAAAACATACTCAGTGAAGGTGAAGGCTAGCAATAGTAAGGGAGCGACAAACGAGAGAGCAATAGCTGTCATAATCATGCTTGCAACAAAACAGGATTAAACATGGCATGAAAGTGATTCAAGATCCTCAAGGCAAAATAATTCATCGGGGCTTAACTTATTATTACAGTCATGTGCATGCGTGAGCATGTGCCAAGTCAATTCAAATGAAACATTCAGAGGAGGATACCATGGTGTCATACCAAGTTATGAATAGAGTAATGCAAGCAAACATTCATAAAACATGCTACAAACTATTAGCAAGCTAGAACTAATCATACGAAAGCAAAAACTACTAAGCATCCATAAATAACATACACCCTACACAAACAGACTAAGCATGCCCACAATGATGAGTATATGTACAAAAATGAAAACAAATAGAGTTCGTTACCAGCCTCACACCTCAAGTTGTCATTAATCCTCAGTATTTCTCTTCACTTGTGTGGCTTGAATAATAATATGAAACCAATATCCACTGAGGATTGCTGAACCCTGCAACAAACTCACAAAGCCAAAGAAGAACGACGAATATTTTTGTTGTTTTTGATTTTTTAAAACAAGAACCAAAAAGGAAAAACAACCAAAGCAAAATCTTTTTGGGTTTTTCGAATAGTTTAAACAAAGCAAAAAGGGAAAAACAAACTAAGGCAAAAAGAAGAAGAAGCAAACCAAAGAGAAACAACAAAAATATTTTTGGTCTTTTTGTGTTTTTAGAAAGCAAAAGCAAAGAAAGAACGGAAACTAAAAAGAAAACAAAACATGAATATACAAAGTACCGACGCAACATGATAAGGAGATGAGTGCGGTGTCGGCGTACCTCCCCCCAAGCTTAGGCTTTCTGCCTAAGTGGGTACCAATCCCAAGCCGGCCAGGATGACGTGTCACCGTAGTATGGCGAGGAGGTACCCTCATCCTGGTGCGAGCTCGAGTACGTCCCTCCGTAGTGTGTGGAGTGATCGTAGGAGGGTACATCCTCCTGGTGCTGCTCGTGGAAGCCCAGCAAGCGAAGCTGCTCATCCACCTCCTCCTTGGAGCGCGACCACGGTCTCCTATGAACACTAAACAAAGAAGACTGTGGCAAAGGGATGTCCCTCTCATCCCCATCAGTAAACAACATCCTATATACTAGACTGTCCAAATCAGAAGCAGCAGGGACAAAGTGATGAATTTTCATAGCAACAAGGTCAAGCCTTTGTGGTGCCAGTACAGTATCATTGGGGTCCACTAAAAGGCCTAATGCATTGACCATACGCGAGGCAATGATGCCCCCATAGATAGGCCCCCTAGCAGCTAGGCGGCGAGCAATAAGTGAGCCAAGGTTGTACCAAGTATCATTGTTAAGCGCAGCAACAAGGAAGGCTAAATGATAGTTGGAGATATTACTTGTGTTCTACCTACCAAGTATGCTAGTAGCAAGATAATATGCAAAGTATCTGAGAGCAGGGAGTTGGATGTTTCTTATCTTTCCGTGTTGCGTCACGCGGTCATCATCATTGGTCACTCCTCGGTAAAGCTCCAGCAAATCAGCAGGTCGCCCTTGAATTTTCTTCACGGTCCCTGTCATGCTTACACCTACAATACTTCAAAATCTCTCCAAAGGCATTGTAAAGGGTAGATTATAAATTTTGAAAGAGACAGTTGACTGATAGGACGTGTTAGTAAATGTGAAGCTCTCAACAAAGGTATTGGTGAGCCTAGCGTATTGCTCACTCTCATCTTGCATATATGAGGTCAAACCAACCCTCTCAATCAGTAGCAAGAAATCATCAAGAATCCCTGCAGCTTGTAAGAAAGTAAAACAAGGAAAAGTAGATGGGTGAGCATCCCCATCATCCCTTTCATTACCAATACGAGTTGCAATGAGATCTTCGTTGTATGATGGCCTAAACTAAGAGGCTGATCTTGAGGGCCTCGACCTCCTAGGTGCATCCTTCTCAAATATCTCTCCAAATATATGGTTGTTCATGCTTGGTATTCTGAAATTTAAACACCTATTAAACAAGTGATTGCAAAGTGAATAAAATGAAAGATTCTACTCATAGGGACTTGTAAGAGGCCTAAACATGCATCAAAACTATATCTCTAAGCATCAAACAAGCTTACAAGATATCATAACCTGTCACCTACAGCAGCAAAATACTCAAGATATAATCAACTAAACACAAATCTACTTGGACAAGGGGAGGAGTCACATACCAGAGAACAAGTGCTCCAAATTTCAGCAACAAAGATGGGCTGAGCAAGGAGGTCAAAAAAATCGAGAGCAAGCACAGCAAGAACGCGATTTTGAGCAATGAACTGGAGCTTACTTGGGAGAGAGAAGAAAGTGGAAGGTGAGAGAGTTAGTGGAGGGCCAGGGGTGGCCCACACCATGGCATGGTGCCACCCACGACAGGTCGCGCCACCAGGTGGTGAGCCTGCCTGGTGGGTCCCCCTGGTACCTTCCAGGCACTCCTCTGCCCCTTTTTTCACGTAAAAATTTAATATGAATTTTCTGGAATTTTTCGAGACACTTTATTTTTGGGCATTTTTCAGGTATAGAAGAATGATTTCCCGACAGACAGATTTTTTTTGAATGATGCAATGACAAAACAAGGCTAGAACTACAGAAGTTCTAAGACACTCTAACATGCAAGCAACTAACAACAAAAAGGAAACTAAACGAAAGCAAAAACTAAAATGGATAGAATAAAAGTAAACGAGGATAATCATGGTGAAAACATTGTTTTGTTCAATGAAATCCTTTTGTTAACAAGGTTGATCAGGTCTTGTTACCAAAACAATTCCATATGAGACAAAACTTTGTATCCCACTAATGATTATGTTACCTCAACCTTGATAGCAATGGTCCCAATCATAATAGTTTCAAATTTTTCTCTTGGTATGGGACAATATATTTCTCGATCTTGAATGCCCTCAACATGTTCAATTGAATTCAAACCATAAGTCCTTTCAATCTTCTTGGGGAAATAGACAATATATTCCTTGTCATTAACATTGAAAGTCACCTTTCCTTGATTACAATTAATAACAGCTCCTGCAGTATTAAGAAAAGGTCTCCCAAGAATAATAGACATATTATCATCTTCAGGCATTTCAAGCACAACAAAATCAGTTAATATCAAGCAATTATGATCCACTTGAACAGGTACATCCTCACATATACCAACAGGAATAGTGGTAGATTTATCAACCATTTGCAAAGATATATCAGTTAGTATTAATTTTTCTAGTTGAAGCCTCTTATATAGAGAGAAAGGCATAACACTAACTCCAGCTCCCAAATCACACAAAGCAGTTCTAACATAACTATTCTTAATAGAGCAAGGGATAGTTGGAATCCCTGGGTCTCCAAGCTTCTTAGGAACCTTACCATTAAAGGAATAATTAGCAAGCAAAGTAGAAATTTCTTCATTAGGGATCTTCCTTTTATTCGAGACAATATCCTTCATATACTTTGAGTAAGGAGGCAATTTAATAGCATCAGTCAAAGGAATTTGCGGGAATAAAGGTTTCATCCACTCACAAAACTTATTATAGTGTTCATCTTCCTTTGACTTGTGTTTCTTATCAGGGAAAGGCATAGGTTTTTGGACCCAAGGCTCTCTTTCACTACCATGTTTCTTAGCAATAAAATCTTCTTTGGTGTATTTAGTATTCTTAGTGTGGTTTTCAGGTTCTTCTTCAACTTTTTCTTCATTAGGAGCTTCATTTTTTCCTTACCACTTTCAGTTTCAGCATCAGAAATAGATATACTATTAGGATCTATAGCCGGTTCAGAGGGTTCTACAATAGTTTTATGTTTCTTTTTCCTTTTCTTACGAGTAACCACTATTTTCAGCTTGTTGAGAATCCTGCTCAATTCTTTTGGGATGCCCCTCAGGATATAGAGGATCCTGGGTAGCAGCACCACTTCTAGTTCTAATTTCATAAGCATGTTTTTCTTTAGCAGCATTAACTAGCAACTCTTTTTGCACTTTAATGAGTTGATCTATTTGAGTATGAACCATTTGAAAGTGTTTAACAATCATTTTAACATCATTAGAGGTTCTTTCCACAATATCTTTCAACTCAACAATAGCTCTAGTGTTTTCCATTAGATGATTTTGCACCCTTTTATTAAAATTATCTTGCTTAACAATAAAAATATCGAATTCTTCTAAGCATTGATCAGGAGGTTTAGAGTAAGGGATATCACCTTCATCAAAGTGTTGGAGAGAGTGTACCTCGATAGTGGATGAGTAGGGAATAGGCTTACATAATTCTTCTATAGGAGGTAAATTCTTGAGATCTGCAGCTTTAATTCCCTTCTCCTTAAGACATTTCTTAGCTTCCTTCATTACTTCATCATTTAATTCAATAACTCCCCTCTTCTTTGATGTTGGAATAGGCACTGGTATAGTAGGTTCAGGTACAATTACTTCAGGTATAGCTTGTTTCGGTATTTCCAGCTATAGTTCTAGCAATCGTAGCATCTAGGAAAGGACCTAATGAACCACTCTTATCAAGCACAGTAGAAGCAGCATCATAAGCATCAGAAGTTTCAGATTCAGCAGTAGTAGCAGTGTGTGTAACATGTGTATGTGGTGGTGTAACGAGCTTACTCATAACAGATGGTGAATCAAGAGCAACAGAGGTGTTTAGAATCGTACCTCTTCTTGTAGTGGATGGTAAAATAGGAACCTTGCCATCACGAGACTTACCCATGATGGATGGATAGCAGCGAACAATAGAGAATCCAAGTGAACTTGATAAATAAAGCTATGCTCCCCGGCAACAGCGCCAGAAAATAGTCTTGATGACCCACAAGTATAGGGGTGTATCGCAGTATTTTCGAGGGAAGTGAAACCCAATTTATTGATTTGACACAAGGGGAGCCAAAGAATATTTATAAGCCTTAACAACTGAGTTGTCAATTCAGCTACACCTGGAAACAATCTTGCTCACAGCAGTTTATCAGTAGCAACAGTTTTTTAGTAGGAATAGCAAAGTAGCAGCAGCAGTAAAGTAAATACAGTAGTAACAATAGCAGTAAACTGTAGGATTCGAGTGCGGTAGGCATAGGGATGGATGGACGGGCGTTGCATGGACAAGACAATTCACATAGCAATCAGAACATAGGGAAATTGCAGATAAATAAGATAAAGCATCCAAGTACTAGATAATCCTAGGCAAGTGTTCCATATATAGTCATATGTGCTCGCAATGAGAACTTGCACAACATCTTTTGTCCTGCCAGCCCGTTTGCAGCGGGGCCTCAAGGGAACTATTGGCAATTAAGGTGCTCCTTTTAATAGAGCACCGGAGCAAAGCATTAACTCTCCGTGAACACATGTGATCCTCACATCAAAGCCATTCCCCCCGGTTATCCCGATTTCTGTCACTTCGGGGCCATTGGTTACGGATAACAACGTGTGTATACAACTTGTAGGTAAGACCAAAAACAATAGTATCATAATGAATCAATAACATGTTCAGATCTGAAATCATGGCACTCGGGCCCTAGTGACAAGCTTTAAGCATAACACGTCGCAACAAAGTCATAAAGCACTAATAGAAGATACTAGGCACCATGCCCTAACAATTTGATACCATTACATGAACGATCTCATCCAATCCCTACCATCCCCATAGCATACAGCGGGGGATTACTCACTCATAGATGGGGGAAACATGGATGGTCGATGGAGAAGAGATGGTGATGATGATGGCGATGATCTCGTCCAATTCCCTGTCCCGGCAGGGTGCCAGAACGAAGTTTCTGGTGTTGTTTCGTGGAATCTGATGGTGGCGGTGGAGCGGAACTCCTTCTGGAAAAACATCAAACCCCCCTGAGTTTTTAGGTCAGAAGGCATCTTATAGGCGAAGAGGGAGACCGAGGGGGAGTCTGGGGCGGCCAGACCACCCCCCCGGCGTGGCCTGGGCTTGCCCGCGCGGCCAGGTGGTGTGGCTGGGCCCAGCCCCCCTCCGTCTCGTATTCTGGCTCCGAGGGTCTTCTGGTGAAATAGGATTTTTGGCATATTTTCCGGGATTTTTCCTGATAGTTGATTTTCTGCACAAAAAGTAGACACCAATGCAATTCTGTTGAAAACAGCGTCAGTCCGTGTTAGTTGCATCCAAATCACACAAGTTTAGAGGAGAAACAATAACAAAAGTGTTCGGGAAAGTAGATACGTTTTGGACGTATCACAAAGGTAAAGTGATTACCTTATGTTTTGAAGTAGTAGTAGATAGTCACGGAGATGATGGACTACCATGCTGGAAAGACACCAATACCCTGGTGTCTACGGCGCCGGAACCCTGGTGCCGGAATCTGGTGACGCAGGATGGAGATCACGACATGAAGGACCATATCACATTGCATTTACATTCAATGTTATTGTTTGTATATCTTATTGTGTGATAGTATTAGATACTCGACAGTAGCCTAATAGGATGATCCCTATTAAAAATTACCAATGATTGTATTCCCCCTTAGTGTACACCACCAAGAAAGTTCTTCGGTATGAGGCAGCGCCATGATGATCGGGTGTCAGACATATCTACGTTTGCATACAGAGGGTGTAAGCCATGTTGCACAGCGAATACACTAAGGTTGAGTTGGCGATCCTAGCATGTGTAGACATGGCCTCGGAACACGGATGGTCGAAAGATCGAGCACGAGTCGCATGAATAATGTGACCGACGTTTAGCATCCACCCTAGAACCCACATTGATGGCCATGACGATCGGGGGAGAGGTGGGGAAAAGTGGTCATGTTATCACTAGAACCCTTCAAGGGATAGTGTTTTAGTGGAGTTATTTTATTAACTCGTTTAATTATAAACTTAGTCTAAATTCCATTTTCCAATTATAAACATAGAAAATGGTTCTCCCCGATGCTACCTTTCCTGTTGACGATTGGTTAGGTGGAGATAAGATCGGGCTAGACGGATCAAACTTATCTATCTGGGTTGCGCGTCTCCATGTTCTCCTTAGCGAGAATGACGTGGTCAACTATATACTCAAAGAGATGGATTTGGATCAGCCCAGTGACTTAGAGACCCCAAAGCAGCGGGAAGACTGCTATTACCGTCGTGAGATGGCCTCCTTCATTTCAGTTACAATGCGTTTCGGAATGGTGGATGAGCTGTGGGTAGTAATATTGACCCTCGAGCGACAATGGTACAGCTTAGGACACATTTCGTGGAACAAGCACGCATATGGGAGCATGAGCTGATGGGAGATTTCCTCTACATTAAGATGGAAGAGAACTATTCACTTGAAGACCACTTGGACCGCATGCATGATGCGTACATGAAGCCTGCATACTTCCTAGATAGCTGGATGGCGACCTCTTTTGCAAATGGCGTTGTGCTGCGGTCGCTGCCACCAAGCTACCGAGCACATGTCAGGACTTGCATCATGAGAGGCAATGCGAAAACACAGTATTTCCACAGGTTCATATCACATCTCAGGAATGTGAAGGTTGAACCCATTGCAGGAGAGGTCATCGATGACAAAGGTATATATTTGATATACAATTTTATAAATGTAATAATCTTGCAAACACATGTTGCAGTGTTAAGTATATTTGATACTTGTTCTGTTTTGCTGAAAACAGGTTCTTCTGCATGAGAGGTGCTTGCTGGAGAGGAGGTGACGTTGTGTGTTGATGGCGAGCATGATGATGATGGCCAACAACACTCTCCCTCGACATCAATCACTTAGTTTATTGTTTTTGGATAGTTATTGTAATCAAAAGATTGTGAACTTCTTTAGTGTGTCTCACACTTTGTGAGACGGTTATTCATATGAGCTTGTAACAAACAGTTGTTCCACTTTTATGAATAATTTCTATTCGTGTTCATATCGTGTTCGATTATATGTGAATTATCCTTGTTGTTGAAACTAATTGATAATGCATGAACATTTGTAAAATATTGAAATGCCTTGAAATTACCCAACTTAATGATATGTTCATTACTAAATGAAACCATTGTTTAAATTCAAAGTTATATTGATAATATGTGGAAGACACTTGTATTCTTGTCACATATGAATCATGCCTAAGTTCGGTAAAATAGCTTAAACACCGTGTATTGCAAGAATACAAAGTGTTTGATGAATTGTTAAAATAGAATACATATTCGATGTATTGTGTTTTAACAAAAATGGTGATTATCATTATATGATTGTTTAAATTTTGTAAAGAAGTTTACCAAATAAACATAAGCATGAAACTATTTGATGTGATCAAAGTATTTTAGCGTATGAAGGGTATAAAGATAAAAGAGAATCTAATTACTACAATTTGATCAATAGTAATGAAATTCGACTTTATAAGAATGGCATAAAGAAAAATTGTGGAATGCAATGCGTTTGAAAAGTCAAAATGCAAAGCATCACAATGTGATATTAAATATCAAAGTGGGTGAATAGATGGCACCAAATAAATCGTTGTAGTATAGATGTAAAAGACCATTAGTTAGAAATAGTTAGCACTCAATTAGAATATATAGTAAACCATGTGAATTCGTGAAATTGGTGCCATATCTTGTATGGATCATCGTAAAAGTTTTGGGGTTATTTGTAACACCCCAAAAATATTAATCAAGATTATCAAGTTCTAATCACCCAAGTTTAGGGTTAACAAAAACTTTTATTATTAAATTTAATATGAGTGTATGTGTGAATTGCATTAGTGTATGAATGAGTGCAATTTCCATGTTTGATTGCTACAAATGATAAGGAATGGTTTAAAGGTGAATACTACATCATCTAGGCCATTTACAGAAAAAATCAAAAGAAAACAAAATCAAATATGAATCATATGATGAAATGGTCATTATGATCAAAATTATCCACTAGACCACTTTGAGTGTTTCTAGGCAAAGATTTCTAATAGAAACTTTCTCAATTATGTTCACCCCTTGATAGATCAAGTAAAAGTGAACCCAAGCCCACTTTACAAACAAATAGAAATAAACTCCAAATCATTTTAAAGGACATTGCAAAATTGAATCAAGTTCATATGCATAGATCACCATTTTGCAAAAACCACTCAAACCAATTCACCTTGGCAAACCTAAGCAACCATAGACTATCAAGAATGTGACAAACACACTCACCAAAATTCATCCAAAAATTCAAATCTTGAATTCATGTGGCCATTTGGTCGAGCACCTGGCAGACAACAATAAACACTGCCTAACTTCTACTGTTCTGAGCAGTGATCAATCGCCACTAGTGCCTTAAATCTCTCCCTGGTCTCCCTTAGTGCCTAGCAGAGCAGTGGACACACTCCCCCTTTGCCGTTTCCACTAGTGTCGTGCCGCCCGAGCTCACCGTGCCGGTCGACCAGGCCCCGCTCACCACAGCCAGTGCCGCCCTCTCCCACGATGTCCAATAGACAGGCACCACACCACCAACACCCTCTATACACCCTAGACCAGAGACACGCCATGGACCAACCATGATCGCCACGCCCACCTCTTTGTCTGCTATGCCGAGAGCGCGCCAGAGCGCCGCAGCTGACACGCGCACACACGCCGCGCCTTGCCCTCTCCGCGCGTGCCTGCACTCACCATGACCCCAACTACCCCCCAGTAGCCACTGTGCGCTGTCTCGAACGCCACCGTTCCCGCATAGAGCACGAACCGCTCCCGACCGTTTTTGACCGCCCCTTGCCACGCCATCACTCGCATGACCACCACCCTGAAGCACCGCATCGACCCCTACCCTCAGCCATGCGATAGCCCTCTGTAACAACGTCGCCGACGAGCCCGAGCCAAGACGCTATGTCCCTCTTGTCGGTGTATAAATAGAGGCCACCCCAGTTATCATTCACTACACCATCTCACTCCCCTCTCTCTTAGACACCTCCCATACCCTTCCTCGGAGCAAGGCGAGCACCACATCACCGGAATTTCACCGGAGCCCGCCGCTACAGAGGAGAAGAGGAACTGGAGCTAGGAGCCACCCCAGAAGCCGCCGCGACCACCATTCGACTCACCGTCGACGACAACCTCATTTTCCCCATCGCCGACCTTAGCTGGAGCCCAGGTGAGCCCCCACGTACCCCCACCGTCGCGTTAGGGTTCGTTCCTCACCAGAGCTATTCGCCGGAGACGACGAACCACAGCCGTAGATCCTAGTCTAATCGTAGGGATGAGATTGAAAGATACCGTTTCGGTTTAGGTGAGTCACTGACGAGTAGGACCCGCCTGTTAGCAGCCCGCTGCACGCGCACCGTGTAGCTAGGCCAGCCCATTTAGTTTCCCATGCAGAGCCCGTCGGTTCAAATAGATTTTCCTATTTTAGTTAAAACTAGATTTAGTTAGTAGATTCAAAAATCAATTCAAAGAGATTCACCAAACCAAATTGCATGATTCCAATTTTTTTAGAAAGGTATTCAAAATATCTATCCAAGCCCGTTGGATTTAAACCATTTCAAATTATAGGTCACCTATACCAAAAATAACAAGACAGAGACTTTTCCAACATCAAACATTTTTCAAAAATCAAACATAAATGCTTTTGAGTTGATTCCAACTCTCAAAAATCACATTTAACAAGATCTATCTGAATATGTAAAAATATTTAGGTTTACATGCAGTGATATTGGACTAGAACCAAAAGAATGCTATATAGGCATTTCTACTCACTTCAATTGTATTAAATAGTAATCTTAAACTTTATAAAATATGACCACCAGTTTAAATCACATTCCCAAGTATTAGAATATGTGGTGATGACATGTGTCAACATGATCCCATATTTTAATTGGAGAATATTAAATCTTAAGTATTTTCAATGAGTAGAAATTACTTTTCTAAAATAAGAAAAATAAAACTAGGTCTTTAATTCATGTAATGATTGTGATGATGCTAGATCATCTAGTGTGAGCCTTTGTGTGCTACATATAAGTAGTTAAGTATTGTTTGGTGATTGTGTACCTCGTATTCATTTATAGACGATAGTACCAAACCGGGATACGAGGAGGAGGAGTACTACGAAGAAGAAGAAGAAGAAGAAGAAGAAGAAGAGAATTTCAACCACCGCACTACTCAGGGCAAGCCTAACACTACAAGTTAACTATGCAAGATAGAACTATGCAAGCTAACACTTGCAAACTTGATAACCTATGCAAGATGCATTAGGCATGCTTTGGTTATGCAACCTTGATTATACCAATCCCAAGTTTTACTTGCAAGATTTATTCTTTTACTTTTACCAAAGTTCTTTACCTGTAGTTAGTGATTTGTGAGTATTTGGAAAAATAGTATATATACCATAAAGAGTATAAAACTAGGACTAAGTAGTTATACTTAGATGCCATGAAAAGCATAAAACTAGATTTGGATAGTTACACTTGATTAGCACCCCTGATTAGTGAATACCCTCAACTTTAGTGGCTAGTGCTAAGCATAAAAGTTGATCACTTTAGATGGGAATACTTGGTGAAAATGATTGTGAAAACTTTGGAATGATGATTCATTCTATTGAAATGATTTTTACATGTGTTGAGAAAAACAATGATTCGATGATGAAACTTCTTGAGGCATGAGCCTTGATTTTGATAAAAACTGATGGTTGGGTTTGGATGCGATACCATTCCAATTTTATCGTACAACCACAATACCCGAATTGGGTAGGGCTTAACTCGAAGTTTATATGCCTTAGTATGGGTTCCCTCGCG
Source organism: Avena sativa (assembly GCA_916181665.1). NCBI lineage: Eukaryota > Viridiplantae > Streptophyta > Magnoliopsida > Poales > Poaceae > Avena > Avena sativa. Next base: position 226,337,532 of record OV702291.1, read on the forward strand.
GAAAGAGGTTGAGCTGAGGCTACCTCGTGAATGTGAATGTCCACCTATGCAGTGCCCAGGATGGAAGATGGCCATGGCTGGGAGGCCAAGCTCATAGGGGAGGTGCCTATACTAGAGTGTGTAACATGATTGATTATCCGCATACTAAGTATGATGATTCAGGGTTATCCTTGACGGATGTATCGAATTTTGTGGTGAAAGTGTACCACCTCTGTAGAGTGTCAAACTATTCGAATAGCCACGTCCGCGGTCATGGACAGTTGGAGTGGCCATACTATTCCATTGTCAGATGTTTTCAAAATGACTTTTGAATTGAACTATGACCTTGACTTGACCACAACAGAGTTGTGGATATGAAAACTAGGTTCCCACTTAAGTGATTAAATTAGATTCTTTACTTTTGAACTCTTATGAAATAAACCTGCCTTCTTGCAAATAAACCTAGAGCTTAAGATTTCTACTAGAACTACCTTACTTGTTAGTGCTAGTTTGCGAGTACTTAAAGAGTACTCATGGCTTTGTCCCTGGCTATTCCCGTGGCCAGACTATGAGGAGGACTACCAGGAAGATGGACAGCAGGAGGTCTATGACAACTAGGATCATCTCCATCGTTAGCATTGCTTGTGACTCTAAAGATGGAGCCCCCAGTATGTTTACTTTCCGCTGCTTTGATTGTATTAAGACTGGATCATTAGATCCTTTATTTGTAAGACCTTTATTATGGTTTGTAATGGATGATGTACTGTGGTACCAATTCTGTTATGTCTCGCAAAAATGGTAATCATGGGATTGCGATGTATGGCATAAAAGGCATCTGGGATTAAAAATCCGGGTGTTGACATTATTCGATATAACCAAAACAATGGAGAATAAGTCCTTGTAGAGTATTCATTGGAAATTATGAATACAATAGCCATAGCTAAAACCAAAAGGAGAGCAAAACTAGTATTGCTTGGATTTTGGTGCATTCTCAAGAAAGTGCACATTCAGTGATATTTCTCGATTATGGAGAAAATGGAAGATAGTGAAAAACATGATGAGGATTCAAAACCCTGCATCAGAGTGTTGAGAAGCGCAACATAAAGCGTTCCTGAATGATACTCTTCACAACAGAAAGAATCAATGATAGTGATCATTTTTGTTTTCCCCACTAGTGTTTTCACTACATAAAGTAGGATTCAAAATGCAGCCCATATCTTGTATGGAGACATTTGTGAATCATTTGTCATGATTACCAGAATATGACATACCTACAAACTACTAAGGAAATAATGGCAAGCTAAAGATTTGAGAAATCCCAAAGCAAAATTGACTTGTGATTAGAAAGCAATTCGTTACTGAATCTAACAAGTAAAGGGGTTACTTGGATTTTCCCAAATGACTGCAAAGCCATAGTGGAAAAGGGGTGAATGACGAAAGCAAAATTTGTCAAGTATTGGACAAATTCAAATGAATTTGATTCAAGTGTGCTGAAAGTCTGGTGGATTTAAAAACTGGTAAAGTACTAGTATCTCATAGTAAATCTCCAAGTTTGATATTTGATCAAAGGATTTTGAAGTCATTCAAAATAGTGAGTCGATATGAAATTTGCATGAAATTGAGTGGTAGCTATGAAAGTCTTCCTAAAACAATATGTGAATGACATATTTTTAAGTGGGAGCAATATAAGTCTCAAATTCAAATATGTACGAACATAGTTTGAGTAAGAGTAGTGACTCATACCCAAACATGTTGGGAACATATTTGAGTGGGAGCTTAGAGGAGTGATTCTTAAGTGTGTATATGACACATTAAGAATAAAAGCGCAAGTGTCGATAATTAATGATTTATAAAGGGTAGAAGTTGAGAATAAGTGTATTATGATATTATGTAGTATTCCTTAAAGGATTCTGAAAAGGGTTTCAGAATAGAAGTTAATTAAGGAACTGGTCCTTAATAACTTAAGTTAGGAATAGTATTAAGTTTAACTTCAATGGTTGAAAGAAACAAAAGGATAATCATCATCCACAATGTTGAGACATAGGTTCTATCTTAGAAAACCATGATGATAACTTAACATAATATATGATCCAATAAAGAATGTTTGAAAAGTGATTAAGTTCAAATCACGAAACATTGAGTTAAGCTTGTCCGCAGTGTCTAATAGAGAACTATAGACATGTTTTCCAAATCCATAAAGGATGACATATCTTAAAGCATAAAGGGTTATGTTATAAGGGAATATGTTGGAAACTCCTATAATACCGACTAAAGTCAAGAAGGAAGCAAGGTGAACAAAACATCAAAAGTTGCACAAGGTGCACTCGTGTTTCGATGATTACATTTATAATAATAGATAAGGATACCATCTAAAGTGATGTATAATGTTATGGCGGGGCTAGTTCGCTTTTAACATAGAATGATGTGTCCTAGGGCATAGTGCCCATGAGAAAGCCCTCAAGGTTGATCTAAAGTCACCGTAGGCTCCTGGAATCCGGCCTCGTTCTACTGCCATAGAGACGATGCATACACAAAGATGTTATCATGTGATGATCAAGTATTAATATCAATCAAGATGACATTAGTAAGTTGCAAAGGATTTGGGACTATAAAGTACAGGCCCAAGACTAACCTCTTCCATGAGAAAGCATGTTCAGGGTACCGGGATATATGGTACCAATGATTAAGAACAAATGCAGCTAGTTTATTTGTACTCTAGTGCAAGTGGGAGACTGTTGGAAATATGCCCTAGAGACAAATAATAATAAGGATTATTATCATATTTCATAAAGTTTATGATTAAGTTTTATATCATGCTATAACTGTATTGAAAGGAAACGCCAATACACGTGTGATATATAAACAACTAGGGGTTCCCGGTGAAACTCTAGTAACTGGTTCATTGGTCAACAGATGATCAAGGTTTCCTGATCATGTGGCATTTATTCCAGTTGGAAATGGAGTCAACTCATTCTGTGAATGAGATGATGAACCAATACCCAACCTAAACATCGTGCCCCGATCATGTAATGAAGTTCAAGTTACGATGATTAGAATAGACCTTGTAGACTATTCCTTAGACCATGAGGCTATATCAATCACTGTCTCTCGAGAATTCTTAGATAGCATCAAACGTCACTTGGTAATAAAGTGACAATAAAGGTGTGTTCAGGTGTTCAGAGGAACAATCGAGGCAATATATGTCAAGAGCGGGATTTGTCCATCCGCGTGACGGAAAGATACTCGAGGGCCCACTCGGAGAAGTTATATCCAATAGCTGCACAGCATGTGATTTGATCACAGGGATATTACTTGTTGAAACGAGTCAAGTAGCATTGTTCTATAACGAGATTAAACACAACATGGTGATGTCATTGATCAGATCTTGGACAATGCAAGTATCGAGAGACAAAAGGAATAATACATGACTGTCCCGGTTCAAACGATGAAAGATCTTCGTGGAATGCACAGGGGTCACATGGCCATCCAGGTCCCTCTATCGATCATTGGTCCGGGAGTGTCCCGACCATGTCTAGAGTGTTCCTGAACCGTGGGGTATCACACTTAAGGGCTTGATGATGCTTATAGAGTGTTTACAGGATCGGTAGAATCACCGAAGAATAGAAAGAGAGAAAACCGGAAGGGTTTTGGTAAGTCCGGAGGATGTCCGGAGTGGAGGTGGAAGGTGTTCCATAGCCATGGAGATTGAATAATATTTGAATGAATGTTAAATTTATTTATTCATTTATTCACAATTATTTAATAAAAGAGAAATCAATTTAATGGTCAAAGGGCTTAATGGGCCAAATCCCAGAGGGGAAAAGGCCCAAGAGGGGACCACACCCGAAGGAGGGGCCTAGGGGTTGGTAGGCGGCCCTAGTGGGCCTGCCCCACGTGGGGCCCATGGTGGGGATCTCGCTAGTGCGCCTCTCCACCCTCTCCCATGATTAGTCCCACCCCGGGACTTTGAGGGAGGTAGTACCTCCCCTCCCCTATATATAGTGGGGTATTTTGACCAGAAAATTAAACACAATATTCAATAAAGATTTCTTCACTTTTGGGGAGACCTCCAATTGATATTTCTCTCTCTCTCTCTCTCTCTCTCTCTCTCTCTCTCTCTCTCTCTCTCTCTCTCTCCTGTGACAAGTCCCAAGTTCAGACTGCACGAATGAGAGACATCTTCACCGCGGAGCACCGTCGCGCTGCAGGATTCGGATCCATGAGCTCTACTTCCACAACTGCTGCAGGATCGGGGAAGCGGGAGTCATCGCCAGGCACCGGATGCATGTACCTCCCCGCGAGGTGTCACACTTGAGGCACTAGGAGTCGTTGGAGCCGCAGGAGTGCAAGGACTTCATCACATCCTTGAGGTCGGCTTCGGCTCGTCTACATCAACCATTCTCTCCTGAGAATTGACAATGGTTTTCGGTCTTCAAGGGTAAGTTCTCGAAAAGCCCCTCCTGTTACAGCATTACTAATAGATAGGTTCTGGTAGCATCAGGGGTTCAGGGGCGTAGGGTAAATTTTTATTGTTTTCATATGCGAACCCCTATGCTCACAGCCCCTGCCAACATTTTGGATTCGTCCGAGTCCCGCAACGACCGTGATGCAGCCCATCCTGCGGACGCTCCTACATATACACCACCAAGTCCCCCCAAGTGGACCCATGACTCGTGCCCGAGCCAAGCTCCTCCAAGATAAGGTGAATTCGCTCCTCTCCCCATGTAACTTTGACACAACCTTGGATGGCTTGCTACTTCATGCAAATACACTATGCATTCTCAGCTATGAAGCCCCTATGGATGAAGTGCAAGGAGCAAACCAAGGACAAGAAGATGCTAGAGCTCTCACACTAGAGTCTCCGGTCTGGCAGACCGGAATCTCCGGACTGGCGCACCGGAATCTTCGGCCGGTCTCTGGACCAGCCTCCGGACCGAGGCTCGAGGTCATTCTGATACCCCCTCCAGATACGGACAGGAGATAGACTAGAATCTCCGGCCTAGACCGGAGTCTCTGGACTACCACATTGGAGTCTCCGAACCTTGCGTCACCAGGCATGTAAAAGCCTTTGGGCTTTCGACCCATGTACCCCTTAGTCCGTCTAGAACTTACCTTTTATTCCAAAAGTACCCCTGAATTAGTGGTTGGCCTATATATAGTCCCCCACATCTATTGTAAACCCTAGGCTTGATATTTGGAATTAGTGGACACCCCTTGTGGATCTATCTAGTTCTTGCCTCATGCTCCTTTGATAGAGGAGCACCAAATATCACAAACCTCGTTGGAGTTCGCATCGTGCCTCCCGCGTTGTACAAGGCCTTGGCATTGGAGCCCCTTGCCAAGACGTCAAGATCTCACCAAGCCTCCCCCTTGTCGTGCCAGTTCAAGAGAGAGATCCTTGCACAGCCTAGGGATTGCACCGGCCCGGAAGCCGCTGGCATGAGCAATTGGCTTGTATCATTTCTTTGTGGTGTGTGTGTTCATCGTGTCCCTCGTGCGTGAGTTCACGGTTTTTCCTTTCTCCCTCATCCCCCACTCACTCTGCCTCGATTTCAAAGGGATTCGTGAAAGATCGGACCATCCCCGAGGGTAGCCCTCAGCATATTTGTATCAAGAGCTTCGTTGCTCATGAATTCCCCCACAAATTTTTCTTCTATCCACCAAAAATTCGAAAATCCCCCAAAAAGAGCCTCACATTTTCCTTTGGATCGATCTCTTGATTTGGAGTGTTATTTGTGGTTTTGACCCGACCAAATCTTGTCTTACGTGTTGGTCTAGCTTTATCCTGTGTTTTCCCAGCCCAATTTGGCCAATTTTTCACGGTTTTGAGGACCCAAGGCGTGGATTTCCGCTCAAGAACACGAGAAGTTCGAGCTCTGTCCCTAGACCAGAGTTTCCGGACCTGCAGACCGGAGTCTCCGGCCTACACCGGAGTTTTCAGCCTGATCACACCGGAGTTTTCGGCCTGGACGGGAGTTTTCGGCCCGAGACACCGGAGTCTCCAGCCTTTACGCCTGATTTTGACATATTTGCCTCTTATCTTGCATTGGCTAATTTTCCTCTTGTTTGTTTGTGTACCATGTGCGTGTCATGAACTAACAACAAGCTTCCGCATCGAAAACTCCACGCTCATTGACACCACAACACCGAACATCACCCCGCAACACCGACCACAAGTTCATCATCACCAAGAAGGTATAACTTGCGTCACCTTGTTAACCCTATCTTCCTTTGTGTGTACCTATCCCACGAGAGTGGATCATCTTCTGTTTTCTTGAGCATTGTGCATTTGTCCTTGGATAGTGAGAGTGCAAGAGCAATAGCAAGAGTGACTTGGTAGCATCGAGGGAGAGCAAAAAAATATACAAAAGAAAAAGATACAAAAAAAAAGAAAAATAGTATCCCATAGGAAAAGAGAATCTCGAAGCTTGTAAGCAGGAGAGAAAGAAGAGCTCCAAGGCAAGTGCACAGATCCGTTACTCATTTTTCCTCTTTGCAAGTGAGCCATGGTCTCTCCTTGCATTGGCACGACATCGAGCGTAGTCTTCGTTAGGACATTTTGGTTGCTCATTTTCATAGTCGTGTCAATCCCAACAATATCCACGTGTGTGTATATAGTCATAGGTTCATGTCACCCCTTTTGAGTTGTTGACCTTTGCCTTTGACTTGAGTTTTGTTGGATTTTACCCACTTTTGACTATCCCTTTTATTTTGGTTGGTTCTTTGGCATTCCACAATCCTAACCTACCACCAACAAGCTTTTGAGAGTTAGTTCTTTCTTTAGTGTGAGCTTTCTTTATGATTTCACTTTGCAAGCTAATAGCTCTCACTTGTGGTTTCTAGTTTGGTGCAATCCCCAAGGTGAGATAAAAGGCTAACACCACCATATTCCACTTCCATATACAGTACTTGTGTGTTTTGCATGATGGATAGGCATGGTGAGTCGAGCCAACCACCTCCACAAGAAGAAGAACAAGGACCGTACATGACGCGCGCAAGTCACTTCATCATCCGACACGAGTCCCGCGAATGTTGCGAGGCTCTTGAGACGCAATAAGATGAACAATTCAGTGAGACTCAAGCCGAGATCAAGAACATCGAAAACCGCTTCGATGACATCGAACAACAAATGCATGCAATGAAACACAACTTTGTCCATCAAAATGAAGCGCTCCAATGCTCCATCACCGAAAAAAATGACAAGCTTCGACTACTCATCGATGGAATGACATTATCGCGTTCACGTGCATTAAGCTCTTCAAGCTTATTGCGTCACCATTCTCCTCTTCATCAAGATCATCATCCAAGTGCTCCAAGACACAATGACTCCCCCATGGTTGAAGATGGAAGCTCTTCGAACTATTTACCTTCCCCACGACACGCCACAACGTCAAGCTATGATGGTGATTTCTCCTCAAGGCCCCAAGCAAGGCGAGAAGGACACCGTCATCATGTAAGGGAACTAATGATCCAAAAATAGCAACCACAAGTGGAACCTCGAGTACAACCTCAAGTGAAACATCATCGCCCGCAACATATACTTGACACCACAAGTGATGACCTCAACTTGGAGGATCAAGCTTGCCATCACTGTCATGAACGTCCACACCGACGCCATGGTCATCATGAGACACCTCCTCCACCACATCAAGACATGGAGCATCAAATAGTACATGTTGAGTGATGCCCACCATGTCATGAGGCTCAAGACCATGATATTCGTCATGAGGCCCATGTGCCTAATCCACATCACCAACCAAGGAACGAGCCTCCTCTTTGTCAACAACCGCGTCAAGAGGATCCACATCCTCAACACCTTCATGAGGCCCAAGTGCCTCAACCTCGTAAATAACTGTGCCAAGAGCAAGAGCAAGCTCCTCAACAAGGTAGCGAGAACCAAGTTCCACTTCCTCAACCGCAAGCGCATCAACAAGGTCACCAAGCATGTCGCAATGACCACATGGATGATGAAGACCGTCCACACCATGTCAACAAACGCTACCGTGACTGCAATGATGAAGAAACTTTTGGCAAGCTCAAGTTCACAATTCCCAAGTTCACCTGATCAAATGAACCCGGAGAATACCTCTCATGGGCACTCAAAGTCGACAACATGCCGCAACGTCAAGCTATGATGGTGATTTCTCCTCAAGGCCCCAAGCAAGGTGAGATGGACACCATCATCATGCAAGGGCACTAATGATCCAACAATAGCAAACACAAGTGGAACCTCGAGTACAACCTCAAGTGCAACACCATCGCCTGCAACACATAGTTGACACCACAAGTGATGACCTCAACTTGGAGGATCAAGCTCGCCATCACTGTCATGAATATCCACGTTGATACCATGGTCATCATGAGACGCATCATCCACCACATCAAGACATGGAGCGTCAAATAGTATATGTTGAGCAATGCCCACCACGTCATGAGGCTCAAGACCATGATCTTTGTTGTGATGCCCATGTGCCTAATCCACATCACCAACCAAGGAACGAGCCTCCTCTTTTTCAACAACCGCGTCAAGAGGCTCCACATCCTCAACACCCTCATGAGGCCCAAGCGCCTCAACCTCGTAAATAACCATGCCAAGAGCAAGGGCAAGCTCCTCAACAAGGTAGCGAGAATCAAGTTCCACCTCCTCAATCGCAAATGCATCAACAAGGTCACCAAGCACGTCGCAATGACCACATGGAAGATGAAGACCGTCCACACCATGTCAACAACCGCTACCATGACCGCAATGATGAAGAAACTTTTGGCAAGCTCAAGTTCACAATGCCCAAGTTCACCTGATCAAATGAACCCGAAGAATACCTCTCATGGGCACTCAAAGTCGACAAGATCTTCCGCATGCACAATTATAGCAACGAGAAGATGGTCGCCATGGCTTCGCTTGAGTTTGATGATTATGCCAACCTTTGGTGAGAACAAGTTCAAGTTGCTCGTGACGCAAGAGAAGAGGCCCCATGAAAGGGCATGTATGCCCCCATGTGTGGTTTTGGTAATTAATGACAATCCATATGGACTAATGTGAAAATTAAGACTCACTTGTAGGTTTGTCCATTGGAATCGCTTGGTCCATGTGTTGGTCTCAAGCTTGAAAGAAGAAGAAGAATTTCAAGTGTGTCTTGAAGAAGAAGAAGATGGAGTCCCTCATGTGCATCTTCAAGACGTCATCTTTATGGGGATAGTAGAAATGATGTGCAAGCTCAAGATGCGCCATATCTATAAGATCTCATGCATGAAGCTTTCTATCGTCGGTGATCATGGAATGATGAATACGAGTTCAAAGAAGAGGTCTCCCCATCGAGTATGGGGGAGCAAGTTGCAAGTCTTCATCAAGCAAAGCATGAACAAGAGCAATCAAGAAGGGCAATCCATCTTGAGAAGGACAAGACGTTCTACACCTAGCTCAAGTGGATTGCTCAAGGCAAAGGTATGATCTTGATAGGTTTTCTATTTTATCAGGCTCTTGTAGTGCTGCCATACCGGGTTTACAATAGATAGCCGTACTATCAAGAGGGGCTCTCGAGTGGGTGACTCGATCACCTCTTTTGGAGAGAGCTCAAACCTTTGCGTTCTTGCATCATATTTTCTTGGTTGTTATTTGGTTCTTGTCCATGTGAGGTTATAGAGCTTGTGGTTATCTTCATAACAATCTCCAGTTCATCAAAAACATTTTCCCTTGAATATCTTATTGCATTTTTTGATCTTCGGGTTTTTTCGGCTCCACACCTTGGGAAATATCTCATGTATATATATACTTAATATTTTATCCCTTGGTGGTATCCAATATTTCACCTTTTTTGATTATACTCTTTATTATCTTTCCAAAAAAATTGGTTTCATCCCAATTGGAGTTTCCAAGCTCAACTTCTTGTGTTTTACGTTTTGGAGGTTTTATCGGTTCGTTGCTTCTGAGAGGTCATACCTTTCTCCATTTTATTTTTATTATACCATGTGGGACTATGATGTTTCTTTGCATAATCTTGTAGATCTTATTGTTCTCTTCAAAACTATCCCAAGATCATCAAAATCAGAGTCCGGAGTCAAACGTTAGTTTTCGTGCAATGTTGCCCAACGTTTTTGCTTGAGCGGTAGTACCGGCCCAAGTTCCGCCCGAAGTTCCAGTGAAAACGTGTATTTGTTCAGTAACTTGTGTTTCTATTTACCGGTATTACCGGTACCGGTGGGGCACCGGTAGTTCCGGTGGGGCGTGTATCTAGCCCGAACGGTCAGTTTTTCCTTGTCCTATTTAAGGGGAGCTTCTTCCCCAATGGTTCCCCATCTTTGGAGCTCATTTTTGCCCAGCATTGTTGACCTATTTGAGCTTTCTTACTCCCTCTCCCTCCCATGATTCTTGCATCTTTTTGAGGGTAAAGTGAGAGGAGATCTAGATCTACAACTCTACCAAATCATATCTCTTCTTAGTGAAGGAAATCTTGAGATCTAGATTTTGGAGGAATTTGGTGTTTTTCTCTTGTGTTCTTCCTCTCTTATTCCCCCAATAGATTTTGTAGATTTTGTGAAATTTGACAGTGAAGGACTTGCCCTTTCATTTGGATCATAGGTTTGAGTTCCCCTCGAAGATTCGGTGAGCTCAAGCTCTTGGGCTTGTTTCTCTTGGGTTGTTGGAATCCTAGACGGTTGTGTGGAGTTGTGGTGTGTTCTTGGGGCCTCCAATTGAGTTGTGGAGATTCCTCAAGCTTGTGGCTTGTTGTGGCATCGTTCTTGGGGGATCCAATTGTTGTGGAGTTCCTCAAGATTGTAGCCTTTGTGGCATTTCTTAGGAGCCCTCCAATGGAGTTGTGGAGTTTGCCCCAAGCCTTGTACGGGTTCGGTGACCGCCCTCAAGTGTCCCATAGTGCAACGTGAGTAGGCATTTGTAGCGAGCTCACGGGAGAATAGGGTGAGCCTTTTGTGGCATCGGTGAGTTGCGTGCCTTTGCATCTTGGGGTGAGGACTTGTGTGGCGTTGGGTGAGCATCGAACCACCACACCTCGAGGTCAGCCATTTGTTGTGTTCGAAGTACATTGCGCCATCGCACCTCTCCAACGGAGACGTAGCTTCTTTGGAAGCAAACTTCGGGAAACAAATCATCGTCTCCGTGTCCATCAGTTATCTCTCAACCGAGCCCTTTACTTATGCAATTTACATTGTGATAGCCATCGTGCTTGAAGTATTATATCTTGCTATCACCTTATTTCTTGTCTTGCTTAGCATAGGTTGTTGGTGCATTTAGTTGAACCTAGTTGACATAGGTTTTGGCTTGATAAATTAAACGTTAAGTTTTATTCCGCATTTATTAGAGCCTAAACTGTAATAATTTTAAAACGCCTATTCACCCCTCTCTAGGTGACATTCGTTTCCCTTTCACCCTAATCACAACTTGGGATGACATGAACGCTCATATGAGATCCCGATTTGTTCCTTTGCACTACATGCGTGACCTCTTCAACAAGCTTCAATCGCTTAGTCAAGGGACAAAGATCGTAGAAGAGTACTTCAAGCAAATGGAACTCAACATGATCTGCGCCAACATTGAAGAGCGCAAGGAGCAAACCATGGAACGTTTCCTCATTGGCTTGAATCATCCAATCAAGTGCATCGTCCAGTTCCGCAACATACAAAGACATGGTTGAGCTTGTGCACATCGCAATAAAAGCCGAGCGTCAAGTGCAAGAGGACATCAAGGACAACAGGCCCAAGACACATTTCACCTACAAGAAAGCTTCAACCGCTACACCAACAACCTTCAATGGAAGCTCCTCAAGTACCTCCAAGCCTTCCTTCAAGCCCACACTTCCTCAAGGAAAACCTCCCCCGAGTGGCAAATATACAAAGGATGCCACCCCATTCAACGGCGAATGCTACAAGTGTGGAGGCAAAGGACACAAGTTAGCCGAGTGTGGAAACAAGCAAGTATTGTTCATCCATGACAATGGCGACGAAGAGTACTTGAGTGAAGATGAGTTTGATGTCTGAGTGGAAGATGCCCAAGAATTCCTCATGTGTGAACATGACGCAAGTCCATACTTATCATCACAAGGATCTTTACCACTCAAGCACAAGAGCATGAATATCAACGGTCAAATATCTTCCAAACACGTGCCAACATTATTGGGAAATCTATCAAGGTGATCATCGATGGAGGGAGTTGCCACAACCTTGCTAGCACAGAGTTGTGTGAGAAACTCAACCGCACCCTCCATCCGCACAAGCACCCCTACCACGTCCAATGGCTAAGTGACCAAGGTTCCATGAATATAAATCACACCGACTCGGTAACATTCTCTATTGGCACATATAGAGACACGGTGGAGTGTGATGTGATCCCAATGACGGTTTGCCATATGTTGCTTGGTCGATCATGGCAATTTGACAAATGTGCTCTACATGATGGCCGCACAAATGTATACACCTTCAAATGGCTTAACAAGAGATGCGTTTTGCAAACAATGACTCCTAGCCAAATAATTGCAGACAATTCAAAGGCTTTAGTGAGGGTGCAAAACATAACACCTTCTTGTGAGAAGAGTGGTGAGCGAGAGAACCACCTCATAGTGAGTGAGAGCCACAAGCTTAACCTGAGTGGAAAAACTAAGAGTGTTCTTCTTGCCACCAAAAGTGAGATGAGAGATGTGAGGAACAACCCATCCATTTTGCACTATGTCCTCATTTTCAAGGGACTAGCGCAAGGAACTAATGACTTGACAAATATTCCTCCCTCTTTGATGGTTGTTTTGCAGAAATTCAAGAATGTGTTCCCTGAAGAGCTCCCACATGGACTACCTCCTCGTTGCAGAATTGAGCATCACATTGACCTCATACCCTACGCACCCTTTCCAAACCACACCGCCTACCGAACGAACCCGGAGGAGATGAAGGAGATCGAACATCAAATCAACCAACTCATCTCCAAAGGTTTGATCCAAGTAAGCACTAGTCCGAGTGCGGTACCCGTGATTCTTGTTCCAAAATCGGATGATACGTTGCGGTTATGCATGGACTGATGTCCAATCAATGATATCACCGTGCGTTATAGGCATCCCATACCACGTCTCGATGACATGCTTGATGAGTTGTGTGGAGCCACTATTTTCTCGAAAATTGATCTTTGTAGTGGTTACCATCAAATACGCATGACGGAAGGTGATGAGTGGAAAACCGCCTTCAAGACCAAACTTGGTCTCTATGAATGGTTGGTCATGCCCTTTGCCTTATCTAATGCCCCATCCACCTTCATGCGCCTTATGAATCATATTTTACGTTCTCTCATTGGAAAATGTGTTATTGTCTATTTCAATGATATACTTGTTTATAGCATGTCACTTGAGGACCATGTTACACATGTCAAGGAAGTATTGCAAATCCTTCGACATGAGAAGCTATATGCTAATCTTCCCAAGTGCACTTTTGCTAAAGACAAGTTGATTTTTCTTCAATTTTTCGTTTCTTCAAAGGGCATTGAAGTTGATGTTTCCAAGGTAAAGGACATATGAGATTGGCCCATTCCCACAAATGTGAGTGAACTCTGAAGTTTTCATGGGTTGTCTAGTTTCTATCATTGCTTTGTGAAAGACTTTTCAACCATTGCTTGTCCTCTCAACGAATTAACCAAAAAGAATGTCACCTTCGTGTGGGGCAAAGCACAACAAAAAGCTTTTGATGAACTTAAAAAGAGGCTCATCGAAGCACCTCTTCTTACATTACCAGATTTCACAAAAACTCATGAGATAGAGTGTGATGCTAGTGGTATTGGCATTGGAGGAGTCCTCATGCAAAATGGACGTCCTATTGCCTACCATAGCGAGAAACTTGAGGGTGCTTGCCTTAACTATCTGATTTATGACAAAGAGCTTTTTTGCCTTAGTTCGTTTTCTTCAAGTTTGTCAACACTACCTTTGGCCTAAGGAATTTATCATACATTCCGACCATGAGTCGTTGAAATATCTCAAAGGCCAAGCCAACTTGAGTAAGCGACACGCTAAGTGGGTTGAGTTTATGGAGTCTTTTCCTTACATTTTCAAGTATAAGAAGGGCAAAGATAATGTAGTTGCGAACTCTTTATCTCGCAAGCACACAAGCCTTCTTACTCGATCTGAAGTAAATGTGTTGGACTTGATGAAATCAAAACTTTGTATGCTTCTGACCCATTGTTTGGACCAATTTTTGCAAAGTGCTCCATTGACAAAGGAATTGATGATTTCTATTTGCATAAGGGATTTCTATTTAGAAGAAAACAAGCTTTGCATTCCGAAGTCGTCTCTTCAACTTTTGCTTCTCCAAGAATCACATGGTGGTAGCCTCATGGGTCACTTTGGCCGTGACAAGACATTGGACATGCTCGCCACTCATTATTATTGGCCCAATATGAAGCGAGACGTGGAGCGCTATGTTCAACGATGCACAACATGTGTTCAAGCTAAGTCGCAAGCTAACCCTTATGGTCTTTATATGCCATTTCTTATTCCTCATGCACCTTGGTCCAACATTAGCATGGATTTTGTTTTAGGATTACCTAGGTCTAAGCATGGGCATGATTCTATATTTGTCGTTGTGGATCGCTTTTCCAAAATGGCACACTTCATACTGTGCCATAAAACCGATGATGCTTCACATGTTGCCAATTTGTTTTTCAGAGAAATCGTCCATCTTCACAATGTGCCAAGGACAATTATCTCTGACCGCAACGTCAAATTCATGAGCTACTTGTGGAAAACCCTCATGGCCAAGCTCAGCGTCAAGCTACTCTTTTCATCTGCATCGCATCCTCAAACCGATGGCCAAACCAAAGTTGTCAACCAAAGCCTCGGGACTCTCCTTCATGTGTTGATCAAGAAAAACCTCAAGGATTGGGAGAAATGCATTCCCCACGCCGAGTTCACCTACAATTGTGCCAAGCACTCAACAACCAAGATTAGTCCCTTCATGATCGTCTATGGTTTCAAGCTATGAAGAAGCTTCACGAAGAAACAAGAGCTACTATCGAACAACAAGTCCTTTGCCAAGCTACAAGGTTAAATAAGGACAAGAAGGAGATGATCTTTGAATAAGGTGATCTTGTGTGGATACACTTGAGCAAGGACTGCTTCCCCAAGGAACGTGATTCCAAGCTCAAACCAAGAGGATATGGTCCCTTCAAGGTCCTCAAGATAATCAACAACAACACCTACATCATCGACATTCTAACCTCCAAGTACCTTGTGAGCAATACATTCAATGTCAAGGACCTCTCACCCTACCATGGAGATGTTCAAGATGATAACCATGAAGAGTCGATGACGACTCTTTCCTAAGGGGGGAGAAGATGCAGCCCGTCCTGTGGATGCTCCTACATCTACACCACCAAGTCACCCAAGTGGACCCATGACTCGTGCTCGAGCCAAGCTCCTCCAAGGTAAGGTGAATTCACTCCTCTCCGCATGTAACTTTGACACATCCTTGGATGGCTCGCTACTTCATGCAAATACACTATGCATTCTCAGCTATGAAGCCCCTATGGATGAAGTGCAAGGAGTAGGCTAAGGAGAAGAAGTTGTTGGAGCTCTCACACCGGAGTCTCTGGTCTAGCAGACCAGAATCTCTAGACTGGCGCACCGGAATCTCCGGCTAGTCTCCGGACCAGCCTCTGGACCGAGGCTCAAGGTCATTCTAATACCCCCCTCCAGAGACGGACCGGAGACAGACCGGAATCTCTGGCCTAGACTAGAGTCTCTGGAATTCTACACCGGAGTCTCTGGACCGGGCGTCGCTAGGCATGTAAAAGCCTTTGGGCCTTTGGCCCATGAACCCCTTAGTCCGTCCAGAACTTAGCTTTTATTCCAAAAGTACCCCTGAATTATTGGTTGGCCTATATATAGTCCCCCACATCTATTGTAAACCCTAGGCTTGATATTTGGAATTAGTGGACACCTCTTGTGGATCTATCTAGTTCTTGTCTCATGCTCCTTTGATAGAGGAGCACCAAATATCACAAACCTCGTTGGAGTTTGCATCGTGCCTCCCGTGCTGTACAAGGCCTCGGCATCGGAGCCCCTTGCCAAGACGTCAAGACCTCACCAAGCCTCCCCCTCATTGTGCCGGTTCGAGAGAGAGATCCTTGCCCGGCGCGGATCCTAGGGATTGCGCCGAACCGGAAGCCGCTGGCATAAGCAATTGGATTGTATCGTGTCTTCGTGGTGTGTGTGTGTGTGTGTTCATCGTGTTCCTCGTGCGTGAGTTTGCGGTTTTCGCTCTCTCCCTCATCCCCCACTCACTCCACCTCGATTTCAAAGGGATTCGTGAAAGATCGGGCCATCCCCGAGGTTAGCCCTCAACAGACTGATTTGTTGCAGTCGAAGATTTGATACATGACTTCTGCCAGAATCTTGAAGAGGTTGGCGAAGCCGTTAATATCTCCGACCTACACAAGATATCTGCTTTCGAGTTGTGGGACAGGTCGAAAGAGTTTCTGAAGTTGGTTGAGGACTAGAAAATGTCATACGCTTAGACTGCCACTCAAAATGCCCTTACCATGGTGAACCGTGGTATCATGGAGATCTGGCAGGTCACCAACGATATTTAGGACATTGATGAAGATGGCAACCATCAAGACATTGGAGTATTGGAGCCATATGGGAGTGTTGTGCCGGATACGCCTACCGCGTGGCCGAGATGACTAGCTATGTGAAGCCGTTCTTCCAGTCTACTATAGTACCGCCCAACCCCCAGCCGAAAATGCTTCTAATGATGACTAGAAGACTGAGTTTGTCTCCATCATCACGGATAAAGATCAGGGCGATGTGGACACTAGTACCAGCAAGTCGACAAATCCTTTGCCTCCTCCACCTACAACATAGGATTGAAACAAACTATGCATCATTCTGAAGCAAGTGTTTTAATGGTTAAAATATTTATCTATTTGCGCTAGTTTGTAAAAACTTATGCTTTACTTTAGCACTTTTGTTTTATTGTGATCTAAAAATTACTTAAGCACTTTATGTTTATACTTATCGTTTATCTGGCTTTCTGCCTCATCCCTTCCATGAGTCAGAAAATTTTTAGCACGGAAACACAGCCGAGTAGTGGAGCTCAATTGCTAATCCAGTTTAAACTTGGAAAAAGAGCCGGCTTCTGGTACCAACAATTCACTACTCGAAAAATACCCATGTCTAATAAATCAAACAAAAACCAAAGTATAAATAGAAAATGAGACTTACACCCAAAGGTAGCGTTTTATTTAGAATCAGAAATCTAATAAGAACACACATGAGCATAAAGTACTTTCAAGTATTCTGAGATTTTCGACTATGACATGATCATCTGGAAATAATATGGTACTTAAAACTTCTCAGAAAAAATATTGAGGGAACCAATACTTTATTTCACTTTGAACATGTCCATTTATATGATTACAAAGAAACAAAACTTAAGAATAAAAAGGACGTAGCTGAGCAATATTCCAAGGACGGTCTAATTCATCCGGATCTATACTACCTCCAGCTTTGTTTATTTTCCTAGTAGAAGGTACTTCTTTGTCTAGCCTCATGTATGTTAGATAGTATGAACCATTGTGCGATACTCTGCTAAGCATAAAGGTCCCTTCCCAGATTGGGGAAAGTTTGTGATTTCTTTGCTACACTAGTAGGAGAACTAGATCGCCCTTTGTAAAACACCGATTTTTTGACTCTCTAACTATGATATATATGTAACTTCTACTAATAGGATGTAGATCTCTGTTCAGCAATGACACGAACTTCCTCAAGCATATCAAGGTCATCTTGTCGAGAAAATTCAGCATCCTCTTCGACATACGCAGCAACTCAGGGAGAAAGATGGATAAGATCACTCAGAAGAACTTCCTCGGCACCGTAGATCAATAAGAAAGGAGTATATCCAGTTGAACTATTAGGAGTAGTTCGCAGGCTCCATATAACAGACGGAAATTCGTCCGCCGAAGCTCCCGCAGCACGGTGAAGTGGTGCTTCGAGCCTAGGTCAGAGGCCTTGTAGAACTAAACCATTTTCCCTCTCGACTTGTCCATTGGCTTGTGGATGCGTGACCGATGCAATTTCAAGTCAGATCCCTTGATCTTTGCAAAACTCTACAAGTTCTCCCATTGAAAAGTTGCTCATGTTGTCTGTAATAATACTGTGTGGATAGACGAATAGGATTATGATGTCCTCGGCGAATCTTTTGGCTGTAGCTCCATCACAACTTGTGACGGGTTTAGTCTCAATCCATTTTGTAAATTTATCCACCATCACTAGTAGGTGAGTAAATCCACTTGGAGCCCATTTAAAGGTTCCTACCATATCCATCCCCCAGACCGCAAAGGGCCATGTAATCAGAATTGTTTGCAGCTGATCAGCCAGAACATGGGCTTGTTTGGCGTACTTTTGGCAGCCTTTGCATGTCTTGACCATTTTCTTGGCATCTATCTTAGCTGTAAGCCAGGAAAATCCATGTCAAAAAGATTTTGCCGCTAAGGATTTGGCTGCGGCATGATGTCCACATTCGCCTTCGTGGATTTCCCCTAGGATTTCCACTCCTCTTCCAGAGAAACACAATGCTTAAAACCCTAGATACACTCCGCTTATAGAGCTCACCACTGATTATTGTGTAAGATTTCGCTCGCCGTACGATCTGCTAGCTCAGAACCTCGTCTTCGAGTAATTTTACATCTGCCAAGAAATCTAGGTAGGGCTTTGTCCAGCTGGGAATAACAACCAGAACTACTATGGGAGGTGAGTCGGATTTGGTCGGATACTCCTCATCAACTCCTATGATAGAGGTAATTTTTAGGTGCTCCAAAAAAGCGCCATCCGAGACCTTTTTCCGTGCAAAGCCTATTCTTGATAGTGCATCTGCTTCCTCATTTTCTGTTCGGGGAATGTGTTGAACTTCAAACCCTTCAAACGATTTTGCTAGTTCATCCATGACAGCTTGATATGCTACAATGTGCTTATTTGACCTACAGTAATCGGATACGTGTTGAGCAACTAAATCCGAGTCTCCGTAGCACATGAGTCGGCGAATGCCGATGTCTTTTATGATCCGAAATCCATGCAGCAGTGCTTCATATTCGACAATGTTATTGGTCGCCGTTAAGTGAATTTGCAACACATAGAACGGTTTGTATCCTTAGAGTGATTTCAGTACCACGCCAGCCCCGAGCCCCCGAGCGCTTTCCACCCGTCAAAATGCAAGGTGTAGTATTCCGACTTAGGGAAGTTAATATTTTATGTCAGCTCTGTCCAATCAGCGACCAAGTCAACAAGGATCTAGAATTTGATTGCTATCCACGGTTTATTCTCAATGTCAAAAGTCGCTAGCTCAATTCCCCACTTAGCAACATGTCTTGCGGCATCGTTGTTGTTAATTATGTCTCTCGTGGGAGCAGTTCTTAGCACGGTAATCTTGTGCTCTTGAAAATAGTGTTGTAGCTTTCTGGCTGTAAAAAACACACCATAACTTTTGGTAATGAGGATACCATTGTTTTGACTCTGTCAGAACATCGCTGAGGTAGTAGGTCGGAGGTTGCACCAAATGTTCCTATTTTTCCTCCTTTTGTTCCAACACTGTGATGACGCTGACAACTCTGTTTATCGTAGCAATGTAAAGCAACATGGGTTCCTGAGGTTCTAGTGCTGCAAGAATAGGGGCGGATGAGAGTACCGCTTTTCAGTCTTGGAGTGCAGCCTCAGCTTCATCAGTCCAGACGAACTTGTTGGCCTTCTTCGAGAGCTTGTATAATGGTGCAGCTCTTTCAGCAAGCCGGCTGATGAACCGACTGACTGCTGTGATGCAACCAGTGAGCCATTGTATGTACTTCGGGTGAGTTACTCTGGTAATGTTTAGTATAGCCTTTATTTTTTCACGGTTCACTTCTATGCCTCTCCGAGACATGATGAAATCTAACAATTTTCTGGCTGGAATTCTGAAGAAACATTTTTTGGGTTAAGCATTATGTTGTATTTAGATTTGTGAATGTTTCCTTCAAGTTGGAGATTAAAGTTTCCTTCTTTTTGGACATCATAGCTATGTCGTCCACATATATGTTGTGTCCGATTTGATCGTGGAGGCAATGTTGCATAGTGCGCAGATATGTAGCTCCTGCATTTTGAGACTGAAAGGCATCATTACGTAGTAGAAGGTTCTGAAGGGGGTGATGAACAAAGCCTTTAATTTGTATGACTCCTTCATGCGTATTTGGTGATAGCCAAAATATGTGTCGAGAAAACATAGGAATTTCGAGCCTGCTGTTGAATCGATAACTTGGCTGATTTTAGGCAGAGCGAATAGACCTTTGGGACAAGCCTTGTTCAAGGCAGTATAATCAACACACGTTCTTAAATCAGTGGTGTCATTTTTAGGGACCATTACACGATTGGCCGACAACAGAGTGTGGATGACCTCTTCAATAAATCTGGCTAATTCTAACCGGGCTAACTCCTTATCTATAGATTTGTGCTTTTCATCACTGAAACATCATAAGGACTATTTGACGGGTCTAGCGTCAGGATAAACATTAAGAGAGTGCTCGACAAGTTACCTAGGTACTCCGGTCATGTCAGAAGGTTGCCAAACAAAGATATCTGAAAGTACAAGGATGTCACCTAGAGGGGGGTGAATAGGCGGTTTAAAACTTTTACGAGAGTGGCTTAACAAAGGCGGAATTAAACAAGTGTTTACTTTGTCAAGCACAAAACCTAAAACAACTAGAGTTCACCTATGTGCACCAACAAATTATGCTAAGCAAGACAAGCAAATATGTGATAGCAAGATATAGACTTCAAGCACGAAGGCTATCACAAAGTAAGGTGCATAAGTAAAAGTTCGGGTATAGAGATAACCGAGGCACACGGATATGACGATGTTTTACCGAGTTACTCCCAATGGAGTACGCCTCGTTTGGAGAGGTCGTAGTTTCAAACCACCAACGCCACAAAAGGCCTCCCTTGTTCTCCTGTGAATCTCACCCCAATGGGATCGATCCACAGTTCCACTATCAGCGCACTTGTCGGTGGCAATCCGGAACCTCTCACAAGATTGGGGCACTTCTCCACAACTCAATTGGAGGCTCCCAACTACAAGCTTGGGGAAAGCTCCACAACTTAATTGGAGGCCCCAAGTAATCCACAAACCTGCAATACAACCAAACCATCTAGGGTTCCAAGAACCCAAGAGTAAAAAGCTTCTCACCTTTCACCCAATCGAATCCTCACCGTGAACTCAAACCAATGCACCAAATGCAATGGCAAGAACACAAGAATTGCTCAAGTTCTTCTCTCTCAAATTCCACCAAAGCTACAAAAGCTTATGGGGAATAAGAGAGGAAGAACAATGGAGGAAATCCACAAAAGACTCCAAGATCTAGATCCCAAGATGGTCCCCTCGTTTAGAGGAGAGATTGATTGGTGGGATTGTAGATCTCTATCTACTGTTTCAAATCCCTCATGAATATGCAAGAATAAATGGAGGGATTGAGAGATAGCAAGCTCAAGAAGGTCAGCAATGGAGGGGAAAACTTGCAAGAAAGGTTAGATAAACATTGGGGAAGAAGGGCCCCTTATATAGGTCCTCCAAAATCCAACTGTTACAGCCCTGGAGCGTGCAGGCTGGACATTCCGCCCAGTTTCCGCATAGTTTCTGGTTTGGACACCTGAATGGCATCCACACGACTGAAATCTGAGATTTTTGCGTGACACTGGAGTGTCCGGCCTATTCACTCCCGACATTCCGGCCAAGGCAAAACTAACAAAAACAGCAATACGAAAACAACCATAACTTTTGCATCCGGACTCCGATTTTGATGATCTTGGGCTCGTTTTAAAGAGGAAAACAAACTCTAAAAGATCATGTAAGGAACCATCATAATCCATCAAGGGAGGATAGAACCAAATGACAAAAGGTTTGACCTCTCTTAAAAAGACGAACCGGTAAAACCTCCAATATCGAAAACACAATAGAGAATGCATATGAAATACGTTTTCGATGAACTAGAGCTTGTTATGAATATTAACACAAGCTCTAGAACCTCACATGGATAAGATCCAAATAATAACCAAGAAATATGATACCAAGTATGCAGAGGTTTGAGCTCTCGTGAAGGATACGATCAAGTTACTCACTCGAGAGCCCCTCTTGATAGTACGGCTATCTATCCTATAAACCGGTCTCTCCAACTAACACCACGAGATCGGTAAGAAGGAAACCCTATCAAGAATCATACCTTTGCCTTGCGCATATTCCACTTGAGCTTGATGATGACGATCTTCTCCACCTCAAGATGGAACAGCTTGCTTGATTGCGCTAGCTTGGTGAAGACATGCAAATTGCTCCCCATATTCCACTATGGTAGAGCTTCTATTTTGGGCATATCATCTTCCCATATACGTGATCACCATAGGATGGCAAGCTTCAAGCAAATGATCTCTTCTAGATGGCTCATCTTGAACTTGCACATAATTTCGTCTTTCTTCATTATGTTGGTGTATTGAAGGTACATAAGAGATATCACTCCAACTTTATTCTTCAAGACACACTTGCTATAGGCCCAACTCTTACGTGACCAATCTTCAGATCACTCATTGAAACCTTGGTCAACACTTGATCTTCTCTACTTTCTTATTCTCCCAACCTTGAACCCAACCTATGGTTCAAGCATTTCCTATGGACAAATCCTACAAGTAAAAGCTCAATGCAAACATGAGTCCATAAAGATTGTCACTAATTACCAAAACCACACATGGGGGCACACATGCACTTTCAATCTCCCCCATTTTGGTAATTGATGACAATCCCTTTGAGAGGGTTTATATAAGGAATTAATAAAACAAAACATTGTGCTAAAATCAAATACAACACAAGTATGTGATGTTAGTACAACCAAAATATAGAGCAAACTCCCCCACAATCTATGCACGTGTGGATGAACTTGAATTTCATTGCATATATTTCCAACCATTACCGGTGGTGGAGTTTTCTCTATATATTCAAGATGCCATGCAACACACTAAGATGCAAAGCACGCGAGGCAAGTGTTTCAGTACAAAACTCACAACACACAACCAAATTCCCTAAAACCCTCTAAAACTTCTGTCCCATTGGCATCGATTGCCGAAATGGGTGAAAAACTTTAGAAGGCCAATTTAGTTAGATTTCCTCCATATGGTGTGCATTTCTCATAATATGAGTGGAATCAAATGCACGTATCCAATGATGAATACCATGAGGAAATCAAACTAAACCGAGGATCCAAAGATTGCAAAGAAATAAAATGGTGAAGAAGCATCAACGAATGAAGCAAGCAATCAAAAGATCGAAAGAAGTACTTCACAAAAGTAAGATACCAAAAGAAATATAGATATTATTATAAGGTTGAAAAGAGAGTGATCTAAATAATATGAGGAGACTCCCCAAGGTTTGTGAACAAATTATAATTTGCGTTTGAATACAATATGCACAAACATGACATCCTCATTCCCTCTATATCATTTAAACCATGAGTACGAGCAAGAAAGAAGATATTATGATGAGAGCAAATGGGTGTTTAGATGAAAATAGGAAGCTCCCCACGGTTCATGCACAACAAAGTGCACAATTATGGAATCCTAACTGCCCATAATCAAACAAAACACCAAACAAGAACAAGAAGACAAATGTGTGTTCTTAGGTAAATTAGGAAAGCTCCCCAAGGTTTATGCACCAAATATAATAATTGCTTTGAATGCAAAGTGCATAAACATGGTATCCTTGCTCCCCCAAACTTACATAACAACACAAAGGCATGACAGATCTACTTTCTTAACACCAACGAGTGCCAAAAGATGCAAATGAAAAGGTTAAGCACTCAAAGCAAAAACTTTTGGAGCCACCTAAGAATAAATAGGAGCACAAGGTGGACTCCAAAGCAAAAGGATATCAGCTAGAGATTTTAGCCATAATCATGTGTATAAGTTTCTAGGTAGACAACAATCACCAAGATATACATCCACAAAGAAACATGTACACACAAAATGGATACTCAAGAATGAACAAGATATCCAAACGAAAGTCATAAATAATGCCAATAATATTTTTGCTAGAAAGCATGGCCAAAGGCTCAAATTTATCTTATTGAACATCAGTGACCTTCAAACACCAACAAATACATCACAACTATCACAAGAGAACAAGAGATAGTTGGAATGCATTGGAAAAGGCAACAAGTATCATAAAGAGCAAACAAACCTTGCAAATTCATCCATATTGCACATGAGAGAAATTGAGGAAATGATTGGCAATAGAATTGCTATATTAGCATATGTGGGATTGGTGAATCATAAACATGATTTTGATATAATCCCCAAAATATGCATTCATCTCAACTTACTCATACAACAATAAGGACGATACAATAAAATTCTTGCAAGAACCACAATAAAAGCAACTAAAGGAAATCATGCCATGATGCAACCACAATGGTTGGATGCTAGAAAAGTATGCATGAGATGGATACTTGTTACCGAGATACCATTCGTAGGATGTAGTAGATATGAGTTTGTTGATCATCCTAGCTTGCCTCCAATTATCATTTAGTCACCACATATTCTTATTATTGAGATAAGCATCCAATGTATCTCCAATGTACCTATAACACATTCAAGTACACAAATGGTCCCAAAACTCATTGGGTCCAAAGTAGTTAGATACACTACAATACATAGGACAAACTCCACAAAAACATGTGCATATTGATATGAAATTGAATTTCATGCACATCTTAGCCAAAATAGAATTTGGTGGAGTTCCCCCTATATATTGGATCAAAAAAGCAAGCATACCATAATATATACATTTAGTAAATATGCATGCACAAGACTTTCAAGAACCAAACGGAGATATAGTTTGAACAAAACACCAAGAAAACCAAGAAGGCACACCAAAGTGTGACATGACTAACGGTTTTCCAAATTATATCAAAGACCAAATCAACACATGATAGACCCCAAGTTAAACAAGTGAACAAGGTAAAAGTCAAAGAGAAAAAAGGATAAACAAATACAAATGCTCAACGATTTATCTCATTCAAATGATTAAATAGAAAGCATGGACTGAGAAAATCAACTCCCAAGAAAATACCAAATGTAAAAAATGGTTCCAACAGAAGAGCCAAACTCTCAACATTTTTCAAGAATGGCATAGAGTAACAAAGAAAAGATTTATCTTCCAAAGAAATAAAACATGGTATGGATCAAAACATTTCATGAAGAAGCATAAAATGAGTGTTCTAAATAATATAGGAGAACTCCCCCATGATTAGTGCATTATTTAATATTTTGCATTTGAATACAAAATGCACATGCATGGGATCATCATCCCTACCTACATCAACTAGATAACTAAATGATTTCAAGACAAAGAAAGATCCACAAGAGTCAAGGAAGACATGGGATACAAAGCACAACAAATTCGTGGCAAGAGATAAGGAAAATAAAGCAAAAGGCAATATGATAATGATCAATAAGATCTACCACATATAATAGTACCGATTGTCCAAGGTCAAGGAACCTGCAAATATTTCCTAGTGGTAGATAACAAATATATCCAAGATCATATTCACAAAGAGAAAGCAAATGTCAAAACATAGGAATTAAAAACCACATCAGGAAAGAGATCCTTGAGGGTTTCAAGTAGTTAACCAATAAAGCACAGCAATGATTAGAATAACTAGAGGAGAAATTCTTGCCAACTTAGATATAAGAATTCATATATGATGAAACACATACCAAGTAAATCTCTTGCAAACAAGATCCAAAAGATAAGGGATAAAAGCATTATATCAAAAAGGAACTTGTTTGAGCTCACGTGCCACATAGGAACTAGATAATTTCCAATATCAATTATATGTGACACAACCTCAACTATTCACATTTTCTCGGTTTGTAATATGCACAAAGTATATTACTCCCCCATAATGTGATAAACATTTCTTTTCACAAGAGGCAAATAAAATACAACAAGAGAACATTAATGGATATTATAGAATTTGAATTTCTCATGAGCATGACATACCACGTAGAGACTAGATAATCTTGAAATATCAACTCTAAGTGGTATTCCTCATGTACACACATTTAAGATTGTGAGGTACCCCAAAGGACATCACACTCCCCCAAAATAAGATAGTCCATTAATCTCCCGTAAGAGCCAACTAAGATATAAAAAAGATGCAATAGACTCAAACACAAAAACACATACATGGTGTGCAAGCCAATAGACACAAACTTGATTTCTCAAGTTAAGAAAGTAGGAAGCAAAACATATACAAAACATATGCAAGGTACAAGACTAACACATGCACAAGGGGCAAGTAACTTTCAATGTAAATGAGTTGAGAACATATTACCGCACGGAGGATCAATGGATATATGGACATATGACAATCTAAATGACTTGGCTTAAGAGAATATAGTGGAAGTCCCCTTAATTCTTCATGATGTAGCCAGGTATCCAATGCCCTCCAACACACACTTATTGATCAAGTTTTAGCTTGATGGTCCCCAACCAAGTTGGGTCCTAAGAGGTTAGTCACAATAGGCTTGGCAACCCAAATGGTTCTTTTCTTGACACCACTTTGAGCACCAACATATTTGGCAAACACATTGCCACCCTCATCCTTCCTAAGATAATAAACATCATCAATATTGATTGGGTTGGACGAGGAGTTACCAACAGTGCAAGAAGAAGAGATGTGACCCTTCTCATGACAAAAGTAGAAAGTTCTTCTCTTCCCATTCTTTTCACTTGATTTCTCCATAATGGGAGCATTATCTTGAATCTTCTTGGGAAGTGGCCTTTCTCCAACTTGAGGTAGGCCATGACCTTGAACTAGAGGCCCCTTACATTTTTTCATCTCACCAAGAGGCTTCTTCTTCAAGGGGAAAGATATAACATGGTGCCCCTCAATTTTGCACTTGAAGCAAACAATCTTGGCCAAATTCTTGACTTGTTCTTGACCCTTCTTATTGTTGCTCTTGGACTTCTTCTTATTAGTGGACTTGTTCTTGACATTGGATTTGAATACAAGCCCACTCTTGTCATTGGAGGATTTTTGCACACTCAAGATCTTGTTGAGTGTGGTCTTCCCTTCATGACCCTTATCCAAGTCATTCTTCAAAGAAGTGACTTGAGCCTTGAGCTCTTTGATTTCCTCTACATGGCTAGTGACAACACATATACTAGAGGAAGTAGAAATTTCATTGCTAGAGCAACAAGGCAAATAATGTAATTCATCACAAGATTTAGCAATAATGTGAGTGGTTGAATTACAAGGACTAGCACATGGTAGTATATAATTATTCGTAGAGATTGTGCTAGTGACCACATGAGGCTCAGAAGATGTTACCTTTATACAGCTAGCCTTATGAGCTAACTTTAGCCTAGCATGGGATGCTAGAATATCCTCATGAGAGCTCGATATCTTACCATGACTTTCTTCCAAGATCCCATACTTGCTAGTTAGGAAAGCAAGTTGAGTCTTTAGCTCAACATTCTCCTTCAAAATAGTTGCTTAACAAGAAATAGAGTTAGTAACACAAGCATCATAATTAACTAAAAGAGGTGATGGAAACTTTGAAAGCTATTTTCAGTATAAGAGGCTTTAAGTTGCTCATGTGACTCGGTGAGTTTGATGAGCTCACCCCTGATGACCCTAGAGCCATTTTTGAGGTGCTCAAAATCCTCAAGAAGTTTAGCATAAGCAACTTGAAGCTCATCATTTTTACTTTTGAGACCACTAGCCACCTTAGGACCTCTACCATGAGATTCCTTCACTTTAGACAACTCTAGAGAAAAGTCTCCTCAAGGGAATCCTTAGTGGTTTGTTCCTATTCAATAGCTTCATTTAGATGTGAAATTTGATTAGTATACTCACGCTCAAGGCTACTCATTTTATCAATGGTGTTCTCATGCTCCTCAATTTATGCTTCTAACTTATCAATATGTTCTTTGCTCTTAATAGCAAAGTCCAAGATTTCAACGAAGTTAGAGCAAGCAATATTATTCTTAACAAGATCATGATAAACCATCTCACCCTTTTCATATAAATCATAAACATCCAACTCTCTACCTCATTATCCTCATCCTATTCATCATAAGAGGTATTGGGTTCAAAAGTAGGAGCTACCTTTGAATCCCTAGCCATAAGGCATAGGTGGTTACCATGAGAGGATGATGATGAATTATTTGAAGCTCCATTCAAAACCTTGTCTTGGACCATAGAATCTTCATTTTCCTCTACATGGTTAGCAACACAAGCACTAGAGGAAATATAAGGATTTTTATCATGGAAAAAAGACAACACAATCATATCACCATAAGATTTATTCAAGCCATTTATACATGATATGCAAGGACTACCAACACAAGCATATAAGGAGTTTTGGGTGCTACAAGTGTTAGAGTCCAACGATAGACCATTGCAACTAGATAGACATGAAGGATGACTAATAGTAAGATCACTATAGATATTGCAATTTCTATCACCACTCACCATATGTTGGTGAGGTGGTAGAAGATGAGAGCTCATCTCGACCGAAAGTGGAAGCAACACAATCATCCTCAAGAATATTGGACCCAACGTATTTACCTTGAAGTTTTGTCCATGACTCATGAGCGCTCCAAAAAGCTACGATTGAAGAAGTAACTACATAGCTCAAAGCATTAACAAGCACATTAGAAGCTTGAGCATCGAGATATAAGTTTTTATCATCCTCACAAGATAGATTTTCAAAATCCATTGGAGGAGAAAACCTATATCTACAGTACGCTCCAAATTTGGGTCCATGTCCTGAAAATGAATAAGCATACAAGTTTTTCATATATCATAATTTGTGCCATCGAATATGAACATTTCATTGTGCACTAATCCCCTAGCAGACAACTTTACTCTCAAGGTGGTGAAGCCTAAAATGAGATACCGGGCTCTAATACCAATTGAAAGTACAAGGATCTTGCCTAGAGGGGGGGTGAATAGGCGGTTTAAAACTTTCACGAGAGTGGCTTAACAAAGGCGGAATTAAACTAGCGTTTACTTTGTCAAGCACAAAACCTAGAAAACTAGGGTTCACCTATGTGCACCAACAACTTATGCTAATCAAGACAAGCAACTATGTGATAGCAAGATATAGACTTCAAGCACGAAGGCTATCACAAAGTAAGGTGCATAAGTAAAAGCTCAGGTATAGAGATAACCGAGGCACATGGAGACGATGATGTTTTATCGTGTTCCTTCCAATGGAGTACATCTTGTTTGGGGAGGGGGTGGTTTCAAACCACCAACGCCACAAAAGGCATCCCTTGTTCTCCTGTGAATCTCACCCCAACGGGATCGATCCACACTTCCACTATCGGTGCACTTGTCGGTGGCAATCCAGAACCTCTCACAAGATTGGGGCACTTCTCCACAACTCAATTGGAGGCTCCAAACTAAGAAGCTTGGGGAAAGCTCCACAACTTAATTGGAGGCCCCAAGTAATCCACAAACCTGCAATACAACCAAACCGTCTAGGATTCCAAGAACCCAAGAGTAAAAAGCTTCTCACCTTTCACCCAATCGAATCCTCACCGAGAACTCAAACTGATGCACCAAATGCAATGGCAAGAATACAAGAAGTTCTCAAGTTCTTCTCTGCCCAATTCCACCAAATATACAAAAGCTTATGGAGGAATAAGAGAGGAAGAACAATGGAGGAAATCCACAAAAGACTCCAAGATCTAGATCCCAAGATGTTTCCCTCACTTAGAGGAGAGATTGATTGGTGGGATTGTAGACCTAGATCTCCTCTATCAAATCCCTTAATAATATGCAAGAATCAATGGAGGGATTGAGGGATAGCAAGCTCAAGAAGGTCAGCAATGGAGGGGAAAACTTGCAAGAAAGGTTAGATAAACATTGGGGAAGAAGGGCCCCTTATATAGGTCCTCCAAAATCCAACTGTTACAGCCCTGGAGCGTGCAGGCTGGACATTCCGCCCAGTTTCCGCATAGTTTCTGGTTTGGACACCTGAATGGAATCCACACGACTGAAATCTGAGATTTTTGCGTGACACTGGAGTGTCCGGCCTATTCACTCCCGACATTCTGGCCAAGGCAAAACTAACAAAAACAGCAATACGAAAACAACCATAACTTTTGCATCCGAACTTTGTTTTGATGATCGTGGGCTCGTTTTAAAGAGGAAAACAAACTCTACAATAACATGTAGGGAACCATCATAGTACATCAAGGGAGGATAGAACAAAATGATGAAAGGTTTAACCTCTCTCAAAAATACGAACCGATAAAACCTCTAATATCGAAAATGCAATAGAGAATGCATATGAAATACGTTTTCGATGAACTAGAGCTTGTTATGAATATTACCACAAGCTCTAGAACCTCACATGGATAAGATCCAAATAACAACCAAGAAAGATGATGCCAAGTATGCAAAGGTTTGAGCTCTCATGAAGGATACGATCAAGTTACTCACTCGAGAGCCCCTCTTGATAGTACGGTTGTCTATCCTATAAACCGGTCTCTCCAACTAACACCACGAGACCGGTAAGAAGGAAACCCTATCATGAATCATACCTTTGCCTTGTGCATATTCCACTTGAGCTTAATGATGACGATCTTCTCCGCCTCAAGATGGAACACTTTCTTGATTGCGCTAGCTTGGTGAAGACTTGCAAATTGCTCCCCATACTCCACTATGGTAGAGCTTCTCTTTTGGGAGTATCATCTTCCCATATCCATGATCACCATAGGATGGCAAGCTTCAAGCAAATGATCTCTTCGAGATGGCTCATCTTGAACTTTCACATCATTTCTTCTTTCTTCATTATGTTGGTGTATTGAAGGAACATAAGAGATATCACTCCAACTTTTTATTCTTCAAGACACACTTGCTATAGGCCCAACATTGTGTCGGCTTGATCCAGCATGATTTTCGTTGTTTCTTCGTACATCATTATCACTATTGTGGCAAGGTTTGGTCGAACAACTTGTATGTCTAGGAGGTGGCATTCTTTGCCGATCCTGCTCTCGACGTCATTCTTCATCTTCTTCCTATGGTGATTCTACTACCACCGGGGAGGTTGATGTGGAACCAGTGCTACTATAGCGTCTTGCTCTGCAGATGGGGTGATGTTGCTCCAACCACGTGTGGTTCTGTGCTGTTGTCCTTAAGAGCCGATTCTTGAGTGAGTATCATCCCGAGGGTCAGAATGGTGACGTCGATCCGGTTCCCGACGGGGCCTTATATCGTGCTGCTGATCCGTGTCTATGCAGCATTGGTCAGATTTTGAGACCAGCTTCCTGCTAAGAGACGTGGCAGACTTCTGTTGCTCTAGGCCCTTGTTGAGTAGTGTTACACTCAACTGGACCTGCTCGAGAGTTGGATTATTTGCTAGAATCTCTATGGCCACGACAATGTTTTCTACCGGCGTCTTATACACCCTGTTTCCCTTGCTGTCGAGCCGAGGCTGTCCCACAACTATGTCTGGGTTCTTCCCTTTGAAAAGGGTCTTGTGGACATCCGGATTTTTATTTGCTAGCTCAGGGCTCCAAGTCTTCTAATGCTGCAGGGAGTTGAAATGTCCTGCATTTGCGATGCACTGCTTCTCCTCGACGAGGTGAGTGGCCTCATCCAAGAGTCGGTGGCATTGTGCTTCTAGGGCCAGGGCCCTTTCCACCAGCTCATCTAGTGTAAGTCCGAGGCGGTTGGGATCAGCGTTGTTAGTGCTTCTCCGTAGATTTCACGGGCACCTGGGGTAACCGCGTGTCCATCCAGCAGAGACTTTTTGGTTCCTAGGGGATTATAGCATCGTTCAAATCCTCTATCTGGAGCTCCTCGTCAAATTTCTCCTTAGCGGGAAGATCCTTGGCTAGAGTCTTGTTTTTATTCTTCTTATTTGCCTTGTTGGACCTCTGGGTATCGGTGGCAAAGACGCATTTTGGTCCAATTCCTAGAGTTAAGATTCTGTCAGTATTTTCGGACATTTGGATGTCGAGATTCTCTCCAAGATCCATATCATCCTGCGAATCGGGAGAGTTTTTGTTGTATGTTTCATCCATGCTATTGTAGGGACTTGGATCCGACCCTTCTCCTTCCTCTGCTGCCTTGGAGGTGAACTCCTAATCAAATTCTTCTTCATACACTCGGAGATCTGCCGACGTCATGGATTCCTCTAGGGAAGCCGGTGTGTTGGTATTAGTTCCGATTGTGTCCATATCTGAGTCGTTGTCATCTCCAGCATCGGCAGAACCAGATCTAGAGCCGACGTAGCCGACATAGTGAGATCTATGTGCTCTGAGGTGGGCGAGGCCTTCTTCTTGTGATTCCTCGAAACTTTTGATGGTCCTGAGAACACCATCCATATTGGCGTCGCCTCGCAGCATCATCCTGTAGGGGTTCCGCGCATGAAAACAATAAATTTTTACCCTACTCCCCTGAACCCCTGATGTTGCTAGGACCTATCTATTAGTAATATAGTAATGGGAGGGGATTTTCGCGAACTTACCCTTGAAGACCGAAAAGCGTTGTCAACACTTAGGAGAGCATGGTTGATGTAGATGAGCCAAAGCCGACCTCAAGGTTGTGATGAAGTTCTTGTGCTCCTGCGGCTCCAAGACTTGAGTGCCTCAAGTGTGACACCTCGCGGGGAGTTACACATGTCCGGTGCCTGACGATGACTCTCGCTTCCCTGATCGAGCAGTAGTTGTGGAAGTAGAGCTTCTGGATCCGAATCCCGCAGCGCGATGGTGCTCCGTGGTGAAGATGTCTCTTGTTCGCGCAGTCCGAACTTTGGACCACGGTCACGATAGAGAGAGAGAGAGAGAGAGAGAGAGAGAGAGAGAGAGAGAGAGAGAGAGAGAGAGAGAGAGAGAGAGAATATCAATTGGAGGTCTCCCCAAAAGTGAGGAAACCTTTATTGAATATTGTGTGTCTTTATCTGGCCAAATACCCCCACAATATATAGGGGGAGGGGAGGTACTACGTCCCTCCAAGTCCCGGAGTGGGACTAAAGGAAAGGAAGAGGGGGGGCAGCCGCCAGCCTACCCTAGTGGGCCTCGCGCGGGTGGGGGGGCTTGGCCCAGCCGGCCACCCCCTTGCCCCTTCTCCCCTCTTGCCTTTCCCTAATGGGCCCTCTTCCCTCCGGAATTGGCCCATTATGCCTTTTAACCTTTAAATTGATTTTCTCTTTTATTAAATAATTATGAATAAATGATTAAATCAATATTTAACATTCATTCACATATTATTCAATCTCTGTGGCTATGAAACACCTTCCACCTCCACTTCGGACATCCTCCGGACTTACCGAAACCCATCGGGTTTTCTCTCTACTATTCTTTGGTGATTCTTCTGATCCTATAAACACTCTGTAAGCATCATCAAACCCTTAAGCGTGATACCTTACGGTTCGGGAACACTCCATACATGGTCAGGACACTCCCGGACCATTGATCAACAGAGGGACCTGGATGGCCATGTGACCCATGTGCGTTCCATGAAGATCTTTCGTCATTTGAACCGGGATAGTCATGTCTTATTCCCTTTGTCTCTTGAAACTTGCATTGCCCGAGATCTGATCAATGACATCACCATGTCGTGTTTAATCTCTTTACCGAACAATGCTACTTGACTCGTTCCGACAAGTGATATCCATGTGATCAAATCACACGCTACGCAGCTATTGGATATAACTTCTCCAAGTGGGTCCTTGAGTATCTTTCCGTCACGTGGACGGACAAATCCTACTCTTGACATATATTGCCTCTATGGTTTCCTCTGAGTACCTGAACACACCTTTATAACCACTATATTACCAAGTGGCACTTGATGCTATCTAAGCACTCTCTAGAGATAATGATTGATATAGCCTCACGGTCTAAGGAATAGTCTACGAGGATCCATTTCTAATCATCATAACTTGAACTTCGTGACATGATTGGGTCATGATGTTTAGGTTGGGTATTGGTTCATCATCTAATTCTCAGATTGAGTTGACTCCATTTCCAACTGGCATAAATGCCACATGATCAGGAAACTTGATCATCTGTTGACCAATGAACCAGTGACTAGAGTTTCAATGGGAACCCCTGGTTGTTTATATATCACACATGTATTGATGTTTCCTCTCAATATAGTTATAGCATGATACAAAACTTAATCATAGACTTTATGAAATATGATAATAATCCTTATTACTATTTGTCTCTAGGGCATATTTCCAATAGTCTCCCACTTGCACTAGGGTACAAATAAACTAGTTGCATTTGTTCTTAATCATTGGCACCATATATCCGGTACCCTGAACATGCTTTCTCATGGAAGAGGTTGAGTCTTGGCCATGTACTTTACAGTCCCAAATCCTTTGCAACTTACTGGATGTCACCTTGATTTACATTAATACTTTATCATCACATGATAACATCTGTGTGTATGCATCGTCGCTATGGCAACAGAACGAGGCCTGATTCCAGGAGCCTACAGTGACTTTAGATCAACCTCGAGGGATTTCTCATGGGCACTGTGCCTTGGGACACATCATTCTATGTTAAAAGCGAACTAGCCCCGCCATAACATTATACAACACTTTAGATGGTACCCTTATCTATTATTATAAATGTATTCATCGAAACACGAGTGCACCTTGTGCAACTTTCAATGTTTTTGTTCACCTCGCTTCCTACTTGACTCTAATCTGTATTACGGGAGTTTCCAACATATTCCCTTATAACATAACCCTTTATGTTTTAAGATATGTCATCCTTTATGGATTTGGAAAATATGTCTACAGTTCTCTATTAGACACTGCGGACAAACCTAGCTCAACGTTCCGTGATTCAAACTTAATCACTTTTCAAACGTTCCTTATTGGATCATATATTATGTTAAGTTATCATCATGGTTTTCTAAGATAGAACCTATGTCTCAACATAGTGGATGATGATCATCCTTTTCTTTCTTTCAACCATTGATGTTAAACTTAATACTATTTCTAACTTGTGTTATTAAGGACCAGTTCCTTAATTAACTTCTATTCTGAAACCCTTTTCAAAATCCCTTAAGTAATACTACATAATATCATAATACACTTATTATCAACTTCTACACCTTATAAATCATTATTTATCGGTACTTGCGCTTTTATTCTTAACACACATAAGAATCACTCCTATAAGCTCCCACTCAAAATATGTTCCCAACATAGTTGGGTATGAGTCACTACTCTTACTCAAACTATGTTCCTACATATTTGAATTTGAGACTTATATTGCTCCCACTCAAAAATATGGCATTCACATATTGTTTTAGGAATACTTTCATAGCTCCCACTCAATTTCATGCAAATTGCATATCCACTCACTATTTTGAACAACTTCAAAATCCTTTGATCAAATATCAAACTTGGAGATTTACTATGAGATACTAGTACCTTTACTAGTTTTAAATCCACTAGACATTTAGCACACTTGAATCAAATTCATTTGAATTCGTCCAATACTTGACAAATTGTGCTTTTGTCATTCACCCCCTTTTCCACTATGGCTTTGTAGTCATTTGGGAAGATTCAAGTAACCCCTTTTACTTGTGAGATTCAGCAATGAATTGCTTTCTAATCTAAATTAAAATTGCTTTTAGGATTTCTCATAATTCTAGTTTACCATTATTTCCTTAGTAGTTCGCAGGTATGTCATATTCCAAGAATCATGACAAATGATTCACAAATGTCTCCATACAAGATATGGGTTACATTTTGAATCCTACTTCATGTGGTGAAAACACCAGTGGGGAAAACACAATGATCATTATCATTGATTGTTTCCTTTGTGAAGAGAATTGATCAGGAACGTTGTCCATTGCGCTTCTCAACACTCTAATGCAGGGATTTGAATCCTCATCGTGTTTTTCACTATCTTCCATTTTCTTCATAATTGAGAAATATCACTGAATGCGAACTTTCTCAAGAATGCACCAAAATCCAAGCAATACTAGTTTTGCTTCTCTTTTGGTTTCAGCTATGGATTTCGTATTCAGTGTTTCCAATGAATACTCTACAAGGACTTATTCGTTATTGTTTTGGTTATATCGAATAACCCTAAAACTTTCACGATGATCCCTACTAGATATGGAGCCGCTTTCATGAATTCAAGTGGTTCACTATATATTCTAATTGAGTGCTAACTATTTTAACTAATGGTCTCTACATCTACACTACAACGATTTATTTGGCGCCATCTATTCACACATTTTGATATCTAATATCATATCGTGATGCTTTGCATTTTGACATTTCAAACGCATTGCATTTCACAATTTCTTTTTATGCCAGTCTTATAAAGTTGAATTTCATTACTTTTGATCAAATCATAGTAATTAGATTCTCTTTTATTTTATACCCTTTGTTTGATGAAACACTTTGATCATATCAAATAGTTTCATACTTATGTTTACTTTGGTAAACTTCTATACACATTTAAACAATCATATAATTATAATTACCATTTTGTTAAAACATAATACATCAAATATGTATTTACTTTTAACAGTTCATTAAACACCGTGTATTCAAGTAATACACGGTGTTCAAGTTATTTTGCCAAACTTAGGCATGATTTATATGTGACAAGAAATCGAATGTCTTTCACATATTATCAACATAACATTTGAATTCAAACAATGGTTTCATTCATTAATGAACATATCATTAAGTTGGGTATTTTTAAAGGCATTTCAATATTTTACAAACGTTCATGCATTATCAATTAGTTTCAAACAACCAGGATAATTCACATATAATCAAATAAGATATGAACGGGAATAGAGATCCTTCATAAAAGTGGAACAGTTGTTTGTTGCAAGCTCATATGAATAACCATCTCACAAAGTGTGAGACACACTAAAGAAGTTCATAATATTTTGATTACAATAACTATCCAAAACATAAAATAAAATATAAATGTTGAGGGAGAGTGTCGTTGGCCATCATCATCATGCTCGCCATCAACACGCAACGTCACCTCCTCTCCAGCAAGCACCTCTCATGCAGAAGGACCTGTTTTCAGTAAAACAGAACAAGTATCAAATATACTTAACACTGCAAATGTGTTTTCAAGATTATAACATTTATAAAATTGTATATCAAATATATACCTTTGTCATTGATGACCTTAGCGACAACAGGTTCAACCATCACATTCATGAGATGCGATATGAACTGTGGAAATCCTGTGATTCCGCGTCGCCTCTCATAATGCAAATCCTGACTTGTGCTTGGAAGCTTGGTGGCAGCGACCGCAGCACAATGCCATTTGCAAAAGATCTCGTCATCCAGCTATCCATGTAGTATGAAGGCCTCATGTACGCATCATGCATGCGCTCCAAGTGGTCGTCAAGTGATGAGTTCTCCTCCATCTTAATGGAGAGAAAGTCTCCCATCAGCTCATGCTCCCATATGCATGCTTGTTCCACGAAATGTGTCCTAAGCTATAGCATTACCGTACAAGGGTTGAAATTACCCACGACAGGCCACAGCTCGTCCACCATTCCGAAACGCATTGTAACTGAAATGAAGGAGGCCATCTCCCGATGGTGATAGCGGTCTTCCCGTTGCTCTAGGGTCTCTAGGTCAATGGGCTGATCCAAATCCATCTCGTCGAGTATGTAGTCGACCACGTCATTCTTGCTAAGGAGAACGTGGAGACGCGCAACCCACATAGAGATGTTTGATTCATCTAGCCTGAGCTTCTCTCCTTCTAACCAATCAATCGTCAACGGGAAAGGTGGCATCAGGAGAACCTTTTCTACATTTATAATTGCAAAAGGAATTTATACTAAGTTTATAATTAAATGAGTTAATAATAACTCCACTCAGAAACACCTATCCCATGAAGGCTTCCTAGTGATAACACGACCCCTTTTCCCCACATCTCCCCCGATCATCACGGCCATCAATGTGGGTTCAAGGGTGGACGCTAAACGTCGGTCACATCATTCAAGCGACTCGTGCTCGATCTTTCGACCATCCGTGTTCCGAGGCCATGTCTGCACATGCTAGGCTCACCGACTCAACCTTAGTGTATTCGCGGTGCAACATGGCTTACACCCACTGTATGCGAACGTAGATATGTCTGACACCCACTCACCGCGGATCGCCTCATACCGAAGAACTTTCTTCGTGGTGCACACTAAGGAGGAACACAATCATTGGTAATTTTAACAGGGATCATCTTATTAGGCTACCGTCGAGTATCTAATACTAGAACACAATAAGATATACAAACAATAACATTGAATGTAAATGCGATGTGATATGGTCCTTCACGTCGTGATCTCCATCCGTCATCACTGGATTCCGGCGCTAGAATTCCGGCGCTGTAGACACCAGGGTACCGGTGTCTTTCCGACGTGGTAGTCCGTCACATCCATGACTATCTACTACTACATAACATAATGTAATCACTTTACCTTTTCCACAACCATATCGCAAACCAATGCCCCTGCAAAACAAAGTTAGACGCCTCTACTTTATCTTTGCATGTTTTACGTGGCTGAATGGGCTTTCGCACAAGAACCATTCTTACCTATGAACTTTCAGCACAACGTTGATCAAGTAGTTGTCTCTACTACACCCCTTTCGGGGTCCTCCATTGTAAATGGCATACCAACTAATGCGAGAGAGACAGACACTCCCCAAAGCCACTTTATACGGTACAAGCCGTATGTCAAGCATGAACCAGTCTCGCGAATGAACGCGTAATGTCGGTTGGGGCCGCTTCATCAAGCATTGCTGCGGTATACTCAAGTACATGTGGGAGGGTAACAACTAAAAGATCAACACCCACACGCTACATCTCGTGTGTTCTACCTGTACTAGCATTACTACGCATAGATCTAGCTCTAATACCACTGTAGGGGTTCCCCGCATGAAAACAATAAATTTTTACCCTACGCCCCTGAACCCCTGATGTTGCCATGACCTATCTATTAGTAATATAGTAACGGGAGGGGATTTTTGCGAACTTACCCTTGAAGACCAAAAAGCGTTCTCAACGCTCAGGAGAGCATGGTTGATGTAGATGAGCTGAAGCCAACCTCAAGGTCATGATGAAGTCCTTGCGCTCCTACAGCTCCAACGACTTGAGTGCCTCAAGTGTGACACCTCGCGGGGAGTTACACACGTCCGGTGCCTAACGATGACTCCCGCTTCCCCGATCCAGCAACAGTTGTGGAAGTAGAGCTCCTGGATCCGAATCTCGCAGAACGACAGGGCTCCGCGGTGAAGATGTGTCTCGTTCACCCAGTCCGAACTTGGGACCACGGTCACGAGAGAGAGAGAATATCAATTGGAGGTCTCCCCAAAAGTGAGGAAACCTTTATTGAATAGTGTGTGTCTTTATCTGGCCAAATACCCCCATTAT
Source organism: Avena sativa (assembly GCA_916181665.1). Lineage (NCBI taxonomy): Eukaryota > Viridiplantae > Streptophyta > Magnoliopsida > Poales > Poaceae > Avena > Avena sativa. The sequence goes on from OV702291.1 coordinate 226,376,955, forward strand.
ATATAGGGGCAGGGGAGGTACTACCTCCCTCAAAGTCCCGGGGTGGGACTAAAGGAGAGGGAGAGGGGGTAGTCGCCGGCTAGCCCTAGTGGGCCCCGCACGGGGGGGGGGGGGGGCTTGGCCCAGCCGGCCACCGCCTTGCCCCTTCTCCCCTCTTGCCTTTCCCTAGTGGGCCCTCTTCCCTCCGGAATTGGCCCATTATGCCTTTTGACCTTTAAATTGATTTTCTCTTTTATTAAATAAATATGAATAAATGATTAAATCAATATTTAACATTCATTCACATATTATTCAATCTCCGTGGCTATGGAACACAGATACGTTGCTAACGTATCCATAATTTTTTATGTTCCATGCTTGGTTTTATCTACGTTCTTATGTTTTGTCCACACTTTGGATTACTTTTTATATACTTTCTTGGACTAACCTATTAAAAATATGCCACAGTGCCAGCTGCCTGTTTTCTGTTGTTTTTGGTTCCAGGAATGTCAGAAAATGAATATTCTCAGAATTGGACAGGACAAAAGCCAAAGTCAGTTTTTCACCGAGGGGGACACGGAGCCAGAATACGAGACGGAGAGGGGCCAGGGGGCTGCCACACCACCTGGCCACGCGGCCAAGCCTGGCCCGCGCCAGTGGGTGGTCTGGCCGCCTAGGGCACCCCCTCGGCCTCCCCTTTCACCTATAAGATGCCTCCGATACAAAAACCATAAGTCCCTGATCAAAATTCCACGAAATAGTCTGTAGCCGCCATCATCTCCATCCCTAGATCGGGAGGGATCTAAAGCTCTTCCCGGCACCCTACCGGAGGGTAGAATTCACCCTGGAGGCTGATGGCCCAAAATAGATCGAGCTCGTTGGGGAACCCCAAGAGGAAGGTATGATGAGCACAACAACAAGTTTTCCCTCACTTATGAAACCAAGGTTATCAATCCAGTAGGAGCAAGGAAACACCTCCAAGGTGTTTCTAGCTGGACTTTGGCAGTGCGCACTACCGGTGCCAGCAGCAACGTGGAAACCTGCACAACACAACCACAGAACTCTTCCCCCAACTTAGAGTGAGGTTGTCAATCTCACCAGTTTTGCTAAAAACAAAGGATTAAACGTATTGTGTGGAAGAAACTAATAGCTTGCAGAAAGTAAACAGAAAACAGTAAACAGTTGTAGATTGATGATAAAAGAAAGGACCGGGGTCCATAGTTCACTAGTGGTGGCTCTCCTTAAGATAGATGACATGTTGGGTGAACAAATTACAGCGGGGCAATTAACAAACATCGAGAAAGCAATCAAGCATATACTACTCATCTTGACTCCTTTGAGACTTGATTGGGCATTACAACATTATACATAGACCGTAATCCAACTGCATCTATCACTAATAATCCACCTTCAGGTTATCATCAGAACCACCTCCAGTATTAAGTTGCAAGCAATAGATAATTGCATTACGCATTGCATGTAAAGTAAACAATATGATTGTTCTATGAACAAAGGATTGTTGTTTTATCCCTAGTAGCAACAGCACATCTAGTACCTTAGAGATTTCTATCACTTCCCCAGATTACCAGAGGCATGAACCCACTATCGAGCATAAATACTAACTCTTGGAGTTGCTAGCATCTACTTGGCCAAGATAGCTACTAACAACGGAAAGCATGCAAGATCACAAATAACAAAGACATGATAGAATCAATAATCAATCTGAAATAGCATCTCAATATCCATCGGATCCCCGCAAACACAACATGCAGAATTACAAATAGATGATCTTGATCATGAATGGAGCTCACAAGATCTAAACATGATAGCACAAAGGAGAAGAACCAGACATCTAGCTACTACATGGACCCGTAGTCCAAGGATGAATTACTCACGCATCACACCGGAGGCTAGCATGGTGATGAAGAAGGCCTCCAGGGTGAATTCTCCCCTCCGGCAGGGTGCCGAGAAGAGCTTCAGATCCCTCCCGATCTAGGGATGGAGATGACGGCGGATACAGACTCTTTCGTGGAATTTTGATCGGGTTCTTAGGGTTTCTATATCGGAGGCATCTTATAGGCGAAAGGGGAGGCCGAGGCGGTGCCCGAGGCGGACAGACCACCCCCTGGTGTAGGCCAGGCCTGGCCGTGTGGCCAGGTGGTGTGGCAGCCCCCTGTCCCCTCTCCGTCTCGTATTCTGGCCCCGTGTGTCCCTCGGTGAAAAACTGACTTTGGCTTTTGTCCCGTCCAATTCCGAGAATATTCATTTTCTGACTTTCCTGGAACCAAAAACATCAGAAAATAGGCAGCTGGCACTGTGGCTCTTGTTAATAGGTTAGTCCAAGAAAGTGTATAGAAAGTACTCCAAAGTGTGGACAAAACATAAGAAAGTAGATAAAACCATGCATGGAACATCAAAAATTATGGATACGTTAGCAACGTATCAACATCCCCAAGCTTAACTCCTGCTCGTCCTCGAGTAGGTAAGTGATAAAAAGAAAGAATAATTTTTGAGGTGACATGCACCATCATAAACTTGATCAAAGTATTTGTAAAACAATGATAGCTGGGATCATAATACTTCAATCATAACATGAAAGATAAAGTTCTAACAATAAGACAAAGCAACTATGTTGCAACATGAAAAGGCACAAACAAAAGATTCATGAATAACAATGCTTTGCAAGACGTTTGTTTGTTTCACATAAAGAAAACATAGCATAGTGGCATTCAGCTTGTCCTTCATAGAGTAGCAAACATAAATGCATAGGACACCTTCAAATTTCATAAGGGTGACTAGATACAAATAGTTTAAGAACAAGCAATATCAAAATTATGCATCAATCAACAAGTCTTGGGACAATGCACATAGAACTAAGAATGGCCACTATGCTCTCAAAGTAGGTGCATAAAGATAGAAGGTGGAGACACAACATAAAAGTAAAAGAAAGGGCCTTCATAGAAGGAAGTAGGGATTCAAGTTTCATAAAGAGCTTCCAAAAATTATGGTACTTATTAGCTTTCAGCTCTCATTGCCCCTATCATAAGCATCTTTAGGTGATTAAGGTTAAAGTGACACAACTAAGAGGATATGCTTGACAAGTTATAAGCCGAAGTCTCATGCCCCTTACTTATGAAGACCGAACCTCATGCTACTCAACTTTAGTCACAAGTAAGCTCTTGTCATTGTAAGTACATATGTATCATAGAGAACCGCCAACAGGGTACCCCTTGCACATGATACAGGAGCTATCCCATAATCAAAATGACAAGGCAAGCAGACAATGAGCATCTCGACGATCTTTTTATTTGCTATTTGCATAGGTTTTTATTCAGGATGCTTCATAGAGTGCTCATTATGGTTATGCTGCAAGTTTCCACCATGATTAGGCATGGCTTATGCTAGCGGCCCAGGCGTTTCTCTAACACAAATACAAACTCCATGATATTACAAGTTCCACTTTTATTTCACACTGCTGGGATCCATAAGCAAAAGAACATGATATCAACGGGGTACAAAGTACAAGTGCAATGTTGAAAGTGTTCCCCATGATACATGGTTCTGCTAACTTCAACTTATAAAGCACAAGCATATACACAACAAAGATGGACACAATGGTTCAAGTTTATTAAGTGCAAGAAAGTAAAGTGTGCCATCAAGTTTGTGAGAGCTTTAATCACTAATTTTCTCATAACAAGTTTAATTAGGAAGGTAGATAAAAAGATGAATATACTTGGAATAGCAAATGCTAATAGGTAGGTATGGTGGAATCTTTGGAATAACTTGGTTTTAGGAGTTGGATGCATGAGTGGAACTCATACTTGGTTATGGAGGCTAGCAAAAGATTGGGAGCGACCGACTAAGAGAGTAATAATGGCCATAATCATGCAGAGCGACAAAACATCATTAATCAAAGCATAAAGTGATATTACAGGTCGAAAACTAAAGGATCATCAAGGCTATGGTGACTTTGGATAGTCATAACATGGTGTGAGCATGCACCAAGTCAACCCAAATAAAGCATCAAATGAGAATACCACAATACTATGCTTTAATATGCTAAAACAACGCATAATTCTTCCAAGGCACATTAATCAATCTCAATTGTTTATAACATGTCATGCTATAGCAAAGATCACTAAGCATAAATCCAAAACAATATCAAGCATGGCATGACAAAGCATAAGCCACAGTCAAAAACAAACTCTCTTTTCCACTTAAGCATGAACTTTTCCTACTCTTTTCCAATCCAAACCAAACTATTTGAAAACCAATGCATGAAAGAGGGGGTCCAACCAATTTATTCAGCAAACTAAGAAAACCAAGCAAAAAAAACCAAAAACAAAAACGAAGACGCTCCAAGAACAACACAACTGTGCATGAAACAATAAAAATGAGGTGTTTGGAAGAAACCTAGGATTTTTATTGATGAAGAAGGGGATGCCTTGGGCATCCCCAAGCTTTGACGCTTGTACCTCTTGAATATTTATTGGGGTGACACGGGGTGGCATCCACAAGCTTGAGCTTTAGTCCATTCTTCATCTAATTACATCATTCTCTCCATACACCTGAAATTTTTTCCTTCATACAAAACTTCACATAATCTTTATTAGCAACATTAGTGCACTCAAGGTAATAAGTCTTTGGGTTCAGTTTCAACACCAATAAAACTTCCATTAAAACACAAGCTACTGTAGCACTTCCCTCAAAAATCTCAATTCCCCAAAAGAAATCAAAAAGGAACCAACAAGAAGCAATGCAAATAATGGCAGAAATCTGTCAAAACAGACCAGCAGGTAAAAACCAATTTTTTCGAAGACCTTATGTTGCTCAAATAAAAAAGTGTTGAACTAACGAAAGTTAGAAACAAACCTGGGTCAGAAGCACAAAAATTCACGCCTCAAAACGATGTTTAGATATTTTACACGAATCTTTACGGTGAAGCACATAAATCTGTTTCGGGACAGCAACTTTCCCAATCATTACTTCTCTCTCATTAGAGGTTACTCTTGGCACAAAAAGCAAATAAAAAGGATAAGGAGCGGTTATTACTGAAGTAATAACTTCCCAGACTCATCTAAAACTTTTGGGTTATCTCCCAATAAGTATTTTTCTTTAACGCCTTTAAGTTAGGCATAAGAAGCAAGAAAAGAATCAAGTATTCTCAAATGAAGAAGCGTTAAAACCAAATTTCTTGCCCTTACCTCTCTTACTTTTATTCTTAACCTTGGGGAACATATGATTGTTTGGTGGAGAAGAAAAGTGCATGGTGCAAGGAGTTTCAATAGGGATCTTCCAAGTGTAATTTGTCCTTTCCCTACACATTCAATAACAAGATAATCAGTAGAAACCATTTTCCCTAGGATCTTTGTAAACACTCCTTCAGCTATTCCAATCGGTGATATTGTGGCATTATTAGCAAGAAATATTTCTTCTCCTCCTTTATAAAGTCCCCAAAGATTCAAAGATTCATAGATATCTTTAGGCATAAGACAGAATTCAGACATGATATCACAGCGAGCATGAAAAGTTTCATTATTTATAGCAATTTTACTATGGGAATCCATTTTGAGGGTTCAGAATTTATTGGAACATATTCATGATGCTCTCTAAGTGTATTATAGATATCTTTTAAACTAGTAGTGCTGGTCTCAAGAGTATTCAATCTAGCAAATATGTTTATGAAGGAAGAATTAGATTTGCTAGGAAAATTGTAAGTAAAGACCAACTTTTTTATGGCATTAAAAGCATCATCCTCATTGCATTGGAGGAAATCTCCTCCCACTATAGCATCCAAAGCATATCTATAGAAAAGAGCAATTCCAAGGTAAAAACTGCTAAGGAACAAGCTTTGAGTCATTTTAGGTTCAGTTTTTTCATGTAGATCAGAGATTCTAGACCAAGCTTCTTTGAAACTCTCTTCAATTCCTTGTTTAAAAGTGAAAATCATTTCCTCAGGTGACATAGTGATTGGAGCAATGCTAGACATAATGGCAACTTAAGATAGGAACTAATTTTTCGTGTGTTTTTAGTAAACAAAGCAAAGTAGTACAACTATTTTTTGTGTGTTTTTATAAAGAAACAAGCAAACAAAAAATAAACTAAGCAAAACAAAAAACAAAGTAAAGAGATTGGTTATGAGGGACTCCCCTTGTGAAGATGTCCTTGACTCCCCGACAACGGCGCCAGAAAAGTACTTGCTGACTCGTGTAATAATGAGCTTGTTGGGGAACCCCAAGAGGAAGGTATGATGAGCACAGTAACAAATTTTCCCTCAGTTATGAAACCAAGGTTATCAATCCAGTAGGAGCAAGGAAACACCTCCAAGGTGTTGCTAGCTGGACTTTGGGAGGGCGCACTACCGGTGCCAACAGCAACGTGGAAACCTGCACAACACAACCACAGAACTCTGCCCCCAACTTAAAGTGAGGTTGTCAATCTCACCGGTTTTGCTAAAAACAAAGGATTAAACGTATTGTGTGGAAGAAAGTAATATCTTGTAGAAAGTAAATAGAAAACGGTAAACAGTTGTAGATTGATGATACAAGAAAGGACCGGGGTCCATAGTTCACTAGCGGTGGCTCTCCTTAAGATACATGACATGTTGGGTGAACAAATTACAGTGGGGAAATTAACATACATCAAGAAAGCAATCAAGCATATACTACTCATCTTGACTCCTTTGAGACTTGATTGGCCATTACAACATTATACATACACCGTAATCCAACTGCATCTATGACTAATAATCCACCTTCAGTTTATCATCTGAACCCCCTCCAGTATTAAGTTGCAAGCAACAGATAATTGCATTATGCATTGTGTTTAAAGTAAACAATACGATTGTTCTATGAACAAAGGATTGTTGTTTTCTCCCTAGTAGCAACAACACATCTAGTACCTTAGAGATTTCTGTCACTTCCCTAGTTTACTAGAGGCATGAACCCACTATCGAGCATAAATACTAACTCTTGGAGTTGCTAGCATCTACTTGGCCAAGATAGCTACTAACAACGGAAAGCATGCAAGATCACAAATAACAAAGACATGATAGAATCAACAATCAATCTGAAATAGCATCTCAATATCCATTGGATCCCCGCAAACACATGTAGGATTACAAATAGATGATCTTGATCATGAACGAAGCTCACAAGATCTAAACATGATAGCACAAAGGAGAAGAACTAGCCATCTAGCTACTACATGGACCCGTAGTCCAAGGACAAACTACTCATGCATCACACCGGAGGCTTGCATGGTGATGAAGAAGGCCTCCAGGGTGAATTCTCCCCTCCGTCAGGGTGCCAGGAAGAGCTTTAGATCCCTCCCATTCTAGGGATGGAGATGAAAGCGGCTACAGACTCTTTCGTAGAATTTTGATCGGGTTCTTAGGGTTTCTATATCGGAGGCATCTTATAGGCGAAAGGGGAGGCCGAGGGGGTGCCCGAGGCGGCCAGACCACCCCCTGCCGTGGGCCAGGCCTGGCCGCGCGGCCAGGTGGTGTGGCGCCCCCCTGGCCCCTCTTCGTCTCGTATTCTTGCTCTGTGTGTCCCTCGGTGAAAAACTGACTTTGGATTTTGTCCCGTCCAATTCCGAGAATATTCATTTTGTGACTTTCCTGGAACCAAAAATAGCAGAAAACAGGCAGCTGGCACTATGGCTCTTGTTAATAGGTTAGTCCAAGAAAGTGTATAGAAAGTACTCCAAAGTGTGGACAAAACATAAGAAAGTAGATAAAACCAAGGATGGAATATCAAATTATGGATACATTAGCAACATATCAGAGGCCTTCTTCATCACCATGTAAGCCTCCGGTGTGATGCGTGAGTAGTTCATCCTTGGACTACGGGTCCATGTAATAGCTAGATGGCTGGTTCTCCTCCTTTGTGCTATCATGTTTAGATCTTGTGAGCTCTGTTCATGATCAAGATCATCTATTTGTAATCCTACATGTTGTGTTTGCAGGGATCCGATGGATATTGAGATGCTATTTTAGATTGATTATTGATTCTATCATGTCTTTGTTATTTGTGATCTTGCATGCTTTCCGTTGTTAGTAGCTATCTTGGCCAAGTAGATGCTAGCAACTCCAAGAGTTAGTATTTATGCTCGATAGTGGGTTCATGCCTCTAGTAATCTGGGGAAGTGACAGAAATCTCTAAGGTACTAGATGTGCTGTTGCTACTAGGGAGAAAACAGCAATCCTTTGTTCATAGAACAATCGTATTGTTTACTTTACACGCAATGTGTAATGCAGTTATCTGTTGGTTGCAACTTAATACTGGAGGGGGGTCGGATGATAACCTGAAGGTGTATTATTAGTCATAGATGCAGTTGGATTACGGTCTATGTATAATGTTGTAATTCCCAAGCAAATCTCAAAGGAGTCAAGATGATTAGTATATGCTTGTATGCTTTCTCGATGTTTGTCAATTGACCTGTTGTAATTTGTTCACCCAACATGTCATTTATCTTAAGGAGAGCCACCACTAGTGAACTATGGACCCCGGTCCTTTCTTTTACCATCAATCTACAACTGTTTACTACTTTCTGTTTACTTTCTACAAACTATTACTTTCTTCACACAATACGTTTAATCCTCTTTGTTTTCAGCCAAACCGGTGAGATTGACAACCTCACCGTAAGTTGGGGGCAAAGTTATGTGGTTGTGTTGTGCAGGTTTCCACATTGCTACTAGCACCGGTAGTACGCCCTGCCAAAGGCTAGCTAGCAACACCTTGGAGGTGTTTCCTTGCTCCTACTAGATTGATAACCTTGGTTTCATAACTGAGGGAAAGTTACTGATGTGCTCATCATACCTTCCTCTTGGGGTTTCCCAACGAGCTCGTTATTACACGAGTCAGCAAGTACTTTTGTGGCGCCGTTGCCGGGGAGTCAAGGACATCTTCACATGGGGAGTCCCTCATAACCAATCTCTTTACTTTGTTCTTTATTTTTCTTAGTTTATTTTTGCTTTGTTTGCTTGTTCTTTTTATCAAAAATATAAAAAAAATTAGTTCCTACTATAGTTGTTATTTTTGTTGGTCTGTTATTGTCTTGCTTTATCATGCTTTCTATCAATGGTTAGTTTCATTGAAACTGAATCTAATTGGCAAGGCGGGTTCATGGAAGAACAAAAATATTATTATAAGAAACACCGCTTGTCACAAAAAGGGAAACGCTTATGGGAACAAATTGATAAATTAAATACCATTGCTAGAAACATGTGCTCTACTTATAATGTTACTTATTGCGTTGATAAATCTTGTTGCTGTAAGAGGTGTAAACACCTCCCTTTTCAATGTGAGTATAATGATGATGTTACCATATCTTCTTATGTTAAGGGAAATTATGACTTTTATGATGTGGAACAAATTGAAGAATTTATTGCTTGGAAGGGTGCATTTGAACTTGCTAGTTTGCTTGAAAATACTGATGATTCACCTTATAAATATGAAGTTTATGATATACTTAAATTTTGCTTTGATAATTACAAGGAATAAAATGGCTATATTCTTGAACATATTAATAGATGCTTTCCACAAACGGAAGAGACTAATGCCTTGCAGGAGCTTATGGAAGAAGAAATTGCTGAAACAGGAAGCTCATTAGATGAAAAATAGGAGGAGAGTGATGAACAAAAGGAGGAAGAATGTATTAGCTACCCATGCCTACCTTCTAATGAGAGTAACTCTTTATCCCTTACATTATTTGATTGTCTCCCATGCTTACCAAAGGAGGATGAATGTTATGCTCATGTTATCTATGATAATACTTTATTTGTGCCTAACTTCGAAATGCATGGTGTTAAAGAGTTTTGCTTAGAAAATGTTTATGATAAAGCTCTAGACGATGGTCCTATATTGAATGATCAGTCATCTTGTTATACAATTGTTAAAAGTGGGTTTGAAGGTTTTAATCCCACTATTGTTGAGCTTGATAAAAATTATGTGTTTGAAGATCATGAAAAGCATACTTTATGTGATAGTTATATTTTTGAGTTTATTCATGAGGCTACTGAAAATTATTATGAGAGAGGAAAATATGGTTGTAGAAGTTTTCATGGTACTGAATCACCTCTCTATGTGCTGAAAGTTTTGAAGTTACTCTTGTTTTATCTTCCTATGCCTGTCACTTTGTTCTTTGTGAATTTATTTGCATACAAGATTCCTATGCATAGGAAGTGGGTTAGAATTAAATGTGTTTTGAATTTGCTTCTTGATGCTCTCTTCTACTTCAAATCATATTTCTTATGTGAGCATCTTCTTAAACTATCAAGCCTAACTTAAAGGCGTTAAAAAAGTACTTATTGGGAGATAACCCAAAAGTTTTAGATGAGTCTTGGAAGTTATTACTTCAGTAATAACCGCTCCTTATCCTTTTTATTTGCTTTTTGTGCCAAGAGTAACCTCTAATGAGAGAGAAGTAATGATTGGGAAAGTTGCTGTCCCGAAACAGATTTTTGTGCTTCACCGTAAACATTCGTGTAAAATCTCTGTAGGTCTTTTTGAGGCATGAATTTTTGCGCTTCTGCCCTAGGTTGCTATCTAGCTTTCGTTAGTTCAACACTTTTTGATTTGAGCAACAGAAGGTCTTCAAAAAAATTGGTTTTTACCTGCTGGTCTGTTTTGACAGATTTCTGCCATTATTTGCATTTGCTTCTTGTTGGTTCCTTTTTGAGTTCTTTTGGGGAATTGAGCTTTTTAAGGGAAGTGCTACAGTATCTTGTGTTTTAGTGGAAGTTTTATTGGTGTTGAAATTGAACCTAAAGACTTATTATCTTGAGTGCACTAATGTTGCTAATAAAGATTGTGTGAAGTTTTGTATGAAGGAAAATTTTCAGGTGTATGGAGAGACTGATGTAATGAGATGAAGAATGGACTAAAGCTCAAGCTTGGGGATGCCACCCCGTGTCACCCCAAGAAATATTCAAGAGGTACAAGCGTCAAATCTTGGGGATGCCCAAGGCATCCCCTTCTTCATCAATAAAAATCCCGGGTTTCTTCCAAACACTTCATTTTTATTGTTTCATGCACAGTTGTGTTGTTCTTGGAGCGTCTTCTTTTTCGTTTTCGTTTTGGTTTTCATTTGCTTAGTTTTCTTAGTTTGCTTGAATAAATTGGTTGGACCCCCTCTTTCATGCATTGATTTTCAAATAGTTTGGTTTGGATTGGAAAAGAGTAGGAAAGGTTCATGCTTAAGTGGTAAACAGAGCTTGTTTTTGACTGTGGCCTATGCTTTGTCATGCCATGCTTGATATTGTTTTGTCTTTATGCTTAGTGATCTTTGCTGTCGCATGACTTGTTATAAATAATTGAGATTGCTTAATGTGCCTTTGAAGAATCATGCGTTGTTTTAGCATATTAAAGCACAGTATTGTGGTATTCTCCTTTGATGCTTTATTTGGGTTGACTTGGCGCATGCTCACACCATGTTATGACTATCCCAAGTCACCATAGCCTTTATGATCCTTTAGTTTTCGACTTGTAATATCACTTTATGCTTTGATTAATGATGTTTTGTCGCTCTGCATGATTATGGTCATTATTGCTCTCTTAGTTGGTCGCTCCTAGTCTTTTGCTAGCCTCCATAACCAAGTCTGAGTTCCACTCATGCATGCAACTCCTAAAACCAAGTTATTCCAAAGAGTCCACCATACCTACCTATTAGCATTTGCTATTCCAAGTATTACCTACCTTCCGAATTAAACTTGTTATGAGAAAACTAGTGATTAAAGCTCTCACGAACTTGATGTCACACTTTACTTTTCTTCCCTTAATAAACTTGAACCATTGTGTCGTCTATGTTGTATATGCTTGCACTTATATGTTGGGGATTAGCAGAACCATGTTGTCATGGGGAACGCTTTCAACATTGCACTTATACTTTGTACCTAGTTGATATCATGCTCTTTTGTCTATGGATGTCGTCGGTGTGAAATGAAAGGGGAGCTTGTAAGTCCATGGAGTTATGTATGTGTGTTAGAGAAACGCCTGGGCCGCCGGTCTAATCCAAGCTATCATGGTGGAAACCTGCAGCGTAACCATAATGAGCTGTCTATGAAGCATTCTTCTTATAAAAAAGAGTCAGATATTGAGAAAAAAGAAAAAGAAAAATAAAAAAAAGATATATGAGAAAAGAGGAAAGAGAGAAAAAAGCACCATTTTCCCATGGTAAATAATAAGATTGCTGAGATGCTCGTTGTCTGCTTGCCTTGTCATTTTGATATGGGGATTCTTCCGTATCATTGGGCAACGGGCACCCCGTTGGCGGTTCTCTATGATACACATGTACTTACTATAACAAGAACTTACTGGTAACTAAACTTGAGTAGCATGAGGAGCGGCCCTCGTATTCAAGGGACATGAGATTTCCAACTTATACTTTGTCAAGCATATACTCCATAGTTTGTTCACTTTAACCTTAATCACTTCAAGATGCTTATGATAGGGGCAATGAGAGCTGAAAGCTAATAAGTACCATAATTTTTGGAAGCTCTTTATGAAACTTGAATCCCTACTTCCTTCTATGAAGGTGTTTCTTTTACTTTTATGTTGAGTCTCCACCTTCTATCTTTATGCACCTACTTTGAGAGCATAGTGGCCATTCTTAGTTCTATGTGCATTGTCCCAAGACTTGTTGATTGATGCATAACTTTGATATTACTTGTTCTTAAACTATTTGTATCTAGTCACTCTTTTGAACTTTGAAGGTGTCCTATGCATTTATGTTTGCTACTCTATGAGGGACAAGTTGAATGCCACTATGCTATGTTTTCTTTATGTGAAACAAACAAACGTCTTGCAAAGCATTGTTATTCATGAATCTTTTGTTTGTGCCTTTTCATGTTGCAACTAGTTGCTTTGTCTTATTGTTAGAACTTTGTCTTTCATGCTATGTTGAAGTACTATGATCCCAGCTATCAATGTTTTACAAACACTTTGATCAAGTTTATGATGGTTCATATCACCTCAAAAAATATTCTTTCTTTTTATCACTTACCTACTCGAGGACGAGCAGGAGTTAAGCTTGGGGTTGTTGATACGTTAATAACGTATCCATAATTTTTGATGTGGTTTTATCTACTTTCTTATGTTTTGTTCACACTTTGGAGTACTTTTTATATACTTTCTTGGACTAACCTATTAACAAGATGCCACAGTGCCAACTGCTTGTTTTCTGCTGTTTTTGGTTCCAGGAAAGTCAGAAAATGAATATTCTCGGAATTGGACGGGACAAAAGCCAAAGTCAGTTTTTCACCGAGGGGGACACGGAGCTAGAATACGAGACGGAGAGGGGCCATGGGGCCGCCACACCACCTAGCCGCATGGCCAGGCCTAGCCCGCGCCAGGGGTTGGTGTGGCCACCTAGGGCACCCCCTCGGCCTCCCCTTTCGCCTATATATCGCCTTCGATATAGAAACCGTAAGTCCCTGATCAAAATTCCATGAAAGAGTCTGTAGCCGCCGTCATCTCCATCCCTAGATCGGGAGGGATCTGAAGCTCTTCCTGGCACCCTGCCAGAGGGGAGAATTCACCCTGGAGGCCTTCTTCATCACCATGCAAGCCTCCGGTGTGATGTGTGAGTAGTTCATCCTTGGACTACGGGTCCATGTAGTAGCTAGATGGATGGTTCTCCTCCTTTGTGCTATCATGTTTAGATCTTGTGAGGTCCGTTCATGATCAAGATCATCTATTTGTAATCCTACATGTTGTGTTTGTGGGGATCCGATGGATATTGAGATGCTTTGTTATTTGTGATCTTGCATGCTTTCCGTTGTTAGTAGCTATCTTGGCCAAGTAGATGCTAGCAACTCCAAGAGTTAGTATTTATGCTCGATAGTGGGTTCATGCCTCTAGTAATCTAGGGAAGTGACAGAAATCTCTAAGGTACTAGATGTGATGTTGCTACTAGGGAGAAAACATCAATCCTTTGTTCATAGAACAATCATATTGTTTACTTTACACGCAATGCGTAATGCAGTTATCTGTTACTTGCAACTTAATACTAGAGGGGGTTCGGATGATAACCTGAAGGTGGATTATTAGTCATAGATGCAGTTGGATGGCAGTCTATGTATAATGTTGTAATGCCCAATCGAATCTCAAAGGAGTCAAGATGATTAGTATATGCTTGTATGCTTTCTCGATGTTTGTCAATTGCCCCGCTGTAATTTGTTCACCCAACATGTCATCTATCTTAAGGAGAGCCACCTCTAGTGAACTATGGACCCCGGTCCTTTCTTTTACTATCAATCTACAATCAACTGTTTACTGCTTTGTGTTTACTTTCTGCAAACTATTACTATACGTTTAATCCTGTGTTTTCAGCAAAACCGGTGAGATTGACAACCTCATCGCAAGTTGGGGACAGAGTTCTGTGGTTGTGTTGTGCAGGTCTCCACGTTGCTGCTGGCACCGGTAGTCCACCCTGCCAAAGTTCAGCTAGCTGCACCTTTGGGGTGTTTCCTTGCTCCTACTGGATTGATAACCTTGGTTTCATAACTGAGCGAAAACTTACTGTTGTGCTCATCATACCTTCCTCTTGGGGTTCCCCAACGAGCTCGTTAATACATGAGTCAGCAAGTACTTTTTCTGGCGGCGTTGCCGGGGAGTCAAGGACATCTTCACAAGGGGAGTCCCTCATAACCAATCTCTTTACTTTCATTTTTGTTTTTCTTAGTTTACTTTTTCTTTGTTTGCTTGTTTCTTTATCAAAAACACACAAAAAATGGTTTTACTAGTTTGCTTTCTTTATTAAAAAACACAAAAAAATTAAGTCTCTCTATAGTTGTTACCTCTTTCTTAGCTCACCATGTTGATCCCTAAATTCACCATGAAAGACCTTTCAATAGGTAGTGGCTCTATAATTGGAAAAGAAAATATTGAAGAATTCTTTAATCATGTTAGTAAGCATGAGGACATTGAGGATAGATCCCTCGCAGAACTTGCTCCAAACTATGAAATTGCTGCCGCTTCTTTAGTTCACATGTTGGAAGCTAGGTTTGCCAACCTTAACCCCTTAATGCAAGTAATGTTTCTTAAACTTAAAGAAATTGAGGACCCCGAAAAGAGAGATTTTATTCTAGAAACTTTGCTTAAGGAATTCTATGATATTGCCAAGGAAGCTAGAAAAGTGTTTGAACATTTTAATATGCTAGGATCATGTGTAGATGTTGTTGGTACATGAGAAAATATGAACAAAACCGAACTTAATGGGGAGGAAACTAAGATACCAATACCCTTTAAACTTGTAGCAATGCATGAAGCCATAGAAAATAATCTTGATTGGATTGTTCCCGAAAACCCGTTTGATGAAAATAGTGAACCAAAGAGCATTGAGAGAGGATACTCTAGAACCTATTTGGATGAGATACCTTGCCTTGTTGAAGCTATTTCAGTTATTAATCTTAATGCTTCTTCATTTGAGAACACTTGATTCTTTTTCTTGCTTCTTATGCCTAACTTAAAGGCGTTAAAGAAAAGTACTTATTGGGAGATAACCCAAAAGTTTTAGATGAGTCTTGGAAGTTATTACCTCTGTAATAACCGATCCTTATCCTCTTTATTTGCTTTTTGTGCCAAGAGTAACCTCTAATGAGAGAGAAGTAATGATTGGGAAAGTTGTTGTCCCGAAACAGATTTTTGTGCTTCACCGTAAAAATTCATGTAAAATCTCTATACGTCCTTTTGAGGCGTGAATTTTTGTGCTTCTGCCCCAGGTTGTTGTCTAACTTACGTTAGATAAACACTTTTCTATTTGAGCAACAGAAGGTCTTCGAAAAAAATCGTCTTTACCTGTTGGTCTGTTTTGACAGATTTCTACCATTTTCTGCATTGGCTTCTTGTTGGTTCTTTTTTTGAGTTCTTTTGGGGAATTGAGATTTTTGAGGGAAGTGCTACAGTAGCTAGTGTTTTGATGGAAGTTTAATTGCTGTTAGAACTGAACCTAAAGACTTATTATCTTGAGTGCACTAATGTTGCTAATAAAGATTGTGTGAAATTGTTGTATGAAGGAAAAACAGGTGTATGGAAGGAATGAGTAATGAGATGAAGGATGGACTAAAGATCAAGCTTGGGAATGCCACGCATGTCATCCCAAGAAATATCCAAGAAGTACAAACGTCAAAGCTTGGGGATGATGCCCAAGGCATCCCCTTCTTCATTAATAAAAATCCCAGGTTTCTTCCAAATGCTTCATTTTTATTGTTTCATGCATAATTGTGTTGTTCTTGGAGCGTCTTATTTTTCGTTTTTGTTTTGGTTTTTAGTTTGCTTGGTTTTCTTAGTTTGCTGAATAAATTGGTTGGACCCCCTCTTTCATACATTGGTTTTTAAATAGTTTGGTTTGGTTTGGAAAAAGAGTAGGAAAGTTATGCTTAAGTGGTAAAGAGAGCTTGTTTTTGACTGTGGCCTATGCTTTGTCATGCCATGCTTGATATTTTTTTTCTTTATGCTTAGTATTATTTACTGTAGCATGACTTGTTATAAGCAATTGAGATTGCTTAATGTGCCTTTGAAGAATCATGCGTTGTTTTAGCATATTAAAGCATAGTATTGTGGTATTCTCCTTTGATGCTTTATTTGGGTTGACTTGGCACATGCTCACACCATGTTATGACTATTAGAAGTCACCATAGCCTTTATGATCCTTTAGTTTTCAACTTGTAGTATCACTTTATGCTTTGATCAATGATGTTTTGTCGCTCTGCATGATTATGGCCATTATTGCTCTCTTAGTTTGTCGCTCCCAGTCTTTTGCTAGCCTCCACAACCAAGTATGAGTTCCACTCATGCATCCAACTCCTAAACCAAGTTATTCCAAAAGGGTCCACCATACCTACCTACTAGCATATGCTATTCCAAGTATATTCATGTTTTTATCTACCTTCCAAATTAAACTTGTTATGAGAAAACTAGTGATTAAAGCTCTCACGAACTTGATGGCACACTTTACTTTTCTTACCCTTAATAAACTTGAACCATTGTGTCGTCTATGTTGTATATGCTTGCACTTATTTGTTGGGGATTAGCAGAACCATGCTGTCATGGGGAACGCTTTCAACATTGCACTTGTACTTTGTACCTAGTTGATATCATGCTCTTTTGTCTATGGATGTCGTCGGTGTGAAATTAAAGGGGAGCTTGTAAGTCCATGGAGTTATGTATATGTGTTAGAGAAACTCCTGGGCCGCTGGTCTAATCCATACTATCATGGTGGAAACCTGTAGCGTAACCATAATGAGCTGTCTATGAAGCATTCTTCTTATAAAAAAAGAGTCAGATATTGAGAAAAAAGAGAAAAATAAAAAAAAGATTATAAAAAGAGGAAAGAGAGAAAAAAGCACTATATTCCCATGCTAAAAAGAAGATTGTTGAGATGCTCGTTGTCTGCTTGTCTTGTCATTTTGTTATGGGGATTCTTCCGTATCATCGGGCAAGGGGTACCCCATTGGCGGTTCTCTATGATACACATGTACTTACGATGACAAGAACATACCGGTGACTAAACTTGAGTAGCATGAGGAGTGGCCCTCGTATTCAAGGGACATGAGATTTCCAACCTATACTTCGTCAAGCATATACACCATAGTTTGTTCACTTTAACCTTAATCACTTCAAGATGCTTATGCTAGGGGCAATGAGAGATGAAAGATATTAAGTACCATAATTTTTGGAAGCTCTTTATGAGACTTCAATCCCTACTTCCTTCTATGAAGGCCTATCTTTTACTTTTATGTTGAGTCCCCACCTTCTACCTTTATGCACCTACTTTCAGAGCATAGTGGCCATTCTTAGTTCTATGTGCATTGTCCCAAGACTTGTTGATTGATGCATACCTGGATATTGCTTGTTTTAAACTATTTGTATCTAGTCAATCTTATGAACTTTGAAGGTGTCCTATGCATTTATGTTTGCTACTCTATGAGGGACAAGCTGAATGCTACTATGCTATGTTTTCTTTATGTGAAACAAACAAACGTCTTGCAAAGCATTGTTATTCATGAATCTTTTGTTTGTGCCTTTTCATGTTGCAACATAGTTTCTTTATCTTATTGCTAGAACTTTGTCTTTCATGTTATAATTGAAGTACTATGATCCTAGATTTGAATGTTTTACAAATACTTTAATCAAGTTTATGATGGTGCATGTCACCTCAAAAATTATTCTTTCTTTTTATCACTTACCTACTCGAGGATGAGCAGGAGTTACGCTTGGGGATGTTGATACGTTGCAAACATATCCATAATTTTTGATGTTCCATGCTTGGTTTTATCTACTTTCTATGTTTTGTCCACACTTTGGAGTACTTTTCATATGATTTCTTGGACTAACCTATTAACAAGAGCCACAGTGCTAGCTGCCTATTTTCTGCTATTTTTGGTTCCAGGAAAGTTAGAAAATGAATATTCTCGGAATTGAACGGGACAAAAGCCAAAGTCAGTTTTTCACCGAGGGACACCTGGAGCCAGAATACGAGACGGAGAGTGGCTGGGGCCCGGCCACACCACTTGGCCGCGCGGCCAGGCCTGGCCCGTGCCAGGGGGTGGTCTGGCCGCCCTAGGCACTCCCAAGGCCTCTCCTTCCGCCTATATATTGCCTCTGATACGGAAACACTAAGTACCCGATCAAAATTCCACGAAAGAGTGTGTAGCCGCCGTCATCTCCATGCCTAGATCTGGAGGGATCTAAAGCTCTTCCTAGCACCCTGCCGGAGAGGGGAATTCACCCTAGAGGCCTTCTTCATCATCATGCAAGCCTCCGGTGTGATACGTGAGTAGTTCATCTCTGGACTACGGGTCCATGTAATAGCTAGATGGCTGGTTCTCCTCTTTTGTGCTATCATGTTTAGATCTTGTGAGCTCCGTTCATGATCAAGATCATCTATTTGTAATTCTGCATGTTGTGTTTGCGGGGATCCGATGGATATTGAGATGCTATTTCTGATTGATTATTGATTCTATCATGTCTTTGTTATTTGTGATCTTGCATGCTTTCCGTTGTTAGTAGCTATCTTGGCCAAGTAGATGCTAGCAACTCCAAGAGTTAGTATTAATGCTCGATAGTGGGTTCATGCCTCTGGTAATCTGCGGAAGTGATGGAAATCTCTAAGGTACTAGATGTGCTGTTGCTACTAGGGAGAAAACAACAATCCTTTGTTCATAGAACAATCGTATTGTTTACTTTACATGCAATTCGTAATGCAATTATCCATTGCTTGCAACTTAATACTAGAGGGGGTTCGGATGATAACCTGAAGGTGGATTATTAGTCATAGATGCAGTTGGATGGCGGTCTATGTATAATGTTGTAATGCCCAATCAAATCTCAAAGGAGTCAAGATGATTAGTATATGCTTGTATGCTTTCTCGATGTTTGTCAATTGCCCTGATGTAATTTGTTCACCCAACATGTCATCTATCTTAAGGAGAGCCACCTCTAGTGAACTATGGACCCTGGTCCTTTCTTTTACTATCAATCTACAATCAAATGTTTACTGCTTTGTGCTTACTTTCTGCAAACTATTATTATACGTTTAATCCTTTGTTTTCAGCAAAACTGGTGAGATTGACAACCTCATCGCAAGTTGGGGACAGAGGTATGTGGTTGTGTTGTGCAGGTCTCCACGTTGCTGCTAGCACCGGTAGTGCACCCTGCCAAAGTTCAGCTAGCTACACCTTTGGGGTGTTTCCTTGCTCCTACTGGATTGATAACCTTGGTTTCATAACTGAGGGAAAACTTACTGTTGTGCTCATCATACCTTCCTCTTGGGGTTCCCCAACGAGCTCGTTAATACACGAGTCAGCAGTTCCTCATGGATATGTTCTGGTATTTAGTACCAGCTACTGCTTTTTGAGTTTTCTGATAAAATGACTAGTATTCTTACTGTTTAATATGAATCCTTGAGATTTTTTGAGTTCTGAGGTGCTACTCTTTTAAGAGATGTGCCCAGAAATCATGATCTTAGGGCTGTGGTTATGTTGGCATGTGGAAATATAGTTTTATATCCAGAATCTATGATGCATAGGCTGAGATTCTGGATTTGTTTGTAAGGTTTACTTATGGCTTTTGTATTCAAAATTCCTCTATGATGGATTCACCCCACTTGGATGATTTGTGAGAGGTTTACACATAAAACAACACATGCTTGATAATCTAGAATAGATGATTTGATCATGTGATGGTTTTATGTGTACTTACCACACAACTTGGTTGCTGGTGTTATGGCTGTGGTGCTGGTTGATCTTGCTGGCTTGATCTTGCTGGCTTGTTTGCTCTACTTCTCCTGGTGCTGCTCCTGCTACTTCTGGTTCCTGTGAGCTTGATCTTGATCTTGTTGTCCACCTACTCCACCCCCCTTATGTCACCATCTTGTGAGCGTTTGGATGATCAGGTGTATGATTTGGCTGGTGTGGTTTTCTTGGCTATGAAGTAAAATGGATACCTCCGGTTTGGTGTTTGAGAAGAAGTGTTGTGTTGTCTGTGGATGAGCTTTGACTCAGTGCTCTGGTTGAGTGGTAGTAGTGCTGCTGCTGTATTGACAGCACACTGCATGCAATCTGGTGACTAAGCTGTGGGTCTGTGTGGTTTGGTCGTGTGGATCAGCTCAAGTGAAAATATCTCCACCTGTTACCGTTTTACTAATTTTTGCCTGGTGAAACTTTCCCCTCCTTTTATTACTTGATGATGTAATTTGTTTGAGGCAAAAACCTTGATAAGAATAGATTCTATATTGGCCCCTTTTAATAACACTCAAGGATGTAATATGAACAGTGCACTTCACAGTTCATCACTGAGGGTAAAACTAATCAACTAATCTTTTGTGTCTTTTTAGTTGTTTTATCTTATTTGCAGGAACAAGACTAATGAAGATAAATAGATAACTTAGAAATAGGTTTAGGTTTTTCTTTTACTCATTTGTAATTGATCTTCTGTTTGGATAATGTAAAGACAATGTAATATTGTATAACTTATTTAATAAAGTTAAACTTCCTCTCTTATTGTAAAGTCAATTTCTCTTGTAATTTATTTATACTTGTAATTGTAATAAAACAAAGTGTAAATTCTTATTTTGTATTCTAGAATTTCGTAACTATTTGTACATTATTTATAAATAATCATTCATTGATTTACTTATTATTATGATTCATTTTCACTTATCTTTATATTCAAATATATCATTTGAATACTCAATTATACTATGACTCATATTTGAATTGAATTTCAATCACTCTTCCTCAAAACACATAGGTTCCATAGAGGTCATGTCGAAATCTATCACACTTGCCCTGACATTTCCATCTGAACAAGAGAGATCTCGATTCCTCTATATCTCTTTTAGTTTTGCGTGAAAATTCCCCGTATTTTCTATGCATGAATGCAATGCACACACCTTATCTCAGCTTATTTCTAAGCTCTAATGCTGGGATGTTACAGACTCTCCCCCTTAAAAAAACTTTGTCCCCGAAGTTCGTACTCTCTTATGTTTCGGAATGAGGTGTCGACTTGTATTGATCATGCCATTTCTCAAATTTCATTGTGATCACAATTGGGAATAATTGAAGTATCCTGTATCCAGATTTTTCCCTTGAATCCTCTTCGTTCCAACAATATCCTATTGTTTCTATTTTACCATATAGTTCATTTTCCTATATCTCTTTGGGTTTATGCCCTTACAGTCCTATTTAGAATTGGTCGTGGACACATTTTGTCCCCTCCAATACGATTTTCCTACTACTATACACTAGACTATTTTAGTAGGCTCTCCTCCTTCTTAAGGACAACTTACTAGCTATTTCCCCTTTATAACTGGTCCACTAAGGTTAAATCTATTTTATCTCCTTCGATCTTTCATCCGAACATATTCTCGGAAATACTTTATAATGATGGATTCTTATAACCTTATAAGAATAAGGCTTAACCTCATCATAACTCAGAACTTCATCTCCAACCTTTAGTCAGGGAGTTAAACAACTACACTTCAGTGTTTACGTTTAATCTCCCCCTTGGGGTTTCCTAATGGTCTCTACACTCCATGGATAATACCCATTAATTCAATAGTTAGGATATCGGTCTTCATCTAGCTTATATCTTACCTATATCAAATCTTACAAAAGAATCTATGGTACACCCACATAGTTGTGATCTCCGAAATGAATCTTTCAACGTTACTTATCTTACTTTCAATCTGTTGGATAGTACTTTTAACCATCGAATCGATGTCGCGAAAATGTCTCGAAAGTCGTTCGCTTTTAATTTTATACTTCTTTATTCCTTTCTTAACTTAGGCCAGGTTTTATACTCTTTAAATTACACAAATATGACCTACTTCACTACACTGCTAGGATACCAGCTATGGATACCAGCTGCGGATCCTCCTCGATGCATGGATTACCCTAAAGGTTTTCGACTTCTTATTGGCATTCTCTCTGAATTGTCAGAGCTTCAATACCACCCTTATTCCAAAGATTTCTTCTTTGCACTAATTCATGATACTTCCATGAACTTGGGACGACTACTTAATTAGCTTCTGAGCAACATCACCAATCTCGGGTGAACTTAAATTCATTCCTTCATGTTGCTCCACACCTTTTCTACACTAATAATCCTTCTTATTGCCAACTAGTAATAAGTTGGAATTGATCCATCCTTCAAAATAGTGTTGATACTCCTTACATTTGGCTTCTTTATTCCTGCAAGTCTTCATCTTGATCTTCGGAACTCGTCACTCCCTTACATGAATTCCCTTTTCTATCCAGGTCTATAACATCAAGTAATAACTTGATGATACAACATGCATTTGCACACCAAGTCATACTTCATGTACAGATCTAGTCAACCAAGAAGATCCAAGAAAAACCAAGAAATACTAAAACATATACCATGTATTAAACATATGTCTTCGAAATCTTACAACTCCCAACCACAGCAAGACACTCCCTCTGTACACTACCTCCTTATATTACAAGGGATTTCTTGCTCATGTGAGCATACTCTCACTTATTCTAGTAAGCCTCTCAAGCACTACAATATGCATTACTAAATATGAACATTATTCAAGCATGCTACTTTATGGATTACTTCCCTTCTTATTTCCTTCACTCACTTCCATGCTTCTGGAGTCTTCGTCCACGATGGCACAAAGTTTGACGACTGCCTTTTGGTGCATCAGAACATCCAGTAGGTGCGTAACCTTGAGTAGAAGTACCAAGAGTGAGATTAGCCATTGAGAAATGACTATCATACTCATTACCTTCTTTAGCATTCTGCTGTCCTCCTCCAAGCGCATCTTCAAAGTAAGAGGTATTCTTTGCTTTTTCCACAATCCAGTCATACATATTGGTGTAGTAACTACCAGGACACTCTTCCATCTCAATGGGAGTATTATGACCATCATATGGTCCATATGATTCTATAGGGTTATAACTAGTTTCTACTCCCTTACCTAATTCACAGGGTATAGCGTTTCCCATGATTTCATCATAAGACGGGTCTTCCCATCTGGTATTACCTCTAACGGCACTATTGGGGTTGGGTGCATTCCATATTTTCTGTTCCTCCTCATATTTGGTCCATGGGTCTATTGGTTGCTGAGGTTCAACTGGATAATAGGCATAGACTTCAGAGTGTGGGTCATTAAACTCTGTTTCTTCAAACACCTCCCCTGAAAAGACTGGCTTTGAGTGCTTTGCTTCTTTAACTAACTTCTTTCTACATGCCATAGCCTTTGCAGGATCAGTGAAATCCTCAATGACTGTGTCCAACTCTTGAACTAGCACTTGATGAGTGTTATGAAACGTGTCCAGTAAAGACTTATAATGATTCATATACTCTATTGCCAGAGTAGGTTTAGTCCTTACCAGAGCAGAATGATCTAACTCTAGATTAGAACTAAGGGTTTCATGAGGTATAGCAGTATAGGTAGTACCTTCTAGTGCCTTGGAGTTTTGTTCCCTTATCTTGGTTATGGCTGCTACTACTGCAATCTGATAGGCTGTTGCCATACACCTTGCTTCTCCCGATGGCATTTCTCCATGCACTCCCAACTTCTTGGGTAACATGATCAGGATACGGTACTTGGCCAATATCCGTCCGTCATAGAAACTGTAAACCTTGACCAGAAGTCGAGACTTACAATCCAGGCTCCATAGAAGTTGTCCTAGAGTGATTGTCCAGTCAACTTCATAATCATCTAAGGTCTTGTTCAATACTTGAACATTCCGAGGTGGATACCTGATGCGCTCGACTTTCGACGTAGAGCTTGTTGGGAACCCCAAGAGGAAGGTACGATGAATATAGCAGCAAGTTTTCCCTCAGTTATGAAACCAAGGTTTAATTGAACCAGTAGGAGCAAGGAAACACCCCAAAGGTGTTACTAGCTGAGCTTTGGCAGGGCGCACTACCGGTGCTAGTAGCAACGTGGAGACCTGCACAACACAGCCACAGAACTTTGTCCCCAACTTGCGATGAGGTTGTCAATCTCACCGTGTTTTACGGAAAACAAAGGATTAAACATATCGAATGGAAAGAAGTAAAAGTTTGCAGAAAGTAAACACAAACCAGTAAAAGATTATAGATTGTATGTAAAGTAAAAGGATCGGGATCCATAGTTCACTAGAGGTGGCTCTCCTTAGATAGATAACATGCTGGGTGAACAAATTACAGCGGGGCAATTGACAAACACCAAGAAAGCAATACATGCATATACTAATCACCTTGACTCCTCTGAGACTTGATTGGGCATTACAACATAATACATAGACCGCCATCCAACTGCATCTATGACTAATAATCCACCTTCAGTTTATCATCCGAACCCCCTCCAGTATTAAGTTGCAAGCAACAGATTATTGCTTTACGAACTGTGTGTAAAGTAAACAATACGATTGTTCTATGAACAAAGGATTGTTGTTTCTCCCTAGTAGCAACCGCACATCTAGTACCTTAGAGATTTCTGTCACTTCCCCAGATTACCAGAGGCATGAACCCACTATCGAGCATAAATACTAACTCTTGGAGTTGCTAGCATCTACTTGGCCAAGATAGCTACTAACAAAGGAAAGCATGCAAGATCTCAAATAACAAAGACATGATAGAATCAATAATCAATCTGAAATAGCATCTCAATATCCATCGAATCCCTGCAAACACAACATGTATGAATTACAAATAGATGATCTTGATCATGAACGGAGCTAACAAGATCTAAACATGAAAGCACAAAGGAGGAGAAACCAGCCATCTAGCTACTACATGGATCCATAGTACAAGGATGAACTACTCACGTATCACACCGGAGGCTTGCATGGTGATGAAGAAGGCCTCCAGGGTGAATTCCCCTCTCTGGCAGGGTGCCGGGAAGAGCTTCAAATCCCTCCCGATCTAGGGATGGAGATGACGGTGGCTACAGACTCTTTCGTGGATTTTTGATCGGGCCCTTAGGGTTTTCGTCCCGAGGGAAACTTATAGGCGGAAGGAGATGCCAAGGGGGTGTCGGGAGCGGCCACACCACCCCCTGGCGTGGGCCAGGCCTAGCCGCGCGTCCAGGTGGTGTGGTGGCTCCCTGGCCCTTCTCTGTCTCATATTCTGGCACTTCATCCCTTACGAAAAAATAGGCACTTTGGCTTTTGTCCCGTCCAATTCCAAGAATATTCATTTTCTGACTTTCCTGGAACCAAAAACAGCAGAAAACAAGCAGCTGGCACTGTGGCTCTTGTTAATAGGTTAGTCCAATAAATCATATGAAAAGTACTCCAAAGTTGGAACAAAACACAAGAAAGTGGATAAAACCAAGCATGGAACATCAAAAATTATAGATACATTTGCAATGTATCAACATCCCCAAGCTTAACTCCTGCTCGTCCTCGAGTAGGTAAGTGATAAAAAGAAATAATTTTTGAGGTGACATGCACCATCAAAGACTTGATCAAAGTATTTGCAAAACATTCAAGGCTGGGATCATAGTACTTCAATCATAACATGAAAGACAAAGTTCTAGCAATAAGCAAAGAAACTATGATGCAAAATGAAAAGGCACAAACAAAAGATTCATGAATAATAATGCTTTGCAAGACGTTTTGTTTGTTTCACATAAAGAAAACATAGCATAAAAGTATTCAGCTTGTCCCTCAATAGAGTAGCAAATATAAATGCACAGGACACCTTCAAAGTTCATAAGAGTGACTAGATACAATAGTTTCAAACAAGCAATAACAAGTTATGCATCAATCAACTAGTCTTGGGACAATGCACATAGAACTAAGAATGGCCACTATGCTCTCAAAGTAGGTGCATAAAGATAGAAGGTGGAGACTCAATATAATGGTGGAAGAAAGGCCTTTTGTAAAAGGACGTAGGGATTCAAGTCTCATAAAGAGCTTCCAAAAATTATGGTACTTGATAGCTTTCAGCTCGCATTGCCCCTATCATAAGCATCTTGAAGTGATTAAGGTTAAAGTGAACAAACTATGGTGTACATGCTTGACGAAGTATAAGTCAGAAATCTCATGTCCCTTGTATACGAGGGCCGCTCCTCATGCTACTCAAGTTTAGTCACCGGTAAGTTCTTGTCATTATAAGTACATGTGTATCATTGAGAACCGCCAACGGGGTACCCCTTGCCCGATGATACGGAAAAATCCCCATATCAAAATGACAAGGCAAGCAGACAACGAGCATCTCAGCATTCTTCTTATTTACCATGGGAATATGGTGCTTTTTTCTCTCTTTCCTATTTTCATAGTATCTCTTTTTTCTTTTCTTTTCTCTTTTTTTTCTCAATATAGGACTCTTTTTTTTATAAGAAGAATGCTTCATAGACAGCTCATTATGGTTACGCTGTAGGTTTCCACCATGTCAGCATGGATTAGAGCAGTGGCCCAGGCGTTTCTCTAACACATATACATAACTCCATGGACTTACAAGCGCCCCTTTCATTTCACACCGACGACATCCATATACAAAAGAGCATGATATCAACTAGGTACAAGTACCAAGTGCGATGTTGAAAGCGTTCCCCATGAAAGCATGGTTCTGATAATTCCCAACAAATAAGTGCAAGCATATACAACATAGAAGACACAATGGTTCAAGTTTATTAAAGGCAAGTAAAGTAAGGTGTGCCATCAAGTTCGTGAGAGCTTTAATCACTAGTTTTCTCATAACAAGAGGAAGGTAAACAAAAGCATGAATATACTTGGAATAGCATAAGCTAGTAGGTAGGTATGGTGGACTCTTCGGAATAACTTGGTTTAGGGAGTTGGATGCATGAGTGGAACTCATACTTGGTTATGGAGGCTAGGAAAAGACTGGGAGCAACAAACTAAGAGAGCAATAATGGCCATAATCATGCAGAGCGACAAAACATCATTGATCAAAGCATAAAGTGATACTACAAGTTGAAAACTAAAGGATCATAAAGGCTATGGTGACTTGATAAAGTCATAACATGGTGTGAGCATGTGCCAAGTCAACCCAAATAAATCATCAAAGGAGAATACCACTATACTATGCTTTAATATGCAAAAAACAACGCATGATTCATCCAAGGCACATTAAGCAATCTCAATTGTTTATAACAAGTCATGCTACAGCAAAGAATACTAAGCATAAATCCAAAACAATATCAAGCATGGCATGACAAAGCATAGGCCACAGTCAAAAACGAGCTCTTTTTACAACATAAGTATGAACTTTCCTACTCCTTTCCAAACCAAACCAAACTATTCGCAAACCAAAGTGTGAAAGAGGGGGTCCAACCAACTTATTCAGAAAACTAAGCAAACCAAGCAAACTAAAAACCAAAACAAAAACGAAAAAGAAGACGCTCCAAGAAAAACACAACTGTGCATGAAACAATAAAAATGAAGCGTTTGGAAGAAACCTGGAATTTTTATTGATGAAGAAGGGGGATGCATTGGAATTATTATTTCTTAAAGGAATAACTTTCACGGAAAAGGTTCCTTTTACAAAGTAAATGAATTAAATTTTTAACATGCAAAGTATAGAAGTGAAGTATAATAATATTCTAAGATTTAGGTGGATTGCTATCTGGTAATGATGATGGAAATTATTATGTTAACTGGTTAAGAGTTAAAGGACTTATTATAAGTTTGTTGTTTGAAGTGGCAAAACGAATAACTTTTGAAGAAAATATTTCTTTGTCAAGGTTTAAACCATGTGTGTGGTTCATCGAATGTGATCGATATCTTTTGCGCTTATCCAAGAAGCGTGGGTTTGAGATGCATTTTGATTTAATTTGGAATAGACAAAAGTTAACTATAAAAACATAATATAATTTAGTTCTTAAGCTTATAACTTTGGTAGAGCAAAATTAACTTTAAAAGGAACATAAATAGACTTAGGGTTCTGATGTATCTAGATTATGTTTGAATTCTAGGGTTAATATAAAGATGGTTAAGAGTGTGAATTCATTCACTCCCAATTTAAGTGAATGATAAGTTTAAATGTGATTTACTATTATAAAAAAGCAATTTGTATTATTAAAGAAAGCAAGAAGATCTCATTAATGTGTTAGGGTTTTAAAATCATATTAAGCATGGTTAAAAAAAGTAAATAGTATTCACCGTTCATATAGGTGAATGATGTTGATAATTTATTTGAATTGTTTGTTTAACTTGGAGTTATCATTTTAAAAGGTTCTCCTTTAAGTTATTATCTTACACTTGAAGTTTATCCAAGTTATGACTTTGGAACTAGTACTTGCATGTAAGAGAGTTAAGATTTAGTACCAAATTCTGATTATTTCTTATTTAAGAAATGTTTCTAAAGAATTAATAAAATTGTATTTTATATAATAGATCAGGATTTATTAATTTAAAATCTTAAAAACTTATGGAATATTATATTTGGTATTATTCCAGTAAACTATATTTATTCTAGATCTTAAAAACGATTTTTATTTATTTTTAAGTATTATTCTTATTTTTATAAAATTCCACAATGATTAAATATCTTTAGAATATTTGCTTCAAGTTTTATTTGTAAAAATTTAAGTTAATAATTTTATAAGGTAGTAGATTGATTTTAGTAGACAAAAATTATTTTTATTGATTTTTAGGACTTTTACTTACTTTATGAAATTTTATTTAGAAGTTAATAGTGTTAATATTTATTTGCATTTTACCTATGTTTTTCTTAGGTAGGTACTCTTTTTGTGATCATACCATTATGTTATACGTATTTTTTAGAATTTCTTCTATCTTTTTCTAGAATTAAAATCAGCTCAGGGGTATATTAGTAATTTCCATATTATTCCTTTTTATCCATTTTCTATTTCTTTTATATACCCAAACTAGGCCCACAAGTCAGTCCAGCCCACTTGGTTGGGATAGACCAACTGATCCGGTCCATTCGGTTGGTCGACCCGAACCCAACCTCCTCACCCCGAGGCTCTCTCCTCTCTCTCTCTAGTGATGCCATGGCAACGCCGCTGCCATTCGATTCACGCTGCCCCGGGCCTCCCTAACCACCGCCGTGGTGTATGGTGAGGTAGTTGATGACGCTCTGTCGTCTGCTCCTGTTCGATTTGTCGCTAGACTCTTCTCTCGGTCAGGCTAGCTCCACCCCGAACCCTAGGGTTTGAGGTTTTGCCGATGGTGTCCTCTCCGCTGCTACCATGATGCTGTGCGGTGTTCGTGATGATATGGATGCGCTTGTTCGACCAAAGATGCTGTTGTGGCCACTGCCATGGCTCGACGCGGGTTGCAGCGCCTTTCGGGTGCTCCCTGTGCCGCCGTGTGCACGTCGGACCCTCTTCTTCCTCTTCTATTCGTCAGCGAGGACCATTGATGAGTGGTTTTCTCTTCCCTCTCTGATTTTCTGCCTCCTCCCCCTCGTTAGTTTGTATGTGCTTCTGATGGCAATCCTTAATTAGGGTTCATGCTTCGATTAGGGAATCACCCTTCTGTGTTGGTTATTGAGGATGAATGACTTAGAAGTATCTATGACGATTATACCATGTTGATTACTGTCTACAGCTAGTGTTGGAATTGCTAGTGGCTTTGTCGGATAATTTTTTATCTGCTCTTGGTCTTTGTCATTGTGAAATTGTAGTGCTATGGCTCTGATCTAGACTGATGTCTAGTTATTGATGCTGGCTAGCTAACTTCAGTACTGGAACCTGTATTTGATTTCTTGGGCATTTCCTATTAATGCCCCTAATGTTATTACTTTGATGCAAACACTATGATTCCTAATCCTTATGTTAGGAAAATGATTGAATATCTTTCTACAAGGTTTGATTGTGAAATTTCTATGTAGAATATGCTGGCTTAGAATAGATCCTTGTGACATCTTCTTTGGAATGGTACACAAGAATTTGTTCTAGTGCTAGTGTTATTCTATCAGTGTTCTGGAGTGTCTTGGTACTAAGATGAGATGAAAGCTTCTACTGGGAAGGTTAGCTTATGCTAGCTATGGAGTTTCTTTAGCTTATGATGCTGGTCTGAGGCTAAGCTAGATAGAAACTTAGTTTCTGATTTGCTGTCCCTCATGGATATGTTCTGGTATTTAGTACTACCTACTGCTTTTGAGTTTTTTGATAAAATGACTAGTATTCTTACTGTTTAATATGAATCCTTGAGATTTGTTGAGTTCTGAGGTGCTACTCTTTTAAGAGATGTGCCCGGAAATCATGATCTTAGGGTTGTGGTTATGTTGGGATGTGGAAATATAGTTTTATATCCAGAATCTATGATGCACAGGCTGAGATTCTGGATTTTTTTGTAAGGTTTACTTATGGCTTTTGTATTCAAAATTCCTCTATGATGGATTCATCCCACTTGGATGATTTCTGAGAGGTTTACACATAAAACAACACATGCTTGATAATCTAGAATAGATGATTTGATCATGTGATGGTTTTATGTGTACTTACCACACAACTTGGTTGCTGGTGTTATGGTTGTGGTGCTGGTTGATCTTGTTGGCTTGTTTACTCTACTCTTTCTGGTGCTTCTCCTGCTACTTCTGGTTCCTGTGAGCTTGATCTTGGTCTTGCTATCCACCTACTCCACCCCCCCTTATGTCACCATCTTGTGAGCGTTTGGATGATCAGGTGTATGATTTGGCTGGTGTGGTTTTCTTGGCTGTGAAGTGAAATGGATACCTCTAGTTTGGTGTTTGAGAAGAAGTGATGTGTTGTCTGTGGATGAGCTTCGACTGAGTGCTCTGGTTGAGTGCTAGTAGTGCTGCTGCTGTATTGACAGCACACGCAATCTGGTGACTAAGTTGTGGGTCTGTGTGGTCTGGTCGTGTGGATCAGCTCAAGTGAAAATATCTCCACCTGTTACCCATTTACTAATTACTGCCTGGTGAAACTTGCCCCTCCTTTTATTACTTGATGATGTAATTTGTCTGAGGCAAAAACCTTGATAAGAACATATTCTATATTGGCCCCTTTAATTAACACTCGATGATGTAATATGAATAGTGCACTTCACTGTTCATCATTGAGAGTAAAACTAATCAACTAACCTTTTGTGTCTTTTTAGTTGTTTTATCTTATTTGAAGGAACAAGACTAATGAAGATAAAGAGACAGCTTAGAAATAGGTTTAGGATTTTATTTTACTCATTTTTAATTGATCTTCTGTTTGGGTAATGTAAAGACAATGTAATATTGTATAACTTATTTAATAAAGTTAAACTTTCTCTCTTATTGTAAAGTCAATTTCTCTTGTAATTTATTTATACTTGTAATTGTAATAAAATAAAGTGTAACTTCTTATTTTGTATTCTAGAATTTTATAACTATTTGTACATTATTTATAAATAATCATTCACTGATTTACTTATTATTATCATTCATTTTCACTTATTTTTATTCAAATATATCATTTGAATACTCAATTATACTATGACTCATATTTGAATTGAATTTCAATCACTCTTCCTCAAAACACATAGGTTCCATAGAGTTCATGTCGAAATCTATCACACTTGCCCTAACATTTCCATCCGAACAAGAGAGATCTTGATTCCTCTATATCTCTTTTAGTTTTGCACGAAAATTCCCCGGATTTTCTATGCATGAATGCAATGCACACACCTTATCTCAGCTTATTTCTAAACTCTAATGCTGGGATGTTACACTCAAGTTGGCTTGGCCTTTGAGATATTTCAACGACTCATGGTCAGAATGTATGATAAATTCCTTAGGCCAAAGGTAGTGTTGCCAAACTTGAAGAACACGAACTAAGGAAAAAACTCTTTATCATAAATCGGATAGTTAAGGCGAGCACCATCAAGTTTCTCGCTATGGTAGGCAATAGGACATCCATTTTGCATTAGGACTCCTCCAATGCCAATACCACTAGCATCACACTCTATCTCAAAAGTTTTAGTGAAATCTGGTAACGCAAGAAGAGGTACTCCAGTGAGCCTCTTTTTAAGTTCAGCAAAAGCTTTTTGTTGTGCTTTGCCCCACACGAAGGTGACATTATTTTTGGTCAATTCGTTGAGAGGGCAAGCAATGGTCGAGAAGTCTTTCACAAAGTGATGATAGAAACTGGCGAACCCATGAAAACTTCGGAGTTCATGCACGTTTGTTGGATTGGGCCAATCTCATATGTCCTTTACTTTAGAAACATCAACTTCAATGCCATTTGAAGAAACAAAAAATCTAATAAAAATTAACTTGTCTTTAGCAAAAGTGCACTTGGGAAGATTAGCATATAGCTTTTCACGTCGAAGGATTTGCAAGACTTCCTTGACATGTGTTGCATGGTCCTCAAGTGACTTGTTATAAACAAGTATATCATCAAAATAGACAACGACACTCTTGCCAATGAGATAATGCAAAATATGATTCATAAGGTGCATGAATGTGGATGGTGCATTAGATAAGCCAAAAGGCATGACCAACCATTCATAGAGACCAAGTTTGTTCTTGAAGGCGGTTTTCCACTCATCACCTTCCTCCATGCGTATTTGATGGTAACCACTATGAAGATCAATTTTTGAGAAAATAGTGGCTCCACACAACTCATCAAGCATGTCGTCAAGACGTGGTATGGGATGTCGATAACGCACGGTGATAACACTGATTGGACGGCAGTCCATGCATAACCGCAACATATCATCCGTTTTTGGAACGAGAATCACGGGTACCAAACTCAGACTAGTGCTTACTTGGATCAAACCTTTGGAGACGAGTTGGTTGATTTGACGTTCAATCTCCTTTGTCTCCTCTGGGTTTGTGTGGTAGGTGGCGCAGTTTGGGAGAGGAGCGCCGGGAATGAGGTCAACGCGATGATCGATTCCGCGAAGAGGAGGTAGTCCATGAGGAAGCTCTTCGGGAAACACATCCTTGAATTCCTACAAAACAATCATCAAATATGGAGGAACATTGGTTAAGTCATTAGTTCCTTGCGCTAGTCCCTTGCAAATGAGGACATAGTGTAAGATGGATGGGTTTTTACGCACATCTCTCATCTCACTTTTGGTGGCAAGGAGAACACTCTTAGTATTTCCACTCGAGCTTGGATTATGTCTCCCACTCACTATGAGGTGTTTCTCTCGCTCACCACTCTTATCACAAGTTTGTGTTGTGGATTGCGCCCTCGCTAAAGCCTTTGCATTGTCTGCAATTATTTGGCTAGGAGTCATTGGTTGCAAAACACATGTCTTGTTAAGCCACTTGAAGGTGCAAACTTTGTGTGGCCATCATGTAGAGCACCTTTGTCGAATTGCCATGGTCGACCAAGCAACATGTGGCAAACCATCATTGGGACTACATCACACTCCACCGTGTCTTTGTATGGGCCAATAGAGAAGGTTACCGAGATGGTGTGCTTGATCTTAACGGAACCTTGGTCACTTAGCCATTGCACGTGGTAGGGGTGCTTGTGCGGATGGAGGGTGAGGTTGAGATTCTCACACAACTCGGTGCTAGCAAGGTTGTGGCAACTCCCTCCATTAATGATCACTTTGATAGATTTGCCATTGATGCCGGCTCGTGTTTGGAAGATATTTGAGTGTTGTTCTTCATGCTCTTGTGCTTGAGTGGTCTAGATCCTTGTGATGACAAGTGATGAACTTGTTTCATGTTCACACATGAGGAGTTCTTGGTCATCTTCCACTCGTTAACTTGTCATTGTTTCCTTGACTCGGGCATCAAATTCATCTTCACTCAAGTACTCTTCATCACCATTGTCATGGATGAACAATAATTTCTTGTTTTCACACTTGGCCAACTTGTGTCCTTTGCCTCCACACTTGTAGCATTCGTCGTTGAATGGCGTGGCATCCTTTGTATACTTGCCACTCGTGGGCAGTTTTCCTTCAGGAAAGTGTGGGCTTGAAGGAAGGCTTGGAGGTACTTGAGGAGCTACCATTGACAGTTGTTGGCGTAGCGGCTGAAGCTTGCTTGTAGGTGAAGTACGTCTTTGGCTTGTTGTACTTGATGTCCTCTTGCACTTGAAGTTCGGCTTTGATGGCGATGTGCACTAGCTCAACCATGTTATTGTATGTTTGGAACTCAACGATGCGCTTGATTGGATGGTTCAAGTCAATAAGGAAACGTGCCATAGTTTGCTCCTTGCGCTCTTCAATGTTGGCGCGGATCATGTTGAGCTCCATTTCCTTGAATTACTCTTCCACGGTCTTTGTTCCTTGACGAAGCGATTGAAGGTTGTTGAAGAGGTCGTGCGTGTCATGCGAAGGAACAAAGCAGGATCTCATATGAGCCTTCATGTCATGCCAAGTCGTGATTGGTGGCTCTTCTCTTGCGTCACGAGCCACTTGAACTTGTTCCCACCAAAGGTTGTCGTAATCATCAAACTCAAGTGAGGCCATGGTGACCATCTTCTCGTTGCTATAGTTGTGCATACGGAAGATCTTGTCGACTTTGAGTGCCCATGCGAGGTATTCTTCGGGGTCATTTGATCCGGTGAAATTGGGTATCGTGAACTTGAGCTTGCCAAATGTTTCTTCCTCATTGCGATCACAATGATGGTGGTTGCCATGGTGATGACGGTATTCATCTTCCATGCAATCATTACAACGAGCTTGTTGATGTGCTTGCGGTTGAGGGGCCGCATTTGGAGGTGGCGGAACTTGCTCTTGCTCTTGGCGTGGTTGTTGACGAAGAGGACGCACTTGGGCCTCGTGGCGATCATGAGGGGGTGGAGCCTCTTGAGGCTGTTGTGGACGAATAGGAGGCTCGTTCCTTAGTTGGTGTTACGGGTTAGGCACTTGGGCCTCACGGCAAAGATCATGGTCTTGATCCTCATGACGTGGTGGGCGTCGCTCAACATGTACAATTTGACGCTCCATGTATTGATGAGGAGGAGGTTGCGCCTCGTGGTGACCATGGTGTCGGCGTGGTCGTTCATGACGGTGATGATGAGGCGAAGGATCTTGGGGAGCGTCATGTTGGTGACGAGCTTGTTTCTCCAAGTTGGAGTCATCACTTGTTGTGTCAAGTATGTGTCGCGGGCGATGGTGGTGAACTTGAGGTTGTTCTTTAGGTTCCACTTGTGGTTACGCTTGTTGGATCACTAATGCCCTTGCATGATGGCGGTGTCCTTCGCGCCTTGCTTGGGGCCTCGGGGAGAAATCACCATCATAGCTTGACGTTGCAGCATGCCGTGGTGAAGGTACATAGTTTGAAGAGCTTCCATCTTCAACCACGAGGGTGTCATTGCGTATTGGAGCACTTGGATGACGATCTTGACGAAGAGGAGAATAGTGATGTGACAAATTTGAAGAGCTTGATGCGTGTGAGCGCGGTCTTATCATTCCATCGATGAGGAGTCGAAGCTTGTCATTTGTTTCGGCGACGGAGCATTGGAGCGCTTCATTTTGATGGACAAAGTTGTGTTGCATTGGATGCATTTGTCGCTC
Organism: Avena sativa; assembly: GCA_916181665.1. Classification (NCBI taxonomy): domain Eukaryota; kingdom Viridiplantae; phylum Streptophyta; class Magnoliopsida; order Poales; family Poaceae; genus Avena; species Avena sativa. Next base: position 226,412,803 of record OV702291.1, read on the forward strand.
GATGCCATCAAAGCGGTTGTCGATGTTCTTGAACTCGGCTTGAGTCTCGCCAATTGGTCATCTTGCCACGTCTCAAGAGCTTGGAAACATTCACAGAACTCTTGTCGGATGATGTAGTGACTTGCGCGCATCATGTACGGTCCATGTTCTTCTTCTTGGTGAAGTGGTTGGTTCGACTCACTGTGCCTATCCATCATGCAAAACACACAAGGATTGTATATGAAAGTGGAATATGGTGGTGTTAGCATTTTATCTCACCTTGGGGATTGCACCAAACTAGAAACCCCAAGTGAGAGCTATAAGCGTGCAAAGTAAAATCACAAAGAAACCTCACACTAAAGAAAGAACTAACTCTCAAAAGCTTTTGGTGGAAGGTTAGGGTGGTGGAAAATCAAAGAAAACAATCCAAGGAAAAGGTTATTGTTAAAGGTGGTAGAGAACCAAAGATCAAAAGAAAAAACAAAACGATCTACAAAAACATAATGATACACACACGTGGAGACAGATGTGGACTATAAAAATGAGCATAAAATGTCCTAAAAAAACTACGCTCGGTATCGTGCCAACGCAAGGAGAGACCACAACTCATTCGTCAAAAGATAAATAAGCAACGGATTTGTGCACTTGCCTTGGTCGCGCTCTATCTCTCTTTGCTTACAAGCTTGACACTCTCTTTGTATTGGAAGACTTTGTATCTTTCTTTTTTTCTTTTGCGTTTTCTTTTTCTCTTTTTTTTATTCATTTTCTCTTTTCTATACTACTATGTCAACTCTTGAATTTGCTTACATACTCTCATTTTTCAAGGACAAGTGCACAATGCTTAGGCAAACACAAGATGAATTGATCTTATAGGATAGATACACACAAAGGAAGAAGAGGTGGGAGTCCATAGACCCCCTCATCAAAAGTGAAAAGGGTAAAATAGTCCATTTACCATTAATTAGTCGCTAATATAAAGTAACCTTCGTCGTTGGCCTGTCATGTTATATATCCAAGCCCATATATGCTCCCGTACACAATACATTCCCGTATGTCCGTGGTTGTTTTATGATCCGAATACTATGAACGAGTTCTCTTCCCCGAGGCTCTTCTCCTAACGTTCGTACATTGACCAGTTCTTCCTCTTGAGTCTTGTCTCAGCCGGACTTTGGTGCGTGCTCTCCTTATGTAGAGAGAATTCAGCGTGTGGCCGTCTCGCGGCTGCCGATGGACTTCGCAGACTGCAACTGCTCAGTCTTAGTTCCAACGATGATATGCAGCCATGGCTCGTGGATGACAAACAACTCCACCGGGAGCAATAGCTCATGGACCTATGATCTCGTGAAATAACCGCAAAGATGAAGACGTCGAGAGTGCCGATGCTCCGATCGATTTAGATCGATGGACACTTAGCGCGCTTTCTCTCCCTGCCTATAAAAGAGACCCATGTGCTCTCATAACCCTTCCCCTTCCCCACTCCTTTCCCCGTTAGGACCTCTCCGTTAATTTAATTCCCAACGGCGAAGCTCTGCTCTGATTTTGGCTGAAATCGTCGTCGTCGATTCGTTGACCGTGGCAAACTCTACCTCGAGTCTAGCTTCGATTTAAGCATGCAGAAAAGCTCCTACATCTCTCCTTTATCTCTCAGTACCCCAAGAATCTCGAACGACCATCAACGTCGACGTCGTGTTCATCTGTCCGCCATGGTCGAGCCTGCGAGCTCGCGGAGGTCGGGAGCGACACCTCCCAGAGCTCTCCGGTAATATTTGAGTGCGCGCACTACGACCTATTGATCAGAGTCCTAGTACTCTATTGGTTATTTATTCCGTGAGACAGACGCAGGCAAAAATCTGATTAGAGTCCATGGTTAACAGCCGGAGCCTGTGCATAGGCTTATTTTTCACTTGACGCGGTGGAGACGAGAGAAACAGACAAAAGGTCTTGGAATTCACATTTGTGTCTGTACTGCTTCTCAAATCCTTCTTTCTTCTGATTCTTTCTCTAGACCCTATGCTTACTAGATTCTAGTGTTCAGTTGCTTTCCAGGAATTTAAAAGGGAGATCTAAAAGTTATACTACCGAAAACAGTGCAAGTACTTGCTTCTTTTCTGGTCTTCTTTCCTCGAACTTCAATCAGTGCAGAAATAAAGTACAGTACTATTGACTACATTTTGTGAAAACAGTCCCCTACATGCAAATTTCGCATTAAGATTTTGTGGGCACATGTGTGAACTATATTATCTATGCCGTAATCTAACCACTCCTTTTCTCAGCCACAATTCATTTCCCACTCATTTGTTTGAACCCCCCAGCTGACACCATTCGATGGGCGGTGTGCGCACACCAAACCTGAAATGAATAGAAGAGATATGCACAGGCCACGCTTTATCTCTTCCAATGCTTGGCACTTTTTGGAATCTGAGTTCCACAAAAAACAACTATGTACAGTTACCTATGGCCTAACATCCACAGATGGTTACATCGTCACCTCCGTCTAATGGAGTCGTTGATGACCCAAAGCCTTCGCTCGTCCCAATAAGTCCGAGACCTGCCTCTGTGAGGGTGGTCTGGCGCGGCGGCCTCGCCCGCGTGTCTTCGGCGCCCCGCCTTGAGCGGCAGAACATCGACGTCCTCCTCGACCGAAGCTGCATGCCCATCTGCGTCGCGAGGCGAGGTAGAAGACGATGACCAGCGTATATGTATGAATACATTTATTTAACATGTATGAACACGTACAGGTACAAATCTAAATGGGCCATTGGATATTTTAATAGAGCTTCAAATTTACGGATTGACCATCCTGCCCTCCAAACCGAAGGGTATCGCGCAATCTGAACCGTCATTGTGATTTTCATTTATGTCTTTTTCATAAGAGGGGTCTATTGAATCAGAAGTCAAGATACCTTCGGTATTGACGACTTTCTACCGATGTTGAGGATGATGTTTGGGCGTCGCGGTGTTGAGGAGCGCGATATGTGATGACTTGCGGAAGCTTGAAGATAGTTGGAGCGACACGCACACGAGGCACGAACAACACAAGAGAAAAAACGGACAAAATTGGGTCAAGTGAGCAATTTCGGCGGCCAAACCGGTGGCGCCGGAAATTCCGGTTGCAATTCTAGTTTGCCGGAACATGCACTGAAAATTTCGGCGGCTGGTCTGGTCCGCCGGATCTGGCGCCGGCTTGAGTTCGTGAAGAACTCCAAAAGTCAAATCTGTCATTTTTTTTGGAAATTTGTCCAAATTGGGCTGAGGAAAGGTTCTAGGAAGGTAGATTAGTACCCAAAGCAACAGAGCTGTGAAACAAAACCACTAAAAACGTACCAAATCCAGAGATCAATCCGAAGGCAATTTGGGGCTCTTTTTTGGGGGGTTCAAATTTTTGGTAGATAGAAGAAAAACTTGCGGGGGAATTCATGAGCAACGAAGCTCTTCGTACCAATATGTTGAGGGTCAATCTCGTGGGTGGCCTGATCTTTCATGAATCCCGTTCAAATCGAGGGAAAGTGCGGGGGAAGGAGAGGGAGGATGAACACGACGAACTCACGCACTAAGAACACGATGAACACACTCACGCAAAACCATGATACATACCAATAGCTCACGCCGGTGATGACCGGTCCGGCGCAATCCCTAGGATCGGCGTCGGGCGAAGGACTCTCTCTCGAACCGGTACGACGAGTAGGGAGGCTCGGTGACTTCTTGACGTCTAGGCAAAGGGCTCTGATGCCTAGGCGTTGTACAACAATGAAGGCACGATGCAAACTCCAACGAGGTTTGTAATATTTGGGTGCTCCTCAATCAAGTAGCATGAGGAAATAATTAGATAGATCCACAAGAGTGTCCACTAATACCAAATATCATGCCTAGGGTTTACAATAGAGGTGGGAGACTATATATAGGACAACCACTTAAATAGGGATAGTTTGGGCACAAAAGGGTAAAAACTGGACGAAACAGGAATATTCTCGAGCATCAAACCCTTGTTGACTTTGAGACTGGGGCGTTCCGGTGATAAGTCCGGTCACGCCGGACTGGGCGCCGGAAATTCCGATCTGCGCCGGCCATTCTGGTCGGCCACCAGAATGGCTCACAGATGCGCGTTTTGGCATGCGTCGGTCGGTTCTGGCATGCGCCGAAATTTCCGGTCCGGGGTTCGGTCCGCCGGAGGGTGCGCCGGAAAGTCCGGCGGGAATTCTGGTCCGCCGGTCCTGGCGCCGGTTTGGTCTGGAACTCCGTCTTGCGATGACTTGGCTGCTTCCCTTGGCATTTTTTCATGGGTTTCATACCTGATGATACATAAAGTATTGGCATGAAGTAGCAAGTCGTCCAAGGATGTATCGAAATCACATGAGACAAGGAGCGAATTCACCTTAGCTTGAAGGAGTTTGGCATGTGCACGAGTTATTGGTTCACTTGGGGGACTTGGTGGTGTAGATGTAGGGACGTTCGTAGGATGAGCTACATCAGTTACAAATCATCTTTATTTCATTTTATAATAATGCTAGAGTTTCTCCATCCCCCCAAGAACAAGGGAACTGCTCACACATGGAAGCGATCAACAACATCATCATATTCATATGGATGGATCGAAAGTGTAAAGGTAAATAAAATGCATACCACAGTTATATTGGAATTACGACAAGACTAAGGAACGAGAGTTTGGGAAAATGGTGTTGATGCAGATGCAGCGGTTGATGATGAAGGGGATGATGCGATGTCCTCCAATAATCCGTGCAGCAGTAAGGATTTGCCCTTCTCCAAGTTTGTCCTCTAGATCCCTTTCTGGTATGGTATTCAAAGGCTAGAGATTTTTGTGAATGTCGGATCTCAGATCAGTCTTCGTGTAGTCAGAGTATTTGACGAGGCGAACGTCTTGACAGGTCATACGGGTGGATGGTACAGGTAGACTCTGCCCGTACCACAGGTCGTTAAGCCTGAAGTAGCTTATCCTCGCATCCTCTCTTCTCCTAGATGCGTGGAAAATCATTTAAATGACATTTATCACTTAGAAATATCATATTATTACATAACATGATAGTCCCAATTGATATATTCACAAAATACTTAATAATTTGGGATCCTGTTGAACCAAGGACAAAAGGTGCGCGCGAATGCCATAAAATACAAAAATCCTTACTCTACTTATGCAAAAAACACAAGATAAATACACTTCAAAAATAGACTCATCAACTTCCCCAAGCTAGACTATTGCTCATCCTCGAGCAAGATGGTGGCTTATGGACAAGTTCATCATGTTCATGAGGCACAAGTTGTTACAATAACTGAGGCAATTTAAGCATAATTATAATATCAAATATAGAACAGCATCGTGAGTTATATCACACTCTCACACATCACATGACTTAGAGGCTTCCACACCTTTTGTATCAATAATTTATATGAAGTTCAAAGATTAAGCATATTATACAATCATCATGTTCATATAAACGAGCACTTGATTGAGTAAGAAATGATTTATGATCATTGCTTGAGTATCATTTGTCAACTTGCACCTCTCTTTTTTCTTTTGCAGCACAACCCCCCTTTCCTTTTTTCACCAATCAATATTGTAACATGTTAATACTCTTTATGGATCTTGTTGGTTTAAACCAATGATTATAAAATGCTATCAAAAATTTCTTCTCATATTTTATCAATACTCTATTGGTGTGGAAGACCCTAAAATCATAATAATGGTATAAGTATCATAGCACTCATCCTAATTCATACATCTAATACAGTAATCATAAATCCAAATCACTTCAAGTATCATAAATTCTCAAAACTCAATGGATATAATTCTTTCCTTAGACCAAGGAAGCTGATAATGCAACTAATGCAAACTCTAGAATTAAAAGTCTAACATGCGTGCAAGAAGGTAAACTTGCTAAAACTAGAAGATAGCAAGGTGTTATAAATCTCCCCAATCTTGGAATCAAGCCTGTGGGATCAAATAATCCCTCGTGATTATTAGATACTATGATGTCCTTTAGGGTGGAGGCAAAGTGTTGGACCCAGCCGCATAAAGCTTCTTGTTTGTTTCCTCCAGAGTAGATATATGGCAAAGGCACTTTTGCAGATCAGAGCACATGGATTACATTGCATCTGTGACCTTACCAAGCATCTCATTGAGTTCCTTATTGCCCTCTAGATCTAAGAGCTGTTTGCGCATGATTTCACGATGGAGAAGCTCTTCCTTCTGATACTTATCTATCTTGTGAAGGCGTCGCTCGATCTCCAAGAGTTTCGAGGCAACAGGTACATCGATGAGGTTGAGACCCCAATTATCATGTGGCTTCACACTCATGCGGGCGTTCACATTGATCTTCTTCATTGTGGACATGTGTGTTGTGGTTTCATGATAAGTTCCTGCATCAACTTGGTTAATTTTCTTATGCTTGGGCGAAGAGTGGTTGGTGGCGATGAACTTGAGCGACTCTATGCATCCTTCCCATCTGACTTCCTTGCTTCCACTTCATCTTTAGGCTTCACCATAGTGAGATAGTTTGGTTGCCTCCAAACCATAGCCATTTACTCGATGAAGGTCTCGAACTCCTCATCATTGGAGTCGAAGGAGACCCCTTTGTTCTTCAGGCTAAGGCCTTGCGCTCCACGGTCATCGGCTTCAATGGAGGAAGTATGGAAACTATCCCTGAAGGAGCCATGAGACCTAAAGGTTTGCTTTTGCCTACGAGTGCGTAGTGCAACAAGAAGATTGGATATGTTGATATAATAAGAAGAGAGACCTTTGGGAAGGCTTATGAAGGGTTAGTAGCAGGGAAAAACTCATACCAGAAGTAAAAGGGGCGGCCAAGAAAAGAATCACAACAAAATAGGAGAAAAGGGAAGAGTTTGAGGTGGTACGACCAGCGGTATAGCCACCGCTCGTACGGTGCGCCCGTACCCGATATACTTCCAAAAACCGTGCCTATCGAGGTCGGCATGAATCTTTCCAAGTAATCGGTACGGGCGGGATCGAACATGTTGCCCGACCGTACTTGTAGTTGCCGGCCTTTTTACAATGATATATTTATATTAATCCCAAAGCAATCTACGAAAACTAAAAACGATTACAGAAGGTTTAATGAACTGTCGTACGGCAGGATATGATCATACGGTCCGGTTGTACCATTTCATAGAAACAAACAGAAAAACAAGAAGGGGTTCTGCAAGCTTAACGACCTCCATTACGGGCGGGTGCAGTCATACCAGCCGCCCGTACCAGGTTCGAAAAACTGGTAGTGAACTCAAAAAATGCAAGGAATTAAAAAATGCAAACGACAAAAACAAAACAACAATTAAAGCACGGAAAAGAAAGGTTGGGATTACCTCACTTACTTGGAGATAATGAAGTTTGTGTTGACGCTTTTCCTCCCTTCAACTTTTGGATTATCTTCTCCTTTACTTTAAATATGGTTGGTCACAAAAAATTGCTAAAACCATTACAAAGAGAAACAAAAATTCTTTCAAAGCGAATAGTGGCTAGAGGTATGTATATTGATGAAACTCCTTCTTGTGGTCTCATCTCTTCAATGTCCATCGGTGTGTCAACATGTTCCTCTTTTCTTTGCAAGATTAGCAAGTCAAACTCTTGCAAAAATAAAGTCCAACGAATCATTCTTGGCTTAATGTCAGTTCTTTCAAGAATTTCCTTTAAGCCATTACGATCAGTATGGACTCTAACTTTTGAGTCAATTATATACAATCTAAATTATCACAAGGGAAGACAATAGTGAAGAGTTCTTTTTATGCCATTGGGTAGTTCTTTTGAGCATCGTTCAAGGTACGACTAGCGTGATGAATGGTATAAAGTTCATCACCATCATGCTGACAAAGAACAGCTCCCACTGCTTCATGACTGGCTTCACAAAACAAATCAAAAGGCTTTCTCCAGTTTGGTGGTTTAATAGGAGCATTAAGAAGGGTTTGTTTTAATATGGTGAAAGTAGTAAGACAATTTCCATCAAAATTAAAATTAGCATCCTTTTGTATAAGGTTACTTAATGGTCTTACAACATTAGATAAGTTCTTAATAAACCTTTTATAAAATCCTGCATGACCTAAAAAACTTCTTATACCTTTTACATCTCAAGGAGGCGGTAGCCTCTCTATTGCTTTATCGACTTCTATGCCCATTACCCGAGATATTGTGACCAAGTACTATACATTCTTGAACCATGAAGTGGCATGTCTCTTAATTCAAGAGCAGGTTATTATCCTCGCATCTCTGCAAAAACTTATGAATATTATGGAGGCAATGGTTAAATGAAGTCCCATATACTGAAAAGTCATCCATGAATACTTCCATAATATTTTCAACATAATCAGCAAACATAGCGGTCATATGCCTTTGAAGGTAGCAGGCGCATTACAAAGGCCAAAAGGCATACAATGATAAGCATATAAACCAAAGGGACATGTGAATGTTGTTTTTAATTGGTCATCTAGATGGATGACTATCTGAGAGAAACTAGAATATCCGTTTAAGTTACATAAATGAGAGTGCATAACAAGTCTCTCTAAGGTTTGATCTATAAATGGAAAAGCGTAGTGATCCTTTCGGGTTTCCTTATTAAGTTTTCTAAAATTAACGCACATCCTATGACCATTGATGATTTGAGTAGGGACTAACTCATTATGTTCATTTGGGACAACAGTGAACCCACCATTCCTTAGAACACAATGAACAAGACTTACCCAGTCCCTTTCCTCCACATGGAAAATGATACCTGCATCTAGAAGGAGGATTACTTCCTTTCTCACCTCTTCTCATATGAGATTTAAGTCTTCTTTGAAAGTCTACAACTGGCTGGGCTCCCTCTTCCATAAATAGTCTATGAGTGGCTATCGAGGGACTAATCTCTTTCAAGTCATCCATTGAATAATCGAGAGCCTCACGGTACATTTTTAAGACTATCATTAAATTTTCCTCTTCCTTTTATTCAAGATTAGAGATTATAATAACATGATATTTGTTAGTGCTATCAAGAAACCTATACTTTAATTCTTTAGGAAGTGGTTTGACTGTAGGAGGGGGAAGCTCATCATCACCTTTTCTTACGGGTGTCTCATAGACTTGGTTGGTTTTAGGATCAACTATAGGGGCTGAATTAAGATTTTCATCAACTTCCATTTTCTCTATATCTTCAGGAAGATTATAACTTTCAACTAATCTTATTTCTAGCTTATCATTGGGAGTCCCATAAAACACAGTCGCAAGACTAGTAATGTTACCTTCCTCTTCTTGCTCTTGCTCATATTCTTCAAACTCCTTAATAGTTGGCGTGTGCTTTTAGAGAAATGGAAATTCATTTTATCCTCACCAAACTTGAGAGACAATGTCACCTTCTTGCAGTCAATGTTTGCTCCTACGGTATTCAGAAAGGTTCTTCCAAAAATAATTGGACAATAAGCGTCAGTAGGCATATCAACAAGTACAAAATCAATAGGGTACTTGTAAGGTCCAATACAAATTGGAACATCTCTAATTATTCCCATAGGAATTTTGAGTGTTTTATCCGCTAACATAATTGTCATATCAGTGTCTTCTAATTCAGCTAGTTTGAGATCATCCTGAATTTTTAAATAGACATTATAAGGGATTATGTGAATAGTTGTTCTAGTATCATAAATGCCATAATGAGAAGATCCACCAAAGGTGCAAGGAAGAATAGGTTTACCAACATTTTTAGATTTTACCTTTCCTTCAACAAATTGAGAAGTTTTGGTGTCTAGCTCGATTACATTGCAATGCCCAAACATGGTCAATATATCTTGTTTAGTTGTCTCACCCATCGCCTACATGCCCCCTTGAATAATTTATTCTATTTTTGCATCTTCTTGTAATTTCTTGAGGATCATTCTTTCCTCCTCTAGCTGTTCTTCAAGTTGTTGAGCTACCATATATCTTCTCATCGTCCTTGGGAAAGGAAGGGGGCCATCATACAGTGTTCTTTTATTTAATGGATCTACATGGGCCACAATTTTCATCTCCACATCTTCAACTTGCTTAGGTGGCGGAGTATATAGAAGCCATTCTTCCTACGAAGCTTCAATTTGTTTTGTAAAAGACTAAAGGATTTGCAAAATAATATCATCATCAAGTTGAAGTTTCTTATCATTTTCCTTAACCTTACAGGATTCCATGTAAGCATTGAGACAATAATATTCAATTTCTATTCCTCATTCACCGCCTAAATCAAATCCCCAAGTTTCTCTATTGTGACGAATTCGTTCTAAAAGTTCCCATGCTTTAGTTATAGTTAGGTCCATAAAGAAACCACCGGAATTTGAGTCAAGTTCATGCTTTATTTCTTGAGTAAGTCCCCCATATAAAATATGCAAAACATACCATTCAGGTAAATCATGATGGAGACATCTATTAAGAATAGATATATACCTTTTGAAGGCTCTTACTAAACCTTCTCCTATCCGGTTCTTGAAATTAGTGATCGCCCTTCTTACTTCAGCAGTCTTTACTTTGGGAAAGAATCGAAATATAAATTCTCCTTTAAGCTTTTCCCAAGTATCAATTTTTCTGCAAGGCAAATTCTATACCAAGCTAGAGCAGTGTTGGTTAGAGATTGGCTAAACAATTTTAGTTTTAATTCATCATCAAATAGCTTTTCAATTTAAGTGTTCGACATAACTCGGTAAATGCATTATGTGACATTATGGATCATCATCTAGATCATCTCCTGCAAAAGTTTTCTTATAAATAATAGCGATGAAACGAGGGTTAACCTCATATTCTTGTTTGCTTCCACTATTAAGTTGCATCAAGCTGATTCATCAGTCTGAGTGCAGTCATGGTGTTTACCTGAAACTAGTAAACAACTTTAGTAAAACAATTAATAAAATAAGCTACTAAGAACAAATACCAAAAACGCTTAGCTCGCGGCAATAGTGCCAGAAAATAGCTTGATGACTGCAAGTGCACAGATCAATTGTATCTAGTTTCGAAATAAGAGTATCGAACCCACAAAGAGCTATTTGGTTAAGGTCTTTATGCCCCTCGTCACTATCTACTAAAGGATACGTATAAGCTACCTTTTATCTCAAGTAAAGGGTGTTTGAAGGTTTTTGTGTTTGTATGCAAGAAAGTAATAAAAGTAAGTAACGTAAACAAGTAACAAAATCGTTTGAAAAAGGTGTCGGAACTCAATAAGGCTAAAATGTTTTCGGGGATGTAGGATACATCACTAGCATATGAGAATTATTCATGATTAGTATAATCTATATATCTTTTTTCATGGTATGTGTGGAGAGAGATCTATAATAAGATGTTCACTACAAGTCTCGCGAGCAGCCACTTCTACGAGTCAAGTTTTGAGATCATTTCTAAATAACCACTACGATGCCTGTGAGGAAATCACTTCTACAGCCCACCATTATTAAGGGTTTCCCCATGGATATCGTATGAGCTTAGTAAAACTCCCTTAATTCCTGCTTTGACCATATAGGTTATAAGCCAATGCTTGCAGTTACAAAGTAGCACCGGACATACTCTCATACACGTCCAAAAGGTATTTCCCTCTCTCTAGTCCCGAAGGCAAATTATATGTGGTCGACTTCAAATACCATCTAGAGAGAGAGATAACACAATATCATAAATCAATAGATCAAACACCAAAGTTATAGATCATCTTTATTTCATTTCATAATAATGCTAGGGTTTCTCCATCTCCCCAAGTACAAGGGAAACTGCTCACACATGGAAGCAATCAACAACATCATTATATTCATATGGATGGATTGAAACTAAAAAGGTAAATCAAGTGCAAACCACATTTGTATTGGAATTACAACAAGATCTAGTGAACGAGAATTGGGGAAAATGGTGTTGATGGAGATGCAACGGTTGATGATGAAGGGGATGATGCAATGTCCTCCAATGATATGTGAAGCAGCAAGGATTTGCTCTTCTCTAAGTTCCTCCTCTAGATCCCTTTCTGGTTTGGTATTTCGAGGCTGGAGGTTTCTGTGAATGTCAGATCTCAGATCTGTCTTGCATGGTGAGAGTATTTGACTAGGCGGACTTCCTGATAGGTCATACGGGCATGATTCCCGTACCGCAAGTCTTTAAGCCTGCAATAGCTTCTCCTCACATCCTCTCTTCTCCTAGGTGTGTGGAAAATCATTTAAATGACATTTATCACTTAGAAATATCATATTATTGCATAACATGACAGTCCCAATTGATATATTCATAAAAGACTTAATAATTCGGGATCCTATTGAAATAAGGACAAAAGGTGCACGTGAATGCTGTAACATACAAAATCCTAACTCTACTTATGAAAAAACACAAGATAAATATGCTTTAAAAATGGACTCATCAGAGCTCTTCACCGGTGACGTGCTCCGCTCCTCTGATGTTGGTCAGTTCTTCTAAACCCCACCTCTAGTAGCTTCAACCTGCTAGATCTGAGAGTAGTTTGTGGTAGATCTATGGTAGTATGCCCAATGAATTGTCTGACAATCATAGATTGATGATTTTGTGGCCTTACTGCATGTTTAGGTAGGTTATTTAGTCTAGGTCATCATATGTGCGATGGTGATACATGTAGGACATGACCCCTGATGAGTTCAACCAGGCCCTCATGGATTCTCAGGAGACCTTTGTGGCTGTGACCCAACTCCAACTCCTGGCTTTTAGGCTCATCTATCCACAGCGGTCGGAGATCATGTCTCTGCCTCCTATGACTGCGTACAAGGTGGAGAAAATTTTAGAGAAAGTTGCACTTATCATGGCCAAGAAGAAGGCTATCAAGGCCAGAAAATCTCACAGCACTGGCCATAATAAGGGGGTGAAGGGAAGCATGAAGTGGAACCATTCCTCTCCACATTCGTGTTGAACAAGATGTGTGAGATCATCAAGTGCGGTGTGAGGACGGAGAAGGGGTTCAAGGAGGTGCACCTAAACACTTATACCCAGAAGGTGTTTGAGTTTTGTGGCATCGAGGTGTCCTCAAAGCAGGTGTACAACCACTTGCGTAAGTGGCGGTCCAGGTGGATCCATGTGTCCAAGCTCAGAGATCTTAGCAGAGCTAGCTGGGATGAGGAGAGATGCCCTCCACGGATGTCACATCTCAGTAGTAACTAATTTTAGTTCTTCCACTAGCCTCAATTTTGTTAGAACTTGCACTAACCTCCCTGCAATTCCTTGTCTTAGGATCACTCCAAGGATGTCGAGTATCTGAACAAGCCACAATCGCAACCTATAGGTAGATGGATACCATCTTCTCGTTCGACCTTGCCACTAGCAGGTTTTTCATGGGATCTAGTGAGACTCTCGGCACACCGAGCCTTGAGTACATGCCGAACCAGGAGTCCGAGATAGTGGTGGTTGATGACGAGAGCGAGAACAAAGATGCCGGTGGTTCTGGTGCTCCAGGCGGCAGTCCTGGTGGCAGCACAAACACCTCACCACCATCAGCACTTCTTACCCTCCCAATGTGCACCTAGTTCTCTACAACGCCGTCATGAGGACCACCGGCTTTATCCCTGAGGCTCTTATGGTGGTGCTCAACCACCTCTTCAACAACAGGGCACATGGCAATGACTTTGTTTAGATGACGAGGACCACAGGGAGCTCTGGCTCAAACCTTACACTACTATATGTAGTGCTTTCTCCCTGATCATGGAGATGGTGATAGTGGTGCATGCATGATGAAGAATAAGTTGTTGGTTGTATATTTTGAAGTAGCTAGGGACTTCATGAAAACTTATTCCAAGGCTTGTTTATTGTGAGGTGGTATATACTAACCCTTCATATTATGGAGAACTTGCGGTGGTAGGATTACATCCCTTTTGATGTGGTCGTAGTATGACAACATAAAAGTTTGTGGCAATCGCTAGAATCACACTAGCTTGGTAGATGAAGTACTGATGCTTTTGCCCATATGATCATGCATGCTTAACTTGCTTTTGTTGATTACCTTGTGTTTTGTGAACTTGATTTTCCTACTTTAGTTGTGATCATTATATTGCATATGTTATGTCTCATAGAAATACAACCGGTATGTGGTGTACTACAACAAGAAGTCGAGAATCTGTAAGACATGGGAGGAGTGCATCCAACAAGTGATGGGTTACCAGCACAACCTCCATGGGGTTTAAGACTCTAGAACAGGCACAACTAGCCTACTTTGAGTTCTTAGCGACTTCATGAAAACTTATTCCAAGGCTTGTTTATTGTGAGGTGGTATATACTAACCCGTCATATTATGGAGAACTTGCGGTGGTAGGATTACATCCCTTTTGATGTGGTCGTAGTATGACACCAAAAAAGTTTGTGGCGATCGCTAGAATCGCACTAGCTTGGTAGATGAAGTACTGATGCTTTTGCCCATATGATCATGCATGCTTAACTTGCTTTTGTTGATTACCTTGTGTTTGTGAACTTGATTTTCCTACTTTAGTTGTGATCATTATATTGCATATGTTATGTCTCATAGAAATACAACCGGTATGTGGTGTACTACAACAAGAAGTCGAGAATCTATAAGACATGAGAGGAGTGCATCCAACAAGTGATGGGTTACCAGCATAACCTCCATGGGGTTTAAGACTCTAGAACAGGCACAACTAGCCTACTCTGAGTTCTTAGCAAAGGGTCTATAGGAGGCACAGTAACCACAAGGTATGAACAATGATATCTATCCATAGCCTGCAGGTCATCAGGTTCATCCATAACAACAGTTTGCACCTATACATGGTGAAAGTATGATCAAAGACATCATCATTGTCGGCCTTATCATGTGGATTGTGTACTACCTGTTGTTCTGATTCATGTGATTGATGATGTAAGACCTTGAACTCATTAAGCCTGATGAGTAGTTGCTTGAACCCTTAAACCCTTGCTGCTGGTAAGCTCACCATTGTCGTGCGATGTAACCATATCAGGCCTTATGCGGATTCCCAAACATGCAACGTTGCATCAGCCGAGTCCATTCTTGGAAATCAAACAAAGTGGGAATATGGGTTCCCCTTGTCCGGAAGCCAAAACACGGGCTACCAAATAAAATGCCCATCCTGACCCGAACCCAATCTCCTCCCATACAGCTTCCACTAGGCCAAGTAGCGAAAACATAAAATATTGACCCGGGCAAACAAACCCGCCAAGATGTGCGGTGTGGTGCAATACGTGGAGTGACTGAGTGAGCAGTGTGCGGTGTGCGACACGCGATTCCCAGTAGAGAAACATACGCGAGGGTAAAATAGGAAAATCTTGAAATTTTCTCCTGCCTAACAAAATTTCAACGTGAACTTATAATACTCCCTCCAATCCATATTAATGTTCTCAGATTTGTCGATTCAAATATATCTACACTAAAATAGATACATTATGCAGTGACCCAGCATACCACTGCGGGATGTAGTACACTATAGTCATTGCCATAATACCAATGAAATACCGTTCCACTAGTATCACATCCCTTAGAGTGGTACAACAGAAACATCACGGGTCCAAGACATGACTATATATTACAACTCAAAACTTTCACATAAAATCTAGAAAGCATTCCTTAAAACAGTGAGGACAACAATATGCAGAAGAAATCCAGAAACAACTCAAAGTCTATTCTAGACATAATACTTCTATTAATACTATTTATGGCTTGCGATTGCTGCTAAAGTAATGCTCTACAGAATATTTCTAGTATCTAGGGATTTACCTATACTCTACTCTTCAGCTTCTCTTAGATTCCCCTGGATGTAGTCGTCGAGTTCGGTCATCTCCACTGGATATCTTCAACTCTTCCATGTAGTCCTTCTCCTAAGCTCGTAATTGATTGCTCCAAGATCTAGCAAGGGTTAAGAAGGTACGGTTGAGTACGAGCATAATCATAAAGTTCATCAAAAAAGATTGTTTGATACACTATATACAGCCAGAGACTAGAGGTCCTAGGTTATGCAAGTTTTCATAAATATTTCTTCAAAGATTGCTTTTATTCTGAAAAATTATGCCCATCAGCCTTCACAGGTTTACCAGAACTTCATGGAGTTCCTTTCCTGTAGCATTTGCAACTTCTTTCTGGAACATGGAGTAGCTTGTCATACTTTTTACACTCTACAAAGGTGTGTTGCTTTACCCATAAGAGATCCTTATCCATGTTGCATATCCAAGTCATGACTTTGTCCATACTTCCTTAGTATGGGGCCCAATATAAGGACCCAAGCCAATCACTGCCCTTCTCCACGACCCCACATGACAACATGACCCTCCAAGAAGAAATACCTCTGTTAACACCCATATAGGTAGATATAACGATGACACCCCCTTGAAGACTCTATAAGAAAATCATGTTCGTGGTAACCCCCACTAAAGTGGTAGAAATACCTCTGACAACCCCTCATAGATGATATAGACACCAATATCGTGGGGCACGGAGGGGTCCCATCTATGTACTGGATCCTCGCAAGGAATCTGCAGCTCACGATAAGGTCGTCCGTTGGCACACGAAAGGAAGAAGATCCAACTGACTTCTCCATCCCACTCCAGATCTCATGGTTAATGCGGAATATATGGTGCAAGAATCACTAGCGACATTTGTTATGAAATCCTAGATGATACATTCCCGAGCAATGTTGGTTCCATTGCCAGTCATAATAGATTAACTGATCACCTTGGATCAGTAAACAACATTTCAAGTCAATTATGAAAATAGTATTTTCTGCCATCCTTTTCGAAATGCAGATGATAACAATAATAAATTTCAAATAATTGATAGAAAATAACCAAAGGACATGAGAAAGTGTGAACTTGGCTTTGTGATTACAAGATTATGCAATCACGGTCTTTGAGACAATATAAAATCTAGCATCTGAAAACATCATGATTGGTCTGATAAGGACTAATGTTTAAAGAAGCAATATGCTATTATGCATAAGGAATGCCATGCATTTTGTAAAAACCAAAGTAATACCCAATATTGTGAATGAGTTGAGCTTAGGTGATTTCTTTAAGAACTGGTTTTTTCTTCAAGTTTACTTCAGAAGAAAATATATCTACAAAGAACTTAAGACTAGCTTACAAGATATAAAAGGTAAAACACAACATTAATACAAGATTAAGGTTGATTGGTACCATGTACTATTATGAAAGTCCAATTTTTAAGTTGTTAAGACTTAAAATAAATAACATAGTGTGTTTGTTTGAAGTGGCAGAAAGAATAACTTACGAAGAAAAGGTTTCTTTGATAAGGTTTAAGCAACATTTAAGGTTAGCAAAATGTGATATATGGTGTTTGCATTGCTCGGACAACTTGGACTTAAGATGACTTGTGTTTTAATTGAAACAGACCAAAGTTAACTATAAAACATAACTGGAATTAAGACATAGTGTTTTATATTGCTAATGACTTATAAGGATTTTTTCCTTAGAGAATGGATTTTGTACGTGTACATATGGGTACATGAGTTATCCCACCATTGAACTGTTTCTCAAGATTGGTGCAAGTTTTGCTGCAATCTACTATTCATTTTTGACCACTTTGTTCATTACGAACACTTTAGCTGTCTTTTCTCCTCGCCTTTTTCTCTCCACATTCTCTCTCCTATTTCTAGATACTCTCTCCATTCCAAAATGTTAGGCGCCTAAGCTTTAGCCAAAAGTCAATATTTTCTAAGTTTAACCAAGTTTATACGAAAAAATATGAATATCTACAATATCAAATTGACATTTTAAGAAACTATACTCTGTGATAAATCTATTGATATTGATTTGGTATTATGAATGTTTATATTTTTATGTATAAATTTGATCAAACTTAAAATATATTGACTTTTGACTAAATCTTAGAGGCCTTACATTTTGGGACGGAGGGAGTAGTAGCAAACCACGAGCTTCTGGGGAAGCCGGAGGCCGGGATGCCCTACATGGTCGGCCACACCTGCGTCTGCGCATTCACGCACGAGGCATCATCTGCGGTCAAGAAGTTCGCAGTCAACATCGTGTACGGGTTCCTCCGGCGCAACTCCCGGAGGCCTACCGCCGTGCCCGGCATCTAGCACACCTCTCTCATCAAGGTCAGCATGGCATATAGGGTATGCCCCATGGATATATCGCTGTCCCCAAGCGCTTGCTCACTAAAGAAGAAGCGCAATCATAGGCTTAACTGTAACTAAAGAAAACCCTGCTACACCGGTTGAGCAAACAGAATAAAAACACTTTATGCTGTCGTTGGTGGCTGTAATTAACCAATACTTTGAACTTTCAGATTTTAATATGGCTGATGACTATGTCTGAATAACGCCAAGCCAGAAAATTATTTTCCACTCTTCATTAGTATACTCGATACAATAGTCAGGTCGAAGTGCGGCCAACATTAGAGTTGATCAGTTACAGAGTTGAGCGCCTTGACCATCCTCCGCAAGTCCTGATACGACGACTCGCCGGGGGTAGCAGCCTTCCATCCCGCCGCGCTCCTCCTAATCGCATTCGCCTCCAGGGCATGCCTGATGTGTCCGGCTACCTGCTCCCTCTTCACCTCGACACCATCCGAAGGCCCACTACCCACACCTCGCAAGCATACTTGCAGATGGTGAGCTGGTCGGCGAACCCCGACAAGAGCTTATCCCGGAACAGTGTGCCACAGTGGCGGTGAGAAAGTCAGTTGGGTTGAGGTCGGAGACTTGGAGCTCATCCAGAAACACGAGGGCACGACCTGGATGGAGACGCACCTCCATGGAGTGCTTGGATCATAGCTCCGTGGCGAGGGAGCCCTTGGCCCGGTCGAGCTCGACGTCCTTGGTTCGCAGCTTCGCCTCCAGCTTCCGCATCGTGCACAGATGTCGATGCTCATCTATGTGCGTGGAGAAGGGGGTGCTCCCTGCCGCTGCCGTGTCCCTGGCCGCGCTGGGCGGGTCCTTCAGGAACCATCGCTTGGTGTCCAGGAGCCTGGTGAGCTCCACGACCATCGGAGGACTGAATCTCTCGGCATCGTAGGGGAACCGCGAGAGCTGCAGCTATGCGTACACCACCTTCGCCGTCCAGACGCCGCGGCGAGGTGCCCCGACAGCTTGTGCTGGCTCAGCGACGACATGATTGTTGTTGTGGTGGCATCCATGGAGTTGTCGTTGTCATACCTGGCGAACAATACTAGCTCCTCCATCTCCCTATCCCGGCCCGCGCCACGATGGAGTCAGAGAAATTCCCGCCCAACAGCTTGGTGAAAGAGTGCGCCAAGTTCAGGCCGTTCTACTGATGCCTTTTGGTGATGCGTGGGCAGATGCGCGGCCACCATCTGCGCCTCCATTGTGTGTGTGCTGCTTCCTCGTCCCTTCTCCGCCTCCAGCTTCCCTCCCCTCTCGTGGTTTCCGTGTGCTCCTCTCCTGCTCCTTGGGTAGGCTTGGATGTCTCTACTGGGAAATGAAAGGGGGAGAGTGGGATAAATTTCGGTACTCACTCCGATCCAAATTAATTGACTTGAATTTGTCTAAATTCAGATGTATCTAGACATGTTTTAGTGCTAGATAAATTCAAATCAATTAATTTGGATCGGAGGGAGTACAGGAATATTTGGAGAAGTAAAAGCGAATGTTCAGGCCTTTACGTCCCTTCCTGACAGCGTTTGTTGCTTATGTCATTTGCCTTATGTCCCATCATACTAGCCCATAGGGTGGATAGTAAAAGAGCACCTTTAGCAATTTCGAATCTCAAAGCACCTACTATCGGTGGTGATAGCTCCTACACCTATGTGTACAAGTACAAATATATTTCCATATTTCTTAGGCATGATCGAAGATGAAGTCCAATAGAGATGAAGTATAGCTTTAAGGATCTAGATCAAACATGTTTAATATAAATAGATTATACGAAAAGAATTGGTTATGAAGAATAGGTGAACTCACTATATGATTTATTTAGTTACTACCAAGTTTTAGAGTCATGCTAAATATGGATATATAGGTTGAGATCATTCACTTCAATCATAAGTGAATGATATGCAAAATGAACTTGTAAATCTTTAACTTATATTTGGTATAAGATCCCGATGGAACATTACTTGATTAATAATACAGATTTAAGTTTTATTATAAATCATAATTATGATTTTAAGCTTAATATTTAGACTTAATCTTTATTTAGGTGTTTTACCTAAATTATTAGGTAGGAAATAATTTTAAGATGTGAAAATATCTTTATCTCATCTATAAAGAAAATAATAGTTTTACATCTAAAATAACGAATTCTATGTGGCTTAAGTGAAACTAAAAGGAATTTACCTTGATTTATAAAGATAAAGAAAATACATTCCTTTTATTTTCCAATAAAAAAGATTTTTATAGAGCCAAATTTAAATCTAAAATGACTTGAACTCTTCTAACTATCATTTTTCTAAAATAATAGGTTTATTCTTATATACAAAATTTATTTTTATTTATTTTTAGAAATTTTCCTTATTTTAATTATTTCATTGGGAGACCTAATGGTTTTAATATTTAGTTGTATTTTATTTCATCCAAACAAGTGATGTTATATTTTCCATGGGTAGATATGATTTTTGTGAACATTTTGATATACTCTACATATTTTTAAGGATTTTTCTACATTTTATAAAGCTAAAATAATCTTAGGGGAACTTTGGTAATTTTCCATACTTCTATACTTATCTTAGTCTTTTTCTTCTAGGTCTAACCCATGAGCCCTGATACGTCCAAAACGTATCTACTTTCCCGAACACTTTTGCTATTGTTTCTCCTCTAAACTTATGTGATTTGGATATAACTAACACGGACTGACGTTGTTTTTAGCAGAATTACCTTGGTGTCTAATTTTTGTGCAGAAAATCAACTATCAGGAAAAATCCCGAAAAATATGCCAAAAATCCTATTTCACCAGAAGATTTACGGAGCCAGAAGACGAGACGGAGGAGGGCCACGAGGGGCCCACACCACCTGGCCTCGCGGGTCAGGCCAGGCCGCACCTGGGGGTGGTGTGGCCGCCTCGGTCACCCCCTCGACCTCCCTCTTTGCCTATAAGATGCCTCCTGACCTAAAAACCCTGAGGGATTCGACTTTTTTCAGAAAGAGTTCTGCTACGCCGCCACCACCAGATTTCACAAATCAGAACCAGAAACTCCATTCTGGCACTCTGCCGGGACAGGGAATTGCAGGAGATCGTCGCCATCATCGTCACCGTCGCTTCTTCATCGACCATTCATGATTCGTCCATCTATGAGTGAGTAATCCCTCGTTGTAGGCTATGAGGATGGTAGGGATTGGATGAGATCGTTCATGTAATTTGCATCAGATTGTTAAGGAATGGTGCCTAGTATCTATTATTAGTGCTTTTTGACTTTGTTGCAACTTGTTATGCTTAATGCTTGCCACTAGGACCCGAGTGCCATGATTTCAGATCTGGACATGTTATTGATTCATGATTATAGTATTGTTTATGATCTTACCTACAAGTTGTATACACATATTATTTTCCGAACCAAAGGCCCCGAAGTGACAATAATCAGGATAATCGAAGGAGGTGGCTTTGATGTGAGGATCACATGTGTTCACGGAGTGTTAATGCTTTGCTCCAGTGCTCTATTAAAAGGATCACATTAATTGCCAGTAGTTCCCTTGAGGCCCCGCTGCAAACGGTCTAGCAGGACAAAAGAAGTTGTACAAGTTCTCATTGCGAGCACGTATGACTATATATGGAACATATGCCTATGATTATTTAGTACTTGGATGCTTTACCTTATTTATCTGTAAATGCCCTATGTCTTGATTGCTATATGAATTCTCTTGTCCATGAAACGCCCGTCCATCCATCTCTATGCCTACCGCGCTTTAGTCCTACTGTTTACTGCAATTGTTACTACTGTCTTTACTTTTACTACTGCTATTGCTACTACAAAACTGTTGCTATTGATAAACTGTTGTGAGCAAGATTGTTTCCAGGTGCAGCTGAATTAACAACACAGTTCTTAAGACTTATAAATATTCTTTGGCTCCCCTTGTATCGAATCAATAAATTGGGTTTCACTTCCCTCAAAAATACTGTGATACACCCCCTATACTTGTGGGTCATCATGACTATTTTCTGGCGCCGTTGCCGGGGAGCATAGCTCTATTTATGAAGTTCACTTGGAATCACTATTGTTCGCTGCCCTCCATTCATCATGGGTAAGTCTCGTGATGGAAAGGTTCCTATATTACCATCCACTACAAGGAGAGGTACGGTTCTGACCACCTCTGTTGATCTTGATTCACCATATGTGATGAGTAAGCTCCTTACACCACCAAATACACATGCTATACATACTGCTACTACTTCTATATCTGAAACTTCTGATACTTATGATGCTGCTTCTACTTTGCTTGATAAGAGTGGTTCATTAGGTCCTTTTCTAGATGCTACGATTGCTAGAACTATAGCTAGAAATACTGAAACTCCTAATGAAGACACTACTACACCTATCAGTTCACCTGAGACTATAGAAAGCTATGATATTGAAGACGGATATATAGAAATGAATGATGAATTTATTAAAGAATGTCAAAATACTCATGGTAAAAGTGCTATTAAGAGTCTCCTTGAGAGGCGTACTATAAAACCCAAATTGTCTCCTAATGATAAGTTTGCTACATCTCCCATAAACATTAAAGATAAGGATTATGATTTCTCTCTTGATTTATCTTACATAAC
Source organism: Avena sativa (assembly GCA_916181665.1). Lineage (NCBI taxonomy): Eukaryota > Viridiplantae > Streptophyta > Magnoliopsida > Poales > Poaceae > Avena > Avena sativa. The sequence goes on from OV702291.1 coordinate 226,435,439, forward strand.
TATTGTTGAGAAATAACTTTTTTGTGGGACTAAGAATGAAAGTGTTGTAGCACATATGACTGAGCTTTCTACCATGAGTGGCATGTTTTCTGATGATATTAAGATGCACACCTACTTTGTTGCTAAAATTTTCCCTTTTTCACTGAAAGGAGAAGCTACGGCTTGGTTTAATATTTACCTCCCAGATATATTGATAGCCCTGATTGCTTGATTATTACCTTCCTTCAGAAATATTTCGCTCCTAGTGCTAGACATGCCATTTTCCAGGAACTTTTTGATTTTAAACAGGGAGAAAAAGAGATATTGCCTGAATCATGGGCAAGGTTTTGTGCTTTGATTCATGCACAGGTTGGATGTCCATTAACTAAAAATGATCTCCTTGATATATATTATAATGGACTAACTGAAGAATCTAGGACATACCTGGATAGTTGTGCTGATTGTGTTTTCAGGAATAGAACTCCCAAGGAAGATGAGGAATTAATGGCTAAAATAAGCAAGAATTATGATGACTGGACTTCACCTGAGCCAACTACGCCCGAGACAACTACACCTGAGTTAACTGTACCTGAACCAACACCACCACCAAAGAAGAGAGGAGTGATTGAACTAAATGATGAAGTAATGAAGGAAGCTAAGAAATGTCTTAAGGACAAGGGTATTACATCTGAAGCGTGAAGAATTTACCTCCTATTGAAGAATTATGTAAGCCAATCTCCCACTCATCCACTATTGAGAAACACTCTCTCCAACATTTTGATGAAGGTGATATTCCTTACTCTAAACCTCCTGATCAATGCTTGGAAGAATTTGATGTTTTTATTGTTAAGCAAGATTATTTTAATAAAAGGGTGCAAAATCATATAATGGAAAACTCTAGAGCTATTATTGAGTTGAAGGATATTGTGGAAAGAACCTCTAATGATGTTAAAATGCTTGTTAAACATTTTCAAATGGTTCAAACTCAAATTGATCAGCTTATCAAGGTATAAAAAGATTTGCTAGTTAATGCTTCTAAGGAAAAACAAGCTTATGAAATTAGAACTAGAAGTGGTGCTGCCACCCAGGATCCTCTATATCCCGAGGGGCATCCTAAAAAAATTGAGCAAGGTTCTCAACAAATTGAAAATAGTGGTACTTCTCCTAAGAAAAGGAAAAAAGAAACATAAAACTATTGTAGAGTCTTCTGAACCTGCTAAAGATCCTAATAGTTTATCTGTCTCTGATGCTGAAACTGAAAGTGGTAATGAGGAAAATGATGCTCCTGATAAAGAAAAAGTTGAAGAAGAACCTGAAATACACAGTAAGAATACTAAATACACTAAGGAAGATTTTGTTGCTAAGAAACATGGTAGTGAAAGAGAGCCCTGGGTCCAAAAACCTATGCCTTTCCCTGATAAGAAACACAAGTCAAAGGAAGACGAACACTATAATAAGTTTTGTCAGTGAATGAAACCTTTATTTTTGCAAATCCCTTTGACTGATGCTATTAAATTGCCTCCTTACTAAAAGTATATGAAGGATATTGTCTCTAATAAAAGGAAGATCCCCAATGAGGAAATTTCTACTTTGCTTGCTAATTATTCCTTTAATGGTAAAATTTCAAAGAAGCTGGGAGTCCCAGGGATTCCAACTATTCCATGTTCGATTAAAAATAGCTATGTTAGAACTGCTTTGTGTGATTTAGGAGCAGGCGTTAGTGTTATGTCTTTTTCTCTCTACAAGAGACTTCAATTGGAAAAACTAATACCAACTAAAATATCTTTGCAAATGGTTGATAAATCTACTACTATTCCTGTTGGTATATGTGAGGATGTACCTATTCAAGTGGCTCATAATTGCTTGATATTAACTGACTTTGTTGTACTTGAAATGCCTGAAGATGACAATATGTCTATTATTCTTGGGAGACCTTTTCTTAATACTGCAGGAGCTGTTATTAATTGTAATCAAGGAAAGGTGACTTTTAACGTTAATGACAAGGAGCACACTGTCTATTTCCCCAAGAAGATTAATAGGACTTATGGCTTAAATTCAATTGAACATGTTGAGGGCATCCAAGTTGGATAAATATATTGTCCCATACCACGAGAAAAATATGAAACTATTATGATTGGGACCACTTCTATCAAGGTTGAGGTAACATAATAATTTAGTGGAATACAAAGTTTTGTTTCATATAAAATTGTTTTGGTAACAAGACCTGATCAACCTTGTTAACAAAGGGATTTTAATGAACAAAACAATGTTTTCGCCATGATTATCTTTGCTTACTTTTATTTTATCCATTTTAGTTTTTGCTTTCACTTAATTTACTTTTCTTTCGCTAGTAGCTTGCATATTAGAGTGTCTTATAACGTCTGAAGTTTTAGTTTTGTTTTGTTACAAAGTCATCTTTCTATCAGAAATTCATTCATCAATACCTCAAAATTGCTAAAAAATAAAGTGTCTCAAAAAATTCTAGAAAATTCATATTAAATTTTTATGTGAAAAAAGGGTCAAAGAAGTGCCTGGAGTGACCCAGGGGGGGCCCACCAGGAAGGCACACCACCTGGTGGCGCGGCCACACCAGGGGCGCACCTAGCCATGGTGTGGGCCACCCTTGGCCCTCCACTCACTCTCTCACTTGCCACTTACTTCTCTCTCCCGAGAAAACATCAGTTCATTGCTCAAAATCGCGTTCTTGCTGTTCTTGTCCATGATTTTTCGATCTCCTTGCTCAGCCCATCTCTGCTGCTGAAATTTGGAGCATTTGTTCTCCGATGTGTGACTCCTCCGTTTGTCCAAGTAGATTTGTGTTTAGTGGATTATATCTTGAGTATTTTGCTACTGTAGGTGACAGGTTATGTGAGCTTGTGATCTTGTTCAATGCTTAGAGAAATTGTTTTGATGCAGGTTTAGGCCTCTTACAAGTCCCTATGAGTAGTTTCCTTCATTATGTATTCACTTTGCAATCACTTGTATAATGGATGTTTAAATTTTAGAATATCAAAGATGAACAACCACACTTTTGGAGAAATATTTGAGAGGGACACACCTAGGAGGGCAAGGCCTTCAAGATCAGCCTCTTAGTTTAGGCCATCATATAATGAAGATCTTATTGCACCACGCTTTGGCAATGAAGGAGATGAGGGAGATGCTCACCCATCTACCTTCCCTTGTTTTACCTTTTTGCAAGTTGCAGGGATCCTTGATGATTTCTTACTTCTTATTCAGAGGGTCGGTTTTACCACTTACATGCAGGATGAGAGTGATCAATATGCCGTGCTCACCAAAACTTTCGTTGAGAGTTTCGTTTTCACTAATACCCCTTATCAGTCAACTGTTTCGTTCAAAATTTATAATCTGCCTATTACCATAACATTGGAAAGATTTTGCAGCATTATAGGCATAGGCATGACTGGGACAGTGAAGAAGATCCAAGGTCGACCCGCTGATTTGCTGGAGCTCTACCGAAGTGTGACAAATGACGATGACCGCGCAGCTCAGCGTGGAAAGATAAGGAACATTCAACTCTCAGCTCTTAGATATTTTGCTTATTATCTTGCCACTAGCATTCTTGGTAGGGAAAACACTAGTAATATTTCTAATTATCATTTAGCCTTCCTCGCTGCTGCACTTAATAATGATACCAAGTATAATCTTGGTTCTCTCATTGCTCGTTGCCTAGCCGCTGGAGGTCCTATCTATGGGGGCATTATTGCCTCACGCATGGTTGTTGCTTTAGAACTTTCTATTGATCCTAACGATACTGTATTGACACCACAAAGGCTTGATCTTGCTGCTATGAAAACACATCACTTTGTCACTACTAACTCTAGTACGGAGAGTTTAGTTTACAGGATGTTGTTTACTGACGGAGATGAGAGGGAAATTCTTTTGCCACAGTCCACTATGTTCAGTATTTGCAGGATGCCATGGTTTCTCTCTAAGGAGGAGGTGGACGAGCAGCTCCGCCTACTTGGTTTCCGCAGGCAGCACTAGGGGATGTGCCCTCTTACGACTACTCTGCACACTATGTTGGGGCACCTCGAGTTCATATCAGGATGAAGGCACTTCTTTCCCATATTGCGGAGGCGCTCCATCTTGGCCAGCTTGGGAGTGATACCCACTTAGGCCAAAAGCCTAAGCTTGGGGGAAGGTACACCGACATCACACTCATCTACATATCATGTTCAGTCGATACTTTGTATATCCATGTTTCGTTTTCTTTTTAGTTGTTGTTCTTGCTTTATTTCTACTTTCCAAAACACAAAAACACCAAAAATATTTTCGTCATTTCTCTTTCTTGCTTCTTTTTCTTTTTTGCCTTGGTTTGCCTCTTTCTTTTAGCTTTGTCTTAATTATTCGAAAAACCCAAAAAGATTTCACTTTGCTTGTTCTTCCTTTTCGTTCTTGCTTCTAAAAATCAAAAACATCAAAAAAAAATTGTTCTTCTTTGGTTTTGTGAAGTTCGTCGTAGGGTTCAGCAGTCCTCAGTGGAGTTTGGTTTCATGTTATTATTCAAGCTACACAAGTGAAGGGCAATAATGAAGATTAATGACAACTTGAGGTGTGGTAAGAGGCTGGTAATGAATTCTATTTGTTTTCATTTTTGTACATATACTCATCATTGTGGGCATGCTTAGTCTGTTCATGTAAGGTGTATGTTATTTATGGATGCTTAGTAGTTCTTGCTTTCTTATGATTAGCTCCAGCTTGCTAATAGTTGTAACATGTCATATGAATGTTTGCTTGCATTGTTCTATTCATAACTTGGTATGACATTGTGGTATCCTCCTCTGAATGTTTCATTTGAATTGACTTGGCACATGCTCACGCATGCATATGACTGAAACAATAATCAGTTAAGCCTCGATAAATTATTTTGCCTCAGGGTTCTTGAATCACTTTCATGCCATAATTAGTCCTGTTTTGTTGCAAGCATGATTATGCCAGTTATTGCTCTCTCGTTTGTTGCTCCCTTTCTATTGATGGCCTTCACTTGCACTGAGTATGAGCTCTACTCGTGTTTCCAACTCCCCAAAACCAATATTGCCAAAAGTGTCCACCATACCTACCTATTAGCATCACTTGCTATTTTCGTGCATATTCAGTATGCCTTGTTTTCTTCCGAATAAAATGTTTGCTTGTTATGAGAAAGTTAGTTAGTAAAGCTCTCACGAACTTGATGGCACACTTTATTTCTTGCACTTAATAAACCTGAACTATTGTGATTATCCATGAAAGTTATATGCTTGCAAATTATAGGCTGGGAGTTAGCAGAACTGTGCTGTCACGGGGAACGCTTTCAACACCTGTAAATATATACCCCGTTGATATCATGCTCTTTTGTTTACGGATGTCGTCGATATGAAATAAAAGGGGAGCTTGTAAGTCCATGGAGTTATGTATGTGTGATAGAGAAACGCTGGGCAGCTGGTCTAATCCATGCCTAATCATGGTGGAAACCTGCAGCGTAACCATAATGAGCAATCTATGAAGCAATCTTGTTATAAAAAAAGAGAGATAGTTATTGAGAAGAAAAAGAAAAAAATGAGAAAAGAGGAAAGAGAGAAAAAAGCACCATTTTCCCATGGTAAATAAGAAGATGCTGAGATGCTTATTGTCTGCTTGCCTTGTCATTTTGATATGGGGATTCTTCCGTATCATTGGGCAAGGGGTACCCCGTTGGAGGTTCTCTATGATACGCATGTATTTACTATGACAAGAACTTACCGGTAACTAAAGTTGAGTAGCATGAGGAGCGACCCTCGTACTCAAGGGACATGAGATTTCCAGTTTATGGTGTGTCAAGCATATAACTCGTATTGGACCTCACTTTCACCTTAACCATTTAAAGATGCTTATGATAGGGGCAATGAGAGCTCAAAGCTAATGAGTACCATACTTTCAGCATTTGGAAGCCTTTCAAACTTTTCAAAACCTTTTCATTTCCTTGTTGAGTCTCCACATATTCTATGAGCACTTTCTTGAGAGCATAGTTGTCATTCTTAGTGTAATGTGTTTGTCTCAAAACTTGGTTAATTGTGTCATGACCTTGACGCTTGTATCTCTGATATCTTTACTTCTAGTCTTCACTTGAACTTTAGAGGTGCCTTGGCATTTATGTTTGCCCTTCAATCAAAGGCAAGCGAGATACCACTCTATCATACCTTTTTATGAGCATTGCAATGTTGATTTGTTTATGTTTCATGCTACTTACTATTTTTGAGTTAGAATCTCTTAATAGCTTGCAATGACTATTGAGTAACCTTATTTGCATACTCCTTATTATGAATTGACCAAGTACTTGATCATATGCTGAGAATATATACATCTTATGACGCAAATGTGTTTGTGAAAGTTTCTTTTATCGCACTCAGTTTTCAACTAAATTGCTTGAGGACAAGCAATAAGCTAAGTTTGGGGGAGTTGATACGTCCAAAACGTATCTTCTTTCCCAAACACATTTGCTATTGTTTCTCCTCTAAACTTGTGTGATTTGGATACAACTAACACGGACTGACGCTGTTTTCAGCAGAATTACCTTGGTGTCTAGTTTTTGTGCAGAAAATCAACTATCAGGAAAAATCCCGAAAAATATGCCAAAAATCCTATTTCACCAGAAGATTCACGGAGCCAGAAGACGAGACGGAGGAGGGCCAGGAGGGGCCCACACCACCTGGCCGCACAGGCCAGGCCAGGCCACACTTGGGGGTGGTGTGGCCGCCTCGGTGACCCCCTTGGCCTCCCTCTTCGCCTATAAGATGCCTCCTGACCTAAAAACCCTGGGGGTCGACGTTTTTCTAGAAATAGTATCGCTACGCCGCCACCACCAAATACCATGATTCGGAACCAGAAACTCTGTTCTGGCACCCTACCGGGACGGGGAATTGGAGGAGATCATCGCCATCATCATCACCATCGCTTCTCCATCGACCATCCATGATTCCCCCATCTATGAGTGAGTAATCCCCCGTTGTAGGCTATGGGGATGGTAGGGATGGGATGAGATCGTTCATGTAATGGCATCAGATTATTAGGGCATGGTGCCTAGTATCTATTATTAGTGCTTTTTGACTTTGTTGCAACTTGTTATGCTTAATGCTTGTCACTAGGGCCCGAGTGCCATGATTTCAGATCTGAACATGTTATTGATTCATGATGATAGTATTGTTTATGATCTTACCTGCAAGTTGTATACACATATTATTGTCTGGAACCAAAGGCCCCAAAGTGACAATAATCGGGATAACCGGAGGGGATGGCTTTGATGTGAGGATCACATGTGTTCATGGAGTGTTAATGCTTTGCTCCGGTGCTCTATTAAAAGGAGCACCTTAATTGCCAGTAGTTCCCTTGAGGCCCCGTTGCAAACGGGCTGGCAGGACAAAAGATGTTGTGCAAGTTCTCATTGCGAGCACGTATGACTATATATGGAACACATGCCTACGATTATTTAGTACTTGGATGCTTTACCTTATTTATATGTAAATGCCCTATGTCTTGATTGCTATATGAATTGCCTTGTCCATGCAACGCCCGTCCATCCATCCCTATGCCTACCGCGCTTTAATCCTACTGTTTACTACAATTGTTACTATTGTCTTTACTTTTACTACTACTATTACTTTGCTATTGCTAGTACAAAACTGTTGCTACTGATAAACTGCTGTGAGCAAGATTGTTTCCAGGTGCAGCTGAATTGACAACTCAGTTAAGGTTGAAAGTATGGTACTCATTAGCTTTGAGCTCTCATTGCCATATCATAAGCATCTTTAAATGGTTAAGGTGAAAGTGAGGTCCAATACGAGTTATATGCTTGACAGACCATAAACTAGAAATTTGATGTCCCTTGAGTACGAGGGCCGCTCCTCATGCTACTCAACTTTAGTTACCGGTAAGTTCTTGCCATAGTAAACACATGCGTATCATAGAGAACCGCCAACGGGGTACCCCTTGCACATGATACAGGAGCTATCCCATAATCAAAATGACAAGGCAAGCAGACAATGATCATCTCAGCAATCTTCTTATTTACCATGGGAAAATGGTGTTTTTTCTCTCTTTCCTCTTTTCTCATCTTTTTTTTCTTTTTCTCAATCTCTATCTCTTTTTTTATAAGAAGAATGCTTCATAGATTGCTCACTATGGTGATGCTGCAAGTTTCCACCATGATTAGGCATGGTTTAGGCTAGCGGCCCAGGCGTTTCTCTAGCACATATACATAACTCCATGGACTTACAAGCTCCCCTTTTATTTCACACCGACGACATCCGTAAATAAAAGAGCATGATATCAACTAGGTATATATTTACACGTGTTGAAAGCGTTCCCCGTGACAGCACGGTTCTGGTAACTCCCAGCCTATAATTTGCAAGCATATAACTTTCATGGACAGTCACAATAGTTTAGGTTTATTAAGTGCAAGAAATAAAGTGTGCCATCAACTTCGTGAGAGCTTTACTAACTAACTTTCTCATAACAAGCAAACATTTTATTCGGAAGAAAACAAGGCATACTAAATATGCACGGAAATAGCAAATGATGTTAATGGTGGACACTTTTGGCAATATTGGTTTTGGGGAGTTGGAAACACGAGTGGAGCTCATACTCAGTAAAAGTGAAGGTCGGCAATAGAAAGGGAGTGACAAACGAGAGAGAAATAACTGTCATAATCATGCTTGCAACAAAACATGACTAATTATGGCATGAAAGTGAGTCAAGAACCCTGAGGCAAAATAATTCATCGAGGCTTAACTGATTATTGTTTCAGTCATATGCATGCGTGAGCATGTGCCAAGTTGATTCAAATGAAATATTCAGAGGAGGATACCACAATATCATACCAAGTTATGAATAGAACAATGCAAGCAAACATTCATATGACATGCTACAACCATTAGCAAGCTGGAGCTAATCATAAGAAAGCAAGAACTACTAAGCATCCATAAATAACATATACCTTACATGAACAGACTAAGCATGCCCACAATGATGAGTATATGTACAAAAATTAAAGGGGAGCTTGTAACTCCATGGAGTTATGTATGTGTGTTAGAGAAACGCCTGGGCCGCCGGTCTAATCCATGCCTAATCATGGTGGAAACCTACAGCGTAACCATAATGAGCTGTCTATGAATCATTCTTCTTAAAAAAAGAGTCAGATATTGAGAAAAAGAAAAAAAAGAGATATGAGAAAAGAGGAAAGAGAGAAAAAAGCACCATTTTCCCATGGTAAATAAGAAGATTGCTGAGATGCTCGTTATCTTCTTGCCTTGTCATTTTGATATGGGGATTCTTCCGTATCATCGGGCAAGGGGTACCCCATTGGCAGTTCTCTATGATACACATGTACTTACTATGACAAGAACTTACCAGTAACTAAATTTGAGTAGCATGAGGAGCGGCCCTCGTATTCAAGGGACATGAGATTTCTAACTTATACTTTGTCAAGCATATACTCCAAAGTTTGTTCACTTTAACCTTAATCACTTCAAGATGCTTATGATAGGGGCAATGAGAGCTGAAAGCTAATAAGTATCATAATTTTTGGAAGCTCTTTATGAAACTTGAATCCTTGCTTCCTTCTATAACGGACTTTCTTTTACTTTTATGTTGAGTCTCCATCTTCTATCTTTATGCACCTATTAAGAGAGTATAGTGGCCATTCTTAGTTTAATGTGCATTGTCCCAAAACTTGTTGATTGATGCATAACTTTGATATTGCTTGTTCTTAAACTATTTGTATCTAGTCACCCTTATGAACTTTGAAGGTGTCCTATGCATTTATGTTTTGCTACACTATGAGGGACATGCTGAATACCATTCTCATTATGTTTTCTTTATGTGAAACGAACAAACGTCTTTCAAAGCATTGTTATTCATAAATATTTTGTGTGTACCTTTTCATGCTACAACATAGTTGCTATGTATTATTGTTAGAACTCTATCTTTCATGTTCATGTTTAGAGTACCTTGATCCCAGCTATCAATGCTTTTACAATAATGATGATCAAGATTGTGTTGGCTGTGTGTCACCTCAAAAATACTATTGTTTTATCGTTTATTACCTACTCGAGGACGAGCAGGAACTAAGCTTGGGGATGTTGATACGTCCATAACGTATCTATAATTTTTGATGGTTTTATGCTAATAATATGCTTTTGATACTTCTTTTTATATAAAGTTTATGATTTATTTGGACTAACCTACTAATAGTTGCAGAAGTGCACAATGTTCTTGTTTTACACTTTGATGTGTAGGAATTACCAATAATACAAGTGGAGTCACGTTTCTGGTCGAAGACAGCGTCAAACGGAAAAATCTTCAGCTACAAAGTTGTTGCAAATTTCATGACAAACGCTGTGGACATAAATTTTAGTAGATTCCGAGTTCGGACGGGCCAGATAGGCCCGATTTACTGCAGCCCAAGATGGGGTGACGGGAATCCGAGAAGCTATATAAAGGGAGGAAACCTAATTCGTGGGAGACACCTCCATCCATGAATTTGCAGCCACCAAAGCCACGTTTTTGCCTCCCCATAGATCCCATCTCCATGGGAGAGGGCTCCCAATAAGCCATGAAGGAAGGGTGCTAAGGGGCGGTGCTCCCCTGTGATACCGGCGGCGGGGAAGGAGTCCTCCGTGCCGTCGCCGCCTCTTCACCATCTTCACCGCCATCTCCATCGACTCCACCGACATCTCCATCGCTGTTGCTGATTCCCATGATGATCAGGGAGTAGTTCTTCCTCGAGGCTAAGGGTTCTACAGGTAGCTATGTGTTCATATCTCTCTATGCATGATCATATTGTGATCATGAGCTTTGTAATCAAGTAGATCTACTTTGCTACTCAAGTGCTTTAATAGATCTCTGCTCTCCCCATGTGTGTGAAAGTGACAGCGTGCACACCATGGTGGCACTTAGGCTAGAGATTACAAATACTTGTTATGAGTTATATTTGGAGTTGGATGTCTTTATGAAATTGTGGTGTTTGTTGGAACCATCTAGTGCTCAAGGTGACAGTGTGGGGTTATCTAGATGGGAAAGGCTTACTTTGAGGTGTGTTGTTATAGCCCTACCATGGATTAGAGTGTACAACCGGAGAGTAGTTAAGAGTAGTATCATAAAGAGATGATATTTATATGAGAGTGTTCACTAGTGAAAGTATGATACCTAGACCTTGTTTCTAAACATTGAGACACCGTTTGCAACTAGATATGTTACCTGTTTGCTTGCTTCCATCTTTATTTTAGCTTGCCTTTAGTCTCTTCCACGCCATCAAGCTACTTTCTGGCACCATTGTCTTATATCCATATCACTTGTATTTTACTATCTCTTCGCCAAACTAGTGCACCTATACACCTGACAAGTGTATTGGGTGTGTTGGGGACACAGGAGACTTCTTGTATCTTGATTGCAGGGTTGCTTGAGAGGGATACCTTTGACCACTTCCTCCCTGAGTTTGATAAACCTTGGGTGATCCACTTAAGGGAAAAGTTGCTGCTGTTCTACAAACCTCTGCACTTGGAGGCCCAACAACTGTCTACAAGAATAGAAGTGCATAGACATCAGGCTCCCCCTCATTCGAGGGCTGGACCGAATCATCTGTAATCTCCCTTCCAGTATCTTACTCTTGCTGGGAGAGATCCCCTATATATGTATCGAGCTCTTCCTTAGTGAGTGACCATCCTACCCTGGCATCAAGGTTAAACAAAGCAGGTGCAGGCAAAAGAACAACACGTTCCGACTTACCCCTTCTCCAACCAGCCTTGAGGAAGGTTATTTCATAAGATAAATCACTCAAATTAGCCCAAGAAGAAACAAATTTATGTTGTATCATGGAATTAAGGTCAAGCCTCTCTATGGGAAATTGTAGATCTAAATGATGAGGCGTGATACATTGCAAATGTATCTATAATTTTTTATGCTCCATGCTTGGTTTTATCCACTTTCTTGTGTTTTGTCCACACTTTGGAGCACTTTTCATATGATTTCTTAGACTAACCTATTAACAAGAGCCACAGTGCCAGCTGCCTGTTTTCTGCTGTTTTTGCTTCTAGGAAAGTCAGAAAATGAATATTCTCGCAATTGGACGGGACAAAAGCCAAAGTGCCTATTTTTCCAGAAGACTCACGGAGCCAGAATACGAGACGGAGGAGGGCCAGGGGCTGGCCACACCACCCCCAGGCACGGATTGGTCCTAGCCACGCCAGGGCATGGTGTGGGCCCCCCAGGCACCCCCTCGATCTCCCTCTTCGCCTATAAGAAGCCTTCTGACCTAAAAACTTTGGGGGGTTCGATGTTTTTCCACGAAAAGTTCCGGTGCGCCGTTGCCACCGAAGGGGAGATTCTGGGGACAGAAAGTCTCTGTTCTGGCACCCTACCGGGACGGGGAAGTGCCCCCGGAGCCATCTCCATCGATCTCCACCATCAACTTCATCGACCATCCATGTTTCCCCCATCTATGAGTGAGTAATCCCCCATTGTAGGCTATGGGGATGGTAGGGATTGGATGAGATCGTTCATGTAATGGCATCAGATTGTTAGGGCATAGTGCCTAGTATCTTTTATTAGTGCTTTATGACTTTGTTGCGACTTGTTGTGCTTAATGCTTGTCACTAGGGCCCGAGTGCCATGATTTCAGATCTGAACATGTTATTGATTCATTATGATAGCATTGTTTTTGGTCTTATCTGCAAGTTGTATACACATGTCGTTGTCCGGAACCTATGGCCCCGAAGTGACAGAAATCAGGATAACCGGAAGGGAAAGGCTTTGATGTGAGGATCACACGTGTTCACGGAGTGTTAATGCTTTGCTCTGGTGCTCTATTAAAAGGAGCACCTTAATTGCCAGTAGTTCCCTAGAGGCCCCGCTGCAAACGGGCTGGCAGGACAAAAGATGTTGTGCAAGTTCTCATTGCGAGTACGTATGACTATATATGGAACACATGCCTAGGATTGTCTAGTACTTGGATGCTTTATCTTATTTATCTACAATTGCCCTATGTTCTGATTGCTATGTGAATTGTCTTGTCCATGCAACGCCCGTCCATCCATCCCTATGGCTATCGCACTCGAATCCCACTGTTACTGCTTTTGTTACTACTGTCTTTTCTTTACTACTGTAGTTGCTTTACTATTCCTACTATAAAACTATTGCTACTGATAAACTGCTGTGAGCAAGATTGTTTCCAGGTGCAGCTGAATTGACAACTCAGTTGTTAAGGCTTATAAATATTCTTTGGCTCCCCTTATGTCGAATCAATAAATTGGGTTTCACTTCCCTCGAAAATAATGCGATACACCCCTATACTTGTGGGTCATCAAGACTATTTTCTGGCACCGTTAACAGGGAGCATAGCTTTATTTATCAAGTCCACTTGGATTCACTATTGTTCAAGCTAAGTTTATTTTCTCCTTGTTTGCTTGTTTCTTTATCAAAAATACAAAAAAATTAGTTCCTACTCTAGTTGTTATTTTCGTTGGTCTGTTATTGTCTTTCCTTATCATGCTTGTTGTCAATGGTTGGTTTCTTTGAAACTGAAGCTTATTGGCAAGGTGGGTTCACGGAAGATCAAAAATATTATTATAAGGAACACCGCTTGTCACAAAAAGGGAAACACTTATGTGAACAAATTGATAGACTGTATACCATTGCTAGAAACATGTGCTCTACTTATAATGTTACTTATTGCTGTGATGAGTCTCGTTGCAAAAAGAGGTATAAACACCTCCCTTTTCAATGTGAGTATAATGATAATGATACCATATCTTCCTATGCTAAAGGAATTTATGACTTTTATGATGCGGAACAAATTGAAGAATTTATTGCTTGGAAGGGTGCTTTTGAACTTGCTAGTTTGCTCGAAAATATTGATGATTCACCTTACAAATATGAGGTTTATAGTATACTTAAATTTTGCTTTGATAATTACAAGGATGAAAATGGCCCTATTCTTGAGTATTTTAATAGATTCTCTCCACAAATGGAAGAGACTAATGCCTTGCAGGATCCTATGGAAGAAGAAATTGATGAACCTGAAATCTCATTAGATGAAAAAGAGGAGGAGAGTGATGAACAAAAGGAGGAAGAATGGATTAGCTACCCATGCCTACCTTCTAATGAGAGTAACTCTTTATCCCTTACATTATTTGATTGTCCTCCATGCTTACTAAAGGAGGATGAATGTTATGTTCCCGAGGTTTCTTTTGAAAATGTTTATAATAAAGCTCTAGTGCTTGTAGATCATGAAGAGCATGCTTTATGTGATAGTTATATTGTTGAGTTTATTCATGACGCTACTGAAAATTATTATGAGAGAGGAAAATATGGTTGTAGAAGTTTTCATGGTATTGAAACACCTCTCTATGTGCTGAAAGTTTTGAAGTTACTCTTGTTTTATCTTCCTATGCCTGACACTTTGTTATTTGCTTACACGATTCCTATACATAGGAAGTGGGTTAGACGTAAACGTGTTTTGAATTTGCTCCTTGATTCTCTCTTTTACTTCAGCTCATATTTCTTATGAGAGCATCCTCTCAAACTTTTTATGCCTGAAGATGATATTATGTCTATTATTCTTGGGAGACCTTTTCTTAAATACTGCAGGAGCTGTTATTAATTATAATCAAGGGAAGGTGACCTTCAATGTCAATGACAAGGAACATACTATCTATTTCCCCAAGAAGATTGATAAACTTATGGTTTTGAATTCAATTGAACATGTTGAGGGCATTCAAGTTGGAGAAATATATTGTCCCATACTAAGAGAAAAATTTGAAACTATTATGATTGGGACCATTGCTATCAAGGTTGAGGTAACATAATCATTAGTGGAATACAAAGTTTTGTATGATATGAAATTGTTTTGGTAACAAGACCTGATCAACCTTGTTAATAAAAGGATTTCATTGAACAAAACAATGTTTTCACCATGATTATCCCCGCTTACTTCTATTTTATCCATTTCAGTTTTTCCTTATGCCTACCTTAAAGGCGTTAAAGAAAAGTACTTATTGGGAGATAACCCAAAAGTTTTAGATGAGTCGCTCCTTATCCTTTTTATTTGCTTTTTGTGCCAAGAGTAACCTCTAATGAGAGAGAAGTAATGATTGAGAAAGTTGCTATCCCGAAACAGATTTTTGTGCTTCACCGTAAAAATTCGTGAGAGAGATCTGTATGTCTGATTGAGCGGTAATTTTTTGTGCTTCTGCCCCAGGTTGTTATCTAATTTTCGTTAGTTCAACACTTTTTTATTTGAGCAACATAAGGTCTTCTAAAAAATTCACCTTTACCTGCTGGTCTGTTTTGACAGATTTCTGCCATTATTTGCATTTGCTTCTTGTTGGTTCCTTTTTGAGTTCTTTTTGGGAATTGAGCTTTTGGAGGTAAGTGCTACAGTAGCTAGTGTTCTAATGGAAGTTTATTTGGTGTTAGAACTGAACCTTAATACTTATTTATCTTGAGTGCACTAATGTTGCTAACAAAAATTGTGTGAAGTTTTGTATGAAGGAAAAATTTCAGGTGTATGGAAGGAATGAGTAATGAGATGAATGATGGACTAAAGCTCAAGCTTGGAGATGCCACGCGTGTCACACCAATAAATATCCAAGAAGTACAAGCGTCAAAGCTTGGGGATGCCCAAGGCATCCCCCTCTTCATCAATAAAATCCCAGGTTTCTTCCAAACACTTCATTTTTTATTGTTTCATGCATAGTTGTGTTGTTCTTGGAGCGTCTTCTTTATCATTTTCGTTTTAGTTTTTAGTTTGTGTGGTTTGCTTAGTTTTCTGAATAAATTGGTTGGACCCCCTCTTTAATACATTGGTTTTCAAATAGTTGGTTTGGATTGGAAAAGAGTAGGAAAGCTCATGCTTAAGTGGTAAAGAGAGCTTGTTTTTGATTGTGGCCTATGCTTTGTCATGTCATGCTTGATATTGCTTTGGCCTTATGCTTAGTATTCTTTGCTGTAGAATGACTTGTTATAAACAATTGAGATTGCTTAATGTGACTTGGATGAATCATGTGTTGTTTTAGCATATTAAAGCATAAGTATAGTGGTATTCTCCTTTAATGCTTTATTTGGCTTGACTTGGCACATGCTCACACCATGTTATGACTATCTCAAGTCACCATAGCCTTTATGATCCTTTAGTTTTCAATTTGTAGTATCACTTTATTCTTTGATCAATGATGTTTTGTCGCTCTGCATGATTATGGCCATTATTGCTCTCTTAGTTTGTTGCTCCCAGTCTTTTAATAGCCTCCACAACCAAGTATGAGTTCCACTCATGCATCCAACTCCCTAAACCAAGTTATTCCAAAGAGTCCACCATACCTACCTACTAGCTTATGCTATTCCAAGTATATTCATGCTTTTGTTTACCTTCCAA
This sequence comes from Avena sativa, assembly GCA_916181665.1. Lineage (NCBI taxonomy): Eukaryota > Viridiplantae > Streptophyta > Magnoliopsida > Poales > Poaceae > Avena > Avena sativa. The sequence continues at coordinate 226,451,817 of OV702291.1, forward strand.
ATTAAACTTGTTATGAGAAAACTAGTGATTAAAGCTCTCACGAACTTGACGGCACACTTTACTTTTCTTGCCCTTAATAAGCTTGAACCATTGTGTCGTCTATGTTGTATATGCTTGCACTTATTTGTTGGGAATTAGCAGAACCATGCTTTGATGAGGAACGCTTTCAACATTGCACTTGGTACTTGTACCTAGTTGATATCATGCTCTTTTGTATATGGATGTCGTCGGTGTGAAATGAAAGGGGAGCTTGTAAGTCCATGGAGTTATGTATATGTGTTAGAGAAACGCCTGGGCCGCTGGTCTAATCCATGCTGACATGGTGGAAACCTGCAGCGTAACCATAATGAGCTGTCTATAAAGCATTCTTCTTATAAAAAAGAGTCCTATATTGAGAAAAAAAGAGAAAAAAGAGATACTATGAAAAGAGGACTGGACCGAATCATCTGTAATCTCCCTTCTAGTATCTTACTCTTGCTGGGAGAGATCCCCCAGATATGTATCGAGCTCTTACTTAGTGAGTGACCATCCTACCCTGGCATCAAGGTTAAACAAAGCAGGTGCAGGCAAAAGAACAACACGTTCGGACTTACCCCTTCTCCAACCAGCCTTGAGGAAGGTTATTTCATAAGATAAATCACTCAAATTATCCCAAGAAGAAACAAATTTATGTTGTATCATGGAATTAAGGTCAAGCCTCTCTATGGGAAATTGTAGGTCTAAATGATGAGGCATGATACATTGCAAATGTATCTATAATTTTTGATGCTCCATGCTTGGTTTTATCCACTTTCTTGTGTTTTGTCCACACTTTGGAGCACTTTTCATATGATTTCTTGGACTAACCTATTAACAAGAGCCATAGTTCCAGCTGCCTGTTTTTTGCTATTTTGGTTCCAGGAAAGTCAGAAAATGAATATTCTCGGAATTGGACGGGACAAAAGCTAAAGTGCCTATTTTTTCAGAAGACTCACGGAGCCAGAATACGAGATGGAGGAGGGCCAGGGGCTGGCCACACCACCCCCAGGCGCGGGCTAGGCCTGGCCGCGCCAGGGCATGGTGTGGGCCCCCCAGGCACCCCCTCGGTCTCCCTCTTCGCCTATAAGAAGCCTTCTGACCTAAAAACTTTGGGGGGTTCGATGTTTTTCCACGAAAAGTTCCGCTGCGCTGCCGCCACCGAAGGGGAGATTCGGGGGACAGAAAATCTCTGTTCCGGCACCCTATCGGGACGGGGAAGTGCCCCCGGAGCCATCTCCATCGATCTCCACCATCATCTTCATCGACCATCCATGTTTCCCCCATCTATGAGTGAGTAATCCCCCGCTGTAGGCTATGGGGATGGTAGGGATTGGATGAGATCGTTCATGTAATGGCATCAGATTGTTAGGGCATAGTGCCTAGTATATTTTATTAGTGCTTTATGACTTCGTTGTGACTTGTTGTGCTTAATGCTTGTCACTAGGGCCCGAGTGCCATGATTTTAGATCTGAACATGTTATTGATTCATTATGATAGTATTGTTTTTGGTATTATCTGCAAGTTGTATACACACGTCGTTGTCCGGAACCTATGGCCCCGAAGTGACAGAAATCGGGATAACCGGAAGGGAAAGGCTTTGATGTGAGGATCACATGTGTTCACGGAGTGTTAATGCTTTGCTCTGGTGCTCTATTAAAAGGAGCACCTTAATTGTCAGTAGTTCACTAGAGGCCCCGCTGCAAACAGGCTGGCAGGACAAAAGATGTTGTGCAAGTTCTCATTGCGAGCACGTATGACTATATATGGAACACATGCCTAGGATTTTCTAGTAGTTGGATGCTTTATCTTATTTATCTGCAATTGCCCTATGTTCTGATTGCTATGTGAATTGTCTTGTCCATGCAACGCCCGTCCATCCATCCCTATGCCTACCGCACTCGAATCCCACTGTTACTGCTTTTGTTACTACTGTCTTTTCTTTACTACTGCTGCTGCTTTACTATTCCTACTACAAAACTGTTGCTACTGATAAACTGCTGTGAGCAAGATTGTTTCCAGGTGCAGCTGAATTGACAACGCAGTTGTTAAGGCTTATAAATATTCTTTGGCTCCCTTTGTGTCGAATCAATAAATTGGGTTTCACTTCCCTCAAAAATACTACGATACACCCCCTATACTTGTGGGTCATCAAGGCGTTACACCATGCAAAGCTAATAAACGAGAGACGATGATTCCTCCACAAATTCCACCTTTCTCGCGGTTAGCAGCAAGACGGAAAGCTATCAAGGCACCCAAATTATAAGTCCTATCTCGTTTTAAGCCAGCTGAGATGAAGGCTAGATCATATGAGGATAATTTACTAGCAGTTTTCCTAGCGATAACACACTTGGCAATAAAGTAAGCAAAGTATCGAATAGACGGGAGATGAATGTTACGAATTTTACCACTCTCCTTTGAGAAGCTGCTCCCTTGGCAAATATCTGCGTACAAGTCCATGAGTGGTGTAGGCCGCTCTCTAATTCTTTCACACGAACCCCACTGTGGTACTTTAATAGCTGCACAAAAATCATCAAAAGGGAGATCCACAGCTATATTGTAAATTTTGTAATGAACCATGGGGTTAGGCAAGGAACAACTAAATCGAAAATCTTACACCATAGACATAGTTAGTTTCACATGTTGGTACGGTTCATCTCCCACAAAATGCTCCAATCCTGCATTAGCAATTAAAGTATGGAAATCTTGAGAAATCCCTGCAACCCTCATGAATTTGGGGCATGGATAGATAGAAGGAAAGACTTCCTCCTCACGGTGAACCTTCATAACCGTAGGCACCCTTAATTCGTGTTGGTTGAGTTGGTGTTCATTCATCTCCTTTTTTGAAATTTTAGACAACCATCATACAAGTGATTGCAAAGTGATTCATAATGGAAAGAACTACTTATAGGGACTTGTAAGAGGCCTAAACATGCATCAAAACAATTTTTCTAAGCATTCAACAAGCTTACAAGCTCACAAAACTTGTCACCTACAGTAGCAAAATACTCAAGATATAATCCACTAATCACAAATCTACTTGTACAAGCGGAGGAGTCACATATCGGAGAACAAATGCTCCAAATTTCAGGAGCAAAGATGGGCTAAGCAAAGAGATCGAAAATCGCGAGCAAGAACAGCAAGAACGGGAGTTTGAGCAATGAATTGGTATTTTCTCGGGAGAGACAAAGGAGTGGCAGGATGGAGAGTAAGTGGAGGGCCAAGGGTGGCCCACACCATGGCCATGCGCGCCCCTAGTGTGGTCGTGCCACCAGGTGGTGTGCCTGCTTGGTGGGTCCCCCCTGGATCACTCCAGGTACTTCTCTGCCCCCTTTTTTGACGTAAAAATTTAATATGAATTTTTTGGAATTTTTCGAGACACCTTATTTTTTAGCAATTTTCAGGTATTGATGAATAATTTTCTAACAGAAAGATAATAATGGAATGATGCAATAACAAAACAAAACTAAAACTTCAGAAGTTCTAAGACACTCTAATATGCAAGCAACTAGCAATAGAAAAGTAACCTAAGTGAAAACAAAAATTAAAATAGGTAAAATAAAAGTAAGCAAGGATAATCATGGTGAAAACATTGTTTTGTTCATTAAAATCCCTTTGTTAACAAGGTTGATCAGGTCTTGTTACCAAAACAATTTTATATGAAACAAAACTTTTCATTTCACTAGATGATTATGTTACCTCAACCTTGATAGCAATGGTCCCAATCATAATAGTTTCATATTTCTCTCGTGGTATGGGACAATATATTTCTCAAACTTGGATGCCCTCAATATTTTCAATTGAATTTAAGCCACAATTCCTATCAATCTTCTTGGAGAAATAGATAGTATGCTCCTTGTCATTAACATTAAAAGTTACCTTTCCTTGATTGCAATTAATAACAGCTCCTACCGTATTAAGAAAAGGTCTCCCAAGAATAATAGACATATTATCATCTTCAGGCATTTCAACCACAACAAAGTCAGTTAATATCAAGCAATTATGAGCCACTTGAACAGGTACATCCTCACATATACCAATAGGATAGTAGTAGATTTATCAGCCATTTGCAAAGATATATCAGTTGATATTAATTTCTCCAATTGAAGTCTCTTGTAGAGAGAAAAAGACATAACACTATCTCCTGCTCCTAAATCACACAAGGTAGTTCTAACATAATTATTTTTAATAGAGCATGGAATAGATGGAATCCCTTGGTCTCCAAGTTTCTTTGGAACCTTACCATTAAAGGAATAATTAGCAAGTAAAGTAGAAATTTCCTCATTAGGGATCTTCCTTTTATTAGAGACAATATCCTTCATATACTTTGAATAAGGAGGTAATTTAATAGCATCAGTTATAGGAATTTGCAAAAATAAAGGTTTCATCCACTCACAAAACTTATTATAGTGTTCATCTTCCTTTGACTTGTGTTTCTTATCAGGAAAAGGCATTGGTTTTTGAACCCAGGGTTCTCTTTCACTACCATGTTTATTAGCAACAAAATCTTCCTTAGTGTACTTAGCATTTTTAGTGTTCCTTTCAGGTTCTTCTTAAATTTCTTCTTTATCAGAAGCATCATTTTTCTCATTACCACTCTCAGTTTCAGCATCAGAGACAGATATACTATTAGGATCTTTAGCAGGTTCAAAAGATTCTACAACTGTATAATGTTTCTTTTTCTTTCTCTTAAAAGATGTACCTCTATCTTCAGTTTGTTGAGAATCCTGCTCAATTCTTTTGGGATGTGATGACCCACAAGCATAGGTGGTGTATCGCAGTATTTTTGATAAGTAAGAGTGTCGAACCCAACAAGGAGCACAAGGTGCTGGCTAGTGGTATGGATCAGGAATTCTCTACAAATACTTAGCAAACAGATTTTTAGGGGTTTTTGATAAAGCAAGTAAACGAAGTACGAGTAAACAAAAGACAATAAGAATAAATGAAGCAAGTGGCCCAATCCTTTATGTGGCAAAGGACAAACCGGTTGTATTACTTAAGATGACCAAACGTTCTCGAGGACACATGGGAAGACTGTCAAGTGCTTTCGCTTCATATAGTTGATTAATCTTGTTTAGCTTGCTAAGTGTTGTGTGGGTGAACCTGTGCTAATGTACCGACCTTCCTAGGACTAATACATACTTGTGATTATACCCCTTGCAAACATCCGTAAGTACAAGAAAGTAATTAAGGTAGAAACCTAACCACAGCTTTAAACTCTAAGACCCCGACGTCCCTTGTGCAATGGTTTCCTAACGGGGGTTCAGGTTTCTGTCACTCCGGCAACCCCTATGATTAGTAGCCAAATACACACTGCATTCCCCTAGGCCCATATAGGTGAAGTGTCATGTAGTCGACGTTCACATGACACCACTAGAAGAAGTACACCACAACTTAAATATCAAACTATTGAATCTTTCTCAACGCAACTCCACTACTAACAACATGACTTCTCCCATGTCCTCAAGAACAAAACAAACTACTCACAAGACATCATATGGATCATGATCAGAGATGGAATAATGATGTATAACAATCTGAACATGAACAATAATTCAATGGTTCACTCAATAGCATCAACTACAAAGAGTAATCAACACCAGGAAAGTTTCCCCTAAGAACTAATGCAAGATTCAACTCAATTGTTACAGCAATATGGAGATGGTGATGATGGTGATGATGGTGGTGATGATGATGATGATCCCGATGAAGTCCAGCTTGATGGTGGTGTTGATGGCGACGATCTCCCCTCTCTGGGAAGGAATTCCCCTGGCAGAATTCTATCTGCCGGAGAGATCTTTCTCTCTCGGTGTTTTCCGCCCCGTAGAGGCGGCGGAATCTTTCTGTGGTTGCTCCCCGAGTATTAGGGTTTCGGGAGGATTTTTTTGACAAAAAACGGTAGGGAAGACCCCTACTGTGTCATTTTATAAATTTTATAATGTACAGACGATTGATCCAGGCTCAGGTTCAAATGTTTTACAATCATAGTGTGTCAAGCCACTGCTGCATACCTTCCTTGAGACTAGGTTTAGTTCTATGCATAGTCAAGGAGAACGTTTAACTCTACAACATCTATTTTTTGAATGCAGCTTCAGCCAGGGGTTCTAGTGGGCCTTAGGACTTGAATGGAACATTGATATGGATATTCATCAAATGATCAATGATGCAAGCCATAGATTTAATCCCAGTTTTCTTATCGAAATTATCATCACTGGATGCTGGAGTATATGGGACCAAAGAAATACGCCAGAGGGGAGAGCCAGAGGTGGGCCAGGGTGGCCACACCACCTCGTGGCGTGGCCTAGGGTGGCCCGTGCCAGGGGGTGGTGTGGGCCCCCTGTGGCCCATCTCCACTCCTCCTTCTGGCTTCCTTCATCTTCTAGAAAAATAGGATTTTCTGTATATTTTCCTGGATTTTCTGATCTTCGCAAATTTTTCCTCCAAACAGCACCTTTTCCATCAGAATCCTCACTGCAGCGGTCCATGCTCCAAAAGTCATCAACCATGCAAAAACAGATGAAATAACATAAGTATCATCTCTTAATATGAAATATATCAATGAATAACAGTAAATTATGATATAGAATAATGATGCAAAATGGATGTATCAACTCCCCCCAAGCTTAGACTTTGCTTGTCCCCAAGCGAAACTGAGCTCAATAAACAGGATCTCAGGTTTATGGAGTGAAGAGTCGATAAAAGAATACGGACAAGAAGCATCACATTCATCAATACATAGATCATAATAGAAGACAACTCACTATTATATAACTTAACTTGCAATAAGTAAAGGAAACACAATAAAGATACATAAAGTGAATCATAATTGGTAATGGCAAACTTAGCTCTTGGTCGAAGAATAGTTGACAATTTGCTGGAGTTCACAAATAACTGATTTTCAATGATAGCTTTCAAAGTAGTAGACACCAAGATAAGAACAATGTGCAAAACAAGGAACATAAGAAACATGATTGAATAAATCATCATATGAATGAATGAAACACAACAACTCAAAATACTTGCTGAGATAGAAGTGAATAGGTTTACTGACTCAACTAAAAAGTAAAAGAAAGGCCCTTCGCAAAGGGAAGCAGGGATTTCAAGTTTCATAAAGAGCTCCCAAAAATTATGATACTTATTAGCTTTCAGCTCTCATTGCCCCTATCACAGGCATCTTTAGGTGGTTAAGGTTAAAGTGATCAAATACGAGGATATGCTTGACAAGTTGTAAACTGAGAATCTCATGTCCCTTGAATACGAGGGTCGCTCCTCATGCTACTCAAGTTTAGTCACCGGTAAGTTCTTGTCATCATAAGCACATGTGTATCATAGAGAACCGCCAACGGGGTACCCCTTGCCCGATGATACGAAGAATCCCCATATCAAAATGACAAGGCAAGCAGACAACAAACATCTCAGCAATCTTCTTATTTACCATGGGAATATGGTGATTTTTTCTCTCTTTCCTCTTTTCATAATCTCTTTTTTATTTTTCTCTTTTTTCTCAATATCGGACTCTTTTTTTATAAGAAGAATGCTTCATAGATGCTCGTTGTGGTTACACTGCAGGTTTCCACCATGTCAGCATGGATTAGACCAGCGGCCCAGGCATTTCTCTAACACACATGCATAACTCCATGGACTTACAATCTCCCCTTTCATTTCACACCGACGGCATCCATAGACAAAAGAACATGATATCAACTAGGTACAAAGTACCAGTGCAATGTTGAAAGCGTTCCCCATGACAGCATGGTTCTGCTAATTCACAACTTACAAAGCGCAAGCATATACGCAACATAGATGGGCACAATGGTTCAAGTTTATTAAGTGCAAGAAAGTAAAGTGTGCCATCAAGTTCGTGAGAGCTTTAATCACTAATTTTCACATAACAAGTTTAATTTGGAAGGTAGATAAAAACATGAATTTACTTGGAATAGCAATAATGCTAATAGGTAGGTATGGTGGACTCAAATGGCATATGTTTTGGTTTTAAGGAGGTGGATGCACGAGAAGTAATCCCTCTCAGTACAGGTTTTTGGCTAGCAAGGCTGGGTAGCAAGTATAAGAGTTGAAGGAAACAAACATACAAGTGATAAAGACAAACATGCAATCTTCCTTGGAAGCACAAAAGATCTTAACTAGAGAATACTAAACTTATGAGCAAATCAAGAAAGAAAGATGATGAAATTATATTTATTTAGAGTACTTTTATCTTTTCATTCAACTCTCTAAAATAGTGTTGCTACTGACCGAGCCAGGTTTGCCAAAACAAACTAAATTAATTCAATGATCCCAAAGTGATACCAATACTAACAACAAGATCAATCATATAACCGTGAATTGAAAACTAATATAAGCTATGCAAAAGAGTAAATGATAGAACTTCTCATTAATATTCCATAATGGCAACTCATACCAAGGGATACATATCTAACGAGAGAGGGGACACTTCCATAATGCAAACCATCCTACATGATAACTTCTCTATTCATGATATGACTCTACTAAAAAGGTAAAAAAGATAGAAGATAGTGATGTGATACCGCGACACTCCCCAAGCTTGGAACAAGCCAAGGGGATGCCAAACCTGATGACGAATTACTCCTTTGGTGGTGGTGGTATCCTCTTGATGAGATCTTTGATCAATTTCTCCAAGTCCTCAATCTCGAATGTGAGATTATGAATAAGCTGTGAGTTTTGCTCAATGCGGCTCATGATCATGTCAGGTTGAGAATCCTAGCTCTTGCGATTTTCCCCCACTCTACCTCCTTGAAGTCTTCTTTCCCTGCATAGCTAGAACGGGGCAAATCCCAATTGGAGGGTAATTTCCCCTTGGGCATATTCTAGTATTGATGCTCATGTATAAGAGTATGGAAAGGATTCTTGGTGCATGGAGGAAGTGACCAGGGATCTGAACGGTGATGAGGAGGCTTCCCTCCAATTGAAATAGTCCTGGCAGGGTTTGCCACCACTCCAATGCTCGCAATGGTAGTGCCGGTGTGTTGTGCCTCCTCTTCATCTTCACTCTTGATCTCCTTCTCCTGTCCGGGGTCCTGGAGATCTTCCTCCATAGGCTCTTTTCCCTTATGCTTGGCGGACACCATTGTGCTTCTAAGCTTTCAAAATTAGTTCCTGGCAGAAACAAATCGAAACAAAAAAAAGACGAAAACACGATATACGAACCTCGGGGGATCCAGGGGATTATATATTACGAAGTTTCACAACAAAAGGAAGGTAATAGGAGAAAACGGGTCGGAGACAGAGTCTGGAGTGGCCACACCACCTGGTGGCGTGGCCAGGGGTGGGCCCGCACCACAGGGTGGTGTGATCCACCCTGGCTCTATTTCCGTCCCTCTTTCGCTTCGTATCTTTCCTTATTGACTGAAAACTGCAAAAATATAGTTGGATAGTATTTTCGCGGAACTTTTCTTACCAGAACTGTTACCTATTTGAAAACGGACTCTGCAGGTCTCTGAATTTGGTATCTACTAGATTCTTCCGGAGTCACCACTTGAATAACATCAATATCTTCATCTTCATACACTTATTGTGAGTCATGAAACCTTTCACTTTCTCATTACATCATTTTCTCCACCTACCTGGAAATTTCTTTTACACAAAACTTCACACAGTTCTCATTAGCAACGTTAGTATAAGTGAAGTGATAAAACCTTTTGAACCCATCTTCAACTGAAAACCATCAAAACATAAGATACTGTAGCAACTCCTTCCGAAAACCCAAAAATAATTCAAAAAGGAAATCGATTAAAGAAGCAAATGCAAGAGTGGCAAAATCTGTCAAAACAGACCAGCAGGTAAAGATCAATTTTTTCGAAAATCTTCTGTTGCTCAAATCAAAAAGTGCGAAACTAAAGAAAGTTAAATAACAACCTGGGGCGGAAGTACAAAAAATTACAGCTCAATCCGACATACATAAATCTCTCACGAATTTTTACGGTGAAGCACAAAAATCTGTTTCGGGACAGCAACTTCCCCAAATATTACTTCTCTCTCATTAGAAGTTGATCTTGACACAAAAACCAAACAAAACGGATAAGGAGAGGTTATTCCCGAAGTAATAACTTCCAAGACTCAAAGAAACACAAACAAACCGAAAACAAAAATAAACTGGGTTGTCTCCCAAAAAGCTCTTTCTTTATAGCCATTAAGATGGGCATGATAATTTTGATGATGCTCACATAAGAATATGAATTGAAGTGAAAAGAGCATTAAGAAGCAAAAGTACACATGTTTAGTCTAACCCACTTCCTATGCAAGGGAATTTTGTAAACAAACAGGTTGTTGAAACCAGAGGCTACTAGCATAGGAAGGCAAAAGAAGTGCAACATAAAAACTTTCATCATAAAACGAGAAAACTTGATATTATTGAGATGCATAAGAACACTTTTCCCTCTCTCATAGTAACTTTCAGTATCATGCATAAACTTAACAATATAACTATCACAAGGACCATCATAACAATGATCACTTATTCTAACAGAAAACACGGGAATACTAGTTCTCATAACTCTACTTTGTGAAACAATATTAGGGATATCCTTACAAAGGATAGTGTGTCCCTTTTCTACATATTTAGTGACAAAGTCTTTCACATTTTCTATTATAGGTTCATCATTCATTTGTTTATCAGGTTTAACATCTTTATTTGTACTTTCATTACACATACTAGCTATCATAGAGTGTTCCTTTATCTTAACTGGGAAAGGCATTTTCTCAATGTAAGGTTTAGGTAAAACATGATTAGCAGTATAAACTTCAGTATTTCTTGCAAGAACACTCTTAGCAACATATTTATAAGGTTCATGATACTTATTCCACTTCTTTTTAGGCACTTCAATGTAGGAAGCAAAAGCCTTAAAATAAGAAGCAATAGCTTGAGAGTCTAGACCATAAGCATTTTTAATATTTTGAAAGTCATCAGTTCCCATAAAAGATTCAATGCATTCATAATCATAATTTATACCTGACTTTCTACCTTTGTCATTCTCCCAAGCTTCAGCATTATCTTAAATACGGTCCAAAAGATCCCATTTAGCTTCTTCTTCCATGCGAGTGAATGATCCGGCACAAGAAGCATCCAATAAATCCTTATCATGAAGAGAAAACCTTGCATAAAAGTTATTGATAATAATATTGTTGGGGAGCTCATGAATGGGACATTTGAGCATTAGTAACTTCAATCTCCCCCAAGCTTGAGTTCTACTCTCTCCATCAAGAGGCCAAAAGTTGTATATTTGATTTCGATCTTTATGTATCTCACTAGGAGGATAAAACTTTGAATAAAAGAGAGGTACTATTTCCTCCCATTCCAGAGCTTGACCATTCTTCAGCAGCTTATACCATTCCTCAGCTCTTCCTTTTAGTGATAATGAGAATAACTTCTTAACTTGATCTGTAGTAATACCTGCACACTTGAACAACCCGCATAATTCGTGTATAAAGAGAAAATGATCACCCTGATGGACAGTTCCATCCCCAACATAGTAGTTATCCATAACACGATCAATAATTCTTGTAGGTATTTTGAAAGCATCATTCTCAGCAGGTGGTGGTTCATCTACTACCTTAGTAGTGGAAGTAGCATTACCAAATAAGAAACTCAGCGAATTATCCATAACGAAAATAAAGCAACTAACAGAAGTAAACAATACTCATAGTAGAAGTTTCCTTTACCAATTCCACTCTCCAATAGCGCTTCACTCCCCGGCAACGGCGCCAGAAAATAGTCTTGATGACCCACAAGTATAGGCGGTGTATCGCAGGATTTTTGATAAGTAAGAGTGTCGAACCCAACGAGGAGCAGAAGGTGCTGGCTAGTGGTATGGATCAGGAATTCTCTGCAAATACTTAGCAAACGGATTTTTAGCGGTTTTTGATAAAGCAAGTAAACGAAGTACGAGTAAAAAAAAGACAATAAGAATAAATGCAGCAAGTGGCCCAATCCTTTATGCAGCAAAGGAGCCGGTTGTATTACTTAAGATGACCAAACGTTCTCGAGGACACATGGGAAGACTGTCAAGTGCTTTCGCTTCATATAGTTGATTAATCTTCTTTAGCTTGCTAAGTGTTCTGTGGGTGAACCTGTGCTAATGTACCAACCTTCCTAGGTCTAATACATACTTGTGATTATACCCCTTGCAAACATCCGTAAGTACAAGAAAGTAATTAAGGTAGAAACCTAACCACAACTTTAAACTCTAAGACCCTGACGTCCCTTGTGCAATGGTTTCCTAACGGGGGTTCAGGTTTCTGGCACTCCGGCAACCCCTACGATTAGTAGCCAAATATACAATGCATTCCCCTAGGCCCATATAGGTGAAGTGTCATGTAGTCGACGTTCACATGACACCACTAGAAGAAGTACACCATAACTTAAATATCAAACTATTGAATCTTTCTCAACACAACTCCACTACTAACAACATGACTTCTCCCATGTCCTCAAGAACAAAACGAACTACTCACAAGACATCATATGGATCATGATTAGAGATGGAATAATGATGTATAACAATCTGAACATAAACAATAATTCAATGGTTCACTCAATAGCATCAACTACAAAGAGTAATCAACACCGGGAAAGTTTCCCCTAAGAACTAATTCAAGATTCAACTCAATTGTTACAGAAATATGGAGATGGTGATGATGGTGCTGATGGTGATGATGGTGGTGATGATGATGATGATCCCGATGAAGTCCAGCTTGATGGTGGTGTTGATGGCGACGATCTCCCCTCTCCGGGAAGGAATTCCCCCGGCAGAATTCTGTCTGCCGGGGAGATCTTTCTCTCTCGGTGTTTTCCGCCCCGCAGAGGTGGCAGAATCTTTTTGTGGTCGCTCCCCGAGTATTAGGGTTTCGGGAGGATTATATACGCCAGAGGGGAGAGGCAGAGGTTGGCCAGGGCGGCCACACCACCTGGTGGCGCGGCCTAGGGTGGCCCGCGCCAGGGGGTGGTGTGGGACCCCTGTGGCCCATCTCCACTCCTCCTTCTGGCTTCCTTCGTCTTCTGGAAAAATAGGATTTTCCGTATATTTTCCTGGATTTTCTGATCTTCGTGAATTTTGCCTCTAAACAACACCTTTTCTATCAGAATCCTGACTGCAGCGGTCCATGCTCCAAAAGTCATCAACCATGCAAAAATAGATGAAATAACATAAGTATCATCTCTTAATATGAAATATATCAATGAATAACAGTAAATTATGATATAGAATAGTGATGCAAAATGGACGTATCAGGATGCCCCTCAGGATATAGAGGATCCTGAGTGGCAGTACCACTTCTAGTTCTAATTTCATAAGCATGTTTTTCTTTACAAGCGTTAACTAGCAAATCTTTTTGTAATTTAATAAGCTGATCAATTTGAGTTTGAACCATTTGGAAAGTTTTAACAAGCATTTTAACATCATTAGAGGTTCTTTCCACAATATCCCTTAACTCAATAATAGCTCTAGAGTTTTCCATCAAATGATTCTGCACTCTTTTATTAAAATTATCTTGCTTAAAAATAAAAATATCAAATTCTTCTAAGCATTGATCAGGAGGTTTAGAATAAGGAATATCACCTTCATCAAAATGTTGAAGAGAGTGTACCTCAATAGTGGATGAGTGGGAGATTGGCTTACATAATTCTTCAATAGGAGGTAAATTCTTCACGTCTTTAGCTTTAATACCCTTCTCCTTAAGACATTTCTTAGCTTCCTTCATCACTTCATCATTTAGTTCAATAACTCCCCTCTTCTTTGGTGTTGGTGTTGGCTCAGGCACAGTTAACTCAGGTTTAGTTGTCTCAGGCGTAGTTGGCTCAGGTGAAGTCCAGTTATCATAATTATTGCTTATTTTAGTCATTAATTCCTCAGCTTCTTTGGGAGTTCTCTTCCTGAAAACACAATCAGCACAACTATCTAGGTATGTCCTAGATTCTTCAGTTAGTCCATTATAATATATATCAAGAAGCTCATTTTTAGGTAATGGACATCCAGTCTGTGCATAAATCAAAGCATAAAACCTTGCCCATGATTCAGGCAATATCTCTTTTTCTTCTCCTTTAAAATCAAAAAGTTCCTGCAAAATGGAATGTCTATCACTAGGAGGGAAATATTTCTGAAGGAAAGTACTAATCAAGCAATCAGGGCTATCAATAGATCCAGGAGGTAAATTATTAAACCAAGCCTTAGCTTCTCCTTTCAGTGAAAAAGGGAAAATTTTATCAACAAAGTAGGTGCGCATCTTAATATCTTCAGAAAATAGGCCACTCATGGTAGAAAGCTCAGTCATATGTGCTACAACACTTTCATTCTTAGTCCCATAAAAAGGTTCTTTCTCAACAATGGTTATGTAAGATAAATCAAGAGAGAAATCATAATCTTTATCTTTAATGTTTATGGGACATGTAGCAAACTTAGTATTAGGAGTTAATTTGGGTTTTATAGTTCTCCTCTCAAGGAGACTCTTAATAACACTTTTACCATGAGTATTTTGACATTCTTTCATAAATTCATCATTCATTTCTATATATCCGTCTTCAACATCATAGCTCTCTATAGACTCAGGTGAACTGACAGGTGTAGTAGTGTCTTCATTAGGAGTTTCAGTATTTCCAGCTATAGTTCTAGCAATCGTAGCATCTAGGAAAGGACCTAATGAATGATGTCTACGCACTTCTATTCTTGTAGACAGTTGTTGGGCCTCCAAGTGTAGAGGTTTGTAGAACAACAACAAGTTTCCCTTAAGTGGATTACCCAAGGTTTATCGATCTTAGGGAGGAAGTGGTCAAAGGTATCCCTCTCAAGCAACCCTGCAATCAAGATACAAGAAGTCTCTCGTGTCCCCAACACACCCAATACACTTGTCAGGTGTATAGGTGCACTAGTTCGGCAGAGAGATAGTGAAATACAAGTGGTATAGATATAAGACAATGGTGCTAGAAAATATCTTGATGGTGTGGAAGAGACTAAAGGCAAACTGAAATAAATATGGAAGCAACCAAACATATAAAAGATCTAATTGCAAACGGTGTTTCAGTGCTTAGAAACAAGGCCTAGGGATCATACTTTCACTAGTGAACACTCTCATATAAATATCTTCTCTTTATGATACTGCTCTGAACTACTCTCCGGTTGGACACTCTAATCCATGGTAGGGCTATAACAACACACCTCAAAGTAAGCCTTTCCCATCTAGATAACCCCACACTGTCACCTTGAGCACTAGATGGTTCCAACAAACACCACAATTTCATAAAGACATCCAACTCCAAATATAACTCATAACAAGTATTTGTAATCTCTAGCCTAAGTGCCACCATGGTGTGCACGCTGTCACTTTCACACACATGGGGAGAGCAGAGATCTATTAAAGCACTTGAGTAGCAAAGTAGATCTACTTGATTACAAAGCTCATGATCACAATATGATCATGCATAGAGAGATATGAACACATAGCTACCGGTAGAACCCTTAGCCTCGAGAGAGAACTACTCCCTCCTCATCATGGGAATCAGCAATGGTGATGGAGATGGCGGTGGAGATCGATGAAGATGGCGGTGAAGATGGTGAAGAGGCGTCGGCGGCGCCGACGGCGGCGCGGAGGACTCCTTCCCCGCCGCCGGTATCACAGGGGAGCACCGCCCCTTAGCCCCCTTCCTTCATGGCTTATTGAGAGCCCTCTCCCATGGAGATGGGATCTATGGGAGGAAAAAACGTGGCTTTGGTGGCTGCAAATTCGTTGATGGAGGTGTCTCCCACGAATTAGGTTTCCTCCCTTTATATAGCTTCTCGGATTCCCGTCAC
This sequence comes from Avena sativa, assembly GCA_916181665.1. Lineage (NCBI taxonomy): Eukaryota > Viridiplantae > Streptophyta > Magnoliopsida > Poales > Poaceae > Avena > Avena sativa. Next base: position 226,467,650 of record OV702291.1, read on the forward strand.
CCCATCTTGGGCTGCAGTAAATCGGGCCTATCTGGCTCGCTCGGACTCGGAATCAGCTAAATTTTATGTTCAGAACGTTCGTCGTGAAATTTCCAATAACTTTGTAGTTGGAGAGTTTTCTGTTTGACGCCATCTTTGACTCGAAACGTGACCATCCTCAAAAAGATTTCTGAGACAGATTTCTGGAAAATCCCAATTTGACTCCAACAAGGTTTTCACTTGTATTCTTGGTAATTCCTATACATCAAAGTGTAAAACAAGAACATTATGCACTTTTGCAACTATTAGTAGGTTTGTCCAAATAAATCATAAACTTTATATAAAAAGAAGTATCAAAAGCATATTATTAGCATAAAATCATCAAAAAATATAGATACGTTATGGACGTATCAACATCCCCAAGCTTAGTTCCTGCTCGTCCTCGAGTAGGTAATAAACGATAAAAACAATATAATTTTTGAGGTGACACGCAACCAATACAATCTTGATCATCATTATTGTAAAAGCATTGATAGCTGGGATCAAGGTACTCTAAACATGAACATGAAAGATAGAGTTCTAACAATAAGACATAGCAACTATGTTGTAGCATGAAAATATACAAACAAAAGATTCATGAATAACAATGCTTTGAAAGACGTTTGTTTGTTTCACACAAAGAAAACACAATGAGAATGGTATTCAGCGTGTCCCTCATAGTATAGCGAAACATAAATGCATAGGACACCTTCAAAGTTCATAAGTGTGACTAGATACAAATAGTTTAAGAACAAGCAATATAAAAGTTATGCATCAATCAACAAGTTTTGGGACAATGCATATTAAACTAAGAATGGCCACTATACTCTCTTAATAGGTGCATAAAGATAGAAGATGGAGACTCAACATAAAAGTAAAAGAAATGCCTTCATAGAAGGAAGCAGGGATTTAAGTCTCATAAAGAGCTTCCAAAAATTATGATACTTATTAGCTTTCAGCTCTCATTGCCCCTATCATAAGATCTTGAAGTGATTAAGGTTAAAATGAACAAACTATGGAGTATATGTTTGACAAAGTGTAAGTTGGAAATCTCATGTCCCTTGAATACGAGGGTCGCTCCTCATGCTACTCAAGTTTAGTTACCGGTAAGTTCTTATCATAGTAAGTATATGTGTATCATAGAGAACCGTCAACGGGGTACCCCTTGCCCGATGATACAAAAGAATCCCCATATCAAAATGACAAGGCAAGCAGGCAACGAGCATCTCAGCAATCTTCTTATTTACCATGGGAAAATGGTGTTTTTCTCTCTCTTTCCTCTTTTCTCATGTCTCTTTTTTTTCTTTTTCTCTTTTTCTCAACTAGGACGGTGGCCCGCGTAATACGCGGGCATCCGATTTAAAATTCTTTATGTACCATAAAAATATATTCCTTCTCTTTTTTAACATAGAACAATAAATTCCTTCTTAGTTCGTAAATTAAATGTGCAACTTTTATTATTTTCTTTGAGGCTTTTACTTTGGCCTTTACTTCTTTGTTAACATTATATATTTTCATTATGACACATTTTTAGGTAGAATTTAATACTTCTTGTTACACACATTTTATAATTGTGTTAACGATATTGATTCTTCCTCTAGTGATTATAGATTTGTATGTAATTGTATTGAACGTATGACTTTAATAGAACATCATTCTCGTGCAACTTTTTCCAATGTGTAGTATGCATATCTAATTCTAGAATAATTCTCCATGCCAACAAAGGTTATCCGATATTTGGTTATCAGAATAGATTATTGCACAAATAATTGAAACTGTTTCAAATACCAAGACACTAAAGTTGAATAAAGAAAGCTATTTTCCATATCCTTGGGAACATTCGCTTATCCAGTGTCTTGCTCGATGCACACACATTCTCCTTTTCTCACCATGACTTTCCATGTTATAGGAGGTGTCGATGTACTACTCCAGGTGAACCAATAATACCTTCACGAACAAATAAAAATGCACTCAGTGTATTTATACAAAGTTGGAAATAATTAAAGTTATACTGTATTTAATAAATCGTGACTTGTGTATGAGCTTTGCCTACAACATGATGTGATATTTAAAGGTATTAATGTACAAAATAGTTGTAGATAAATTAAGAAGAGATAAAACATGAAAGGAAAATACAAAGTGATGTAGTTCTGGCAAAACTCAAAGCAATTCCAAAATGGTTAACTGTACACTTCATGTATTAACTTTGATTCTATCATGTTCCATGTCACATTGTATATTGCAAGAGAGATTTGTTGGTGTGTAAACCACTAAATTACTTAGAGTGATAACTTGAACTTACCACATCTCTAATATCCTACCATGAGAACCAAATATAGGATAATGTCTATATATAACTCATGCTCTTTTTTGTAATCACGAAGGTAGTGAAGGAACTACTTTGGCCATAGTATACGTGACAGTTTCTCTGTCAAGATCATGTGCACCGGATTAACTTTATTTTCATAAAAGGACAAAGGTTCATATGTGAACCGTTTTCTCTTACATTAGTTGAATCTAGAGAAATGTGTTCTTCTTGCAGACTATCAATGATATGGCACTCTAGCTCGCTCTCTTGTCAAAAATTATTGATATGTCCATTGCCCAAAAAATGATAAGTTAGTAGAGCAAATTAAGGAGCTACAATGCATCCATTGTACTGACTAACATCATTTGGCGTCGTAATGATGTATAACATGTGCGCACTGCACGGAGGATTCAAGGTATATACTTCCAAAATACCACAGTAACTTCTAATGGCCTTCAAACAGCCATGAAAGCCCAAAATACACAAAAATAGAAACCATTCTGCTACAATGGCGTAGGAAAACAACTTTTTTGGGTCATGACTCACGATCTTATATCGTTCAACTATTTACTGCCACATAATCAACGAACTCTCCTCCCATAAACACCTCAAATATTTTAAAGTACCGAGACAACACATGTGCCTCACCTTACTACAATCGAAGTAAAATTCTAAGTTGGTGCTATGTTATGATTTATCACCCTTATGTACAAGCAATTAGTAAGGTGCAGCTGCAAAAAAAAAATTCCAAATCGAGTTGTACTTTGTTGAGCAAATTATCATAAGAGCTATGTGATGATCCATTGTCTTATCAAATCTACACCAAATAATTTGTCCTGTACAACTTAGAATTAGATAGCTTTACTAAAAAGAATTGCATCTGCAATCACCATACAATTAGTAAGCCTCGTTAGCTACAGAACTGCACAAAGTATCATGTATTAGTGATAGGAAAAAGGACCTGGCTGGCTGTTGGAAGTGCTCGACCTGGAAATCCGCCAGCTCGTTTCTATACCCTTCAAGATTTGGTCTTGTGCTGAAAATTCCATCGATTCGTGCTCCTAATGGCTTGCGGTTCCAGGTGTAACCTACCATGTTACACAACATGACTGTTTGTATGTTTGGGTCTTTATATTTGATTCTGAGGTCAACTTGAAGGAGGGTCAACCGCTGTTAGTTCAAATAAGAATTCACTGTCAGAATTTTGGTGTCTCAAAAATCAAGATGACTTCATTGTACTTCAGTCTGTTGTCACATATTTCTTCTAAATGTTGTGATGGATGCACAATTGTATGTGTCACTTACTCACACTTCTTGGCTTGGCAGTAGTGATGTGAGGCCCACTTGAACACATCGTTCTGTTTCATGACCCACGAGCTTTGGGACACATTCAGTGTCGGGTAATTCCTTTGGTGAGGTGCGCCGTAGGGTGTGCTTGAGTCGGGGACAATGATGCATCGTGTGAATACTGTTGTGCAAGATTGTTGATGTGCTACATAACTATCGCTGGACGGAATTAGCATAAACATACAGATTGGAACAATCGGTTAACGAAATATTCTAGGGTTGACAAAAACACAACTACTAACAGAAATATCATGTTATGGAAGCAATAACTGTACGACATAAAATAATATGTTCAAAACATTAGCAACGATGAATGCATGATGTGTCTGGTACACAATTACCAACGACGAAAGTATATATTTGTGAATATAAATCAAGTAATCTGTGTATAGAAAGATATGTTCTTGTGAATTTCGAGTGTACCATTTAAATCTTGTGATTTTGCTTCCTCCTTGCCGGTAGCATCTTCGAAAAATTTGGTCCAGGACTCTCCTTTATGAAAAAAAAATCAGCACAACTCATCGTACATCTGGTATGAAATTTAGGAACTTTGCATTTGAAATTTGGGTGGTAACATTTTTCTGCATGCCAGTTGGTACGTGTCTTCTACATTGCCAATGCCACTACCAGTGCTGATAAGGTTCTGGAGAGAAATGACAAATGTTTGAGATATTAAGATCAGAAATAGTCGCATGTCGTTTCATTAAGATTAGTAAGGGTTATGCATTACATGGTCCGACTAAGAGCCACCCACCTGGAAAAAGAGCGAACCAAGACTACTTCTCATAATATCCCGCTTGGAAGTTTGTCTGCTTCACAAAGCCAATCCCTCTTATATCAGCCTAATAATGGTACTATCAGAGGGGCATGGTTGCGCTCAAAGGCTCTATCGTTCAGTCGTGCAAGCCTTGGGAGAACAGTGCTGAAGACTGCACAACCTGTTCTGAAGGCCGTTACCAGACTATGGAAAGAAAAGGATGTATCCTTTTGAGATAATAATCTGAAACCAAATTGATCCGGTAGATCTATCTTGTATTCAGAAAAAATAGGTGGAGCAATAAAAGAAAATCTCGCGTTGCATTACCGTACATTGGGATGTTCGGCTGGGTGCAAGAGAAGTCAGATTCCATTGATTGATCCACGTCACATGCCTGCAAGGTTGCATGGTATCTGTATGAGACAAAGATTGAAACCTGACAGACAATTGTTGTTCATGAGGAGAGTCGCCCAGCTAAAAGCACCGATGCAAATACGGCGATGACAACATCACACGCGAGATATGCCAGGGATCGGAATATGGTGGCAGCGGCAGCATATATATGCACGGATACAGCTAGAGTACAATGGCGGAGGGCTACTATCAGACTGGGGAGAAATAGCTGAATCATTTTAAGCAAATAATCTGAAGCCGAATCGATCTAACAAAACTGTGTTGTATTATTTTTTGTTTTTGGAGAAACAGTAAAAGAAAAATCCCTACATACCTAGCTTTGGGTTGCCCAACCGGCTCGGTGTATGTTCATGAGGAAAGTCAAATTCCATCGATCGACCCATGTTGTGGCCTGCATTGCTAAATGTTGTCTGTACCATGCATAGATAAAAGACTATGTTGATGTGCATGAGGGGAGTTCACGACTGAGCACACCAATGCCAATCAACGCCAATGGATCGAAATACAGCGGCTGCAGCGTGTGCAGAAGACCCGATAAAATGCGGTGGCGGCGGCACAGACCATGTCACTACAGGAATGGAGTTGTGTGCCGACGGCCGGATGCTACGCCGACGGCCAAAGGTCGGGGCCGTCGGCGTAGCACAGGGCCAGGCCAGCCCAGCTTCCGAGCCCTCGGCGTACCGCAGCCGTCGGCGTAGCGGCAGGTACGCCGAGGGTGACCGTCGGCGTAAACGTTGCCCTCGGCGTACGCGGTGGCCGCGTGGCACTAGACAATCCAGGCCAGGGAAGGCCCTAACGGCGTCAGCATTACGCCGAGAGCCGCTGTCGGCATAGGATACGCCGACGGTGACCCTCGGCGTACGTCCTGCCTACGCCGACGGTGACCCTCGGCGTACCTATGCACCTTTTTTTTCCTTACCAAATTATTTGTATTTATTTATTAGTATCAATTATTTAGGTTCTATTTTATCAATTGGATGGATTCGTAGCCTCCGAAAAATAGTCTTCACGCCCACATAAAATGTCGAATCTTCTCACAAGTTGAGAAATTTGCATGTTTGTGTGTTATTATCACATGTGCATGAAATTTATATTTCACAAATTTTTGTGAAGTTGTTCAAAGATTCAATCACATGTGCGTGTCCCCCCTCGCATGCATGCGGAAGCGTAGGTTCCGGACCCGTATAAGGGGGAATCTCCACGTCGAGGCGAAGCTAATATGGTTTTACATCACCCTATGACCTAAACAAACACAAAACATATGTGTGTGACTGTGGTGAGAGGTTGGTATAGGTGCTTGCATGTGTCCCCCCTCGCATGCATGCGCTCTAACCTAGAGGCGAAGGTTCCGTACCCGTATAAGGGGGGAATCTCCCCGTCGAGGTGAAACCGGGTAGGATAGTGCCCCAACTTGTGAACCAATATGGTTTTACATCAACCTATGACCTAAACAAACACAAAACAAGAGAGAGCTACGCCGGGCTACCCCTGTCAGAGGAACGTCTAGGGGGGTAGACGATCCGAGTGCGCACAGAGATCAGGGTTTCGCCGGAGGAAGACCACGAGAACATTGGAATGAGATGAAAACTTGCATGTGACCCTAGCATATGTGTGTGAGTGTGGTGAGAGGTTGGTATAGGTGCTTGCATGTGTCCCCCCTCGCATGCATGCGCTCTAACCTAGAGGCGAAGGTTCCGTACCCGTATAAGGGGGGAATCTCCTCGTCGAGGTGAAACCGGGTAGGATAGTGCCCCAACTTGTGAACCAACATGGTTTTACATCAACCTATGACCTAAACAAACACAAAACAAGAGAGAGCTACGCCGGGCTACCCCTGTCAGAGGAACGTCTAGGGGGGTAGACGATCCGAGTGCGCACAGAGATCAGGGTTTCGCCGGAGGAAGACCACGAGAACATTGGAATGAGATGAAAACTTGCATGTGACCCTAGCATATGTGTGTGAGTGTGGTGAGAGGTTGGTATAGGTGCTTGCATGTGTCCCCCCTCGCATGCATGTGCTCTAACCTAGAGGCGAAGGTTCCGTACCCGTATAAGGGGGGAATCTCCCCGTCGAGGTGAAACCGGGTAGGATAGTGCCCCAACTTGTGAACCAACATGGTTTTACATCAATCTATGACCTAAACAAACACAAAACAAGAGAGAGCTACGCCGGGCTACCCCTGTCAGAGGAACGTCTAGGGGGGTAGACGATCCGAGTGCGCACAGAGATCAGGGTTTTGCCGGAGGAAGACCACGAGAACATTGGAATGAGATGAAAACTTGCATGTGACCCTAGCATATGTGTGTGAGTGTGGTGAGAGGTTGGTATAGGTGCTTGCATGTGTCCCCCCTCGCATGCATGCGCTCTAACCTAGAGGCGAAGGTTCCGTACCCGTATAAGGGGGGAATCTCCCCGTCGAGGTGAAACCGGGTAGGATAGTGCCCCAACTTGTGAACCAACATGGTTTTACATCAACCTATGACCTAAACAAACACAAAACAAGAGAGAGCTACGCCGGGCTACCCCTGTCAGAGGAACGTCTAGGGGGGTAGACGATCCGAGTGCGCACAGAGATCAGGGTTTCGCCGGAGGAAGACCACGAGAACATCGGAATGAGATGAAAAATTGCATGTGACCCTAGCATATGTGTGTGAGTGTGGTGAGAGGTTGGTATAGGTGCTTGCATGTGTCCCCCCTCGCATGCATGCGCTCTAACCTAGAGGCAAAGGTTCCGTACCCGTATAAGGTGGGAATCTCCCCGTCGAGGTGAAACCGGGTAGGATAGTGCCCCAACTTGTGAACCAACATGGTTTTACATCAACCTATGACCTAAACAAACACAAAACAAGAGAGAGCTACGCCGGGCTACCCCTGTCAGAGGAACGTCTAGGGGGGTAGACGATCCGAGTGCGCACAGAGATCAGGGTTTCGCCGGAGGAAGACCACGAGAACATCGGAATGAGATGAACACTTGCATGTGACCCTAGCATATGTGTGTGAGTGTGGTGAGATGTTGGTATAGGTGCTTGCATGTGTCCCTCCTCGCATGCATGCGCTCTAACCTAGAGGCGAAGGTTCCGTACCCGTATAAGGGGGGAATCTCCCCGTCGAGGTGAAACCGGGTAGGATAGTGCCCCAACTTGTGAAACAATATGGTTTTACATCAACCTATGACCTAAACAAACACCAAACAAGAGAGAGCTACGCCGGGCTACCCCTGTCAGAGGAACGTCTAGGGGGGTAGACGGTCCGAGTAGGCACAGAGATCAGGGTTTCGCCGGAGGAAGACCACGAGAACATTGGAATGAGATGAAAACTTGCATGTGACCCTAGCATATGTGTGTGAGTGTGGTGAGAGGTTGGTATAGGTGCTTGCATGTGTCCCCCCTCGCATGCATGCGCTCTAACCTAGAGGCGAAGGTTCCGTACCCGTATAAGGGGGGAATCTCCCCGTCGAGGTGAAACCGGGTAGGATAGTGCCCCAACTTGTGAACCAACATGGTTTTACATCAACCTATGACCTAAACAAACACAAAACAAGAGAGAGCTACGCCGGGCTACCCCTGTCAGAGGAACGTCTAGGGGGGTAGACGATCCGAGTGCGCACAGAGATCAGGGTTTCGCCGGAGGAAGACCACGAGAACATTGGAATGAGATGAAAACTTGCATGTGACCCTAGCATATGTGTGTGAGTGTGGTGAGAGGTTGGTATAGGTGCTTGCATGTGTCCACCCTCGCATGCATGTGCTCTAACCTAGAGGCGAAGGTTCCGTACCCGTATAAGGGGGGAATCTCCCCGTCGAGGTGAAACCGGGTAGGATAGTGCCCCAACTTGTGAACCAACATGGTTTTACATCAACCTATGACCTAAACAAACACAAAACAAGAGAGAGCTACGCCGGGCTACCCCTGTCAGAGGAACGTCTAGGGGGGTAGACGATCCGAGTGCGCACAGAGATCAGGGTTTTGCCGGAGGAAGACCACGAGAACATTGGAATGAGATGAAAACTTGCATGTGACCCTAGCATATGTGTGTGAGTGTGGTGAGAGGTTGGTATAGGTGCTTGCATGTGTCCCCCCTCGCATGCATGCGCTCTAACCTAGAGGCGAAGGTTCCGTACCCGTATAAGGGGGGAATCTCCCCGTCGAGGTGAAACCGGGTAGGATAGTGCCCCAACTTGTGAACCAACATGGTTTTACATCAATCTATGACCTAAACAAACACAAAACAAGAGAGAGCTACGCCGGGCTACCCCTGTCAGAGGAACGTCTAGGGGGGTAGACGATCCGAGTGCGCACAGAGATCAGGGTTTTGCCGGAGGAAGACCACGAGAACATTGGAATGAGATGAAAACTTGCATGTGACCCTAGCATATGTGTGTGAGTGTGGTGAGAGGTTGGTATAGGTGCTTGCATGTGTCCCCCCTCGCATGCATGCGCTCTAACCTAGAGGCGAAGGTTCCGTACCCGTATAAGGGGGGAATCTCCCCGTCGAGGTGAAACCGGGTAGGATAGTGCCCCAACTTGTGAACCAACATGGTTTTACATCAACCTATGACCTAAACAAACACAAAACAAGAGAGAGCTACGCCGGGCTACCCCTGTCAGAGGAACGTCTAGGGGGGTAGACGATCCGAGTGCGCACAGAGATCAGGGTTTCGCCGGAGGAAGACCACGAGAACATCGGAATGAGATGAAAAATTGCATGTGACCCTAGCATATGTGTGTGAGTGTGGTGAGAGGTTGGTATAGGTGCTTGCATGTGTCCCCCCTCGCATGCATGCGCTCTAACCTAGAGGCAAAGGTTCCGTACCCGTATAAGGTGGGAATCTCCCCGTCGAGGTGAAACCGGGTAGGATAGTGCCCCAACTTGTGAACCAACATGGTTTTACATCAACCTATGACCTAAACAAACACAAAACAAGAGAGAGCTACGCCGGGCTACCCCTGTCAGAGGAACGTCTAGGGGGGTAGACGATCCGAGTGCGCACAGAGATCAGGGTTTCGCCGGAGGAAGACCACGAGAACATCGGAATGAGATGAACACTTGCATGTGACCCTAGCATATGTGTGTGAGTGTGGTGAGATGTTGGTATAGGTGCTTGCATGTGTCCCCCCTCGCATGCATGCGCTCTAACCTAGAGGCGAAGGTTCCGTACCCGTATAAGGGGGGAATCTCCCCGTCGAGGTGAAACCGGGTAGGATAGTGCCCCAACTTGTGAAACAATATGGTTTTACATCAACCTATGACCTAAACAAACACCAAACAAGAGAGAGCTACGCCGGGCTACCCCTGTCAGAGGAACGTCTAGGGGGGTAGACGGTCTGAGTGCGCACAGAGATCAGGGTTTCGCCGGAGGAAGACCACGAGAACATTGGAATGAGATGAAAACTTGCATGTGACCCTAGCATATGTGTGTGAGTGTGGTGAGAGGTTGGTATAGGTGCTTGCATGTGTCCCCCCTCGCATGCATGCGCTCTAACCTAGAGGCGAAGGTTCCGTACCCGTATAAGGGGGGAATCTCCCCGTCGAGGTGAAACCGGGTAGGATAGTGCCCCAACTTGTGAACCAACATGGTTTTACATCAACCTATGACCTAAACAAACACAAAACAAGAGAGAGCTACGCCGGGCTACCCCTGTCAGAGGAACGTCTAGGGGGGTAGACGATCCGAGTGCGCACAGAGATCAGGGTTTCGCCGGAGGAAGACCACGAGAACATTGGAATGAGATGAAAACTTGCATGTGACCCTAGCATATGTGTGTGAGTGTGGTGAGAGGTTGGTATAGGTGCTTGCATGTGTCCACCCTCGCATGCATGTGCTCTAACCTAGAGGCGAAGGTTCCGTACCCGTATAAGGGGGGAATCTCCCCGTCGAGGTGAAACCGGGTAGGATAGTGCCCCAACTTGTGAACCAACATGGTTTTACATCAACCTATGACCTAAACAAACACAAAACAAGAGAGAGCTACGCCGGGCAACCCCTGTCAGAGGAACGTCTAGGGGGGTAGACGATCCGAGTGCGCACAGAGATCAGGGTTTTGCCGGAGGAAGACCACGAGAACATTGGAATGAGATGAAAACTTGCATGTGACCCTAGCATATGTGTGTGAGTGTGGTGAGAGGTTGGTATAGGTGCTTGCATGTGTCCCCCCTCGCATGCATGCGCTCTAACCTAGAGGCGAAGGTTCCGTACCCGTATAAGGGGGGAATCTCCCCGTCGAGGTGAAACCGGGTAGGATAGTGCCCCAACTTGTGAACCAACATGGTTTTACATCAATCTATGACCTAAACAAACACAAAACAAGAGAGAGCTACGCCGGGCTACCCCTGTCAGAGGAACGTCTAGGGGGGTAGACGATCCGAGTGCGCACAGAGATCAGGGTTTTGCCGGAGGAAGACCACGAGAACATTGGAATGAGATGAAAACTTGCATGTGACCCTAGCATATGTGTGTGAGTGTGGTGAGAGGTTGGTATAGGTGCTTGCATGTGTCCCCCCTCGCATGCATGCGCTCTAACCTAGAGGCGAAGGTTCCGTACCCGTATAAGGGGGGAATCTCCCCGTCGAGGTGAAACCGGGTAGGATAGTGCCCCAACTTGTGAACCAACATGGTTTTACATCAACCTATGACCTAAACAAACACAAAACAAGAGAGAGCTACGCCGGGCTACCCCTGTCAGAGGAACGTCTAGGGGGGTAGACGATCCGAGTGCGCACAGAGATCAGGGTTTCGCCGGAGGAAGACCACGAGAACATCGGAATGAGATGAAAAATTGCATGTGACCCTAGCATATGTGTGTGAGTGTGGTGAGAGGTTGGTATAGGTGCTTGCATGTGTCCCCCCTCGCATGCATGCGCTCTAACCTAGAGGCAAAGGTTCCGTACCCGTATAAGGTGGGAATCTCCCCGTCGAGGTGAAACCGGGTAGGATAGTGCCCCAACTTGTGAACCAACATGGTTTTACATCAACCTATGACCTAAACAAACACAAAACAAGAGAGAGCTACGCCGGGCTACCCCTGTCAGAGGAACGTCTAGGGGGGTAGACGATCCGAGTGCGCACAGAGATCAGGGTTTCGCCGGAGGAAGACCACGAGAACATCGGAATGAGATGAACACTTGCATGTGACCCTAGCATATGTGTGTGAGTGTGGTGAGATGTTGGTATAGGTGCTTGCATGTGTCCCCCCTCGCATGCATGCGCTCTAACCTAGAGGCGAAGGTTCCGTACCCGTATAAGGGGGGAATCTCCCCGTCGAGGTGAAACCGGGTAGGATAGTGCCCCAACTTGTGAAACAATATGGTTTTACATCAACCTATGACCTAAACAAACACCAAACAAGAGAGAGCTACGCCGGGCTACCCCTGTCAGAGGAACGTCTAGGGGGGTAGACGGTCCGAGTGCGCACAGAGATCAGGGTTTCGCCGGAGGAAGACCACGAGAACATTGGAATGAGATGAAAACTTGCATGTGACCCTAGCATATGTGTGTGAGTGTGGTGAGAGGTTGGTATAGGTGCTTGCATGTGTCCCCCCTCGCATGCATGCGCTCTAACCTAGAGGCGAAGGTTCCGTACCCGTATAAGGGGGGAATCTCCCCGTCGAGGTGAAACCGGGTAGGATAGTGCCCCAACTTGTGAACCAACATGGTTTTACATCAACCTATGACCTAAACAAACACAAAACAAGAGAGAGCTACGCCGGGCTACCCCTGTCAGAGGAACGTCTAGGGGGGTAGACGATCCGAGTGCGCACAGAGATCAGGGTTTCGCCGGAGGAAGACCACGAGAACATTGGAATGAGATGAAAACTTGCATGTGACCCTAGAATATGTGTGTGAGTGTGGTGAGAGGTTGGTATAGGTGCTTGCATGTGTCCACCCTCGCATGCATGTGCTCTAACCTAGAGGCGAAGGTTCCGTACCCGTATAAGGGGGGAATCTCCCCGTCGAGGTGAAACCGGGTAGGATAGTGCCCCAACTTGTGAACCAACATGGTTTTACATCAACCTATGACCTAAACAAACACAAAACAAGAGAGAGCTACGCCGGGCTACCCCTGTCAGAGGAACGTCTAGGGGGGTAGACGATCCGAGTGCGCACAGAGATCAGGGTTTTGCCGGAGGAAGACCACGAGAACATTGGAATGAGATGAAAACTTGCATGTGACCCTAGCATATGTGTGTGAGTGTGGTGAGAGGTTGGTATAGGTGCTTGCATGTTTCCCCCCTCGCATGCATGCGCTCTAACCTAGAGGCGAAGGTTCCGTACCCGTATAAGGGGGGAATCTCCCCGTCGAGGTGAAACCGGGTAGGATAGTGCCCCAACTTGTGAACCAACATGGTTTTACATCAACCTATGACCTAAAAAAACACAAAACAAGAGAGAGCTACGCCGGGCTACCCCTGTCAGAGGAACGTCTAGGGGGTAGACGATCCGAGTGCACACAGAGATCAGGGTTTCGCCGGAGGAAGACCACGAGAACATCGGAATGAGATGAAAACTTGCATGTGACCCTAGCATATGTGTGTGAGTGTGGTGAGAGGTTGGTATAGGTGCTTGCATGTGTCCCCCCTCGCATGCATGCGCTCTAACCTAGAGGCGAAGGTTCCGTACCCGTATAAGGGGGGAATCTCCCCGTCGAGGTGAAACCGGGTAGGATAGTGGCCCAAATTGTGAACCAACATGGTTTTACATCAACCTATGACCTAAACAAACACAAAACACGAGAGAGCTACGCCGGGCTACCCCTGTCAGAGGAACGTCTAGGGGGGTAGACGATCCGAGTGCGCACAGAGATCAGGGTTTCGTCGGAGGAAGACCACGAGATAATATATTATAGGGGGGAATATATTATAGTTTCTTCTATAATAGTAGACACCAAATAATATATTATAATTTGTTATAGTTTGATATTAATAAAAAAACCTTCCTTCAAAAAAAAACCTGGCTACGCCGACGGCAGCCTTCGGCGTATGCCTGGCCGTCGGCGTAGAAGGACCCAGGAAAAAACACCCTAGCTATGCCGACGGCTGCCCTCGGCGTATGACTGGCCGTCGGCGTAGCCTTATCGCATTAGTTTCGCCCGCGGCCCACCCCGGGCCACTCAGCCACCACTCCTCCCCAATCTTCCCCGACCCCGCGCCCTCCCCGCACCAGCCGCCACGCCGCCGTCGCCAGCCACTGCTCCCTCCGCCGCTCCCTTAGCCCGACCCCGTCGCTCCCCAAGAGCGCCTCCGCCTCCTCCCCTAGCCTCCCTCCTCCCTCCTCCCCGAGCGCCGCCGCCTCCCTCCTCCTCCCCGAGCGCCACCGCCTCCCTCCTCCTCCCCGAGCGCCGCCGCCGCTCCCCAAGCCCGACCCCTGCCGCCTCCCCTTCCCCTCCCTACCTGCCGCCTCCCCTGCCGCCTCCCCTTCCCCTCCCTGCCAGCCCCTCCCTGCCGCCTCCCCTTCCCCTCCCTGCCAGCCCCTCCCTGCCGCCTCCCCTTCCCCTCCCCGAGCTCGCCCTCCTCCCCGAGCTCGGCTCCAGCCTCCCCGAGCTCGCCACCCGCCTCCCCGAGCTCGCCCCCACCTCACAAAGCTTGGCTCCCGCCTCCCCGAGCGTCGCCCCTCACTGTCCCGCCGCTTGGAGGTAATGACCCATTTTTTTTAATGCTAGTGTAAATAGTTTAATATTAGTAATTTAGTAATTGTTAGGTGATTGTAGAAGTAGGAGTTTGTCGAAATAGGAGTAGAAATTGTTTTAGATTTAGAATTGCTAGTAGTTTGTAGAAATAAAAGTTTGTACTATGTGAGTTTTCTAGTAGAAATAGGAGTTTGCTAGTAGAAATAGGACTTTGCTAGTAGTTTGCTCAAAATAGAATTAGATTTATAAATTGAAATATAAATATAATTTAAGTGAAATATAAATATAATTTAGTAAAATAGATGAAATTTGCTAAATAGATGTTGCATATGTAACCATCTTTTCTTGTTTTTTGCAGTTACCGGAGGGTGAGCGGGGGGAGTGTTTCGACGGCGGGGTCCCGGATCATCTTCGACGATTTGATCACGCTTCGAGGGTGAGAATCCGTTCGCCTCTCTTGTACCTAGGTTTATTTTCGTGTCTAGATCACCAAGTATGTCGCGTCACCTAGGCGTCATCCCGACCGTAAGCGTTACGCGACTTAATATGCATTAGTGGTCTCGCATATTTTGGACCGTAATGCTTATGGCTTTTATCGGGCAGTCGGCGGATTCGTAGTTGGGTTTGGTTCTCCCTGGCTCTACCTCGATTCGAGACAGGATTTCGGTGGCGCCTCCTCGTTGTTCTCCGGATGCACATCCTCTTGGCTTTTTGTCGAGACGTGTATCGGGAGAGCAGCGGGGAGGTGCTGCCGAAATTCTGCTTGGATCGGGGTAGAACCAGGGAGAACTTACCCAATCTACGGATCCGGCTGCTGGTGTTAGGACCCTCTTTTCCTATTGGACATGTAGGTTGATGAATGCGTAAAAAATATGAAGCATTTAATCTCCTGTTTGATATAAAATGTTATATTTGTTGTTTGTCTCCCAACAAAGCAGAAGAGGATGGCTGATAATGGGTGGATGTACAGTGGCCGTATTAGTGCGACAAATAAAACAGACGATTGGGTACGGAACACTCATTTGTTAGTGAATGAGTTAGCGCGTGGTTCGAAGGCAATGGTTCGGGCACTTTGTCCCTGCGCTCATTGCACTAAGCGTCATCGTCAGGGAAAGGATGACATGTACAAACACCTTCTGCAATATGGGTACATGTCTAACTATGTCACGCAAGTCGACTTTGCTCGGTACGAACGTGACAGAGGTGAGGTGATGCGTCAGCGGCTCAATGGCAATGAGCACGATGGGATTAGAAACATGCTAGATGATCTTATCGATGCCGACCAGCCGAATTCGCCACCTCCACGGGAGGAATCACCAGAACCGGAGGAACCGGAGCCAACCGCGAAGGCCTTCCTTGATATTATGGCCGCGGCTAAGAGGCCTCTGTACGAGGGTGCAAAGATTTCTCAGCTCGATGCCATCTCTCAGTGTCTAGCCGACAAGTGCCAGTACTCCGCCACCCGTTCTCAGTTTGAAGCTAATTTGAGAACATGTGGTAACATGTTGCCCGAAGGGCATTGTCTGCCTAAAACCTTTCACGAAACGAAGAAACTCATGAAGGAGCTCAACATGGATTATGAAAAGATAGATTGTTGTCCAAAAGGCTGCCTTTTGTTTTGGAAACAGTTTGCGGATGACAAGTACTGCTCCATTTGTGGGGCCTCTAGGTATGATGAGGTAAAGGGAAAGGATGGTCAGATGAGGCAGTCGAATGTCGCTCTAAAGATTCTTCGGTATCTCCCATTCATAAAAAGAATCCAACGGCTTTACTTGAGCAAGGAGACTGCCAAACAGACGACGTGGCACAAGAAGGGGAAGAGATATGAGGACGAGCACGGACAGAAGAAGATGGGACATCCGTCTGATGGTAAGGCATGGAAGAACTTCGATGACAAATACCCCCGGTGGGCAGAAGAGGCTCAGAATGTCAGAATTGTGATAGCAACAGATGGCTTCAACCCATATGGTTTGTCGATGGCCGCGTACAGCTGCTGGCCGGTGTTTATTATTCCGCTTAATCTCCCCCCTAGAGTATTAATGCAACGGAAGACCATGTTTCTGTCGCTAATAATTCCAGGACCTGAGTATCCGGGAAAGAACTTGAGTGTCTACATGCAGCCGATTGTGGATGATTTGAACCACTCTTGGATACACGGGACGTTGACATACGACCGAGCATCAAAGAGAAACTTTTTGATGAAAGTTTGGTTACAATATACTATGCATGACATGCCCGGGTACGCCCTAACGTGCGGATGGTGTACAGCTGGTAAGTGGCCATGCTCAGTGTGCAGGCATCGACTTGAGTTCCTTTGGCTAAAGTTGGGTCGCAAATATGTTGCGTTTGACACGAATCGACAGTACCTCAAAAGAAATCATTCGTTCAGAGAAGATAGAAAGAACTTCAAGAAGGGCAAAGTTGTGCATGAAGTAAAAGAGGTACCAAAGTTCGAGGGTGCAGTTGTTGATGCCGAGATACATGCTCTCGTGCCCGCGGCGCCGGGAACTGGCCATCAATTTGCGGGATATGGTGTAACGCATAATTGGACTCACGTGGCAGCCTTAACGAATCTCGTGTATTACAAGGACCTCGAACTTCCCCATAACATCGATGTGATGCACACCGAAAAGAATGTCGGGGAGTCCCTTTTTCACACAGTCCTGAACATTCCTGGGAAGTCAAAGGATAATGTCAAGGCTAGAGTCAATGTTGAGAAGCTTTGTGATAGGAAGAGATTACACATGCAGCCTCCTACTGTCCGTCGAAAGAATTGGTTCAAGCCGCATGCCTACTACTGCCTTGATAATGTCCAAAAGAATGAGTCATTTAGGTGGCTCAAATACGTCGTGATGTTCCCTGACGGTTATTGTTCGAATATAAGTAAGGGAGTCAATCTTTTGACGGGACAAGTCAACGGGCTCAAGAGTCACGACTATCATATATGGATTGAGCGGCTGATGCCGGTGATGGTTCAAGGGTATCTCCCCGAAAAAATATGGCGAGTGCTTGCGGAGTTGAGCCATTTCTTCCGCACCCTCTGTGCTAAGCAGATATGTCCTCTGGTGATTGAGAAGCTGCAAGTTCAGGTGCCGGAGTTGCTATGCAATTTGGAGATGATCTTTCCGCCAGGCTTCTTTACTCCGATGGCACATCTCATTGTGCACCTCGCGAACAAGGCACTATTGGGGGGCCGGTGCAATTTCGTTGGCAATTTCGTATTGAGAGAGAGTTTAAGTATATTCGAAAGATAACTGGAAACAAAGCCAAGATTGAAGCATGCATAGCTGAAGCAACATGCCTTCGGGAGATGGCAGACGCCGCGACCGAATGCAAAAACGGTAAATACTGGGGTGTTCACCAAAGGAGCCGATTCCCTTGATTACTACGGAAGGTTAGAGAATGTATACGATCTGACCTTCAATCGTACGAATGTCGAACTCAATCTTGTGGTGTTCAAGTGCCACTGGTTTGACCCAAGGGGTGGACTGAGAAGTACCCCTTCCATTGGGTTAGTTGAAGTTAGGCCTTCAACCACCTATAGCGGAGCTGACGCCTTTGTTGTTGCTCACCAAGCCAACCAAGTTTATTATTTGCCCTACCCATGCCAGAAAGCGGAACTCCAGGGCTGGGAATTCGTGTTCCAGGTATCGCCACATGGTAACCTACCGATTCCCTCCGAGGATGATTACAACAACATTAACCCTATAACGTACGAGGGAATTTTCTATCAAGAGCAAGAGGACTTAGGACACTTTGATTTAGAACCGGTTGATCTTGAGGACCTTGGGAATGATGTAGAAACTCGGGGTGAGTCAGTAGTGAATCTACATGACATAAGTATGCTCGAGAAGCTCCATACCGAGAATGACAACGATGATGAGCCTACACCCTTCGATGAGAATCCAGATTTCTACTCAAAAGATAGTGATAGTGAGAATGAGAATGAGAATGAGAATGAAAATGATAGTGAGTATTTATTTTTTAATGCATTTTATTTTGTCTTTGTGCTTAACTATTTTCTTAATTGCATTATGCCTTTATTCTTTGTGTATACATTTTATTATGTCTTTGTGCTTAACTGTTTTCTCTTACTTAATGCAGGTGATTGAACAATATGAGCAGCGGCAAGGCAACTAGTTCGTCCTTGCTTAATGCGCTGAAGCAGCGCAAGAAAAGAGCTACACGGAGTGGGAGACAGCCAAATCCCAATCCGCGTTACCCCGATCTTGCTCCTGCTGGCGGAGGACGGGGTCGAGGCCGAGGTCGAGGAGGACGAGGACGAGGTGCCACGGGAGGAGGCGTGGACTTTGACCCACCACCCTCTGCTTCTGGCGACGTGGCTCCTGAGTTGTTCCTGACAGAGCAGCCTTTCAGGGCCGAGAGGGAGGCAGAATCCGAGAGGGAGGCAGAGTCTAAGAGGGAGGCGAGGACCGAGAGGAAGGCGGGGACCGATACGGAGGCGGACACTAGCCGTGAGTTGGTGGGGCCGAAGAAATTGCAGAATCGTGGGGAATCGGGAGTCCCTGACGAGAAGTTTGAGCCTAGGACTCAGGAGGCGAAAGCCCTTATTATTCCAGATGGCCTTGAGTAAGTGTACTAATTTGGCAATTTAAAACATTTTATTTCATGTTGGTCATAAATAATTATTGTGTACTAATATTTATTATTGTGCAGCAATTGGACATTTCCTCCGGGGACCAAGCCTCGCCTTCCTAACAGCCTTGTTGGAGCTCTGATTAGGAAGTTCTGGCCGGGCTATCACATTACCCACGAGGGTGACAGGAAGCTAGCTACCACTTGGACGGACTACCAGACTACCCGTGTCCCGGGCTTTCCGACAGCTGCTGATGCTGTCATCACCAAGTTTTGGGTAAGGCATATTTCTCGAGTTATGTTCATACTTGATGACCCCACCATGCTAACTCATGACTCTTATGCATGATTGAAGTGCTTTTACCGTGTGGCCGAGGAGGACCAGGAGAAGGCGCAGAGGACTTTGCTTGGGGCTTGTGTGAAGTTGACCCCCCAGGTGTGGTACAACCAGAAGGTCACGGCCGCTAGCCACTTCTGGGCTGACAGGGGCGTGAGGGTCAGGAAGGAAGACATTGTCGGTAGGAACCCTAATCCTGAGTACTCGATGACGCCATAAGAGTACATGTCGGTGAGTAAAATGTCAATGAGATTCTACATTGCTTCTAAGTTGCCATTGCATTGTCTGGAGTTGACTATTGCATTTTCAGGTTATCCCCGATTGGGCCGAGCCACATCGACTCGCATGGGAGGAGCTGGTTAGGACGAGGTGGCTCAGAGAAGACGAGGAGTTTGCAGCCTTGTCGAGGCGGAACGCGGATAACCGAGGCGATGGTGGAACGCACTGCGCGGGAAACCGCAACTTTGACCGCTTCAAGGGGAAGGTGGTACGTATATACATGGAACGACCTGCGTGCATTTCTGCTTATGTTTGTACTTCATATGCATAATATTTTCTTTTCGCGATACAAGTGGCCGAGGCACAACCCGGGGAGGTGATTCATGACGTCGCCGTCTATGAGATGATGCGGCGAAAGAAGCCCAATTACTCGGAGCCTCAACCCTCGTTGCCCGTGTACTTCGGCACTGCCCAGAACGACTTGGGGAACTACAGCACGATGGTGAAGGCTCGTCACCCCCATGTGGATGACCCCATTCACGCGGAAATCGACGAGGAGTCGTTGGTCCTGTCGGGGCACGGATTGCAGCATGGACGCCTCAAGATTCTGAATAAGAAGGTCAAGCCTACCCTCAGCACGAGCTTCAGCCGTCTCAAGGCTACCTACCCCGCCGACGGCCCCCCTATCCCGCCTCGTGGCCAGCCTCGTCGCTCCGTCGAGGATATAAGTTTTTCTCGTTCTCATCATCTTTATGACTTTTGTTCCTGCATGGCTAACCACTGACGAGATTCCTTGTATTTGAAATTGTAGCCTGAGTTAGACGCGGCCTACGATACCGTTTATGAGGAATATCAGGTGGCCTTTCGGCAGCATCAAGAGGCGCTTGCGATCTACATGCAATACGTAAATGTAAGTCCGAACCTTTATTTTTGCAAAAGATACAAGTCCCACTTCCCCCCGTTTGTTGTACTACGGCCTGACTTCTAAACTATCTTGCAGGACATGATGGTGAATATTCAAACTGGGCAGAATAGAGATTTGGGGCCCGTGCCTCCCATGCCAGGTCCGGCGCCATTTTTGCAATCGAAGGAAAGCTTCACTAGGACCTACTACGCATCGACACCGGTAAGTTCTTTGCTAACCCACTGGTTATCGCTTTACTTTGCCGCACAAGTTGCTAACATGTAGGCAACATGTAGGGAACGGGAGCTTCTGGGAACCGGCACTTTGGCCACGCCTCGCCGGATGGGCGTCAGATCACACCGCTTCATGACCATGGTCCATCTCCTGGCCATTCTGCAGGTGGTTCTCCCGAGCTTCACACTTCTCCTACTCCCTCGCCAGGTGGCTCTTCTACTGCTTCTACTGGACGCACCCCTCGGCAGAGGTCGCCACTTTTCACCAGGGGAGATCTCGGGTACACCCCGTCTCCTCCAGAGTTGTAGGTTGTTATTGTCTATGCATGTGCGATGATGTTGATACCCCTGTATGAATGGTGTGATCTTGTTTGATACATGTTTGAATAATGTATGAATGATGTGATCTTTGTTTGATACATGTATGGCATATGTGATGTTGTTTGAATTGCTATGGAATATATTTCCACATATTGCTGTAAAAATTGGTACATATTGCTGTGAAACAAAACTGTGCCATTTGGTATATATCGCTGCGGAGCAGAAAAAAAAATTCTGGACATGTGATACGCCGAGGGCCTTGCCGTCGGCGTAGGGCCTTGCTGTGTGCCATTTGGTCTGCGCTACGCCGAGGGCCTGGCCGTCGGCGTATCAGTGGGCCATACGCCGAGGGCCATGGCCGTCGGCCTAGCGTCGGCCTAGGAGGCCCAGGCGCCTGCCACGTGCTCCCCTACGCCGAGGGTTGGGGCCGTCGGCGTACGTCGCCTCCTGGGAAGGCCCAGTGCGCGCCACGTGTCGACCCTACGCCGAGGGCGCGGCCGTCGGCGTACGTGCCGCGCCGTTAGCCGGCCGTGTAACGGCAAGGATGCCGTGCGCCGACGGCTAATACGCCGACGGGCCGCCAACGGCCGTCGGCAAAGCTATACGCCGACGGTGAGTGGATACGCCGATGGCCAGTATTGCTCCGCCGAGGGAGACCTCCGCCGAGGGAGCTACGCCGACGGCAGCCCTCGGTGTAGCGTACGCCGACGACGAAAGGGGCTACGCCGAGGGCTTTTTGCCGTCGGCCTATCAGTCTGTTCTTGTAGTGTGTTAGCCAATTCAAGTCAATATTGTGGGGATCAAGGTACTCGAAACCATACATGCATGTTGCTAGTGCAACGTAGAAAATATAGTTTTTGTCAATTGATAAGCCAGCTATTCCTCGTGTCGGATTACAAAGATTATTTATGGACGTGTGAGCTGGAAAAAAAATCAACTTTATGCAAAGATAAGCTTACCTTCATGAAGGAATTAAGAGGAACCTGAGAGCATGGATCGCCTAGCCAGATGAAAATAATTCAATTGCATGCAAGACGCAGGTAGACTCCGATCCGTGGAGGAATTGAGTAACCTGAGAGAATGGATCGCTGGCCAGAATAAAATATACTAATACAATTGCATGCAAAAGAGCAGCCTTACCAAGAGGAATCGAGGAACGTAGGACCATGGGTCCTGCGTAGGCTGCTGCTTGGAAGCAAGGGGCGGGTTCTGCCTTTGAGCAGTCACGATCTCGGCGTAAGGCCATGGCGGCGGTATACAGTCCATCGCATGGAAGTTAGGGTTGGTTCTTTCTTTTCGTTGTAAAGATTTTCTTCTTGTTTCGTCGTTCAAGTCAAATGGATACGGGGCAGAAGCGTGGGTGAGACGTGGAGGTCGATCTATGAAATTTAGCGGCTGAGATCTATTAATGACTAAATTCAATGGTTGGATCTCTCTCTTTTTGTGGGATTTTCTAGCCTATTTCTCTATATTCCGGTTAGCCCGTTATGTACTTTTAATATATAATAGATATCTATCTCTTTTTTTATAAGAAGAATGTTTTATAGACAGCTCATTATGGTTACGCTGCAGGTTTCCACCATAATTAGGCATGGATTAGACCAGCGGCCCAGACGTTTCTCTAACACACATACATAACTCCATGAACTTACAAGCTTCTCTTTTATTTCACACCGATAACATCCATAAACAAAAGAGCATGATATCAACTGGGTACAATGTACAAGTGCAATGTTGAAAGCGTTCCCCATGACAGCATCGTTCTGCTAATCCCCAATATATAAGTGCAAGCATATATAACATAGACGACACAATGGTTCAAGTTTATTAGGGGCAAGAAAAGTAAGTGTGCTATCAAGTTCATGAGAGCTTTAATCACTAGTTTTCTCATAACAAGTTTAATTTGAAAGGTAGATAAAAACATGAATATACTCGGAATAGCAAATGCTAATATATAGGTATGATGGACTATTTAGAATAACTTGGTTTTATTTGGAGTTGGATGCATGAGTGAAACTCATACTTGGTATGGAGGCTAGCAAAAGACTAGGAGCGACCAACTAAGAGAGCAATAATGGCCATAATTATGCAAAGCGACAAAACATCATTAATTAAAGCATAAAGTGATATTACAAGTCGAAAATTAAAGGATCATAGAGGCTATGGTGACTTGGGATAGTCTTAACATGGTGTGATCATGCGCCAAGTCAACCCAAATAAAGCATCAAAGGAGAATACCACAATACTATGCTTTAATATGCTAAAACAACGCATGATCCTTTCAAGGCACATTAAGCAATCTCAGTTGTTTGGAACAAGTCATGCTACATCAAAAATCACTAAGCATAAAGCCAAACAATATCAAGCATGACATGATAAAGCCTAAGTCACAGTCAAAAACAAGATCTTTTTATACAACTTAAGCATGAACTTTCCTACTCTTTTCCAACACTAATCGACTTATTTGAAACAACTCACAAAGACAATAATCAATAAAGATCAGTGAGCTTGTCTCACAAATCCACAAAGAAGAACTAAAAAGTTCTAAGCTGAAATCACAAGAAAACTAAGGCTAAACACAGTGCTAGCAAAAGTGAACACTCACAGAACAATAAAAATGAAAACTAGAGTGTTTTAGGTAATGAAAACGGAGCGTGTCTCTCTCCAAAAGAAGTGTGTTGGGATCCAACCAACTTATTGCAGCAAACAAAGCAAAAGAAAACTAAAAACAAAAACTAAGACACTCCAAGAACAACACAACAGTGCATGAAACAATAAAAACGAAGTGTCTAGAAAGACCTGAGATTTTTATTAATAAAGAAGGGGATGCCTTGCGCATCCCCAAGCTTTGACGCTTGTACCTCTTGAATATTTCTTGGGGTGACACGGGGTGGCATCCCCAAGCTTGATTTTTTGTCCATTCTTCATCTCATTACATCATTCTTTCCTTACACCTGAAAATTCCCTTCATACAAAACTTCACACAATCTTCATTAGCAACATTAGTGCACTCAAGATAATAAGTCTTTGGGTTTAGTTTCAACACCAATAAAACTTTCATTAAAACACAAGCTACTGTAGCACTTCCCTTGAAAAGCTCAATTCCCAAAGAGAACTCAAAAAGGAACCAACAAGAAGCAAATGTAAATAATGGCAGAAATCTGTCAAAACAGACCAGCAGGTAAAAATCAATTTTTTCGAAGACCTTCTGTTGCTCAAATCGAAAAGTGTTGAACTAACTAAAGTTGGATAACAACCTGGGGCAGAAGCACAAAAAATCACAGCTCAACCCTACGTATAGAGATTTTACACGAATTTTTACAGCAAAGCACAAAAATCTATTTCGGGACAGCAACTTTCCCAAGCATTACTTCTCTCTCATTAGAGGTTACTCTTGGCACAAAAAGCAAATAAAAAAGGATAAGGAGAGGTTATTACAGAAGTAATAACTTCTAAGGCTCAACTAAAACTTTTGGATTATCTCCCAATAAGTATTTTTCTTTAACGCATTTAAGCTAGACATGATAGTTTGAGAAGATGCTCACATAAGAAATATGAATTGAAGTAAAAGAGAGCATCAAAAAGAAAATTCAAAGCACATTTAAGTCTAACCCACTTCCTATGCATAGGAATGTTGTAAAGAAACAAGTCATGAAAGCACAAAGCAACAAGCATAGGAAAGCAAAACAAGTGCAACTTCAAGACTTTCAACATAAAGAGGGGAAACTTAATATTGTTGAGATACATAAAACCATGTTTCCCTCTTTCATAATAACTTTAAGTAGCATCATGAATAAAAATAACAATATAACTATCACATAAAACATTCTTATCATGAGCCACATGCATAAAATGATTATTACTCTCCACATAAGCATAGTCATTCTTATTAATTATGGTGGGAGCAAATTCAACAAAATAGCTATCATTATTATTCTCATCACCATAATCATCAAATATAGGAGGCATACTGTAGTCATAATTAATTTCCTCCTCAATAGTAGGTGGACTGAAAATATCATATGCATCATTGTAATCATCATATATTGGAGGCTTGGTATCATCATAAGCAATAGAATAGCTATCTTCCAAAGCTGGGGAACTAAAAAGATCATTTTCATAAGAACTAGTTTCCCCAAGCTTAGACTTTTTCATAGCATTAGCAATAATGGTGTCCAAAGAATTCATACTAACAACATTGCTAGCATGCAAATAAAGTTCCATAGGTTTTTAATTTTCTCTTCAAACACTTCATGTCCTAACTCAAGATAAATACTATAAAGCTCTCTAATTTTTTTGTTGTTTTCCATTAAGCCTAACTAGTGAAAACAAGAAACAAAAAGACAAAATTTTAGAATATAAAGGAAATAACTTCGAGCACTCACACCGGAGGATGTGAGTACCTTTTACCTTACCTCCCCGGCAACAACGCTAGAAAATAGCTTGATATCTACGCACTTCTATTCTTGTAGACAGTTGTTGGGCCTCCAAGTGCAGAGGTTTGTAGAACAGCAGCAAGTTTCCCTTAAGTGGATTACCCAAGGTTTATCGATCTCAGGGAGGAAGTGGTCAAAGGTGTCCCTCTCAAGCAACCCTACAATCAAGATACAAGAAGTCTCTTGTGTCCCCAACACACCCAATACACTTGTTAGGTGTATATGTGCACTAGTTCGGCGAAGAGATAGTGAAATACAAGTGGTATAGATATAAGACAACGGTGCCAGAAAATAGCTTGATGGCGTGGAAATGACTAAAGGCAAACTGAAATAAAGATGGAAGCAAGCAAACATGTAACGGATCTAATTGCAAACGGTGTTTCAGTGCTTAGAAACAAGGCCTAGGGATCATACTTTCACTAGTGAACACTCTCATATAAATATCTTCTCTTTATGATACTACTCTCCGGTTGGACACTCTAATCCATGGTAGGGCTATAACAGCACTCCTCAAAGTTCGCTTTCCCCATCTAGATAACCCCACACTGTCACCTTGAGCTCTAGATGGTTCCAACAAACACCACAATTTTATAGAAACATCCAACTCCAAATATAACTCATAACAAGTATCTGTATTCTCTAGCCTAAGTGCCACCATGGTGTACACGCTGTCACTTTCACACACATGGAGAGAGCAGAGATCTATTAAAGCACTTGAGTAGCAAAGTAGATCTACTTGATTACAAATCTCATGATCACAATATGATCATCCATAGAGAGATATGAACACATAGCTACCGGTAGAACCCTTAGCCTCGAGAGAGAACTACTCCATCCTCATCATGGGAATTAGCAATGGCGATGGAGATGGCGGTGGAGATCGATGGAGATGGCGGTGAAGATGGTGAAGAGGTGGCAGCAGCGCCAGCGGCAGCGCGGATGACTCCTTCCCCGCCGTCGGTATCACAGGGGAGCACCGCCCCTTAGCCCCTTCCTTCATGGCTTATTGGGAGCCCTCTCCCATGGAGATAGGATCTATGGGGGAGGCAAAAACGTGGTTTTGGTGGCTGCAAATTCGTGGGTGGAGGTGTCTTCCACGAATTAGGTTTCCTCCTTTATATAGCTTCTTGGATTCCCGTCACCCCATCTTGGGCTGCAGTAAATCGGGCCTATCTGGCCCGTCCGAACTCGGAATCAGCTAAATTTTATGTCTAGAATGTTTGTCGCAAAATTTCCAACAACTTTGTAGCTGAAGAGTTTTCCGTTTGATGTTGTCTTCAACCCGAAACCTGACCATCTTCAAAAGGAGTTCTGAGATAGATTTCTGGAAAATCCAATTTGACTCCAACCAGGTTTCCACTTGTATTCTTGGTAATTCCTACACATCAAAGTGTAAAACAAGAACATTGTGCACTTTTGCAACTATTAGTAAGTTAGTCCAAATAAATCATAAACTTTATATAAAAAGAAGTATCAAAAGCATATTATTAGCATAAAACCATCAAAAATTATAGATACGTTATGGACGTATCAATGAACCACTCTTATCAAGCACAGCAGAAGCAGCATCATAAGTATAAAAGTTTCAGATTTAGCAGAAGTATCAGTATGTGTAGCATGTGTATGTGGTGGTGGTGTAAGGAGCTTACTCATCACAAATGGTGAATCAAGAGCAACAGAGGTGTTCAAAACTGCAGCTCTCCTTGTAGTGGATGGTAATATAGGAACTTTTCCATCACGAGGTTTACCCATGATGAATGGATAGCAGCAAACAATAATGATTCGAGCTGAACTTAATAAATAGAGCTATGCTCCCTGGCAACGGCGCTAGAAAATAGTCTTGATGACCCACAAGTATAAGGGATCGCAACAGTCTTCGAGTGAAGTAAAACCCAATTTATTGATTCGACACAAGGAGAGCCAAAGAATATTTATAAGTCTTAACAAGTGAGTTGTCAATTTAGCTGCACCTAGAAATAGTCTTGCTCACAGCAGTTTATCAGTAGCAATAGTTTTGTAGTAGTAATAGCAAAGTAAAAGCAGTAGTAAAAGTAAAGATAGTAGTAACAATTGCAGTAAACAGTAGGATTAAAGCACGATATGCATAGGGATGGATGGATGGACGTTGCATGGACAAGAAAATTCATATAGCAATCAAGATATAGGGCATTTGCAGATAAATAAGATAAAGCATCCAAGTACTAAATAATCATAGGCATGTGTTCCATATATAGTCATACGCGCTCGCAATGAGAACTTGCACAACATCTTTTGTCCTGCTAGCCTGTTTACAGCGGGGACTCAAGGGAACTACTGGCAATTAAGGTGCTCCTTTTGATAGAGCACCGGAGCAAAGCATTAACACTCTATGAACACATGTAATCCTCATATCATAGCCATCCCCTCCGGTTATCCTGATTATTGTCACTTCGGGGTCTTTGGTTCAGGATAATAATATGTGTATACAACTTGCAGGTAAGATCATAAACAATAATATCCTCATGAATTCAGATCTGAAATCATGGCACTCGGGCCCTAGTGACAAGCATTAAGCATAACAAGTTGCAACAAAGTCAAAAAGCACTAATAATAGATACTAGGCAGCATGCTCTAACAATCTGATGTAATTACATGAATGATCTCATCCAATTCCTACCATCCCCATAGCCTACAATGGGGGATTACTCACTCATGGATGGGGGAATCATGGATGGTTGATGGAGAAGCAATGGTGATGATGATGGCGATAATCTCCTCCAATTCCCCGTCCCGGCAGGGTACCAGAACAGAGTTTCTGGTTCCGAATCGCGGCATCTGGTGGTGGTGGCACAACGGAACTCTATCTGGAAAAACATTGAAACCCCCCAGAGTTTTTAGGTCAAGGGGAGTCTTATAGGCAAAGAGGGAGGCCGAGGGGGTGACCGAGGTGGCCACACCCCTCCCAGGTGTGGCCTGGGCTGGCCCGCACGACCAGGGGGTGTGGGCCCCTCGTGGCCCTCCTCCGTCTTGTCTTCTGGCTCCGTGAGTCTTCTGGTGAAATAGGATTTTTGGCATATTTTCCGGGATTTTTCCTGATAGTTGATTTTCTGCACAAAAACTTGACACCAAGGTAATTCTGCTAAAAACAGCATCAGTCCGTGTTAGTTGTATCCAAATCACAAAATTTTAGAGGACAAACAATAGCAAAAGTGTTCGGGAAAGTAGATATGTTTTGGACATATCACCTTCCACCTCCACTCCGGACATCCTCCAGACTTATCGAAACCCTTCTGGTTTTCTCTCTTCTCTTCTTCAGCGATTCTACCGATCCTATGAACACTCTCTAAGCATCATCAAGCCCTTAAGCATGATACCCCATGGTTCGGGAACACTCCAGACATGGTCGGGACACTCCCGGACCAATGATCGACAGAGGGACCTGGATGGCCATGCGACCCCTGTGCATTCCATGAAGATCTTTCGTCGTTTGAACCGGGACAATCATGTCTTATTCCCTTTGTCTCTCGACACTCGCATTGCCCGAGATCTGATCAATGACATCACCATGTCGTGTTCGATCTCATTACCGAACAATGCTACTTGACTCGTTCCGACAAGTGATATCCCTGTGATCAAACCACACGTTGCACGGCTATTGGATATAAGTTTTCCGAGTGGGCCCTTGAGTATCTTTCTGTCACGTGGACGGACAAATCCTGCTCTTGGCATATATTGCCTCTACGGTTCCTCTGAATACCTGAACACACCTTTATTGTCACTGACGAGGGGTTAACTCGTCAATGCCCATTGTTATGGACTTGGGTTTTGGAGAAGGAGGGAGCGCTGGAGACATCTATCGGCTAGCAAACAAGCACACAGGGGACAAAGGATTTACCCAGGTTCAGGCCTCGTAGAGGTCCCTACTCCTACTTGTCTGCTCGTGGAATTATCGAAGGAGTCGAAAGTTACAATGGTGCGTAGATGGAATCTGGCAAGGGTTGTGGAAACTAGGGTTGCGTGTGTCCTCCTCGCCGCCCCCTCCTAGACTTTATATAGATAGGCTAGGTCTCAGGTAGCAGGTCGAGTCGGTTATAGGTTAGGGTTTTCCCCTTCAAACTTTCTATCTTTAGCTTCTTCTTGTTCTTCAAGCAATCGAGAGTCCGTAGGTTACTCGAGTCCCTCCATCCGGGCCTTGGCGACACCGTGGGCATGTATGTATTTGGACCGTATATACCAAGCTCGAGAACATGTAGGGTATACCCATGTCAGTAGCCCCCGAGTGTCCAGTGGAATCACAGATTCGACTGGGGACTTTTTGAATCCTTCGAGTGCCTAAATGAGTATATTTCGATTGCTTTTATTTGTGTCATAGGGATTGTTGATATACGTGCCTGATATAGCCGAAGTATCGGTATCAGTTAACCACCTTAGGGTGAAACAACGCAATCTACTCAAATTCGAGTCCCCGGACTCGAATCCGGAAAAGTGCTGGTGTAATTCGACTCAGGCCACGGAGGTCTTACAGGAGTCGAATTCCAGTTATATGGGTGTGAGCACTTGACGCGTCCGTCAAGGCATGTTCATCGTGCTTGTAGGCACAGATATGTTTCGGGTAGTGCGCAGTTAAATGCGTTGCCACGCCTTGTTCAGGTCTTACCTTCACGCCGTAGGCGCGGCATCCGAATTTTATCATCGCGGAGACGATTTGGGTAACCCAGGAGACGCAGTCTCTTTGTAGGGAAAAAATTATGAGGCGGTGTTGCCATGAGTTTCGAGTATGGATGTTATCAACACGCATTTTTTTGTACAAATAATCATAGGGTGCGCGACCAGCGCTCCCTATGGGAGTAGCCCCCGAGTGCCTGGTTGAGTCGAAGACTCAGGCAGGGACTAAAGAACTTTTGCGACTGTTGTCGTCTTTTGCTTGCTTGTTTCAGTCGATGACTCAGGCAGGTACTAAAACACTTTTTGCGACGGCTGTCGTCTTTTGCCTGCTTGTTTCAGTCGATGACTCAGGCAGGTACTAAAATACTTTTGCGACTGCTGTCGTCTTTTGCCTGCTTGTTTCCGGCGCTCCCTATGGGAGTAACACATGTCCATAATCGAACTGTGTTTCGAGTGGTTGGGTTTGCTTTTTTGATTGTCCATGTTCCTGCAACAAGAAAAAGAAAAGTCGTAGGGTGCGCGGCCAGCGCTCCCTATGGGAGTAGCCCCCAAGTGCTTGGTGGAGTCGAAGACTCCAGCAAGGACTAAAAATAGTCGAAGATTTCGACTGCATAGCCTTGATGACGTCAGTGCTGACGCTTGTATGACCTTAGTTGCCCGCGTGAGCGATTTTGACGGGACGTGACGAGCGGTGGGTCCCACTTTCTGACTTTGATTTGACTGGGCGTGCGTAATCTTATTTTTAACTGTGCCTCCTCGATTTCCGCGCGTAATGGTAGAAGTGGGGAGATGGTTCGCGCTTCCTCTTCTCCACGTGTCCAACGCGATGCGTGCCACGCGTCCAATAGGGTTTTTGTCAGCCGTTGGATTGCATCTCCCAGGGGTTAAGTAGCGATGCTGCGGCGGTAATTTCCCATCTGTGCTCTTTCTTCCTTGCTGCCATCGCCATTGCTATTGCTTTTCTGCTTTCCCCTGCGCCCATCTTCTCCACGACGCTGGACCAGCTCCGTTCGTTCCCAAGCTACTTCCTTCGCTCACATCGCCGCCGCGCAATGGGGAAGAAGAAGGGAGGTGTTGCCGCTGATTCCGCGGCCACCCTCGCTGCAGCGAAGAAGAAAGGTGGCTCCGCTGCTGCGGGCACCAGTGCCGCTGTCGTCGGGAAGAAGAAGGTCGCGGGCACCCGCGTGACCAATGGCGCATGGCGCCCCTCTATCATCAAGGCGTCGGATCTCCGTCTTCTTTGCCAAGACGGAGTTATTTCTGTAGCAGTCCCTGATTCGCGTGTCCCTAGCGGTGAGACCATTCTTGTGCCCCCCGCTGGTTATCGAGTGATGTTTCTTGCATTCATCATTCGCGGTCTTTCCTTGCCTCTTCACCCCTT
Organism: Avena sativa; assembly: GCA_916181665.1. NCBI lineage: Eukaryota > Viridiplantae > Streptophyta > Magnoliopsida > Poales > Poaceae > Avena > Avena sativa. Next base: position 226,499,190 of record OV702291.1, read on the forward strand.
TCTTCGGGGTCTTCTTTGTTTCTATGGGCTCCAGCTCCATCAGCTGTCCCCAAATTCTCTCCTCCACATCACTTGTTTCATCACTCTCTGCGAGTGCTGGCTCGGAATCGAGCCACACTTTGGTATTTTCAAGCGCATCTTTAAATTGAAGTGTTAGTCCGCATCTGGCTCTTTAGTTTATGACGTAGGTGGTTGCGGAATCCACGTCGACCCATCCGCCACCTACTTCGATATCAAGCTTACGAAGTCCGTCCGGGGATGGAGGGACAAATGGTTCTATGTTCGCGACCAGAAGGCCAATGACGAGCACTTTGGACTCGCGCCTTTCGATCCCGCGACTCCCTGCAAGAAGATGCGTTCTTGGAAGAACGTGATCATGCCTTCCGAACTCACGGAGACAGATGTGTTATATCAGCGCGTCTGCGACCTCGAGAGTCGCATAGGCGCAGAAGAGGGAGGTTGCGCCCTTGTCAGGACTTGGCTGCGTCGTCGCGTCTAGCCTCTCTAGGCCAGGGTCCATCCCATGTTCCAATGGGGTGGCGCTGATGATCCCACTCACGTGTCTGCTGATGGCATGTCCTCGAGTGAGGTAGATAAGAGGGTGCGACTGGTCACGAAGTACACACTCAAGGATGTGCTTCCGAACGAGCCAGTCGTTCCTCCTTTCGATGCGTCGAATCCTCCTCCTGAGGTATGGTTGTGCTACGTAGTAGCTTATTTTCTCGATTGCGTCTTCTGTTGCTTATCTGTTTTACTTTTTGTATGCAGGAGTGGGCGGTGTCGCCTTGCATGCCTCCCCTCCCTGAGGGGATTATTCCTCGTGAAGCTTTGGAAGAGGACGAGCCCGAGTCGACTGTCCCTTCCGATGTGGAAGAGGAAGCCCCCGAGTCCGAGAGCCCGGATACTCGCAAGCGTTCGTGCAGCGGAGATTCCGACGCATCGACTCCTTCAACTCTAGGAGGCGCGGCTGTTGGCGCGGAGTCGCCAATTCCTGCCGTTCCTGTGAGGGCTGTGGCACCGTCTTCTCGTAAGAAGATGCGATTGCCCAAGGAGTCTTCGTCAGAGTCGACGGAGGCCACGTTTGATCTTGAAAAATTTGACTGGTAAGCATTCATTCTTCTCTTGCTTTCTTCTTGCTGGCTTTGCCCTGGAGTTTACCTTTTCTGAGTGCGGATTTTATCTTGCAGTCAAGAGGCGTCGTCATCTTCTGGCGACGTCGAGTTTTTGAAAGAATCAGGAGTCGCGACCTCAAGGTCCAAGGTAGAGGTCGAGCGGGCTCCTTCTCCTCCGGCGGCGGCCCACTCCGGGCACAATTCTTCGAGCTCTCCTCACGTAGGGGAGCATCGAGTAGTTGCTCGGATGACGGTTCAGCAATCTTCTTCGGAGTCGCTGGAGGACCATGTGAGTATATCTTTCTTTCTTTTGTAATTTGGCAGTCAACGCCTTTTGTTACCCTCTGCTGACTCCTTGTTTTGTGCGACAGCTCCTTGTAAAGGAAGCCACGCAGGTGGCGGAGCAGGTGATGGCGATGGGTCGCCAGCATGTGATGCTGGAGACGCGCCACCGCGTGGTCGAGAGTGAGTGTTCTATACTTATTCTTATCGTCTTCTCTATAATTTGGTATAATCGACTGACAGCCAATTATTGACTGCCATGTAGCTGAGCATAACGCTTTACTGCGCGATGTTGCCACGTTGGAGAAGACGCTAGCAGCAACTGTGAAGGGGCACGATGAGGCAATCGCGGCTCGTGATGAAGCCCAGAAGCGCGAAGAGGATCTGCGCGCCTCCTTTGCGGCCAGGGAGAAGTTGTTCGAAGAGCAACTGTTCTCAGTTGCCAAGGCCCTCTCAAGTACCTTTACTGGTAGATATTTTATTGATGTTCTTCTCTTCCTCTGTAGTGCCGGTGGCACTAGAAGTTTGATCCATGTGTGTATTTTGGTGTAGATGCTGGCGGCTTGAGTTTTGATCCACAAGCCCTTTGTCGTGATGACGCTCTGGCGGGCATAACCAATGGCATCCATAACCCTGCGCAGGCCAAGCCGGAAGGGTAACCCTACTAATGACGACGATCTCAAACCTGCTAAAACAAAAGGGGTGCCGACAAAGGGCAAAGGAAAAAGAGGAGCGTCAGTACTGAGGCCAATACATGGCGAGGCTAGAATTCGGTGGCTCTCGCCTACATAGGTATGGTGGGCTGAAGCGGCAGCGCAGCGGCACTAAACAACCTATAGAGACTCGATACAACTGGCGGTTATCAGAGACGGATAAGAAAGACTTATTCGGATCCAACCTGAAGCTAACACCAAACAAACCCATCCTGGTATTTCCCCCTCGAGACCAAACGAGGAAGTCGGACCAAGGAACTCACACAGTTGGCAATTTTACTCATTCTGTTATAGTTGTAGCAATTACTAATCAGATATAGATAGCATGAGTCATCCTGATAGCATAAGTAGTGGCATTTTTAGTTAACATTCCGTTGTAGTTGGAACATTTAATAGTCAGATATAATTGTCCCGAGGAATCCCAAAACCCAGCAGTTGTTGGCACTTTTATTTCATTCCATTGGAGTTGCAATACTTACTAGGCATATATAACAAAACAACCCAGATCCAGCAGTTGTTGGCATTTTTAATATCCATTCCGTATTGACACAAGTTAAGAATTTCATTAAAATAATATTTCGATGAAAGACTTGGGCAAACCCAGAATATTAGGCATGAATATCTATATGGATAGATTAAGGCGCTAATATGGTTGTGCCAGACATACATATATGAGATATTGAAAGGGTTCAATATGGAAACAACAAGAAAGGTTCTTGCTGCATGGAAAGGATTGTATCAAAATTCAAGTGTTTCAACACTTGGTGAGTAAAATCACATGAAGACTTTGATCGATTATACCATGATATGTATATATCCAGAATTTCCTATGCTCTAAATGTTATGAGCATATACCAGAATGATTCATAAGATGATCATTAGACAATAGTAAAGATATTCTTATGAGCTTTGGAAGAACTAAGAATATATAATGTATAAGTGACAAATAGTTAAAGGTAGTTCATTGTAAAGTGTTACATTGATACTAGTTTTGTCACAAGATACAAATTAATCTCAATTTAGACTATAGGTGGCACAATGTAATGGAAAGGATGTTCCATGATGGATTTGGATGAGTTCCAAAGTTGAGACATTGTGACGGATACTACAACAAAAGGCTAAGTATATGACTTCTATAGTAGCAGCAAAGAAGGGCATTTGTGTTAAGTAGTTTGTTATCAAACTAGGTGTGGTTCAAAGTGGGCTAATACTATGAAGATATATTGTGTGACAATAATATCAACATATTTTGAGCCGAACGAACTAAAGGTCTCACCAAAGGACCAAATCTATACAATGCCATCTCATTTGAGAATGAGTGATGCGTAGAGACGTAGAGACATGCAAATACACACGGACCTGAAACTATCAGATCCAGAGATTATGTTAACCACTAGCAATATATGCAACACCAGAAAGCCATAGGTGTTCAATACGCAAAGTTTTTCAAACTAGATTATTGACTCTAGCGCAAGTGGGAGACTGAAGGGAATATGCCCGAGAGGCAATAATAAAGTGGTTATTATCTTATTCCATGTTTATGATAAATGTTTATTTTACATGCTAGAATTGTATTGATCGGAAACATCAATACATGTGTGTTTAATAAACAAAATGGGTTCCTAGTTATGCCTCTCTTATAGACTAGCTTGTTGATTAACAAGACGATCAAGGTTTCCTGATCATGGACATTGGATGTTGTTAATAACAAGGTCACACCATTGGTGGAATGATGTGATGAACATTCATCCGAAGTATAGCATTACGAGTAAAGTCATTATGTTTATATTGCTATAACATCATACGAAGTAATCTTTATCCTTAGACCATGAGATCATGTTAATTGCTAACACCGAAAGAGTATCTTGATAACATCAAACGTCGCACCGTAACAGGGTGACTATAAAGGTGGGTTCAGTGCTACGAAGGTGTTATGTTGAGGCTCATAGATCAAGAGTGGGATTTTTCCATCCCGATGACGGATAGATATACTCTGGGCCCTCTCTGTGATATCACATTGAAATAGCTTGCAAGCAAGTGATGTGATCACTAGAATGTTATATCACGGGAACGAGAATGGAGTGCATGTCGGTAACGAGATCAAACTAGGTATGGAGATACCGATGATCGAATCTCGGACATGTAATATATCGCGGGAAAAAGGGATTTAGTTACTAGCGTTAAAGGTTCTCACGATCACAGAAGTCATCGTTGAATGTGTAGGAGTCAGTATGGATCTCCATGTCCCGCTGCTGATTATTGATCGGAGAGGGGTCTCGATCATGTCTGCATTATTCGGGAACTGTAGGGTGACACACTTAAGGGATACCGACACCATTTGGAGCAATTTTTTTTCAGATAAAGATTTAAGAAAGCGCTGGAATTATTTCAATAGACACCGAAACTGTTTCGGGTGAAAATGCTGAAATTGGTTCTGCATGTAATATTGAAATGTTGCAGGGGGTTTTATGTGAATGTTTGTTAATTAAAGTAATTAACAAAATTCTGAATAAAAATAATAAAAGAGTTTTATTAAATGAGGGAGCATTAAATATGGATAGATTTAATGCATTTAAAGTGGAGACTTTAAAAGAGAATGTGAAGGGGCATTTTAATGTGGAGGGGTTACCACCACATGAATGGAGGAGGTAAAGGGTCACCCCCTCCATGCGCCGGCCATGAAGGAGGGGCACCCCCTCCTCCTATAAAAGGCCACCCCCTCCTCACTTCTCACTCACACCTCCTTGTGAAGGATCTCTCTCCCCCTCTAGTATTATTTCCCCATGGTCTCGGATTAGCGAGATACATGTTCCCGGTGGCTTTATCTGGAAAGGAGTTGCTGCTTCCGATGCTTTGCTGGAGCGAGGGACGGAGGTTGTCGAGGTACCGGACGTGTGTGCGATCATTGATGCACCGCTGCTTTGCGGTGCTGGACTTGGTGGTGCTGGAGCTGGATCTGATGGACGTGCTGGAGCCGGACCTGCTGGACTTCATCACGATCTTGATATCGGCAAGTGTACGACTACATCAACCACGAGTTCCTACTCGTTAACAAAGCTCGTTGTCTATGATGGTAAGTTCTCGTTGGATGTATGTCCACCCGTTGCTTTCTACCTAGTAGATAGATCTTGGCGTGTAGTTCACATCGTAGGAAATTTTTTGTTTTCTATACTGCGGACCCAACAGTGGTATAAGAGCCAGATCTATGCGTAGGTGCTTAGCACGGGTAGTACACATATGTTGATATGTGGGCGATGATGATCATGTTATTGTATCTTCTATGTATTTTGGATATTGGTGGCATAGTGGGATGAAGCGGCTCGAACCAACCTTACATGTCATCGTACATGAGACCGGTTCCACGACTGACATGCAACTTGTTTTGCATAAGTGGTTGGCGGGTGTCTGTCTCTCCTACTATAGTCAATATCTGATTTACAACGAGTTGCTAATAACTTAGTTATCCTCGTTGTGGTTCATGTTCGTAGGTAAGAACGGTTCTATCTCCGAAAGCCCTAAGCCATGTAAAACTTGCAATTGATAAATTAGAGGCGTCTAGTTTAGATCGTTGCTGGGCTAGTGTATTGATATGGTATTGTTGTAAGTAGATGTATGATAGATACTCTTACAACACACTCAACGTGTAGTTTCCATAGACCTTGGCCTTACACACAAAGGAATGATAGAGATCATACCACGATGCAAGTGATAGAGATCAAATGCATGGACCATATCATCTCACTTTACACATTAGATGTTAGCATCTTATACTGCTAGTTTGGCACGTTCTGTAGCATTGTAAGATGATCCCTCTTTTAGATATCAAGATAAAAATGTGTTGTTCCTTAAGTATGCACCATTTTGTGGATCGTATTTCGAGACATCACGTGATGATCGGGTGTACTCGACTCTACGCTTTCATACAAACGGGTGTAAGACAGTTTTACACATGCGAGTACTAAGGTTCTTACTTGGCGAGCCTAGCATGTACAGACATGGCCTCGGAACACGGACCGAAAGGTTAAGCATGAGTCATATAGTTGATATGATGCCCATATAGATGCTCGCCTTTGAAGCTACATCAACTCACGTGATGATCGGACTTGGTGTAGTGGATTTGGTTCATGTAATCACCAAAAAGGCACGAGGGATGTCGTTTTTGAGTGGGAGTTCATTTCTAATTTGGATTAGTTGAACCAAATTTGTCATAAATTAAATCAAAGTGAATTTGCATAGTTTGTTGTAGTCATTGGCATTCGTTTTCTACCTTATGCTTAGTTTTTATTTGAGATAATAGAACTATAGAATTCTGGATATTTACTTTATGAACTGGTATCGTATTGTTTCGAATGTCAATTTAAAGTTTATAAGTCCTATTGCAAACTTTCAGCAAACTCTATTTACTCCATGAAGTTTAATAAGTAGTATTAAATCAAGAGTAAGAATTCCAATGTTAGTATCTAAAGTATCATGTTTGCCTCCATGATTATTGATATTCAAAAAGTTGTTTTAATAGCAAGATTATATTGGAGCTGAAAATTGTTTCAGAAACCATCATGTGTGAAAGATATTGTGATATCTGAAACAATGTTTTTGGGTTGAATTATGATAGAGTATAATTTATAAAAATACATGTTCTCATATTGTATGAGAATTTGTGAAGGATGGAGATGCTAGGCATCCGAATCTACCAAAAAGGTTTTGGGAACTGATATTATACTCGCGATTCTTCCTTATAGGCTATAGTAGCTTGATCATGAAAGTTGTCATGATAAGGATGATTAGAAGATGTAAGTAAAATGTTTACTACACTAATAGATTACTAAATAAATGGATTTTTGAAAGAACACCAAACATTTGATGATGGTGATCCACTTCAAAGAGCAAGTCCAAAGGTATTAGTATTTGACTATATACACTTTGTAGTATGTGTCATGTGAATGACACCACTATTGATGTTGATAGATTCTTTTAAAAGAATAAGGAATTGCTGAAAGAGAATCTATAAAATATTTGGCAGAAAATAAAAGGTTGGAGATGTCCAACTTAGGTATATAGAAGATATACATGTTATGGCTATATTCCTTGCTTGTTAAACAATGTGGTTCTTAGGTATTGGATACCTAATTGGTTGGTATGAAGTCTCATACAGGACAACGCAATTCATGAACTACAATGGCCTAAGTAACCAGCAAGAGAATGAGTGATGATGTTCATCGAAAACAAATAAAGTGTTATTGTGTTTTTCGTTGTCATCAAACCAAGCCTTCAAGGTTTGTTTAAATAATTGTTATTTTGTTCCGGTATCATGAGAATAGTGGCTGTTCAAATAATTACCGTATTCCATAAAGGATGGATGAACTTTTACAAGTCTAGTTGGAGAAATCACATCCATAAACACTATTGCTAAAATGTCGCAAGACAAATGATTGAAAGATCACTTATGAAGTGACATCGCTGTTTAAATTATATTTGAAAGAAAACATGAAGAAACTCCATGTTGATGGATTTTTGGAGTCTTTGATTTTGATCAATTGACGCATGTGAGACTTTCCTCGAGATAATTGAAACTCCGTCCATAGCCAGAGAGGAACGGATGACTAGCTTATTGGAAATTGTGCATGCTGATGTGCATAGTCCATTATGTGTAGCCATATGCGATGGATCTTTTTGTTTCATATGCTTTCTCTGAAAATTTGAGTGAATATATCTGTATATTTACTTAATAAGGAAGAAGTATGAAACATTTGAAAATTGTTCAAAGACTTTCAAGATGAAGTGGAAAATCATTGTAACAAGAAAATAAAGAGTTTATGATTCGATCATAAAGGAAGATATTTGAGTTACATGTTTAGCAAAAACACCTAAGACTTGAGGAATTGTTCCATGATTTGTGTTTCCCGATAAACCATAGGAGTATGGCATATTCGAGAGATAAAGTCAAACCATGTTTGACATGGTAAGATCAAGGGTGTCATTTATAAAACTGCCATTATGTTTTAAGGATTGAAGCTTTAGAGACTACCGCTTTTACACTGAAAAGAGCACCATCGTGATCCATTGAAATGACACCATATGAGTTATGGTTTGGGATAAAACCCGAATTGTCTTTTCTTAAATTTTGGTATGCTATGCATAAGTAAAATGTTTACAACCAAAGTCGGATAAGCACGTCTTTGTAGGTTATCCCAAAGAATTTGTTGGGAATTTCTCCATAACACCGAGGACAAAAGAGTTTGTTACTTGGAACGTCAAGTTTCTTGAGAAGGAATTTTTTGTGAAAAGTTAAGTGGGAGGACAATAGAACTTTGATAAGGTTGTTGAACCTTAGCTATATGTGCTAAGTAGCACAGCACCGAAAAGTGTCCCGGTGGCGGCCACAATGCTCATGGCTCTCGTGATTACAAAAGGTGTGATCTCGGAGATTAGAGTTCCTATAGAACCGTGTGGGTCGGTAAGAATCAAATAGTAAGATTTGATAAGCAAGTCATTATTGTTTTAACAATGATGAACCGACTACATGCAAAGAAGCGATGATGGGCCCTGACTCCATAAAATGACTAGAAGTCATAGAATCCGTGATAGTATCCATACGCGAGAAAACAAGTTTCTAAACTTGGAAGACCCTCCGGAAAGGCGTGAAGCCTATCAGTCGTGTTTGGATCTATATAGAAATAAGACATGGATGTTTAACATCTATGAAATAGTCGACATGTCGGAAAGAAGTTTACGACAATGTTCAAGGAGTTGACTATGACAAGATTTGATCTTTCATAGCGATATATAGTCTTGACGGATTAATGTAGCAACCACTACATATAATTTGGTATATGGTAGTTGAATAAACAAAACAAGGTTCTTCTAATAGAACGGTAACCTAGGACATGTACATGATATGGTCCGAAGGGTTTTGTTAATTCAAAGGGTGCTAAAAGGGCATGTAAACTTCAATAGTTGAAGTAAGCATAGCGGAGTTGGAATCTTCACCATGATGAAACTATTAAAAGAGTTTAAATTCATCGGAGATGATGAAGATGCTTGCATTTGCAAGAAATTAAGTGGGAGCGTTGAGACATATTTCTAATACATTATGTAGAGGACATATTGTTGATTGGAAATGATGTATCTTGTATTGACACAAGTTAAGAATTTCATTAAAATAAGATTTTGATGAAAGACTTGGGCAAACCCGAAATATTAGGCATCAATATCTATATGGATAGATTAAGGCGCTAATATGGCTGTGCCAGACATACATATATGAGATATTGAAAGGGTTCAATATGGAAACAACAAGAAAGGTTCTTGCTGCATGGAAAGGATTGGATCAAAATTCAAGTGTTTCAACACTTGGTGAGTAAAATCACATGAAGATTTTGATCGATTATACCATGATATGTATATATCCAGAATGTCCTATGCTCTAAATGTTATGAGCATATACCAGAATGATTCATAATATGATCATTAGACAATAGTAAAGATATTCTTATGAGCTTTGGAAGAACTAAGAATATATAATGTATAAGTGACAAATAGTTAAAGGTAGTTCATTGTAAAGTGTTACATTGATACTAGTTTTGTCACAAGATACAAATTAATCTCAGTTTAGACTATGGGTGGCACAATGTAATGGAAAGGATGTTCCATGATGGATTTGGATGAGTTCCAAAGTTGAGACATTGTGACGGATACTACAACAAAAGGCTAAGTATATGACTTCTATAGTAGCAGCAAAGGAGGGCATTTGTGTTAAGTAGTTTGTTATCAAACTAGGTGTGGTTCAAAGTGGGCTAATACTATGAAGATATATTGTGTGACAATAATATCAACATATTTTGAGCCGAACGAACTAAAGGTCTCACCAAAGAACCAAATCTATACAATGCCATCTCATTTGAGAATGAGTGATGCGTAGAGACGCAGAGACATGCAAATACACACGGACCTGAAACTGCCAGATCAAGAGATTATGTTAACCACTAGCATTAGCGTATATGCAACACCAGAAAGCCATAGGTGTTCAATACGCAAAGTTTTTCAAACTAGATTATTGACTCTAGTGCAAGTGGGAGACTGAAGGGAATATGCCTGAGAGACAATAATAAAGTGGTTATTATCTTATTCCATGTTTATGATAAATTTTTATTTTACATGCTAGAATTGTATTGATCGGAAACATCAATACATGTGTCTTTAATAAACAAAAAGGGTTCCTAGTTATGCCTCTCTTATAGACTAGCTTGTTGATTAACAAGATGATCAAGGTTTCCTGATCATGGACATTGGATGTTGTTAATAACAAGGTCACACCATTGGTGGAATGATGTGATGAACATTCATCCGAAGTATAGCATTACGATCAAAGTCATTATGTTTATATTGCTATAACATCATACGAAGTAATCCTTATCCTTAGACCATGAGATCATGTTAATTGCTAACACCGGAAGAGTATCTTGATAACATCAAACGTCACACCGTAATAGGGTGACTATAAAGGTGGGTTCAGTGCTACAAAGGTGTTATGTTGAGGCTCATGGATCAAGAGTGGGATTTGTCAATCCCGATGACGGATAGATATACTCTGGGCCCTCTTTGTGATATCACATTGAAATAGCTTGCAAGCAAGTGATGTGATCACTAGAATGTTATATCACGGGAATGAGAAAAGAGTGCATGTCGGTAACAAGATCAAACTAGGTATGGAGATACCGATGATCAAATCTCGGACATGTAATATATCGCGGGACAAAGGGATTTAGTTACTAGCGTTAAAGGTTCTCACGATCACAGAAGTCATCGTTGAATGTGTAGGAGTCAGTATGGATCTCCAGGTCCCGTTGCTGATTATTGATCGGAGAGGGGTCTCGATCATGTCTGCATTATTAGTGAACCGTAGGGTGACACACTTAAGGGATACCGACACCATTTGGAGCAAATATGTTTCAGATAAAGATTTAAGAAAGCGCTGGAATTATTTCAATAGACACCGAAACTGTTTCGGATGAAAATGCTGAAATTCGTTCTGCATGTAATATTGAAATGTTGCAGGGGGTTTTATGTGAATTTTTGTTAATTAAAGTAATTAACAAAATTCTGAATAAAAATAATAAAAGAGTTTTATTAAATGAGAGAGCATTAAATTTGGAGAAATTTAATGCATTTAAAGTGGAGACTTTAAAAGAGAATGTGAAGGGGCATTTTAATGTGGAGGGGTTACCACCACATGAATGGAGGAGGTGAAGGGTCACCCCCTCCATGCGCCGGACATGAAGGAGGGGCACCCCCTCCTCCTATAAAAGGCCACCCCCTCCTCACTTCTCACTCACACCTCCTTGTGAAGGATCTCTCTCCCCCTCTAGTATTATTTCCCCATGGTCTCGGATTAGCGAGATACATATTACCGGTGGCTTTATCTGGAAAGGAGTTGCTGCTTCCGATGCTTTGCTGGAGCGAGGTATGGAGGTTGTCGGGGTACCGAACGTGTGTGTGATCACGGATGCACCGCTGCTTTGCGGTGCTGGACTTGGTGGTGCTGGAGCTGGATCTGATGGACATGTTGGAGCCAAACCTGCTGGACTTCATCACGATCTTGAGATCGGCAAGTGTACGACTACATCAACCACGAGTTCCTACTCATTAAAAACGCTCGTTGTCTATGAGGGTAAGTTCTCGTTGGATGTATGTCCACCCGTTGCTTTGTACCTAGTAGATAGATCTTGGCGTGTAGTTCACACCGTAGGAAAAATTTTGTTTTCTATGCTGCAGACCCAACAGGGTGCACAAATAGCAACACACACTCGATCAACCTCGGAAAAACCAACTCAAAACCCAACGAGGCATTCATGACAAAGCAATCACAGGATTCATAAAATATTTCAGGGGGCCGCCCCACTAAGCTACTCGCAACGAAGTTGGCCGGCTCCAGAACGGACCCAGGGTTTACGACGACGGCTGTAAACGACTGGGAACCCGAAAGTGTGACTGGGCTTGTCGATACCGCGAAAACGTGGCGCGATCCAAAATAGTACACATGCTCCACGCACATTCTTAAATAAAGCAATAACATGGCATAAGTACAGGATAGTAATAAAGCCCCAAACTACTTTGTGGCCCCAAGAAATAGAAATGAATCAGGCTCTGGCTCAGGGGGGTCCATAAGGCCTCCCGGATGTGGATAGTGCGAATAGTCAAGGAACAGGTATCAAGTACTCGGGGTCCTACGGGACACAAGTGAGCGTGGAAGAACCAAATAGCATCTATTGCCTACAGATGCCTCTGCATTAGTTATATCTAGCATTTTAATAGTTGTATTTAGAGTCATGATCATCTCCACCACTAAACATCTCCACCATAAACATCTGCCAGCACACCAACAACTGTGGTACTCGACAACACGAGTTCGCAACTGAGCAAGCAACTACGACTTGCAAGGCCAGCTATCTACCAAACACAGGTAATAATTGGTGTCCAAGGCAATATAGAGGTTGCACGGGATATAACTGGTGCACAGAAACTAAAGCATCGCGACACGGATAGCAATAGATCCACAGGAGGAAATAAAGACTATAAATGCAAAATAGGTAGAAGGGGAAGAGATGCTCGCCTGGGAAAACACTGCCGATGGAACATAGCCGGAGAACTTGTCGGCACTCGGAACAACTCATCGGCCTAATCCGCGAAGAAGCAAACACTAGAAGAAACACCGGATACAATATTTAATACTACGGCAGAAGATCTGGCATGCTTATGATATGATGCATGACATGGCACAGATGGTTCGAGTTATTTAGAACCCCCGCAATTTAAATGTTGAATTAACCAGGCGAATCATGGCATCGGTTCGCTATGCAAAATTAAATGGAGTCCAGAATAAGACAAAAGTATCCCGCATAAACACTCCATATTTAATTATGAGGTGAATCTGCATAATGCCCCCAAACCACAGACATGTATGCATGCATGAACAATTGATATGCAACAAGTTTTATATATAGCATTATAAAATAGGGGCTCGGGAAAAGGTTCACACATCTGGGTTCGGGAGATCTCGGTTCCGAGGGTTCGGGGTTCGACAGGGAACGTGGAGGTTCGGATACGCGATGGAGAACTGGTCGTGTCATGCGGAGAACTTGGGTTCCAAGCGGTCGATCTTGTCATCAATGGCGAAGTTGAATGGATCGGGTACCGGCGCTCTTCGGGTCCGTGTAGACGGTCATGGCGCCCGGGATGAAGACTTGGCGTTCCGGTGGCGATCTTGGCGGTCTTCGGGTTCAGGTCTTGGCATCCGAGAGGAAGTGCTTGGTGGTTCCTAGAAGAAGGCCTTGCCGCATTCGATGGATCGGTCCTCGGGGTCGAAGAGCTTGGCGCGCCAGGGTTCGGTCTTTGGATCTTGGTCGGGTCGCCGGTAGATCTTGGTGTTCCGGTTTCTCGGGCATCCGGCGGACTCATGGACGAACTTGGACGGGCATCAGCACATGGACTCTCGGAAGATCTTGGCAGCCGCGTCGGAGATTGTTCGGATTCGCATCCGTGAAGGAGATCTTGGGGTTTTCCCAGTGTTGTTTATCGATGGCAAACTTGGGTTGGACACCGTGACCTTTGTGCGAAACTTCGGGTAGGGAGGCCTTCGGGCGTTCGCCTTGGTCCTTCGGGCGACTCAAAGATCTTGTCGTGGTATACTTGCCGGTAGTTCTTCGAGTGGCACCACTCCACCACGTAGCATCATGCACAACACATGTACCTCACACCCTTGCATAACTAGCACAACTCCCACACTAGCAACAAACACAAAATAAAAAGGAGACAAAGTCCTGGAGCAGGAAGGCGGACGACTGCTGCCAACCGCGTCAGAGCAAGAGGTGCCACGCGCGACGAGGGATGGAGGTTGACAGAGTCGCCGCTGGGGATCGACGTGGTGGCGGCGAGGTCCTGGCGGCGCGTGGTGGTACTTAGGACGGCGAGGGGCGCGGGTCACAGGGAGGAATCGGGAAGGCGAGGGCCTGCAGGGACCATCGGCGGCGGCTTCGGGGCAGGCGCGGGTCGACGGGAGCGAGCGGCCCGCTCCGGTGGTCGCGGAACAGACCGACGGTGACGGCGCCACGGGGAGGTGACACAGTGGTGGTGAAGATGCGGGGACGGCACAAGGGGAAGCACCAGGCGGGGCGGCGAGCGGTCCTGGCGGCGGGGTGCAACTTGGCCGGGGTCGGGGAAGGGCGCCGCTGGGGCCGAGGGTGGCGGGGCGAGCCCTGCAGCGGGGAGGCGGGGAAAAGCCGGCGAGGTGGGGGCCCGCGGTGACGACCGCAGGTGATGCGGCCGGAGGAGGAAGCAGAGAGGCGGCCTCGGCGGCGGGGACGACGCCAGGAAGGAGAGCGTGGGGTGGCCGGCGATGGGGCTTTGCAAGGGGAGGAAAGGCGGGGAACGGGGCGTGCTACGCGGACGGGTCGTGGTGGTTGGGGGAAAGGTGCGGGGACGGGGGAAGGAGGAGGGAGACGTGGGGCGCACTCGGAAGGTGGGGCCGGACGCGGCCTGGGGCGGTCGGCGCGTGTGGATGGGATAGAGCGGGAGGGCGACAGGTGGCGACGGGAGGGAATCACGAGGCGGGGGGGCGCAGACCAGGAGATGTGGGGGAGCGGCCAGGCGGGGGTTTGGGCGCGGGGTGGAGTGTCGGTCGGCCAGGATGGTTCGGTCGTTGTTGCGCTGCATCAGCGTGCGGGCGCGTGTGTGCTGCCGCAGCGCTGCTGCGCGGTGTGGGTGGCGGCAGGGCTGTGTGTGTGGCTGTGTGGGGGGGGGTTGGTGCGGGTGGATAGGGTTGGGGGTAGGTAGGGGTAGGGTTTGGGATTTAGCTTAGGTTTTAGTTTAGAGCTTGGAGGTGGCCGGGCGGGCTTTCGGGCCTGGCAGGCTGCCTCCTAAAAATATTATAAATATTTTATTTATTTAAAACGAGGCTTTGGCAATCCTTTTTAGACAAACCAAAATAATCCGGAGGCCCGGGGTTTTAATTTGAAATAAAAACGGGGCGTTTAGAAAACAACACCAGACTTTTCGAAAATAGATTTCAAACAAACCATGCATGATGATGACGATGCTCAAATGCAATGTGGCATGATGACATGAGCATGCAGTCATGATGATGTGATGCACCAAAAACACAGCGATTTTCTAGTAGTGGTTTTAGCGGGATGCCACAATTCGACACCAC
Source organism: Avena sativa (assembly GCA_916181665.1). Classification (NCBI taxonomy): domain Eukaryota; kingdom Viridiplantae; phylum Streptophyta; class Magnoliopsida; order Poales; family Poaceae; genus Avena; species Avena sativa. The sequence goes on from OV702291.1 coordinate 226,514,501, forward strand.
TAACAATGGATCTCGTCCTCGAGATCCGCCTCATGGTACCGGGGAGAAGGCTGATGATCGGATTCTTCTCGCTTCGTGTAGATCCTCGCGACACCACTAACAAAGATTCTTGATCCATCTTGAAATCGGCGACACCACCAACAAGGTGTCGTTGTCAATGATCGTCGAGAGAACACTCTGGGAACAAAGGGCGAAGGTAGAGGTATCAACAAATAAAGCCACCTCTAGCTTCCATGGACGGAGTAAAATTGCTGGATCCACTGATTCAATATACAAAAGCGAATGATAAGAGTAGTCGGATGGTGATCAATCCATCATGCACCCAGAGCATTACTTTGTCCATGAATAGGAGAATTATGCAACCAACTCTCAGAATCAGACTGAAGATCTCGACAAGCGAGGTTCGGGAACAAAAGAGTGATGCAGACTCTGCATCGGATCTGGCGTAGCTAATGTCATCGCGTCGGAAAACACCGGAAGGCCCAAACAAGGAACAAAGAATGGTATCATAGATAAAGGATTACTCGGATAGCACAAAGACCGGATGTAGAAACACCGTTACCAAAAGAGGAAGCGAAATCCTGAAGGTACGACGGGAACCCAACCACGAGAAATCCTGGGCTCGAATTAAAGATAAGAGAGTAGAATCAAAACACGCAGAGGTAAGAGGAGAACAGCAGAGGGGTAAGGAGTAAAACAGACCTACTCAGATCTATCCAACCGATTTTGTAAAATAGTTTTGACAGTCTACATCGGCCGTTAGCTAGATTATCCTACAGGCTAGACCAGTGGGGTATCGCAACTGCTGAGCTCTGATACCACTCTGTAACACCCTCAAATCGGCCCTATGCAAGTTTTAGCCCTTTCCGCCAAACCCGCATAGAAACGATTCAAGGACGCCCATCAGGCACTTTCGTGCGGGTGAAAAACGAATTAATACCATTATACAACAGTCCTCGATGGGACCCACAGAACAGATATAAATACAACAATGACTCCATGAGTCAAGAATACAGATATACTATACAAAGATCCAAATCACCTTGAAAACGATAGAGCGTCCGACTACGGACAAGATGCAAATGGGGCTAAGAGCCCTGAAGAATAACCAATGGCGTCCATAACCCTGCCCAGGCCAAGTTGGAAGGGTAACCCTGCTAACGACGACGATCTCAAACCTGCTAAAACAAAAGGGGTGCCGACAAAGGGCAAAGGAAAAAAGAGGAGCGTCAGTACTGAGGCCAGTACATGGCGAGGCTAGAATTCGGTGGCTCTCGCCTACATAGGTATGGTGGGCTGAAGCGGCAGCGCAGCGGCACTAAACAATCTATAGAGACTCGATACAACTGGCGGTTATCAGAGAGGGATAAGAAAGACCTATTCGGATCCAACCTGAAGCTAACACCAAACAAACCCATCCTGGTATTTCCCCTCGAGACCAAACGAGGAAGTCGGACCAAGGAACTCACACAGTTGGCAAATTTACTCATTCCGTTATAGTTGCAGCAATTACTAATCAGATATAGATAGCATGAGTCATCCTGATAGCATAAGTAGTGGCAGTTTTAGTTCACATTCTGTTGTAGTTGGATCATTTACTAGTCAGATATAATTGTCCTGAGGAATCCCAAAACCCAGCAGTTGTTGGCACTTTTATTTCATTCCATTAGAGTTGCAATACTTACTAGGCATATATAACAAAACAACCCAGATCCAGCAGTTGTTGGCATTTTTAATATCCATTCCGTTATAGTTGAATCTGATTACTAGCCATAAATTAAGTCAAGTTTATAACACTACTTTAGTTATGCTTGTCTATGATCGAGATACTGTGCTCCAAGTCGTCCATAACCGTGGACACAGCTTTCAGAAAGTTTTACCTGTAGGGGTGCACAAATAGCAACACACACTCGATCAACCTCGGAAAAATCAACTCAAAACCCAACGAGGCATTCACGATAAAGCAATCATAGGATTCATAAAATATTTCAGGGGGCCACCCCACTAAGCTACCCGCAACGAAGTTGGCCGGCTCCGGAATGGACCCAGGGTTTACGACGATGGCTGTAAATGACTAGGAACCTGAAAGTGTGACTGGGCTTGTCGATACCGCGAAAACGTGGCGCGATCCAAAATAGTACAGGTGCTCCACGCACAATCTTAAATAAAGCAGTAACATGGCATAAGTACAGGATAGTAATAAAGCCCCAAACTACTTTGTGGCCCCAAGAAATAGAAATGAATCAAGCTCTGGCTCAGGGGGGTCCATAAGGCCTCCCGGATGTGGATAGTGCGAATAGTCAAGGAACAGGTATCAAGTACTCGGGGTCCTACGGGACACAAGTGAGCGTGGAAGAACCAAATAACATATATTGCCCACCGATGCCTCTGCATTAGTTATAGCTAGCATTTTAATAGTTGTATTTAGAGTCATGATCATCTCCACCACTAAACATCTCCACCATAAACATCTGCCAGCATACCAACAACTATGGTACTCGACAACACGAGTTCGCACCTGAGCAAGCAACTACGACTCGCAAGGCCAGCTATCTACCAAACACAGGTAATAGGAGGTGTCCAAGGCAATATAGAGGCTGCACGGGATATAACTGGTGCACAGAAACTAAAGCATCGCGACACGAATAGCAATAGATCAACAGGAGGAAATAAAGACTATAAATGCAAAATAGGTAGAAGGGGAAGAGATGCTCGCCTGGGAAAACACTGCCGACGGAACATAGCCGGAGAACTTGTTGTCACTCGCAACAACTCATCGGCCTAATCCGCGAAGAAGCAAACACTAGCAGAAACACCGGATACAATATTTAATACTACGGCAGAAGATCCGGCATGCTTATGATATGATGCATGACATGGCACAGATGCGATGCAATTAGGCAATATGAAGTAGAACTGGGGTCCCGACAATTAATTAGATGGTTCGAGTTATTTAGAACCCTCGCAATTTAAATGTTGAATTAACCAGGCGAATCATGGCATTGGTTTGCTATGCAAAATTAAATGGAGTCCGGAATAAGACAAACTTATCCCGCATAAACACTCCATATTTAATTATGAGGTGAATCGGCATAATGCCCCCAAACCACAGACATGTATGCATGCATGAACAATTGATATGCAACAAGTTTTATATATAGCATTTATAAAATAGGGGCTCGGGAAAAGGTTCACACATCTGGGTTCGCGAGATTTGGTTCCGGGGGTTCGGGGTTCGACAAGGAATGGCAAGGTTCGGATACGCGATGGAGAACTGGTCGTGTCGTGACGGAGAACTTGGGTTCCAAGCGGTCGATCTTGTCATCAATGGCGAACTTGAATGGATCGGGTACCGGTGGTCTTCGGGTCCGTGTAGACGGTCATGGCGCCCGGGATGAAGACTTGGCGTTCCGGTGGCGATCTTGGTAGTCTTCGGGTTCGGGTCTTGGCGTCCGAGAGGAAGTGCTTGGTGGTTCCGAGAAGAAGGCCTTGCCGCATTCGATGGATCGGTCCTCGGGGTCGAAGAGCTTGGCGCCCCAGGGTTCGGTCTTCGGATCTTGGTCAGGTCGCCGGTAGATCTTGGTGTTCCGGGTTCTCAGGCATCCGGCGGACTCGTGGGCAAACTTGGACGGGCATCAACACATGGACTCTCGGAAGATCTTGGCATCCATGTCGGAGATTCTTCGGATTCGCATCCGTGAAGGAGATCTTGGGGTTTTCCCAGTGTTGTTTATCGGTGGCGAACTTGGGTTGGACACCGTGACCTTTGTGCGAAACTTCGGGTAGGGAGGCCTTCGGGCGTTCGCCTTGGTCCTTCGGGCGACTCGAAGATCTTGTCGTGGTATACTTGCCGACAGTTCTTCGAGTGGCACCACTCCACCACGTAGCATCATGCACAACACATGTACCTGACACCCCTGCATAACTAGCACAACTCCCACACTAGCAACAAACACAAAATAAAAAGGAGACAAAGTCCTGGAGCAGGAAGGCGGACGACTGCTGCCAACCACGTCAGAGCAAGAGGTGCCACGCGCGACGAGGGATGGAGGTTGACAGGGTCACCGCTGGGGATCGATGTGGTGGCGGCGAGGTCCTGGCGGCGCGTGGTGGTACTTAGGACGGCGAGGGGCGCGGGTCATAGGGAGGAATCAAGGAGGCGAGGGCCTGCAGGGACCACTGGCGGCGGCTTCTGGGCAGGCGTGGGTCGACGGGAGCGAGCGGCCTGCTCCAGCGGTCGCGGAACAGACCGACGGTGACGGCGCCATGGGGAGGTGACACAGCGGTGGTGAAGATGCGGGGGCGGCGCAAGGGGAAGCACCAGGCGGGGCGGCGAGCGGTCCTGGCGGCGGGGTACGACTTGGACGGGGTCAGGGAAAGGCGCCGCTGGGGCCGAGGGTGGTGGGCCGAGCCCTGCAGCGGGGAGGCGGGGAAAAGCCGGCGAGACGGGGGCCCGCAGCGATGACCGCGGGTGATGCGGCCGGAGGAGGAAGCGGAGAGGAGGCCTCGGCGGCGGGGACGACGCCGGGAAGGAGAGCGCGGGGTGGCCGGCAATGGGGCCTTGCGAGGGGAGGAAAGGCGGGGAACGGGGCGTGCTGCGCGGACGGGTCGCGGTGGTTGGGGGAAGGTGCGGGGACGGGGGAAGGAGGAGGGAGACGCGGGGCGCACGCGGAAGGTGGGGCGGGGCGCAAGCGGAAGGTGGGTACGGACGCGGCCTGGGGCGGTCGGCGCGTGTGGATGGGATAGAGCGGGAGGGCGGCAGGTGGCGACGGGGGGGAATCCCGAGGCAGGGGCGCGCGGACCAGGAGACGTGGGGGAGCGGCCAAGCGGGGGTTTGGGCGCGGGGTGGAGTGTCGGTCGGCCAGGGTGGTTCGGTCGCTGTTGCGCTGCATCAGCGTGCGGGCACGTGTGTGCTGCCGCAGCGCTGCTGCGCGGTGTGGGTGGCGGCAGGGCTGTGTGTGTGGCTGTGTGGGGGGGGGGGGGGGGTTGGTGAGGGTGGATAGGGTTGGGGGTAGGTAGGGCTAGGGTTTGGGATTTAGCTTAGGTTTTAGTTTAGGGCTTGGAGGTGGCCGGCCGGGCTTTCGGGCCTGGCGGGCTGCCTCCTAAAAATATTATAAATATTTTATTTATTTAAAACGAGGCTTTGGCAATCCGTTTTTAGACAAACCAAAATAATCCGGAGGCCCAGGGTTTTAATTTGAAATAAAAATGGGGCGTTTAGAAAACAACACCAGACTTTTCGAAAATAGTTTTCAAACAAACAATGCATGATGATGATGATGCTCAAATGTAATGTGGCATGATGACATGAGCATGCAGTCATGATGATGCGATACACCAAAAACACAACGATTTTCTAGTAGTGGTTTTAGCGGGATGCCACACCCTTTTCCCCACATCTCCCCCGATCATCCCGACCATCAATGTGGGTTCTAGGGTCGACGCTAAACGTCGGTCACATCATTCATGCGACTCGTGCTCGGTTTTTTGACCATCCGCGTTCCAAGGCCACGTCTCTGTAACATGCTAGGCTCGCCAACTCAACCTTAATGTATTCGTTGTGCAACATGGCTTACACCCACTGTATGTGAACATAGATATGTTTGACACCCGGTCATCACGGCTTGCCTCATACCGAAGAACTTTCTTTGTGGTGCACACTAAGGGGGAACACAATTATTGGTAATTTTTAACAGGGATCATCTTATTAGGCTACCATCGAGTATCTAATACTAGCACACAATAAGATATACAAACAATAACATTGAATGTAAATGCAATGTGATATGGTCCTTCACGTTGTGATCTCCATCCATCGTCACCGGATTCCGGCACCAGGGTTCCGGCGCCGTAGACACCAGGGTACCGGTGTCTTTCCGGCGTGGTAGTCTGTCACCTATGTGACTATCTACTACTACTTCGTAACACAAGGTAATCACTTTACCTTTGCCACAACCATATCACAAAGCAACGCCCCCTGCAAAACAAAGTTAGACGCCTCTACTTTATCTTTACATATTTTACATGGATGATTGGGCTTTCGCATAAGAATCGTTCTTACCTACGAACTTTCACCACAACGCTGATCAAGTAGTTGTCTATACTATACCCCTTTCGGGGCCGTCCGTTGCAAATGGCATACCAACTAATGCGAGAGAGACAGACACCCCCCTAAGCCACTTTATACGGTACAAGCCATATGTCAAGCGTGGACCAGTCTCGCGAATGAACGCATAAAGTCGGTTGGGGGGCGCTTTATCAAGCATTACTGCGGTTTACACAAGTAAATGTGGGAGGGTAACAACTAAAAGATCAACACCCACACGATACATCTCGTGTGTTCTACCCGTACTAGCATTACTATGCATAGATCTAGCTCTGATACCACTGTAGGGGTTCCGCGTATGAAAACAATAAAATTTTACCCTACGCCCCTGAACCCCTGATGTTGCCAGGACTTATATATTAGTAATGCAGTAACTGGAGGGGCTTTTCACGAACTTACCCTTGAAGACCAAAACGTGTTGCCAGCGCTCAGGAGAGCGTGGTTGATGTAGACGAGCCGAAGCCGACCTCAAGGTCGTGTTGAAGTCCTTGCGCTCATGCGGCTCCAACGACTTGAGTGCCTCAAGTGTGACACCTCGCGGGGAGTTACACACGTCTGGTGCCTGACAATGACTCCCGCTTCCCTGATCCAGTAGCAGTTGCAGAAGTAGAGCTCCTGGATCCGAATCTCGCAGCACAACGGCGCTCCGTGGTGAAGATGTCTCTTGTACGCGCAGTCCGAACTTAGGACCACGGTCACGAGAGAGAGAGACACAGAGAGAGAGAGAGAATATCAATTGGAGGTCTCCCCAAAAGAGAGGAAACCTTTTATTGAATATTGTGTGTATTTATCTAGCCAAATACCCCCACTATATATAGGGGGAGGGGAGGTACTACCTCCCTCAAAGTCCCGGGGTGGGACTAAAGGAGAGGGAGAGGGGGGCACCGCCGGCTAGCCCTAGTGGGGCCCACGCGGGAGGGAGGGGGGCTTGGCCCAGCCGGCCACCCCCTTGCCCCTTCTCCCCTCTTGCCTTTCACTAATGGGCCCTCTTCCCTCTGGAATTGCCCCATTAAGCCTTTTGACCTTTAAATTGATTTTCTCTTTAATTAAATAATTATGAATAAATGATTAAATCAATATTTCACATTCATTCACATATTATTCAATCTTCGTGGATTTGGAACACCTTCCACCTCCACTTCGGACATCCTCCGGACTTACCGAAACCCTTCCGGTTTTCTCTCCTCTCTTCTTCGGTGATTCTACCGATCCTATAAACACTCTCTAAGCATCATCAAGCCCTTAAGCGTGATACCCCATGGTTCAAGAACACTCCAGACATGGTCGAGACACTCCCGTACCAATGATCGACCGAGGGACCTGGATGGCCATGTGCCCCCTATGCATTCCACGAAGATCTTTCGTCGTTTGAACCAGGACAGTCGTGTCTTATTCCCTTTGTGACGAGGGTTTAACTCGTCAATTCCCATTGTTATGGACTTGGGTTTTGGAGAAGGAGGGAGCGCTGGAAGCATCAATCGGCTAGAAAACAAGCACAAAGGGACGCAAGGTTTACCCAGGTTCAGGCCTCGTAGAGGTCCCTACTCCTGCTTGTCTGCTCTTGGAATTAATCGAAGGAATCGAAGATTACAGGGGCGCGCAGATGCAATTTGGCGAGAGTTGTGGAAACTAGGGTTGCGTGTGTCCTCCTCGCCGTCCCCTCCTAACCTTTATATAGATAGGCCAGGTCTCGGGTAGCAGGTCGAGTCGGTTATAGTTTAGGGTTTTCCCTTTAAACTTTCTATCTTTAAACTTCTTCTTGTTTCGCAAGTCATCGAGAGTCTGTGGGCCACTCGAAGTCTTCATTGGGCCATGGCAACGTCGTGGGCTTCCATCGTATCTAGACCATATATACGGTGGCCCATGTCAGTAGCCCCCGAATGTCCAGTGGAATCGCAGATTCGACTGGGGACTTTATGAAGCCTTTCGAGTGCATGACAGAGTATTTTGTTTATATCATAGGGATTATTGATATGCGTGCCTGATTTAACCGATGCATCGGTATCAGTTAACTGCCTTAGGGCAAAAGAACGCAATCTACTCGAACTCGAGTCCCCGGACTCGAATTCGGAAAAGTGCTGGTGTAATTCGACTCAAGCCACGGAGGTCTTACAGGAGTCGAAATCCAGTATAGGGTGTGAGCACTCGATGCGTCCGTCAAGGCATGTTCATCGTACCTGTAGGCATGGATATATTTCTGGTAGTGCACAGCAAATGCATTGCCAGGCCTTATTTAGGTCTTATCTTCATGCTACACGCGCGGCATCCGAATTTTTTGTCATCGCGGAGATGATTCGGGTGACCTAGGAGACGCAGTATCTTTGTAGGGAAAAATATGAGGCGGTGTCGCCATAAACTTCGAGTGTGGATGTTATCAACACATAGTACGATGTACAAATGATCATAGGGTGCGCGACCAGCGCTCCCTATGGGAGTAGCCCCCGAGTGCCTGGTTGAGTCGAAGACTCAGGCAGGGACTAAAGAACTTTCGCGACTGCTATCGTCTTTTGTTTACTTGTTTCAGTCGAATTTGTTTCCAGTGTTCCCTATGCGAGTAACCCATGATCCATCGTTGAATGGTTGGGTAAGTCTTGAATGTCCATATTCCTGCATAAAAAAAAGAAAATCGTAGGGTGCGCGACCAGCGCTCCCTATGGGAGTAGCCCCCGAGTGCTTGGTGGAGTCGAAGACTCGAGCAAGGACTAAAGTAGTCGAAGTCTTCTAGTGTTCAATTTGATGACATCAGTGCTAACGATGTGATGACCCCAGTTGCCCGCGTGAGCGGCTTTGACGGGACGTGACGAGCGGTGGGTCCCATTTTCTGACCCTGACTTGACCGGGCGTGCGTAATCTTTCGTTTTAACTGCGCCTCCTCGACTTCCATGCATAATGGAGGTAGTGGGGGACCGTTCGTGTTTTAGCCTCTCCACGTGTCGATCGCGATGTGCGCCACACGTCCAATAGGGTTTCTTCTGGCCATTGGATTGCATCCTCCAGGGGGTTAAGTAGCAGCGCAGCTGCGGTAATTTCCCATCTGCTCTTTCTCTGCTTTGTGCCTCCATCGCCATTGCTGCTGCTCTCTGCCTCTTAGAGTTCGTCCTGTTTCGCGGCGCTGGACCAACTCTGTGTGTTTCTGAGTTATTTCCTCCGCTCGCATCGCCACCGCAAGATGGGGAAGAAGAAAGGAGGCGCTGCCGCTGAGTTCGCCGCCGCCATTGATGCTGCCAAGAAGAAGGGCGGCTCCGCCGCTGCGGGCACTAGCATCGCCGATGCTGGGAAGAATAAGGGCGCGGGCACCCGCGTCACCAATGGTGCGTGGAGCGCGTCCATCATCAAATCGTCCGAGTTTCGTCTTCTTCGTCAAGATGGAGTTCTGTCTCCCGTGGTTGGTGACTCGCGAGTGCCGAGCGGCGAGGTAACTCCTTGTCCTCCTGCTAGTTTCCGGGTGATGTTCCTAGCGTTCATCATCCGTGGCCTGTCTCTGTTGATACTTTGTTATGTTTGAGTGCACTTGAGTTTTTGTCCATGTGTTGTTTGGTCTTCTTATTATCTCTTGCTTGGCTTGTGATAGGGCACATCGAGTGGTCCTTCGAGTGAGCCTCGGGATCCGCCATCCACTGGTGATACCTTACCGTAGTCGCACTCGAGGGTGGATGAGATGTCCCTGCTTTCATGACTGCGCGATCGCGTTAAGCAGCTGGAACACGAACTGCCCGTCCTCCGCGGTAATGCGGATGTATGGAAGTCGAGGGCGGAGAAGGCCACCGCCCGAGAGCAATACCTACTAGGGGAGGTGGCGCAGCTAGGTGACCAGTTCAAACGTTAGCTTTCTGCCTCCTTATCTTTTCTTGTAGTCAATCGCGGTAGTTCATTGTCTTCATACTTTTGCCTCTTGCTTGGTATAGTTGTCAGCGCGCGTCATCCGCAGGATGAGAAGGACAGGATCGCCATTCGCATGAACGACCTGACCCAGGAATAGCTTCAGGCAAGTGGGTACTTCTGGGTGGATCATGATCACGCAATCACACTTGCGACCCTGCAGGATCGTGCCTCGCGAGTGCTTCATTTTCTAAAGAAATCATAATCATGCTTAAGGAATATCTATCATATAATGTTTCCGCTGGACATCGTTCCTTCGAGCCTATTGGCTCTCCTTGCTAAGTTTCAAGACTTGAGTGCAGTTCGAGATTGCATGCGACAGCAGTTGGTGGCTAGTACCAAGGCTACTCTATCGCTGGTGCGACTACATAGGCCTGATGTAGATATTGCAGCTGTTTCTACTGGTGCGCCGACTCCGCCGGCAGGTTCGACCTGGAATATGGTTCCTCATTACCAGACGGTGGATTGCCCAGCGGAGGAAACTGTCGACTTCTTCGAGGAACAGACAAACGTTCTTCTGTTGCAACAGTAGTTTAACTTGTGTCTTGCACATAAATGTACCAGTGTTGTAAAGTTCATATATATATGTTGTATATAATTGATTGACATTGATGTGTAAGGAGCTTGTTAGCTCGTATGTTTTGCGAGTGTGTTGCACTATGTGATTCCTTTTCGTTAGCCTGACTTGTGTTTTTCTCAGCACCTTGTCAACCTGCCAGGTGCGCTGCACCTGGGTTGGTGTTTGCCAAGGGTTCGATTAGTGCGTTAGCTACTCGGGATATCGCGATTGGTTTGTAGGATAGTTGTGTAAAGGGTGGCGCAGCCCCTGAGTGATAAGATTACGACAAATAATAGAAGACATGGAGTTTGGGGGCACTTAGCTTTATTTATTCGTAGAACAGTGCGAGGTACAGTGTGTGGCTAAGTAGCCTGGCTGAAAAGCCTTATTTGTAATGTAAAAGGAAGAAAAAATGCTTAAGGATAAAAGCGTCGTAGTTGCACGACGTTCCAGGGGTTGGAGTATGCGACCCCTGTCTTGAAATCTTTGAGGCGGTAGGCGCCACCTAGGATTACTTCTGTAATCACGTATGGTCCTTCCCAAGGGGACTCGAGCTTGAGGTGCCCTTGCTGCTTCAGTCGCAGGACCAGATCTCCTTCGACGAAGGATCTAGGGCGTAGCCTTCTGCTGTGGTAATTGCGCAGGTTCTGCTGGTAGATCGTCAATTCTGAAGCGATTTCCCGTGCCTCATCAAAGAGATCGACGGAGTCTTAGAGTGCAAGAGTTGACTCCTGCTCGCTGTAAGCGACCACTCGCGGAGCTTTGTATTGTACCTCTACGGGTAGCACCGCTTCAGCACCATGCACCATGAAGAACGGGGTGTACCCCGTGGCACTATTTGGGGTTGTGCGTAGGCTCCAGAGTACAGATTGCAACTCGTCTGGCCAGCATCCTGCAGCTTGTTCGAGTGGCATAAGGAGTTGATTCTTGATTCCACCGCAGACGAGCCCGTTGGCCTTTTCGACTTGATCGTTGATCTGTGGATGAGCTACGGAGGCATAACTTACATTGATTCCCAGGTTTTCACAGAAACCCTGGAACTCCTTAGAGGTGAAGTTTTTTCCATTGTCTGTGATGATGTTGTGTGGCACTCCGAAGCGATAGACAATGGACTCAAAGAACTTGACTGCACTGGCTCCTGACTGGTTTGTCACCGGCATGGCCTCTATCCACTTGGTGAATTTGTCGACTGCGACCAAGAGGTAGACGTAGCCTCCTCGTGAGGACTTTGGGATCTTGCCGACCATGTCGAGTCCCCATTGCGCAAAGGGCCAAGCTATTGGTATTGGCCGGAGCTCCACGCCAGGTGCGTGTGGTTTGTCCGCGAATCGCTGGCAAGTGTTGCATCTTTGGACGTTGTCCTTGGCGACGCGCATGGCCGTGGGCCAGTAGAATCCAGCTCGTAGAGCTTTGGCGACGAGGGCGCGACTATCGGCGTGGTGCCCACAAGTCCCTTCGTGAATGTCGAGGAGGACGACCCTTCCGTCCGCATTGGAGACGCACCGTTGGAGTACTCATGTGATGCTATGCTTGTATAGTTCACCGTTGATGACGACGAAAGCCTTTGATTGCCGTGCGATGTGTCGTGCGTCAGTTGGGTCGTCTGGTAGCCTCTTGCTGAGAAGATATGTGATGTAGGGTTGAGCCCAAGATGGCTCGATCATCATGACTCCCATTGGTCCCTCGAGTCCTGTGTTGAGCTCCAGGTCGTCGAGTGTCATTGGCTCATTGGGCGGCGTAGCCCCCGAGTCCATTGTTGCGCTTGCTTTCTTCTCTATGGCCTTTGGTTTGATGGAGCGTTCGCAGATACACTCGAGAAATACCCCAGGTGGTATGGGGGCGCAGGTGGAGCCAATGTTGGCGAGTGCGTCTGCCTCTTCGTTCCTTTCGCGGCCTACGTGCCGCAGCTCACAGCCGTCAAAGTCCCCTTCGAGTGTGTCGTAGAGGTCGCGGTAGGCGATCATATTGTCGTTCAGCGCATCGCACTCGTGCATCGTTTGGTTGACGACCAGTTTGGAGTCGCCGTAGATGAAGAGCCTTTTGGCACCGCAGGCTTTCGCCATCCGCATCCCGTGTAGTAGGACCTCGTATTCAGCTTTGTTGTTGGAGGCGGTGAATTGCATTCGCAGAATATATTTCAGCTTGTCTCCTTGGGGCGATGTCAGTATGACACCTGCGTCAGCTCCGCCCTTTTCGCTTGGATCCGTCAAAGTGCATTGTCCAGAGGTAAGACATATCTGGTTTTTCGGGGAGCTGATTCTCCATCCAGTGCACGAGGAAATCAGGGAGAACTTGCGACTTGATCACGTCGCGCTTTTCATATGTAATGTCTCGTGGCGACAACTCGATTCCCCAAAGCGCGACTCGTCCGGTGGCGTTGGGGTTGTTGAGGATGTGCCCAAGCGGGGCATCGTTGACCACCACGATTGGGTGCTCCTAGAAGTAGTGGCGCAGTCGCCTGGCTATCATGAAGACATTGTATGCCAGCTTCTGGTAGTGCGGGTACCGCTGTTTTGTTGGCGTGAGCACCTTGTTGAGGTAGTAGACTGGGCGCTGCACCCCGTGGACCTTGTTTTCCTCGGCTCGCTCCACTATAGGCACCATGCTGACCACCTGGTTGGTGGCAGAGATGTATAGCAACAGTGGTTCTCTTTCGAGTGGGGTCACCAGTACTGGTGAGGTAGATAGTAGATGCTTGAGATCTTCGAATGCTTCCTGCGCCTCATTGGTTCACTCGAACTAGTCAGTTTTGCGAAGAAGTTGGTAGAAGGGCAGTGCCTTTTCGCCCATTCGACTGATGAATCGACTAAGCGCCACATTTCGCCTAGCCAGATGTTGGAATCCTCTTACGTTTTTCAGCTTCTCCATGGCCAGTATGGCTTTTATTTTCTTCGGGTTTGCCTCGATCCCTCTTGTGGAGATGAGATACCCGAGTAGTTGCCCAGATGGTACGCCGAAGGCGCATTTGTCTGGATTGAGCTTGATCCGGTAACGGTCGAGGTTGGTGAAGGTTTCGCGTAAATCGTCGATTAGCGAGGCTTCCTCTTTGGTTTTGATAACGATGTCGTCAACATAGACTTGGATGTTGCGACCAAGTTGGTTCTTGAGGCAAGCCTGCATGCACCGCTGATAGGTGGCTCCTGTCTTTTTAGCCCGAAGGGCATTGTGTTGTAGAAGAACACACCAAAAGGCGTTGTAAACGCCGTTTTGTCTTGATCTTCCTCCTTCATTCGAATCTGATTATAGCCTGAGTAGGCGTCGAGGAAGCAGAGACGCTCACATCCCACGGTGGAGTCGCGATATGGTCGATTCGCGGCAGCGGGAAGTGATCCTTTGGGCAGTGCTTATTCAGGGAGGTGAAATCCACGCACATCCATAGGATATCCGTGTCCTTTTTGGGTACCAGCACCGTGTTGGCGAGCTAGGTACTTTAATTGATATCACGTATGAATTTGGTGTTGAGAAGTCTGTTGATCTCCATTCCAACCGCTTTTGCTCTTGGTTCAGACAGTCGCCAAATTGTTTGTCTGACTGGCCTTGCGTCTAAGTTGACATTGAGTGCGTGCTCGGAGAATTCCCTGGGGACCCCTGGCATGTCCGCTGGACACCAGGCGAAGATTTCCCAGTGCTCACGGAGGAATTCGATGAGCGCGAGTTCCTATGCAGAACTCAAGTTGTTGGCGATGAGGGCCGTCTTGGACGGGTCCGTTGGGTGGACCTTGTGGCGCCCCGCAAAACCACTACTAGAAAATCGCGGTGTTTTTGTGCATTGCATCATCATGACCGCATGCTCATGTCATCATGCCACCTTCCATTTGAGCATCGTCATGTCATCATGCATTTGTTTGTCTAAAACAATTTTCTAAAAGCCTAGTTTTGTTTTCTAAATATTCCCTGTCTTAATTTCAAATCAAAAACTCCGGTCTTCTCCGGGTCTTTTATTTGTCTAAAAACTATTTACAAAAGTCTATTTTAAATTAAAATAAAAGTTTATATTATTTTTGGGAGGCAGCCAGCCAGGCCCGAAAGCCCGGCCGGCCACCTCCAAACCCTAGTCTAAAATATCTGGTTCTATTCCTAAATCTACCCAAACCTAATCTACCCAGCCCCCTCCACCTCACCCCACCCTATCACAGCGCGCCACATCACCCTGTCCTAATCCCCCACCCACTCACCCGCTGCCACCTCATCCCCAACTCCCCCCACTTTCCTCACACAGCCACCTGCACCACTCCCCATATCTCCCACCACCTGCCACGCCTGCACCTCGGTCCCACCTGCCACCTACCGCGCGGACGCGCACAGAAGCAAGCCACCAACCCCTCCGCCTGGCTCTCTCCCGCCCGCGCACGTTCCCCCACACCACCTGGTCCCTTCCCCCGACAGCACCCGGTCCCACCCCGCCTGCCGCGTCGCCACCTGGGCACGCTCTCCCGCCCACACGACGCCACCAACCCCCACCTCCTCTGCCTTTTCCCATCGACCCCGCTCCCATCCGCGTTGCCGTCCCCTCGCCTCCTCTATGCCTGCCGTCCCCGACCCTCTCCGTCAGCACCACCCCGCCGCCGGCAGCCTCTCCTCCTCTCCCCCACGACGCCCAGCTCCACCTCGCCCTCGCTGCTCGGCCGTGCTCTCCTGCTGCGCCTCTTCCTCCTCTGGCGCCGCCCGCTGGAGCCACGCCGGGCTGCTATCCTTCCCCCAAGCGGCTCCATACCCCGGCCCGGCGTCTCCTCGCCGTCCCCCGCCTACAGTCCGCCCGCACGAGCCGTACTCGGCCCCGGCGCCGGCCTCGCCGAGATATTCCCACCGCCAGCGAGAACCGCCGCCGCCCTCCTCCGTTCCGTCCGTGTCCGCCACGCCACGCACCCCCGAGCCCGAGCCGTCGTCGACCTCTCGCCGCCAGCGCCTCGTCTGCTCGGTCTCCGACCTCCTCCTCTGCCCCATCATTGACCGTGTGACCCCCTCGGCTGCTGCGCCCCCTCTGCTTCAGGCCGCCCTCCACCGTGCTCCACAAGCCTTGCCGGAGTCGTCGCTGCCCGGGAGCTCCACCCCTCCACAGCCATGACCGGCCCCGCACCACCAGGTCGTTGTGCGACCTCGCCCTGCGGCCCCCGCTCCTCTGCCAGCGGGCTCTGCCCCGAGCGCCGCCGCCTCCCGTCAACCCCGGCCATGCCCCGTGCGAGCCTTCGTCGCGCCATCTCCCATCTCCGGTAAGCACGCCGCCGCATGCCTCTTGTTCTGTTGATGTTGCTGAGTATTGTGGGAGTTACCACGTAGCCTAGTCACAGGTAGACATGTTGTTTTGGTGCTAGACGTTAGTGGTGTTTTAGCTATCTATTGCTCGACAAGGCAGTAGTGTGATGCTGCAATAACCGGCGAACAAGGGCTACAAGTCGGACAAGTACATCGATGATGCCCGGGACACCAAGATCGTCGAGACCTTGAAGACTCGTTCCCGGAGGCGAAGTCCGGACCCGATGACCGCCAAGATCGCCTCTCGGACGCCAAGGCCCGAACCCGAAGACCGAACCCTGGCGCGCCAAGTTCTTCGACCCCGAGGACCGATTCACAGATGCGACAAGCACTTCTTTCCAGAGCCGATGCCCGGGAATCCGGATGCCAAGGTCATCGACACGGATACGCCAAGTACTTCCTCGAGGACGCAAGTTCTTCACCCTGAACGCCAAGACCGACTCGATACGAGGACCCAACAAGATCTTCGTGACGACAAGAGCGCCACCGACCAGGGCGAACCCGATGATCCTCCGACGCCAAACCAAGTCCTTCGACAACCGCCGTTGTCCGAGAATGTTCCCGCCGAGACCGATCCCCGTCGAACCCTATCGAACCCCGGACCCCCGGAACCCAAGATCTGCCGAACCCAGATGTGTGAACCTTTTCCGAGCCCCTATTTTATAAATGCTATATATAAAAACCTGTTGCATAATAAATTTTCATCTCGCATGCATATCATAATCATGCGGATCTTCTGCCGTAGTATTAAATATTGCATCCGGTGTTTCTTCTAGTGCTTTTCTTCTTCGCGGATTAGGCCGATGAGTTGACGCGAGTATCGACAAGTTCTTCGGTTATGATCCTTCGGCAGTATTTCCTAGGCGAGCATCTCTTCCCCTTCTACCTATTTTGCATTTATAGTCTTTATTTCCTCCCGTTGATCTATTGCTATCCGTGTCGCGATGCTTTAGTTTCCGAGCACCAGTCATATCCTGTGCAGCCTTTATATTGCCTTGGACACCTCCTATTACCTGTGTTTGGTAGATAGCTGGCCTTGCGAGTCGTAGTCGCTTGCTCAGGTGTGATCTCGTGTTGTCAAGTACCACAGTTGTTGGAATGCTGGAAGATGTTTGTGGTGGAGATGATCATGACTTTAAATACAACTATTAAAATGCTAGATATAACTAATGCAGAGGCATCGGTGGGCAATAGATGTTATTTGGCTCTTCCACGCTCACTTGTGTCCCGTAGGACCCCGAGTACTTGATACCTGTTCCTTGATTTTTCGCACTATCCACATCCGGGAGGCCTTATGGACCCCCCCTGAGCCAGAGCTTGATTCATTCCTATTTCTTGGGGCCACAAGTAGTTTGGGGCTTTATTACTATCATGTACCTATGCCATGCTCTACTGCTTTATTTACGATTGTGCGTGGAGCACCTGTACTGTTTTGGATCGTGGCACGATTTCGCGGTATCGACAAGCCCAGTCACACTTTCAGGTTCCCAGTCATTTACAGCCGTTCTCGCAAACCCTGGGTACGTTCCGGAGCCGGCCAACTTCGTTGCGGGTAGCTTAGTGGGGTGGCCCCCTGAAATATTTTATGAATCCTATGATCGCTTTGTCGTGAAAGCCTCATTGGGTTTTGAGTTGGTTTTTCCGAGGTTGATCGAGTGTGTGTTTCTATTTGTGCACCCCTATAGGGTAAAACTTTCTGAAAGCCGTGTCCGCGGTTATGGACGACTTGGAGCATAGTATCTCGATCATAGACAAGCATAACTAAAGTAGTGCTATAAATTTGCCTTAATATATGTGACTAGTAATCAGCTTCACTATAACGGAATGGATATTAAAAATGCCAACCACTGGTGGACCTAGGTTGTTTTGTTATATCTGCCTAGTAAGTATTGCAACTCCAATGGAATGTGATAAAAGTGCCAACAAAATGCTTGGTTTTGGGGTTCCTCAGGACAATTATATCTGACTAGTAAATGTTCCAACTACAACGGAATGTTAACCAAAACTGCCCACTACTTATGCTATCAGAATGACTCATGCTATCTATATCTGGTTAGTAAGTGCTACAACTATAACGGAATGAATAAAACTGCCAACTGTGTGAGTTCCTCAGTTTGACTTCCTCGTTTGGCCTCGAGGGGGAATCCCAGGATGGGTTTGTTTGGTGTTAGCTTCAGGTTGGATCCGAATAGGTCTTTCTTATCCCTCTCTGATAAACGCCAGTTGTATCGAGTCTCTATAGGTTGTTTAGTGCCGCTGCGCTGCCGCTTCAGCCCACCATACCTATGTAGGCGAGAGCCACCGAATTCTAGCCTCGCCATGTACTGGCCTCAGTACTGACGCTTCTCTTTTTCCTTTGCCCTCTATCGGCACCCCTTTTGTTTTAGCAGGTTTAAGTTCGACGCCGTTAGCAGGGTTACCCTTCCGGCTTGGCCTGGGCAGGGTTATGGACGCCATTGGTTATTCTTCAGGGCTCTTATCCCCATTTGCATCTTGTCCGTAGTTGGACGCTCTATCGTTTTCAAGGTGATTTGGATCTTTGTATTGTATCTCTGTATTCTTGACTCGTTGAGTCGTTGTTGTATATATATATACATCTGTTCTGTGGGTCCCATCGAGGACTGTTGTGTAATGGTATTACTTCGTTATCCACCCGCATGAAAGTGCCTGGTGGGCGTACTTGAATCGTTTCTATGCGGGTTTGGCGGGAAGCGCTAAAACTTGCATAGGGCCGATTTGAGGGTGTTACAGACCTGGACTTTCTTCGTGTGCACCGACGAGTCGAAGGACAGGTCGGGTGAACTTGGCCGGCTTAGGGAGGCAGACTGTTGTCTGTCGACTCCTTCAATCTTGCGAGTTCTTCCTGCATGCCGAAGGACTGGGAAATTCTGTTGAATTCCCTGTCACAGCTGTCGAACCTCTCGGAGCTCCCGTTGATTGTGATGACGCTGTTTGGGCCTAGCATTTTCATCTGCAGGTAGGCGTAGTGCGGTACTGCCATGAACCTGGCGAACGCGACGCATCCAAGGAGGCTGTGGTACTATGAGGGCCAGTCGATGACTTCGAAGTCGATGCGTTCATGTCGAAAGTTTTTCGGTGTGCCGAAGATGACGTCGAGGTTGATTTTGCCCAGGGGATATATGCCCTTGCCTGGGACGATGCCATGGAATTTCGTGTCCGAGACCTCTAGGCAGGTCAGAGGGATCCTGATCGCTCGCAAGGTACTTGCGAACATGATGTTAATGCCGCTTCCACCGTCCATGAAGACGCGACTCATGTCGAAGCCTCCGATCTGTGCCTCGAGTACGAGGGGACAGTGGCCTGGGCGAGGTACTTGGCGCGAGTGGTTGCGCTTGTCGAAGGTGATGCAGGAGTCGCTTCCACTGAGGTACTCAGTGGTGGATGGTGGTGAGTTTGTCGCCAAGTTGACTTGGCGAGTGATGGCCTTCTGCACCCGATTCGAGGGGCATCCTTTTTGGATCATCATGTTGCCCACGGACCATGGGTAGGGCTCGCTGCCTTGATTGTGGACCGGTGCGGCCACGGGTGGAGGCACTCCAGGTGGTGGTGGAGGAGCTCCATGTGCTACAGCGCCTGGGGCGACTCCGTAGCCCCTATTGATTGCGTCGCGATTCATCCGAGCCAAACCCTCGTGGAGCTTGAGGAACTCGTGGCAGTCCTTAAGAAGGTGGCTGGATTTCTTCTTGTCGTCGTGCTTGTCGATGTAGAAGTGCATGTTGCATGGCCCGGACAGTTTGTCCTTGATTCTTGTCGCGGGTGCCTCTTTGCGAGTACGGCGCTGCCATACCTGCATGGTTTTCCCGGAGTTGCGGTGTTCACTATTGCGATAGCCGTTGTTATGGTTGTCGTTGCGCCTGTCGGCGTAGCCGGCGGCGACCATGTTGACATCGTCGCGATCATCATAGATCCGCATTCGATGTTTGCTTCGGCGATCGCGTCTGTGCTCGAGTTCTGCTTCGTCGTCGGAGTGAACGCGGTTTTTCACCGAGTCTTCTCCATCTGCCAACCGATTCGCGATTTCCATCAGGTGGTCAATTGTTTTGGGCTTCGAGCGGCCCAGCTCCTCCCTGAGCTCTATGCGGCAAACGCCGCCATTGAATGCGTCGATTGCGTGATCCTCCAAGATATTTTCTGCAGAGTTCTTGATGATGAACCACCTCTAGATGTACGAGCGTAGCGATTCGCCCGACCTTTGCTGGCAGCACCTCAGTTCTTCGATTGACGCGGGCCTTTTGTAGGTGCCCTTGAAGTTGCGCACAAAGCTGTAGACCAGCTCTTCCCAACTACGAATGGATCTGCGGGGGAGGTTGTTGAGCCATGCTCGGGCGGCGCCCTGCAGCTGTAGCTGCAGGCATTGCATGGCCGTGCTTCGACTCCCTCCATGGAGCCTGACGGAGGAGATGTGTTCCTGCAAGCAGATTTTCGGGTCCTGCAGGCCGTCAATTTTTGGGTTCTCCGATGGGAGCTTGAACCCTTTGGGCATTCGCTTCTGCCTGATAGCCCTGCTGAAGCATCTGGCGCCACAGAGCTCTACGTCTTCGTCCTCTAAGTCAGTCGATCAGGCATGTCGTGCCCTTGACTTGTCGATTTTGCGTTGCATGATGTCATCACGTGCACCGTAGTCGTGGTCGTGTCGTCGTGAGTGGCGACGTCGAGACAAATCGTGACTATCGTTGCTAGACGAGGGTGAGGAATAGCATTTTGCCAGAGCCTTGCTTTTCTTTGGCTCCGGTGTTGGTTCTTTGTCGAGAGAGGCTTCGATTAACCCCAAGCCCGCGATCGTAGATCGGTGCATGGCGGCTCGGGGATCTCCAGCCGGCGGCTGGTTGTTGAGGAGGTACATGGTGGCCGCTGTCACCGCAGCTTGCAGCATCTTTGGGACCATGTTGCCCCGTGTGTCGACTGTTATAGAGCTGAAGTCGAGGACTTTTGCAGCTTCTATGCGCTCCTGTTTAGTGAGGTGGGCCATTCGAGATCGCCTCTTGTTGGCCACGTACTCGTTGCCCTTGGAGGAGGATGCTCCGTGGGAGGAGAGCCCACCTCGTCGAAGACTTGACTCGTCCGCCACCTTTTTACACGCTTCGAGTTGCGCAATTGTTTGTAATTGGCGTCCCTACTCCTCCTTTAGTAGCCAATGATAACCCATCAGCAGATCTTGCGGTGTGCCGGAAGGCAGGGGATTGCCTCGCAGGGCTTATCGGCAACGAGCCCACTCGAGATCGTTGAGCTTGATCACAACACGTTCACCAGTGTGTTTGTTCACCATGGTTGGAGGTTCGACTGCCCCTCCATTGTTGATGGGTGTGCCATTGCCACCATTGGCGGGGCCGCCATTGGGTGGTCCGCTGTTAGGTATGCCACCGTTGGGTGGATTAGGGCCATTGCCACCGTTGTCGCGATTGGCGCTGGTTTCGCTGGAGTTGATGATGGCGCACATGAAGTGGTTGGGGAAGCTGTTCTTCCGCAACTTTCGGATCCAGAGCCATAAACCCCATCTTCCGTTGCTAGGCCACCCAGATCGGATCCACGACTGCTGTCGCTGTCCGTGCTCTTAGCTGTTGCTGAGGTGTTGAGCTCGCTGAGGGCGCCAATTGGTGGCGGGAACCACGATGCTGGAGCAATCGCGGATGCCGTTGGCTGATCAGGCATGCGAAGTGTGCCCATCTGACCAACTTGGAAGCGGAAGCTCCCGATCGCCAGGCTGATTCCATCGCCCACGGACTCGAAAGCCGGGCGAGTGGCCGGCGTGTGGATGGTGAAGTCGAACATGCCGAAGAGCTGGCGAATCTCCGTTGTTGCGGAGTTGTAGATCCCGGTTGATGAGGTCGAAGAAGCCGCAACATCAGCACTCCCAATTCCCACAGACGGCGCCAATTGACGAGGGTTTAACTCGTCAATGCCCATTGTTATGGACTTGGGTTTTGGAGAAGGAGGGAGCACTAGAAGCATCAATCGGCTAGCAAACAAGCACACAGGGACGCAAGGTTTACCCAGGTTCAGGCCTCGTAGAGGTCCCTACTCCTGCTTGTCTGCTCTTGGGATTAATCGAAGGAATCGAAGATTACAGGGGCGCGCAGATGCAATCTGGTGAGAGTTGTGGAAACTAGGGTTGCGTGTGTCCTCCTCACCGCCCCCTCCTAACCTTTATATAGATAGGCCAGGTCCCGGGTAGCAGGTCGAGTCGGTTACAGTTTAGGGTTTTCCCTTTAAACTTTCTATCTTTAAACTTCTTCTTGTTTCACAAGTCATCGAGAGTCCGTGGGCCACTCGAAGTCTTCATTGGGCCATGGCAACACTGTGGGCTTCCACCGTATCTGGACCGTATATACCAAACTCGAGTACCTGCAGGGTATACCCATGTCACTTTGTCTCTCGACACTTGAATTGCCCAAGATCTGATCAATGACATCACCATGTCGTGTTCGATCTCGTTACCGAACAATGCTACTTGACTCATTCCGACAAGTGATATCCCCGTGATCAAATCACATGCTGCACAGCTATTGGATATAACTTCTCCGAGTGGGCCCTTGAGTATCTTTCCGTCACGTGGACGGACAAATCCTGCTCTTGGCATATATTGCCTCTACGGTTTCTCCGAATACCTGAACACACCTTTATTGTCACTATATTACTAAGTGATGTTTGATGCTATCTAACCATTCTCGAGAGACAGTGATTGATATAGCCTCACGGTCTAAGGAATAGTCTACGAGGATCCATTTCTAATCATCATAACTTGAACTTCGTGACATGATCGGGTCACGATGTTTAGGTTGGGTACTGGTTCATCATCTCATTCTCAGAATGAGTTGACTCCATTTCCAATTGGCATAAATGCCACATGATCAGGAAACCTTGATCATCTGTTGACCAATGAACCAGTGACTAGAGTTTCACTAGAAACCCCTGGTTGTTTATATATCACACGTGTATTGATGTTTCCTCTTAATACAGTTATAACATGATATAAAACTTAATCATAAACTTTATGAAATATGATAATAATCATTATTATTATTTGTCTCTAGGGCATATTTCCAACAAAAGATCCACCGCGCTTACTGTTGGGTCCGCGACATAGAAAACAAAAATTTTCCTACGATGAGAACTATACGCCAAGATCTATCTACTAGATACAGAGCAACGGGTGGACATACATCCATGGAGAACTTACCCTCGAAGACAACGAGTTTTGTTAACGAGTAGGAACTCGTGGTTGATGTAGTCGTACGCTTGCCGATCTCAAGATCGTGTGGAAGTCCGAGCGCCACAAATCAGCAGCGCATCCGTCCTCACACACACGTTCAAGCCACCGGACAACCTCCACCTCCTCGCTCCAGCGAATCAGCGGAAGCAGCAACTCCTTCCAGACGCAAGGCCACCGGGAACATGTATCTCGCTAATCCGAGACCATGGGGGAATATCTAGAGGGGGAGAGAGATCCTTCACGACGAGGTGTGGTTTGTGAGAGGGGAGAGGGGGGAGGGAGGGATACCCCTCCCCTCCCATAGCCGGAGCATGAGGGGGAGGACTCCTCCCCTCCTTCATTCATGTGGTGAACCTCCACTCACATAAACATGGCCTCCACCCAAAATCCCACTCACATGTATTTAATTTCCACCAAATTAAATGCAACTCTCAATTAATAAAACTCTTTTATTTATTTTATTCAGAATTTTGTTAATTACTTTAATTAACAAACATTCACATAAAACCCCTTGCAACATTTCAATATCACATGCAGAACCACTTTCTGCAATTTCACCCGAAACAATTCCGGTTTCTATCGAAACAATTCCTGTTTCTATCGAAACATTTCCTGCGCTTTGCAAACCTTTTGTCTAGAACATATGTGCTCATAAATGGTGTTCGACAACCCTTAAGTGTGTCACCCTATGGTTCGCGAATAATGCAGACATGATTGAGACTCCTCTCAGATCAATAATCAGAAGCGGGACCTGGAGATCCATACTGACTCCTGCATATTCAACGATGACTTCTGTGATCGTGAGAACCTTTAACGTCAGCAATTTAATCCCTTTGTCTCATGATATAATACATGTCTGATATTTGATCATCGGTATCCAAATACCTAGTTTGATCTCGTTACCGACATGCACTCTTTTCTCGTTCCCGTGATATAACATTCTAGTGATCACATCACTTGCTTGCAAGCTATCTTAATGTGATATCACCGAGAGGGCCCAGAGTATATCTATCCGTCATCGGTATTGACAAATTCCACTCTTGATCCATGAGCCTCAACATAACACCTTCATAGCACTGAACCCACCTTTATGGTCACCCTGTTACGGTGTGACGTTTGATGTTATCAAGATACTCTTCCGGTGTTAGCAATTAACATGATCTCATGGTCTAAGGACTAATACTACTTTGTATGATGTTATAGCAATATAAACATAATGACTTAAACGTAATGCTATACTTCGGATGAATGTTCATCACATCATTTCACAAATGTTGTGACCTTGTTATTAACAACATCCAATGTCCATGATCAGGAAACCTTGATCATCTTGTTACTCAACAAGCTAGTCTATAAGAGAGGCATAACTAGGAACCCTTTTGTTTATTAAACACACATGTATTGATCTTTCCTATCAATACAAGTATATCATGCAAAATAAACATCTATCATATACAAGGAATACATAATAACAACTTTATTATTGCCTCTTAGGGCATATTTTCTCCAGTCTCCCACTTGCACTAGAGACAATAATCTAGTTTATATAGTGATAAATCTAACACCCATGGAGTTCTGGTGTTGATCATGTTTTGCCCTAGGGAGTACTTTAGTCAACGGATCTGCTACATTCAGGTCCGTGTGCACTTTACAAATCTTTATATCTCCATCCTTGACATGCTCGCGGATGGAGTGAAACCGGTGCTTAATATGCTTGGAATTCTTGTGAGACCTTGGTTCCTTGGCGTTGGCTATGGCTCCATTATTGTCACAATAGATCACCATTGGGTCCAACGCACTAGGAACCACACCTAGTTCCGTTATGAACTCCTTCATCCAAACCGCTTCCTGCGCCGCTTCTGAAGTAGCAACATATTCCGCCTCCGTCGTTGATCCAGCCACCACAGGTTGTTTGGAGCTCCTCCAACTAACTGCTGCTCTGTTCAAGAGAAATACGTATCCGGATTGAGACTTAGAGTTATCCGGATCAGTGTCAAAGCTAGCATCGACATAACACTTAGCGACTAGCTCTTCTTCACCTCCGTATACAAGAAACATATCCTTAGTTCTTCTCAAGTATTTAAGGATATTTTTGACCGCTATCCAGTGTTCCGAACCTGGATCAGATTGGTACCTACTAGTCAAACTAATAGCATGTGCCACATCCGGTCTTGTACATAGCATGGCATACATTATAGAGCCTATGGCTGAGGCATAGGGGATCTTATCCATTATCTCTCTTTCTTCCGTCGTAGCCGGACTTTGAGTCTTACTCAATGTCTTGCCTTGCAACATAGGTAAGTACCCTTTCTTACTTCCGTCCATATTAAACTTCTTTAATATCTTATCAAGGTATGTACTCAGCGATAGCCCAATTAGGCGTCTTGATCTATCTCTATAGATTTTAATGCCTAATATATATGAAGCTTCACCAAGGTCCTTCATCGAAAATTTGCTGTTTAGATAACTTTTAACACTATTTAAAAGATCTATATCATTTCCAATCAATAATATGTCATCCACATATAATATCAGAAATGCCACATTGCTCCCACTCACTTTCTTGTAAATACAAGCCTCTCCATAAGTTTGGAGAAATCCAAACTCTTTGATCACCTCATCAAAGCGGAGATTCCAACTCCGGGATGCTTGCTTTAGTCCATAGATGGACCGCTGAAGTTTGCACACCTTATCAGCATCCTTAGGATCGATAAAACCCTTAGGTTGTATCATATCCAAATCTTCTTCAATATTACCATTGAGGAATGCAGTTTTAACATCCATCTGCCATATTTCATAATCGAAATATGCAGCAATTGCTAACATAACCCTAACCGACTTAAGCATCACTACGGGAGAGAATGTCTCATCGTAGTCAACTCCTTGAATTTGTCGAAACCCCTTTGCGACAAGTCGAGCCTTATAGATGGTTACATTACCATCAGCATCAGTTTTTCTTTTGAAAATCCATTTATTCTCAACGGCCTTTTGATCGTGAGGTAAGTCCAACAAGGTCTAAACCTGGTTTTCGTACATGGATTCCATCTCGGATTTCATGGCTTCTAGCCATTTGTTGGAACCAGGGCTCATCGTCGCTTCTTCATACGTCACATGGTCATCTATTTCATCAATCATGAAATTCATAACAGGATTGCCGTACAGTTCAGGAGCTGTACGTGTCCTGCTTGACCTGCGAGGTTCGGTAGTGTCCTCTTTCGGAGTTTCATGATCAATATCATTAGCTCTCTCTTCATTAGGTGAAGTCAACTCCGAAACAACTTCCGGTGCTGCGCTACTCGCCATTTCATGAAGAGAAGGTTCAATAACCTCTTCGAGTTCTACCTTCCGACTACTCACACCTTTCGCGAGAAACTCCTTCTCAAGAAAGGATCCATTCTTGGCAACAAAGACCTTTCCCTCGGATCTGTGATAGAAGGTATACCCAATCATTTCCTTAGGGTATCCTATGAAGACGCATTTTTCCGCTTTGGGTTCGAGTTTATCCGGTTGAAGTTTCTTCACATAAACATCGCATCCCCAAACTTTAAGAAATGATAGCTTAGGTTTGTTTCCAAACCATAATTCATACGGTGTCTTTTCAACGGATTTAGATGGTGCCCTATTTAAAGTGAATGCAGCGGTTTCCAGTGCATAACCCAAAATGACAGTGTCAAGTCAGTCAGAGACATCATAGATCGAACCATATCCAATAAAGTGCGATTACGACGTTCTGACACACCATTACGTTGTGGTGTTCCGGCAGGCGTGAGTTGTGAAACTATTCCACAGTCGTTCATATGTGTGCTAAACTCGTAACTAAGATACTCTCCTCCACGGTCGGACCGCAAAAATTTGATCTTTCTGTTACGATGATTTTCCACTTCATTCTGAAATTCTTTGAACTTTTCAAAGGTTTCAGACTTATGTTTCATCAAATAGATATACCCGTATCTACTCAAAGCATCCGTGAAAGTAACAAAATAACGATATCCACCTCGCGCTGACACACTCATTAGTCCACACACATCAGTATGTATGATTTCCAATAAATCTGTCGCCCGTTCCATTGAACCGAAAAACGACATTCTAGTCATCTTGCCCATAAGGCATGGTTCACATGTATCAAATGATTCAAAATCAAGTGATTCCAAAAGTCCATCAGAATGGAGTTTCTCTATGCGTTTAACGCCAATATGACCTAGACGGCAGTGCCACATATATGCAGATATATCATTATCAAGTTTAATCCTTTTAGCATCGACATTATGAATATGCGTAATACTACTATCGAGATCCAACAGAAATAAACCATTCAACACAGGTGCATGACCATAAAAGATATTATTCATATAAATCGAACAACCATTGTTTTCAGACTTAAACGAATAACCACTTTGCATCAAACACGATCCGGATACAATGTTCATGCTCAGTGCAGGCACCAAATAACAATTATTCAGCTTTATAACTAATCTCGACGGCATATGGAGAGGCAGCGTTCCGACGGCGATCACATCAACTCTTGATCCATTGCCAACCCGCATCGTGACCTCATCCCTTGCTAGTTGTCGCTTGTTCCGCAGCCCCTGAACCGAGTTACATATATTAGCAACCGATCCCGTATCAAATACCCAGGTGCTACTGCGAGTACTAGTCAAGTACACATCAATAACATGTATATCACATATACCTTTGTTTGCCTTGACGGCCTTCTTGTCTGCCAAATACTTGGGGCAGTTGCGCTTCCAATGGCCAGTCCCCTTGCAATAGTAGCACTCGGTGTCAGACTTAGGGCCAGCTCGGGGTTTCTTTTCAGGCGCGGCAATAGTTTTTCCGCCCTTCTTTCCCTTATGCTTGCCTTTCTTGTCCTTCTTGAAACCGGTGGTCTTATTGATCATCAACACTTGATGTTCTTTTCTAATCTCCACTCTGCAGTCTTAAGCATTGACAGAAGCTCGGGAAGAGACTTCTTCATGCCCTGCATATTATAGTTCATCATGAAGCTCTTATAGCTAGGTGGCAGAGATTGGAGAACACGATGTATGCCTAAGTCAATGGGAATCGTTATTCCCAAAGACACAAGCTTATCGGTGTACCCAGACATTTTGAGTATGTGCTCACTAACGGAGCTGTTCTCTTCCATCATGCAGCTAAAGAACTTTTCAGAAGCATTATAACTCTCTACGGCAGCATGGGTTTCGAAAATCATTTTCAATTCTCCCATGGTATCAAAGGCATTACCA
The DNA here is from genome assembly GCA_916181665.1 of Avena sativa. Lineage (NCBI taxonomy): Eukaryota > Viridiplantae > Streptophyta > Magnoliopsida > Poales > Poaceae > Avena > Avena sativa. Next base: position 226,542,772 of record OV702291.1, read on the forward strand.
TTTTCGAAACGTTTTCAAAGTTCTGGCTCTAGCCCATACAGTATGCCGCAATGAACTAAGTTGTGGTCCTCCTGACGAGTTATATAGACGTTCTTTTCCTCGTCAGGGGCATCAGGAGCTGGTGGGGGGCCTAGCGGCGCCTCTAGCACATATTGCTTTTGTGTAGCAGTGAGGAGAATCCTCAAATTCATAGCCCAGTTGGTGAAGTTGCTACCATTCGCAGCAAGCTTCTCTTTCTCCATGAACACATTGAAATTAAAAGCAGGTGGTGCCATCTACAACAGAATTTGTAAAATATATTTAGACTAAGTTTATGATAGATTGAGTTCAACTAATCCAAATTACTAATGAACTCCCACTCAAAAACGACATCCCTTGTGTCCTTTTGGTGATTACATGAACCAAATCCACTACAACAAGTCCGATCATCACGTGAGTCGGTGTAGCTTCAAAGGCGAGTATCTATATGGGCATCATATCAACTATATGACTCATGCTTAACCTTTCGGTCCGTGTTCCGAGGCCATGTCTATACATGCTAGGCTCGTCAAGTAAGAACCTTAGTATTCACGTGTGTAAACCTGTCTTACACCCGTTGTATGAAAGCATAGAGTCGAGAACACCCGATCATCACGTGATGCCTCAAAACACGATCCAAAAAATGGTGCATACTTAAGGAAGAACACATTTTATCTTGATATCTAAATGAGGGATCATCTTATAATGCTACCAAAAGCGCCAAACTAGCAATATAAGATGCTAACATCTAATGTGTGAAGTGAGGTGATATGGTCCATGCATTTGATCTCTATCATTTGCATCGTGGTATGATCTCTATCATTCCTTTGTGTGTAAGGCCAAGGTCTATGGAACTTACACGTTAAGTGAGTTGTAAGAGTATCTATCATACATCTACTTACAACAATACCATATCAAGACACTAGCCCAACAACGATCTAAACTAGACACCTCTAATTTATCAATTGCAAGTTTTACGTGGCTTAGGGCTTTCGGAGATAGAACCGGTCTTACCTACGAACATGAACCACAACGAGGATAACCAAGTTATTAGCAACTCGTTGTAAATCAGATATTGACTATAGTAGGAGAGACAGACACCCGCTAGCCACTTATGCAAAACTAGTTGCATGTCAGTCGTGGAACCGGCCTCATGTATGATGACATGTAAGGTTGGTCCGGGCCGCTTCATCCCACTATGCCACCAATATCCAAAGTACATAGAAGATGCAATAACATGATCGTCATCGCCCACATATAAACATATGTGTACTACCCGTGCAAAGCACCTACGCATAGATCAGGCTCTGATACCACTGTTGGGTCTGCAGCATAGAAAACAAAAATTTTCCTACGATGAGAACTATACGCCAAGATCTATCTACTAGATACAGAGCAACGGGTGGACATACATCCATGGAGAACTTACCCTCGAAGACAACGAGTTTTGTTAACGAGTAGGAACTCGTGGTTGATGTAGTCGTATGCTTGCCGATATCAACATCGTGTGGAAGTCCGAGCGCCGCAAATCAACATCGCATCCGTCCTCACACACACGTTCAAGCCACCGGATAACCTCCACCTCCTCGCTCCAGCGAATCAGCGGAAGCAGCAACTCCTTCCATACACAAGGCCACCGGGAACATGTATCTCGCTAATCCGAGACCATGGGGGAATATCTAGAGGGGGAGAGAGATCCTTCACGAGGAGGTGTGGTTTGTAAGAGGGGAGAGGGGGGCTTTATATAGGAGGGAGGGAAACTCCTCCCCTCCCATAGCCGGCGCATGAGGGGGGAATCCTCCCCTCCTTCATTCATGTGGTGAACCTCCACTCACATAAACATGGCCTCCACCCAAAATCCCACTCACATGTATTTAATTTCCACCAAATTAAATGCAACTCTCAATTAATAAAACTCTTTTATTTATTTTATTCAGAATTTTGTTAATTACTTTAATTAACAAACATTCACATAAAACCCCTTGCAACATTTCAATATCACATGCAGAACCACTTTCTGCAATTTCACCCGAAACAATTACGGTTTCTATCGAAACAATTCCTGTTTCTATCGAAACATTTCCTGCGCTTTGCAAACCTTTTGTCTGGAACATATGTGCTCCTAAATGGTGTCCGTCAACCCTTAAGTGTGTCACCCTACAGTTCGCGAATAATGCAGACATGATTGAGACTCCTCTCAGATCAATAATCAGAAGCGAGACCTGGAGATCCATACTGACTCCTGCATATTCAACGATGACTTCTGTGATCGTGAGAACCTTTAACGTCAGCAATTTAATCCCTTTGTCTCATGATATAATACATGTCCGAGATTCGATCATCGGATATCCAAATACCTAGTTTGATCTCGTTACCGACATGCACTCTTTTCTCGTTCCCGTGATATAACATTCTAGTGATCACATCACTTGCTTGCAAGCTATCTTAATGTGATATCACCGAGAGGGCCCAGAGTATATCTATCCGTCATCGAGATTGACAAATTCCACTCTTGATCCATGAGCCTCAACATAACACCTTCATAGCACTGAACCCACCTTTATGGTCACCCTGTTACGGTGTGACATTTGATGTTATCAAGATACTCTTCCGGTGTTAGCAATTAACATGATATCATGGTCTAAGGACTAAGACTACTTTGTATGATGTTATAGCAATATAAACATAATGACTTGATCGTAATGCTATACTTCGGATGAATGTTCATCACATCATTTCACAAATGCTATGACCTTGTTATTAACAACATCCAATGTCCATGATCAGGAAACCTTGATCATCTTGTTAGTCAACAAGCTAGTCTATAAGAGAGGCATAACTAGGAACCCTTTTGTTTATTAAACACACATGTATTGATGTTTCCTATCAATACAATTATAGCATGCAAATTAAACATCTATCATATACAAGGAATACATAATAACAACTTTATTATTGCCTCTCAGGGCATATTTCCTTCACTTACTGCTTCATCGAGACCAACTCGATTGGACTTTCCACTTCTCCTTCGCTCGCCTCCTTCTACCATTGGTTATAGGGTTTCGAACATCGCGGCTTCGCCGTGCTCTGGTGACCCTGTGGTGGTGCACTGGTGTGCTGGTGATGCCCCTGGCCTCTCATAGGCACTATTGAATCCCTTGCACCGCGGATGCTGTCGCCGGTCGTGGCTTGGCACAGGCACAATGATACATTGCAAATGTATCTATAATTTTTGATGTTCCATGCTTGGTTTTATCCACTTTCTTGTGTTTTGTCCACACTTCGGAGTACTTTTCATATGATTTCTTGGACTAACCTATTAACAAGAGCCATAGTGCCAGCTGCCCGTTTTCTGCTGTTTTTGGTTCCAGGAAAGTCAGAAAATGAATATTCTCGGAATTGTACGGGACAAAAGCCAAAGTGCCTATTTTTCCGGAAGTCATTAGATGCCAGAATACGAGACGGAGAGGAGCCAGGGGGCCACCACACCACCTGGCCACGCGGGCCAGGCCTGGCCGCTCCAAGGGGTGGTGTGGCCAGCCCAGGCACCCCCTCGGCCTCTCCTTCCGCCTATATATTGCCCTCGGGACGAAAACCCTAAGGACCCGATCAAAAATCCACGAAAGAGTCTGTAGCCGTCGTCATCTCCATCCCTAGATCGGGAGGGATCTAAAGCTCTTCCCGGCACCCTGCCGGAGAGGGGAATTCACCCTGGAGGCCTTCTTCATCACCATGCAAGCCTCCGGTGTGATGCATGAGTAGTTCATCCTTGGACTATGGATCCATGTAGTATCTAGATGGCCGGGTCTCCTCCTTTGTGCTTTCATGTTTAGATCTTGTGAGCTCCGTTCATGATCAAGATCATCTATTTGTAATTCTGCATGTTGTGTTTGCGAGGATCCGATGGATATTGAGATGCTATTTCAGATTGATTATTGATTCTATCATGTCTTTGTTATTTGTGATCTTGCATGCTTTCCGTTGTTAGTAGCTATCTTGGCCAAGTAGATGCTAGCAACTCCAAGAGTTAGTATTTATGCTCGATAGTGGGTTCATGCCTCTGGTAATCTGGGGAAGTGACAGAAATCTCTAAGGTACTAGATGTGTTGTTGCTACTAGGGAGAAAACAACAATCCTTTGTTCATAGAACAATCGTATTGTTTACTTTACACGCAATTCGTAAAGCAATAATCTATTGCTTGCAACTTAATACTGGAGGGGGTTTGGATGATAACTTGAAGGTGGATTATTAGTCATAGATGCAGTTGGATGGCGGTCTATGTATAATGTTGTAATGCCCAATCAAATCTCAAAGGATTCAAGATGAATAGTATATGCTTGTATGCTTTCTCGATGTTTGTCAATTGCCTCGCTGTAATTTGTTCACCCAGCATGTTATCTATCTTAAGGAGAGCCACCTCTAGTGAACTATGGATCCCGGTCCTTGTCTTTTACATACAATCTACAATCTTTTACTGCTTTGTGTTTACTTTCTGGAAACTATTACTTCTTTCCATTCGATACGTTTAATCCTTTGTTTTCCGCAAAACACGGTGAGATTCACAACCACATCGCAAGTTGGGGACAAAGTTTTGTGGTTGTGTTGTGCAGGTCTCCACGTTGCTACTAGCACCGGTAGTGCGCCCTGCCAAGGCTCAACTAGCAACACCTTTGGGGTGTTTCCTTGCTCCTACTGGTTCGATTAAACCTTGGTTTCATAACTGAGGGAAACTTGCTACTGTGCTCATCATACCTTCCTCTTGGGGTTCCCAACGAGCTCTACATCAACACTGAGCCATCACACAACACCATTGTGTTTCATGTGTCGCCATGTTGTGGTCGCCCTCTTCGGCCTGCTTCATCTTCGGAGAGCTACATCTCGCCCCATAGGTAGGTGACCTCCTCCCTCTATCTCTCTTTACCTCCCCTCTTATTCTCACTCGGATGCTACTCTAATCTAGGGTTGTTCCCCTCTCTAACTGCATTCTAAAATCACTGGATGTATGTAAATGTTTTTTGTGATCCTAGGATTTACTGTCGATTCAATGCACCACTAAAACTATAGTGTGGTTTTGCATCTGATATTGATGCTAGTGTAACTTGCTGCTAAATGGCATGGTGACGATCCTGTGGTTGCTAGTATTGACTTAACTCTATCCTAGATTCAATGATATGCTCACTGATACAATGATCCTGCAGATACTCTAATTACACTTGTGCTTGTGTTTATGCTTAGCAATGAACACCTTCAGTTTCCCACTTTTTGTGGCTAGGAAATGTTCACACATGTTGTCCTATTATAAACCTAGAATTCTGGAACCATGAGTTGACATTAAGGTTTCCTATGTATGTTCCTTTTAGGTCAAGGCACAACTATATACAATAACCTCTAATTTTATTCAAATCTTGTGTTTGAATCCATCTGCCACCATATGATCTATAAACTATGATACAAACATGTTACCATGATGTTATTTTTGTTACCTTGCTTCAGTGTAAGAATTACTAAAACTATGGCTACCAAACTTGACAATGAAGCTAGTGTATGACTTTGATTCCTAGATACCATAATAGAGAAATGGTCTTCTTCTTATGCAGATAAGCTTTGCAAGCATAGCTTGCTTGTGCTCCTTATTGTTGACCACATGGAAGTACACTGACTTTAGATGATTCCTAGCTTTATGCTTAGGAAAATGATTTACTTTATTGCTGCACTTACCTCTACTGATGGTTTGATGTTGAATAATGTTGTGGTTATTAAGCTTGTGTGGCTTCTGCTACCTTGGGTTAGCTACTATGGTGCCTCCATGTAGAGTGTGCACAGTAGTGTACCCTTATAGCATGATTTGCTGCCCTTGGCTAACTATAATGTATGAAAGCCTCATTGTGAAGGATATTTGGTACAAGGAAAATATTTCGAATGGTCCCTACTAGTGATGCATTAGTCTGAGCATCAAATTTAAAATAAGAAAAAAAGCTCTTCTTGATTCCTTAGCCCTGTCTATGATGCAAAGGCTGAGGCAAAATTCTATAAGAACAAATACTTATTTTATGGTCTTAATTCTCTATGATGAGCTTGCATAGCATCACTATGCAGGCTAAGATAAATCTTTTTTATAATTCTCCCAGACAAGCTATAATTGAAGGGTACTTGGAATACTTAGTTTACATGTTTCCCTTTATTTCCATTTGATTTGGATGATGCAAGAAAATAAGAACAGATACTACTATGGATCTTAGTGTAGCAACCTGTTGTTATGTGATGGTTGCTATTGCCTGCTGCTCCTAATGTTGATCTTGATCTACTAATGTTGTGATTTGGACACCTTCTTCTTTTAAATCCTCCTCCTCTTCTGGTAAGCCTTCTCCTCCTTGTTCCTGGCCTTCTTCTTGTGCTCCTAGATGGCTTCTCCAAGCAACCAGGGTGCTGGTGATGTTGGTGTGGTGCACTTTGGAGGTTTTGGTCCTGAACTATGTACTCTAGAGGTGTGGAGATGGAATGGTTGGACATGGGTATGGTGACTTTTGCTAGCTACGGCCGTGCTCTCTCTATCTGATGCTCTCTTCTAGCGTTGACTACACACTAGTGCATGCTAGTGAGTGTGCTGCCTACTTGCTTGGTTGATGAGATCTTTTGACTGAGAAGCTTTGCTTCGGCTAGTTTGGTGTTATCTGTAACTTGGCCTTTATTTTTGTGTTGCTAAGTGGAATTTGATGTTTATAATATTTCTACCAAGGTGAAACTTTCCCCTCTTGCCAGTGATGCTGTATCGAGGCAATACACTGTATAAGAACATATTTTACTCTAGCCCCTAATTACCTGCTCTATGATGACATAAACAAACAGTCCATCACACTATTAAATCCTGAGAGCACTAAACAAAACTAACCCCCTCTTTTCTTTATTACTTGTTTTGTTTCATTCTTAACTGCAGGTATCCAGAAGAAGAGAAAATTAAGACTACTAGATAGGAAAGTAGTATATGATCCTCTATTTTCTCTACCTTTGTAATTTTTTTTATTCTTTTGTTGTAAAGAACAATGTATTAATATATACCTGTAATAAAGATTCTTTTATTGTATTACTTTCTTGATCTTTTTGTAAACTTTGTATTATTCTTATTGTAATTTCTTTTTTATTAGAATAAGTGTAAAGACATTGTAATATTTGTATTAATGTAATAAAGTATTCCTTTATTCTTTTATTTTTTTTGTTCTAGTTACTTTATTATTATTTATCTATTGTAATATCATATTTCTTTATTCAAGAATTACCATTCCATTCTCTTAAGTACTTCCTCCTTCCCAAATTAGGATGCCTATTAGATTTTATCAAAGTTAAAGTTTATAAACTTTGACCAAGTATATATGAAATAATGTAAACATCCACAACATAAACTCAATGTTATTAGAACCATGATAAAATATATTTTCGTATTATATGCATTTTGTATTCCAAAAGTTACTATATTTTTATATATAGTTGGTCAAATTTTAGAAAGGTTGATTTTGACCAAAACTAATAGGCATCTTAATTTGGGAAGGAGGGAGTATTTAAATATTCCATAATTCAATTTGTGGATTTTCTAAATTCATTTGAGTTCAAATTTGGAATTCAAATACATGTTGGAATTATTTCCCTCTCAAAACCCAAAGATTCAATACAGGTTATGTTGAAATTCATCGCACCTGTCCTGACTTTTTTATCGGAAGAAGAGAGACCTCGATCCCTTCGCACCATTTTTAGTTTTGTGTGATTTTTTTCGGATTTTCTGACGTACGAATACAGTGCACACGCAGAGTGATCCCTGGAGTATATGGAGTGAACTTTTAACGGTCCGCTGCTGTGTCGTCTCGTGAATTCATCAGCAATTAATTAACAGGCAAAATATCTAAGGAGGCAGCCCAATTTTCTCCCCGCTCATCTGAATCCTGCGTGCGAAGTTCCCCCTTCCTTCTTTCTCCTCTCCTCGATCTGAAGGCATCTTCGTCCTTCTCATCCGCTCTACAGGACTGGCGTGGAGTGGAGATTTACCCTGGCTCCCGCGCTCGGATTGATCTGGTGTCGAACCCTACCTTTTCTTTGCCGCGAGCACTCCGATCCCAATCTTTCTTTCTCGGATGGATATTCCAATCTAGGGCGCACCGTCCAGGCTGACATACCAAGAGCTGAACATCGATTCCCTGCTGTCTTCACCCGGTCCGCGATCTTGGACATTGGTTTTCGAGGTATGAGCCTTTCCCCCATCCAGTGATTAGTCAAACCCTGTTGTCCTCATCCCAGAAATTCTGTGTATTCTGGGTGCACACCTCTCAGACCATCGAGACCCGCCTCTGCGGCCCTGTGACACATTATGCCATTGCATTGCGAATTCTGGGTATTCTGGGTACTGTTTAAGGGCAAGCGAATGATAAGCTCTAAAACCTGTTTGCTTGAACAATCGTAGCAGTGTTGCCATGCTATTCTTAGTCGCCGTCATTTGGTGGCTCTTGTTAAGGGATATGGTTGAAGTTTTGTGTGGTTTGGAACTTTGTTAAGAGCAATGTTGCCTTTCTCTGGAACATGTCAGTACCATTGCCAAGCTGGATGCATTGTTGTAACATTGAATGCATCCGACATGTTAATATCATGCAATGCTATGTTAAGAGGACACATCTTTGGCTAGATCACATGGTACTTTCTATGCGGTCGTGCTAACTGGGCCTGTATTGTTTTGGTTCTTTTGTGGTTATCTTCTTAGAATCATGAACAGCAGTTGCGTGTTCAACAAATAAACCTGATTAGACGAGATATAATAATGCTAGGATGTATACAACCACAGATTTTAAGCAACTGATTATGTGCATCATTCGGTACAAATTGAGCTTATTAATAGATATTGATATATTCTTTTGCCTTGCATAGTACTCCCTCCGTTTCAAAATATAAGAGGTTTTAGCTTTGTGAAAGGAGTGTATCGAACCTCTTATATTTTGAAACGGAGGGAGTATTGGAGAAATATGACACTTGTTATCTATTACTCTGTTGATCATATTGTTTCTATTGCATGACCATCCATCTGGTAGAATTAGAGGAGGCAACTAATGATGTTAGTAATTTCATGTTGAATTTTCAGGGAGGTGTACAGAAATCTGTGGTACTTTTATAAGGCTAAATGCAGATAGTAGAGCTCATCTTAGGGCTGCTATGGTACCTAACCCACCTGTTGATCAGCCTTTTTGATCTGTGGTCGCATCTGAGTAATTATCTAGAATGCTATCTTATTTCGTCTGAGTTGCTGCCCAAGTACCGTAATCTTCATTTTGAAAGACTTAAGTGTGTGGGCGTTGTAGTCGATAGCAGAGAAGCAAATAATATTTTGAAGATCAAGCAGCTTTTATGGTGGCTCTCAACTATTGGCGTTAAGTATGTAGTTCTCTATGACATTGAAGGTGTGATTATGAACATTTGCCTTAACATGCTTACTTGTTTGAATACATAGGATCATATTCTCTTCAAGTATTATTGGTCTATCCTTTACCTGAACATAAAAAAAACTATTTTCTTCTTAATATGACATGGCAGAGGGCTTCCCTTTGACAGTGAGAAAATAATTTTCGCAACAAATGCGTTATTAATAACTGTGCGTGCTGCTTTATTTCAACAGTTTGCCCTTCTAGTCATCTTTCATAAATCCGTATCGTGGAAAAAATAGCCTTCAAATTTATGTATTTTGCCTGAAACTACTTCGGGAAATTTGAATCGTGCATCAAATATTGAAAGAAGAAAATAAGTAAACCTGGTACCTTTCTCATATACAACTAAAAAGGAAAGGGAACATGTCTTCACATATATCAGATCCTTTAGAATAATAAGCCAAGATGACTAAAGAGTTTCCTGTTTCATCACACTGACTGGTACATAGTGAACGGTGCAGAAAGATATGTCTGACCATTTGACAATGCTCTTCAGGAGTACTGAAGGAATTTCTTGAAGCTGGTATAGAAGCCCCAAAAGATGGGATGTCAAGAACTTATTTGGTAAGTTGCTTAATGCAGAATCGTGTTGACTCATCTGCTGTCTAAAATATGGACAATATAAACTGTGGTAATTGTTGTCTGTTCTTTGACTGGTATACCCACCACTCTTATAACTGTTATGCCATTCATGTGAGCTTGTAGGATCTTAGTGCACATGGAGGGATGGCTATAGAGTGTATTTCTGGTTCTGATGGCAAGGAAGGCATTGCTAAAGCAGCAAACTTACTGTGCTCAGGCTTCTGCAATTGCGACACTCACGGGCATAAAATAAGTGGCAATGAATTAACAGAAGCTGACATGGCTTGTGCACTGAGAGAAGTAGGTATGTATTGAAAAATTATCTCCTCCCAATTCTTCTTGCATTTGCCATATTCATTTAATAGTCGTTAGGAATTTGTACATAGTAATTCTAGACAAGCACTTACTGTTCCAATCTTTCCATTAGGTAGAGGTGGGCCAGAACCTGATCTTCTTCTTGTGTACGGTCCTGTTAGATGCCATTTAGGATTTCCTGCATGGAGATTACGGTACACAGAGATCATGTAAGTTTTTCCCTCCATTTATTTAATTCTCACTAGTCTGCATGCTAAGGAATTTTAATGAACTTGCCCAGACAACATGCAAAAATTATTCCACCTGAGGGTGAGGGTGATCATGTTCGCTCTTTGGTTTATTTTATTATTTATTATACATAACCAATGTTGCGTATCTTATTTTACTACTGAAAGATCCTTTTGTTGTATGTGCAGGCATATGGGTTCACTGAAATCAATGAAATATGGTTCTATCATGAAAGCTTTGCATCGATTCTCACAGAAAAATCAAAATTATGGTAAGCTTATATTTCAACTTGGCTGTAAACTGTACGTCTGTACTACATCAGAATTCCCAGTCTTGTATGTTTATCGCATGTTACACAAAATATTCTTTACTTTACCTGTACATGCCTGTGGGCAAGATTCAGTTTGTAGCATTTTGTTCACATTCCATAAAATGCTTACGGAATAAGAAATGGTGTAAGCTGATCAGTGCTCCATACACTATTTATCGAATAAATGTACGTACAAATGTTTAATGTCATTAACCAGGGTCCTGAAATCCACAAACACACAGAATTTTGATTACGAACTGTGGGCACTAGCTTAGCGATTAAGCTTAAAAAACACCACGATAAACTAGAAGCTGCACTGAGGTTCGATGACTACAACAAACGAAATAGTTAGTATGAAGAAACCCCATAGTAGAAATAAGATAACAAGCAAAAAACTACCAGACATGTCAACCCGCAGATCCACAATTCAAAGCAATACACTTCAAGTAGTCCGTTCGGATGTTTCACTGTCATACTTGTATTTTAGCTTACCACTGACCTCCAACGTTTTCTTGGGATTCTTCAGTGATTTCTTCCATTGACACATCAATGGCATTATCTTCTACACTGGAGCTATAGAATCAGACAAAATCTTTCTCTCATATCATTTCTCATCCTTCATAGCTCCAAACAAACTACAGATAGACTAAATGATCTTGATGTCCTCCTTTGCCTAGCCAATTTCCGACGAAATCCATCATAGCTAATCACCTATCACTTTGAATTGTTGATGCTTATTTTGCACTGTTAGTATTGCATCTGTAGTTTGCAAAAATAGACCTACGTCGCAAGTTCTCTATTTTTTCGGAGGCATGGCACTGTCACAGTTTTTTCATGGAAGTTTCTTGTAAGTCTTCAAATCTGATTAAGCAACAGTTTTATGCATAAGTAACATAATCAGATTCTTGCTTAGTGAACATGTTATTCCTTAAGGAGCTGACGGACTGACTCTAACCTTTTGTCTATCAGGTAAATGAGGGCAGATACTAATGTAAGGAAGGCTGCTCATTTGTTATGCAAAATTTGTAATTCTGGAGCTGGCTAAAGTTTATTAACAGTATAGTCTTGGCAGATACATTGTACTTCCTTTTCGGTAGGATCGAATGGGTTACCTGTAGAACATGCAGGTACAAAACCTCAACCAACATATTTTTTGTTTTCATCAGAATGTAACAGGCTAGCAGCTCAGTGATAATTAGTTTTCTGGAGAATTGAAGATCTTATCATTTTTACCTTGCGGAATTCACTTTGGTCTCATATCACCTGTTATGTGCATGGACATAGCATGAGACAATAGTCAAATAAATACTTCACCCAGGGATTATACTACTGTATGAAACATTTCAGGATTTAGTCCCAAAAATTCCGCCCTTATCCAGGTGGCGGTACATGATAGGCTCATTAGGGCAACCATCGGATCTCATATCTCTCAAGTAATGCATGCTGTAGAGCCAAAATTGCACCAGTCTGTGCTGTCCTGTCCACAAGCCTAACTGGAGCCCGGAAGATCTCGGCCAAGGGAATTGCAAGTATGCAACCTCAGCGGCTGAGACCAGGGTGGCAGCCCCCTTATCTCACCGCACCCGCCACATGGCAGACTTCTACTGGGTCCACAGATGCCCTCATCCGCTCAGGTTGCACCTCACATCTGAATTAGATTTTCCTTGGCCCCGCTCCTGCCCAGCCACAAGCATACGTTCCTCTCTCCTTTTGTAGCAGTGACGAGTTTGGAGCACACACTTTCATCTCAGTCTCGCCACACACCACACCTGCCTCATCTCTCTGAGCAGCAGCAGGAGGAGCTTGCAGAAACAATGGCGGCTCAGGGTCTTCTGTCCGGGAGGCAGCTGCTGGGGAGGCCACTGCAGTCCTCCATCTCCAGGTCGTCTTCCTCCCGGAAGTCCTCCTTCATCGTCAGGGCATCGTCCTCTCCCCCTGCCAAGGTCCGTTGATCGATCTCTGGCTGTGATGTCTGTTTTCTGGTGTGATGTTAAGAACTTAACTGATTACTAACTGTGTTTTACCTCTGTTTCCTCTTTCAGCAAAATGATAACAGGCAGCTGTGGTTCGCCTCCAAGCAGTCCCTCACCTACCTCGACGGCACGTAAGTCACGGCGCAACCTATTGAACTTCTTTTCCGTTTGTTCTAACACGATGGTTCCGGCGACAAACTAGATTTTACAGTTGGACGGCGGTGTATATGGAGAGTTGGGTGAAGGATCGTCTGATTAAGTGTTGGTTTGTGTGCTTCTGCAGTCTGCCCGGTGACTTTGGCTTCGACCCCTTGGGTCTGTCAGACCCGGAGGGCACCGGCGGCTTCATCGAGCCCAGGTGGCTGGCCTACGGCGAGATCTTCAACGGCCGGACGGCGATGATGGGTGTTGTGGGCATGATCGCCCCAGAGGCCCTAGGCAAGGTGGGTCTGGTGCCCCCGGAGACAGCCATCCCGTGGTTCCAGGCGGGCGCGATCCCGCCAGCGGGCACCTACCAGTACTGGGCTGACCCCTACACGCTATTCGTGTTCGAGATGGCGCTCATCGGGTTCGCTGAGCACCGGCGGCTCCAGGACTGGTACAACCCGGGCTCCATGGGGAAGCAGTACTTCCTGGGCCTCGAGAAGTACCTCGGCGGCTCCGGCGACCCAGCCTACCCCGGTGGCCCCATCTTCAACCCGCTCGGGTTCGGCACGAAGAGCGAGAAGGAGATGAAGGAGCTCAAGCTCAAGGAGATCAAGAACGGCCGCCTTGCCATGCTCGCCTTCCTCGGGATGTCCCTCCAGGCCATCTTCACTGGCGTCGGCCCCTTCCAGAACCTCCTCGACCACCTCTCCGACCCTGTCAACAACAACATCCTCACTAGCCTCAAGTTCCACTAGGCCAAACGCATCGTCGTCCTGTGCATGGTATCTCTGCCCGTCGTCGATGGAAATGTTGTGCGCGCGAGAGGTGTATATGTGCGAGGGTGGGTGTGAAATGTAAATTTGTACGCGTGCTCCGCGCATGATATCTATATTGTGCTATTAATTTAGTGCGTCGCATCTCTGATCATCTTCAGCAAACGTCCTCGTCTTCTCCTGCTCATCTTCTAACTTAGCCGTATCTCTTTTTTTAAAAAGAAGATATTTTATTGATAATCCTCATGAATAAAATGGTTATTATTTAAAAAAATATAAATTTAAATAAACTATTCCTTCTGACGCAAATTAATTGACTTGGGTTTGACTTGGGTTTGTCTAAAAGCCGGATGTATCTAGCACTAAAACTCCAATCCGTATGGGCTGTGGCTAGGCTAAGAGATAGCAGGGCTGAAATCGGGCCGGCCCAAAACACGTACTGTGGTTATCATCCACGACGGCGACGCAGCCATCGTCTTCTTCTCCGTCTCTCTTCGACTCCTGCCCAAATGCTTCACCTCCTCCGTGGGCCGCGCCCCTCCGCTTCCCGCCTCCGCCGCCACTTCCTCTCCACGGTCGCCGCGGGTGGAACTCCACCCCCGCCACGCTCCGGAGCGGTGTACGGGTTCGGCGACAACAGCCACGGAGCGGTGGGCCAGCCTGCTCCCGCCGCGGACGTGTACGTCCCCACGCCCGTTCCCTCTCTCCCGCCGTCCGTCGCCGCGGTCGCAGCCGGACACTACCACTCCCTCGCCGTCTCCGCTGCTGGGGAGGTCTGGGCGTGGGGGCGCAACGAAGAGGGCCAGCTCGGCCGCGGGCTCCACACCCCGAGGTGATCTAATCTTCTCCCCTTCCCTACGCCCTTTGATGCTTCTTCTCTTGGAAGTATCTAGAACACGTGCAACGTTTTAATCCAGTAGTTGGAATAGTGATAATGAGAAGCAAACTCAACATACAAACTGCAATCATATACTAGTACTCTTAGGATTACACAAACCTAAAGGTGGGAGTGATGAACCTGAAACAGGCAATGCTCCGGCCCAGAATACTATTAATCCGGCATGGGCTAGGTGAGCTCCAAGTAGCTTACCAGACAAATTGATAAGTCTGGCATTCCCAGCCCACCAAGCAAAGCCAGTGGTTTCTTGGTCACGACCAGCTAGAAAGTTCCATTAAACCCCTTTGGGGAATCCAATAAAGTATCACTGCGGAAAGCAATGAAAGTAATTGAATCGATCATCTGTAACACGAGAAAAATAACTGAAGCTGGGGCCTACGAAATAAGACTAAAGTAAGAGTATTTGAATCGGACTGGCGCTCTTCTCCTCTAGCGAAAATTAGCAACAATGAAAGCATTTCTTAACTGTGCCTTTAGCGAAGGACATTGCTTCCTGGCCCAAATAAATTTGATCGTTTAGGAACATCATAAAAGGATGCATAAGAATGGTTCAGATAACATGGAGACTTCCCTATGCACACCGTACACGCACTCTTCCTGTACTGATTTCAGCTGTCATATTGAGTATATTTTAGTCATAACCCCAAACCTTAACATTGCGCATACATCATCCGAACAGGTATGATGCAACCATGTTTTTCTTGTCCATTCTAGTCTTAAATAATAAATAAACCAAGATCCAGTGGCATGAGTTGAACTATAGCTCAAACCTCAAAGCCTCCAACACTTGTGTGCAACAGTGCTTACCAAGCAGCACTCGGATGTTTGTTACATGCTGTTCTGTTATCATTATGGTACTGGAATCTGGCCCCGTGGTCATTTGGAAAAAAATAAACAATACTTACCAACGATATGAGTGCAGATGTTTTACCATTTTGCTGAATGGCAGGAATACGTGGAGCAACCCAGAACAGGTGAGAGGATTGGAGAATGTTCAAGTTAGATCTGTATCCGCTTCAGGTGTTGTCTCAGCAGCAATTGGGTGTGATGGCTCTTTATGGGTTTGGGGGAGATCAAAGCGTGGCCAACTTGGGCTTGGCAAGGACATTGTAGAAGCTGCAGTGCCTTCTAGAGTGGAGGCACTTGCTAGTTATGATGTTGTTAAGGTTATAGCTTTCTCCCTGAAATTAAGTAATTGGATGCTGCTCGCAACAGTTTTAATTGACGGGAAAAAAATTGTAGGTATCATTTGGATGGGGACATGCCATGGCATTGACAAAAGATGGAGGGCTATTTGGTTGGGGTTATTCAGAAACTGGAAGGTTAGGAGAAATGTGCCAAAGTACTCAGACACCTTCTCCACAAGAGTACATTGGCAAATCAGGGGATAAGTACTCTAGCTCTATGCTGGAGGCTGTTGAAAAGATGGTCGCCGAGAAAATTCGGAGTGAAGACAATATGCCTATCATTTGGGAACCTTCTCTTGTTCATGAAACAACTCATCTCAAGGTGTCTGATGTTTCCTGTGGGCTTGATCATTCCCTGATTCTCTGCTGTGAGTATTTCGTTTCACCTACAAAACTGAAGCTCTTGTGAGCAGTTGCTATGGATATTGTTTTTCTCGTACTCATCTACAATACATGCCCCCTTCTCAGGAATGAATAGTAAATATACATTGCCATCTTCAGTCATTTAAGCACCGGCGTTCTTTCTCAAAATTATTATTTAGTTTGTTCATTATATTAACATAGAAAGCTAGGAGCTGCTCTGCTGTGAAAGCGTGAAGTGTTGTGCATACAGTATGGTCGTTTAAGTTTTGTCATGCATGAGCTTCAAAACTGCAAATTTATATTATTTTTGAAGTGCGCAACTTTGAACAAATGAACAATAATGACCATACCATCTAAAAATGTACTCCCTCCGTCCCAAAATAAGTGACTTAGGTTTTTCTAGATTCGCATGTATCTAAATACTAAAACATGTCTAGATACGTATGAATCTAGACAAACTCAAGTCACTTATTTTGGGATGGAGGGAGTACTATTTTTGGATGTTTGTGTTTTCAATGTCCATTGTATTTATTCCTCACATGTGGTTTATGCATTGCCCAGCTAATGGCACTGTGCTGAGTGGGGGAGACAACACTTATGGACAACTTGGTAGGAAGTCAGGCTGGTCAAATATGCTTCCTGTAGACATAAGCTATAGCCCATTCTCTGTGTCAGCAAGTGCTGGACACTCTCTTGCACTGTGCCATATATCAACCAAACGCACCGACAATGTGGAAACTGGTGTCCTCTCATGGGGATGGAACTGCAGCTCCCAGCTTGGACGACCTGGCCAAGAGGGCACCCCAGGACTAGTCAACTATCTGCTTGGTGAGAAGCCAGTATCAGCAGCAGCTGGCCGAGTTCATTCTATTGTTCTCATGGCGAACGGAGAAGCTTGGGCATGGGGATCTGGCCGAAATGGTAGGCTAGGTTTGGGCAGCTCAATGGATGAGGCGGAGCCTTGTCTCATCGATAACCTGGAAGGATCAGAGGTCTTACAAGTCTCCGCGGGGATGGACCACAATCTCATCTTGGTTGAATAGGTTGGGCTGCTTCTTTGTGGAAAGATATTGATTGCCGCACTATTCACTGGAGCAGTGTCTGGCTATCTGCTATCAACCGGATGTGATCTTTAAGCAGAGATATGAACTTATGATGCTTGTTGCCTAACAAGCTTCAAAAATCCGTGACACTTATTTTGGAAGGAGGGAGTACCTTTTAGTACAAGGTGGCAGTACCTAGAAAAATCCGTGACACTTATTTCGGAACAGAGGAAGTAACATTTTTCCATTTATGTATGCTTGCGCGTCATGGTCAGCTGTTGTTTGGGAAATTGATATCATCTATCTGCTGGAGAAACCGGAGTTTAACGGGGTTCATAGAAACATTGTGAGTAGATGTTAGACGGTTTTTCCTTGAAGTGCAGGTGCCATGTGTATTCATAGGGTTCGGTGCTGTGTATTTTTGTAAGTTTTTGTCGTTGTACATATTTTATGCTTTGTGCAAATATCTAACCATGTCAATTTTCGAGATTTAACTGCTTCAAATAAGCATACTGTAAGATTGCCAGAAAATTGTGATTTGATTTTCGTAATAAGCATTGTCGTCCGGAACAACAATTTTTCCTTCCACATGGTGTTGTACAGTGATGTACTACCTCCGATCCATAATAAGTCTTGCTTATTTTGTACAGATCCATATTAAATAATAAGTATCGTTCATTTTGTACAGCTCCATCTGTTTTAAAATATAAGATGTTTTAGATTTCTTTCTGAAACACATGTACCTATGTACATTTTCTATTTTCTGAATCATGTGGTAGTTGTTTGGACTGCCAAACTTTAGTCACAAACCAAAAGAGTACTTTTGCCAGTATGGCAACTACTCCCGCGATTCATTAATGTAAGTCGATATTTTAAAATGGGATGGATATACTACTAAAATGAGTAAATCTACACACTAAAACACCTCCACATACATGTATTTTTTTAAGTGTTTTACATTATTATTAGTAAACAGAGGTAGCACGCTTGGCAATCTCTGGCTGGGAGTGGGAACCGAACAGCCCCAAAACCTCACTTATCAATTTGAACTCATCAGCTCTATTTCCCAACCCGGCCCAACAACCATCTATTTCTGTTCCTGCGAGGTGGGACCGGCTTGTCGGCCACACGAAACAAACCGAGCAACCGTGCAGACGCGGCACATCGGCAGCAGCTTCACAGGCGGCGGCGGCAGCATGGGGATGGGCGGTCGTGGCGTGGTGGGCGACAGGTGGTCGCAGCGCGTCCTCTGGCTGTGCGCCATCGGTAGCGCCGTGAGTAAGCACCCACCAAACCCTAGACCCCAGACCCCAGTGCTCCGTCCCACCCAGTCTTCGTCTCCGCCTAATTGCTCCGTGATCTGCAGGCCTCTACTTCGTGGCGGTGGAGAGGCAGGCGCAGAACCGCGCGCGGGCGGTGTCCGAGGGATTCAAGTCCCTCGACGGCGCAGGAGGCGGCGGCGGCCGCGGAGAGGACGTGTGACCTTCGCCGCCGCGAGGTGAATGGACGTGTAGAGAAGCTCCCTCCCTGTTCGAGTTAATCTGCTTCTAGTTCACAGAATCGTTGCAATAATAATGTACTGCTAATTGCCCCCCGTATTTGCGGTGTCTGAATGTTCGGGGAGCAAGAATTGGCATCTGACGACATGGATTGTGTTTTTAATGAAATGTTGAGTTGGAAAATCCAGGCTGCTTTGTTTCGTGATTTTGGCTCTTAAATTTCTTGAGCGGGTTAGAATTTAGAGAGAATGTGCAGTTGTTTCCTGAACCTTTGTTCTTGTGTATTCCTAGGAGCAGGCAGAGTCTAAAACAATTGGAGCATATAAGCAAATGAGAAGTTTCTGTTTACATAATTCTTAGATGTAAGCTTTGGTTCCTGTATATGTCATCTGGAATACTCTGTTATTACCTGTACCTAAATGGTTACTGTGATTTAGGAAAATTGTTTTCTCCAGTAAAGTAGGGTGGGAAATTGAATGCTAAACTAGGATGATCAACTCAAAAGAACGTAGGCGTTCAGTGATTACTTCATTCTTTTTCTGCTTCAGTACCCAATACTTGCTACCTTTCACTTCTTGAGAACTTTGTGCTAGGTGTGAGAGTGTACTGCTTTTGAACTTATGGTCACTGAGGCCTATTGAACATGGATAGTCCACCTACACATCATACGTTAATTGCCAGCAGTTTTTCTCTCATTCCCTGCTTTCGCTTTACCCCAAATGAATGATAAGATCAACTTTTGTGGAATAAGTAGATGACACCACGTAAATGATAGAAAGCAGTTTGCATGTTTTAGACTTCAAGCAGGGAGTGAAATGGAATTATCAAGTGCCAGTCTAATTAGAGTTTCCTTCTATTCCTCTATAGAGGATAATCGACTTAGTTTTGGTTGGATTCATGCTTTTCATATGTAGGAGTCCTGATGGGGGCTTCCGTGTTTGACCTGAATGGAGGCACTGTTCGTTCATTTCTCCTGTATCTGGATTCAGCAGGGATGCTGCTTATAGTTTCTAACTCATTTTCTGACGTCCACAACTTTTACGAATGCCATATGCGTTCTCGAGGAAACCCTGGGAGCAGCTATTGTTGAAGATAAGTAGATAACCACTATTATCCTTTTTTTAGATCAAAACCTTTGGTTAATTAAGTGCAAATTGATCCCACTTCCTGTCAATTGCAGTCAAAATAGGACAGCGACTACTTTAAGAATAAATTCTTCACAGTAAATAATTAGGCTAAGTCTATCATGGTATCTATTGATTTACTGGATGTGCATGGCATGTGATTCTCTTTAATTGTTAATGTTCCACAGTTCACTAGATTATAGAACAATGGCAACCTACTGCTTTCAGTGCATCACTAACTCGAAATGGATCTTTTAGTGAAATTTCTATTATTATGAATTTATTCTTTTGCAAAGAACAGTAGACTTTGACATGAGCCTGAAAATGCGGCTTGTTTTAGCATATAATTGGTTATGTTTCTTGTTCATGTGTGTAGCGGAAAGACTCGGTAATTCTTAAGGCAAAAACCATACTTGACCAGTTGCCCTTGACTGCAATTTGTTAACATGTTCTGATATCCATCTAACAGAAAGGTGTATATCTTTCTCTTTACTCCTATAGATATTGGATGGTGATGGTCCATCTGCCACCCCTCTCCGCTCCACCAAAATTAACTTCCTGACTGGCGGGGTCATCGCTCCATGGCAAAATATGTTATAGGGCTATTTTTCCGTTTCCTATTTTAAGTTACTTTTTTTTCTGGCTGCAAGCCAGTGCTGTTTGTTCCTGACCATAGCAGTGGAACTAAGTCAAATAATAATGCAGAGCATCATTGTCTTGTTGCCAACACACTTTTTTCAAGTATATTCTCTGTTATCAAGCGTGGATATCGAGTACATAGATGATTTTTCTTAGCAAAAAACAAAATACTACTCCCGTGGTCATTTTTTTAAACAGTACTAAGATATATTAAATGAGTGTAACGAATAACCGTCAACATATCCTGTTTTACTATTCCCATGGTCATTTTATTGCTACCCAGACACTAAATTCTTACATGAAAGCCCACGCCATCAAGTTGCAGTGCTGTGTACCATTGGTAGTACTCAGACGTGGATGCAGTTGATCTTGTACTCAAATATATTTTGTTAGTGGGTTTGTTGTTCTTTTGAACAAATCTAATAGCACCTCAACCCTGAAAGCTAAATTATTCTGACATCTTTGCTTTTTCCTATGAAATTCCTCAGAATATTACGCACGACTCTTATGTTACTGATTGAGTTCGGATTGTGCTGAAATGGAGCATCTTCAAAGATTTTATGGCTGTACATCATTGACTAACAAGATTTGTAGTTATCTCTTTACCATACTAGTAGTCAAGACTAAGTAATACAAAAGAAAGGAACGAACTTTGGGTATTACGAAATGGCATGATTAGAAAGCTTTTTCTGTTATAATATTGCCTGCTTCTTTAATTTATTTGTCCCCTAGTTGTTCACTTTGATGTATCTTCAAAAAATGCCTAGAAATTCCACATGCCACTTCTGCTTATTAGCCACCCTGCTAAGACTTGGAACTCTTATTGCTTTTCACTTTATGGGCCCTTTCTGTGATGCCTCAGTGTTTACATTTTCTTAATGACAAGTGTTAACTTAAATATATGCTATATTATAGACCTAATGATCAACTTAGGTGCCCACTTCTACTAGGTATGAAAGCTCGAGAATGTGAGGAATCTTCCATGCACCGATGCCACTAATGAATGGGGTTTGTAGGATTGTGGTGCAAGAACGCATCATTCTTCTCTCATCATCCCAATCTTGAAAAGTGCATTTATCACAAGATGCTGGTTTATCAGTGCCTAGAGTTCCATTGACTACCAATAACCTGATATATATTGTCTGATCCGAAGTATTATTAGTTTGATAATACCGTTTCTATGCCTTGCATTTATTTTTCGTGATCTTAGTCTTGTATCTGACACAAAATTCCATTAGTTTACAGAAGAAACATACTTTTGACTGAGACAGGAGTACAGTATCTGTTAATAGACCTGAATTCACCGGAGTTGATCTCACTTTTTGTGTGCACTCTTGCAGTTCTCACAATCACAAGATGCCTTCTAATAAAATCCATGATGATATATGGTGGTTATGAGCACTCCAGCCTTCCAGATGCAGTTAGTGCTGTTCTTTCTGGCCTTTCCCTTTTTATTCCTTCCTCACTACTGAACCCCACAAATTTTAATGTCACAATCAGCTTGATCCAGAGCATCTCTTGGGCATGATCTCCTTGCTTTGGTCCACTAAATAATCTCCATTAAAATTTTAACTTCTTCTGCACATTATACCAAAGGTGAACACATCAAGATCAGGCATGGAAATAAGAAGATGCAAGATGATTGGTTTTCTTACGACGTGGACTGAAAAGATTAACTAATTAACAAAAAGTTAGGGGGGATAAGGGAATCTATGGAACTTATCAACGTTCTAACTGGTTTCATAGTTAGCATCTTAGGGTTTTTGCTTTGGTCACCAATAGCATGCAAGAGCTGATAATATATGTGTCCGTGATTTGAAAAGAACAAGTAGAAGGTATAAAAAGCTTAGTGCTTTTCCAAGGAGTTTAGTGTATGCATCCCTTTACCTGTGGGGCTGCAGGAAAGGATAGATTCTGTAGCTTAAATGTGTTCCTAGCCATAGGTCTTCTGTTCTTCTGGGACCATTTGAAGTAAATACTATAGTTAACTACAATTACAATTTTCTATATGCATTTAGGTAGAGCCTACTGGTAGGGAGATACTTTAGCAATGTACTACTTTGTTCATTTCTTGCATAACTGCAACTTGCTGTTTACTTAATGTTGATGTATGGCCAGGCCTTAGGCATGTAGCATATTCTGTTGATTACTGTAGGTGCCCTAGTTAGTGGTCAAGATTGCAATCTAATCTTACACAACGGTATTGTTCTTGGTGCTCCACCTTAGCTTTAATGTACAATATCTGCCAACTCAGCATTGTGGACAGTTGGTCCAGATCACAATTGAATTCTTTTTGAGACATAAGGGTAGTTTGCCTCTTTTCCCTGAATAAAACCTATTGTAGAATAAGATCATGTTCTGCTGGTCTTGAAGTGATGAAATGCTTATATCTCGTGGTTGCCGTTAATCTTTTTCCTATTTGTACTGTTGATTTCTGTAGGCGTCTATTTATAATTTTCTGTGGCTCCATTTTACATCTTGCCATTCTGGAAGGTCTGGTTAGCTGCTACTACTTCTTTGCTTAAATGGAGCAAGCCTTGTGATCAAATACTGTAGAAAATATAGCTAGGGAATCTAATCTTAAACCTACCCAAACTGTATTGCAGAAGACATGCCGACAAGTTCAGGAGAAGAAAAATAAAATCTATTGATGGGGACATTTATTTACATATTTAGGTTCCTTCGCTTCTTACTTTTTTTGGGAAGAACTTGGCTTCTTGCTGAAGTCCTGTTGCAAAAAAATATGCAAAAGCATGCTGACTAATGTGTCTTTGGGAAAATATTTAGATTTGTCAGGGTCAAGCGGCGGCAGCATATTCTGTGCTCTTTTTATACTAAGCTAGAAGTTTGGGGATGAAAGGTACGGATGTCAATGTCAGGTGATTCATGCTTATGTATGTTGAACAGATAAATTTTCTTCCATTTTATCATCTTTTTACGCTGTTCAAATATGAACTCAGAATCTTGAAGTTCATGGTACATAGTACTCTTTACATGATTGAGCTTGGTCATTGACTGTCCTTTAGTATGTGTTCCTTTTAGTCAATACTACATGTGTGAGGCGTTTTCACAGCAAAATCCGATAAACCGTTGTACATTGCATTGTTTCATTTCGTGATATTGATATTCGAGTGTAGGACTCGAGAGGATTGTTTTTGCCAAAGTCATCAATTCTTATTTTGCGTACCCAGTTGCCTACTCGGTGGGACTTTGCTCTAACCTGGCCTACACAGAGTGACAGAACAAAATGGTGGGAAGGGAAGGTGGGAGGAGAAAGAGCAGGGTATAGATAGACATGAAAAAGGTGGTGATAATTGCAAGCACAGAGAGGCAAACAATCAAATCGGTTGTCATCTCTACCTGGCCATATTGTACTGCCCGGATACATTGGCTGTTTGTACAGATTTGACACGACCAGCACTCGGAGAATTTTTTATCTAGCACCTAGTGAATGTAGATTGGGGAATTAAATTGTGCAGAGTCGTTTTCTTTCACCTCCACTTGGACAGCTTCTAGCAAATTTGGTCAGATGTATATTAATTTGGAATTGCACCCACTCTTGTTTACAGTAAAAGATACGGATATAGTCAATTTTGTAAACTTTCTGCCAGTATCTTTGAAATATTGAGATTGTAAACATGAAAATCGTATGTTTATATTGGTCATGAAAAGTATTTTTCACAATTTATATCTATGTACTATTATAAATATATTATAACAAAATTATTGGTCAGAACTCAGAAATATGTTTTCAAAACCATACCGATGCCCAAAAAAGGTAGCTTTGCGTGAAGTGGAGTACCTTTTATGCATCTTCCTGCTTGTTCGCTTTGCCCTATTTGATGAGAGTACTTACTAACCAGGGGTTTATGCTTAATTGCTTATGGGAGTACTTACTAACCAGGGTGAGTTCAATTTTGCTTGACGGCAAACAACTTAGTCTTGAGCACAATAATCGCGCTACCCGTTCAGTTGAGGTGCCAAATAAATAAACTGTAAAAATGGTATGGACGCACTTTTCAGTGTCTAAAATCTCAAGTTTCAATCCATTAAATATTATTTATGGCAAAAATGACAATGCTCTAACATGATTTAAAAAGGGGAAACTAGGCAAATGGTACTATCACATCATATTATAACAGCTTCTCCATGCTTGTTATTTATAAGCTCAGCATGATTTTTTTTATAGTAGGATCGACCCCAAGCTAGATAGTACAGTAATATATTGGGTATCGAGTAACCACTTTACAGAGCAGCATGGCCGCTTGCGATGGCCTTTTTCTTGTACTGATTGTATCACATGGAATGCTGGTTCCAGATAAGCTCCACTGTTTGTTAGCGATTGTTCAAATTAACCTTCACTTTAATTGGTCCGAGGCGAACTCGTGATCTGATGCTTTATCCTTCTGGGTCACTCAACTTCCATTTGAATGAGAATTCAGTTGCTGCCTATTGGTACCAAACATCCGCAAGTTCCCTGCTTAGATTTCTTCCTTCTAAAATTTACCTGAATCTAGTTATCCCTGTACTACTTATACTGTACTTAATGCTTGCTTGATAAACATGATAAACCTATTACGGGACCACAGGTCCTACACTGAGAGGCCAGGCCTGAAAATTTCCATGATACGAAGAGGTCAGATAATGAAAGGCACAAGGCAAAAAGCTCACTTTTGGAGCACTTGAGGAGGCATGTCCTTCTGGGTGGAGTGGAGCTCTCCTACTCCTAACCCCTCTATTAGTCTGTTTCATACTATTATTATTCCACATATAAGGCATGGTCAAAGTTAAACATTGTTTTGGTTAAAAAAAAATTAAACATTGTTTTGGTTAAAAAAAAAGTTAAACATTGTTTTGGTTAAAAAAAAGTTTACATTGCAAACTTCCACTAAATATATAGGAAAATATATCAATATTTACAGTATTGCTAGAATTGTAATAACATATACTTGCATATTATATTTAGTATTTCTAGGTTGATATTTTGTCTTATATACTTACTCAATCATTGTAAAATTTGACTTTGATCAAATCTTATATGCAAAGTAATATGAAACAGAAAGAGCACCATGCAGCCCCAGTTTCTGGTGTGATACCATTCATTTTCCTTTAAATAACAAAGACCATGCATCATATCACCTACTTTCTCTTCTGAGTCTCCATGACCTCATTGGTATACGTCCTTGATTTTATAGCTTTGAAGAATATGATCAGAAAAGATGTGTTTGACTTCTGCATCACATTTTGTGTCGTCAGTACTTGGCAGCAGAAGTGGTTGGGAGGGTGGATTTGAGCGATTTTTTTTCAAATAGCACATTTTTTAATTTAATTCCACAACTGTCGCACGAATTTAAGATTTTATAGATCTAGACATTTGTCGGTCACGGCATCGCTGAATGCAACGAATCGGCCACAGCCTGACCGAGTGGACCATTCGGCTGACACCAGCTGCAATCGGCTAGGGCCTAGCCGAATGACTCATTCGGCGAGGGTCAAGCCGAATGGGTCTGGACCAATCGGCGAGGCTCTAGCCGAGTGACCCTCTCGGCCAGGAGCAAGCCGAATGGCTCAATCGGCCTGGCCCTCACCAATTGCACTAATCGGCCAGGCCGTGGCCAAATCCTGCATGATCAATGCATAACCAAGCAATTCGCCATAACCAATACATGCTTAAATCACTGCAACCGCGCTAAACGAGATTAGTTTTTGTTTCCCGCCAGCCGTTTCCCGCCATTATTTCCCGCCACGTGTTGCCGCCATTTTTTCCCGCCAACCTATTCTCGCCATTATTTCCCGCCAGCCGATTCCCGCCACGTTTTGCCGCCGTTTTTTTCCGCCTAGTCTTCCCATTGCCTCTATAAATTCAGGCACCGAGATGTTCTTTTTTCACCCAGTTCAGTTGTTCCTTCTCTTTCTCTCGCATTTTTTCTCCTCCACATCATGAGTGTGCCTTGTTCGGATCCAGAGTATAGGCCTAGGAAGATGAAAGATGCTAGGTTGCCACAAGGGGTGACACACGAGCGTTGTTGGTGCGGCCATCTCGCCAAGGTTAAGGAGTCGATCGATTTCTCCACCTGTATGGGCATGAAGTTTTTCATGTGTCCCAACTACGACGCAAGCCCGCCCCGACAAGCAAGTTCGTCGTACGAGAGGCCTCTGGTATGTTCCCAGAGCATGGTTAATATCAACCATTCATGTTATCCTGAGTTCTTTTGTTCATTCCATTGATTTGCTTGCAGTCTCCTCCTCCACTTTGCAAGTGGTACCATTGGATTGACACCGAGCAGCCAGCCTGGGCCAAGAAAGAGTGTCATGACAGGAACCGAGCTGCGTGGGCTGCCTTCCATGAAGAGGAACGTGCTGAAAGGATGGCCGAAGAGGCGAAGAACGAACAGGAGAGAGAAATGAAAGAATTCCAAGCAGAGAAAGCTCAAAATCGCGAGTTGAACAGGAAGAGAAGGGAGGAAGAGAATGCAATCTGCGAGCGCCAGGAAGAGGTGCGCAAGGAGGCCCGTGAGGCGGAAAGGAAGAGATTAAGAGAAAGAGCTGCCGAGGCGCGGGCGGCAGAGGAACGTGGGGACAAGACCGGGAAGTACCCGCATTGGACTCAGGGAAGGTAGACGTATGTCTCAGTACCGATGTATCTTAATTCCTGTTGTAGTGTCCTGATGTAACTTCATTTCAGTTGTAGTGTTCCGATGTATCTTAATTTCAGTTGTAGTATCTTGATGTATCTTGATTTCAGTTGCAGTGTCTTGATGTAACTTACTTTCAGTTGTAGTCTCTTGATGTATCTTCATTTCAGTTATAGTGTTGTGATGTATCTTTAATTCAACATGTCAGACCAATGTTGCTTTCCATAAAAAACATTCCTGCCAAAATGCTTCCCGCCAGAATGCTTCCCGCCAGAATGTTTCTCGCCAGAATGTTTCCCGTCATAATGCTTCCCGCCAAAATATCTCCCGCAAAATCTTTCCCGCCAAAATGCTTCCCGCCATAATGTTTCCAGCCAGATTTTTTCCCGCCAGAATGTTACCCTATAAAACCCCCTCCTCGCGCAGTTGTTTAAGCAGCAGCCACCCCGTTTTTAGCCAGTATGTTTCCCTACGATCGCAGTTTCGTGCCAGACATGTCCGTCGACCTTTTCCATTTGGCTAGGAACTTTAGGATAGACAACAATCCAGCCCCATTAGAGGAACTAATTGGTAGTGATTGTCTCCTCACTGAGTTGGGTGAGGGATTGCGTAGAAAAGGCTGGCCGAAGAGGACTCCAGAGGAGATACGGCAAGAGCTACTTCGGATCAATGCTAGGTGGAGCAAGCAAAGATTCTCTAATGAAGGGGCAAGGCAGCAGAACATCACGCTCCCTTGGATTTGGATAGAAGAGAGTGAAGATGAAGATGATATATTTATGACGCCTGCCGTTGGGACTAAGTGGAGAGCTGAGTGGGACGAAAGGCAGGCCAAGAAGAAGGGTAAAGGCGAGGCATCGTCGAAGGTTAAGGGCAAGCCATCATCGGATGAGGCATCGTCGAAGGGCAAGAAGAGCAATGACAAGCTAGAAGAGAGCGAGGATGAAGATGATATATTCATGACGCCTGCCGTTGGGACTAAGTGGAGAGCTGAGTGGGACGAAAGGCAGGCCAAGAAGAAGGGTAAAGTCGAGGCATCGTCGAAGGGTAAGGGCAAGAAGAGCAGGACGTGAAGAAGGCATCATCGTAGGGATAGAACAATTCTCCCTTGTAGCTCGTGTGTGTATCTTAATTATCTCGTTTGTATCCTAAATATCTGTTGTAGTCGTTTGTTAGCGATCTCGACCAAGAAATGAATAACATTGCGAAATGTCTCACACACAGAAAGGTGCATGTCTCACACATAGATAGACATATGTCTCATACATAGATAGATAGATATAGAAATGTCTCACACATAGAAAGGTGCATGTCTCACACATATATAGACATATGGCTGAGAGAGGTATCAGCGTCGTCGTCTGCCTTGACGCTCACGTGGTTGCTCTGGTTGCTCTGGTGGTGTCCAGCCGTATCTAATGGGTGTCCGAACGTTTCGAGGAGGAATCACTGAGCCGTGCTCGTCGTACTGAGTCTCCTGTGTGGGGGTCTGAAAAATGTTGATCCAACTGCTCTGTGTCATGAAGTCCTGAGTGTTGTGCTCCATCTCATGGTCACTCGTCCACGCCGATCCAGAAAAAGATCCTTGATAGTCAGGCGTAGACCCAAAGGCTACTGCATATGAATACCGAAGTATATAAGAAATTTATATGATATGAAGCTAGTCTCGGTATTGTGTAAGACGCATACCTTGTGGTTGCGTCTGTGGACGAAAGCCGTAGTTCGGCACGGGAGAGTAGCCAAAAGGTGGCTGCTGCTGCTGAGGCTGCCACGACGGACCTCCACCCTAAAAAGGTGGCTGCTGCTGAGGCTGCCACAACGGACCTCCACCCTGAAAAGGTGGCTGCTGCTGCTGCCACCAGTCGAAAGAACTCTGTTGCTGCCACGACGAACCTCCAGGCTGGTCTGGAGGGGGAGGCCTCGGTGTTGCCTGTGGTGTAAGCCGTGGACGAGGAGACTGTCGTACGGGCGAGGGTGGACGTGGCTGCTGCTGGTGCTGCCTCTGCTGTGTCGAGTGACGCGGAGGCCGCTGTGGTCCCAGCTGGTGAGCAACATCCGAAGAGCGGGTGCACGTGAGAACTCCGTGGATACGTCGGATCTTCTCCTCTAGGCGACTCAGCCAGGTCTGCTACTGCTCCCGTGGTATAAGCAGAGGTCCAGACGAAAGAGACCGTCTGTAATCAGCACTATCCGTCTCAAGATCAAGTAGCAACTGTGCCTGCAATTTGAACCACTAGGGTGAAAAATGGAATAGAAACTATCCCAAGTAGGTGCATAATGAAGACAATGTGTTACCGCGTGCTGTCTGCTGCCCGTAGTAGACTGGCTCGGATAACTATCCCAAGTAGCCGCGCTCGGCATCGCCCCAGGGTCACTCTGTTGTGCGATGCATAGACGTGTGACGCTCATGTAGCTTCGCAGATAGTGGTTGAACTCGTCCATATCAAACGGGGCATCCGAGTCCCAGACTCGTGTTGTTGCGTTGTTCCACTCCTCTACGTATGTCCCAACTCTATGGAGCCAGCCTGTGATGGTCTTGTTGCTTCCCTTTCTTGACAACCTACAATTTGAGAGTGATTGCTATAAGTCAATAAACCAGATAAGTCAGTAAACTAGATAAGTCAATAAACTTACGTGTGCACCACCGAAGGCACGACACTCTCAGTAGGACGAGGGTCGGCCAACTGGCGAAGGCCGAACTGCCTCATTACTCTATGTAGGCTCATCTCCTCTACCTGCATGTCGAAGATGATCTTCAATTTTGTAAGCCAATATGCCGCGTCTCTGGTACAGAGAGTAGAAATCAGTGTGACGGCTTCCACGTCGTCCCCATCCTTGCGGAATCTAGCACCAACGGCTTCATCCATGTAGGGCTGCCACATCACCGAGCTCGCGAGCAGCACGTCAAACTGCTCGGAGAAAGCAGGGTAGCAACCCCTCACCTGAGCATGAGAAAAGCGTCTCTGCCAAAGAACACATGTCATTTCTAGTCATGTAGTACATGAACTAATTAAAAACTTTGTACATACCTTGCGACGTGTCCAAACTGTACCGAAAGTCGATAGGTCGATGCGGTCTGCGTCGAACAGTCCTGTCGGAGGGTCACCCAATGCATGTGATGGGTAGGCCGTCTCAACAACTACGTCCGGTCGTCCAATAGGAAACCGCTCCCAGGACCAAAGCTGCAACAGTAAAGGGCATCCAAGAAAGCCTGACCTAGGAGCTTTATGCTGACAACCGCTGCACATACCTCTGTACGTAGCTGCCAAGACCGCAGAACCCCAACTCCTTTGTGTAATCATGTCTGCGCTTGTTGCATTAGCAATCTGCAATGCAATAGGGATGTAGCGAGCGGTGATAGTGGTGACATGGTTCTCGGTGAACATCACCTTCCCGAGAAGCCAAATTAAGTACGCCTCCAAGCACCGAGTGATCTGTGGCTCAGTCAACTGGAGCTCTGGATAGCCTAACCGTTGGATCTGCATTAACGCAAAGATAGTTTAGTACAAACAAGCAATAAATGGTGCGATGCGTAAAGACAATTGGACTAACAAGTTATCGAACACACCTGAAATCCTAGTAACCAGTCGAACTTGGGCCCGTGCTCATCGTGGTCAAATGGAACGACAGTAATACCCTCAAAACGTTGGGCCATATTGGTGCTCCAAGTGGCTGATGCATCAAGCGGCCCAATGGGCTGACCTGCCAAGGGAAGTCCCAACAGGTAAGACACATCCTGGAGAGTAGGAGCCATTTCACCCCAACGGAAGTGAAAAGTGTGTGTCTCAGGCCTCTATCGGTCAACCAAGCAGCTCAACAACGACTGGTCATATAATAGACGTGTAGAGTCTCCAGTGTCCTCAACCAGACGAGCAAAAGGTAAAAGCCCAGCCCACTTCAGCCTGCATATCGAAATAGAGTCGACAAAATACTTAGCGCGACAAAAGATGAAAGCTTAATTGTTGTAATGCATGATTAAAACAAAATCATACCTAGGAACCCAAGCCGGGTGTATCCTCCAGTTTACGTTGGGAGTGCGAGTGACCAAGGGCTCGAGGGAGTTAGGTTCATCCTCCAAGATTCTAGCACGATGTTTCTTCTCAATATCTTTACTGAGAAAACTATATCTTCTTGCCATTTCTGTACAATATTACAAATAAAATAGAGTTTATCACGCGTTACAAATTAAAACAGAGTTCATCACGTATTACAAATTAAAACAGAGTTCATCACATATTACAAATTAAACAGAGTTCATCACGTATTACAAATTAAACATAGTTCATCACATATTACAAATAGAACATAGTTCATCACGCATTACAAATTAAAACATAGTTCATCACGCATTACAAATTAAACATAGTTCATCATAACCTAAGTTCGCCCGCGACCTCTACCTCTTCGAGCCCGGGTACCACGGCCTCGCGTAGGTACTACGCCTGTTTCGAACTTGGGACAACACCTTTCCCTATGGCCAAAATCATTGCATAGAAAACATTGTCGCGTTGGACCTCCAGCTTCTGATTCATCCATGTCATTCCGGATGCGCCTACACTGACGTCTTCCTCTGCCTGTTCGCATTAGAGCAGGGTGGGGGATGTACTGCCTTTCACCAGGGTTTACCTTGTTGAAATTACCAACTACTCGAAATCCTGACATCTCACCTGTCCAAGTATTAATCACGGCTTCTTTTAGATAGTACGGAGACACGAACGAGATTGCGTCCAACCATAGCTGCCCACACGCAGCAAGCACATGCGAGTATGGGAGATGGAGCAATTTTGGTTTGTTGCATGTGCACTCACAGGTTGGCCATTGCTCATTTCAATCTTCACCTCGTGTGTCCTTTGCTCATTACCACAACCAAACTTATCGGTAGGTAACCGCACCTCAAACCTTCTCTCCGCATTACCAACAGCCACGAAAGTGTGTGTCCGAGCTTTTGCCATCTTTTTATCCATGTACTCCATAATTTTTTTGCAGAAGCGTGTGTTCGGATTGTTTAATATATGCAACTGAGCTTTCTGTCGTCTGTCTCTGAAATATGTGATCGTGCCATACAAAATACCCTCGACAATGGCTGTAAGTGGCAGAGCCCTATTACCTCTAAGGACAAAGTTATATGACTCAGCAAGGTTTGTAGTCATCACACCATACCTAGCTCCATGGGTGTCGTGTAGCAAAGACCACCTCTCCAAAGGTTCGTGCTCTATCCACTGTTGAAATTTTTTAATCTGTCTCCCGGACCTTCTCCTTGTACCAGGCGGGTCAAATCCAGGCAAGTCACAAAGCCCTACAGGCTCTTCTTCAAGATGTGCTTCTCCAGTAGCAGCCTAGGCAGCAACTGCTGCTTGATGTGCAGCTATAGCTGCCGTTTGGGCCGCTTTCCTAGCTCTGACATGTTTCTGAGTAAAGTCATCGAGGTGTGCATGTATGAAATCATACTTCCATTCTTGGTTCTGCTTGCATAGTTTTTTGAAAAGATTCATCAGATTCTTGATCCTGAACTGTGAGAAAAAATTAGCTCCCAAATGGCGCATGCACCAATGGCTCTGCATGTCGAGCCAAGGGGTTTGTTCTTCAGGCCCAGGCTATGCCAAACGTTTAACTGCATTTAGTATACCTGCATGCCTATCATGAATGATGCACACATTGGGCTTATCTTTGACAACTGCTATCTTGAGCTGTCTGAAGAACCATGTCCAACTTTCAGTGTTTTCTTCCTCAACAAAAGCAAAGGCGAGTGGGATAATTTTATTGTTGCCGTCTTCACCTATGGCGGTAAGGATCTGTCCCTTATACTTTCCAGTGAGAAATGTGCCGTCCACACATATAACTGGTCGACAATAAGTGAAAGCTTGGATGCACATAGAGAAAGAGAAGAACACTCGATGAAGCACCTTTACGGATGGATCCTCAGGTATCACATAGTGTTGGATGTCGACATAGGTGCCTGGGTTCCTTGCCTGCAGTGTAAGGAGCTGTCTCACCACAGAGTCATACGCGTCTCTGAAAGAACCAAACCTGTCCTCAAGAGCCCTCTGCTTTGTCCTCCAAGCCTTACCGTACGAAATGTCATAATTAAACCTGACCCTTACTTTATTTATTATAGCCTTCACTTCTACCGCTTTGCTCTTCACTATCTCCGTGTAAAACAACCATGCCAGAAGCGTGAACGAGAGGTTACGATGATCTGTAGGGATAGATGAAAGCTGACATGTGTGCATCACCATGTCACTCACCAACCAACTTATGTCATATTTAGGAATATATCCATGGACCATGGCTGGACAATTAATATCCACGCATTCCATTGTCAAGTATCTCTTATTTGACACAGTTGTACTGAGAACCCTCTGTGTAGACAATGCTCAAGCAATGACTGCATCTTGCAAATGTTTCTTGTCTGGATATCTGACGCCCTGCGCAATTTTATTTTTGTGATATTCTCAGGCAGAATCATGACAGTCGTTAACGGTCATGACGCCGGAGATGTCTTGATTCCAGGATGCAGGAATCGGTACGTCTTCTCCATTGCCTTCTTCATCGGAACTATCTGAATCATCAGAATCACCACTTTCACCATCCATGGAATCCTCATCCTCCATCATGTCCTGCATGTGCCCACTTTCCTCGTCCCCATCTACCTCTCCACTTTCGTATCCTCCACCTACATCCTAACTGCTCTGCCCTGGTTCGTAACCACCACCACCACCTCCTCCTATCTGACTGCTCTGCTCTGATTCATAACCACCACCTCCAACATTGGACATAGAGTACGTTCCGCCACCATATTCAACACTATGGCCAGGACCGTGTCCACCTTCAGATGCTTGCGGATTGATCTCCTTCATGACAGGAAGCACTAGTGCAACAGGGTGTATCTGGCTGTCCTGGCAACCTTTTAACCATTTAAACCAATCTCGGTTATGATCTACATCCTTCAAAATCCAGAAAATTTTCTTGGTAGACTTTGTCCACAATGCTTGGACACTTACGGTGTATGTTTCGAGATTATATCCTAAATAGTCCGTCAACCATTCCTTCAACTGACTAACACTCCAGGTTTAAGGGGCAGTCAAATCCAACTCCGTAGAATGAAACTCACGCAAATCTGCTTCATATTCATAGTATTAGACATTACCAAGACCATAGTAAAACACGAACTTCACTACATTCGACATCTCTGCCGACATAAAAAAAATCAATCTAAATAATTAATTATCCATAGTAAATACTCTAAATAATATACTAATAGTCTGGCTAATTTTCACCTGCCAAATCGTTCTACAAATCCACCTATTTTAAATAAAACTATGTACAACTACCCGCTAATATTCTAAATAATAGTCTGGCTAAAATTTCTACAAATCCACCAATTTTTATACAAACCCATCTATTCTATTAAACTATATACAACTATTCTAAATAATATACTAGAACCATCCTAACTATTCTAATAGCCTGCTAACCACAACCCGCGTAGCCGCATAACCATATACAATAACTGTGATTAACGAGTGATTAGAGTTTACCTTCGAAGCTTGAGAAGCCACTCGGTACAGCAGGCTCGGTTTACCAAAGAAGCAGTACGGGGCAACTCACAAACGCCCCAGCTCCAAGCTCCACCGTAGCTCCACCACCATTGCCATTGCTCCACCAAGCTCCACCACCATTCCTCCAAAAAACCACTACCAAATCCAGTCCTGAGCTAACGCATCAGTAGATCGGGCTTCCCCTTTCTCTATATTGGTTTTAGAACAAAGATTTGTTGGCTAATTTGGGTTAAATCTGAGAAAAATGATGAAAATAGGGCTGGGTTCGTCGCTGGGAGAGAGAGGGCAGAGAGATGAGCGACGCGAGGAAGAAGGCGGCTGGGTGCGGGGCGAGGGGCTCGCGCGGTCCTCTTCTTTGGCTCCTTTCGGCCAGGGCGTCGCCGAATGGCCCAATCGGCCAGGCTGTCGCCGACTGAGGCAATCGAACCTAGCGGGCCCACCACACATGCACTCGGCGACAGTGACGCCAAATAGACTTTTATTCGGCCACGTCCGCGCCGAATGGTCCACTCGGTCAGGCTGTGACCGATTCGTTGCATTCGGCGACGCCGTGACCGACAAATGCCTAGATCTATAAAATCTTAAATTCGTGCGACAGTTGTGGAATTAAATAAAAAAATGTGCTATTTGAAAAAAATTCGCGGATTTGATGGGATTGAACCGGAGGGAGCTCAACAATATAATCTGGTAGGTTTTTGCATGTTCCATCAACCAGGAGACCAAGGGAGAATTCCAGGGAGTGTGATAACTTGGCACAACTTGTCTAAGAGCAGTTTTAGGCGTGAACCTACCAGGCCATCCACCAAGAATCAACCGGTTATTATCCATGGAAAGTTATGGCATATGCCAAAAAGGCTTCTTGCCAACTTTAATCACAATTACTTTGTATTTATTCTTGTGATGCGTCAGATCAGATGTCTAATCTGACAAAACCGCATGGAATTGTTTGACCAACGTATGAGGTAACCTTTGGCCTAGGTAAAAAGAGATTCTTTGAGACCAAACTAAATCTCTTTGATTTGCATAACTGGGAAAACGTAGAAGTAGAAACAGGAAATATATTGCAAAACCATGTCCTTTGGGCTCCTTGATCTGCATGGTTCCTAAAGCACAAGAATAAGAAAAAAAAACAGAACTAGAATGTCAGTACTCCTAAAAGGATTCGGAGCTCTACACGAATCCAAACACGTTTGACAAACCACAAGTAAAAAAAATCATAGCAAGATGTTTGAGTAAATTCTTAAAAATATAGTGCAAAGATATAGAAAATCACTTTAGAGCTTAGGCGACATGGAGCCCTTTATTTTTCAAAATTTGAAAGCATGATTTCAAAGTTCCAAAAAATTCTGAAAAAAATCCAAAGGTAGAACATAGGATGTTGTTAATAACAAGGTCATGTCATTGGAGAATGATGTGATGAACATTCATCCACAGTAGGTTTTGCAATTATGTCTTCAAATTATATTGCTATAAAAATCTCATACGAAGTAACACTAATCTTAGACCATGAGATCACTCCAATCACTAACACTAGAACAGTATTTTGATTCCGTCAAACGTCACACCATAACAGGGTGATTATAAAGATGTTGGACACTTAGAAAGTGTTAGTTGAGGCTCATGGATCAAGAGTGGGATTTGTCCATCCCGATGACGAAGATATATACTCTGGGTCTCTCGGTGATATCACATTGACATCGCTTGCAAGCACGTGACTAGCACACGAGAATGTTATATAACGGAACGAGTAAAAGAGTACATGTCAGTAACGAGATCGAACTAGGTATGGATAATACCAAATGATCGGATCTTGGATAAGTAAAATATCGTGAGACAAAAAAAATTGGTTACTACGAAAAAGGTTCACATGATCACTAGTTCATTGTTGAGTAAGTAGGAGTCGTTATGGATCTCTAGATCCCACTAATGATTATTGATCGGAGAGAGTCTCGATCATGTACACTTAGTTCACGAACCGTAGGGTGACACATTTAAGACTCATCGATGCATTTGAGTGGATACGGAACACAGGAGAAAATACTGGACAACGCAGAAACTGTTTTGATAAAACCGCCAGAATAGTTTCGGTGTATCGAAATAGTGCAAGACAATAAATTATTAATATTCATTAAATGAAGTATTCATTAAATTGAGTGGCATTAAACCAAGTGAATTAAAAGTGTTTTAATGGAAAGACCTTTGATTTTGAGTGGATATTTAATAGGGAGAAAGTGACCCTTGATTATTTGTGAGTGGAGAGTCCACTAGCAATCAAGAGGGGAGAGGTGGGGGCACCACATGGGGCGCCGGCCACCCCTTGGGTGCTGCCCCCACTCCTATATAAGGATGAGGTGGATACCCTCTCCTCACACAGCATTCCATCTCTTCCATATGTCATTTGGTTGATATCTTCCTCCCCTTGCTAGCTGACCCACTATCACGAGTACGGTGCTTAGGCGAAGCCCTGCTCAAGACCTTCTCCACCATCACCACCCCCATGTCATAGTGATGCTGGAGTTCCCGATGATCCGATGCTTCGGCTGTCCGTTTGTGGCGTTGATCGTCTTCGCGTCCTTGAGGACGGACGAGTACATTCTACATCAGCCACTTTTTTGCGTGAACATTATGCCGCTTTCGGTCTTCGAGGGTGATTCCTTCTGAAACCGTTACAAGTATCACCTAGATTTGATCTTGGTAGTTGCAACCGTAGGAATTTATTTTATTTTATATGCAACGAACCCATTAGTTCACAATCAAAGTAGTGTCTTGACTGGTGACGAGCATTGCCTCGATCCACTTGGTGAATTTTTCAACTGCGACTAGCAGAAAGACGTGTCCTTCGGGTGATGACTTGTGGAGTTTTCCCACCATATCGAGTCCCTATTGGGCGAACAGCCAAGCCATAGGTATGGGGGCCAACTCTGTCGTGGATGCGCTTGGTTTTGTGGCGAACTTCTGGCATGCTTCACATGTACTCACTATGTCCTTTACATCCTGGACTCCGGTAAGCCAGTAGAATCCTGCCCGAAAGGCCTTGAATGTTATTGGTCGGTTGCTGGCGTGGTGGCCACATATTCCCTCGTGGATGTCCTTGAGGATGAGCTTTCCTTCTTCAAGTATCACACATCTCTAGAGCACACCCGCAATACTTCTCTTATAGAGTTCCCCCTTTATAACTCGGAAGGCCTTGGATCGACGGGTGATCCACAGTGCTTCAATTGTGTCCTCTGGAGTTCATGTATCATGCACACTAGGTATGGCTGCATCCATGTGGGCTATATCATCATGACATCCGCGGGTTCTTCCTCATCTTCTGGAGCAAGTGTCTCGGGTTCAGGTGGTGGTGCAGCCCCCGTCAATCTGTGGCTTTGCCCCCTTGCGTGCGTTTGGTTTTGTGGCTTCAGTGGCTTTCTTGACCTTGATGGAGCGCTCACTGATTTCCAAAACCCCGGGTGGTACGGGTAGGTAGAGAGACCTGATGTTTGCAAGATTGTAGGCTTCCTCGTTGCTTGCTCTACTGATGTGGGAGACCTCACACTCGTCAAAACAACCGTCCATGATGTTGTACATATCACGGTATGCGATCATCTTGTTGCTGATAGCGTCATACTTGTTCATTGTTTGCTGCACGATGAAGTTTGAATGTCCAAAGATTTTGAGGCAATTTACACGGTAGGCTTTGGCCATACGCTAACATGGCCTCGTATTCAGGTTCGTTGTTGGATGCATTCGGGAATCTCATCCAAAGTACGTAGCGCATTTTATCCCCTTGGGGTGATATTAGTATGACACCAGCACCCCTCCTTCAGTACTTTTGGATCCGTCGAAGTACATGGTCCATGCACTTTATAGATATGGGGACCCGTGCTTTGGAGTTCCCATCCACTCCGTGATGAAGTCAGGTAGGACCTAAGAATTTATCGTTTTTCGCTTCTCATACGTGATGTATCGAGGGGATAACTCGATGCCCTAGAGAGAGACACGTCCCATAGCTTCAGGGTTATTGAGTATGTTGGAGAGATATTGACCACCACTATCAGGTGCTCTGAGAAGTAGTGATGCAGTTTGCGTGCTGTCATGAATACACCA
The DNA here is from genome assembly GCA_916181665.1 of Avena sativa. Classification (NCBI taxonomy): domain Eukaryota; kingdom Viridiplantae; phylum Streptophyta; class Magnoliopsida; order Poales; family Poaceae; genus Avena; species Avena sativa. The sequence goes on from OV702291.1 coordinate 226,581,607, forward strand.
TATGCGAGCTTCTGATAATGCGGGTATTGTTGCTTGTACAGATATAGCACCTCACTGAGATAGTAGTACTCACTGAGATAGTAGTACGACCGCTGGACACCATGAGTCTTTCCTTCTTCGGGTCGTTCGACAACCAGTAATGAGTTGACCACCTTATTGGTGGCGATGATGTAGAGTAGCAGTGGTTCCTTTTCCTTGGGTGACATGATGACAGGCGATGTCAAGAGTGCTTTCTTGATATTTTCAAGAGCTCGTTGGGCTTCATCAGTCCAATTGAAAGTATCTGATTTCTTCATTAGTGTGTAGAACGATAGTGCTTTTTCACCTAGCCGAGCGATGAATCAACTTAATGCCTCTATGTGCCCAGCTAACTACTAGGCTCCTTGTAGATTTGTCAGCCTTTTCATCATGAGGATCGCCTGTATTTTTTAGGGTTTTCTTCGATTACCCTGGTCGACACGAGGTACCAGAGGAGTTGCCTAGCAGGGACCCCAAAGGAGCACTTTGTCAGGTTGATCTTGAAGTGGTACTTGTCGAGATTATTGAATGTTTCACGAAGATCATCGATAAGGGTCGATTCTTGCCTTGTCGTAATTATTACATCGTCAATGTAGACTTGAATGTTTCTGCCAATTTAGTTTCCAAGGAAATTTTGCATCATCCACTGGTATGTGACACCCGTGTACTTCAGACCGAAAGGCATTGTGGTGTAGCAGAATACACCATAGAGTGTGATAAATGCCGTTTTGTCTTGGTCTTCAACTTTCATCCGGATTTGGTGGTATCCAGAATACGCATCCAACCCTGGTATCCCAAAAATCTTCCAGCGCTCATAGAGGAACTCGACGAGCGTGCTTTTCTATACGGGACCAAGGTTGGAGGTCATAAAGGCTATCTTCTCCAGGTCCATAGGGTGGACCTGGACTTCTTTCGTGTCCTTTGCGGAGTCAAAGGTCTGGTCGGGTATGGACCTCATTGCTTCAGGCAAAACATTGTGATCATTCGCAATCCTGAGCTGGGCGAACTCTCTTTCCATTCCGAAGGACTCAGAGATCTTGTTGAACTCGCGGTCGGAGTTATCTGAGCGAGTGAAGCTTCCCCTTACAGTTGTGATTCCGTTGGGTGCCAACATCTTCATCATGAGGTATGCATAGTGCGGTACCGCCATGAACCGAGCAAATGCTGGTCGCCCTAGGATTGCGTGGTACTATGATGGCCAGTTTATAACCTCAAACTTGATTTTCTCGTGCCTGAAGTTTTATCGCGACACGAAGACAACATCGAGGTAGATTTTACATAAAGGGACTTCGGCTTTGCTCGTGACAATGTCGTGGAAGGAGGTGTCCGTTGGAGCTAGATTGGTTAGAGAGCAATTCATTGCGTGCAGTGTCTTGGCATAGATGAGGTTGATGCTGCTTCCTACGTCCATGAAGACTTTGCTTATGTCGAACCCACCAATTTGGGCCTCAACTATTAGTGCCGAATGACCTGGTCGTGGGATCCAAAGGGAGTGATCGGCTCTGCTGAAGGTAATCCCTTGCTTGGACCAGTGGAGATATTTGGGCGTTGGTGGTGGCGTCCTCACTGCCATGTTGACTTGTCTGCTGATTAGCTTTTGGGTACTATTGGATGGGTGCCCCTTCTAAATCATGTGCATTGTTCCTATGGATCTCGGATACTCATCGTTTTGGGACCTGTTTGCCACGGGTTGTTGCTGAATTGTCGCGGCCACTAGACGTCCCCATGGTGGTGGTGGTGCGTTGAGTGCTAGGGTGCCAGGTGCAGCGATGCACCCTTAGTTTGCTGCCTCAGGAACCTTGGCGCTGTAGGCCCCCTACAAACCCAAGAAAGTGCGGCATTCCTTCATGATGTGATTCTAACGTTTCCGTCCTTCTGAGTCAATATATTAATGAATGTGGCATGGTCTATCAAGCATATGCATAGGTGAAATTGAGGCATCCCAAGGAGCTTTTGGACGGTACTGTTGGGTTGTCCTGCTTGGCCCAGCCTCGTCTCGGTTGCTTCGATATCCATCACCGCGGTTCTGGTCCCTTCGGTTTCCTTCATTAGCAAAACCAGCTTCAACGTGGCTTGGACCGTTGTAGTCATCGTAACTGCGGCTATGCCGCCTCCAGTTGTTATCGTTGTGCCTGTCATGTTCTTCCTCGGGTTAGCGCCCTCGCTTATTATTTAATGC